>CM028130.1:419732500-420982500 GCA_016271365.2 Neoceratodus forsteri
ATCCTGACTCTACGCCCTCTCCCCCCAAGGAAACCAGGTAAGCCAACACAGGTGTCTGCCCAAAAGAGATATCCCATTCGAGAAATGATCAATTTAAACTATGAAGCGTGGCAGAAGCTATAACCGACTCATTTTAACTTTAGTGAATTGTCTCTTAAGTAAGTCAGTCTCCTTTGAAGAGGTTCGGGAGTCTCATGGTGAGATCGGCTAAGGCTTGCTCCGGGTTGTCATATGCATGCCAGGTGCCATCCAGGGAGACCAGTAGTTTTGCCGGATAGTTCATTTTGAATTTCTTGCCTGCTGCAATTAGCTTCTTTATGATCGGATGGTAGGCCGCTCTCTTTTGCCGGATTTCATATGGGAGATCCTGGGTAATTCTGATTTTAGTGTGGCCCCATTGAATTGACTCTAGCTCCTTGACTTTCACCAAGACGTGTTGCCTCTCTATATAGCTGAGGAACCTGATGATAATTGGTCTGGGGGGGCCCCAAGTGAAGGTTTAGGTCTTAGAGATCTATGTGCCCTCTCAATATGGTACTGTTGATTAATGGGAGAAGGGCCAATGATTTTATTAAGGAGCTGTTGAACAAATCTGATGGTGTCCTCCCCTTCTTCCGACTCGGGCAAGCCCAGGATTAGGATGTTGTTCCTCCTGCTTCTGCCCTCCAGGTCTTCCGTCTTGGCCTGTAGCTTCTGAACTTGTTGCCTTAGTTTAACAATTTCTGGGTCCGTCTTGTTTTTCCAGTGCTCTAAGGAAGATGCTCTTGCCTCCATATTCCCCAGCCCGTCTCGATAGGTCGGTGAAGTCGCTCCTTATTGATTTAATCTCGCTTGAGATTTCTTGAAGCATTTCCCTGAAGGGCAGACGCTCTTGGAGGAATCGATCCTCCGTTAGCAAGTTGCTTGATGAAGCAGGGGCCGATTGTTTAGTTGACTGCCCCGAGTTAGAATTCCTGGATTTTTTGGATGCCTTCTCTGGAGATGCGGGTGGAGTGTGCTTCACCCCGGCTGCTTTCATCTCCAAATCCATTGCCCCAAACTACTTGTGAAACTAACGTTCCACCGCACAATTCGGTTCAGGGGTATCTGGAACAATCAATAACTCTTCCGCCACCAAAATCTTTTGAAGGAATGTTAAATATCATTAAATATATGCAATTTAATAGGGTGGAGGGTGGGAGCTCAGGAGAGAACCGCTAACAGTCGCTCTGCATCACGTGACTCTCCCCCCAGTACATGCTGTTAATCACCTGCTGGTAACCCCTCTCACCTGCTCATGGCACTAATGCAAGCTGCCTTTTCAAATTAAAATTGAGCAGTTATCTAAAGAAGTTCAATTCCCTCAGCTAAAGCTCACCTTTGAGCAAACAGACTTCCTAGTCACACTGTCCTGTTTATCGATAATGCTGGCTCACACAAGCAGTGACAGGCTGAATACAGAGGATGGGAGCATTCACAGTCTAAAGGGACTTTGCCACAGTAACCTTATCAAACAGCACTGTATGCCTTGGCTGAGGACACTGAACTGAATGTCGGTGAGGTGGAAAACCAAAACAATGAGGAGAGACACCAACCTGCTACTGTTGCTACAGTTGCTGCTTTTATGTTGGCTCTGCAACAGGGCAGTGAGGATGAGGATGAAGATGAGAAATCCAATGTCTGTTTTAATAAAATTGAACATATAGAAAAGCCTGACTCCCACTTACCATATACTGTAGAAATTCTTGGCTCCTTCATACCACATAGAAATGCTTGGCTCCTGCTTATCTGAATTCCCACATTTTCTTGTCCTCACTTGCTTATAAATAAGTGGATTATAACTGTATAGTGCAAATGATTGGGGCATTGGGTCAATTTGCCGAAAGTAAAAACAGCATGGCACATTCCCTGTAATCTAAGCACAGTCCAAAACCATGCTAGATTATATATACAAACTCTGGGACTACACATGCATTTATGCCCATGTGGTTTTTGACATTATGAATGTGCTGTCAGCATTTTGACTGGGTACAAATGAGTGGTGGCTCTACAGGGTGATAGAAAGCCCCCTGTTTTGCATTGTGTCCAGCTTAGACTTAGAATGGGTCACTTTGTCTCTCCAGGTTCTCAGTTACAGTGGTTTACTTTGTAAAGGTAAAATTACACAGTAAGCATTTATTTTTTAAGTTAAATTTGATTGATTTAGGAAAATAAAATATTGTAATATAGTACATCTCACATCAGATATTCAGCATTAATACAATATGGCCCTTCCAATGGAATAGTTATACATAGTCCAGGCAATTTGACTTAAGGGTGAGAGGGAACTACAACATGGTGAACACTTTTCAACATATTATAGCAAAATAGCTGCACTCTGCAAGAGTGAGGAGGTCATTAGCATGTGAATATATTCTGGACATATTTCATATTCAGCAAAAAATGTTGATATGACCCCATCCAAACATTCCTTGTATAAAATACACAATAGCTCTTTGTCTCTGCAACTGTATCAGAAAAGAAATATAAATGTATGATAAGTAGAGACTTTCTAATGTAGTCTAAAAACAATCATTCTGCAAAAAAAAAAGCAGTTTTAGCTGTAAAAATTGTTGTAATTGTTAAAACAAACTGTCTCATTAAGGGGTAGAAGGACCTTGCAATAATGTGTTATCTTACTTTTATAGTAAAAAGAATAAAATTAAAAATCAATCTGCCATTGTACAGTATAATTAAAAAAAATCTATGTAAATTACCATTGCCCCATAAGAAGAAGTTCAGCATTGTAAAGTCCAAAGTGAATGTTCTCTTATTGCATACACTCTTGTCATGTGGCTTCTGCCATTTTAACAAATATGAACCTAAAGTCTTATGCACTACAAACTGCTTGCAATTAAATAAAAAGAACCTGTACTTGCTGATAACAACACAAATTATGTAAAAAGGGAAGAGAAAAATCTTTTATGACAGGTATAGCATTCATGGATCTGATTCTTAAAGCTCCCAAGAGGGCGCAAGGGGCTTGCACAACAAAGAATGGCACAAAGTGCCCCTTAGGCCTAAAGATGTGCTGGGTGCAATTCTCAAAGGCAGCCTCCATAAACCACAGGCTGCCTGCCCAAAATGGGACATGCACCCCCCTGTGCCCAAGTATGGGCTGTGACCTGTGACTAGGGGGCATATGGCAGATGCAAGCTGCCATATTCCCTAATGTGGAACTCTCAGAACTCTCTCTCAGTGGGAGAAATTCTAATTACCCTTGGACCTGGTCTAAGGTACTTAGAAAATTTTCCTCTGGGAGAGTAGCCTGCTTGTGGCAATGTGTCGTGGTCCCCCCCTCCCCAAGCCCCTTTGTCCCTGTTATTAAATTAAAGAGTTAAGCCCATTTCATTGGTGATCCAGTGTTCCCCCTCTCTGGTACCTGATGTTCCCGTTATTAAATCATTAAACTCAAGCCCCTTTCATTGGTGATCCAGTGTTAACTCATCACCAAACCCTGATGTTTCCATTATTAACTTAATAAACACAAGCCCCTTTCATTGGTGATCCGATGTTCCCCCTCCTTGAACCCCGATGTCCCATTGTTAAATCAATAAAGTCAAGACCCTTTCATTGGTGATCCAGTGTTCCCCCTCCCAGATCTCTGATGTCCCCATCATTAAATCACATAACTCAAGCCCCATTCATTGGTGGTTGAGTGGCTCCCTGCACCCCACCCCAGCAGGTAGTGCCCACCACCCCAATCCCCCAATCCCGAAACAGAGCCAGTGCTGACACAGCCCTCCTTTCACCTCCATGGCCAGTGTTGACTGAACTATCATTGAGTGCAGTACTTTAGAGGGTAAGCAGCTGCCATTTTCTGGTGCCTCAAAGCAGTCACTCAGCTGCACATTTTTCTGGATGAATTTCCTTGTCATGGCCAGAGCTTGCATGGTGTAAGATTCTGCAAAAGTCTCAGTTTCTGTGGTGACTTCATTTTTAATATTTTGCCATCCAAGCCTCTTCAATATGGTCTCCACTTTCAGATCAATTGCCTGTGTGAAAAGTGTTAGGGACTGCAAAGGTGGCTCAGTCCAAGTCCTTGATGCCAATGTCACTGATGCTGCTGCCTGGCTCCCCATTGGCTGCTGATTCTTAGGGCAAGCTCCTCTTCCCTGTTTCAGTTGCATCATAATAAAATATATATCTATTTATTTAGTAAGGTAATTGCCATCAAATTCTATAAAAATGAAGTTGTTTGCTGGTAAAATAATTAAAAAAAACACTGAGCTCAACTTTAGCAGCACAGAAGAAAATGTATCTTCTCAGCATCAGTGCTTCACAGCGTCCCCCCCACAATAAGTATTGCACTATTGCCTGTTTACAGTACATTCCAGGTTACATGTAAGAAAACATTGTTTTTTTTGTGGATGTTAAAGTAAAACTGCCATGATGATGTGGTGAAGTGGCAAAATTTGCCCTTTGCAAAGGTCAACAAAGAGCCAGCAAATTTGTCAACTCATCCAGACCTTCATGAAGTGTGGCAAAGTGTCCTTTGTCAGTGAAGTCTGACTTTAATTTGCATACAGGCTCCACTGTTAACTGTAGTGGAATCATAGGGCAAATGTGCATATAAAAAAAAGATAAACAAGTCCCCCCCCCTTGTATTATCCCATTGCCAATCCTGCCCCCACACAGTTCTGAAGAACAAGAAATCCTTCATACCATAAGTCCACTAACTACTCAATTACAGTACCCCCTCCCTCGTGGTTCAGATAATCACAAAAACTCCCCTTCCACAACTCACTTAGGACCCAGTCTCTCCCCTTTTCCCCTTCATCCTCCACTGAGGCATGCTGACTTGTAGAAAAAAAATAAAGACATTATTTAGTGACCATTGCAGCCCTCCTCACACTACCTTGACTGACTGCCATCTACATGAATGACAGTGAGAGTGTGCACATAGAAGTTGAATGCACTTTCACTCTCACTCATTCAAACTGTGGCTGGCCAAAGTGGTATGAAGTAGGCTGTGCTGGTTACCATGCAGTTTTTTTAACTTTCTTGCTTTTTTAATAGATCAGGTCACCCACATGTAGGGAAGGAGGGTGGGAGCTGGGGTGCTAAATGGGTTGGGGGTAAGTGTTGTTTTCTTCCTTATCAGGACCAAGGGGGTGGGATGGGTAGATTGGGTACTTATGGATTGGGGGGGTGATTTTTCTTGATTATTGGGACCATTGAAGGAGTTGGATGATTTTGTGCTTAGGGACTTGGGGGAATGTTTTTCTTTATCATTGGGATTGTATGTGTGGGGGGAAGGGTGTGTGGAGGATGGGGAAGATTGGATGTTAGGAGGGTGGGGAAAAGGGGAACTTTTTTTACAGTTATATTTCATGTAAAAAAGGGCCCTTATCTGCCATCAGTTTCTATGTTTCTATGTAACAGACTACATCCACAAAAATCTAATGAAGTATAGTTGGTCCTTTGGCAAGGGCAAAGTCCACAAAAGTTTTCCATGTGGACTTCACCCTTCATGAAGGGCAAGAATTGCAAAGTTTTTAAAGCTTGTCATGAAGAGTATGTGAAGCACTGCAAATGGACTTCACCCATCTCTATTATACATTTCCATGTGGAATACTATTGCCCTAGTATTTATTAGACAGCTTTATGTAAACTTTATTTACATTTCACAAGTAAAAAATATGCTCTAGAACATGGATTAGACATTTATTTATTTATTTAGTTTTTGTTGACTGGATAAGTGCACTAGACAAATCCTGCCTATTTTCAGGCGCAACCCAGGGAAGGGGAATACAGATGAATGCCAGCTGACCTTGAACCAGATTAAGCTGTTGGTGGTATTTTTAGTGAATGAGGGAAATTTGGCCAGGACACAGAGGAAATTCCCCTACTGCATTGCTGGCAGTAGGGGGCTAGCAGTGATGGCAAGTTTGATCAGTTGAGGTCAGACTTGGGCGAGGATGGAAGCAGCAGAGGAGGACGGACGGAGAGTTTTTCTGTTGGAGGAACAGACGGAAAAGCAAGAATAGGTGCAGTCTGCACTGATTTCTTTACAAGAAAACAATGAGGTTCTCACATCTATGGATGATTTATCTGGTGAAGATGTTTTGATAAGTCCAGAAAGTAATGAGAAGATTCCTCCACTTAAATTAACATTACAAGAGAAACTTAACGCTTTACAACTAGAACAGGCAAGAGTCCTGGAGGAGATTTCGGCACTGGAAGCAGAGAAATTGGTAGTTATTCATAGTAACACAGAGTGTGTTACAGAGATACCGGAATTTCTAGCATCATGCACCGAAGAGAGCGGTGAGTGTGACTTGCCGAATGATGTGAGACAAGTGGCAGTGGATACCTTGACTGAGGAGGTGAAACAGAAGGGTGAAAAGCAGCAAAAATCAAAACAGCAGTATTTTTCTACTTTGGAGCGAACTACAAAGGCTGGAAGCGTCGCATCAGTTACCAAGGCAGCTGAGGGTAACCCGGATGTGCACCGAGCTGAATCAGGAAGTGCTGAGTCCTCGGGGCTCACTGTAGCACTCTCAAAAGAAGCTGGTTTCATTTTCTGTGGAGCAGAACACCTTTTTCTCGATAAACAGCCGTGTGTTTATCAAACGGACCCACACCTGCAGGAAGGAGTCTCGGAGTTTTCCTTTTCTAAACGTTTTACACCTGGACAAGAGAAAATTGGTGATGAAGGGAAAGAAAAACGAGCAGCTGTGGTTTTTGCAAAACAGAACCTAGAGGTACCTGTTGGGAACCGAACTAATGAGCCTTCACAGGTAAAACAGACTAACATTACTATGGGATCGATCTCTTTACAGCAGGCCCCAATGACAGAAAGTTGGTCCCCAGAGAAAGCTTTACAAGAGGCTGGTTGGACTCTAAATAAAGGGTCATGGCACCCAACACCAGACTGGGATCCAAAACTTAACTTTTCACAAAATGAACCTGGGTGGAAACCAAAAGTGCCTTCAGTAGTTGTTGTGTCTGAAGGGGGGGAGGCCTGCATTTGTGGCCTGTCAGCAGGAATCCGTACTCAGTGAACCCAGTTCCAGTCCTGTCCCTTTGGTAGGTGAGGAGCAGCTAGGGGTAAACAGGGAGCAAACTCAAAATGTAGAGAAGCCTCTTATATCTGATTTATTTTCTAAAACTAAAAAAGAGGCAGCTCCTCGCAGAAATGCTGTTCGCATCAGGTATAAAGGGGGCATGGAAGTTAGACCAGACAGATTATATGTGGGTAAATGTTTATTAAAAGATTCCTTACACTTCTCACTCAGAGAAGTGTTTGCGTTCATTAACATATCCGGAGAGGATAATTTTGACATCAGCTTTCGTTCAGCATATGCACTTGACCTCTTCTGGGAAAGATATAGCCAGGTGAAATTTTCACCCACATGGACACCTTTTTTAGTTATTCCTTTGATGAAACCATTGATTAAGTTTGTAACTGTTATGTTTCGGAATGAAGGTGTCCATGTGGATGATATTTCATGCTGGTTAGCCCATAAATGTGAAGTTTTGAGCCCACCGGAGGCTATACTTGATTCAGAGCAATTTTGGACTGGGGGTTGGAAATTCAAAGTTAAGCTACGGCAAACAGATAAAGGGATTGAACACATCCCTAACTCCTTTCTTCTGGGGAGGGATAGAGGGGTGTGTTTCTACGCAGGTCAGCCCCGAACATGTTATAGATGTGGGGTTAGGACACATTTGTCGAGCTCTTGTGATAAACCCCGTTGTGATAATTGTGGGGAAGTGGGTCATGGTGTGTTTCAGTGTGCTAACTTCACAAGTGTGATTTATGTGATGGGATTGGGCATGTTTTTGCGGAATGTGAATGGGCGGCCAAAAATAAGGCTTCCAGTGGCAGTCCTGAATTATTAATTCAGGAAGCACAAGATAAAGTCACAAACTTAGTCACACCTGTTAGAGAGTCAGAATTTGACCACGATAATCTAGACAGACACACAGTTAAAGACATGGGACAAGACAAGGTATTAGAGGAATTACCTCAGAAGGTTTCTGGGGATGTTCAAGGAGGAGTAGTAGTACAGGCAAAGGCAGGGGGCACTGATATTACAAGACCTTTGGTTATGATCCCAGTAAGAAGGTCTTCCCGGAATACAAAAACTATTATAGGTCCTAGCCCAGTAGAGATGGAATCTAGTAACCCTTTTGCAGTTTTAGCTACTTCATGGGGTGAGTCAGAGATGGATGGTCAGGATTTAGACTCACAACCCATACAAGATAGTCCCCCTTCTCCTTTGCGGGTACATGAAGGATATAAAGGGAAAAAGAAAAAAAGGAGGAAAAAAGATGGATGGATGGTCTGGGTTTGTCATAAATGGTATTTAAACTTGGTTCTATAAATGTCCATATCCTTTTGAATTTTAAAAGGAGAAAGGTGATACTTGATTATATTCACTTTCAAGCTTTGGATATTTGTTTATTACAGGAAACCTGGATGTATTCTTTAGAACAAGTTAGGATTTTTCAAAGAGAATGGTGCTGGGGGCCTACCTATTGGTCGTTTGGTCAGCAAACGGCTGATGGTATTGGCTTTCTGTTTAATTCATTTGATTTTTCTTTAATTAAATTAATGGATGTTGTTCCAGGTAGATTGATGATTCTTGATGGGGTCTGGAAATCCCTGACATGTAGATTCATTAACGTCTATTGTTCTCAAATTAAAGCAGAACGGGTAACACTTTTTCAATTGATAAAACCCTATTTATTTACTTCACATACAATTTTTTTATGTGGAGATTTCAATTGTGAAATCAAAAATAAACTAAGAAAGGATATGACCGCTGGACAAAAAAAAGTTTATTGTGACTCAAATGCATTGGAACAGTTGATAAAAACATCTGGCCTGGTTAATGGCAGCAGCCGGCAACAGGGAGGGGTTAAATTTACTTATCAAAAAAAAAATATACATCCACTATAGATTATATGTTTCTATCGGACTCTTTGCCATTTACATTTTTTACCTTTCCTGTCTCATTTTCAGATCATATGCTCTTGCAATGTGTGATCGGACCTTATGGAAAACCATCACAGCAGAGGGCTAGATGGAAATTGAATGCATTATTATTATTACACTGTCCAGAGGTTATAGATACATTTAAAGTGTTATTACAGGCAAGATTGTCTGTGGCCTTGTTATATGAAAATTTAGGGGAGCGGTGGATAGATTCAAAAAATGATTTTTGTAAATTTTTTAGGAACATTGGAAAAACAAGGGGAAATGAGAAACTTCTTAAATATTTTACAATACGACAGCGCTTGTATGATTTAATTTCAATTGCAAATACTTCAAAAGTGGATAATTCAATTCATATCACACAAATGAAACAACAACTCAAGGAATGGCAATATAATAGAGCAGATGCCCTTCAAGCATTATTTAAATATGGAGATAAAAAAATGTCCTGCTGGAGACCCTTATGAAGCTTTTAAAAAATATAAAATTAATACTACAATAGAGGCACTTAAAGATAATGATGGAAAGATATTCACAGAACCTAAGAACCTACAACAGCTGATAAAACAGTTTCTGACTGCTCATAAGCCTGAGAATCCACCTAGTGTTCCTATTATGGAACAGTTTTTGGCACAATTAAAAATACCTGGGCAACATAGAAATGTTGGGCCTCTTGTTTTACCCATTTCAAAAATAGAAATTATTGAAGCCATCAATCAGCTGAAATCCGGAACCTCACCTGGGGTGGATGGATTAACAATGGAATTATATAAAGCTTTTCCTGAAGAATTTTCAATATGTTTGGAACAAGTTTATAATTTTTTCCTAGAACTGGAAGAATTCCCGCTGTGGTTTACTAAGGGTTTATTAATTTTTCTGTTTAAGTCTGGATATACATATTTACTAGAAAATTGGAGACCAATTACATTATTAAATTCTGACTACAAACTGTTAACATGTATTTTGAACACTAGGTTAAAACAAGTGGCGACGATGGTTCTCTCTCCCAATCAATTTTGTGGATTACAGGGACAAAATATATTTCAGACACATAGGATTATTAGAGATTGGATTGAATATATTAATATACAAAAACTGTCTGGCTGTATTGTGTCTGTCGATTAAAAAAAAGCCTTTGATAGAGTATATCATCCATTTTTATTTTTGGTGTTGAATCATTATGGGGTATCGATACGTTTTGTAAATTGGATTAAAGCAATATATGAAAATAATATCACTCATCCCATAATTCAAACAGAAATAGGAGAAGGGTTTCATGTTCCAATGGAGGTACGTCAGGGCTGTCCACTCAGCCCATTATTATATGTTTACACAATTGATGTTTTAATTCAGTATTTGACACAAAAACCATTATGGGAAGGGATTAAGGCCCCCCCTTGTTGCAGAAAGAACGGGTTCAGACTTATGCAGATGATTTATGTTTGTTCTTTACTCATTATCATCAAGTAACACTATTTTTAGATTTTATGGATATATATTCAAGGATTTCCAATTCACAACTCAATACTTTTAAAAGTCAGGGATTATTTATTGGAGTGCATCTTCCGGAGCCTTTAAACGTGTAGGGTCTGAATATCTCTTCTGAACCAATTAAGATTTTAGGTTTATGGTATGGAGCTCAGAATTTACCAAGTCTAAATTGGGAGAAAGGACTGCACACTATTGAAAGTAAAATTAATATTTGGAAACATTGGAAGTTGGCCAAAATTAAACGGGTAAAAGTTCTTAAACAATTCATTATACCAAAGTTACTATATATTGCTCACATATTTCCAATTCCTATAAAATTAGAAACTAGATTGTATAGTTTGTTTTTCCAAATGGTGTGGGGAAATAGACTTAATCCCATTAAACGTCAATACACGTATTTAACAGTAAAAAATTGGGGTTTGGAAATTGTAGATCCGGTCAATTTTTTTTCAACATTATTCATTGCATCAAACCTAAGAGGTGGATGGGATTTGTCACCCCTGAATGAAGGACAATTACTACAAAATGTGTTATATAGGTACTTTTTGGCATGGTTGATAGATCTCCTAAAACCTATTCCCACTTTATTTATCCCTAGTTTTTTTTTACCAATTAAAAAAAAATTATTTAAATGGAAGTTATCTGCACAAACGGTGAGGGAAAGTACAGGGAAACAATTATACAATAAGGTAATGCAGCATCTGTACCCAAATGAACCTGCCTTCAAGAATTGTCCGACAGGAGATACCAAACTGGTGCTCCAGAGGCTAAATAATTCAAGACTACCAAATTATATGTGGGAACTTATATGGCTGTCGGTATATGGCAGGATTGGGGTGAGAGGCAATGCAAAATATAAGGCTCAATCAGAAAGAAATTGTCCTTATTTACTTTATATTAATAAAGAGGAAACAGTGGAACATTTTTTCTTTGATTGTACTTATGCCAAGTCTCTTTGGAAATTCCTAGCACTGCAGTGGAAACTGAGGTTGTTATGCAATTTAGATTATGATATTTTGGTTTTGGGTAAATTTGCTCAGTTAAAGACAAAGTATCATATTGGAACTTTACATATATTGTGTTGTGCATTAATATATTATCTATGGCAGGCTCGATGTCAATGGATATTATATCAGAAACAAATGCCTTATGAGATAGTAAGCCTTTTGGTAAACGGTGCCTTAGAGAGAGTATATCTTAAGGATATAGGATTTGCATCCACCAAGCAGGTACAAAATTGGTGGCAAGGATTGACTTAGTTTATTAAATACAAATAAGTTAGGAGATACAGGATATGACCTAATGCAACTACAGGGTAGAGGATATACAGAAGGGAAATGGGATGATTAGTAAGTGACTAAAGAAAGACATGTGTATATATGATTTAAGTGTGAGTTAACACTGATTGTTTCGGTTGGGTTCAGCTATGTCACTTTTAACTGCTAGTGTATAATTTGTTTTTGATTATTTTTTGGATTTGTATATTCTTTAGTGTGATTTAACACTGTTTTATGAATTTTGTTTTTGATGTTATTATAATAAAAAAATCCCCTACTCTTTTCGAAAAGTGCCATGGGATATTTAACATCCACCTGAACTACCATCAATCCAGGCAGATGGGACCTCGGTTTAACGTCTCATTCGGAAGATGGCACCTCAGAAGTGCAGCACCCCTTTCATGCTGCACTACAGTGTCAGTACTGGGATATTAACCCAAGTGCCAGATGTGGGAACTGAACTCACAGCCCTCTGATCTCCCAGCCTCAGAGGCGAGTTTGCTACCTACTGAGCCACTGACACTGCCATTGACTTAGATGTCTGCATCTAAGACATTCTTAGATCAAGAACATAATGAATGATGTTTAATACATCTTTACATAATTGATTATGTAAGGAGAATACATTTCAAAGAAGTTTGTTAGATCAATTTGAATGAGTTTTACGAAATTCAGTTCTTCTTAAGTTTCTTAGGGCTAGGTGACTTCTCTGCAACAACATTGCTGTGTATGAGTTTTATAGCACATTACAAAATAGATCATCCCATCCCTGTAGAATAATCTAAAGTAATTAGAAATATGCTTTAAGTAAGTGCTAGGAGCACTTTGTATTATCAGTGCAGATGTTTTATTAGATTGATTGCATTAAGACAAGGTCATAGAAACATAGAAACATAGAATTTGATGGCAGATAAGGACCGCTTGGCCCACCCAGTCTGCCCATTTCCCTACCTAATGGATAAGCTGCAGATCCTAGTTAACCAGCAGCCTACTTCTTTCTACCCCCAACCCCTAGAATTGCCTTATGACTGTCCCATGCATGCTTGAATTCAACCACTGTTTTTGACTCCACCACCTCCTCCAAGGCCATTCCATGCATCCACAACCCTCTCTGTGAAAAAATACTTCCTTACATTACCTCTGAGCCGCCCCCTCTATCTTCAAATTGTGCCCCCTTGTTCTTGCACACCTCTTTTTTTGAAAGATGCTACCCTCTTGGACTTGGACCTTGAGGTACTTGAAAGTTTCTATCATGTCTCCCCCTCTCCCTCCTTTCCTCGAGGCTATACATATTAAGCTCCTTTAGTCTCTCTTCATATGTCTTCCAGTGCAGACCCTGCACCATTTTAGTTGCCCTCCTCTGGGAAGCTTCCATCCTGTCTATGTCCTTGTGGAGATTGGGTCTCCAGAACTGCACACAGTACTCCAGATGGGGTCTCACCAGCTGTCTGTACAGAGGAATAACAACTTCTTGTTTTCTACTGGTGATGCCTCTCCCTATGCATCCCAGTATCCCCCAGCCCTCCTTACTGCCCTCTCACATTGCTTGCCCACCTTTAAGTCATCTGATATGACTACCCCAGGTCCCTTTCCATTTTTGTTGTTGTTAGTATCTCACCCCCCATTGTGTACTCTTCCCCTGGGTTTTTGTTTCCCAGGTGCATTACCTTGCACTTCTTAGCATTGAATCTAAGCTGCAATACAGTTGACCATTCCTCTAACCTTGACAAGTCCCTTCTCATCCTTTCCACCCCACCTTGTGCATCAACTCTGTTGCAGATCTTTGTGTCATCTGCAAAGAGACATACTTTTCCTTCCAGTCCCTCTGCAATGTCGCTTATAAAGACATTGAAGAGGACTGGTCCTAATACTGAACCCTGCGGTACCCCACTAGTAACCCCTCTTTCTTAAGAGTGGACTCCATTTACTATTACCCTCTGTGTCCTATTCTCCAGCCAATTCTTTACTCAGGCTATCATCTTGGGACCCACTCCCAGGCTGGCTAACTTGTATATTAATCTTTTGTGTGGGACTGTGTCAAATGCCTTTCTAAAGTCTAGGTAGGCCATGTCATGCAGTGATAATATATAATTTGCCTCCTTTATTCAGTTTTAAGATCTTAAATGTTCATGTTGTTTTTGGTACTAGCCTCCAGGCATTCAGAGCCCAAACCTCTTAATGTAGATACAGATTACCAGTATATTTACTGGCATGCATATCAATATCTGAACTACCATACTGTAACTACACTAATGGAGAAACATTATTTTAACAAGAGTATATGTTATAAGTACTGCCGTCATACAGTGTGTTATGTAAATTTAAACTAAATGTTGTTCCTGTACTCTCCAAGCATAATAGTGAGGCTTTAGAATGTTCAAGGTTAAACAGCTGCATCTTTTGAAACCATTATCTTATCTGCTACCGAAACAAAGTAGCAGAGAGAGAGAGAGAGAGAGAGATAGAGAAGTTTATAGTCATTCGTGAAGGGAGGGCGGGATGAAATCTGCTTTTATGGTTGTTGAGCTTACACAGCCTGATGAAACAAAAATGGTTTCTTTTACATAATTTGCAATGTGGTTAACCCCTTTCACATCTGAATTAACTGGAAGTAAATGCAATATGATTCATAGGTGTGAAGAGTTTAAAGAAAAATGTAGTTTCTGGAAAATATATGGGGGAGAGACCCCATATACATAATTATCTTCAGATAATTGGGAAGCAAATATGTTATATTACTCTGGATGAACTGGTGGCAAGATTGTATGTGAGCTGAGGGTTTGTGTACGTGAAATGAAGATGTGAAGTTTGAGAGAGCAGAAAAAGTGGAGAATGGAATTAGAATGCAGGATGACATAATGGAATTAGTCTGCACAATTTATGAATGTGTTTCATGTAAGCAAAAAGAAATGTTTATGGCAACCGTATAGTCGGGGATGAACTAATGTGAGTCAATCCCTACCTTATGCACCAGAGGGGATCTGGGGTACTGAAATCATGCCTTAAGAAGCACAGAGTCCAGTTAACTGCTTTACTGCTTTCACTGATTTGAACCTATTGGGGGGGGCACAGAAACAGGATGGTTTTCCTTTGGCTGTTAATGTTTGCTTATTTGAAGTTACTTGTTTTTTTTGTTTCATTGGCACATTTGTGCCATCTCATTTGAAAGGGAGTCCCAACTTGATATACCCCTATTGTGTAAAGCACCAGGTTTTCTTGTGCTATACTGCTTGTAAACGTTAATCTGTATAATGAGGGTGTCTCTTATGGGATAAGAGTGTTATCTTGTGCTGTTTCAGGAGTGAGGACTGTGCAGCAAGGCTAAGAGGTTCTTTCAACCCAAAACAGCATGAGATAAGTAGTAGTAATAAAAATATTTATTTTTAGACAGGGTAGTACTTTAGGTCCAAGGACCTATTTACAAAGTAATCCTGTTTCACATTCATACAAAGTTACAAAGCATTTGTAATATATGGATAATGAAAATAATATTCCCAAAATGCATAAAAACAATTCCTTGTAATATGTTAGCTAGTCCCGTAATAGTATACTTCCTGTCCTCATAATACTATACTTCCATCCCAATAATACTAACTTATGGTCCTCATAATAGTATTTTTGGGATTACCAATGCGACTACTGTGTGAACCGTGTTTTGTTTTGTGAGAGAAAAAAGCAGAATGGGACTGGGAGCGGGAGCAGGAGGGGCAGGGCAGGGTGCAAGCGAGGAGCGAGGAACAACACTCGGGAGTCTTACTAACTCTGCAGACCACAGTGCCATACAGCAGACACAAGTAACAACTTAAAAATTTCTCGCATCCATATATTACAAAAATAACAAATAGGTTCTGGTGTTTCAAGACAGAAATTCCATCTCGAGGTTCTGGGGACACAAGAAACATCTCAAGCTTCGCTCTCGAGGTTTCTTGTGTACCCAGAACCTCTTGATGGAATTACTGCCTTGTAATACACCAGAACCTATCTATTATTCTATTTATAATCCAATAATAGACATAAACAAATATACAAAATTCTAAAACTTCCTATCATTAATCATAATAAACAAAAATGATATACAATACAATTCATCATTCATGTCAAATAGGTAGACATAAATAAACAAATTAAAATTGTCAATACATATACTAACATGGAGCAAACAGTAGATTAACATTCCCCCCTTAAATTAGAAATACTTCTAACACGTACATTCTGTAAGATAAATTTCATCCAAACTGGATTTAAATGTAGACAATTTTACAAGGTTTCTTATCTGTGGTGGAATCTCAATCCAAGTTTTAGCAGCCCGAGCTTGTAACATGATACTTCTATATCTAGTATTTATTTTTGGAAAATTCAACCCCCTAAATTTTACTTCCCTGAGTAAATGTTAATCAATCTCACAACCAAACTTGATGTCCATGTTCCCCTTAATTAATCCATTTTTAACTTTAAAAATAAAAATAGAAAAATGTTTTTCATATCGGGTAGACAAGCTGTTCCAATTGAACTCTCTGAACATGGAACAGTTATGTGTTGTATACTTACAGTTCAGAATAAACCTTGCTAACCGGTTATATGATTTAACTAATTTATCGAGGTGTTTCTGTTCAGCGAGCTTATAAACTAAATTTCCATATTCCAACACAGGTAATATAAGTTGAATAGCAGTTGTTTTTCGTGTCTGAGTTTTTAATATTTAAGAAGACCTGTGCAATGTACCAATTCTATTGTTTACCTTTTGGATACATTGGCCCAGTTATTCAAAAGGGCACATGGGCGCAACACTGTTGCGCCACGCTAACCACTGATGTGCCCGGTGCGATATTCAAATGGGGAATTGTGCCTGGCACAAATCCCAATGTGCGGAAGTGCATCAGTAATGTATGTGTTGCAGGTGGGGTGCCATGCATACTCTGCACATCCCGATATTCAGCCCGGGATATGCTGAGTCCATGCATGCGCAACCCCTACTTATGCCGCACACAGTTGATCTCAGAAAAAAAAGGAACAAAGGCTGGTCACCTACAGGTGAGCTGCCGTGATGCAGGGCACAACATGGCAGCTGCCACCTGTGGGTGACCACCCGAGCTCCGGCTGCACCTCCGTGGCGGCACCCCCCATTCTCGATTGTGGGCATCTATTAAAAATAATAACGCCCAATATCCCTGGTGGTCCAGTGGACCACTGTCAGGCCGATCACAGGCATTTGTAATAAATTGAATCCAATATCCCTGGTGGTCCAGTGGACCGCTGTCAGCCTGATCGCGGACATAGAAACATAGAATTTGATGGCAGATAAGGACCGCTTGGCCCACTCAGTCTGTCCATTTCCCTTCCTGATGGATAAGCTGCAGATTCTAGTTAATCAGCAGCTTACTTCCTCCTGCCCCCCACTAGAATTGCCTTATGCCTGTCCCATGCATTCTTGAATTCTCCAACTGTTCCTGACTCCACAACCTCCTCAGGAAGGCTGTTCCATGCAACCACAACTCGCTCTGTGAAAAAATAATTTCTAACATTACCTCTGAGCCGTCCCCCCTCTATCTTCGAATTTTGCCCCCTTGTTCTTGCACTCTCTTCTTCTGAAAGATACTATCCTCTTATACCTTGTTAATTCCCTTGAGATACTTAAAAGATTCTATCATGTTCCCCCCTCTCCCTTGTTTCCTCAAGGGTATACATATTAAGCTGCTTTAATCTCTCCTTGTATGTCTTCTGGTGCAGACCTTGCACCATTTTGGTTGCCCTCGTCTGAACAGCCTCCACTCTGTCTATGTCTTTGTGGAGATGGGGTCTCCAGAATTGCACGCAGTACTCCAGATGGGGACTCGCTAACTGTCTGTAGATAGGGATAACAACTTCCTGTTTTCTACTGTTGATGCCTCTCCCTATGCATCCCAGTATCCTCCCAGCCCTCCTTACTGCCTTCTCACATTGCTTGCCCACCTTTAGGTCATCTGATATAATTACTCCTAGGTCTCTTTCAATTTTTGTTGTTACTAACTCACCCCCCATTGTGTACTCTTCCCCTGGGTTTTTGTTTCCCAGATGCATTACCTTGCACTTCTTTGCATTGAATCTGAGCTGCCATGTATTTGACCATTCCTCCAACCTTGCCAAGTCCCTTTTCATTCTTTCCACCCCACCTTGTGTAGCAACCCTGTTGCAGAACTTTGTGTCATCTTCAAAGAGGCATACCTTTCCTTCCAGGTGCTCTCCAATGCCACTTATAAAGATATTAAAGAGGACCTGTCCCAGTAACGAACCGTGCGGTACCCCGCTAGTTACCCTCCTTTCTTCACTGTGGACTCCGTTTACTATTACCTTTTGCATCCTATTGTCCAGCCAGTTTTTTATCCAGGCTACCACCTTGGGACCCACTCCAAGGCTGGCTAACTTGTATATTAATCTTTTGTGTGAGACTGTGTCGAATGCCTTGCTAAAATCTAGGTAGGCCATATCCACAGCCCCTCCCTGGTCTACTACTTTGGTCACCCAGTCAAAGAAATCTATTTGGTTCATATGACATGACCTTCCTGCTGTGAAACCATGCTGCCTTGGGTCCTGTACCCCACTGGCCTCTAGATACTCAACAATTCTTTCCTTCAGAAGTGATTCCATCATTTTCCATACTACTGAAGTCAAACTAACTGGTCTGTAGTTTCCTACCTCTGCCCTGATCCCACTTTTGTGAAGTGGAATCACATTTGCCCTCCTCCAGTCCTCAGGTACCACTCCATCCTCCCATGATTTGTTAAAGAGAGTAGTCAGTAGTGTTACTAGTTCTACCCTTAGTTCTTTTAGTATTCTTGGGTGAATCCCATCAGGCCCCATTGCTTTGTCCACCCTCAGTTTCAAGAGTTCTTTCAAAACCCTTTCTTCTGTGAATGGACTGGTATCGACCCCCCCCCAACTCAGAGTTTCTCCCTTGTTTGGTTTAGGCACCTCCCCCTCCTCGTCTGTTGTGATTACTGAGCAGAAATATTCATTCAGTATCCCTGCTTTTTCCCTTTCACCCTCTGCCCACATTCCCTCCCCTTTATTAAGTCTCTGCATCCCTCCCTTGGTCTTTCTTTGCTCCCTAATGTACCTATAAAAAGTTGTATCCCCCTTCTTAACAGAGCTGGCTATATTTTCCTCAGTTTGTGCCTTTGCTATTCTGACCGCCTTCCCTGCCTCCTTCTGCTTTAACTGATAAAGTTCTCTGTCCTGTTCCTTTTGTGTTTCCTTATATTTCCTGAATGCTATACTTTTCTCCTTAACTGTCCCTTCCACCTCTTTTGAGAACCATAGTGTTTTTTTCCTTCGTTTTGTTTTATTGATTTGCTTCACACAAAAGCTTTTTGCCTCTGTGATGGCTGTTTTGATTATTCCCCATTGTTCTTCCACCCCTCCTTCTTGCCCATTTGCTCGTGCTTTTCTAAGGCACTCTCTCATTTTCCCAAAGTCAGCCTTCCTAAAATCCAATACTCTTGTTTTTGTATGGTTTGACTCTATGGCTGTGTTTATTGTGAACCACACTGTTTGGAGATCACTTGTTCCCAGATGGCAATCCACTTCTAAATCTGAGATCCTTTCTCCTTCCCCATTTGAGAGTACCAGGTCTAAGATTGCTCCCTCCCGAGTGGGTTCCAACACTAGCTGTCTGAGGCATGACCCCTGTAGGGCATCAAGAATGACCCTGCTCTTGGATGTGCCTGCAGCAAAGGTACTCCAGTTAACATCTGGCATATTCAGGTCCCCCATCAACAATATCTCCCCTTTTTCTGCCATTTTAAGGATGTCTTCTATTATTTCCTTGTCCATTTCCTCCCTCTGAGATAGAGGTCTGTACACATTCCCCTGTGGATTGTGGTGCCATTTTCTGTCTCCAGAGTGCCCCATAGTGACTCATCAACTTCCTGTTTGCTCTTTAGTTCTGTTGCTTTAATCCCTTCCCTTATATAGAGAGCTACTCCTCCTCCTCTTTTACCCACCCTGTCCCTCCTGTATACTGTGTATCCTGGTATGTTGACTTCCCACTCATAGAAACATAGAAACATAGAAACATAGAAACATAGAAGTTGACGGCAGATAAGGACCGCAAGGCCCATCCAGTCTGCCCATTTCTTTTTCTACCTTATAAATGTGCCATCGGCCTTTGCTCTGTCAGTGGCCTATCTATTCATAGTCATTTGTATTGCTCCCTTATGCCTATCCCATGCCTGTTTGAAGCCCTGCACTGTATTCATAGCCACCACTTCTGTGGTAAGCCAGTCCATGCATCCACCACCCTTTCTGTGAAAAGAATTTCCTCACATTCCCCTTAATCTGCCTCCTCTAATCTCATGCTGTGTCCTCTTGTCCTGCTATTTTTCTTATATTTAAACATGTTAGACTCTTTCACCTTGTTTATGCCCTTAAGGTGTTTGAATGCCTCGATCATATCACCTCTCTCCCTCCTTTGCTCAAGGGTATACATATTGAGCTCCGTTAATCTGTCCTCATATGTCTTCTGATGCAGTCCCTGCACCATTTTAGTTGCCCTTCTCTGGACTGCCTCAATTTGGTTAATGTCCTTGTGAAGGTGTGGCCTCAATACTGCGCAGTACTCCAGATGGGGCCTAACCAGTGTCTTGTACAGAGGTTATTACCTCCCTCTTACGACTTGTGATACCCCTACTACACCCTAACACCCCCTAGCCTTACCTACTGCTTTAGAGGTCTGCTTGGATGATTTTAGGTCATCAGTGATGATGATGCCCAAGTCTCTTTCTTCCTTTGTGACTGCTAGCAACTCCCCTCCCAGCCTATAGGTGGCTTCAGGGTTTCTCTTCCCTATGTGCATGATTTTGCACTTCTTTGCATTACATCCCAGTTGCCACTCTTCTGACCATTCTGCTAGTTTATCCAGATCTCTTCTCATTCTGCCCACCCCATCTGGATCATCTACTCTGTTGCAGATCTTGGTGTCATCTGCAAACAGACAAGCCTTACCCTCTAGTCCATCTGCAAGGTCACTAATGAAGATGTTGAAGAGGACTGGCCCCAGGACTGATCCCTGCGGTACCCCACTTGTGACTTGCATCTCTTCTGACTGTATACCATTTACCACCACTCTCTGTTTTCTGCCCGTCAACCAGTTTGCCACCCAGTTGACCAACTTCTGACCCACGCAGAGCCTACCCAGCTTATTTACCAATCTTCTATGTGGAACAGTGTCAAAAGCTTTGCTGAAGTCAAGGTAGGCGACATCAACTGCTCCTCCTTGGTCCACCACTCTGGTTACCCAGTCAAAGAAATCTATGAGATTAGTTTGACAGGACCTTCCTTTTGTAAATCCATGCTGTCTTGGATCCTGTGCCCCTATGGATTCCAGGTGTTGCACTATCCTTTCCTTAACGAGTGCCTCCATGATCTTGCCCACTACTGAGGTAAGACTGACTGGTCTGTAGTTCCCTGCCTCCTCCCTGCTACCACTCTTGTGGGCGGGATCACATAAACCCTTCTCCAGTCTTCTGGGACCTCTCCTGTGCTCAGAGACTCACTAAACAATTCTGCTAATGGCTCTGCTAGTTCCTCCTTTAGCTCCTTAAGTACCCTGGGATGTATGCCATCGGTCCCATTGCCTTATCCACCCTGAGCTTAGCAAACTCTTGTAGGACCCTTTCTTTTGTGAAGGGAGTAGTGCTCACCTCCCTCCTCCCCTGTCCATGATGCTGAGCTGTGGGCCCTGCCCTACCTTCTCTTCAGTAAATACTGAGCAAAGTATCTATTTAGGATAGATGCCTTTGCAGGTCCTCCTCCTCACATGCTCCCTTTTCTCCATTAAGCACAATCCCCTCTGGACTTTCTCCTTTCGCTAATGTATCTATAGAAAGTCTTGCCACCTTCTTTTACTGTTCGTCTAGTGTTTCCTCAGTTTGGGACTTTGCCTGCCTTACTGCCTTACCTGCTTCCCTTAGGGCAGTTTGGTATGCCTCCCTATCTTCATCCGCTGTGTTCCCTATATTTCCTGAAGGCCAGCCTTTTGGCTCTGACCTTTTCTGCTACTGTATTTGAGAACCAAAGTGGTTTCCTTCTTCTTTTGCACTTCCTTTTCTGTCTAACACAATGGGATGTTGCTTCAAGTATTGCATCATAATGCTTGCCCACTTTGCCTGTACCCCCTCACCTGTGTTTCTTTTTGCCAGGGCTAGCTTAACTCTGTTGGCCATCTTATCAAAGTCAGCTCCTCTGAAGTCCCATATTTTGCCTTGGAATGGGATGATTTAGATGTAGTAGCTAAATTGAACCATACCATGTGATGGTCACTGGCCCCAGGTGACCTTCTACCTGGAGATCTGTGATCCCTTCTTTGTTAGTCAGTACTAGATCTAGGATAGCCCTGTCTCTTGTGGGTTGCTGTACCAGTTGTTTGAGGCCCTCCCCTGCAGGGAATCCACTATGAGTCTAGTTCTGGCAGATGTTCCTGCTGGTATTGACCAATCTGTATCCAGCATGTTGAAGTCTCCATTATCAGAACCTCCCTTTAGCTGTCATGTTTTGTATATCTTCTAACAGTAATGTGTCTATGTCCTCCCTCTGGTCTGGGGCCTGTGACAACCCCAGTTCTTATAGCTGTCCCATTTCCTGTTTCAGGGTGACCCACAGTTCTTCTGGCTCCTTATGTGTATTCTGAATTTCTGTAGCTTTGATATTTTCATTAACATACAGGGCCACTCCCCCCCCTTTTGCACTCGGTCTCTTCTGAACAATACATAGCCAGGTACTGAAGTCTCCCAAGTGTGGTTACTGGTAAACCCGTCTCACTAGTGCTACTATGTCCAGTTTAGCCTCTGACATTATTGCCTGCAGGTCTGGGATCTTATTTCCCAGGCTGTGAGCATTGTGTAATGATTTTCCATTGGCCAGATTTTGGTGTGTTAGTTGTTGGGTGAAGTTTGGCATTACCCTGTGCATCGATGGGAGACAAACCTTTTCTTACCTGGTGATGCAAATGAATGGCAAGCATGCTGAATTCCTGTTTGACCACTAGCTGAGGGGAGGTGTTCTTCCCATTCGGCGTGTGGTGCTGCACCCCTCTCCCCATTGCTAGTTTAAATATTCTGCAAAGACATCAAACTTCTGCCCCAATGCACTGACTCCCTCTTTAGTCAGATGCAGTCCATCAAATTTAAAGAACTTTCGCTCCCAGAACTGTTGCCAGTTCCTACAAATCTGTGTCCTTTTTCTGGCACCAGCCCTTGAGCCACGTGTTTGGGTCCCCTATCTCCCCTTCTCTGACCTTCCGTCCATCTGCTCCCCTCTCCCAGACTGGCAGGATCTCAGAGAAGGAGATGCCGGATGAAATAGATAATAGTATGTCACCCAGCCTAGTCAGGTGTTCCTTGGTCTCCACAACTGACCGGCTGGCAAGATCATTAGTCCCTATGTGTACTAGGACATCAATGTTTTCTCCTGCTTTGTGAACAATTTTAGCAATGCAGTCAGTGTCTCTCCATGCTGATGTACCTGGGAGACATCTGGCCATTACCCTGGCTGGAGATGGGTATCAACTCCCGAATCATGGAGTCCCCTATGATCAGAAGTTTTTGGATTTCCTTTGTGCTTGTTTTGTTTTGGTTCCTGATTTGGGTGAGTTTTGTTGTTGAAGCTCCTGTGCCGAGTGTTCTGCTCTGCAGTGTCTTCTGCCTCTTTATTTGATTTCAGAGATAGAGGCAGATACCTGTTTGTTGTGTTTATATGGTTTTGGAGGTAATGTTTTGGAGAGCGAGAGTTATGGGGCACCTGATTTGCTCCTCCTAACCACCTGCCAACCTCCTGGATCAACTACCCTCTGCGGTCGAGGTTTTCTGTTGGATGCTGGGGAAATGGGGGTGGTTCTTATAATGTATTTCCTCTTCAATATGAAATTTGAGGCGTGCAATCTCTGCCCATGCTGCCCGGAGCTGAGCCCTAAGATCTCCAAAGGCCCAGCATGTAGGACAGTGTCCTAAATCCTGTAAGACTGTCCTCCTGAAAATTGTTCCACAGTACCTGCAGTTAATGAAATCCATTCCAAATAAGTTGCTGGGTTTGTAACTTAGTCAGAGTAATTAGAAGGAGAAAAAAAAGGAAAAGAAATGCAAGTAATGGTTTAATTGTGCTTTGTTTAACTTGTTATAACAAGTTAAATTACTAGTGCCCCTGTAAATGAGATCACCTTGTGGAGGCCCCACTGATCCGCCCCTTCCTGCTCTGCCACAGGAAATGTTACAACTGTGGTACCATATAAGGAGTGTGGCGTGGGGTGGTTGGGGATGGGGTGGTGGCTGGGCCCTTCCCCTGCCTAAAAGAAGAACCACGGACGAAAGAACAAGGAGGTAAGAGCAGAAACAATCAGTCAACAACAAATACAGTAACCCTGAAAGCTTATCCTAATGTTAGATAAAACTGTAAAACCTGTAAAGCACCACCTGTAATAATTTCAGAGAAGATATACGCTGTAAGAAACACTTTGCTCCAGAGAAAAATAAAGCAGTAACAGAAGATATACCTTGCAAAGACAATTTGAATCAGAAGATTACAGGAGTAATCTGTTAGCCACACCTGTAGGCACACCTTGTAATAATGCAGAAGAAGGTATACCAGCAACAACAATTTGAATCAGAGAAAAAATAAAGCAATGAAATGTTAGCAACAAACAGTAGCAATCCCTGTGAGTAAAAAATAAAAACACCACCACACAGTAAATCTGCTTAGCCAAACTAAGTCTTAATCCTTTTCCCTTGCTCTGATAAGTTTCTCTATGCTGCCTTTCAAGCAGTCTTAGAAGGAAAGAGCTCAGGTGAAGCTAGGTGCCTTGGCCAGCAAACCATGTCTTCTACCATGGTTCTCTGTGTACCATGTTTCAGTGGCTGCCACAATATCCAGGTATCCCTCTTCTATTAAGGCCACTAGTTCAGGGAGCTTGTTGCACAGACTACGGGCATTGGTACTCATCACCTTCCATTTATTTTTTATGGCCTTACCCCTTTTAGCCCCATTCCTGTCCTTAACACCTTTTTCTGCATTTATCCCTGTCCTGCTTCCTACTGACTTCTCTGCCTTGGTGTTTACCTCTCTAACCACTGCATTTTGTTGGGGGAGGCTGGGATTTCACTGTTCCTTTTCAGTGCCCTCCCTTGGCTAGTTTAAATGCTTGCCAATGAAGCATTTAAACCTATCACCTAGGATCCTGGATCCCCCCTGGACAAATGCAGACCATCGCGCCAGTATAAGCCTGCATCCCTTCAGGTGGCTCCCCAGTCCCCAATGAAGCCAAAACCCTGAGCTCTGGACCAGTTTTTCAACCATTCATTGAATCCCAAGGTGCAGAATGCCCTAGCATCATCCTTGCCATAGACAGGCAGCACCTCCAAGAAGGTTACCGTATATGCTACTTGTCTAAGGCCCCTCCCCAACTCCACAAACTCCTCTTGCACTGCTCTGATCCCATTTACAGCCAGGTCATTTGTCCCTAGGTGGACAATGACATCCAGCTCCCTCCCACGTGCAGCTGCTCCCGCGATCCTGAGGATTCGCTTCCTGTCCCTCCAAGCCGTGGCACCAGGCAGGCACCTTACCTCCCTATCCCCTTCCTCACCCACATCTACCCCCCTAATGATTGAGTCCCCCAGCAGGAGTTGTTTCCTTCCTCTGTGGGGTCTCATGCCACCCTTCTGTGGGTCTCCTTTGTGGAGGTTCCCAGCAATCCTCCTTGGTCTTCACTGCAGGTGCCTCCATAGAGGAACCACTCTTTGCCAGAACCTCATATGAATTGTGGAGAGCTACAACTGGAGGGATGCACCTCTGTTCCACCACCCTCTCCCTCCGTGAGCCCACCTTGGTCCAACTGCTCCTCTTTCTTGGCAACCTCTGAGGTAACAGTGGTGGCCCTGGTGGTCTCTGGGTGGGAGAAGAGGTTTCACGAATCCTAGCCAGGTCAGCCTGGAGACCAGAAACCTCCTTCCTCAGACCAGAGAGGTGCCTGCAAACAGGGCAGCATCACAGCCTCCAGAATATCTCCTGGAACACTGCTGTTCCACAGCCATTGCACTGCACCACTCCCATCTTAACTTATTTTGTGTCCCCTGTCCTGTTGCTTTGTATGCTTATTGTCTCCCCCATCTATGTATTTTTACACTTACTTTCCTACTGCCTATGTGCCCTTACAACTCTCACCCTTCCTGTTCTGAGACAGAAACTTCCTGTAGTCTTCAGCAGTCTCCTTCCTCCATGCTTGGATTCAGACCTCCAGTAGCCGGGTGGTGGGGATAAAGAGTTTTTTTTTTTAGGTTCCTTCAAGGTTGCTGAAACTAATGTGTCTCAGTGATCCTTCCCTTCCTACTGCCAATCAGGAAGTTCCTGTTGTCAGTCAAACTCAGTGGCTATAAAACTAGACCTGGCTTTGGATGGGAGGGTGGAGAGGTGGAAAGGAGGAAAACTAGTAAAAATTCTGTAGTTCTGGACTTGTGTTTCTTGCTCTGCAATCGGTTCTCTTCTGCTAGAAACAGCCAGAAGCTGTAATTGGAGACAGCAGCTTTTGTACACCTAAGCTGCTAAGCCACACCCCAATTAAATTCACTCTCTGCTCTCAGTAAATTAAGGTGATACTGCCCCCTTCTTCAGAAAAAAACACTTTTTTTACTTAAATGAGACCCCCTTCTTCTAATAAAGTATCTGTTTGCTTAATCCAAACAGGTACTACTCCTGCTGAGACAGAAGTGATTAATTAGTAAAAAATCTGTAGTTCTGGACTTCTGTTTCTTGCTCTGTAACCAGTTCTCTTCTGCTAGAAGCAGCCGGAAGCTGTAATTGGAGACAGCTGCTTTTATACATCTAAGCTGCTAAGCCACACCCCAATTAGATTCACTCTCTGCTCTCAGTAAATTAAGGGCATTTGTAATAATAAATTGAATCCAATATCCCTGGTGGTCCAGTGGACCGCTGTCAGCCTGATCGCAGGCATTTGCAATAATAAGTCATGTCCAATATCCCTGGTGGTTCAGTGGACCTCTCGCAGCCCGATCGCAGGCATTTGTAATAATAAAGACAATCCAATATCCCTGGTGGTCCAGTGGACCTCTCGCAGCCCGATCGCAGGCATTTGTATAAAAAAAGTACATCCACTATCCTGGTGGTCCAGCAGACCCCCTCCCACCAGCCACTGATCCCCTCTGCCCGCTCCCCTGGTCAGCGTGGGTGGCATCACCACCGCCTGCGCGCAGCTGCCTGACTGACACCATAGGTGGGGCTATACACCCATTGGTCCTGGCGTGAACAGTGGGTGTGCAACCAATACCATACACATTCAAGATATGTGAGATGGATCCATTCACATTTCTGGAATGTAATGCAATATAGCTGCACCCATTGGCTCATGCTGTGGACCAATGTAACCTCTACCTGCAGTGTCGAGTCGGCAGGCGAGGTGGCACGGTGGGTGAAATGCTACCTCCGCCACTGACTGGGGAGGCGAAATGGATCGGTGGGTGGTGAGGAAGTCCGCTGAACCACCAGGGATAGTAACGTAGTTTTTATACAATGCCTGCGATAGAGGACAGCGATTCCCTGGACCACAAGGATTGGTTATCTTATTATTACAAATGCCGAGCGGCTAACAGCAGTCCACTGAACCAGCAGGGATATTGGATTCAATTTATTATTTAAATGCCCGTGATTGGGCTGACAGCAGCCACTGGAGCACCAGGGATATTGTATTCGATTTATTATTACAAATGCCCATGACTGGGCTGACAGTGGTCCACTGGACCACCAGGGATATTGGATTTGATTTATTATTACAAATGCCTGTGATTGGGCTGACAGCAGTCCACTGGACCACCAGGGATATTGGATTTGATTTATTATTACAAATGCCCGTGATCAGGCTGACAGCAGTCCACTGGACCACCAGGGATATTGGATTTGATTTATTATTACAAATGCCCATGATCAGGCTGACAGCAGTCCACTGGACCACCAGGGATATAGGACGCTATTTTATATTTACTGAAGCCTGCGATCGGGCTTGTAGGGCACATTGCTGCACTGTGCGGGGGCGTCGATTTGACGGCTGCTGCACCAACGGGGCGCCAGGTGCAAGTTGCCGAGATTGGTGCACCTGCATGCAAATAGGGCCGTAATGACACAAATGGCCCCATTTGCATGTGCACTGAATATCACAGTTGCTGCGCATAGCACAATGGAACCTGTGCTAGCGCATCCCCCAGCTCCACTCTGGCCACTTGGGCTGGTGCAGTGCCACTGCGCCATGCACACTGTGAGTGGCCAGGGTGCGATATTCAATGATGCTGTGCCATGGTACAGCTCCATTGAATATCGCCAAGTCAGTATCTATATGATCAGAAAAAGTAAGGGAACTATTAATTAGTACTCCCAGATACTTATATTGTTTTGTAATTGTTCTTATTCTATAAGAGACACCCCTCCCTATACATATTAACATATTATGAAGCAGTCAAACTGCTTCCATCCCAAAACAGCACCCATTTTGCTGAGAATTTTCATTTTAATTTTGCCCTGTTTAGTGGTCTCCCCCGCTTTGTTTGTTTGGTAGTGGTACATATTTGGGTCAGCCTGTGTCGTGGTGCCATCCATCTACTTTCTTCTGCTGCTATTTACTGTCTTTGCCCTGCCACCCATCCCTTGTCCCACTCCCCTCGCACTTTCCCATCATCTTGACCTTGCTAGTGATGCCCTGAATTACCAGGCGGCCCTTTTACTGTGGAGCATTCCCGCTACCACCACCATGCCTCCTTCTTTGATCTCCTCCTCCTCCACCTGGTCGCTGCTGGCTTTACTCACTGTCTCAGCACTGTTCTGCACCCCGGCTACCTGAACCCCTACTGGCTGAGGAGGGACTCCCCTCTGCTGCCACCCACATCCTCTATGCCACCTACCACCAGACTGTCTCCCAGCTCCACCTTCACGTAACCACTGTGGGAATCAGCTGAGTGGAGTTGCGTGAGACAGCAACTATATGATGAATAAGAGGTACAGTAATGCTGTCCTCTGATTGGTGGAGGCAGTTCAACTGCTTTATAATTAAGCATAAGCGGTTCAGCATTTTTGGTTTTCTTCCATCCACCTTCTCTGACAAAAAGGGTTGGGCAACTTTCTAAAAGGGGTGCCTCAACAAAAATGACTAAGACAAGGTTAAATTTATAATTTACCTTCTCAGTTATACCCGAGGTCAGCCTTCACTGGACAAAGTGTGACTGGCTGGGATGAAGTACACTGTAATCAAACACCCTTTCCTTTCTGGAATGAGAGACTCAATTAAATGGAAATGAAGATTATATTCTGAAACTAACCTTTTTAAGTTCAGCATTTTAAGGTTTTAACATTTTATCATGAACTAGATTCCCCTGTGTTATGTGCCTCCATAGTATGGAAATGGCTCTGTGTCTTGAAGGGGCATGGTCCAAACACCCCCAAACCTTTGATTAACTACTCCATATTAGAATTACTTTTTTCCATGTCCCCCCTCTCCCTTATTTCCTCAAGGGTATACATATTAAGCTGCCTTAGTCTCTCCTCGGATGTCTTCTGGTGCAGACCTTGCACCATTTTGGTTGCTCTCCTCTGAACAGCCTCCACTCTTTTCCATGTCTTGATTTAGGAAAATACAACAATGTAATACAGTATATCTCACCTCAGACATTCAGCATTAATACAATGTGGTCCTTCCAATGGAATAGTTATATATAGTCCAGGCAATTTGACTTATGGGTAAGAGGGAACTACAACATGGTCAACACTTTTCAACATATTATAGCAAAATAGCTGCACCCTGCAAGAGTGAGGAGGTCATTAGCATGTGAATATATTCTGGACATATTTCATATTCAGCAAAAAATGTTGATATGACCTCATCCAAACATTCCTTGCATAAAATGCACAATAGCTCTTTATCTCTGCAACTGTATCATAAAAGAAATATAAATGTATGATAAGTAGAGACTTTCTAATGTAGTCTAAAAATAATCATCCTGCAAAAAAAAAAAAAACAGTTTTAGCTGTAAAAATTGTTGTAATTGTTAATACAAACTGTCTCATTAAGGGGTTAAAGGACCCTGCAATAGTGTGTTATCTTATTTTTATAGTAAAAAGAATAAAATTAAAAATCAATCTGCCATTGTACAGTATAATTAAAAAAATCAGTGTAAATTACCATTGTCCCGTAAGAGGAAGTTCAGCATTGTAAAGTCCAAAGTGAATGTTCTCTTATTGCATACACTCTTGTCATGTGGCTTCTGCCATTTTAACAAACATGAACCCAAAATCTTATGCACTACAAACTGCTTGCAATTAAATAAAAAGAACCTGTACTTGCTGGTAACAATACAAATTATGTAAAAAGGGAAGAGAAAAACCCTTTTATGACAGGTATAGCGTCCATGGACCTGACTCTTAAAGCTCCCAGCAGGACGCAAGGGGCTTGCACAACAAAGAATGGTGCAAAGTGCTCCTTGGGCCTAAAGATGTGCTAGGTGCAATTCTCAAAGGCATCCTTCATAAACCACAGGCTGCCTGCCCAAAATGGGACATGCACCACCCCTGCGCCCAAGTATGGGCTGTAACCTGTGACTAGGGGGCATATGGCAGATGCAAGGTGCCACATTCCCTAATGTGGAAGTCTCAGAACTCTCTCTCAGTGGGAGAAATTCGAATTACCCTTAGACTTGGTCTAAGGTACTTAGAAAATTCTCCTCTGGGAGAGAAGCCTGCTTACGGCAATGTGTCATGGTCCCCCCCCCCGAGCCCCATTGACCCTGTTATTAAATTAAAGAGTTAAGCCCATTTCATTGGTGATCCAGTGTTCCCCATCCCTGGTACCTAATGTCCCCTTTATTAAATCATTAAACTCAAGCCCCTTTCATTGGTGATCCAGTGTTAACTCATCCCCAAACCATGATGTTTCCATTATTAACTTAATAAACACAAGCCCCTTTCACTGGTGATCCAATATTCCCCCTCCTTGAACCCCCGATGTCCCCATTGTTAAATCAATAAACTCAGGCCCCTTTTATTGGTGATCCAGTGTTCCCCCTCTCTGATCTCTGATGTCCACATCATTAAATCACATAACTCAAGCCCCATCCACTGGTGGTTGAGTGCCCCCCCGCCTCCCACCCCACCAGGTAGTGTCCACCACCCCACTTCCCCAATGCCAAAACAGAGCCAGCACTGGCACAGCCCTCCTTTCACCTCCATGGCCAGTGTTGACTGAACTATCATTGAGTGCAGTACTGTAGAGTATAAGCAGCTGCCATTTTCTGGTGCCTCAAAGCAGTCACTCAGCTGCACATTTTCCCGAATGAATTTCCTTGTCATGGCCAGAGCTTGCATGGTGTAAGATTCTGCAAAAGTCTCAGTTTCTGTGGTGACTTCATTTTCAATATTTTGCCACCCAACCCTCTTCAATATGGTCTCCACTTTCAGATCAATTGCCTGTGTGGAAAGTGTTAGGGACTGCAAAGGTGGCTCAGTCCAAGTCCTTGATGCCAATGTCACGGATGCTGCTGCCTGGCTCCCCAATGGCTGCTGATTCTTAGGGCAAGCTCCTCTTCCCTGTTTCAGTTGCATCATCATAAAATATATATCTGTTTGTTTAGTAAGGTAATTGCTATCAAATTTTATAAAAATGAAGTTGTTTTGCCCTCGTTGCTCCTGCAGGAATGGGGATCTCTGTCATATGCTGTGGGCATGTCCTAAAATCCAGATATTCTGTAGCAGTATACAAACCTCCTTGTGCCCAACCCTTGCATTGACCCCGCTATTCTCTCCAGATACATGTTTACTTAACATCTTCCCAGTAGGAACTTCGAAGCAAAGAAAATATTACATGGCTCTCATTTCTGCAGTGGCCAAGCTTATAATTATGAGACATTGGGCCTCAGATATCTCACCTACTACACGGGAGTGGCACAAAGAAATGCTACTTGCCCTGCAGCTTGAAAAGCATATTGTTAATATGAACAACCGATCAAGTATATATGCTGAAAGATGGGGCACCCTGGAGGCACTGCTAATTACATAGAACCCAAAGAACAACTGACTGAATGAGTGCCATTCCCTACCTAATAGAAGACTTGGGACTGGAGGGAATATTGCCCAGAATTAAAGGAGATGGATAAGATCAGTGTAATGCTATTCCATTTGAGAAAGAAGAGGAGAACAGAGATAAATTAGCTTAGAGAGTGATTAAGAGGGTGGGAGTGGATGGGGGAGGGTTGTATGTCTTGGGTTTTAACTCTTTTACCCTCTTACCCTTTTCTCTATATCATTATTCCTCTATTGAATGTAGATCTAAAGTGATGCCTTATCGGGGTTATAACATATTACTATTATTAAAACCTGAATTTAGTTAATAGACTGTAATTCTGAAATGCCATAAACTACCAATGTGTAAGCTATCTGATTCAAAATATTATAATCAGAGTAACAGCACTCCTTAAATTAAAGAGTACCCGATTGTGTATGAAAAATTAATTTTTTTTCTCTCTTTATTTATTTATTTTGATGTATTCATGTATTACTGTTCTAAAAATCAATAAAGCTTATTGAATTATAAAAAATAATGAAGTTGTTTGCTGGCAAAATAATTAAAAAAAACACTGAGCCCAACTTTAGCAGCACAGAAGAAAATGTATCTTCTCAGCATCAGTGCTTCACAGCACCCCCACAATAAGTATTGCACTATTGCCTGTTTACAGTACATTCCAGGTTACATGTAAGAAAACATTGTTTTTTTTTGTGGATGTTAAAGTAAAAATGCCATGATGATGTGGTGAAGTGGTAAAATTTGCCCTTTGCAAAGGTCAACAAAGAGCCAGCAAATTTGTCAACTCATCCAGACCTTCATGAAGTGTGGCAAAGTGTCCTTTGTCCGTGAAGTCTGGCTTTAATTTGCATACAGGCCCCACTGTAAACTGTAGTGGAATCATAGGGCAAATGTGCATGTAAAAAAAAAGATAAACAAGTCCCCCCCTTGTATTATCCCATTGCCAATCCTGCTCCCACACAGATGTGAAGAACAAGAAAACCATCTTACCATAAGTCCACTAACTACTCAATTACGGTACCCCCTCCCTCATGGTTCAGATAATCACAAAAACTCCCCTTCCACAACTCACTTAGGACCCAGTCTCTCCCCTTTTCCCCTTCATCCTCCACTGAGGCATGCTGACTTGTTGTAGAAAAAAAAAATAAAGACATTATTTAGTGACCATTGCAGCCCTCCTCACACCACCTTGACTGACTGCCATCTACATGAATGACAGTGAGAGTGTGCACATAGAAGTTGAATGCACTTTCATTCTCACTCATTCAAATTGTGGTTGGCCAAAGTGGTATGAAGTAGTCAGTGCTTGTTACCATGCAGTTTTTTTAACTTTCTTGCTTTTTTAATAGATCAGTTCACCCAAATGTAGGGAAGGAGGGTGGGAGCTGGGGTGCTAAATGGGTTGGGGGTAAGTATTATTTTCTTCCTTATCAGGACCAAGGGGGTGGGATGGGTAGATTGGGTACTTATGGATTGGGGGGGTGGGTGATTTTTCTTGATTATTAGGACCATTGAAGGAGTTGGATGATTTTGTGCTTAAGGACTTGGGGGAATGTTTTTCTTTATCATTGGGATTGTGTCTGTGTGTGGGGGTGTTTGGAGGATGGGGAAGATTGGATGTTAGGAGGGTGGGGAAAGGGGAACTTTTTTTTATTCTTTTTACAGTTATATTTCATGTAACAGAGGACCCTTATCTGCCATCAGTTTCTATGTTTCTATGTAACAGACTACATCAGCAAAAATCTAATGAAGTACAGTTGGTCCTTTGGCAAGGGCAAAGTCCACAAAAGTTTTCCATGTGGACTTCACCCTTCATGAAGGGCAAGAATTGCAAAGTTTTTAAAGCTTGTCTTGAAGAGTATGTGAAGCACTGCAAATGGACTTCACCCATCTCTATTATACATTTCCATGTGTCATACTATTGCCATAGTATTTATTAGACAGCTTTATGTAAACTTTATTTACATTTCACAAGTAAAAAATATGATCTAGAACATGGATTAGACATTAATTTATTTATTTAGTTTTTGTTGACCAGGTAAGTTCACTAGACAAATCCTGCCTATTTTCAGGCGCGGCTCGGGGGAGGGGGATAGAGATGAATGCCAGCTGACCTTGAACCAGATTAAGCTGTTGGTGGTATTTTTAGTGAATGAGGGAAATTTGGCCAGGACACCGGGGAAATTCCCCTACTGGCTGCTGGTCAGTGGCTGGTGGGGATCTTTCTGACATCACGCAGCAGTATGGCAGACAAGTCTGAGCAGCGAGAGGAGATGGAGGTCGGAGTTAGCACGGTATCTGATAAGAAGCTATTTGTTATGTCAGAAGATGACTGCAAGGGACGGAAGGGTAGTAGTCAGCTGGAAACAGCACCGGAGACATTATCTAATTTTCCGGTTTCGGCTGGTAATATTTCAGCATACAATCAGGAGCAAATTCAAAGTTTGGAATTACCTTCAGTCCGTGAATCTACCTTGGCGCCGATTGATAACGTTATCCTGGAGTGCAACAAGGATTTGGACCCGCTAAAGGAACCGGGTCTTCAGGGGATGTTCCTGGGAGGAATGAATTTAGTGACGGACTTCACAAGTCACATGTTATGCGACGGCAGTTTGGTTTATCTGACGAGGGCCAAAGCAATCGCATCCAGGACTGGTCGGAGGATGTGGCCTTATCGGAAGCAGGATGGAAGCGTTCTGAATCAGGGAAATGGATCCCGGACTTCTCATGGACCGTTTCACCATCATTAGTCACGCATGCCACTGATTGTCAAACACTGAGCTCAAGTACTGAAACTGTTCACAATAAATCTTTCACTAACAGCAATAAAGGGGAGGGTGGGGAGAGTATTTTGGCTTTTGCTAAGCCAAGTACCTCCACAGCAGCCTTTGCTAATGAGAAAACAAAACCTGCTAGTATGGACACTGAATTACAAGAGCAAGGCAAAAAGCTTACAATGTCTGATTTGTTTAAAAATAAATTAGAGCAACGCCACGTCGTAATGCTGTGAGGTTAAAATATAAAGGTGGCCTCCAAGACCATCCAGATAGATACTATATTTTTAAGCATTTGTTGAAAACTTCTATGGGGTTTTGTGCTAGAGATATTTATGCATTAATTCATATCTCAGGAGAAGACTCCTTTGATATTAGTTTTCAAACTAATGCTCATATGGAAAAATTCTGGGAGAAATATTCTTTACAAAAAAATTCACCTTTATGGTCACCTTTTTTTGCTATCCCACTGACTAGGCCTTTGGTCAGATTTGTTACGATTATGTTTAGGAATGAAGGGGTTAACGTTAGTGATATCTATCATTGGCTTCAATCGAAATGTGAGATCTTAGGTCCCCCAGAAGCTTTACTGGATACAGAAGGAATTTGGACAGGAGGCTGGAAATTTAAAGTTAAACTTTTCCAGGTTAATTCAGAGATTGTGCATTTACCAAATAGTTTTTTTTTAGGTAAAGATAGAGGAGTTTGTTTTTATGGGGGACAGCCGAGGGAGTGCTATAAGTGTGGGGACCGAACACATATTAGTAGTGTTTGTGACGTTTTAAAATATCCTTTATGTGGTGGATTTGGCCACTCAATAGATATGTGTACAAACATTTTCCAATGTAATTTATGCGACGAAAAGGGGCATGCGTTTCATCAATGCCCTTGGGCTAGACGTAATTTTCAGAAGGTTTGGATCATGATGGGCTGTTACGTAAAGCCCAATCAAAAAACAAGAGCTCAGGTGAGTCTCTCTCCTCAAATTCCCCCACCTTTTCTACTCCTCCACATAAATCTATGGATTCAAGTAGAACTAAAGATGTTTCAGCCGCTTCTGAGGAACACCAGGCCCCAGTTGAGAAACCTATCTCTCAGCCTTTTGTGGTTAACAAACAAAACTCTGGTTTAACCATGCCACCCCCTTTGGAGATAGTAAAAAATAGACGTTTTACAAGAGCTTCGCTAAAGCAAAATCTGGTGAACCCACTCCCCACTGAAAACTTTTTTCTACCTCTACAGGATGAGTTAAGGGATTCAGACTTAGAATCTGAAACTTCCCATATCTCAGAAATAGTATCAGATGATGAAGATAGTAAGTCCACTGAGCTTTCAAAGGATAAGAAAGGGAAAAAAGGGAAAAAAAGGAAAGTGAGCCAAAAGAATAGCATTTGAATAAGCCTAAGACTTCTTTAAGGTTTGCCTCCTTTAATGCTTGTAGTTTAAAACTTTTCAAAGGCAGTTATCTATCTTTACGCATTTAAGTTCTTTAAAATTAGATGTATTCTTTTTACAAGAAACTAGACTTTCTTCCCTTCGTGAAATTACTCAACTAAAGAAAAAATGGATTTGGGGGCCATCGTTTTGGTCTTTTGGATCAGAAGTGGCAGATGGTATTGCCATACTATTTGGAAATTTGTCTTTTAAAATTTCCAAAGTAATAGATTTGAAACCGGGTAGAATTTTAATTTTAGATTGTTCTTTGGGTGATTATTGTTTTCGCTTTGTTAATATATATGGCCCTCAAACTAAAACTAGTCGTATTGAAACTTTCGAAGAAATTAAACTGTTTTTATTTACTAGAAGACACATAGTTTGGGTTGGGGATTTCAATTGTTCTTTAGATATAAAAATTCGCAAAACTTCGGGAAAGAAAATATATTGTGATACAAATGCTCTTCATAATATTGTTAAAGATGCGGGACTTCAAGATGTGTACAAGTCTGCATCCACAAGCGATGAAACTTACTATAGGTATACTTATGCGACTCGCATTGACATGTTTTTTATTTCGCATTATCTACATCCTATATCTTGTTTAGTTATACCTTCGGAATTTTCAGACCATCTTATTTTGTTTTGTTCTCTTTCTTTAAAGAATTTGCCACCAAAATTATATTCCGTAATACAAAGGTGGAGATTAAATACCTCCTTTTTAGCTAATTCAGTTTATTTTTCTAAATTAGAATTTTTTGCAGCAAAATCCTCCACTCTTGATTTATTTTCATCCCCTTACGAGTGATGGTTACAAACAAAACATGAAATTAAAAAACTATTTCAAGATTGGGGTAAGAATAAAGTAAATTCCGATTATAGACAATATTTACTTCATAGAAATCAATTGTATAAATTGATGTCTTTTCCTCCTAATGACCGTTCTCTATATGCTTCTCAAATTAAAGAAATTAAAAAACAGATGAGATTGTTCCAATATGACAGGGCTAAATCCTTAGATCTAGAATTTAGATTTGGTACGAAAAACTGCCCCATGTCTGATCCTTATCAAGCCTGTAAAACACGTTTAGCAGATACGTTAATGTCAGGTTTGCTTAATTCAAATAATGAGTTGATTTCTGCTGACTTGGATATGTTAGATTTTGTACAGCATCATATTCAAGAATATTTTCATGTCCAATCACATTATCTACTGATACTTTTCAAAACAAGATTTTGACACTTTACCTAGGGTTCCTGAAAATTTATTGCAGCTTCTAACAAAACCTATTTCTTCTCAGGAAGTGACGGATGTAATTAAACAACTAAAAAATGGATCTTCTCCTGGGATAGATGGTATCCCAAATGAATTTTATAAAAAATGTATACTATATATGGGATTCTTTTTGCCCTTGGTATTCAATTCAGTTTTGTTGTCAGATATATCTTGTAAAGATTTTTCTATCTCATTAATGAAATTCATTTATAAAAAAGGTGATAAATCTCTCTTATCAAATTGGCGACCTATTTGCCTCTTAAATAGTGATTACAAGATATTATCTAAAATCTTAAATAACCGTTTGGAGGAAATTGCTGAAATTCTTATACATCCTACACAAACATGTGCCATTCCGAAAAGAAAAATTCAACACAATCTTTTCTTAATTAGAGAGCTTTTGCTAATAAAGTTCGGTTCCAGAAAACGAATTAGTAGGGCATTGGATCAGACTAAAGCTTTTGATGCAGTAAGTCACCCTTATCTTTATTTTGTTTTATCATCTTATGGGATTCCTAAAGTTTTTATACAATGGATATCTAAATTGTATAGTCAGGGTTACTATTCCATTTGTAAATGGCTGTATTGGCACGGAAGTTAAGATTAATAGGGGTGTTAGACAAGGTTGTCCTTTAAGTCCTCTTTTATATACTTTTGTTTTAGACCCTGTTATCAGACGCATCATTTTAGATGAAAAAATCATTGGTATATCCCCCTATCCGCATTTGGATAAAATCAAGGTTACAGCTTTAGCAGATGATGTGACACTTCTATTAGCTGATACAGTTTCATTGCAAAAAACCTTAGAGATTTTTATTTTTTTTGGTCAGTTCTCAGGAGTCTCTCTCAATATACACAAGAGTTTTGTGTTACAGTTAGGTCAAATTATTCCTGACTTATCTAATTGTTTTAATATTTCTTTATCGAATGCGCCTCAGAAAATTTTAGGAATATGGTTTGGGTCAGAAAATATGGCACTATATAATTGGGAAAAGCAGCTTTTAATTGGGGAAACGAAAGTGAATCAATGGAAAAACTGGAAGTTTGGAAAGCATAAAAGGGTTATGATTATAAAAAAAATTTTATTGCCAGTTTTTATTTATATTAGTCATCTTTTTCCTCCACCATTAGTCTATGAAACTAGACTATATAGTATTTTTTTTCAGATGCTCTGGGGAAATAGGCTAAATCCAGTAAAAAGGGAGTTCACTTATCTTAAAAAAAGAGATGGAGGTCTACAGATGATTAACCCGATTATTTTTTTACATTCCATCTTTCTTTTCTTCCTTTCCTTTTATTTGGCAGGAAGCTTATTTACCGTGGCACTTTTGGGTTCAATCAATATGGCATAAATATTTTTTTAAATGGTCATTATTCCCTCCCAAAATTTTAGTTTCAGATGAACTTCCAAAATATGGTCTTCTCACCTTAAAAAAATTGTTTCAATGGAAAATTCCCTTACAAAAATTACGCTCCTTAAATAGGAAATCCTTCTATGAATTTATTGTATACGATCTGCAGAAAGTAATTCTAATTTTTCCTAACTGCACCCTAATAAACATGAAATACGCTCTTTATAAACTAACGGATTTTAGAATCCCGTCTAAGATCTGGGATATTGTTTGGATTTCAGTGCACAGGAGGTTGGGGGTTAGAGGAAATCTGAAATATAAACCTGTGAGTGATAGGTATTGTTTAAGACCTGGATGTATTAACATAGAAGAAAGTCAAAATCATTTTTTTATAGATTGTGACGATAGTAAAAACTTTTGGGAATTTGCAGCTTTACATTGGTGTATGCCCCATTTAAGGTCTCTAACTTATAATACTCTCGTGTTAGGTGATTATTCAGGAGTATGGGAAAAATATCATAGGAGTACTTTAAATGTTTTCTTTGCTCTTCTGCAATATTTTTTGTGGCAAGCACGTTGTCACTTTGTATTACAACAACGTCATACAGATTATTCAGTAATTGTCTCTTATGTTGTAACTGAGCTAAATGCACTTCAAATAAGGGATGTAAAAAAATTTTCGAATACTAAAGTTGTTAATTTGTGGAAGTTTTTTCCAGATTTACAATACTAAAGTATTTTTCTGCTTGTATTTGATTAGTTTCAAATTATGTTCCTTTGTTTAGAGTTATTTTTATGATGAAATGTTCTTTAAGTGATGTTGTGTTTTTTTGTTCAATAAAACTTCCCCTACTCTTTTCGATGAGTGCCATGGGATATTTAACATCCACCTGAACTACCATCAATCCAGGCATATGGGACCTCAGTTTAATGCCTCATTCGAAAGACGGCCCCTCAGAAGTGCAGCACCCCTCTCATGCTGTGCTACAGTGTCACTACTGGGATATTAATCCAAGTGCCAGATGTGGGAACTGAACTCACAGCCCTCTGATCTCCCATCCTCAGAGGCGAGTGTGCTACCTACTGAGCCACTGACACTGCAATTGACTTAGATGTCTGCATCTAAGACATTCTTAGATCAAGAACATAATGAATGATGTTTAATACATCTTTACATAATTGATTATGTAAGGAGAATACATTTCAAAGAAGTTTGTTAAATCAATTTGAATGAGTTTTACAAAATTCAGTTCTTCTTAAGTTTTTAGGGCTAGGTGACTTCTCTGCAACAACATTGCTGTGTATGAGTTTTATAGTACATTACAAAACAGATCATCCCATCCCTGTAGAATAATCTAAAGTAATTAGAAATATACTTTAAGTAAGTGCTAGAAGCACTTTGTATTATCAGTGCAGAGGTTTTATTAGATTGATTGCATTAAGACAAGGTCATAGAAACATAGAAACACAGAATTTGATGGCAGATAAGGACCGCTTGGCCCACCCAGTCTGCCCATTTCCGTACCTAATGGATAAGCTGCAGATCCTAGTTAACCAGCAGCCTACTTCTTTCTACCCCCACCTCCTAGAATTGCCTTATGACTGTCCCATGCATGCTTGAATTCAGCCACTGTTTTTGACTCCACCACCTCCTCCAGAAGGCCATTCCATGCATTCACAACCCTCTCTGTGAAAAAATACTTCCTTACATTACCTCTGAGCCGCCCCCCTCTATCTTCAAATTGTGCCCCCTTGTTCTTGCACACCTCTTTTTTTGAAAGATGCTACCCTCTTGGACTTGGACCTTGAGGTACTTGAAAGTTTCTATCATGTCCCCCCTCTCCCTCCTTTTCTCGAGGCTATACATATTAAGCTCCTTTAGTCTCTCTTCATATGTCTTCCGGTGTAGATTCTGCACTATTTTAGTTGCCCTCCTCTGGGAAGCTTCCATCCTGTCTATGTCCTTGGGGCGATTGGGTCTCCAGAACTGCACACAGTACTGCAGATGGGGTCTCAAAAGCTGTCTGTACAGAGGGATAACAACTTCCTGTTTTCTACTGGTGATGCCTCTCCCAATTCATCCCAGTATCTCCCAGCCATCCTTACTGCCCTCTCACATTGCTTGCCCACCTTTAAGTCATCTGATATGACTACCCACAGGTCCCTTTCCATTTTTGTTGTTGTTAGTATCTCACCCCCCATTGTGTACGCTTCCCCTGGGTTTTTGTTTCCCATGTGCATTACCTTGCACTTCTTAGCATTGAATCTAAGCTGCCATACATTTGACCATTCCTCTAACCTTGCCAAGTCCCTTCTCATCCTTTCCACCCCACCTTGTGCATCAACTCTGTTGCAGATCTTTGTGTCATCTGCAAAGAGACATACTTTTCCTTCCACTCACTCTGCAATGTCACTTATAAAGACATTGAAGAGGACTGGTCCTAATACTGAACCCTGCGGTACCTCACTAGTAACCCCCCTTTCTTCAGAGTGGACTCCATTTACTATTACCCTCTGTGTCCTATTCTCCAGCCAATTCTTTACCCAGGCTATCATCTTGGGACCCACTCCCAGGCTGGCTAACTTGTGTGCTAATCTTTTGTGTGGGACTGTGTAAAATGCCTTTCTAAAGTCTAGGTAGGCCATGTCATGCAGTGATAATATATAATTTGCCTTCTTTATTCAGTTTTAAGATCTTAAATGTCCATGTAATGTAAAGGTCTGTGGCTGTTGTTTTCAGTACTAGCCTCCAGGCATTCAGAGCCCCAACCTTTTTATGTAGATACAGATTACCAGTATATTTACTGGCATGCCTATCAACATCTGAACTACCATACTGTAAATACACCAAGGGAGAAACATTATTTTAACATGAGTATATGTTATAAGTACTGCCGTCTTACAGTGTGTTATTTAAATTTAAACTATATGTTGTTCCTGTACTCTCTGAGCATAATAGTGAGGCTTTAGAATGTTCGAGGTTAAACAGCTGCATCTTTTGAAACCATTATCTTATCTGCTACCGAAACAAAGTAGCAGGGAGACAGAGAGAGAGAGATAGAGATGTTTATAGTCATTCTTGAAGGGAGGGTGGGATGGAATCTGCTTTTACGGTTATTGAGCTTACACAGCCTGATGAAACAAAAATGGTTTCTTTTACATATTTTGCAATGTGGTTTAACCCCTTTCACATCTGAATTAAATGGAAGTAAATGCAATATGATTCATAGGTGTGAAGAGTTTAAAGAAAAATGTAGTTTCTGGAAAATATATGGGGGAGAGACCCCATATACATAATTATCTTCAGATAATTGGGAAGCCAAGATGTTATATTACTCTGGATGAACTGGTGGCGAGATTGTATGTGAGCTGAGGGTTTGTGTACGTGAAATGAAGATGTGAAGTTTGAGAGGGCAGAAAAAGTGGAGAATGGAATTAGAATGCAGGATGACATAATGGAATTAGTCTGCACAGTTTATGAATGTGTTTCATGTAAGCAAAAAGAAATGTTTATGGCAACCGTATAGTCGGGGATGAACTAATGTGAGTCAATCCCTACCTTATGCACCAAAGGGGATCTGGGGTACTGAAATCATGCCTTAAGAAGCACAGGGTCCAGTTAACTGCTTTACTGATTTCATGGGTTTGAACCTATTGGAGGGGGCACAGAAACAGGATAGTTTTCCTTCAGCTGTTAATGTTTGCTTATTTGAGGTTTCTTGTGTTTTTTTGTTTCATTGGCACATTTGTGCCATCTCATTTGCAAGGGAGTCCCAACTTGGTATACCCCTATTGTATAAAGCACCAGGTTTTCTTGTGCTATACTGCTTGTATACGTTAATATGTATAATGAGGGTGTCTCTTATGGGATAAGAGTGTTATCTTGTGCTGTTTTAGGAGCGAAGACTGCGCAGCAAGGCTGAGAGGTTCTTTCAACCCAAAACAGCATGAGATAAGTAGTAGTAGTAAAAATATTTATTTTTAGACAGGGTAGTACTTTAGGTCCAAGGACCTATTTACAAAGTAATCCTGTTTCACATTCATACAAAGTTACAAAGCATTTGTAATATATGGATAATGAAAATAATACCCCCAAAATGCATACAAGAAATTCCTTGTAATATATTAGCTAGTCCCATAATAGTATACTTCCTGTCCTCATAATATTATACTTCCATCCCAATAATACTAACGGTCCTCATAATAGTATTTTTGGGATTACCAATGCGACTACTATGTGAACCATGTTTTGTTTTGTGAGAGAAAAAAGCGGAATGGGACTGGGAGCGGGAGCAGGAGGGGCAGGGCAGGGTGCAAGCGAGGAGCGAGGAACAACACTCGGGAGTCTTACTAACTCTGCAGACCACAGTGCCATACAGCAGACACAAGTAACAACAAAAATTTCTCGCCTCCATATATTACAAAAGTAACAAATAGGTTCTGGTGTTTCAAGACAGAAATTCCATCTCGAGGTTCTGGGGACACAAGAAACATCTCAGGCTTCGCTCTCGAGGTTTCTTGTGTACCCAGAACCTCTTGATGGAATTACTGCCTTGTAATACACCAGAACCTATCTATTATTCTATTTATAATCCAATAATAGACATAAACAAATATACAAAATTCTAAAACTTCCTATCATTAATCATAATCAACAAAAATTATCTACAATACAATTTATCATTCATGTCAAATAGGTAGACATAAATAAACAAATAAAAATTGTCAATACATATACCAACATGGAGCAAACAGTGGATTAACATTCTCCCCTTAAATTAGAAATACTTCTAACATGTACATTCTGTAAGATGAGTTTCATCCAAACTGGATTTAAATGTAGACAATTTTACAAGGTTTCTTATCTGTGGTGGAATCTCATTCCAAGTTTTAGCAGTCCGAGCTTGTAACATGATACTTCTGTATCTAGTATTTAGTTTTGGAAAATTCAACCCCCTAAATTTTACTTCCCTGAGTAAATGTTAATCAGTCTCACAACCAAACTTGTTGTCCATGTTCCCCTTAATTAATCCATTTTTAACTTTAAAAATAAAAATAGAAAAATGTTTTTCATGTCAGGTAGACAAGCTGTTCCAATTGAACTCTCTGAACATGGAACAGTTATGTGTTGTATACTTACAGTTCAGAATAAACCTTGCTAACCGGTTATATGATTTAACTAATTTATTGAGGTGTTTTTGTTCAGCAAGCTTATAAACTAAATTTCCATATTCCAACACAGGTAATATAAGTTGAATCGCAGTTGTTTTTCATGTCTGAGTATTTAATATTTAAGAAGACCTGTGCAATGTACCAATTCTATTGTTTACCTTTTTGGATACATTGGCCCAGTTATTCAAAAGGGGTGCACATGGCGCAACACTGTTGCGCCACGCACAACCCACTGATGTGCCCCGGTGCGATATTCAAATGGGAATTGTGCCTGGCACAAATCCCAATGTGCCGGAGTGCATCAGTAATGTATGTGGTGCAGGTGGGGGGGGCGTGCCCATGCATACTCTGCACATCCCGATATTCAGCCTGGGATGTGCTGAGTCCATGCATGCACAACCCCTACTTGCGCTGCACACAGTTGATCCAAAAAAAAAAGGAACAACAGCTGGCCACCCACAGGCGAGCTGCTGTATTGTAGGGTGCAACATGGCAGCTGAGCGCTGGCTGCACCTCCGTGGTGGCACCCCCCCATGCCCGATCGTGGGCATCTATTAAAATAATAACGCCCAATATCCCTGGTGGTCCAGTGGACCGCTGTCTGGCCGATCACAGGCATTTGTAATAAATCGAATCCAATATCCCTGGTGGTCCAGTGGACCGCTGTCAGCCTGATCACGGGCATAGAAACATAGAATTTGATGGCAGATAGGGACTGCTTGGCCCACCCTGTCTGCCCATTTCCCTTCCTGATGGATAAGCTGCAAAGTCTAGTTAATCAACAGCTTACTTCCTCCTGCCCCCCTACTAGAATTGCCTTATGCCTGTCCCATGCATTCTTGAATTCTCCCACTGTTTTTGACTCCACAACCTCCTCAGGAAGGCTGTTCCATGCAACCACAACTCGCTCTGTGAAAAAATACTTTCTAACATTACCTCTGAGCCATCCCCCCTCTATCTTCAAATTGTGCCCCCTTGTTCTTACACATCTCTTCTTCTGAAAGATACTACCCTCTTAAACCTTGTTAATTCCCTTGAGAAACTTGAAAGTTTCTATCATGTCCCCCCTCTCCCTTCTTTCCTCAAGGGTATACATATTAAGCTGCTTTAGTCTCTCCTCGTATGTCTTCTGGTGCAGACCTTGCACCATTTTGGTTGCCTTCCTCTGAACAGCCTCCACTCTGTCTATATCTTTGCAGAGATGGGGTCTCCAGAACTGCACACAGTACTCCAGATGGGGTCTCACTAACTGTCTGTACAGAGGGATAACAACTTCCTGTTTTCTACTGTTGATGCCTCTCCCTATGCATCCCAGTATCCCCTCAGCCCTCCTTACTGCCTTCTCACATTGCTTGCCCACTTTTAGGTCATCTGATATAATTACTCCTAGGTCTCTTTCAGTTTTTGTTGTTGTCATTAACTCACCCCCCATTGTGTACTCTTCCCCTGGATTTTTATTTCCCAGATGCGTTACCTTGCACTTCTTTGCATTGAATCTGAGCTGCCATGTATTTGACCATTCCTCCAACCTTGCCAAGTCCCTTTTCATTCTTTCCACCCCACTTGTGTATCAACCCTGCTGCAGATCTTTGTGTCATCTGCAAAGGGGCATACCTTTCCTTCCAGGTGCTCTCCAATGCCACTTATAAAGATATTAAAGAGGACCTGTTCCAGTATCGAACCCTGCGGTACCCCGCTAGTTACCCTCATTTCTTCACTGTGGACTCCGTTTACTATTACCTTTTGCATCCTATTGTCCAGCCAGTTTTTTATCCAGGCTACCACCTTGGGACCCACTCCAAGGCTGGCTAACTTGTATATTAATCTGTTGTGAGACTGTGTCAATGCCTTGCTAAAATCTAGGTAGAGCCATATCCACAGCCCCTCCCTGGTCTACTACTTTGGTCAACCAGTCAAAGAAATCTATTTAGGTTCATATGACATGACCTTCCTGCTGTGAAACCATGCTGCCTTGGGTCCTGTACCCCACTGGCCTCTAGATACTCAACAATTCTTTCCTTCAGAAGTGATTCCATCATTTTCCCTACCACTGAAGTCAAACTAACTGGTCTGTAGTTCCTGCCTCTGCCATGCTCCCACTTTTGTGAGTGGAATCACATTGCCCTCCTCCAGTCCTCAGGTACGCTCCATCCTCCCATGATTTGTTAAAGAGAGTAGTCAGTGGTGTTACTAGTTCTACCCTTAGTTCTTTTAGTATTCTTGGGTGAATCCCATCAGCCCCATTGCTTTGTCCACCCTCAGTTTCAAGAGTTCTTTCAAAACCCTTTCTTCTGTGAATGGACTGGAATCGACCCCCCTATTCAGAGTCTCTCCCTTGTTTGGTTTAGGCACCTCCCTCTCCTCATCTGTTGTGAATACTAAGCTGAAATATTCATTCAGTATCCCTGCTTTTTCACTGTCACCCTCTGCCCACATTCCCTCCCTTTTATTAAGTCTCTGTATCCCTCCCTTGGTCTTTCTTTGCTCCCAAATGTACCTATAAAAAGTTGTATCCCCCTTCTTAAGAGAGCTGGCTATCTTTTCCTCAGTTTGTGCCTGTGCTATTCTGACTGCCTTCCCTGCCTCCTTCTGCTTTAACTGATAAAGTTCTCTGTCCTGTTCCTTCTGTGTTTCCTTATATTTCCTGAATGCTATCCTTTCCTCCTTATCTGTCCCTGCCACCTCTTTTGAGAACCATAGTGCTTTTTTCCTTAGTTTTGTTTTATTGATTTGCTTCACACAAAAGCTTGTTGCCACTGTGACGACTGTTTTGGTTATTCCCCATTGTTCTTCCACCCCTCCTTCTTGCCCATTTGCTAGTGCTTTTCTAAGGCACTGTCTCATTTTCCCAAAGTCAACCTTCCTAAAATTCAATACTCTTGTTTTTGTATGGCTTAACTCTATGGCTATGTTTATTGTGAACCACACTGTTTGGTGGTCACTTGTTCCCAGATGGCTACCCACTTCTAAATCTGAGATCCTTTCTCCTTCCCCATTTGAGAGTACCAGGTCTAAGATTGCTCCCTCCCGAGTGGGTTCCAACACTAGCTGTCTGAGGCATACCCCCTGTAGGGCATCAAGAATGACTCTGCTCTTGGATGTGCCTGCAGAAAAGGTACTCCAGTTAACATCTGGCTTATTCAGGTCCCCCATCAACAATATCTCCCCTTTTTCTGCCATTTTAAGGATGCCTTCTATCATTTCCTTGTCCATTTCCTCCCCCTGAGATAGAGGTCTGTACACAACCCCCATGCGGATTGTGGTGCGATTTTCTGTCTCCAGGGTGACCCATAGTGACTCATCAACTTCCTGTTTACTCTTTAGTTCTGTTGCTTTAATCCCTTCCCTTATATAGAGAGCTACTCCTCCTCCTCTTTTACCCACCAAGTCCCTCTTGTATACTATATATCCTGGTATGTTGACTTCCTACTCATGGTTCTCTGTGTACCATGTTTCAGTGGCTGCCACAATATCCAGGCATCCCTCTTCCATTAAGGCCACTAGTTCAGGGAGCTTGTTGCGCAGACTACGGGCATTGGTACTCATCACCTTCCATTTATTTTTTATGGCCTTACCCCTTTTAGCCCCATCCCTGTCCTTAACACCTTTTTCCGCATTTATCCCTGTCCTGCTCCCTACTGACTTCTCTGCCTTGGTGTTTATCTCTCTAACCACTGTGCTTTGTTGGGGGAGACTGGGATTTTCCTGCTCCTTTTCAGTGCCTCCCCCCTTGGCTAGTTTAAATGCTTGCCAATGAAGCATTTAAACCTATCACCTTGGATCCTGGATCCCCCTGGACAGATGCAGACCATCGCACCAGTATAAGCCTGCATCCCTCCAGGTGGCTCCCCAGTCATCAATGAAGCCAAAACCCTGAGCTCTGCACCAGTTTTTCAACCATTCATTGAATCCCATGGTGCGGAATACCTTAGCATCATCCTTGCCATAGACAGGCAGCACCTCCAAGAAGGTTACCGTACATGCTACCTGTCTAAGGCCCCTCCCCAACTGCACAAACTCCTCTTGCACTGCTCTGATCCCATTTACAGCCAGGTCATTTGTCCCTAGGTGGACAATAACATCCAGCTCCCTCCCTCATGCAGCTGCTCCCATGATCCTGAGGATTCGCTTCCTGTCCTTCCAAGCCATGGCACCAGGCAGGCACCTTACCTCCCTATCCCCTTCCTCACCCATGTCTACCCCCCTAATGATTGAGTCCCCCACCAGGAGTTGTTTCTTTCCCCTGTGGGGTCTCATGCCACCCTCCTGTGGGTCTCCTTTGTGGAGGTCCCCAGCAATCCTCCCTGTCTTCACTGCAGGTGCCTCCATAGAGGAACCACTCTTTGCCAGAACAGCATATGAATTGTGGAGATCTACAACTGGAGGGATGCACCTCTGTTCCATCACCCTCTCCCTCCGTGAGCCCACCTTGGTCCAACTGCTCCTCTTTCTTGGCAACCTCTGAGGTAGCAGTGGTGGCCCTGGTGGTCTCTGGGTGGGTGAAGAGGTTTCAAGAATCCTAGCCAGGTCAGCCTGGAGATGAGCAACCTCCTTCCTCAGACCAGAGAGGTGCCTGCAAACAGGGCAGCATCACAGCCTCCAGAATGTCTCCTGGAACACTGCTGCTCCACAGCCATTGCACTGCACCACTCCCATCTTGACTTATTTTGTGTCTTCTCTCCTGTTGCTTTGTATGCTTATTGTCTCCTCCATCTATGTATTTTTACACTTACTTTTCTACTGCCTATGTAGCCTTACAACTTTCACCTTTCCTGTTCTTGGACAGAAACTTCCTGTAGTCTTCAGCAGTCTCCTTCCTCCATGCTTGGATTCAGACCTCCAGCAGCTTGGGGGGGGGGGTTAAGAGGTTTCTTTTTAGGTTCCTTCAAGGTTGCTGAAACTAATGTGTCTCAGTGATCCTTCCCTTCCTACTGCCAATCAGGAAGTTCCTGTTGTCAGTCAAATTCAGTGGCTATAAAACTAGAACTGGCTTTGGGTGGGAGGGTACAGGGGTGGAAAGGAGGAAAACTAGTAAAAATTCTGTAGTTCTGGACTTGCGTTTCTTGCTCTGCAATCAGTTCTCTTCTGCTAGAAACAGCCGGAAGCTGTAATTGGAGACAGCTGCTTTTGTACACCTAAGCTGCTAAGCCACACCCCCAATTAGATTCACTCTCTGCTCTCAGTAAATTATGGTGATACTGCCCCCTTCTTCAGAAAAAACACTTTTTTTTTACTTAAATGAGACCTCCTTCTTCTAATAAAGTGTCTGTTTGTTTAATCCAAACAGGTACTTCTCCTGCTGAGACAGCAGTGATTAATTAGTAAAAAATCTGTAGTTCTGGACTTCTGTTTCTTGCTCTGTAACCAGTTCTCTTCTGCTAGAAACAGCCGGAAGCTGTAATTGGAGACAGCTGCTTTTGTACACCTAAGCTGCTAAGCCACACCCCAATTAGATTCACTCTCTGCTCTCAGTAAATTAAGGGCATTTGTAATAATAAATTGAATCCAATATCCCTGGTGGTCCAGTGTACTGCTGTCAGCCTGATCGCGAGCATTTGTAATAATAAGTCATGTCCATTATCTCTGGTGGTCCAGTGGACCTCTCGCAGCCTGATCGCAGGCATTTGTATAAAAAAGTACATCCACTATCCCTGGTGGTCCAGCAGACCCCCTCCCCATCTGCCCACTGATCCCCACTGCCCCACTTCCCCCGGTCAGCTGCGGGTGGTAGCACCCCACCCGCCTGCTGCCCCGCTGCCCGCTGACTGACACCATAGGTAGGGCTATGCGCCCATTGGTCCACAGCGTGAGCCAATGGGTGTGCAGCCTGTACTGTACTACACATTCAAGATATGTGAATTATGTGATTTATTATTACAAATGCCCACGATCAGGCTGACAGCAGTCCACTGGACCACCAGGGATATAGGACACTATTTTATATTTACTGAAGCCTGCGATCGGGCTGTGGGGCACATTGCTGTGCTGTGCAGGGGGGTGTCAGCCCCTGACAGCTGCTGCCTGGCAGGGCGCCAGGCGCAAGTCGCCGGGGATTGGTGCACCTGCATGCAAATAGGGCCATAATGACATGAAAATGGCCCCATTTGCGCCTTGCATACATTATGGCCCCATTTGCATGTGCACTTTTGAATATCGTGGTTGCTGCGCATAGTGCAATGGAACTTGCGCTAGCGCATCCCCCAGCTCCACTCTGGCCACTTGCGCTGGTGCAGCACCACTGTGCCTTGCACACTGCGGAGTGGCCAGGGTGCGATATTCAACAATGCTGTGCCATGGTGCAGCTCCATTGAATATCACCCAGCCATTATCTATATGATCAGAACAAGAAAGGCAACTATTAATTAGTACTCCCAGATACTTATATTGTTTTGTAATTGTTCTTATCCCATAAGGGACACCCCTCACTATACATATTAACATATTATGAAGCAGTCAAACTGCTTCCATCCCAAAACAGCACACATTTTGCTGAGAATTTTCATTTTATTTTTGCCCTGTTTAGTGGTCTCCCCCGCTGTGTTTGTTTGGTAGTGGTACATATTTGGGTCAGCCTGTGTCGTGGCGCCATCCATCTGCTTTCTTCTGCTGCTATTTACTGTCTTTGCCCTTCCACCCATCCCTCGTCCCACTCCCCTCACACTTTCCCATCATCTTGACCTTGCTAGTGATGCCCTGAATTACCAGGCGGCCCTTTTACTGTGGACCATTCCTGCTCCCATCACCATGTCTCCTTCTTTGATCTCCTCCTCCTCCACCTGGTCACTCCTGGCTTTGCTCACTGTCTCAACACTGCTCTGCACCCCGGCTACCTGAACCCCTACTTGCTGATGAGGGACTCCCCTCTGCTGCCACCCACATCCCCTATGCCACCTACCCCCGGACTGTCTCCCAGCTCCACCTTCACGTAACCACTGTGGGAATCTGCTGAGTGGAGTTGCGTGAAACAGCAACTATATGATGAATAAGAGGTACAGTAATGCTGTCCTCTGATTGGTGGAGGCAGTTCAACTGCTTTATAATTAAGCATAGGCGGTTCAGCATTTGTGTTGTTCTTCCATCCACCTTCTCTGACAAAAAGGATTGGGCAACTTTCTAAAAGAGGTGCCTCAACAAAAATGACTAAGACAAGGTTAAATTTATAATTTACCTTCTCAGTTATACATGAGGTCAGCCTTCACTGGAGAAAGTGTGACTGGCTGGGATGAAGTACACTGTAATCAAACACCCTTTCCTTTCTGGAATGAGAGACTCAATTAAGTGGAATTGAAGATTATATTCTGAAACTAACCTTTTTAAGTTCAGCATTTTAAGGTTTTAACATTTTATCATGAACTAGATTCCCCTGTGTTATGTGCCTCCATAGTATGGAAATGGCACTGTGTCTTGAAGGGGCGTGGTCCAAACACCCCCAAACCTTTGATTAACTACTCCATATTAGAATTACTTTTTTCCATGTCTGGCAGTATGATGATTTAACCACCTCAGATGCTGTTTTAGTTTATTATTTTTCTGGACACTCCTGAGCCTGTTGACTTAATGTAACTGGGAGTAAATGGTTAAAAGCCTACTCCAAAAGAGGTTCCTTTAGCAATGGCAATGCCCAGCTGGTCTCCTTGTAAAGCAGGCATAGAGCTTGAGGGGGAGAAGGCATGGATTCCATACACCCCCATAACCTGTGGCAAGCTTCCCAGAAAAACAAATTGAGCCCACATACTGAGTAGTTTAACGGCTTGAGAAAAAATTGTCATTGTCATCCAAAGACTGAAATACTGCTGTATGTAGGTTCAGGAACTTTTTCTGCAGTTCCTGATGTGCTTATAGGAGGCCATCAGGGGGCAGACAAAACCCATTTTGAAAATGCAGATTTGGAGATGAGCTCCCAGATCTACAGGGATTCTTGTGTTTTAAAGGGATTTGGAGCACATTTATAGGGAAATTCTTCCCATACACTTCCACTGGTTATACATGAAAAATGCCAAATCAATCTGGGAGCACTGACAAAGTGATTTAACGTAAATCATTTTAAACTGTTTACTAACCTACAATGAGGGAGGGAGGGAGCTGAAGCCCTCCTCTTCACTTGTTTCATCTTTCAGAAATTAAATAGCGTGTGGATGGCAGCCATAACTGGCTGGCAGCAGTTGCAGCTCTATTGAACAACACTTCCAAAAACACATACATCTGCATGCATATAATGCATCATTGTTTTAAAGGTCAGTAGTAACATACTAATGAGGCAGGGTGCTGAGGCCTTCCTCTTTTCTTTTTCCTTTTCTTTTTGTCTTTCACAAAACAACACTGCCCATACCCAGGTGACCATGCACCAACAAGTGGTGCCACAATTACCACTGCAAAGAGGCCTATCATTGATAAGGTAGTCATGTTCCACACCAGATGCTTTGCTGAAAGTTATGAGATTTGACCTCCAGGGGAGACATCCGTGGATGGCCTACAACACTTCTTCTATAGGACTTCAGTATGAAGGACACATACACTTGTATGAGAACACTGCATCTTTCTTAATTGATCTGATGCACCAACCCAATAGGGTATCTAAGCATGTGATACAGAACCAAGCCCTCAGACTACAACACACATCCTATTGAGGGCCCTTACACTGCCACTCCTGGCTCTCAATGCTGTGTGTTTATCCACATCAAAGACACGCTGAGAAACATTGCTGCAGACTTTCCTTTAAAAGAATGCAACCCAGGTGGTGAAGGCACATGTTTGGACAGAACTGTACCACTTTATATAAGACATTTGTATAAGGATCTAGTAGACATTTTTTCAGACAATGCCTCCTTACTGATGGATCCAGTGTGACACTCAGACACAGACATTTCTAAACTGACAGTTACAAATACAAGGGCAACACAAGTACTGTGTTATACAATACTGTGGTGATAAAAAGCATCAGTTTAAAGGTCTTACAATGAACTTTGACATTTTCCAATGACTCATCACCACCTGTGCCACAAATGTCTGAGGACACCAAACACTGCCCCGTGGTATCCCAAGGACTTTATTGAATAATATACTGTTTACGCATAAACATGTTATTTGAATCTGTGAATTTGCTGTTACCTTGGGATATGATGAATTATAGGCCTTGTGAGGGAACACACATATATAATTGTTTAATGCATATTTACTTTTAACTGTGATTACCATTCATCAGGCAAACATAAAAGATATTCTATACTAAGAAAGTTCATGCATACTCCTGTGATTTTGAAAGTTTTCTTTTAGCACATGTCTGAACAAAGTAATTCTTGTGCTCCTATTAATGTATGTTCATTATACAATACTCTTCTGTTGGATATGTTAGTTTCATATCATGCTAGAGCCCAAGATCTCATAGCTAGACAAGAAAGGAGAACCCAAGATAGAGTCTTCCATACCAGACAGGTTCAAGACCTGTAAGGCCTTACAGGCACCATCTCAGGCCCATTTACATCTGTCCTGGCCATATCAAATAGTGCTGACATGGAGGCCATAAAGAGACATATGCATTATTTTGAACATCAAAATGCAGATTAGGTTACTAAACCTATGATATATGAGATTAAAGGCCTAGCACAAAAAGAAGAGATCTACTTTCTATATGTATGATATTGCATGTCTATTTACTGAAACACCAACTAAGATCAATGCTTTAGTTACAAACAATCTTTAAAGGCCCAACACAAACACATAGGTAGACAAATAATATGCACAGCTTATGGGAACTATGTTCTCATAATGATTTATAATTTGCTCATGAGATGTGGAAAACAAGCACACTTCCCTGACTTCATCTCATTTACCTACTTGACTAAATGATGTTGCCCAGTATGTGTTGCTGGGTCTCAAAACACCTAGCCAGTACGTGTTGTGGCCTAGGCCTGTCAAAAAGTTTGTTTTCTTTTGTGACAACTAAAACCTTGGGATATGCTACCTTGTACCCAACCAGGGCAAATGCTACACCAGTGGGTCCTGTTCTAAGCAGAATACCATGTACCTATCTTTTACTGTTTACCAATATTCGACCCTGCTGAGGTGGTTTTTGACAAACTGGCCACAGTCCACTTTGTGGGTCACTTGGAAGGTGACATTTATAAGAAGAGGGTGGAATCACCTTATCTAGTAGTGTACAACCCTTACAACCCCATAACCTGTGGCATCTCACAGTACAGCTTGCTGCTCTGTAAAAAGGATATAGATATATGTGCAGGTGTCATGTATTTGATGTAACTGACCCCGTCTGCGGATATGCCGCATAGGAAAAACTGCACACCAAGCTGTCCAGCTGGGTGCCAGTCAACACTTCAGTCACTTGCCCAGTGAAGCTCATGAAATGGTGCTTCCCTAAAGTGAGTCATCCACAACATGGCTGGTCAGTACTGCATAATTTAAAACCATAAATTCTTTACTGATGGGACATCGTGTGGTCAGTGACTACTCCCAAACTTCTGCTTCACAACTTCTGCTTGTGCTGTCACTGGTCAAATGGTTATCCTAACAGGGCCACTTCACGAGGAACAATATCTTCTTTGTAAACCTGGTCGTCAAACTGATGTCATACACTCCAGCCTTCAATGTGCATATTACTCCACTCTTGCTAAACTCACAACTGTTGCTGTATCATAAAGATGAACATCTTATTGAAATTAGCAATGACACCATAAGGCTGAACATGATTTAGATAATTTACTTCATGATAGTGATTTACAATTATTTTTTTTCAAGTTCCTGGTTAGAATTAATTTTAAAGGATTTGTTATCATTCAAGCCAATCTTATTTTTATTTCTGGTCTGCACTGTATGCTGTCTTATATCTACCTTTATGAATCATCATAAACAATTGCAGTTTTTATATGCATCACACAAAACTAAGTTACTTACCTAACCACTTCTTCTGTGTTCCCTGCCTCACAGGCGATGGGAGGGGGTAGACTAACAATTTCTGCACTAACCACTGAGCCACCTAACCACACTTTCTAATTGTTGGGATACACATACCGTCTCATATGACATTTCTCATGTATTTGGTTAGGATATATTATGAGCACTATACTACACCAACATATGGCATTATATCCAGCAGGACTGGAACACAGTGCCACACGCACAGACACAACAACATATATTACTTGCTTTAACATGCATGATGGAAAATTACTGTGTCCTGCCTGATTTCACAAAACTGTTGATTGCACACACTCTCTGTTCCTTGTGTGCCATTGAATGCACAAACACCAGCTTCTGCTATACTGACTCCTTTGATAGAATAAGATTATTAGAAGGCAAAACTAACTTCTGAGTTTGCTGTCCAAACCAGCCTGAACTAACCTGCTATGGACACACTGGGCCCAACATTTTGGGTGTAGTATAGAGAGACACAGAAAATCCCCCGCCATGAGAATATATATGAATTCATGCATTTTCCTTATTTGGGGTAACTGATTTTTGTTATAAAAGCTTGTCTGTAAAGGTATATACAGTATGCAAACTGTTAACTTTGCCAATTTGAGTAGAAACAAAGTATTGATGTGCAGAAGTGGGATCCACTGCTCCTAGCAGGTAACACCTGTTTATGTTTGTGCTATCTGGTAGTAATAAAGAATTGTATGACTTGTGACATCTTTGGACTTGTGTTTGTGTTTCCACCAACATGTCTAGAATCTGGCAACACTGCAAACCAATAAACGCTATGCTTGGCATCTTCTACAAAGTTAGTCGAGATCTTACCCCTAAGCCAGACTAGCTATTTTTAAAGGTATGCTCTTACCTAAACTCCTCTATGGTACTCCAGTTTTATATCAGCCTCCAAAACTACCCTCTCCAAATAGGATGTTGTATATAATAATATCTGCCAGTTTGCCCTTGCATCTCATAAACAGGTTCACCAACGCTCCCTCTATGAAAGGCTTAGCTGGCTCTCCCACCCAAGCTCATGAGTTCATGCTACAGGTGTCATCTACAATGTTCGAAAAAAATGCATGTCATTGGCCTTTGACTCCTTCCTCAGGACAACCCATAGCAACTGTCCCTTGAGGTCTGAAATCAATGCCCTGCTGGAAATTAAAAAAAAAATAGAATTAGGATAAGGGAATCCTCTTTTGGACACTCTGCTCTTGTGGTGGGTGAAGTGGGCTCAATTTGCTCTGTGAAGTGATTCGCGGAGTGAAGGCAAATTCACAGAGTACCCCACAACGTGAAGCGGAGTAATTCGCGTTATGATGGATTAAGCGAAGTCCATTGAAAACAATTACTTCCAATTACTTCACCATCCCAGAACACTACTCCACCAATTTTAAAGGCGAAGTGCATTGAAAACAATGTACTTCGCCTCACTTTGTCTTGTTTTTAAGCTCCAAAGGTGAATTTTGCAGTGATTCATGATATTTCAGGCCACATGGGTTCTATATTGTTCTGCACAGCCTCAGTTTGGGGTAGTACATGTAGGAAGCTGTAGGAGGCAGTCTGCTCTGAGAGCTCTCTGTAATTTAAACCTTCTAAAAGCTGTTAAATAAGCCTTTTTGAGTATTTTTTTTACTCAAACTTTAGTTCATCGATTGTAGGAAACCCTCCTGTGCTCACATCTTCAAGCGTTTATTGTTTGTGTATGGATTTTGAATGCTAATGTAAAACATTAAGTCTGTGTAGTAAGAGACAGTGAAAGTGTGCTTTTGGGGAGGGGCGTATCTGTGGTGTAGGTAGATTTAAGTTGGTGAAATCGGGAGTTCTTTGTTTTTTGGTTATATTTTTGTTATATAACTGACTGTGTAATGCACACACAGTAATATTTCCAGTAATTGATGACATTTTTTTGCTGATTGTGTGTTGTGTGGATCTGGTATAGCAGTTCATAATTTCAGGTTGTTTAAAATACATAGTATATTACTGAAGTTTTCAATCTGCTACGCATTACTTGTAGGCAAATTGTGTGTGAGTCTGTGAGTGTGTGTGCGGTGCATGACATCAAATAATACACCTTTTATTGTGCCACAGTGTAATTGAAGGTGCAGCAGTGTGAACCTGCTATCCACTGCAGCTGCGTGATTTTGTACTGCCATTGTGGTATCTTTTCTTGGTTTTGCTGCTTGCACTGCCATAAAATTCTGCAGTCAGTGCCCCTCCCCACCGGCAAAAGGAATTATTTTCCAGAGTGGATTGTTTGTGACTTCAGCACCACTGGTTAGTTAAGGTGTTGTTGAACTTGTGACTTTGCATCTGTATCTGTTGCTGAAGCCACAGTTGTTTTTTTGGCTTCACATCCAGCACCCCCAAACCAGAGTGAATATTCCAAAATCTAAGTTTGTTTCGAATATTGTTGTTGATCCCCCAAAATGCCCGCAAAGAGATGTGCAAGCAAAGTTGTTTCTTACCATGGCACTGCTGCTAGTGGTAAGATTGTCTGTGGGTTTGGTAATATGCAGGCACAGAAGTGCATTGCTGATGTGAAGAAAGGTATTTCTTCTGCAGTGTTTTTTACAGCCCAATCAGTAGCTTCACTCATAATTGGAGGAGATGATGTTGTCCCAGCCGGTGGTGTTAGTGCAGTTGCTGGTGGTGGTATGAGTATTGCTGCCTCAAGTTCCACTTCTGACCAATTTGCTGTGTCTAAATATATAGTGGAGTGTGAAGCAGTGCGAGTGAGTGGCAGTGTAGATGATGTCATACTTCCCAGTAACTGAACATGATGATTCTGATCATCATGTCAATGATAGCATACAATGTGACATTTCTTCCACCACGGTTTAGGTCATGCATTTGCCATGCAGTGATTCACAGTGTGGAGAAAAAATATCTGGTGATGGTGGTGTTGATGATGATGAATCTGATGATGATGATGTTGTTGCTGTGGTTGCAACATGCAGTCCACATGCCAGCATCCAAGCAGAAGTTGTGGATGTGGATGTGGGTGATGTTGATGAATGTGATGATGATGTAAGTGACCTCAGTTGGGAACCAGAGAAAAAGAAATTCAAGATGGCTGTGTTTGGGCCTGTTTGCATTAATCCCCCCCCGTGCGAAGTTGTGATTTACCGGTTTCAGTTGATGGTGATGATGATAATGATGACCCAGTAATAATGATAGGTAGTCATGGTGGTCAGTTGCAGTCCAAGTGTGTCCTGCCAGAAAAATCATGTAGCAACCCCCCATTTCATGGCTTAAAAAAACGGAGTCCAATAAGCAGCATAAGGGACATGTTAAAACTAGAGCATCACAATCCCTTGTTTGGGATTTTTTTGTGCAAGATGCAAATGATGAGTCAGTTGCAATCTGCCAGGTTTGTCATGTGCATGTGAGTCGAGGTAAAAAGAGGAGCCATCTGGGCACAGGAGGACAGCATATGCATCTTAAGTACAGGCATGTGGCACTGTGGACCCAGCACAAGATGGTAGCTAATACCACAGTGGGGTGTTCACCCTCGTCATCAACCATAATGAGCATGTTATCACCTTTCATGGCTGTTAAATCAAGTACGAAATTAAATGTGGCAGTAATGATGAAATAAGAGCAGAGGATTACTACAGGCATGATAAGGTGGAGGAACATAATGATTTTGAAATGTTGTCCAGTGCTGGTGAGAGTAGCAGTTTTGGTGGTGGTGATGAGTGCAGTATGTCTAGTTTAAGGGGTACAACAACCCCGGTTGGTAAATCTGGCAAAATAACTGCATTTGTGGGTTTGTCATCATCACTTGTGCAACCGTCTACACTCCACCCCCAGCCATTCTCAGATCAGAACCATTTTTCACCATATCACATGTAAAATGTTTAAGTCAGCCCATGTTACATAGTGTTTTTGTGCATAAGCAAAGTACCCACCCAAACTTACAGTGTCATATAAACTTAATGCTGCTGTAGTGAAATTCTGGCAATTGATCTTTTGCCCTTCTCCTTTGTGGAGAATTCTGGGTTCTGGTGGTTTACTGCATGTGCCTGTCCAAGATGGAAAGTCCCATCCAGGACATACTTTTCGACCTGTGCTGTCCCCATGTTGTACCGCACTGTGTCCGACTCAGTAAGACATGCCCTTCAACATTCCTCCTCTCCATTCATCCATTTAAGTAGGGATATGTGGACAAGTGGCAAAACAGCGGGAAGTTCATATCTGTGTATAACTGCACATTGGGCGCAGGTGTCAGGTGTTGTTTGTGCTGTTGGTAGTGTAAATAATCAGTGCAGTAAGGTAGAGTGCCGTGGTAGCAATCTTCCAGGAATTTGACAGCATGCAATGATTGCTATGTGCAATGTGACCAGTTTACACACTGGTGAAATCATGTTGGACTTGATGCTGACAGAAATTGTCAAGTGGCTGAACCCCCTGTCCCTGAGAGCTGGATTCATAGCAAGTGACAAAGGTTCAAATGTGGTGAAATGCATCACAAATGGTGGCTTTGTTCATGTTCCATGCATGGCCCACTGTTTAAATCTTGTGGTGCAAGAGTTTCTGTAGCACCTTGATGTAAAGGAAATGCTAACAGTTGCACGCCATATCTGTTTTCATTTTTCATGATCTGCAAAGGCCCGTGACCAACTTCGGCAGTTGCAGATCCGAAACAGCCTCCCTCAGCACCACTTGAAGCTGGAAGTTGTCACCCAGTGGAACTCTACTTTATACATGGCACAGAGGTTGTATGAACAATACAAAGCCATCTCAGACTATCTTGTCATGCACACTAGCCGCGACAGTTCCTCGGCCTCCATGTCTATAACGACTGAACAGTGGCATCTCATGGACTCTGTAATAACAATTTTGCGGCCTTTTGAACATGCCACATAGGCAGTGAGTGGTGAGTATACTTCCATTAGCCAATCAATTCCACTGCTGCGTGTGCTGAGGCAGACATTGGTGAATGTACAGCATAGTCTTGATGTTGCCGGAGACAGTGCTAGCAGTATGTTGCTGAAACACATGCTGACAGTATTCAACCAGAATCATCACATCTTGAGCATTCAACGTAGTGATAACTTTGCAATAGCAACAATGCTGGACCCACGATACAAACGTGGAATTGCCTCAGTACTTGAGGGAGGGCCTGAACAGGTAAAAAAATATCAGTGGACAACTGGTGTGCTTGGTTCATGGGGCACAGAAGTCACGTTCCAAGGTCAGCAAACCTCAGCAGCATAAGCAGGCTGAAGGTGAACCTGGAGGAGTATCAAGCATATCCTGTGAGGGGAAGGGGGACTGCAGTTCCAGGTGTTCTGTCATCCAAAGCTGTTGACGTCAACCCACTTTGGGAGGCTTTGTCAAAAGTGGAGATTTGTGACATAAATGATTCCAGAGAACAGGATGATGCATCAGCTACTGGACTTAGTGCAGCACAGAGAATGGTTGAGTCATATTTGTCTGAAAACAGGCATCTGTCAATAACTGAAGATCTTCTTTTATACTGGAGCAGAAAGGTCAGTGAATGGCCAGAGCTGACTGCAGTGGCACTGAAGTACTTGACGTGTCCATCCTCCAGTGTAAGTGTTGAGAGGGTATTCAGCTCAGCAGGTGCAATGGTTCCAGATTGTCATACATACCTCTCTCCTGCAAATGTCAGTTTGCTGACATTCATAAAAATGAATGAAAGGCACATACCACCTCAGACTGCAACCTCAGTATTTGTACCCTGGCCTAGTCATGGTTTTGATGATGTAGAAATGGACCATCCTGGTGGCACTGGCAGTGGCAGCATGAAACGGTCTACCACTGATGTAGATGATGACACAATGGAGAAAGAATTTCCCAGTGGTCAGACTTCAGACATAGATGACTGTGAGGGCAGCTTTCTTTATGAGAATGATGAGGTTAATGTTGGCATGTTTTAACTTAAGTTATTAAAAGGCTGTCACATTTGTTGTATGATACATGTTTTCTTTTTCATAAAGTTAAACGAGTGTCCAACTTAGAGTGACTCAAATTCCATATGTCACATCACATTTGTAACAGAGAGCACAAGATATCCTGGCCCCTGTACCACCACCATAAGACTGCTGGTAGCCACTGCCACCAGAGCGAATGACTTGTGTGCCCCCTGGACCACCACCGTAAGACCGCTGTTAGCCACTGCCACCAAAAGGAATGACTTTGTGTGTCTCCCCTGGACTACCACCATAAGACCACTGTTAGCCACTGCCACCAGAGGGAAATACTTTCTGTGCCCCCTGGACCACCACCATAAGACTGCTGTTAGCCAATGCCACCACAGGCAATGACTTTGTGTGCCCCCCTAGACCACCACCATAAGATCGCTGTTAGCCACTGCCACCAGAGAGAATGACTTTGTGTGCCCCCCTGGACCACCACCATAAGACCACTGTTAGCCGATGCCACCAGAGGGAATGACTTTCTGTTCCCCCCGGACCACCACCATAAGACCGCTGTTAGTCACTGCCACCACAGGGAATGCCTTTGTGTGCCCTCCTGGACCACTACCATAAGACCGCTGTTAGCCACTTCCACCACCACCACCAGATGCAGGAAGACGTCAGAGGGAATGTCATCATGTGCCGCAGCTATGATTACCAGCACCCACCACCAGTGTCATTCTGACAATGTTTTTCCATTACATTAACCATGCCAGGGCAGAGGGAGTTGAACAGGACACCACATCCATCAACCACAGGCACAAGGCTTCTTACTATTAAAACTGTAAGGTGAGTATGTGTACTAATGTTTTTTATGCTATTCAAATTCCTTTAGCTGTGTGTTTTGTTTTCTGCTGCTTTTCTGAACTGCAATGGTCAAACACATACAGTAAACTTATTTTGTTTTTTTACAGGTTAACAACAAACAATTCTCCTTCACTGAAAGTCGGTATCAATGGTACAGCAGCAGCACTGTCTACAGGAACCTATGGAATATCCATTTCCAATCCATACTGGTAAGTATATATATTTTATTTCCTCTGTTCCTTTTTTTTTCATAAGAGTGCAACAAATTCGACTGAGGGTTCATAAACTAGGTGACATGTGTACGTCACAAAAAATGTTTCTGCAACATATCATGCACTGTATCCCAAATTTGCAGCTGTGCAGCATGACAGTGTTGAAAAAGTTGGACCCAGTTTATGCTACTTGACAAGATGTGGTTTTGAAATGTAACTTGGGTTGAGATGCAGGGACACTGACTCAGTGTATTTGTTACACAGCCTGGTACTAAATTAAGTAGTGATCTGCTGATTGCAGTGGGACAACTTGCTATCTGTGTTAATCCAGATACCCGTGGAACAGCCACGGCTTAAACATAATGTGTTACTGCTGCAATCAAGTTGTAATAAGTCCTTCATTTCTTTTTTTAGGAAACTTCCAGATGCTTTGTTGTGTCATAGTTGCCTTATACAAAGAAGTTCTTCAACATCAACCCCCCCTCCCCGGGCTGGGGCAGACATGCAACATGCAGAAGTCATTTCAATCGATGACTATGACCATCATTATCAACCAGACTGGAGAAGGATGTAGATGAAATCTGTAAAGAAGTAACCAAATGAGAAACCATTAATGAGACCTACTTGCAAATATGCTCCCCCCCCAAAAAAATACTTACCTTCATTGACTTGAGAGTATTCCATTTCCAATTTCAATGCAGCAGGAGCTCCTGCACCCTACAAGGTTTACCCTCCGGTTAAGCCTTTTAAGTATGTTGCGGCATTTTTCTCATGCCGCAACATACTTTATTTTAATAAGAAAAGTCAGCGACCCCAAAGGATGTCAGACGCTATGAGGGCTCCATTATGTGTAAAGGAAAGGTGCGGTGGAGACGCACCATGCTCTTCATTACTTTTGTATTGAAGTGTATGGTGCATCGCCATTGCACCTTTACACATAATGGAGTACCCCCATAGCATCCACCATACTTCCGGGTTGATGACTTTTCTTTATTAAAATAAAGTATATTGGGAGAAAAATGCTGCAGCATACTTAAAAGGCTTAACTGGAGGGTAAGCCTTGCAGGGGGTGGGACCTTCTGTTGCTGACTGTTTCCCTTTAAGCTAATACTGTGTGGCCTTCCCTGTGTCTGCTATTAAACATAAACAAAAGACAAAACACTACAGCAGTGGGTGGGGGGGTATGCTGAAAAAAAAAAGCTAATGGGGGATCCCACGATGTTCCAGCAGCAGATGGAGCATCAACACAATCTGTAGCTGGTGTTGCTCAATCTGCTCCACCTGTTGCTGGACAGCACCCACCCTCTCATTACTTTCCTCCACCACAGCCCACAAAAGTGCTATGTCTGCTTGCATTGCAGGCATTGTGGTGGGGTCCACCGATAAGGGGCAAAAACCAGGTAATGGTGGTGGTGAGGGTGGTTCTGGTGACAGTGGTGGGGGTAGTGGTGGAGCAGCTGCTGCTATGGCCCTCCTCCAGCTGCAGCAACACACAACAGCAGCACCCTCTGCCACTGCCACAGAAGGGCCAGCAAGTGGAGGCCTGGCCCGTTCGGTGACAGCCTGCCACTCCACCTTGTGGTGGTTCATCATATGTGTCCGCTGGCCCCCAGTCCCCAAATGTGTCCACTGGGGGCCACAGCGCACCTGTACGCCACAAAGCAGACACACCACAACGCTGCTGTCCCCCCTGACATAGTTGAAAAACTGCCTAACTGGGGAGCTGCGGGTGGGGGACCAGGCACAGGAGGGGCAGATGTAGTGACAGCAGCACTGACAAACACCTGGGGCTCCACCTGCTGCTGAGGAGGTGGTGCTTCTGGAGTTCCTGTAGCTGCTACTGGTAGTGGTGGCAGACTTGGTGGATGTGGCTGTGGCACTGGTGGTGCTGCTGCTTCTGGAGGGGGGAGGCAGGACCAAACAGTCTGGAGTGGTCCAACAACACCTGGCTATGACCCCCACATGTGAGCACTCCTCTCTGGCCATGGGTCACAGACTGTCCCTGGTCCATCACACAAAACACTCATTCCCGCTCTGACACGTCACACGAGTGACTTCACATACACTCACAGTTTCACACACACACACACACAAAACAAAACTTATAAAACAAAAAAAATGGTCACCAGAAAGAACTGACAAAACAGTACAAAAAACCCAACTAAAGAATTGGCTTTTAAAAAAGCTTTTGGGTTTTCTGAAATTTCCTCAAGAAAGAAACTAATAATGAACTCTCCTCTCCTACACAAAATGCTTCCTCCTCCTTCTACCTCTGCAAAGAAGAAAGTGAAAGTATCTCCTTCTATGACTCACTTCCTTCCTGCCAGGCTAAAGCATGTGACTTACAGTACTGTAACCCATGTGATGTGTGGCGGGGGGGTGCTGCCTAAAGTGCCTATATTGTTGTCATTTTATCTTACTTCACGTTAAGGTGGAATAACAATGCAAAGTCATAATAACAAGGTGAAGTGAGCACTGTTCAATGGCCACTTCATGTAGCATTATGATAACGCGAAGTGGCCACTTTGCGGTCACGTCGCCTGAGAATTTTAAATTTGCTGCATCTCTAGCTCTAACCCTGTGGAATTCCATTCCTACTGATATTAAGCAATGTCCCTCTGCATCCTCATTCTTTAGAAGGTTCTGTGATCATCTTCTTCGGGTCTCTAATTGTGCATGCCCTTAACTTTCTCCTGTCCTGTTTTTGTATTTTTTATCCGCAGATACTTATTGTATCTGCTGTACTAACTGTACTAACTACTGTTCTGATTGTGAGGCATATCTGTTGTTACTTGTAGCTATTGCTATTTGTTATTGTAACTAGGTCTAGTGTGTGGACCAGATGTATATTTATTGTTATTCTTGCATCTATTGTTATTTGGGCATCCCTTCCTTATTCCCCCAACCCCGTTTTGACTGCCTAAGCTTATTCACCTATATATGCACTGTTCTCCATGTACTGATTTTCATTTTGTAATTCTGATTTTTTTTTTTTACTGTCAAAACTCTCATTGCCATGTATTTCTCGCCCTGTAATGTTTTGCATACTGTAATACTCCTGGATTGTGCCTGAAAATAGGCATTTGTTTGCATAGTGCACTCACCTGGTCAACAAAAATGAAATAAAAAAAAATACAAAATTAGAATTTTACTCTTTAAATTAATTGTTTAAAAAAATACAGTGCACAATTGATAATGCATGCATGTATTTATGTTGCTTGAGAAAAGAATATGTAATGATGTTTTCAGTTTCGCCATGTAATGGTTTAAATGTATTCGAAACGTATGTTGCATGGGAAGAATGTGAGCCTGGGGCTTGGGAAAAGAACTCGGAGGAAAAGCAGGACAGAACTTATCGATTTTATGTATCCATGTCCCCTGTCTCTTAATTACGTAGTACATTTGCATGAAAATATTTTTGTGCCACATATGGCATCTTTGCTTCATTCTTCTCTCCCACTGAGGTAATAGTTCTCTGTTTGTGACATAATTTATTGCTGTGGAAGTTATTCTGAGCTCACAAATAGAGGATTTTGACATGGAGGGGGAAATAGCAGGAGGGTGTTATGAAGTCCGGGACACAAAGATTCTTTTTCTTTATAAATGCCTTCAGTAATAAAGATTGAGGGGGCATATATACTGTATACATAACCAATAGAATGGGATATGAATCTTATACGAATATTGTATTTTAATATGATTTCCTGGAAATGAGTATGGAGTGGTGGCTAAGTACTGGGAGCCAAAGCAACATACATTGCAATAAGAAAAAAGTGTCTGGGAGGGGAGAGAGATGGAGAGATAGAGATACAGAGAAAAAGGCTGTGGAGGCTGGAAGAGAGAAAATAAATGAGTTTGTGCATATTCATGAATATGTAAAGATATAATTGTTTTAGTAATCATTGGTTTGCATATCATTAAAAGATTTGCAAGTTCAGAGTTTACAGGATACTGATATTGTTGACAAAAATGACTACAAACTACTAAATCACTTTCAAGTAACCTGACAACTTCATTGCTGTTAATACTAATAAGTGTTTTTAGGCAGTATCAAATTTAATGTTATTTGAAAACAGTTTGGAACTTACATGAATAAATATGAACCAAAGTAGTTAGTATTGCATTCTAAGACCATGTAACCAAACTGAGTAGGTAATATGCTGCATGTGCTGTATATGGGTTAGATTACTGCATGCCAATTTGTATCCACTGTATCATTGAAATGGAACTGTAAACGTAAATTAGGTTCCAGTGTATAAACAGTATATTACATTATGGTTTAGTACAACTGCTTCATAGATTTTCTGAGGAAAATCAGAGATATTGCATCCAACTGGCTGCTGGGAGACCTTCTCTCCCTTTGCAAAGCCAGGAACAAATGCTGTGTTAACTCTAAGGCTTTGTTCAATAGTAACAACTCACTCACCTACCATGACATCTGGAACCAATGCAAAAATACCACACTTCTGGCCAAGAGCCTACACTGAAAAGAGCAGTTAACAGCTTTTTATGGAAATTCAGAGTTTCTGGGGGCATATTAAAGGGCTCCTCGGTATTCCAACCAACAAGGTACAAAATTATACGATCAGTGGTGTCCACTGCAATAACCCTGAAGCTATTGCCAATGCCTTTATCTCACTGTTCTCCAACCTTTCTTCATACTTTATTAACCCTTTATCTTCCCTCCCCATCAACCACTGGGCAGTCCCTGCACTCGCTCCCCAGCAACCATCCTCACTTTCAGTGTCAGTGGCTCAGCAAGTTGCACACTCACATCTGAGGCCAGAAGATCAGAAGGTTGTGGGTTCTATCCCATACCAAGAACCTGGGGTAAAATCCCAATTCTTACGCTGTAGTGCAGCATGAGGTGGGTGCTGCTCTCCTGAGGTGCCATCTTTTGGATGAGGCATTAGACTGAAGTCCTGTCTACCAGATCTAGTGGTTGTTCATGTGGACATTAAAGATCCCAAAGCACACCTCAAAAAGAGTAATGGAATTTCCCCAGTTTTCTGGCCAAATTTCCCCTTATTCAATATAAATACCACCAACCAGGGATGGGCAAACTGACTCTGGTGCAGTTCTGAACCCCCTCGTCCAACTCATCTCTGACCAGGAAAACTGAGCCTTTCATGGCTCGACCTGAATTGCCAAGTTACAGTACATAGAATTTGATGGCAGATAAGGACCACTTGGCCCACCTAGTTTGCCCATTTCCCTACCCAATGGATAAGCTGCAGATCCTAGTTAACCGACAGCCAACTTCCTCCAATCCCCCACTAGAATTGCCTTATGTCTATCCCACGCATTCTTGAATTTCCCCACTGTTCTTGACTCCACTACCTCCTCAGGAAGGCTGGTCCTCTCCTCCACAACCTTCTCTGTGAAAAAATACTTCCTCGCATTATGTCTGAACCGTCCCCTCTCTATCTTCAAATTGTGCCCCCTTGTTCTTGTGCATCTCTTTTTCTGAAAGATGCCAACCTCTTGTACTTTGTTGATTCCCTTGAGGTACTTGAAAGTTTCTATCATGTCCCTCCTCTCCTTGAGGGTATACATATTATGCTCCTTTAATCTCTCTCTTCGTATGTCTTCTGGTGCAGACCCTGCACCATTTTAGTTGCCCTCCTCTGGCCCAATTTGGAAGTGTGGCATGGTCCAGAACAACACTCTGACTATCAGCACTGCAAGGAAAAGGCATGGCAGGTTGCAGAAACATGTCTCTGAACTGTCACATTACCAACAAAGGGAAACACTCATGATTTGGGTGCACCGAAAGGAGTCAAACAGTGAGGGTCTCTGTTCTGTGATTGACACATGTTCTAACTAATCCTCTGTGTCAGCCACCACAGGACATTCCTAAGGAACTGAGTATCACACGCATTTGGGGCTTTGCATTCAACAGAGACAGTCATGTGTATGTGTGTATATGTGTGTGTGTGTAGATTTCCAAAAACAAAACCCAGCGAAAATCATTTTGTTATAGAGGGAGAGGGAGAGGGAGGAGGGAGAGTAGACACTGAGAGACCAACAAATTCAACAGCAGAGTGCAAACATTGCAGCAGACTGCAGAATACTGTTATTAAATTTTTTTTTTCCTGTTAGAAAGAGAGAGAGCATAGAGAAACCAACAAATTCAACAGCACAGTGCAGAGAAGACAGCAGCAGAGTGCAGACTTTGCAGACTCCAGAGTAAAAAACACCCATTTTGTGAGAGAGAGAGAGAGAGAGTGAGAGGGAGGTCAATAAAATCAACAGCATACAACAGCAGAGTGCAGAAAATGAAAATAAAACAAAAATTATGGGGAGCAGAGACAGACAGAATAGAAGGACTCTGTCTGAAGGTCATAGTGCCTCAGTTTGAGAGGGGGGATTGTGGTGCCATACAGATTTTGAAGGCGGGTGTCACCCACGTGTCAGACTCTGTGTTGTTCATCTCTGTGCTTCTCTGAAAGTTCATACTGCCCTAGACTCTGTATTGTCCAACTCTGTGCTGTCCTGAAAGGTCAAACTGCCTCAGACTCTATTATCCATCTCTGTGCCTGAACTACTAAGTCATGGTGCCATACAGATTGTGAAGGGGGGGGGGGACACATTTCAGACTCTGTGTTGCCTATCTGTGCCTGAACTACTGCTAGGTCATATTGCCATAGCATAGAATTTATGTTGCCCATCTCTGTGCCTGAACTACTACTAGGTCATATACTGCTTCATATATTTTGAGGGGGGTATCATGTCTCAGACTCTGTGTTGCCCATTTGTGCCTGAACTACTGCTAGGTCATACTGCCATAGCATAGACTCTGTGTTGCCCATCTCCATGCCTGAAGTACTACTAGGTCATACAGTGCCTCACATATTTTGAGATGGGGGTGTCACATCACAGACTTTGCATTGCCCATCTCTGTGCCTGAACTACTACTAGGTCATATAGTGCCTCACATATTATGAGAAGGGGGGGTCGCGTTTCAGACTCTGTGTCGCCCATCTCTGTGCCTGAACTACTACTAGGTCATAGTATCATACATATTGTGAAGGGGGGCATCACATCTCGGACTCTGTGTTGCCCATCTGTGTGCCTGAACTACTGCTAGGTCATATAGTGACTCACGTATTTTGAGAGGGGGTGTCATGTCTCATACTCTGTGTTGCCCATCTCTGTATTCAAACTAATACTGCTAAGTAACAAATTAAGTTGGACCCCAAAAAATGGATTCAGAATCAGCGTCTGTTATGGAAATGGAATATGTGGCCAACATCAGCAGTATTGCTGAAACTGGTACACGTAACAATACAAATATTTCCCGAAAACAAATTCAGAAAAAAATGGAAATTCACATCTGAAGATGTCATCAATACAATTGATGAAAATGAAGTAACACAACCATAAAAAGATGATGCAACACAACCAGAAAAAGAAAAGAATGTTGGTGAATCCCCTGATCAAAGTGGTGCAGCACTGTTGGCAGTGGAAGATAAATCAGATAAAACTAAAACACAAAAACAGGTAGATAAAAAACCTAGACCTAGAAATACTAGTTAGTCAATGACTAAGGAAAAGGCTGTATCTAGTACCACCAGACATGGCACTCCACAATATGTCACTCATGCATGTTGGGCTCCTTCATCAGAAAGCAGTGCCTCTGATGAAAAAGAGGTTGTAAATGTACAAGAACAATATCACAATCACAATGTATCAGTTACGCTCTTTCAAAGGTGATGAATCAGAATGTGATACTGATAAAGTAGAGGATTCCACTTGGGTTCCCCAACTCAAAAAGAAAAAAACACATACAGCAAGCACCACCAGTAGCCATAGCCAGTAAACGAAAAAAAATGATAATCATGGTAACTCATCTGAGGACTGGCACAGTATGCATGAATCAAGGTCAGAAACAACTGCCACCAAAATTGCTGTGGTTCCTGGCATGACAACAAAACATTCCACCTCAGTTGTAAGGAGCTATTTTTCATTTAAGTCCCAAAAATGAATGTGTTGCTGTCTGCATATTTTATCATCGGGAAGTTAGCAGGAGGAAGTTAAGAGCCTGTTTGGGACAACATCACCAAAAAAGCATTTGCAAATAGCACATTCAACCATTCAGCTGGGCAGTGGTCCCGAGCAAGGGACAAACATCAGTGATTAAAATAATCCTAAAGATAAAAGTGATGGTGAAGAGGCCAAGAGACAGGGCAGAAAAATAACATGTTTGATTTCACTGACAAAAGTATTTGGACAAGCTACAGCTTCACCACTGCAATCCTACTGTTTTTGCCCCCTGCATGACCTAAACAGCAGACAATTACTGCGATGTTTGAACAAAAACTGCCTACAGTAGTTCACATCAATTCACATTAAAAATTAATCAATTAATAGGTGAATTTATTGCCAAGGACCTGCAACCATTTTCGGTGATGGAGAATGATGGTTTTGGAACTCTTTTAATATATTTTGTGCCATGTTACAACATACCAAGCCATAAATGAAACTGTATGTACAACCATCCACCTACTGTGTGTATCTAATTCTGTGTAACTGCTGAAAAAGGGACTGCTTTGTCTCAGTGGGCCTTTCCCAGTCATCAGAATTTAAATCAATCAATCAATCAATCAAAAAAAATATTTTGTGGCTCTGGCAGTTCCCAAAATGTATGAATGTATGCAAAGCAAAATAAAATTGTCTCTTCAAGATTGTGAATGTGGTTCTGTGCACCTGACCCCAGATGGCATCCAGTGAACACAGTGATCATGATTGAGCGCTTTCAAAAATGGTGACTTAGTCATGGCACCTGTGTTCAGAGCTACCTAGTAGGGTAGCAGCCGGATACCGGGGTGGGTGGGGTAGGGTGATGGGAAGTGTACATGCACACACACTCGGGAGGGAAAGGAAGGGAAGGGAAGGTATGTGGGAGGGGGTGTGGCAGGCAGCTGCTGAAGTGGCCCTCCAGTGTGGTGGGGAGGGTGGTCGGTTGGGAAGTGCAGGGTTTGGGTCCGGTGCATTTTTTTTTTTGCTGGCAGGCGGCTTGTTTTTTTTTAAGTATTTCAGCCCCCTACCGACATGCATACCCCTGGAGTTGAGAATCCTTTTGTAGGGGGTGCAGGGGGCACAGCCCCCCACATACATTAAATTCCCATTACCACCTTTTAGTTTACTGTGAGTGTACATCGCTGTTATTAATTTTCGGCGATGTACACTAGCCCAAATGGAGATCACTATTTCACGATCGCCGTCATCACATAGAACCACCACAGACATGTAGACAAGTTTTCAGACCACTGATTATATGTGCATCACAGCACATTGGGTGTCACAATTGTCTTCAAACACATTCACAAGTAACAGTGTACAGGAAGGTAGACAAAGAATGGAAGCTCTTTGTGTTAGCATGTTTGGGAAGCATCACACTGCTGACAATATTTTGGAAGAGTTGTGTGACTAAATTTCTGAGTGGTTAGAGCCCCTGGTACTCACTACTGAATTTGTGGTTTCAGACAATGGTGCCAATATTGCTAGTGCATTGACACATGGTGGTTTTACTCACATTCCGTGATTTGCACACTCATTAAATCTGTTAGTGTTAGATTTCCTTTCCAGAGACAACAGTATCGTAACACTACTGTGAGCTGCAAAGAAAATCTGTGGCCATTTTAGTTACTCTGTAAAATCACGTGGTATCTTGGCTGACCTGAAAAAAAGCGGCTTGCCAATACAGCAACTAGTTCAGTTATTTTTTTATTTGAGTGGAAAAAATATTGTCTTTATAAAATGTAACATATAAAACATAAAATACAGTACATAAATAACAATCTTCTATACATATAATAATTTTTTTTTAGTGTTTGGTAACTGGGTAGGGCTCACTAAGGACAAGGAGGCAGTATAGCGCAGTGGTCTAAGGCTCTGAGCTGCAAATTTGGTGACATCCAGCAGACCAGACCTGGGTTTGAATCCCACAGCTTCCACTTGCATACTGTGTGACCCTGAGCAATTCACTTAACCTCCTTGTGCTCCCAGGTCACTCCTGTAAAAAAGCTTTCAGCTTAGTGTGCTATACCTGGTTAAACAACTAAATAAAAAAAAAAGGTGCCTGTTTTCAGGGGTGACCTGGGAGTACTGGGGGGTTGAGTGACTTGCTCAGAGTCACACAGTATGCAAGTAGAGGTACACTTATATAATTCCCTAGAACAATAAATATTATTACTGCAGCCACAAAAATCCTCTCAACCATTACTTTATATTGCACATACCCCTTCATCCTAATTTCTTACTTCCACAGTTTTGTTTAAATGGATTTTTTTCCTTTCAATATTTTTACAGAATGTGGTTACTTGTTTCAGAATTTCTGCATTGGTTGATTTCAGCAAGTAATTTGCTTGATATCAAGGTTCCATTTCTAATCTACTTAGGATATTACCTAGATATAACATGCACTGATATTCATACAATGTGCACAATATTAATAAATGTACGTTATCATCTACCCCAATCCACATCCACATTTTTGTTCTTTCTGCTTGGTATGTACTCCTTCAATTCGTTGCGAATTATGATATTCAAAGCAGAATCTGGTGAAGCATTTCCTTCTATCAGGATTTTTTGTAATAACTAAGTATGGTTCCAATCCAAACTCTCTCCTTTTATTTTCCCCTAGCCAATTCTTTATTTTACTTTATCTGGACATGTTGTTTCCTAATTGGATGTACTGTAACTGTCCTTAATTTTGTTTTTAATCTCCAAGTTTCTATATTCCACAGGTTTTCTTAGACTACCCACCAGCAGTTTAACAAGCCATGTGGTTTAATAACATTTTCCAAAATAGTCATATATGTGCCAAAAAATCCACTGTCTCTATATACAATTGCCTCTTCCATACACCTTCTCGGTAGTCTCTCTTCCTCCATTGTAAATACTTTTAACCAATATATAACTAATCTTTGTTCTATTAGACATTTTACTGGGAACTGCCCTAATTCCATCCAGTTAATACAGAGGAAGCTCCCCCCCCCTTGGTAAGCCTAATAATCATTTGTAATATTTATTTAGTGGAATTTCCAATTTTTCATTATTACTGTTCCCCCAAATTTCTGCTCCATATACAATTTTGCTCTTAATTTTGCATTCAATGCCCTTATATTCCCTTTAATGGAGTACCCTCCATTAACCTAATATTATCTAACCAGAAAACCTAATATTCTTCAGGTGAAGCTACCTCTGGCTGGAATCTGCAACACTGGACTTAGGATTTGCAAGAAAGTGAGTTGTACTCACAACAGAGGGAGGCGAACCTTACAATTTACAATTGTCTTTGGTTTGCAGCAGATTCCTTAGGAAAGTTAATATTCTTCAGGTGGAAGATACTTCTAACTGAAAGGTGAAATAAGGAACTTAGAATTATCAGAAAAAGGCAGTCTTTCAATCAACAGAGGGAGGTGGACCTTGCTTAACTTTTGTTACAATTGTTAAGATTTTCAGGGCAGGAAGAGTTTAAACCCACAGGGACTGAATACTGTTTAGTGAGTCTGTCCTTGTGCACAACTGACATGTTTTGGGGCTGACTGCTTTCAGAGCACAAGTCACCAGGCTGTTTTGGAGCTGGGAAGATTTACCTGTGTCTGACTTGGATGTTTTAATTTTTCTCTGTTTGATTAGCACAGTATTTTCTCTGTCAAATTGTTGTGTAAGGCATCTTGCTGGCAGGAAGGCACTCATCGCAGTGGTAGGTCAGAGCTTTTAGCAGATTGTTTCATGAGGGCACAGTTTAGGCCCAAACCCTTCCCACCTCTCACCCCACCCACCCCTGGAAATAGTTCCTTTATACCTGAGGTTCTGACATCATTTCCTCAAAAGGACAAGGTGCATATCACTGTCATATCCTCTCTAGCACACTGCACTGACAATATAAGCATACACATTATAAAATATATGTATTTCTATGTAACAAACCAATCACACACACACATACACAAAACAAAACAAACAAACAAAAAAATAAACAAGGTAGACAGACATGTGGGGAGTAATGCAATGTAATGGCTGTGGGACAGTAGTCTTCTGGGAGTCTTTCTGGAGGCTGAGATGTTACCCTGTTTGCAGACAACTCTCTGTCCTGAGGGAGGAAGTTGCCTGTCATCAGGCCACACTGGACAGTAGTAAGGGAACCTCCCCCATCCAGGGAGCACCAGAGCCACCACCACTACCTCAGAGGTTGTGAAGAAAGCACAGCAGTTGGACCACAGTGGGATCAGGGAGGGTAAGGGTGGTGGAACGGAGGCACACCCAGTCAGTTGTTCCACTCCACAATCCATACACCATTCTAGGGGAGCATAGTTCCCCTATGGATGCACCCACAGAGGAGACTAAGGAAGTTGCAGTCAACTGTCAAAAGAGAGGCCCTCAGGAAGGAGGCAGATGACACCACAGGGAAAGGAAGCAGCTCCTGGTGAGGGACTCAATTATTAGGGGGATAGAACTGGGGGGGCAGGAAAAACTGAAGTAAGGTGCCTGCCTGGTGCCATGGCTTGGAGGGACAGGAAGCACATCCTTAGGCTCATGAGAACAGTTGCATTGAAGTCTGAGCTGGACGGCATTGTCCACCTAGGGACAAATGACTTGGCTCATCATGAAATTAGAGCAGTGCAGAAGGACTTTGTACGGTTGGGGAGGGGCCTAAGACAAGTAGCACACACAGTATCCTTCTCAGAGGTGCTGCCTGTCAGTGGCATGGGTGAGGCAAGGGTACTTTGCACCGTGCAGTTTAATGAATGGTTGAAAAAATGGTGTGGAGCACAGGGGTTTGGCTTCATTGGGGACTGGGGTTCCACCTGAGGGACACCAGCCTATACTGGCAGGATGGTCTGCATCAGTCCAGGAAGGGAACAAGTCTTTTGGGCAATCAGTTTAAATGTTTCATTGGCAAACTTTTAAACTAGTCAAGGAAGGAGGCACTGATAAGCAGCAGGAAAATCCCAGCCCCCCTACAAAACAGGGTACTAAGTGAGAAAAAGAGCAAGGTAGAAAGGTCAGTGGGGGATGTTGCTACAGAAGGTAAAGCCATCAAAAAATGGAGAGCAATGAGTACCAGTGCCCATAGTCTGGATAACAAGCTTCCTGAATTAGTGACCTTGATGGAGGAGGACCTGGATATCATGGCTGTCACAGAAACATGGTACACACAGAACCATGACTGGGATGTAAACATACCAGGATACACTATCTACAGGAGGGACAGGGAGGGTAAAAGAGGAGGAGGAGTAGCTTTCTACATAAGGGAAGAAATCAAAGCTACAGAATAAAAGGGTAAACAGGGAGGAGAAGAAGCACTGTAGGTCAATTTGGAGACAGGTAATGGCACCACAATCCACACAGGGGTTGTATACAGACCCCCCTCTCAGGGGGAGGAAATGGACAAGGAAATGATAGAAAGTATACTTAGAATGGCAGAAAAGGGGAGATATTGCTGATGGGTGATCTGAATATGCCAGATGTTAACTGGAGTGCAGTTGCAGCAGCCACTTCTAAGAGTGGGGTTATTCTAGATGCCCTACAGGGGGCATGCCTTAGACAACTAGTATTAGAACCCACTCGAGAGGGAGCAATCTTAGACCTGGTTCTCTCAAATGGAGATGGAGAGAGGATCACAGATGTAGAAGTGGGTAGCCATCTGGAAACTAGCGACCATTGAACAGTATGGTTCACAATAAACACAGCAATAGAGTCAAGCCATACAAAGGCAAAAGTACTGGACTTCAGGAGGGCTGACTTTGCCAAAATGGGTGAGTGCCTAAGGAATGCACTAGCAAATGGGCAGGAAGGAGGGGTGGAAGAACAATGGGGAATAATAAAAACTGCCATCAAAGAGGTAACAAGCCTTTGTGTGAAGCAAATAAACAAAACAAAATGATGTAAGAAACCACTATGGTTCTCAAAGGAGGTGGCAATGAAGGTTCAAGAGAAAAAGAAAGCATTCAGAGAGTACAAGGAATCACAGAAGGAGCAGGACAGAGAATTGTATCAGTTAAAGCAAAAGGAAGCTGGGAAGGCAGTCAGAACAGCAAAGGCCCGAACTGAGGAAAAGATAGCCAACTCAGTTAAGAAGTGGGATAAAAAGTTTTTGAGGTACATCAGGGAGCGAAGGAAGACCAAGGGAGGGATAGTGAGGCTTAATAAAGGGGAGGGGGGTGGGCAGAGGGTGACGGTGAAAAGGCAGAGATACTAAACAAATATTTTTACTCAGTATTTACAAATGAAGAGGGGGAGGTACCTAACAAACAATAGAAACACTCTGGATATAAAAAAACGATACCAGCCCATTTACAGAAGAAAGGGTTATGAAAGAACTCTTAAAACTGAAGGTGGATGGGGTTATTCTAGATGCCCTACAGGGGGCATGCCTTAGACAACTAGTATTGGAACCCACTCGAGAGGGAGCAATCTTAGATCTGGTTCTCTCAAATGGAGATAGAGAGAGGATCACAGATGTAGAAGTGGGTAGCCATCTGGGAACTAACGACCATCGAACAGTATGGTTCACAATAAACACAGCAATAGAGTCAAGCCATTCAAAGGCAAAAGTACTGGACTTCAGGGGGCCTGATGGGATTCATTCCAGAATTCTAAAAGAACTAAGGGTAGAACTAGTGACACCACTGACTACCCTCTTTAACAAATCATTGGAGGATGGGGTGGTACCTGAGGACTGAAGGAGGGAAGATATGATTCCCCTTCACAAAAGTGGGAGCAGGACAGAAGCAGGAAACTACAGACCTGTTAATTTAACTTCAGTGATAGGGAAAATGATGGAATCACTTCTGAAGGAAAGAATTGTTGAGTACCTAGAGGCCAGAGGGGCACAGGACTCAAGGTAGTATGGATTCACAGCAGGAAGGTCATGCCAGACAAATCTAATAGAGTTCTTTGACTGGGTGACCAAAGTAGTAGATCAGGGAGGGGCTGTGGACATGGCCTACCTAGACTTTAGCAAGGCATTTGACACAGTCCCACACAAAATATTAATATACATTTAGCCAGCCTGAGAGTGGGTCCCAAGATGATAGCCTGGGTAAAGAATTGGTTGGAGAATAGGACACAGAGGGTAATAGTAAATGGAGTCCACTCTGAAGAAATGGGAGTTACTAGTGGGGTACCGCAGTGTTCAGTATTAGGACGGGTCCTCTTCAATGTCTTTATAAGCAACATTGCAGAGGGACTGGAAGGAAAAGTATGTCTCTTTGCAGATGACACAAAGATCTGCAACACAGTTGATGCACAAGGTGGGGTGAAAAGGATGAAAAGGGACTTGGCAAGGTTAGAGGAATGGTCAAATATATGGCAGCTTAGATTCAATGCTAAGAAGTGCAAGGTAATGCACCTGGGAAACAAAAACCCAGGGGAAGAGTACACAATGGGGGGTGAGATACTAACAACAACAAAAATGGAAAAGGACCTAGGGGTAGTCATATCAGATGACTTAAAGGTGGGCAAGCAATGTGAGAAGGCAGTAAGGAGGGCTGTGGGGATACTGGGATGCATAGGGAGAGGCATCACCAGTAGAAAACAAGAAGTTGTTATCTCTCTGTACAGACAGCTGGTGAGACCCCATCTGGAGTACTGCGTGTAGTTCTGGAGACTCAATCTCTGCAAGGACATAGACAGGATGGAAGCTGTCCAGAGGAGGGCAACTAAAATGGTGCAGGGTCTGCACTGGAAGACATATGAAGAGAGAGACCAAAGGAGCTTAATATGTATAGCCTCGAGGAAAGGAGGGAGAGGAGGGGACATGATAGAAACTTTAAAGTACCTCAAGGGAATCAACAAAGTCCAAGAGGGTAGCATCTTTCAAAAAAAGAGGTGTGCAAGAACAAGGGGGCACAATTTGAAGATGGGGGCAGCTCAGAGGTAATGTAAGGAAGTATTATTTCACAGAGAGGGTTGTGGATGCATGGAATGGCCTTCCAGAGGAGGTTGTGGAGTCAAAAACAGTGTTTAAATTCAAGCAAGCATGGGACAGTCATAAAGCAATTCTAGGGGGTTGGGGTAGAAAGAAGTAGGCTGCTGGTTAACTAGGATCTGCAGCTTATCCATTAGGTAGGGAAATGGGCAGACTGGGTGGGCCAAGCGGTCCTTATCTGCCATCAAATTCTATGTTTCTATGTTACCCTCCAAACCTATACATGAACCTTTCTACTGCTGGGGTAAATTTATTTATTTTATTAATTATATTCTTTTTGTGTTCTGTCCAGTTCAAATTATACGAGAATATTATCCCCAAATTTCTGTACTGTTTCTATTATATTTTACCACATCTTAATGTTGTATCCTATCCTTTCCTTGTTTCTTTCCTACCATATATCATGTACTTTATTTTTTCAAGATTTAATTCTAGAGCTGCATTATGGCACATGGAGTTAAATTTTTCCAAGCTTCTTTTGATTTCAATATAGCTTGTTGACCTTAGAACGACGTCATCTGCATATGCCAGGAATGGGCAAAATCTCCCTCCCACTCTTGGCATATGAAGGGTATCATCGTATAATCTTTCCGGTACCTTATTCAGATATATATTAAACAAAATTGGGGATAGGAGACATCATTGTCTCAGCCCCAGAGTTGACTCAAACATCTCTGTTTTTTCCCCTTCCTTGTTGTATCTTATACAAGTTTGGTTTTCATTGTACAAGGCAATTATTATCCCAATTATTACAGGATTCAGGCCATATTCTTCTAATACCCTCCAAAACTTAATTCTTTTTACCTTATCGAATGCTGCCCGCAGATCCATAAATGCACGACATAATTTTTGATTCCTTATATTAGTATATTTGTGTATGATATGTGCTCTTACAAAACACTGGTCCACTGTAGAGTGGTCTGGCTTAAAGCTTGCCTGGGCTTCATCTATATCCCTTTTTCCTGTATCCATGCCATAATTCTCTTATGTAAGATTTTTTAAAATATTTTAGGGATGTGTCTAACAAGCTAATTGGGCAATACTCTTTTGGGTTAGTTTTTTTCTCTTTTTTTAAAGATTGGAATAATTATATTTTCTTTCAAAGTTTCAAGCATTTCTCCAATTTTTATTATATGATCATAAAATTTCTTCAAGAAAGGTACCCAAAAGTTAATATAATTTAAAATTATATCTATTGGAATTCCATGTGGGCCCAGGGCTTTATGTCTTTTAACCAATCCTAAGGCATCAATAATTTCTTCTTCTTTGATTTCTTCCTTTAATGGTAACCAACTCCTGAATATCTCTTCCCTTACCCCACTATACTTATCTTGAAAGAGTTTTGCATAATAATCGCACCATGTACTGGGTTCAATAAAATGTTCTATACCTTCTGGGTATGAATCCCATCCCCTAGCCACCATTCTCCAAAATTTCTTATAATTTTTATTCCATACTGCACTTTCCAATTCTGTCCATATACTTTTTTTTTATCCAATAATCTTTTATAGTTCTTTCTTGTAATTATCAGATGTTTCTTGTTTTCTCTAGTTGGGTAATTTCTAGCTTGTCTTGCCTTCCTATTTAATTCTTTTTTGGCTGCTTTACACTCAGAATCATACCACTTACTTCCCTTATACTCTTTATAAATGGAAGCCTTCACAATTAATGATCTTATTTTTTTCATGATTCCTTGAAAATCCATTACTATGTTATCAACTTTTTTCCAACAATTTCCTCCATTCCACTCTGAGTTATTAGTCCATTAGATACATAGTTATCTATGGCTTCCCATTTAACTCCTTGTTTTGTTCTTATCATTTTTACTTTATTTTCACATCCCTGTATCCTATCCCACTGATTTATTAGAATTGATAATGGGTTATGCTCACTCTCAGCGCTCTCCCCAATATTGGGATCTTCTACCACAGGTAATACATTTAAATTGCCCCAACATAGATCAATTACTGATTCTCCCCTGCTTCCCATATATGTGTAATTCCCATCATTATCTCCTTTAGTTCTGCATTTAGTAGGGTGAAATTCCATTCTTCTAATAATTGGCTAATAATCCTGCCCTCGTTGATGACTTACCATCCCTAGATTTCCTTCTTCTTGCTATTATGTCCTGACCTAAAGCTAAGCAGAATTGAAGTACTTCATTTGATAATTCCTCATTATGTCATACCCTTGAATTAAAATCCCGTTACCATAATTCCTCCCTCTGGATCGCTGTCTCTCTCTCTACTATCCTCTATTACCTTCTCCAATTTCTTAATTAACTAGCTATCTTTATATTGTGAGGATACCGGTGGGATATATACATGGATTATTGTCAAGGGTTGCTTTTTACCCTCAATTTTGACCTCTAGAATATTATTAGAGTCTATTTTGATTTCTGCTGCCTTATATTCTTTTGATATTTTAAGCCAGGTGATTAATCCTCCTGACAATCTGCCATATTTTTTATTGCTTTCGTACTAAATGCTTCATATCCATTTATACTTTATCCTGATCTGTCCATGTTTCTTGGAGACAGATACAATCAAATCCCTTTATGTAATCAATAAATGTTAGATCTGCTAGTCTATCTCTGATTCCTGCTATATTCCATGATAAGATTCTATACTTAAATGTCTTTCATTGTCCTTTGGATTTTTTTATCACATCTATTACTATATTGATGTCAATCCTCTTCCTGAGTTTCTAAAATCTGAAACCTATTTGCTGTTTTAACCTGATAAATCCATTCCTTTGATTAAAATTTAGCCTCTGTTGGAACCTGCTCCCTTACTTCTCCTAACAAGTTAATATTTATTCTATCCAATAGTTCTGCATTTGCAATTTCCAGATTGTTATCTGTCCATTATTTTACCACCTTTTTGCTCTTTTGAGCTTCCTGTACAACCCCTGTGTCTTCAATAGATTTTGCAAGAGCTCACTAACTTTGATTTTCAAATTGTTGTTTCATTTATAAAATGTTTAATACCAAACATTAAAATGGGTAAGTGTAAAATGTCCTTATATTTCCTTTTTGTAATTCAAAATATTCTGGAAACAGTAGCTTCACATTTACCACATTTTCAAATTATAACCCCAATTCTTTTAGTTTAGTTTTCTCATTTTCTATTACCTTTAAGACATAATATTGATCCAACACTAGTAGTACCATTTCCTTGTCCCCAGTGGTCTTACTGCACTTAGGCAGTTATGCATTGGAATATGTTTTTAATTACCTTGTAAAACTGTACCTAAAAGTTTTTTTAGGTGTTTGTCCAATTTTTTTCCATCTTATCTGGCATTATAGCTACCCTATATATGGGCAGTGCAAAATCAGATTCAATCAGTTGTTTTAGCTTATGTTCTAATTGATCCTCCAGTAATTTCCCTTTCTCCTGTTCTTCTATAATCTTGTTCTGATCATTGCATTGCTTGCATGCTTGTGCAAGAAACACATTCTGTCAGCTTCCTTAAAAAGTGAGTTGTGGAGGCGTGGCAGTGTTGTGCTGAATGGCAGCAGTCCATTCTAGGGCTGTTCTCTGCACAGCAGATAGAGGATCATGTGGTTGATGACAGCAGTTAATGAGCATGCCACAATGCATAAAGAAATTCAGCCACGTCACTATGCAATCAGCTGTTTTGGTACATTGTGTGGTGTCCCCATGGTGATGGCTTCTCTGTCAGCCTCTCACAGTCCCCATGAAGCAGACATAAAGCCACTGCCTGCCATTCAGTGTGCCTTCCTGGTGAAATATTTCAATAAATAAAAAAAAGCTGATGGTGGTACCCAATCCCCCTGTTGGCATGATCCCCTCCCCAGTTCATTTGCCGATGGGGTAGCCCAATCCCCATCGGCATGATGCACCTCCCCCATTTGTTGTTGGGGTGCCCAATTTCCCCTCAGCTCATGCGCCCCCCTGCAGCACATTGTATGGCTGATGGGAGTGCCCAATTCCCCATCAGCTTCACTGCCCCCAAACAAACTTCCAAGTGCCACACTGGGAGCCCACTCCAGCATGGCAAAAGTCTGTATGGCCCACGGGGGTGCCCAATCCCCCGTTGGCTCCACTGCCCCCCAAACAAACTTCCTGGTGCCATGCTGGGAGCCCACTCCAGTGTGGCAAAAGTCCCCCATCGTCTTTGTAAAAAAGAAAGAAAGAAAGAAAAAAGTCCCTCATTGATTCTCTTGCCCCCTCCCCAACCCATGCCCACCTTCTGTGCACCCCACCTCTCCAAACACCCATCTCACCCCATACTTACCTCCAGAGCCCAACGTGATGATCTTTGGTGGACTGGGAACATGTCTGCACTCTTCAAAGCCTACTGCAAACTGAAGAAGTGCTGGTAAGCTGTATAATGGCATAAATGGGTTTTTTCAACTTTGGTGCATTATTTGGCCATTTTGGAGAATTTTTTCACCAAATTTTCAACATAGGATTCTTGGGACCCCACCTCATGAACTCAGTCACTGTCATTTTGTTATTCTGTCCTGAAAGGTGATTTCGTGGTCACTGCGAGGAACCACCCTTTGGGACCGATTAACAAAATGACAGTGTCACAGTTAATGAGGTAGACCCCCTAAAACCCTGTTGAAAATTTGGTGAAAAAATTACCAAGCTTTTTTTTTTGTTATTTTAGTCATTGATAACTGGGTAAGGCCCACTAGGCACAAGTGCCTGTTTTCAGGGGTGACCTGGGAGCACTGGGTGGTTAAGTGGCTTGCTCAGAGTCACACGGTATGTAGGGGAAGGTTGTGAGAATCAAACTCAGGTCTAGTCTGCTGGACATGGCAAGCTTGTTCACACCTCATTCCTCTTATCTCTAGGCTATACTGCCAGCCCAATGACTGTTGTATGAGCATGCATTGTGCAGTTCCTATGCATACTCATAAGTTTGAGCATTTTTTTATATTTTAACTCCAGATTTTTGCCATTGCCATTTTACCACACCTTCTTATGAACAGTACAGCTGTCATTTTTCTCATCTCCCCCAAAATGTGTTTTCACACATGTAGCACACAATGGTGTGCAAAATCAATGTTCATGACAGATTAAGAAAATCACAGTGACACTGTTCATGAGGTAGGCCCCCAAAAACCCTATGTTGAAAATTTGGTAAAAAAATTCCCAAAAATGACAGTTTTATGAGCGTGCATTGCACAGTTCCTATGCACGTGCATAACTTCGAACATTTTTAATATTTTCACTACAGATTTTTGACATTGCCATTTTACCACACCTTCTTATGAACAGTACAGCCATCATTTTTCACGTCTTGCCCGAAATGTGTTTTCACACATGTAGTGCACAGTGGCACAGTCGGTGTGTGAAATCAATGCTCGGGACAGATTAAGAAAATCACAGTGACGCTGTTCATGAGCAATGGTCTTAAACTGGCTATGTTGAAAATTTGGTGACAAAAGTCCATAAAATGACTGTGTTACGAGCGTGCATTGTGCAATTTCCATGCACCCTCGTAAGTTCATGAATTCATATTTTCAGTCCAGATTTTCAACATTGGCATTTTTTTACACCTCCTTATGAACAGTACAGCTGTCATTGTTCACACACCAGCTGAAATGTGTTTTCACACTCCCAGCGCAGAATAGCACAGTCACTGTGGGAAATCAGTGTTTGGGACAGATTAAGAAAATGACAGTGATACTGTTTATGAACAGAGGTCCCAAAATGCCTATGTTGAAAATCTGCTGTAAAAAATCCCCAAACTAATTACATTAGGGGTGTGCATTGCGCAGTTTCTATGCACACTCGTGTCTTCACCACTTTTTTTATATTTTCAGTCAAGATTTTCAACTTTGCCATTTTTTACACCTCCTCATGAACAGTACAGCTGTCATTTTTCACATCCTGTTCGAAATGTGTTTTCGCACCTGTGGCACCAAATGGTGCAGTTGCTGTGCAAAATCACCTTTCGGCTAATGAACTGATAGTGTCACTGTTCATGCAGTGGGATCACAAAAAGCCCATGTTGAAAACCTGGAGTAAAAATACCAAGAAATGCCCAGCGTGTTATGGTTTTTGTACATAACGCCCTACCCTGTAGGGACTGACAGGCATCAGGAGTGTGACTTGGGATTGCCAACAGTAATGCTCATGCCATTCCAACCCCACCCCCACCCTGCAGCCAGTGACAGGCATCAAGGTGTGCCTTGGACTCTTTGGCCCCAGAGTTTACCCCATTTTCTTATACTGCACCCATTTTAGCATATTTCCTTATGGAATGAGGTGAGTAAAGCACAAACACCCAATGCATACCTCAACACCTGTCAGTGTCTGCAGGGTAGGGTGAGGTGAAATATCATGACTGTTATGGGTGATGACCCAAAGGCACACCCCAATGCCTGTCCATCTCTGCTGGTTGGGGTTGGGTTGGCACCAGTTCAATACTTCACTGCCATAGCTATACTGCATGGGCCTGATTCTCATAGGGGCCTGCGTCTGGTGCAAGCTGCGGCAAACAGCAGCTTGTGCCAATGCCTGGTGTGCCAGGGACCCTGCACCTGATTCAGGTACAGGTGGGGTCCCAGCGGCTAAGTCCCAATGCTTGCGCTGGCCAGAAACCTGCGGCAAACCCATGGTGCACCACATGGGTCAGCTGCAGGCTACCAGAGGCTAACACAGGACCCCTGTCCCACCAGGTAATGGGCATGTGGACCCAATCTGGTGGGCCAGTGTCCCCCCCCATGTTCAGTACAATTGGTGCCTGGCCATGGAGGTAAGTGGTGGGATGTGCTGGGCACCAGGGAGCAGTCAGAACTGGTGTATGGGGGGTGGGCACCACCTGCTGGGGCATGGGTGGGCACTGTACCACCATAAGTTGGTGCTGTGGTAGTGCTGATGGGGTGGGCATTGGGGATCAGGGGAGCCATTTCCAGTATGGGCAGCACCAGGATGGGGTACCAATGTGGTACATAGGTGGTATTGGGAGCTATGAGGGTGTCATTGGACCACTAGGATGGGGGCCACACATATGGGCCACACTCAGTGGTGTATGGTGGGTGGACCATCACCCATGGTGTGCCACACACAGGCATGTCACCCAGGGGAGAATGTCTAAGTCCCCTTATACAATTTCTTCTGCTGGGAGGTGTCAGTGAATCACAGGATGCAGCTTGCATCAGCCTTAGTCCCCCTACTGCTGTGCTGCAGTGCATTGCAGGGTGCAGGGCAGGTGCAAGCCCTGTTTGGGGCAGGTGGCCTGCAGTCAATGCAGGCCACCTTTGTGAATCGCACAGAGGGCGGTCATGGATGCAAGGTGCACCTTGCACCATATCTGTTTGGCGCAGGCACCTTGCGTCTGATGTAGGGCTTTGAGAATTGGGCCCCATCTGTCTAACTCCTGTACTTTCACTGCTAATGCCAGCAAGCAACCATTCAGCATTGACAAATGCTTGTGTAGTGAGCTCTGGCTCATAAGAGGCTCACAGGTGACCAGTGGGAAGCTCATTAATTCGGAACAGGCTGCATCTCTCCTGTCTGCAATGCAGTGTTAAGGGTTCAGCAAGCTCAGCCCTGGCTAATGTACAAAGACTTTATCACATTTTTTATTAGTCTTTCTTAAACGTGTTTTATCTATTTACAGGAGTACACCTGATTTGAGACCAAACTTAAAAGCAAATAGTTATTGTAGCAGAGCCCCCCACACACACTCCCTGAAAAGCTACTTAAAAGCCTGCAATTCATTCAAATCAATTCCATTTTCTTACTTAGTTGGGGTTCAATGCCAACAAGCGTAAAATCATGCATCCAGGGCATAGGAACCCCGATGCTGAGTATAGGATGGGGGGAGGTACTGATACTCACTAGACATGCAAGGGTTCTTGAGGTTATTATATCAGAGGACCTCAAGGTGGTAGTACAGTGTGACAAGGCTATGGGCAGAGCAAATTGGATTCTGGGGTGCATAAGGAGTGGCATCTCCAGTAGGAGGAGGAGGAGGAGGAGGAGGGATGTTGTGCTGCATTTGTATCAGTCCTGGTATACCCCAGGCTGGAGTACTGTGTCCAGTTTTAGAGTCCACACTTCAGAAAGGACATAGGATGGAGGTTTTCCAGAGGAGGGCAAGCAAAATGGTTCAGGATTTTTATAGGAATCCCTACAAGGAAAGGCTGAAGAATCTCAACATGTACACTCTGGAAGAGAGGAGGGTGAGAGGTGACATGATCAAGACCTACAAAATACCTCACAGGGGTAAACGGTACAGTTGGGGAGTTTCCTTCAAATAAGGATGAGCACCCCAACCAAGGGGCACACAATGAAGCTGGGGGGGAGCTCAGGATAGATGTAAAGAAATATTTCTTTGCTGAAAGGGTGGTAGATGCCTTGAACAGACTCCCAGGAGATGTGGTGGAGGCTAAAATGGTAAGGGGCATGAGGCATGCATGGGATAAAAATGGGGCATATTAGAAAAAGGGGAAGGAGGGGGTCAACGGAGATCAATAGTGCTATGAATGTGGAGTAGGTTCAAGTTCATTGCAGGAAAAATCCATTGAGCAAGCTCATTCACAAGGAGGTCCTGATGGACGCAGACAGAATAAGACATACAGTAACATATACAGGCAGGAGTTACAAGTAGGTAGAGAAAACTTGGGCAGACTGGGTGGGCTGAGTGGTGCTTTTCTGTGGACAAATTCAATGTTTCTGTGGCATCATGTGTTCATTCAGGTGCAGTGTTTATTTAAAGTTGGGCCTACCATACTTCCAGATGTAAGGTACAGTAAATTACCAAATTATATGCAGCCAACCTGCAGTACAATAAACAGAACCCCAGTGCATTGAGAAGCCTTTACTCTTCATAAGGCTGCTTAAAGATCTGGGGTTCTATTTGCAGTGTCCACACCGATATGCTGATCTTAAAATCGATGCTGCATCTGAATGAGTACTTGATTCTTGCGCACTCCATTTGTTCCCCACTTTGAAAGCTGCTTGTCCTGAGTTAGTTTTGGTCTGGCAGCACCTCACCTGTGTTGGAAGATGACCCATAAGGGGCACTGAAAGACATCAGACTTCACAGACTGTGAAGGCAGCTGTTCACCTACCATCTTGGCAAGAAGAAGGCTGCAGCTGTGGCCACCGATGACTGTTGGGGTGTGGGGATGGGGGGACCAAAGGGGACAGACATAAGGAGATAAAATCATAATAAAAATTGTGAGACCTTCACCAGCTTTCCAGAACCCTTACCAGTAAACGAACACTCTATGAAATTTTTCAAATGGCAACACAATCTGGTGAGCCCTCTGTCTGCCATCTCATACCAGGCATCAACCAGTGTAAAATTGCCTAAAGAAGGCAGTGTGGTCATGTGGTTACTGACATACTGGAGATTACAGATTTATAAGAACAAAAGAATATCACACGGAAGCTGACACATGTGCCTATAGCAGCTATCTCCTGTTTCTCAGTAGTTATATTTATACCCTTGAGGTACTTGAATGTTTCTATCATATCCCCTCTTTTCCTCCTCTCTTCCAGTGAGTACATATTGAGGTTCCTTAATTTCTCCTCATAAGTCTTGTGTTGCAAGCTTTGTACCATCTTATTCACCCTTCTCTGGACCATCTCCAGCCTGTTAATATCCTTACAAAGGTGTGATCTCCAGAACTGCACACAGTACTCCATAGAAACATATAAACAAACATAGAATTTGACGGCAGATAAGGACCACTTGGCCCACCCAGTCTGCCGATTTCCCTGCCTACTGGATAAGCTGCAGATCCTAGTTAACCAGCAGCCTACTTCTTCCTACACCCATCCCCTAGAATTGCCTTATGACTGTCCCATGCACGCTTGAATTCCACCACTGCTTTTGACTCCACGACCTCCTCCGGAAGGCCGTTCCATGCATCCACAACCCTCTCTGTGAAAAAATGCTTCCTTAAATTACCTCTGAGCTGCCCCCATCTTCAAATTGTGCCCTTGTTCTGCACACCTCTTTTTGAAAGATGCTACCCTCTTGGACTTTGCTGATTCCCTTGAGGTACTTGAAAGTTTCTATCATGTCCCCTCTCCCTCCTTTCCTCGAGGCTATACATATTAAGCTCCTTTAGTCTCTCTTCATATGTCTTCCAGTGCAGACCCTGCACCATTTTAGTTGCCCTCCTCTGGACAGCTTCCATCCTGTCTATGTCTTTTGCAAGACTGGGTCTCCAGAGCTGCGCGCAGTACTCCAGATGGGGTCTGACCAGCTGTCTGTACAGAGGGATAATAACTTCCTGTTTTCTACTGGTGATGCCTCTCCCTATGCATCCCAATATCCCCCAGCCCTCCTTACTGCCCTCTCACATTGCTTGCCCACCTTTAGGTCATCTGATATGACTACCCCCAGGTCCCTTACTATTTTTGTTGTCGTTAGTATCTCACCCCCCATTGTGTACTCTTCCCCTGGGTTTTTGTTTCCCAGGTGCATTACCTTGCACTTCTTAGCATTGAATCTAAGCTGCCATACATTTGACCATTCCTCTAACCTTGCCAAGTCCCTTTTCATCCTTTCCACCCCACCTTGTGCATCAACTCTGTTGCAGATCTTTGTGTCATCTGCAAAGAGACATTCTTTTCCTTCCAGTCCCTCTGCAATGTCGCTTATAAAGACATTGAAGAGGACTGGTCCTAATACTGAACCCTGCGGTAGCCCACTAGTAACCCCCCTTTCATCAGAGTGGACTCCATTTACTATTACTCTCTGTGTCCTATTTTCCAGCCAATTTTTACCCAGGCTGTCATCTTGGGACCCACTCCCAGGCTAGCTAACTTGTATATTAATCTTTTGTGTGGGACTGTGTCAAATGCCTTGCTAAAGTCTAGGTAGGCCATGTCCACAGCCCCTCCCTGATCTACTACTTTGGTTGCCCAGTCAAAGAAATCTATCAGATTTGTCTGGCATGACCTTCCCGCTGTGAATCCATGCTGCCTTGGGTCCTGTGCCCCTCTGGCCTCTAGATACTCGACAATTCTTTCCTTCAGAAGTGATTCCATCATTTTCCCTACCACTGAGGTTAAACTAACAGGTCTGTAGTTTCCTGCTTCTGCCTTGCTCCCACTTTTGTGAAGGGGAATCACATCTGCCCTCCTCCAGTCCTCAGGTACCACCCCATCCTCCCATGATTTGTTAAACAGGGTAGTCAGTGGTGTCACTAATTCTACCCTTAGTTCTTTTAGAATTCTGGGATGAATCCCATCAGGCCCCATTGCTTTGTCCACCTTCAGTTTTAAGAGTTCTTTCAGAACCCTTTCTTCTGTAAATGGGCTGGTATCAACTTCTGTATCCAGTGTGTTTCTACTGTTTGTTCTAGGTACCCCCCCCTTCCTTTGTAAATACTGAGCAAAAATATTTGTTTAGTATCTCTGCCTTTTCACAGTCACCCTCTGCCCACCCTTCCTCCCCTTTATTAAGCCTCACTATCCCTCCCTTGGTCTTCCTTCGCTCCCTGATGTACCTATAAAAGATTTTATCCCCCTTCTTAACTGAGTTGGCTATCTTTTCCTCGGTTTGGGCCTTTGCTGTTCTGACTGCCTTCCCAGCTTCCTTTTGCTTTAACTGATACAGTTCTCTGTCCTGCTCCTTCTGTGATTCCTTCTACTTCCTGAAAGCTTTCCTTTTTCTCGTGAAGCTTCACTGCCACTTCCTTTGAGAACCATAGTGGTTTCTTACATCATTTAGTTTTGTTTATTTGCTTCACACAAAGGCTTGTTGCCTCTGTGATGGCAGTTTTTATTATTCCCCATTGTTCTTCCACCCCTCCTTCCTGCCCATTTGCTAGTGCATTCCTTAGGCACTTACCAATTTACAAAGTCAGCCCTCCTAAAGTCCAGTACCTTTGCCTTTGTATGGCTTGACTCTATTGCTGTGTTTATTGTGAACCATACTGTTCTGATGGTCGCTAGTTCCCAGATGGCTACCCACTTCTACATCTGTGATCCTCTCTTCATCTCCATTTGAGAGAACCAGGTCTAAGATTGCTCCCTCTTGAGTGGGCTCCAATACTAGTTGTCTAATGCATGCCCCTGTAGGGCATCTAGAATAACCCCACTCTTCTGGTGGCTGCGCAACTGCACTCCAGTTAACATCTGGCATATTCAGATCACCCATCAGCAATATCTCCTTTTTGCCATACTAAGTATACTTTCTATCATTTCCTTGTCCATTTCCTCCCCTGAGAAGGGGTCTTCACAACCCTCAAAGCGGATTGTGGTGCCATTGCCGGTCTCCAAATTTACCCACAGTGCTTCTTCTCCTCCCTGTTTTCTCTTTTGTTCTGTTACTTTGATTCCTTCCCTTATGTAAAGAGCTACTCCTCCTCCTCTTTTACCCTCTCTGTCTCTCCTGTAGATAGTGTATCCTGGTATGTTTACGTCCCAGTCATGGTTTTGTGTGAACCATGTTTCTGTGACTGCCACGATATCCAGATGTTCCTCCTCCATCAACGCCACTAATTCAGGAAGCTTGTTACTCAGACTACGTGCATTGGTACTCATTGCTTTCCATTTTTTGATGGCTTTACTTTCTGTTGCAGCATCCCCCACTGACCTTTCTACCTCTGTCTTTTTCCCATTTAGTACCCTGTTTTGTAGGGAGAGGCTGGGATTTTCCTGCTGCTTATCAGTGCCTCCCCCCTTGACTAGTTTAAAAGCTTGCCAATGAAGCATTTAAACCGATTGCTCAAAAGACTTGTTCCCTTCCTGGACAGATGCAGACCATCCTGCCAGTATAGGCTGGTGTCTCTCCAGGTGGAACCCCAGTCCCCAATGAAGCCAAACCCCTGTGCTCCATGTGAGGCCTGACCATAGTTTTATATAATGGCATCACTACCTTCCTCCTTATACTAGTGATATCTCTGCCTATGCACCCCAGCATGCCACTGGCCCTCCTAGCTGCCTTAGCACTTTGGCATTTTCAGGTAATCTGAAATAAGAACCCCCAGGTCCCTTTAGTTCTTTGTGACTGTCAGCAACTCCCCCCCCATCCTGTAGCTTTCCCCAGGGTTTCTGTGTCCCAGGTACATAATTTTGTACTTTTTTGAATTAAACTTCAGTTGCCAGTCCTCAGACCATTTTTCAAGCTTCCCCAGGTCACTCCTCATTTTCTCCACCCCCTCTGGGATATCCACTGTGTTACAGACCTTTGTGTCATCTGCAAACAGGCAGACCTTTCCCTTCATCCCTTCTGCAATGTCACTAATGAAGACATTGAAAAGGACTGGCCCCAGGACCAATCCCTGCAGCACCCCACTGGTCACCCCCTCTCCCCAGACTGCACCCCATTTACCACCACTCTCTGCCTCCTGTCTGTTAGCCAGTTTCTAACCCAGTTTACCACTCTTTCCCTCATACCCAGCTAGTTTATCAGCTTCCTGTGTAGGACAGCATCAAAGGCTTTGCTGAAATCAAGGTAAACGTTGTCCACTGCCCCATCCTGATTTACTTCCTTTGTCACCCAGTCAAAGAGATCAACCAGATTTGTCTGACATGACCTCCCCATTGTGAATCCATGCTGCCTATGGTCCTGGGCTCCGATGGTTTCTAGATGCCCCACTATCCTTTATTTAAGCAATGTCTCCATGATCTTCCCCACTACTGAGGTGAGGCTGACCAGCCTATAGTTTCTCGCCTCCTCCCTGCTGCTGGATTTGTGTAAAGGGGCCACATGTGCCCTCCTCCAATTCTCTGGTACCGCCCCTGTGTTGAATGACTCAATGAACATGGCTGCCAGAGGTACTACTATCTCCCTTCACAGTTCTCTTAATATCCTTGGGTGTATGCCATCTGGTATCATCGCTTTGTCCACCTTCAATTTAGTCAGCTCCTGCAGGATTCTTTTGCCTGTGAATGGACTATTGTCCACCTCTTCACTGCCTTGGCAACTGCTGTACTGTTGTGGCCCTTGCCCCTCCCCCTCTTCTGTGAATACTGAACAGAAAGACATAGTGGATGTCTTGGGGGGGCACATGGCAGTTCTTAGGCATGGTACTATCACTTCCAAATACCTAAACAGCACAGATAAGCAAGCAACATTCAGCATTGACAAATGCTTGTTTTTTCTTTGATCTAGATCTTGAGTATGTCCTTCTTTATACTCCTCTTGCATGGTCTGTGCTCTTATTTTTTTCCCTACTTTCCTTTTTTTCTTTACTAGGTTCTTATTTCCTTTTATATCTTTTTCTTTCCCTTTTATTATCTCAATATTATTTTTTTCCCTCCTATTTTTTCCCTTAAATGTATATCCCCTAACAGCAACTAAAACAAGATGCCGCAACAAGATGGAACTCAATGTTTTGCATGTGTGAGTGACTTCTCACACAAAAGAAGGCAGTCCATGAATATACCATGAAGCACAACGTAGCAGATGGCATTGTGCTGAATGCTTTCCAGTGGGGCCTCATGGAGCATCTTACATTGCTCTTGACTCCCTTTGAGGAAGCAACTCGATAGATTAGCAAAGAGAATGCTACTCTAAGACAGGTTATTCCCATCATTAATTCACTGAACAAGGAACTCAGGAGACTGTGTATAGTTTTGAACAAAAAGGAGACAAATGTGATGCATCCCACATGGACTGACTGATACAGCAATTCCAAAATTGCAGAAGCATAGAAACACATAATTTGATGGAAGATAAGGACCACTTGGCCCATCTAGTCTGCCCATTTCCTACCTAATGTATAAGCTGCAGATCCTAGTTAACCACCAGCCTACTTCCGCCTACCCTCACTAGAATTGCCTTATGTTTGTCCCATGCATTCTTGAATTCCCCCACTGTTTTTGACTCCACTACCTCCTCAGGAAGGCTATTCCATGTATCCACAGCCCTCTCCATGAAAAAATACTTCCTCACATTACCTCTGAGCCATCCCCCCTCTATTTTCAAATTGTGCCTCCTTGTTCTTGCACGTCTTTTTCTGAAAGATGCTACCCTCTAGGACTTTGTTGATTCCTTTGAGGTACTTGAAAGTTTATATCATGTCCCCCCTCTCCTTCTTTTCCTTGAGGGTATACATATTAAGCTCTCATAATCTCTCTCTTCATATGTCTTCTGGTGCAGACCCTGCACCATTTTAGTTCCCCTTCTCTGGACAGCCTCCATCCTGTGTATGTCCTTGTGGAGATGGGGTCTCCAGAACTGCATGCAGTATTCCAGATGGGGTCTTACCAACTGTCTGTACAGACGGATAACAACTTCCTGTTTTCTACTGGTGCTGCCTCGTCCTGTGCATCCCAGTATTCCCCCAGCCCTCCTTACTGCCTTCTCACATTGCTTGCCCCCAGGTCCCTTTCCATGTTTGTTGTTGTTATTATCTCACCCCCCATTTCACAGTATCACGATAGACAAAAATTTCTTCTTTACACTCTTCTTGACCCTCGGTTTGAGTTGCAACAGCTACCTCCATCAGATCTCGGTGACTCATATCTTGAATACAAAAACATGCTGATTTCAGGAATTATGCAGGAAAAGGATGGGACTTTATTTGACAATACAAGTGAATCATGTGACATGGATGCTGCATCTGATGATGATGCAACATCTATTGGTGGTGACAGCAATAATTTCCACTTGGTGCCATCATGTATTCTTTCATCTACATTGGGTAGTCCTGCACAAAGTCCTCTTTTATGGCCTTTAAAGAAGGCATGTCATTCTGAAAAGCACACAGATGACTCTTATACTTTTTGATCAAAACTCATGGAAACTGATAATTCAGATGTGTCTGTTGTGGAGCCGCCTTCTTTGTCTATGTCTGATTTGACAATGCCTATTTATGAGAACTACTCATTAATATTACTGATGGCCCTTTTGAGTACTGGCTGGAAAAAAAAGTCTGGCCTGCCCTATCTGCCTTTTGGTACTTTTACTTTTACTTTTTTTGCTTCTTAGTTGCCCTCCAACTAGTGTTTGCTGTGAGCGTATATTTAGTACAGCTGGAAATGTTGTCTCTGATGGCTGCACAAGGCTTACTCCTGAAAATGTACAGCGCCTTACTAAGTAAGTCTCAAAAAATTCTGTTACCAGTTCAGTGAAGTGGCAGGAACATAAACACAATGATGACAAACAGCTGCAACAGGTGTCTCCTAATCAGGGTGTTTCCTTGGTGGTGTTTGAAGATGATGTTGATGATATTATTTATTTTAATGATTTATTTCATTGAATTCCGAGGACAAAGGTCAGCAACCATAACAGAAAGATCAAGTAAAAAAATTCCTTCTTGTGCGGTCACAGTATATATTTTATGATATGCATTGCTGTATATGTTTTTTAATTTGGGAACCTAGGTGGACTGTACCATGTGGATCTCCACTGGCTTGATGATGATGGGGGTAGGGGGCAGCGATGGGGCTGAGAACAGGCACAAGGACTTCATGGCAGGAGTAGGTGGTGGTCCAGACCAAACAGCTCTATAAAAAAAACAAACTGCTATGCTGGGAGGGGAGGCAAGATCAACCAGATAAAAAACAAAGTAAGTTAGAAAACACAAGTGATAAAAACTAATTGGCCAATCAGGCAGGAATGTGATGGATGGTTGGGGCCCATGATGCCTGCTATAAAAGCATGCTGGCAAGTAAAATAATTACAAATAAAAAATAATAGCTCAAGTCAAAAGGGTGGTAGGGATGACTAGGGCCCCATCACATATCTTGCTCATGCTGCCTGTCTAACACCAAAAAGCATGCCAGACTCAGTGAAGGTCCATCTGTACTCAGCTGTTGTCTTTCTGCTGTTGAATTTATTGGCCTCTGTCTCTCTCTCTCTCTTTCTCTCTTTATTTCTGACTAGCATTTGACACACTGCCTCCTTTCACAGCAAAGCCCCAAATGATCTGCATACACTGGGCTGGATTCACAAATATTTTGGGGACTAAGTTCCACACCGCAGCTGCAGTTGCAGACTGAAATCTCCACAGCTGCAGAGATTGCTATTCAAATCTGCAGCAGCTGCGGAAGATATAACAGCTGGTTCCACCAGCCATAACATTTTGTCACAGCTGCAGGGATTTCCATGGCAACACCACTCACAAGCTGCTATAAACTGTGGAGCTGGTCATAAACCAGTTCCACTTTTGAGAGTACCATAGCCGTGGGAGAAATTGCAGTTCTGCAACTGGCATCCCACTTGCATGGAGTTTTTCCAACAGCTGTGGGATTTTCAAGAGTTTTGTGAATCCAGTGCATTGTTTCTTATGAATGTCATTAGTGGCAGACACACAGGAGCGGCAAGAACAAGTCAATTTATTTTATTGCTATTGGCTGCTTGCTGACCTTGAAAAATGTCAGAAAAAATAGAGACACAATTTATTTTAAAGGTTATTTTTTTTTAATAGATTGATCTAAAAGAATAATACTGATGCATTTCTCATATTCAGATAAACTAAAATAAATCTACAATTCATCAGAGTATATCAGAATAAATCAGAACCATTTGGGAAAAATCAGAGTCGGAATCAGAACTGGGTCATAGCCAACCCATCCATCCATACCAAAATTTCCACTCAGGGGCCCATTTTATAAGCACAATAAGACACTCTGAGGTGTGGGTTATGGCCTAATAAGAGCACATCCAAGGTGTAAAGGCACTTGTTGTAAGTGCCTCATGCTTCATAGTGCACCTGGGGTGTGCTCTTATCAGGCCATAACCCACACCTCATCATGTTTTATTGCTGGCATAATAGATAAGTGTAATACAAAACAAAACTGATATAATCTAGGTGATGGAACTACTCTCACAGAACCATAAACAGGTAATGAAGGAAATAGACTACCAGGGCAAAACTAGTGGGAGGAGGGGAGGAAGAGAGTCATGGACAATTGCACGAGGGTGAAAAATAGTCATGAAGGAGAGACTTTAAGGAAATAGCCAAAAACGTAGAGCGAATAGACAAGGGAAGGGAAGACCAGAATTTAGGAAAGCGGTATGGGAAAGCAGATTGACCAAAAGTAGATTTTCTAGAAGGAATAGTGAGGCAATGGAAAGTGTTATTGTGTAGAGGGTAGTAGGAAACTCAGGGAGAGCATAAGAGGAATGTAAGGTAGAAGGGAACCAATCCAAGCCAGAATTTAGATACAATATAGGCACAATGGGAAAGGCATCTGGCATCAAGAGAGGGGACTGAAAGGGTAGAGTAGAGTGAGCAATGGTGGGTACAAGGGGAGCAATCTAAAACAAAATTATAAAAAGAGTGGAAGAGGGGATCAAGTCTGGCAAGAGAGGATTTGGGAGCTTCACTATTGACTATGTCGCCATAATCAAAAATAGGGAGAATCATCTTTAAAACAATCTCTTGGGGGACAGGAAGTAGGATACTCATCAATACTCATCAAATACAGTATATTATACACATTCATCATCCTGATGTTTCCTGCGGGTGATCAGGTAGGCTCAATGCACTACTAGAATGGGCTCCAGGTGTAGCATTTCCTCCAGTCATCTTCCTACAAAGCTAGCCAGGTTACCCCTTCCATGGCTTCAGGGAGAGCCAGGATCCAAAGACTGGAGGCCCTCATTTGATGTCTAGAGCTGATTCACTGGTTTCAATGCCATTTTAGGATAATGGTCAATCTTTTTTTTAAACACTGTTTCTTGCATTTTTTTAATTTTGCATGTCTTGACTCAGACCTCCTTCTATCTCCACAGTCTCCCATTCCACCCAAAGAACCACCGTCTTCCTCACACTCCTAGAAACATAGAAACATAGAAACATAGACTTTGATGGCAGATAAGGACCGCTTGGCCCATCTAGTCTGCCCATTTCCCTACCTACAGGATAGGCCGTAGATCCTAGTTAACCAACAGCCTATTTCTTCCTACCCCCCACAAGAATTGCCTTATGTCTGTCCCATGCATTCTTGAATTCTCCCACAGTTTTAGACCCCACAACCTCCTCAGGAATGCTGTTCCATGCATCCACTACCCTCTCTATGAAATAATACTTCTCACATTGCCCCTGAACTGCCCTCCTTCTATCTTTTAAATTGTGTCCCTTTGTTCTTGCAAGTCTTTTTCTGAAAGATGCTACCCTCTTGGACTTTGTTGATTCCACTGAGGTACTTAAAAGTTTCTATCATGTCCCCCCTCTCCCTTCTTTCCTCAAGGGTATACATATTAAGCTCCTTTAGTCTCTCCTCATATGGCTTCTCTTGCAGACCCTGCACCATTTTAATTGCCCTCCTCTGGACTACCTCTATCCTGCCTATGTCCTTGCGAAGATGGGGTCTCCCGAACTGGACACAGTACTCCAGATGGGGTCTCACCAACTGTCTGTACAGAGGGATAACAACTTCCTGTTTTCTGCTGCTGATGCCTCTCCTACATCCCAGTATACCCCCAGCCCTCCCTACTGCCTTCTCACATTGCTTGCTAACCTTAAGGTCATCTGATATGATTACCCCCAGGTCACTTTCCTTTTTTGTTGTTGTTACTACCTCCCCACCCATTGTGTATTCTTCCCATGGGTTCTTGTTTCCCAGGTGCATTATTTTGCACTTCTTTGCATTGAATCCTAGCTGCCATACTTCTGACCATTCCTCCAACCTTGCCAAGTCCCTTTTCATCCTTTCCACGCCTCCTTGTGTATCAACCCTGTTGCAGATCTTTGTGTCATCTGCAAAAAGACATACTTTTCCTTCCAGTCCCTCTGCAATGTCACTGATGAAGACATTAAAAAGGACTGGACCCAATACTGAACCCTTCGGTACCCCACTAGTAACCCCTCTTTCTTCAGAGTGGACTCCATTTACAATTACCTTCTGTGTCCTGTTGTGCAGACAATGTTTTACGTAGGCTACCACCCTGGGACCCACTCCCAGGCTGGTTATTTGACTATTAATCTTTTGTGTGGGACTGTGTCAAATGCCTTGCTAAAGTCTAGGTAGGCCATGTCCACAGCCCCTCCCTGGTCTGCTACTTTGGTCACCCAGTCAAAGAAATCTATTAGATTCGTCTGACATGACCTTCCCGCTGTGAATCCATGCTGCCTTGGGTCCTGTGCTCCACTGGCCTCTAGGTACTCAACTATTCTTTCCTTCCTTCCTCTACACAGCATACTTAAGTAACTGTGGTTGCCCCCCCCCATCTCACTCACCACACATACTGGGACAACTGATGTGGGGCTTGATTCCAACTGATGTGGGACTATCCCAATAAAGTACTCAGCATCTGTTAAGGGACAGGGAAGAATAACAAAATAATTATCTGGATAATCCTGTGTGGTGGATGATAAGACTTCATCTGATCCTGCTACATTTTTGTACCTTTCAGCTCTGTCCCTCCCATGTGAGGCACATACTGTATGCCTTAGTCAGCCAATAAGGGATGGACATGTCTGCCCATCCACCAGGGCTAGCCTATTTTACATCAACATACCTAACTGGATGTCTAGTGTCTCTACATCAAATGGCAGGTATCTCAAGCCCTGCTGACCTCTAGAATCATGTCTAGCACCACACATTTCTGAAAACATCATCCCTCCCCTTGAGCTACCAGAAAGCATGTGTGTAGAGTTAGGCATCCAAAGTTAATTATTGTTGACTTTGCCACATAATGTGCTATTCCCCAGGCTTTGTCACCAAGCTGTATTGCCAACTTGGTAAACAGTAATCCTTATCATTAAGCCATAAACAGTCCCTCAGCAAGATTTTAAAAGTTTGCTGGTTCACCTCCTACTAGCCAATGTCTTCAACATAGCTGGTAATATTATTTTATTTATTTATTGAAATAATTGGGAACAATCTTTGAGCACAACTTGTTCATTTGCAAATGCTCCACATCAATGGAGAACATATACAAAGGACATTGAACAGTATAGCACAGCTCAATTTTTGGGAGATACAGACAGGTGATTTCATGTTACAGTATATTACAGAGAAATTCCAAAATATTGTTCTGTTTAGTACCACTGACATGTAATATCATAATACAGAGTATTCAAAAATTGTAAAAAGAAGGCTAGGATTGATGCTTGCATCAGGTCAACATGGTGTAGTAGATTACAGGGAATAAATGAAACTGGTTGGGAGCAGTGTGGGGCTGAGTGGCAAAGTATTTCAGGTCATGTCAAAGCAGTGAAAGCTGGAGTTCTGTGCAATATTAGACTTAAGTGCCTGCTTAAATTGCATGATGGTGGGTAGGCTGGCTATGCTGGCAGGAAGCTCATTGAACCATTTCACCACTTGATTTGAAAAGGAGCATTGTCACTTGATAGTTCTTTGCAGGAGGATGGCCAGGAATTGGCGGGAAACATTCCATGTGGTGTATTGATTGTGGACAGCCCTGAGGAGGGAGCCAACAGAGGGTGAAGCTAAATCCAACAGTGTTTTCTTGGTTAGTAAGAGAGTTTGGTATCTGAGTCACTCTGGTATGGGGATCCAGTTTGTTAGAGCATATACAGTAGTTTGCATGTGTGAGTGTATTTGTGTGATCCAGAGACAAACTGGCAGGCTTTATTGAGTAGCATCCTGACTCTAACCAGCACTGATTCAGTGGCTGATCTATATACTGGGAGCCCATAGTCTATGAGTGAGAGCAGTGAGCTGGAGACGGCTATTCTTTGGCATCCTGGGTTAGGTTCAGTCTTTGTCTATAGAGCGCTCCAAGTTTCCTGTTCCTACTATGGAGTAGTACTTGGTGAAAGATAGCATGTCATCAAGAATAACACCCAGGTATTTAAAGGATTTTACCTGCTCTAGGGTGGAACCCATTGCGTTTTGTATGGTGAGAGGAGATACTTTTTTTTTTTAAATGTACATCTGAGAAGAGCATAGGTTTTTTTTTTGTGGTTTAGAATGAGCTTATTGAGCATAAATCATGCTTCTAGGGCATTGAAGCTTTGTTGTAGTTCCCAAGTAAGATTGTTGTGTGAGGTACTGCTGCTGTAAATCACAACATCGTCTGTATAAAGCAGCATCCTGGACTTTGGGCAGATGTCAAGAAGGCTGTTGACAAAGAGACTGAATAGAAGACGGCCTAGGATTGACCCTTGTGGGACCCCAACCGTAACACTCCATGTACTTGAGAGGGCCCTATTAATCCTGACTCTCTGCGTATGGTCTGTCTGGTAGCATTGAAACCACACTGTAGCTTCCTCAGAGAGGCCAAGTGATCATAAATTGGAGACTAGCAGTGGGTGATCCACAAGATCAAAGGCTTTTGTAATATCTATGTAGATGGCACCAACTGTCTGCCCTCTATCCAGGGCCTCATGTAGAAAACTAGTATAGTCAGTGAGTGCAGTGACAGTGCTGTGCATTTTTCTAAAGCCATGATACTGTGCACATAGCAGGCTATATTTATTCAGATACTCTACAGTCTGATCAGACACAACTCTTTCCAGAGCTTTAGACAGAGGGGGACAGAATTGAGATAGGCCTATAGTTTGAGATGCTAGTGCTGTCCCCACTCTTGAAAACTGGTGTTACTATGGCACTCCTCCATTCCTGTGGAAATTGGGAGAGCCTGAATGAGAGGTTGCTGATTTTATTAAGAGGAGGAGCCAGTTCATTCAAGGCAACAGTTATGAGTTTCATATCAACCCCATCACTCCCACTTCTGGTTCTGGCAAGGGCACATTTAACATATTTGCTTTCCTTGGAACTGATACACCTGAATTAGAATTTCAGGTTAGCAGGACTGGTATGGTTATTGCCCTCAGCCTCTAGTCGTGAGTGTGCTGGCTTTGCCAGGAGTAATGAAGGTAGACTAGAGAAGGCAACATTGATGGCATTGAACTGCTAATTTTCTTCAACTGAAACTCTGGCTGGAAGCTGCAATACTGAACATAGGATTTGCAAGAAAGCGAGTTGTGCTCACAACAGAGGGAGGTGAACCTTACAATTGTCTTTGGTTTGTAGCAGATATTCTGCAGGTGGAGGCTACTTCCAACTGAAAGGTGAAACAAGGAACTTAGAATTATCAGGAAAAGACAGTCTTTCAAGCAACAGAGGGAGGTGTATCTAGCTCTACATTTGTTACAATTCTTAAGATTTTCAGTGCAGGAAGAGTTTAAAGCACAGCTGACTTATTTTGGGGCTGATTGCTTTCAGTGCACAAACCACCAGGATGTTTTGGGGCTGGGGAGGTTTACCTGTGTCTGACTTGGATGTCTGGATTTTTCTCTGTTTGATTAGCAGGGTATTTTCTCTGTCAAATTGTTGTGTAGGGCATCTTGCAGACAGGAAGGCACTCATCGCAGTGGTGGGTCAGAGCTCTTAGCTGATTGTTTTGTGAGGGGCACAGTTTAGGCCCAACCCTTCCCCACCCCTCACCCCACGCACCCTGGAAATAGTTCCTTTATATCTGGGGTTCTGACATCATTTCCTCAAGAGTGCAAGGTGCATATCACTGTCATATCCTCTCTAGCACACTGCACTGACAATATAAGCATACACATTGTATAATATATATATTTCTATATAACAAACCAATCACGCACACACACACAAAAAAGTAGATAAACATGTGGGGAGTAGTGCAATGTAATGGCTGTGGGGCAGCAGTCTTCTGGGAGTCTTTCTGGAGGCTGAGATGCTGCCCTATTTGCAGACAACTCTCTGCTCTGAGGGAGGAAGTTGCCCGTCTTCAGGCCACACTGGACAGTAGTAAGGGAACCTTCCCCCAGGCCACACTGGACAGTAGGAAGGGAACCTCTCCCATCCAGGGAGCAACAGAGCCACCACCACTACCTCAGAGGTTGCGAAGAAAGCACAGCAGTTGGACCACAGTGGGCTCAGGGAGGGTGAGGATGGTGGAACAGAGGCACACCCAGTCAGTTGTTCCACTCCACAATCCATACACTATTCTGGGGGAGCATAGCTCCCCTATGGATGCACCCACAGAGGAGACTAAGGAGGCTGAGGAGAGGTGTCACAAGGGAGGCCCACAGGAAGGAGGCAGAGGACACCACAAGGAAAGGAAGCAGCTCCTGGGGGGGGACTCAATTATTAGGGGGATAGAACTGGGGGGAGCAGGGAAAACTGAAGTAAGGTGCCTGCCTGGTGCCATGGCTTGGAGGGACAGGAAGCGCATCCTCAGGATCACGAGAACAGCTGCACGGGAGTCTGAGCTGGACGTCATTGTCCACCTAGGGACAAATGACTTGGCTCAACATGAGATTAGAGCAGTGCAGAAGGACTTTGTAGAACTGGGGAGGGGCCTAAGACAAGTAGCACACACAGTATCCTTCTCAGAGGTGCTGCCTGTCAATGGCATGAGTGAGGCAAGGTTACTTTGCACCATGCAGTTTAATGAATGGTTGAAATAATGGTGTGGAGCACAGGGGTTTGGCTTCATTGGGGACTGGGGTTCCACCTGGAGGGACACCAGCCTATACTGGCAGGATGGTCTGCATCTGTCCAGGAAGGGAACAAGTCTTTTGAGCAATCGGTTTAAATGCTTCATTGGCAAGCTTTTAAACTAGTCAATGGGGAGGCACTGATATGCAGCAGGAAAATCCCAGCTTCTCCCTACAAAACAGGGTACTAAATGAGAAAAAGACCGAGGTAGAAAGGTCAGTGGGGGATGCTGCAACAGAAGGTAAAGCCATCAAAAAATGGAAAGCAATGAGTACCAATGCCCGTAGTCTGAGTAACAAGCTTCCTGAATTAGTGGCCTTGAAGGAGGAGGAGCATCTGGATATCGTGACAGTCACAGAAATATGGTACACACAAAACCATGACTGGGATGTAAACATACCAGGATACACTATCTACAGGAGGGACAGGGAGGGTAAAAGAGGAGGAGGAGGAGTAGCTGTTTACATAAGGGAAGGATTCAAAGCAACAGAACAAAAGGAAAAACAGGGGGGAGAAGAAGCACTGTGGGTAAATTTGGAGACCGGCAATGACACCACAATCCGCAGAGGGGTTGTGTACAGACCTCCTTCTCAGGGGGAGGAAATGGACAAGGAAATGATAGAAAGTATACTTAGAATGGTAGAAAAGGGGAGATATTGCTGATGGGTGATCTGAATATGCCAGATGTTAACTGGAGTGCAGTTGCAGCAGCCACTTCAAAGAGTGGGTTATTCTAGATGCCCTACAGGGGGCATGCCTTAGACAACTAGTATTGGAGCCCACTCAAGAGGGAGCAATCTTAGACCTGGTTCTCTCAAATGGAGATGAAGAGAGGATCACAGATGTAGAAGTGGGTAGCCATCTGGGAACTAGCGACCATCGAACAGTATGGTTCACAATGAACACAGCAATAGAGTCAAGCCATGCAAAGGCAAAAGTAGTGGACTTTAGGAGGGCTGACTTTGCCAAAATGGGTGAGTGCCTAAGGAATGCACTAGCAAATGGGCAGGAAGGAGGGGTGGAAGAACAATGGAGAATAATAAAAACTGCCATCACAGAGGTAACAAGCCTTTGTGTGAAGCAAATAAACAAAATGAAATAATGTAAGAAACCACTACGGTTCTCAAAGGAAGTGGCAGTGAAAGTTCAAGAGAAAAAGAAAGCATTCAGGAAGTACAAGGAATCACAGAAGGAGCAGGACAGAGAACTGTATCAGTTAAAGCAAAAGGAAGCTGGGAAGGCAGTCAGAACAGCAAAGGCCCAAACCGAGGAAAAGATAGCCAACTCAGTTAAGAAGGGGGATAAAACCTTTTATAGGTACATCAGGGAGCGAAGAAAGACCAAGGGAGGGATAGTGAGGCTTAATAAAGGGGAGGGACGGTGGGCAGAGGTGACTGTGAAAAGGCAGAGATACTAAACAAATATTTTTGCTCAGTATTTACAAAGGAAGAGGGGGAGGTACCTAAAACAAACAGTAGAAACACTCTGGATGCAGAAGTTGATACCAGCCCATTTACAGAAGAAAGGGTTCTGAAAGAACTCTTAAAACTGAAGGTGGACAAAGCAATGGGGCCTGATGGGATTCATCCCAGAATTCTAAAAGAACTAAGGGTAGAACTAGTGATATCACTGACTACCCTCTTTAACAAATCATGGGAGGATGGGGTGGTACCTGAGGACTGGAGGAGGGCAGATGTGATTCCCCTTCACAAAAGTGGGAGCAAGGCAGAAGTAGGAAACTACAGACCTGTTAGTTTAACCTCAGTGGTAGGGAAAATGATGGAATCACTTCTGAAGGAAAGAATTGTCAAGTATCTAGAGGCCAGAGAGGCACAGGACCCAAGGCAGCATGGATTCACAGCGGAAGGTCATGCCAGACAAATCTGATAGATTTCTTTGACTGGGTAACCAAAGTAGTAGATCAGGAGGGGCTGTGGACATGGTCTACCTAGACTTTAGCAAGCCATTTGACACAGTCCCACACAAAAGATTAATATACAAGTTAGCAGCCTGGGAGTGGGTCCCAAGATGACAGCCTGGGTAAAGAATTGGCTGGAGAATAGGACACAGAGAGTAATAGTAAATGGAGTCCACTCTGAAGAAAGGGGGGGTTACTAGTGAGGTACTGTAGGGTTCAGTATTAGGACCGGTCCTCTTCAATGTCTTTATAAGTGACATTGCAGAGGGACTGGAAGGAAAAGTATATCTCTTTGCAGATGACACAAAGATCTGCAACAGAGTTGATGCACAAGGTGGGGTGGAAAGGATAAAAAGGGACTTGGCAAGGTTAGAGGAATGGTCAAATGTATGGCAGCTTAGATTCAATGCTAAGAAGTGCAAGGTAATGCACCTGGCAGACAAAAACCCAGGGGAAGAGTACACAATGGGGGGTGAGATACTAACAACAATGAAAATGGAAAGGGACCTGTGGGTAGTCATATCAGATGACCTAAAGGTGGGCAAGCAATGTGAGAGGGCAGCAAGGAGGGCTGGGGGGATACTGGGATGCATAGGGAGAGGCATCACCAGTAGAAAAAAAAAAGTTATTATCCCTCTATACAGACAGCTGGTGAGACCCCATCTGGAGTACTGCGTGCAGTTCTGGAGACCCAATCTCCACAAAGACATAGGCAGAATGGAAGCTGACCAGAGGCGGGCAAATAAAATGGTGCAGGGTCTGCACCAGAAGACATATGAAGAGAGACTTAAGGAGATTAATATGTATAGCCTCGAGGAAAGGAGGGAGAGAGGGGACATGATAGAAAGTTTCAAGTACCTCAAGGGAATCAACAAAGTCCAAGAGGGTAGCATCTTTCAAAAAAGATGTGCAAGAACGAGGGGCACAATTTGAAGATAGAGGGGGTGGCTCAGAGGTTATTTAAGGAAGTATTTTTTCACAGAGAGGGTTGTGGATGCATGGAACAGCCTTCCGGAGGAGGTTGTGGAGTCAAAAACAGTGGTGGAATTCAAGCATGCATGGACTGTCATAAGGCAATTCTAGGGGTGGGGTAGGAAGAAGTAAGCTGCTGGTTAACTAGGATCTGCAGCTTATCCATTAGGTAGGGAAATGGGCAGACTGGTTGGGCCAGCGGTCCTTATCTGCTGTCAAATTCTATGTTTCTATGTTTCATGGCTATGTCTAAGATGAGGTAAATGTCACCACAAGGTGGATAGTATATTTTCGGGGGCTTGTTACTTTTCCCCATTAGATCTTTCAGTGTTGCCCAGACCTTCTGGCAATCTCAATAGTTATCCTTTTGCTGCTCTTTGTAGTAGTCAGCTTTTGCCACTCTTATTGCTCTAGTACACTTATTACAGGCTTCATTGTATTTGGTGAGATCAATGTAGGCCCCAATTGCTTTGCCTCTACACCAAAGATTGTCCCTTGTCCACAATAGGGCAAGAAGGGGTGGGGCGATACAGTGTGCTGATGAACCTCTAACTTTTCACCTCACATGAGGAACAAATTTGTCAGAAGCTATGGAAACCTTTTTGTAAAGTAATCCAGGGCCTGGTTTACATCTGTGTAGTTGTCCAGAGAGGTCTCATCGGTTTTGACAAGGTACTCCTTGAAATCTCCAATGAGATGTTTGTGCAATACCTTACTATTTATGGTTATAGGGGGAGATTTCTGAATTTGTGCTAACCATTTGCATAGAATAACCGAATGATCATTATTAGCATCTGGCAGTACTTGTACCCTTACCACGCTGTTAGGGTTGCTAGTAAATACCCAGTCTATTAGTGTTTTGGTGCCCATCCTGTAATTTACCCTGGTGTGGTCCTTCACTACCTGTGTCAGGTAGAGGCTAGCAATTTTGTCCTTGTGGGGGGTACTCGAGATGGAATCCCAGTTGATGTTAAAATCACCAGCTACACTTTGCTTCCCCAGAAGAGCAGGCTTGGTTGTAGTAGTTAACAAATCAGCTAAGGCCAGCATGCTGATTCTCTGGAGGGATGTAGACTGTCAGCAGGTTGAGGACCTTTGAGTTGGCACCCATACGAATTCTCACAGTCAGGTGAGGGGAATATTGTTACATTAACTTTAAATATGGGGGACACGGCAATGTCAATAGCCTCTATTACATATTTATTCTTGACTGCCTCTAATTGTCCCAGTATCATGCAAATCAGAGGGTATGTGATGTTTCATGTACATGAGTTTTAAAAGGAAGCCCTGCACAGACAAATTGTCAAAATGCCAGCATTCAGTGTTCAAGAGCCCTTTATTGTGGAATACAGTAGCAGCAATGCTGAAAACCAGAAATGTTGAATGTTTGAGGAGTAGAGGACTGCTGAGCCACATGAACACAGGCAAAGAGCCACATGTGGCTCCTGAACCTCAAATTGCAGATCTTCATTCTAGGACCTCCAGCCGAAATTGCAAACTTTTGTTTTCTTTCATGAGCCTAGCTGAGGTGGCAACAGCCCATATTGCAGTGCTCTCTGTGTCTTGGGCTTCAGTGACTGCCTGCTGTGACTGGGATTCGTAGGCAGTCAGCCAAATGCAAAACTCCTGTAGCTTATAGTCCAGTGCCATCACCTGGGCATCTAATGGTGAGAGGGTCCTCAGCACATCACATATGGTGGGTTCTCCATTAATCTGTAGCCTGACTTCCATGGCCTTCCCTGCACCACCCAGTTTGGCCATCTGCTATCCTTTTTTGCCACCACTGTCTCCAGCTGCTTTGTTCAGATTTCCCGTGGTCATGATAAACAAAATGTAGACTGGTAGTCAGCAGAATTTACCTGTACCGAATGCGCTTATTAAATTTCACCAAAAGTAAGTAGAAACATGTAACTAAACCAAATAAAGAACTCAATGAGGGAGAGCCATCAGGGAGAGTGACTTCTCTGTGCCTGGTTTTTACCATATTAATTGCACTTGTCCCTCTTATTTCCAAATTGGTGGCTTCCGGGCATTCCTTACTTCCCCACCAGTTCCAGACTTAAAATTGTATTTCCTAGTATGGCTATACTAGTCATTTTGTTCATATTTCTTCTTATGTTTCCTGTTGCACCCTTATTTTTTTGTATTCAGCTTTACAACAGGTATGATAGCTAAAAAACAATGGAGGACCAAGCACTCAGTACCAAAGAAAGGCACAGACAAACTTGCCAGTCTGGCAATAATCTCTTTTTTATTTTATTTTAAAAAGCAAATTGCATGTGAAGAACAGTGTAGCCCAAGGAGGCTACCCACTACCAATGTTTCACTCCCCGAGTGGACGCTTTGTTAAGGTAAAGGTAAAGGCAAAGCGATTATTGCCAGATTGACAAGGTTGTCTATGGCTTTCTTTGGTACTGAGTGCTTGGTCCTCCATTGTTTTTTTCATTTTGCAAACCAGGACCTGAAGCACCATCCCTTTGGGAGTGACCCTTTGATTCATATAGCTATGATTGCTGCACTGTTTTGTACTGTAAATTGTGTACTGTACCAGTGTCAGTGCCTCAGTATCAGCCTCAGTGGCTCAGTAGGTACAGTAGCACACTAATGTATGGGGCTGGAAGGCCTGATGGTTGTGGGTTTTAGCCCCACACCAAACACTTGGGGTGATACCCATAAATGATATTGTAATGCGGCATGGGGGGGAGTGCTGCCTTGGTGAGATGGCACCCTTTGGATGAGACATTAAAATGAGGTCCCTTCTGCCCATCTCTGATCACTGTCCAGTTGAAAGTAAAAGATCCCATGACACTTATTGATTAAGAGCAGTTTTTTTTATAAAAGAACTGCATACAAGTACACACTTAATTCAAAACATCAAAATAAAGTCACTTACAAAAAATACATTAGTACGGAATAGACTTTTGTTAAATACGTCCTGTCCTCTTTTACACCTTTGTCAGTTCTGTGTTTCAAGAAAAGCTCTCCCATTTTTCTGAGACGCCTCTCAGACAAAAAAAGGCAAAAATAAAACATAAACTATAATAACAAAACTCATAAGAAACAGAATTGTGAATGGGCCATCCCAATTTTACCCATGTCACAGTTTTCCAGAGAGCAGCCCATTGCTATGATGTGAGCTTTCAGTGTTCCTGATGTTAACTATCTCTCAGTTCATTCATAATATCACTTATTAACATGTATAATGGGGCATTTGTTGACATAAGAAAGAGCATCTCACTTGCCATATACACCACTTGATGCAGCTTATAATGATGCATAGAGTACTACAGTCCCATCTGGACCAGTCTTTCAAAAAGGAACAATATATCAGATTATCATAGCATGCTGAGGCAAAAACAGCAGTCGTCCACTGGTTGTCCAAATTTGCCCAGAAGTCTTGACTGTAGGGACACTGAGAGAAAAAGTGTTCCCTGGATTCTACTTCCTGGTCATAGGAGTCCCAGAGGCAGAAATAATCTGTGGCACTTCTATGTTCTCTCACTTGAAGTTTATCAGGGGAACACAATGAAACAAAGCCCTTCATTTTGTTTGGCATTCTGCCATACACAAGTTGCCTGGTGATCAGTAATGGAGTGACAGTCCCGGTCTCAGAAAAATTGCTTCTGTAAAAAACTCAAACATTATGCATTCATGCAATTGATCCTAGGATAAAGAGGTAACCTGTGAAAAAGTAACATTCCATTGCCTAATTTTCTGCAAACAGGAGTACAGAGGAACTGGGAGAGTTTTTGATAGCCTACATGCGAGTATGTTTTCTCCCTGTTCCTAGCTAGCAAAAAGGTTGGGGAACAAATCTCATCCAAAGGTCACCCAAATCTTAGATAAAAACACCAAAATAGGTTTAATGAAATGTGTAAAAAGGATACAATAAAAAAACACCATTGGGTTAACCATACTGAGTCTACCATCTTTCAGCATAAAGAAGGAAGGACACCTATAGACATGATGGAAGTGGTGCAGTGCAGCGGCTGTGGGGTGGCAGTCTTAAGGGAGACTTTCTGGAGGTTGCAGTGCTGTCACATCTGCAGGCACCTCTTTGGGCTGAGGGAAGAAGTTGCTTGTCTCCAGGTCAAGTTGACTGGGATTCAGAGGACCTCCTCCCCCTCCCAGGGACCACCAAGTCTGCCCCCTCTGCCTCAATGGTTGCCAAGGAAGAGGAATGGCTGGATGACAGTGGGCTTGGGAAGGATGAGGGCCATTGGGAAGAGACAGGTATCTTTTATGGTTCCACTCCATAACTCCTATGCTGTTCTTGCAGGCCAGGACTGTCCCAGAGAGGCACCCACAGTGGTAACCATGGAGGATGTGGGGGTCCTCCACAGCAAAGACCCCAAGGGAGGGGAGGCAGAGGACCCCAAAGGAGGAGGAAGAAACTCCTGGGGGGGACTCTATCATCGGGGGGTAGACTTGTGGCCAGGAGGGGAGGGAGTGAGGGAGGTGGGGCTGTAGTAAGTGGGAGTTGCGGACTTGATAGATTAACATCTACAATGCTAAGATACGCTGCTACTCATATAGCTGCTCCACTGTCCTACTTATTTAACAGGTCCATCCCTATGGGCTATTTCCCTAGGGGTTAGAAGTTGACCAGGGTTGCCCTGATTTTTAAAGGGGGGCAACCCAGGCAATTTAACTAAATACAGACTAATTTCACTGATGCCTCTAGTTAGCATGATTCTCAAAAAAATATTAGTATGACAACTGACAGACTATTTGGAAAGCCATGATCTGTTGGATCAACACCAGTCAGGTTTTCAAAAACAACACAGGACTATGGCGGCCATGTCAAGTGTTTTGTATGACATTGGCTCAGCTACTGCTGCCCAGTGTTTGACTGGTGCTATCCTGGTCGATCTTTCCAAGGCCTTCGATACGATCAACCATCAGCTATTATTATAGTGACTTTGTGAGGCTGGTATCTGCAGGTTGGCTAGAGACTGGTTCTGCTGTTACTTAATAGAAATATGTCAGATTATGGCTGTGAATGGTGTGGAATCCACCCCACTTCTGATTGAGAGAGGTGTGCCCCAGGGTTCTGTCCTGGGCCGCTTCTCTTTTTGATATATTTAAAGGATCTCAGCCATAGTGTGGGGGATGGTCTTTACCACCTCTATGCTGATGACACTATAATATACTCCTCTTAATCCTCTTTCTGTGACATCAAAAGTGTCCTGTAGGACAGTTTCAATAGTGCCCAACTCTTCTTTGTAAATTCTAAATTAAAACTAAACACTTCCCAAAATGTATGATTTTTGAAACAGCTTGTAAAGTCAGATTGGATAATCAGATAGTGATTATGGTTATGGATGACAGTGGAACTGCCCTGGAGAATGTGGACACTTACAGCTATTTGCATTTTTGGTTGGACCAAACAGGGTCTGGAAATAAATATCTAGATAAATTAATAGCCCAAGTCAGTAAGAGGGTGGTATTTCTTTATATAAATCAACACTGTCTTGACTCAAAAACTCTAAAATTAATTGTACAAGTGCACATTTTACCACTTATAGATTATGGTGATCTTTTTGTATAATAATGCCACTTCTGAGAGGCTTCATAGGTTGGATGTTTTATTCAATTGCTTGGCTGACTGATTCGTAAATATGTCCACCACTGTGAAATGTACCATCAGTTAGGTTGGTTATCCTTATCTAGTAGGACAGAATTTCATAAATCTATTTGTTTCCTATAAATGTGGTCTAGGTTTGGTTCCTAGATATCTTAGTGATAGCATAACTTTCAGGAATATTGATTTTTCTTTGAGAAACTGCCATTTAAAGGAAATGTTGGTTCCATACAATAAAACAAAACATTCAGGGTATTTTTTTGTCAGTTTGTACCAAGCTATTTGAGTACTGTCCTGGTAGGGATCAGAAAATAATATGGTAAACCTCCTTCTATCTTTACAAAAGTATGTACTTTCTTTGCAGAGGCCATGTAGTTCTTTTATCTGATACTAGTTATTTGCATGTGATCTGACTGTATGTCTGTATTGTGTATTATGTATGTATGTATTTTATAACATACTGTACTGATGATAAGGTCACCATTGTAAATGAGTTTATGCTCTATGGTCTTAACCTTAAATAAACAAACAAGGGTGGAATTAAGAGACTGAAAAGCAAAGGAGAGAATTGTGCAGAGGGGACCAAGAAAGAGCAGAAATCTTTAACAAGTATTTTTGTTCAGTGTTCACAGAAGAAGGGGAATGGGAAGGGACCAAAGATAGGTGATGGAAGCACCACTGGGAGGAAGGTGGACACCAGTCCATTTAAAGAGGAGAGAATCTTAAAGGAACTTGATCATCTGAAAGTGGACAAGGCAATGGTGCCAGATGGAATATATCCCAGAGTATTAAAAGAACTAAGGAAGATGCCGGCAGCACCACTGGCAGCCCTGTTCAACAGTTCTCTGGAAATAGGTGTGTTACCAAAGGACTGGAGGAGGGTGAATGTAGTCCTTCTCCACAAAAGTGGGAGCAGGGAGGAGGCTGGCGATTACAGGCCAGTCAGTCTGACCTCGATGATGGATAAACTAATGGAATCAATACTAAAAGAAAGGTTTGTGATATATCTTGAATCAAGTGGAGCAAAGGATCTGAGGCAGCATGGATTCACAGCAGGAAGATCTTGTTAAACAAATCTGATGGATTTCTTTGACTGGGTGACTAGGGAAGTGGATCAGGGAAGGGCAGTGGATGTGGCCTAACTTGATTTCAGCAAGCCCTTCGACACTGTCTCACATACAAGGCTAGTGCACAGGCTGGGCAGCCTTGGAGTGGGTGCCAGGGTGGTAAACTGGGTCAAAAATTGGCTGAGTGATAGGAAACAGAGGGTGATGGTGAACAAAGTTCAATACGAAGAGAAAGGGGTGACCAGCGGGGTCCCATAGGGACTAGTGCTTGGACCAGTCTTCTTTAATGTCTTCATAACTGACTTTGCATAGGGGCTAGAAGGGAAGGTGTCTCTCTTTGCAAATGACACAAAGATCTGCAACAGGAGTGACACTACAGGAGGGGTAGAGAAAATGAGAAGGGACCAAAGCAAGCTTGAGGAGTTGTCAAGGGTGTGGCAGATAAGATTCAATGCAATGAAGTGCAAGATCATGCACCTGGGGCACAGAAATGCGGGGAGGAGTACATGATGAGAGGAGGTATTGATGGCCATCAAACAGGAAAGGGACCTGACAGTAGTCATAATCTGATGATCTAAAGGTTACCAAACAATGTGAGATTGCTGAGAGGAGAGCCAGTGGAATGTTGGGTTGCATAGAGAGAGGTATCTCCAGCAGAAGGAAGTAGGTGGTGATGCCACTGTATAGAACATTGGTGAGACCTCATCTAGCATACTGTGTCTAGTCCTGGAGGCCGTATCTCCAGAAGGACATAGACAGAGTAGAAGCGGTTCAGAGAAGGGCAACAAAAATGGTGCAGGGGAGGCACCAAAAGTCATATGAGGTGAGATTGGAGGATCTCAATATGTATTTCCTGGAGGAGAGGAGGGAGAGGGAAATACGACAGAGACTTTCAAATACCTCAAGAGTGTAAATAAGGTGCAAGAGGCCATGATATGAAAATAGAGGGGGTAGACTTAGGGGTAATGTGAGAAAGTATTTTTCCATGGCGAGGGTGGTGGATCCATGGAACAGCCTCCTGACAGAGGCTGTAGGGGCAAAAATGGTAGGAGAATACAAAAATGCATGGGACATACATAAAGGAACTCTAGCGATAGGAAAAAGAGGATAAGCCACCGATCATTTAGATCTGCGGTATATGAAACAGGTAGGGAAAATGGGCAGACCACAGGTAAGTGGGCCAAGCGGTCCTTATCTGCCATCAAATTCTATATTTCTATGTTACTATATAATCTTCTGTAAGTATGTGCCCTCTTAACTGGGTTAAGGCAGCTTGTTCATAGTCTGAAAAAATGTTATATAGTGTTGCTTCAACCTCTTTGGGAAGGGGGAAGGCAAAACTGATGTATAAGAAAATTGAAAGAAAAATGTTTTCATCATAGAAATTCTTTTTTGCTTTTGTCATGGGCCATTTTTCTGCAGTTATTTACTTTGTGCTGTTATTGCTAACTTACTACCCCAATTTAGGTTAGTCATATTTTCCGGTTCAAACATCATGCCCAATATACAGTAGTAAGTGAACCTTATTTTACAGCAATCCCAAAAATGTTTCCTGGGCAATTGTCCTTCATAGGTCATAATGCCATTTCCTTAATTTTTTCCCCTGCAGAGGTCTGGAGAAGGACAGAGACCTCTCCTTGATTACCATGTTTAATAGCTTTCCTTAATATGTGGATGTTATCCTGAATTCTTCTGTCCAGGATCCCACATGTCTGAGAGATGTCTATCAGGATGGAGTGAGGCTACTTGAGATAATCTTGAGGGTATGACCTTTGTTAAAAATTTTAAGACAGAATTTAGTATACTGACTGGTCTCCAGTTGAAGATATTGGATTTGTAAAAAATTTTTTATAAAGATATATTGGTATTCCTCGTACAAGACTCTGCCCGATGTTCCCTGAGGACAGAATATATTTAAATACCATTACCAGTTCTTTCTGGAGCTCCTTTCCTATGAGCTTGTATAATTCCCCAGGGAAGCTGTCCAATCCTGGGGCTAAGCCACACAACAGAGACCCAATAGCTAACATGACTTCCTCTGGGGAAATATCTGCTAACAGCAGTTCTGTATGGTCTCAAGATAGAGTGGGAGGATGTACCTCTGGCAGAAAATTAGTAAAATTGACTTCAGACTTGCTTGCAGAGGCCTGGGCATGTCTGCCCAGGAAACCCAACTGTTCCTTGATGTCTGAAAAAAGGTCCGAACCTCATCTGAAAGCTGCATAAAAATGCACTTTTCTAATTTCTGTTTGTTGTCATTAAGTGGATTAGTTTGATATTTCTTCCCCTTAGCATTGTATTTGTGTTCCATCAATAGTGATGAAATACCTTTGTACTAAATTGTATCTTATTTTAGCTTTCCTAATTGTGAGGAAAACTCATAACTAGTGGCTGCCGATAAGGTCAACAGTTTCTGGAATTGTTGTTTCAGTCTTAAATACTTTCAATATTTCTCATTCACCACTTTTTTTTCCCCTTGGACAGTAAAAAAGGATTTCAGGTCCATTTTTATGTTTGTTTGCGTGCATGTGCAAGAAACATCTTGAGACAGTAGGACATTTTAGAGGTGTGTGAGTTTCTGCCCAAGGCATTTGATGCTTTATGGGGGCTCGTCCCTCAGGCACCAATGAATTGGCAAGCTGTCTATGACAGCAGTTTGAGAGAGGCGATCTTCACTTGAAAGAAAAATGGTGCTCTAATCAGGGATGGTTATAAGTTGATGCTTTATGGTGCTCATCCCTCAGGCACCAATGAATCAGTGAGCTGTCTATGACAACAGTTTGAGAGAGAGGACTGCACGTGAAAGAAATCTGCCAATGCAATGAGGGTCAGTTTCCTCATTGCAGCAGGACCTTCCCCCTTCTTCACAACCAGGCACACAGACTTCTCTCTATTGGCAGCAGCTGACAAGACTCCAGCCATGTGCATTACAGTGCACAGTAATGTGCAAGGCCATAGTTATGGTTCTTGCTGGCTCCTGCCACCTAGCACCTTGTTTGTTCGGTGTGCCTTTCCTGGTGAATCATTTAAATAAATAAAAGAGCCGTGGCATGGCTTTCCACATTGGCAGCTCCTGCAGCCCACCGCACATTCCCCAGAAAGCTGACATCGGGGTGCCCAATCCCCATGTTAGCATGTATCCCTCCTCCCATTAATGTGACACACTGGGAGCCCACTCCAGTGTGCCAAATTAATTTTTTATTTATGCTTCCGACACCAGGATGTTCACTCCCGGTGTCAGATGACCTCCCCCACCAGCCCGAATGTTTCAGCTGCTAACATCGGGATGCCTAGTCCCCATGTCAGCATGACCCCCCCACATGCACACACACACTATTGTGGCACACTGGGAGCCCACCTCAGTGTCCCTAAATATTTTTGGTAACTTGTAAAATAAAGAAAACCATCCCCAAAGTGTTTTTTTCCCAGTAAAAAAGAATACAGTCCCTCATCATCTCCCCATTCCCCCTCCCCCACCCACACCCTCCTTCTGTGGACCCACCTGCCCACACTCCCCTTACCCCATACTTACCTCCAGAGGTCAGGAGCAGCAATCTTCTACGGACCAGGACACGTCTGCAGTCTTCGAAGCTGACTGGCAAACTGAAGAAATGACAGTAAGCTGTATAATGGGAGTCAATGTGTGGAGGGGGGTACAACTTAGGTTGATATCTCAGCTATTTTTAGGAATCTAGGCCCCAAATTTCCAACATAGGGTTCCTGGGAAAACATGATTTTGCGGTTGCTGCATTGAATCACTCAGTGCCACTGTTCATGAGATGGGGTCCAAAAACCCATGTTGCGAATTTGGTGAATAAAACCCAAAAATGACTACATTATGAGCGTGTGTTTCACAGTTTCTATGCACGTTCGTAACTTTGCCAGTTTTTAATATCTTCACTCCAGATTTTCAACATTGCCATTTTTTCACACCTCCTTATAAACAGTACAGCTGTAATTTTTCACATCCTGCCCTAAATTTGTTTTTCCATCTGTGGCAAAGAATGGCGCAGTTGCTGTGGGAAATCAACTTTCGGGACAGATAAACAAAATCACAGTGATGCTGTTCATGAGGGAAGGTCCCAAAATGCCCATGTTGAAAATTTGGTGAAAAAATTCCAAAACAATGATTGTATTACAGGCGTGTGTTGTGCAGTTTCTATGCACTCTCATAACTTCACCAATTTTTCATATTTACACTCCAGATTTTCAGCATTGCCATTTTTTCACACCTCCTCATGAAATATACAGCTGCCATTTTTCACATCCCCAAAATGTGTTTTCACACCTGTGGCACTGAATGGTGCCGTCGCCGGGTGAAATCACCTTTCAGGATTGAGTAATGAAATGATAGTGCCATTATTCATGAGGTGGGGTCCCAAAAAGCCCATGTTGAAAATTTGGATTAGAAATACCAACAAATGCCTGGGGTGTTAGGGTGTCCAACCGTAATGCCCCACCCTGTAGAAACTGACAGGCATCGGGGGTGTGACTTGGGGCCATCAGCCATAATGCTCACACCATTCCACCCCCACCCTGCAGCCAGTGACAGGCGTTGAGATGCGCCTTGGGGTCTTTGGCCCTAATGTTCACCCCATTCTCCTCTCTGAAGTGTGGCAGCTGAGATTTAATGCAAAAAAGTGCAAAGTCACGCATTTGGGTTGCAGGAACTCAGGGGAGGATTATGGGGAGAGGACTGATGGTCACCAAACAGGAAAGGGATTTGGGGATAATCATACTGGATGACTTAAAGGTGGCTAAACAATGTACCAAGGCTATGGAGAGTGCTAGTGGAATGTTGGGGTGCATAGGGGGAGGTATCATCAGCAGCAGGAAGGAGGTGGTGATTCCACTGTGTAGATCACTGGTGGGGCCTCATTTGGAATATGGTGTCCAGTTCTGGAGGCCGCATCTCTGTAAGGATGTAGACAGAGTGGAGGCAGTAAAGAAGGGCAACAAAGATGTTGCAAGGCCTGCACTAAGAGTCATATGAGGAGAGAATGGGAGACCTCTCTCTCTATATATATATATATATATATTTATATACACCCTGGAAAAGAGAAGAAATGGGGTGATATGATAAAGACCTTCAAATATATAAAAGGCATAAATAGAGTTCTGGAGAGTAGCATCTTTCAGATGAGGAGATGTCCAGGAATGAGGAGGCATGACATGAGGTTGGAAAGGGGGGTAGACTAAGGGGTACCGTAAGGAAGTATTTTTTCACAGAAAGGGTGGTGGAATCTCCAGAGATTTCACAACTCAGTTTCATTATGAAAGAGAGAAAAAAAAACACAATTGACACATTTCACATAATACTACTATACACTATTAAAAAATATAGGATGAACAATTTTATGCATAACCAATGTGTTCTGTCACCTCGGGGTTCTGATTCCCATGGATCTCTTGAGCTTCGCTCTCCTGGTCAGAGGGAATCAGCACCCCTCTGTGGCAGTAGACACTGGTTGTGCATAGTTGCCCATCCAGTATTATCTATATTTAGTGCCGCATTAAGGATTTCTCAGACAGAACACCAAGAGGAAGGAGCTACTGGTATAACTAAAACTTCTCTACTGGGACTAAGAACTAGAAATCTTGTTGTTTGGAAGGTAATTCATGCAGGGAGTCCTTTTCTCAAAAAATCATCTGCATGGCTACACCCACAGCAGCCTTAAAAAGGAGTAAGGGCCAATAAAACATCACTTAGGTTTCCTTCCCCAACCCTTGCTTTTAGACTTCTGTTTCTTTGAGAATGGTGTGTCTATAGAACCTCCCAGGTTTTGGGGGGAGGGATCATGTTGGAAAGATGCTACTGAAGACCCATCTGAGTCTTTCTCAATCTCCCACCAGTCTTTCCTCTTTCTAAGGATCTCAGACTCATTCTTCAGGGAAGCACCTTTCTCTTTTCATCAGCTTGGATTTAGGTTAATCTCCTCCAGTGGACATCACTGGGCCTGGCACAAGCAGTTGCTTCTGCAACCCATCACCACAGCCACACCTTAGACTTGGTATACTGACTGGGGTTTGAGGTCACTGACCTCAAGACTGATCAGGTCACATTGCCCAATCATTGCACAGCAGAGTTCTCATTTGGGGCCACCCTTGATAGTCCCTTCCCTTGTTGAAATGGTCCGCTAATGCCCTATAAAGGGATTGTCCCCAGAGGGACATTTGGCAGTAGTTGAGTTTTCTGGTGTGAGTACTGAATGTGCAATTGGCAAGGTGGTGGTGGCCTATAATTGGGCCATCTCCGAGGTGCTTGATGTCATCGTACTAGTCTGTATGTGCCCCAGGTCTTCTTGATTGAGACCCCCATGGTTTCATGGGGCTTTTAAGGAGATGAAGACCAAGGGTCAGAAGTTGGAGCATTGCTAGCAGAGGACTCAGGCCATGGAGGATAAACTGGCTTTGAGAAATCATTATAATGATTATCAAAGGGCAATTGACCATAAGAAGGCAGAGTTCCTGTCCGGGGAGATTGCTGCAGGGAGGAACAGACCAGCTCAGCACTTTCAGACTGTGGACAGATTACTTCATCCAGTCTGTCTGCAACCAAAAAGGGCATTTTCAGCCACACTGTGTGAAGAATTTACTCTGTTCTTCTCTGACAAGGTAGTCTCTATTTGGTCCGGGATCTCCCCAGTGGGGCAAGATCAGTCCCATGGCAGAGGCCTGGTGGGAACAGGGGTACTCCTATTGTCTAGGAGGAGTTATGGCCAGTGGAGGTGGCTGAGGTCTTTGAGGTGATTTTGAAGCTGCAGCCTACCTTTTGTGAACTGGACCCTGGACCAATTCATTTAGTAAGATGTGCCGAGGCTATTGGTACAGTGTGCTCTGGGACAGTCCGGTGTTTGCTCACAGAGGGGTTCTTCCCTAATGCATTGAAGGAGGAGTTGGTGATGCCCCTTCTGAAGAAACCATTGCTCTACTCTGACGTCCTGGTGAATTATAGACCTCTCTTCAACCTGTCATTTTTAGGGAAGGTTGTCAAGAAATTGGTGGCACTGCAGCTTGAGGCACATCTCACAGCCTTTGACATCTATGAGCAAATCCAGTCCAGATTTAGGGCCAGGCATAGCACTGAGATGGCATTGGTTCAGGTGCAAAATGATCTCAGGGTGAGGGATAGAGGAGATCGGTCAGTTCTCATCCTCCTTAGTCTCACATCAGTGTTTGACACTGTGGATCACATCATGCTTTTGGATCACCTTAGAGAGTACTGTGGACTCACTGGAACTGCCATCCACTGGTTTGAGTCCTATCTCTCGGGCAGGAGGCAATGAACAGTGATAAGGAATTTCTCCTCCTCTCCAAAGTCCCTGTCATGTGGAGTTCCTTAGACATTACAGCCTGGGTTTTCACTGTTTTACAAGTGATACCCAACTGTACACCCTATCCTATTCTGTCTCTACCTTCTCATATGGCACAGGCATACATTGTACAATGTCGTAGCATTCCTAGTTGCTTTTAGTCTGTACCATCTATTGCATTTTAATTGTGCACTGGGATGTCCCAGTATCCCATGGCTTTGGCGACCGTGATTGGGCACCTACTGAAAGGGTGACTCAGTTGCAGCACCTGTCATCTGGGCGACTGGGGAAGGTGGATGAACAGATGGGGGGGTGTGAGAAAAAGGGAGATCATCCCATCAATACATTCCTACACACATGGGGGGAGCGAGCACACAGAGCATGAGGTGGGAACGGACAGAGGGGTTGGAGGGGGTGGGGCTGCAGAGAGCTGCCAAGCTGCTTCCATGGTGTGGTGGGCGGGTTCAGGGCTGTGGCAGGAATGGTAATGGGTTTGAGTCTGGGCGCAGATACTTTTTGTTGTGCCTAACCTGAAATTTTATTTTTGCCACATTTACACCCCCCCAACATGCTCCTCCTGGAGTTGAAAATCCTTAAGTAGGGGAGTGCAGGGGGCACAGACCCCACATAAAATATAAAATCCCAACTCCCCAGTGCCGTTTTGCTGTGCACTGGGGAATACATTGGCAAAATATTTTTTGGCGATGTGCCATCGCCCTGATGGCGATCACCAACATTATCACATAAGATCTGGATGTCAAAGTTCTGCACACAAACTGCAGTGGATCTTATTGAATACACTATTCAGGTGGAATTGTGAACCTCATCTGTAACATGCCTTGGGTTGCCCTTGATAGACGAGCACTTCCCTGTCTCCTCCTAGGAAAAAACAGTTTGTAAGTGATGGATACCAGACAATTAACATAAAAAAATCATGTTATGCTTGGTCCATTACATCTCCTTTATTATCTGCTGCCCAAGGATAAGATCAATAAGAGTTGTCTGGTACATCACATAAATTGCACTTCATTGGTTTTTGCATTGTGCACTGGGGTGCTCAAGTTCCGCACACGAACTGAAGTGGATCTTGTAGCATGTGTTGTTCAGATGGGAATGTGAACTGCATCTGTAACACGCCTTGGGTTTCCCTCAGTAGAAGAGCATTTCCCCTCTCTCTTCCTAGGAAAAAAAACAGTGTGTAAGTGATAGATACCAGACTCAGAGTGCAACAGTCGGACGTCTGTTCTCCATCCTCCAGTCCACATATACTCAGAATCTATTATTGGATCTGGGTTCCCTATTACTGTGCACCATTGTTTAAGCTAGTAAAGGATAGTGTGATGGTGACCCCCTCATTTTTAAGTAAGATTGTTAGTACATTTACAACATGCTTTGTCAGAGGGACAATAAAAAAATGGGATCATACTGAAGTGTCTTGCAAGGATCTGTAACATTTGCAGCAGATTTGTTAGAAGATGATTTCTAGGCCTTGTCCATCTCATTCTGTACTGTTTGTGCTGTTATCAGTATCTTGTAATATGGAGCCATTTGCATTACACTTTATGGACATATTGATTTTTACTTGTCCACATCTTATGGCAGATATCCCTGGACTCTATCCTGAACCATCATCATTTTTTCCCACCCCACTTAAGATAATGCTAGGTCAATATTATAAGTTGGGGACTGTGGAATGTTTAAGTTATGTGTCTTAACAGCTGCCTTTCCTCTTACATTCACCCCCAAAGTTTTGCTTGGCTGTTTGTCCATGGCAAATATTGGGTAGACTTTTTGCCTTGCTATGTTAGGTATGGAGGTTTTGTTCCTGGGAACTTGTAAGTCAAAAGTTTGTAGTGGCCACCCGCTACTGGCCTCAGTGGGGGTGGCCATTACAGGCTGTGTTACAGGAGCCAGCTCATCAGGGACAGTTGAGCAGCATGTCATGCCAGCTGTCCATTATCCCTGACTCACACTCGCTAGTACTGCCATAACTGCAGCATTTTTAAGGGGCTGACTGTCTATATTTTCCATAACCAACTGCACAGCTGTACCTTCAAAGACTGTAGTCTGGGGATATTGGAGTTAAAACATTTGCAGAGTGTGAACTTTGTAGAGGTGTATTAGTACTTACAGGCATGCTGTGTACTAAAGTATGGCCATTCCTCAATTGATGACCCTGATGTTGGTCTCCTAGTACCTCCATGACAATGGGGCCTATTGCTGGAGGTGGGTTAGAGTGACTGTCAGTCTTTTTACAGTTTGGGGTAGCAGGGAATCCCTTGAACTCTATCTCTATACAGCAGACTGTGCCAGGCTTTGCAGATGTAGTCAGGTTGCAACCGGCTTGCAACAAAATCTTCTCTTGAGGCTCTGTCCTGAGCCAAATATAAGGTCTTTCTTTCTGGAAATGATCTTCAGTTTCAGTGATCAACTGCAATAACATAGCCTTCTTTAGATGCCTCAGTCTCCACTGAGCCTAGTCCTGGACTAGGAATCCTGTCTTGCTCAGTATCCACAGTCTGTATTTTTGGTGCAAAAGCATTCTCCTCCAGTGTGGAAAACAACCTGAAATCTGGAACATTGACCACCACAGCTTCAGCAGGTTCAGCAGGTACACCAGTCTTGTTTGTTGGTAATATCCCAGTAATTTCTTCTATAGCAGGCAATTTGTTTTTATTATATTTTGCAAGTAGATTAACTGAATCAGTCCCTATACCAGCATGACAAACTTCACCCACCTTAGTTGCAAGGGCTTCCAAGCTACTCCAGGTGGGGTGGGAAGCAGTCTCCACTACACTGGCCAATGTTACACTATCCCATCCAGGTTCCTCCATCTTCTAGCAGGAAGCAAACAGCAGCACACACAAGAAAAGTAGGGGAATTTGTTTATTAAAATAAAACTAATACAATAGCAAAACAAGAAACATAATGCATAATTAAGCACACAGAAACCAAATTGTACATGAATATCAAAAGAAAAGAATATTCGAAAAAAAACACACACAAGACATAATTCTCAAATTAGTAAACTTAATCCCCAATGACTTCTGAATAAACATATCCACAACCAATCATGTGCTCTACAACCCTTCTCCCTATTAATCAAATTCAAACCATTTTACTGCTTTCCATAAATCAGTGGCTTTCTTTGCTTACTGGAGCATTCAGAACTGTATACATGTGATAAATCACACTGAATGGAGTTTATGACATTGGCATAATTCACAATTTTCTGCTGTGTTGTATAAGCACAGCATGTTTGCCATGTATAATATTTTATCAATGTGAAAAGGAATCATACTGTACTTTTATGATATTTAGCCCACCTAGGCGACAGTAATCCTAGTACCATCTCCTCATACTACAGTGTAAAAAACAGTGGTTCTTTCTACCTGGAGGCCAGATGTGCTCATAATCATAGAGCATAAGTGTGTTCAAAAAAAAAAATGCTCCTATGTCTCTGGAACCCCCACACAACCAGGTCTGGGACAATTACACTCTTCAGTACTCTTTTGCTGGTGGTTATTTTCTAATCCTAATCTCCCATGGCATGAGAGCCACAGCACATCCCATGTGCATATTGGTAGCCTTTTATTCTGTAATCCTTCCAATACTGTATTGGTGTTTACTGGGGGATGGGGCAGTGTGGAAATACCACATCTGTTTCTAGCAGGGGACAAAGGATAGCCTCATATAATTTTTTCATAGTCAACTGTTGGACTTGTGTGAAAGAAAGGTTCTATGACCTTATTTTCATAAGAGGAATGGAAACATATACATGAAGGCAAAAATGCCTAGACTGGGGCAATTTCATTGGACCCAACAGCCAGGAAGGTATATCACCTAATAACCAGGAATTACTGAGTGGAACCCAAAGTGCAGGTTTATCTGCTAAGTCATAACTAAAATTTCAATATAAAATACCATAAAAGAAAGCAGCTGGATTAATCAAAACCAAACTTCCTCTAGAGAGTGGCCTATAAATTATGTATCTTTTAATGGGATTCAGCAGACTCCCCCAATATCATCTGGAAAAAGACACTCATCAATTCCATTTCCATCTGCTCAGGGGGAGTATATTTTATTTATTTATTAATTTTTGTTGAACAGGTAAGTGCACTAGACAAATCCTGCCTATTTTCAGGCACGATCCAGGGGAGGGGGATACAGATGAATGCCAAATGACCTTGAACCAGATTAAGCTGTTTTACACTGACATATAAGAAAAAAAAGACAAGTAATTTTTTTTTTAAGTATCCTTTTTTTCTTGAACAAATGGACACCTTCCAGGCTGCTTGTTTAACAGCAAGTTCCCAATTCAATTGTCATCTCTCCATCACCAAACATTTGTCACAGAGTTGTTATGGGGTGTCCACTAGGGTAATATTAGCTATAATGGGTTCAGTTTACTAACTTGTCCTAGTGTGTGTGTATGCGTATGTGAGTGTGTGTGTTGCCATTACTCTTTTCATAGTTAATAGTGAACACTGATTCACAAGAGAATAATAAAAAATAAATATGGCGCCTTTCCAAAACCAAGGTGCTGAACAGGTTTAACCCTCACTCATGCCTAGGCCTAAGTCTTCAACATCCAATAACAAATATATATCATCTGTGTATGAAAAACACTTTAACTCTGAGGCTGCATAACATCAGGTAAGATACATATTATATTATGACGGGAACCTAAAATTCTCAGTAGAGGGCCCAGACATAAGACTTACAATAAGATGCTCTATGGGCACCCTTATCTAATACCTCTAAGTGTTGAAATTTGCTTGTCCATCCACCCACTGAGAACCAGTATAGTTTTTGCATCTGAATAAAATAACTGGATCCAATCTCTAAAAGGTGTAGATATGCCATACTTCTCCAAAACTGCAAAAAGATATTCATGCGAGATGCTATCAGTTTGATCTATTGAGATTAAATAACCCTTAATATATTCCTGTCTACCACATTCACACAATTCCCTTAGCAACATCAGATTGTCAGGAATATATCTGTTCAGTAGAGCACAGGATTGGTATGGAGTTACTAGATGGTCTGCCACGCTAGTCAGTCTCAAAGTCAATATTTTTGAGAGTATCTTCATGTTAGCATTCAGTAGGCTTAGCAGTTTCCAATTTCCCATATCTCTCTTGATCCCTTTATTATATAAAAAGATCACTAAAGTCATTAACATATGTTCCAAGGCTTGTTCTGTTTTCAGTTTATAATTATAAACTTTAGCCAGTACCAGACTTAGTGAATCTGTGAATACTTTATAAAAGCCTGCAGGCAGTTCATTAACCCCTGGGGCTGTGTTACTTAAGCAATAAACCATGACAGGGTGTTGGTGATGCTCGGTTTACCCACGAAGCTGCAAGCCGAGTGATCAAACCATCCAGGCGTGGGTAAATCCCAGCATCACCAACACACTGGAGTGGTTTATTGTGATTATACTATGGGTTCCTATATTTTTTTGTAAGAAAATAATAAAGAAAAGGGCATTTTTGTGGTATTTTAAATGTTTTTTGTTTATGTATTCTTACACCAGAAAGAAAAAGGTACGGTTCACATATTAAACAAGATGGTCTGTTAATAAGTCAGCTGGGAAGCTGTAGCTCAGTTTGTAGAAGTGGAATTCAGATGAATTAGTAAAAGAAGGAATAAGTGAAAATAGGTAGTTTAACAGAATAAAATTAGCAGCAAGACTGTAGACTGATGGCGTCGCTGGTCGGCACAGCGGTGAAGCTCCGTGAGACTCGTTGTTGCTTGTCAGCATCATTGCTGAAGTAATGTATTATTTGAATTGTTATAGGGAACTGAAGGTGGGGGACTGTTTCTTTTTAAAAAACGAGGGCTAAATGTTTGAAAAATGATGGTAGAAAAAAGTGAAATGTGATGCTGAACATGTGCGTGCCCTGTATCACAGGTCGACTTGTCAGTAGCCAATTTAAGCTTGAGTGGGCAGAGGTTGAAGGCTGTGCTTGCAGTATGAGAGTGACTTGAGGAGCGGGGATGCAGTGCAGTGCATATACTAGACTGTGGTGCTAGTATATCGGGAGGTATTTGTAGTTTTAGATGACTGATGATGAATTTTGAGGACATTAGGGTCCAACTGATTATGTGTGAGATTGTTTGCATAACGTGTTAGTTTAGGCTCGGTTTTTAAGCGACAAGTGAAATATGGTGTCGGTTCATTTTTGAAATGGGGGTCGGAGTGATACAGTATTGGGGAGTCGTGGGTGAGGTTGGTTGGCACATCTTGCGTTGGTAATATCAGATTTTACAACGCTGTGTTGGTGCCAGCTAACCAATCAGAGGCTTGCTTTTATTGGTACCATAGTATAATTTTAAACAATTTAGTAGCATTAGAAACTTCTACAGAAGTTATTGGCTGAATTATAGTCTCTCGAATCACATCAGGTAAAGATGGGACAGAAAATGCATCTAAAGAGCCTGACATATCTACAGTATCAACTGTGGTATCAAAAGTGTCCTGTATATAGTTATGTACAATATGTAACATGCCCATTCTGTCATTAATTTGTGAACCATCTTCCAGAAGGGCAGTCATAACTCTGTTTTTAATTCTACACTGGCAATCTTTAAAGGGTCAAAGGTACATGTTTGGAAAAAGAGTGAGATATTGAGCAGCTTTAAATACCTTGGAATACATCTTGACCAGGAGGTGACCTACAAGTCCCACACCGACTCCGTAACCCGGGCCATCCACCAAAAACTTGGTCTCCTCTACTGACTGGGGGACTCCCTCTCCCTGGCCGCAATACGGGCAATTGCTAGCTGCAATCTTCTCCCCACCATTCTATATGGTGCTCCACTACTGCAGTTCCTCTGAGAGTCAGAATTCAACAAACTATCCGTACTCTATAATCGAGTGGCACGGTTCACCACCAGCTCCTCTCCTAGAAGGCATCACTGTGAGGCACTTAGGGAACTTAATTGGCCCAATCTGCAACACAAACTCGCATACCCCGTTGCTTGCCTTACCTTCAAGTTCTCTACCCTGGGTCTCCTTCCCCATCTTAGAGGACTACTCTCCCCTAAAGAACAAACCAGAACCATGCGATCATCTGTGAAACACCTACTGGACATCCCTCGGGTGCGCTCCAACCAAGGCAAGTGCTCTTTCAAGTTTGCTGCCTCCCACCTATGGAACTCCCTTCCTGCCAGTCTGACTGACTTTCCCACCCTCAACCAGTTTAAGTCTGGACTCAAACTTTACCTACTCAATCTCAGTCTCTGTGGCTGCAACCGTTAGCCCCCAAGCCCTAGTCTCCTGCCTGCTGAACTGCTCTGAACCTCTCTACATCCTGTCTTTCTACCTAGCCTCATCTGGACTGGCTAACACACGCTAACTGATGGGAGCCAGGTGTCTGAACGTGAAACTGATGTCTACTACTGTATGCTGTTTGCTAATGTCTATCTAAGAAATTAATGTCATAGCTGTAAATCATGACTGAAGTCTAGTTGGGTGCCTAACTGTACTATCCCTGTATGCTGTCATAATGTTTATGTATGTACAATATGTAATTACTGTATATAGTGCCTATAAATATCTCTTTATGTAACTAATTCCAGGTCGCCCCTGAAAAAGGGACCTCTGGTCTCAGTGGGCTTACCCGGTTACCAAAATCAAAATAAATAAATGTGTGCCAAACTGCATCTCCCTTTTTAGAGAAGCTGCCCTGTCATATTGCATATTCCTCATCTGTTGTTTTATGTTTTAGATTTGAGTGAATAGGAAACGTTATGCTGTAAGGAAGCAGCTATAAGTTTATACAACTGGTGACCAAGTTCCAAGTAGCCTAAATATTGTGACCTTTGTTTATTTTTGGATAAGGTTTGAAAAAAAGACAAAGTCAATTTTGGTATAAGAAAACTACATAGTAATGTCCTCTTACATTTCTAAAGCTGGAATTCTAGCTTTTAAACCATTGGATCCACTGCTCTTGAAGGACATTGTCAGCAAGTAGACTCTCATTTAACTTCTACCACCATGGCCCTATTTTTTGAGCTGGAACTAAGGTTATCATACACTGTAAACAGCAGTGAACTGAAATTTCAGTGGGAAATACTTTCACTGATAGAACTTGAACATATTTTGAGGCAAATATAAAGTTCATTCTTGTGGCTTTATTACCCTACACAAAGGATTTCCCCTCCTGCAGTATTCATCACCCGGTAAATATCTAGTAAGTCAGCAGTTTCAGTCATGGTAGACAATATGGAAGATTCACAAAAGATTTTATTGGGTTGAAATCCCATATCAGTGCACTGAAGCCCACAGTTAACCCCCACTCCCAAGCATTGCCACTTTAGAAGTGTGTAGGAAAGGTTGTATTTCCCTAAAGTGAGTTTGCACGCAGCCTTTGTTTGTGCACATACTGCAGACACATACCAGCTGGTATTGTACTTTTTTGGAGGTTACATCCAGTAATAATGCCCAGCCTGAGAAAATTTCCAATAACCAAGAAATGGAAAAAGCATAAACCCTGAGCTGGATAGCCATGCCATCCCCATTGTCAGTACCAGCTGACCAAAAGGAACTATCAAGTGCCACTGCTTTTTGGTTTGTGAGATTTAATTAAAAGTTTTAAGCCTAGGGTCTTGCAAAAAAAAAATTATAATAATAATAACATCACCAGTAGAGGACTGCAAAGCCAGAAATGCAATTGATCTTGTTTTATAATTTTTGACACTACTCACATTTTGTGTGATACAGGACAAAGGAAGAATAGTGTCGGTCATCAAAGAAAAGTGAAATATAAAGGGCCATGCCATGACTTAGTTTTCAACCTTGATCTCCCTTTCTTGAGACAGAAGTCTCTGACAAAGAGACTTCCTGTTCATAAATACATCTTGCAAAGAGGAAGGGAGGGAAGATGCTTCAGAGTCTACCTCTCCTTTGTATCTCCCCAATGTCAGATCCTACCAGATGCAATGAATGTACTCCTGACTAGAGAAGGAACAACCTTGAGGACTTTCAGCATTTTGGATTTCAACTGTCTATGACATTCTCATTTTTGCCTGGTGACTATGGTTAACCCTTCACCCTCATTTGGGGAGGGCATAACCACCTGTGGTTTGGTTGGGGTGTCTTGTAGCAAGGGATCCCCAGCCCAGATGTTTACCACCTCTTTATTAATGTTAGATTCTGTCTCCATTACTTCAGGTGAAGAGGGGGGAGTTGCATTAGAATCTGGTTCTTGTGAAACAAATGGCTGGGGGTGGGCTTAAGAGGTATAACAACCTCAAACATAGTGGGACTATGGATTTTTCCTTTGTTAACTGTCACTTTTGCTGTGGTCCTTTTCTGGATCCACCTCCATGGGTTCTGGGTAGGGACAGGCTCAGCTGGGGCCTGTTGCAGAGTACTATCTGACTCCTTCTACTGTGCTTTTGTTATCAAACTCACTTGGTGCAAACCCACAGCTCTGTTCTGCACTGTATACGGACACTGTCTGTACACATGGCCAGTGTCCTTGCACAAGTTGCATTTTACAGGGTTGGGACAGTGGAAATTAACATGGTCATACTCCAGACATAAACTATAGTGAGAGCTGTCACATGCATTGCTGAGATGCATTTTCAAACCACATTTGTGGCATGTCTACTTTCAACAAAATGTTCTAAAGCAGACAAAACAGCACCACCTCATCTAGCCCTAGTGCTACAGATAATGCCAGACAAAAAAAAAGCAATCAGAGATTTGTAATATTCAAGCAGAAATAGCTATTTATTAAAGGCAATATCTGGTATAAAATGGTCAAAACCCCTCACAGAGACATAGGCAGACAGATACCACAAAAAACTCTGACTGGTTTTGCTAAGGCCTCACAAAGAAGTGCACGGGGGTTGATCAAAATGTTTGTAGCCTGACACAGAAAGAAATGATCTATGAACCCAGTATTACTTTCAATGCATAGTTACACTAATATGAATAGACTATGACCTACTGGTATAATGATCAAATGTTTTCTTTTGTAAGAACATGCCAGACAGCGTTTGATAGGTGATGATCATTTGAGAATGGAGAAAACCGAGATCAGAGCAATCATCAAACACCTCCATGTCAAAGGAAATGACTCCAATGAAAATCCATGAAGATATAGTCAACACATTTGGGACAGAAGCCTCTTCATATTCAACTGTCACAAACTGGGCTGCTGAATTTAAGCATGGTAGAAGATGTATTATAGATGATCCCAGGTCAGGGCATACAAGGGAAGTGACCACTGAGGAGAACATTGACACAGTTCATCATATAGCGAAGAAAGACAGACAAGTAACTGTACATCATATAGCCAGCCCCTTGAGCATCAGTTTTGGGGTGATACAATCAATCTTGACTGAAAACCTGGGCATGAGCAAAGTGTCAACAAGATGGCTGCCAAGAATGTTGACACCCAATCAGAAACAAGCTAGAAGGGACATTTCACGCCAACTTCTTGCACAATACAAGAGGGATCCAGCAAGCTTTATCAGCCATATTGTAACAATGGATGCAACCTGGGTTCACCATTTTGATCCAGAATCTAAACAGCAAAGCAAACAATGGAAACATCATATACCTCTAATGCCAAAGAAGTTCAAGCAGGCACCTCAAGTGACAAAATCATGGATTCAGTCTTCTGGGACTCTGATGATGTGATCATCATTGTGTATCTTGAAAAGAACTACATTGTTTTTAATAATTGTAAGTGGACCATAACAAACTGTACTCTGTATAACATAACTGAATAACTCTCATGCTCCTATATTGTAATGATCTGTTGTGTGATCTACAATAAAAATTATTAACTGAAAAAAGAAAAATGTAGCCCTTACTTCACTCCATCCAGACATTTTCAGGCATCTGAATTTGGCTTTACTCACCTCACTTTCAAAATGAGGAGTACAATGTTCATCTCAAAATATCTTATCTGGAGCCTGCATGCACACACACACACACATTCTACCAAGATTTTTAGAAACACACACACACACACACACACACACACACACACACACACACATGCTAACAGAGATTTTCAAAAAGTGCACCATGTTTCTGGAAAATGTATAAAATTTCTACAATACCATTCTTTAAAAAGACAAGCATTTGTCAATGCCAAATGTTTGCTTACTGGTATTAGCATTGGAAATGCAGGAGTTAGAGAGATGCAGAATAGGAATGGCAATGAAGTATTGAACTTCACGCCAATCCCACCTCCACCCTGCAGAGATGGATAGGCATTGGGGTCGCATTTGGGTCATCACCCATAACATTCATGCCGTTTCACTTCACCCTATCCTGCAGACACAGACACATGTTGAGGTGTGCCTTGGGGTGTTCAGCTTTACAGTTACCCCATTCCATAAGGACATATGCTGAAATGGGTGCAGTATAGGAGAATGGGGTGAACTTGGGGGCCGAAGGGTCCAAGGCACACCTCAATGCCTGTCACTGGCTGCAAGGTGGTGGGGTGGGTGTGGAATGGCATGAGCATTATAGTCGGCAATCCAAAGGCACACCCCTGATGCCTGTCAGTCTGTACAGGGTGGGATGTTATGGTTAGAAACCCTAACGCCCAGTACGTTTGTTGGCATTTGCACTACAAATTTTCAACATGGCCTTTTTGTGACTCCCACCTCATAAAAGCATTTGGGACCTCTTCTCATGAACAGTGGCACTGTGATTTTGTTAATGTGTCCCGAACTTTGAGTTCCCACAGTGACCGTGCCATTCTGCGCCAGATGTACGAAAACACAGATTGGGCAGGATGTGAAGAATGACAACTGTACCATTCATGGGGAGGTGTGAAGAGATGGCAATGTTGAAAATCTGTAGTGAAAATATTAAAGATACTTGAACTTACATAGAAACATAGAAGTTGACGGCAGATAAGGACTGCAAGGCCCATCCAGTCTGCCTATTTCTTTTTGTACCTTATGAATGTGCCATTAGCCATTGCTCTATCAATGACCTATCTATTCATACTCATCTGTATTGCTCCTTTATACCTATCCCATGCCTGTATGAAGTTCCTGGCTTACATGGAAACTGCACAATGCATGCACGTAACACAGTCATTTGGTAGAATTTTTTCACCCAATTCTCAGCATAGGTATTTTGTGACCTCTGCTCATAAACAGTGTCACTATGATTTTGCTAATCTGTCCCGAACATTGATTTCCCACAACAACCACGCTATTCTGTGCCAGATGTGTAAATTGATATTTTGGGCAGGATATGAAAAATGACAGCAGCACTGTTCATAAGGAGGTATGAAAAAATGCCAATGTTGAAAATCTGGAGTGAAAATATTACAAATGTGCAAAACTATGAGGGTGCTTGGAAACTGTGCAATGTACATTTGTAACACAGTCATTTCATGGGCTTTGGTCACTAAATTTTCAACATAGGCATTTTATCACCTCTGCTCATGAACAGTGTCACTGTGATTTTTTTTTAAATCTGTCCCAGACACTGACTTCCCACAGCTACCACGCTATTCTGCGTTGGAAGCGCAAAAGCACATTTCAGCCAGGATGTGAAAAATGACAGCTGTACTGTTCATAAGGAGGTGTGGAAAAATGCCAGTGTTGAAAATCTGGAGTAAAAATATTACAAATTAGCGAAGTTATGAGCGTGCGTGGAAACTGCGCAATGCATGCTTGTAACACAGTCATTTTATGGACTTTCGAGACCAAATTTTCAACATAGGCATTTTAGGACATCTGCTCATGAACAGTGTCACTGTGATTTTCTTAATGTGTCCTAAACACTGATTTCCCACAGCGACTGCGCTATTCTGCATCGGAAGTGCAAAAACACATTTTGGTCAGTATGTGAAAAATGACAACTGTACTGTTCATAAGGAGGTGTGAGAAAAATGCCATTGTTGAATATCTGGAGTGAAAATATTGCAAATTCATGAGGTTACTAGCGTGCGTGCAAACTGTGCAATGCATGCGATTAAAACAGTCATTTTTTGGATTTTTTTCACCAAATTTGCAACATAGGCTTTTTGAGAGCCCACCTCATGAACACTGGCACTGTCATTTCATTAATTGGTCGTGAAAGGTGATTCCAAGCAGTGACCATGAAATCACCTTTCGGGACCGAACAACGCCATGACAGCGGCTGAATTTATGAGGAGGGGGTCCCAATAACCCCATTTTGAAAATTTGGTGCCAAAATTCACAAAAATGTCTGGGATATGCACCAAAGTTGAAAAACCCCTATTTATGCCATTATTCAGCTTACTGGCATTTCTATAGTTCATGGTCAGCTTTGATGACTGCAGATGTGTTCCCGGTCCACCAAAGATCATCGCACCAGGCTCCGGAGGTAAGTATGGGGTGAGGAGGGTGTGGGGAGGTAGGGTGTGCAGTGGGTGGGTGTGGGTTGGGGGAAGGGACAGCAACTGGCATGGGACCATTTCCTTTCTTTCAGGGAGAAAAAAAAGACATTGCGGGACGTTTTTTTTTTTCAGGCTTGCTTTCTGCACACTGGGCTGGGCTCCCAGTGTGCCACCTGCCTTTTTTGGAGTGAGGGGACTTTAGCCAATGGGGATTGGACCCCCCATCAGCAAAGAATAACTGTTTGGGGGGGCATGATGCCGAGGGGGATTGGGCACCCCCCCCGGCATACAACAAATGGGGGAGGGTGTTACATTATGTCGACGGGGAGTGGGCTCCCCTGTCGGCAAATGAACTGGGTCAGAGGCATGCCGATATGGGGGACTGGCCACCCCTGTCAGCTTTCATGGGGCTGTGAGGTGGCGGCAAGCCTCCGTCATGTTTACAAAAAATGTTACACTAGGCAAGGTACTGCCCTAAAATGAAGAGTCGCTCCCTCATTGTAGCAGAATGGCTGACGCTTCAGTGATGAGACAGCCACTAATTGCAGCAGTGAAATCGTTTCAACTTGGTGGAACTTTTCGAAACCAATGTCATCAGCACAGTGTGCCTGCACTGGTCCACCAGTGCCAAGCCCCCAAATGCAGTGCCACTGTTGGCAGCCACAGTGCCGCACCTCCACAACCTGCTTCTCTCCTAAGCTGCCTCGACACACTCGTGACCCCCAACACCCCCACCCTGCAAACACCCCCACTCCCTCCGCCCTCCAAGGCCCGATCTGGACCCAGCTCTCCCCTGCCATTCCCACCCTTCGCACTTTATCTATCCTCCCATGCACCCTGATTGTAAAGTCCTCAGCTGGGTGTTGACCCAAGAGTCTCCATCGCCACTGGCCACTAACCAGAATAATTACACTGCTATTATTATTATCTGGCAATGTACACCCAAACCCAGGACCTATGGCTTCCAGCCCTTCTAAACCCTGTACTGCAACTGGCCTCCGCTTTGCATCCTTAAACATTTGCAGTCTCCTAAAGAAATCTGCTGCCCTCCAGTGCTGGGTCGTTCAACATCAACCTGACATAATTGCACTGGTAGAGACTTGGCTCTCCAAATCCACCCCTGACTCTGCTATCACCATCCCTAGATATACCACCTACAGGGAAGAATGAGTAGGCAAACGCGGTGGTGGTTGCGCACTACTCGTACGGGACTCCCTTGTAGGTCAGGCACTCCCAGCTCCTAAACAAGATTATGGAGCCCAAGCCCTCACCTTAAAAATCACACCTCTCTTCTTCACAGTCTCCTATGTACCCCCGAGGAATCAAAACCAAGTGGTCCAGTCCCTCATTGACTACCTCACATCTCTCCCTCACAAAGTGGAGCAAGTCATCCTAGGTAATCTCAATGTTAACTGGCTTGCCTCCACTGCCTCCCATATAAGGGACTCCTTTGCTGCCCTGGATATGTCCCAGTTAGTCACCCAGCCCACCAGATTCAACCACTCTACTGGCACCAGCACTCTTCTAGATGTTGTTATATCTAACCGCCCGTACAAAATCTGGGATGTCACTGTCCTCCCTGACTCTCTTGGTGATCAATCCCCAGTCCTCTGTCTCTGGTTATCCTCCACTCTGAAGCCAGTGTCCCAGGCCACTCTACACTGCCATTTATGCCCCGGCAGCCTCAGAAAATTAAAACTATACCTAGCCCAACTAGACTGGTCCCCTATCCAGCATGCCCCTGACATTGACTCAGCTCTTGACCACTTCACAAATGCCTTCTGTAAGGCCTGTGACCTTTTCATCCCCCCTCACCAGGATTCACTCCAAAAAATGCTGTGCCCCATGGATCACCCCACCCCTCCTCCATAGATTCAAAAACAGAGATAATCTCTGGCACATTGCTGTAGAATCTGGAAAGTCGTCTAATAGACAGGCCTACAATGCAGAATGCAATAAGTGCACTTGGGCCATTAGGCGGGCCAAGGCAGAGCACTACCAGACCACCCTCGCTTCCACTTGGAGTACAGCCTGGACCTTCTGGGATAATATGAAAGAGCTAAATGGGATGCCCCACTCCCCCCCACCATCTCAGCTTTCCATCAATGGCACCCTCACCACAGATCCACTCCTTATAGCCGATTGCCTTAACACTGCCTTCTGTGACCTAAGCTCGGTCCTCTCCAGCAGCTTCTTTGACCCAATCCCCACCTCTCTCCCTCCAGTCCTGCATCCCCCACCATTCTACCTGCACACCCTAACCCCCCAAGAAGCCAGGCCACACCTGCTAAAAGCTTTAGGCAGCAATAACCCCAGCAGTGACCCCCTTGACTCCAGGATCCTCCGTATGGTCTTGGACGAAGTCCTAGTCCACCTGACTGACCATCTAAACTAGTTCCTATGCCTGGGTCAGTTTTCAAGTGCTTGAAAACTGCTGAAATCACACCCATACATAAGATTGGGGACTGTCCACCCCCAACAATTACCGGCCGATCTCCATCCTCCCCCCACTCTCTAAAGCCCTTGAAAAAGTGGTGTTGATCCAGCTCTCTGAATACCTAACTAAGTATGACATTATGTGTCCAGAGCAGCATGGTTTCTGCCCAGGACACAGTACAACCATGGCTCTCCTGGAATTCTCCCAATGCCTGCATGCTGCTCTTGACTCTGGCAGCCTTGCAGGAGCAGTGTTCATTGACCTCTCCAAGGCCTTTGACACTGTCTGCCATCCCTTCTACTCAACTCTCTCTACCAACTTGACTACTCTGGCAGTCCCATTTCCTGGTTCTCTAGCTACCTCTCTGCTAGATCCCAGTGTGTCAAGATCAGCAGCTCCTTCTCCAGCACTCTTCCCATTCTCTCCAGGGGCCCCTCAGGGCTCCATCCTGGATCCAATACTTTTTAGTCTCTACCTCAACACCCTCCCCAGCTCATGTACTGATAAAATACTCCTAAAATGCTCCTCTACGACGATGATGCAGTCCTTATTGCCTCACATCCCAATCCCACCTCCCTCCAATTATCTCTCCAGCAAGCTTACAACCAAGCCGAAAGGTGGTTCGGGAATGCAGATGGGTCATTAACCTAAATAAAACTAAATCAATTCTCTTCTCCCACCACCAAAATAAAGTTAAAAATACCCCCCTCTTGATTATCCACAGCATTCTGCACCTGCTAGAACAAATGATCACATACAAGTACCTAGGCATCACGTTCGATACTGCCCTCTCCTTCCACACCCACATTAATGCCCTGTCAGCCACCATTAACTCTCAGAATGACCTGCTATAATGGCACAGGGACTGCCTGCCTCATGTTGCCCTCAGGCTGGCCATCACCTTCTCCATCTTGTCCCTTGTAGACTATGGCTTGCCCATCTACACCGCAGCTGACAACACTGCCCTCTCCAAAATCCAACTCTCCATCAATAAGGCCTGTAGGCTCCTGACTAGTGCCCCCAGCCAAACTCACACCTGCCTTCTCTATACTACCACCAATCTGCTCAACTTTGAGGAGTGACTGCTCTACCAGACCTGCCTTCTCGCTAAGAAATCACCACCTCCCTACAGCAGTCATCATCGTCCATCACCACCCATAGCTCTGTTAAGGCCATTTTCAAGGTGCCCAGAACCAAGACCTCTCTTGCCTAGAGGTCCTTCCTCTACTGAGCCCCCACCTGATTCAACTCCCTCCCTAGCTGCATCAACAACTTGCCAAAAATTGGCTCCTTCAAAACAGCCCTTCAGAACCATATCTTTAATACCCACTGTTGTAGGCGCAACTAACCCCCTGTTGTAACCTGTGGTACCTGCCTGCCTTGTCCCCTGGCTCGACAACATCCACTGGAGACTCTCTCCCTTCCCCAGACCCACTCCTTCCCTACTAGGTCCAAACAGGGATGTAACCCACTGTCTTCTCTGAGGACCTACTATATCCATGAGTGTAACTCACAATTAACATTATGTAAACTAAGTAACATATAAACTACTACATTATGTAACCTAAGTGTATCTCTGTTAAGTGTTCCTTTTACTGCACCTGTAATGTTATCCTCTGTTTTAATCTGCACTATAATAACTGTCTTGATGTCTTCCCCCCCCCGTGATGAGGTGCTTTTGTAAATGAGTCTCTGACTCAAAGGTTGTAAATCCGATTTGTAATGAATAAATAAAAGAATAAATACATGTTTCTTGTGCAAGCAAGCATTAAAAATGAACAAGTTGAGGCCGAGGAAGACAGCAAGAGTGGCACTGCTCCTTAAATCAGTGCTTAGCTCAAATCAGCTCTTAGTACAAGTCTACACCCCCCCCCCACAAAGATGACAATAATTTGTTGTGGTACTGGTGAATTCCATGGTTTTTCTGTACAAAAATAAAATTTACAAGCAGACATGATTTTGTAAGAAGTTGGAAATTTTTATCCAGTCTCCCTTTTCAAGACTATTTGGAAGAAATTACAGAATTCGATAGGGAGTGCAAGAGAGTACACTGATGTAGTTAAGAACTGTAGTAGCAATCCCCAGATATGTTGAGCACACACACACACACACACACACACACACACACACACACACACACACACACATATATACACACACACCATTTTTAATTTTTACGAAATTACTTGTACTTTTGAAACCTGGTTATACCCCTGGAGTTTCCTCTTAGTGGGGAAAATGCATTTCCTGCTATCTAATATCTAATGATAAGCTAATTGAAATACAAGTAATGAAGAACATACAAGTGTAACCTTAAAAACAAGCAAAAAAATCCTTGTAGTATATATTGCCCCCAAGGAACATTTTATTCTGGATTAGAAGCTGTGACAGTACTGGGCAGAGCTTATTTATTTATTTATGACTTTGTTAACCTGGTAGGTGCACTGATCCCAGGGACCGTTTCCAGGCACAACCCAGGCCACATAAGGTAGCACACAGTAGAAACATCAGAATAACAAGCATATCACAACAGCAGGTACTACACAGTGAAAGATTACAGTTGTTAAATTTGGCAATACATGGTGGCAGTAGTTGAGGGACAACAAATAACAAAGAACCTCTGTGCGCAAACACTGAGGCAAGGGTTACCCCAAAGAACAAATAACAAAGCAAAGTAAGGCTCATGATGGTATAGTTTCAGTAAATAAGAGAATCTATTTGACCCTACCCCTGGAACCTATGTGGGGGAGCTAGTCCTTAAAGCAGTGGCGGGGAATGTCAACAGGAGCCAGTCTTTGAGGCAAGTCTTGAACTGACAGTGAGTGTTTATGGTGCGCAGTTCAGTGGGCAGCTTGTTCGATAGTGTGGGGGCTGCTACAGACAGGTCTCTAGTGCCCATGTTCATGGCTACCCTGGGGATTTTCAGGAAGGGAATACTGGAGGAGCGTAGGCAGCGGTGTGAGGTTTGGACGGTGAGAAGGGGAGCAAGAGGGGATTTCTGGCCAATGTAGATGGCAGAATCAATAAAACTGCACAGTGCAAGGTGAAAGTGGGCTTATAGTGGGAGCCACCCCAGTGTAGTGTAGAGTGTACAGTGGTGTGTGGAGAACGGGGACAGCAGGGAGAAGCAGCAGGCACTGTTGTATGCTACTGATAGTTTTGCCATGGTGAATGCAGAAGTCTTGGAGTAGATGGGAAAGCAGTAGTACAGGCTAGGTAGCAATTTTCCATGGATGATGGCATGGTAGTCCTCAGGAGTGAGGTATTGCCGGTATCTGTAGGCAGCCCCTAGTTATTGGTGAAATCTTAGAACCAGGGAGTTTATGTGCTCTGTAAAGGAAAGGGAGGGGTCAAGTACAACTCCTAGATATTTGAAATGTTAGAAGTCTTCTAGGGCATGGCCATCAGGGGATGTGATGATTAGGGGTTGCTTAGATTTGCATTTCGTTAGGAAGGGCTTAGAGCCAAACAACATTGTTTTTGCTTTTTTTGGCATTGACCAGAAGGAGATTATCAGAGAACCAGTTGTGGGCTGCGGTGTAGTTTTGTGAGAGGGCTGCAGAGATGAGGGTAGGAGACTTTCCACTGGAGAAGAGCATGAGGTCGTCGGCATAAAGGATTGAGTAACAGTTGAGACTATCCACTGGAAGGGAGTTAATGAATAAGGAGAAAAGGAGGGGGTCCCAGGATAGAGCTTTGGGGGACCCCAGGAGAGACAGGCAGGGTGGGCGAGTGGGCCGGGCCAATGCACACAAACTGGGAGTGCCCTGTAAAGTAGCTGCCAAACCAGGTGGTGCCCTCCAGGGAGCAGCCAAGGTGATGCAATTTGGAGAGGAGGAGGAGTGAGTGACTGACCAGGTCGAAGGCTTTGGAGAGGTCAACGAAGACTGTGCCAGTTGCATTTCCACGGTCCATGTCTGTGAGGCTGTGGTCAATTAGGAGTGTGAGAGCAGTGGTGGTGGAGTGATTCTTACAGAAGCTGTGTTGTTGGCTACATAGTAGGTCATATTTACCTATGTAGTCAGCAAGTTGGTGGTGGACAGCTATTTCCAGTAGCTTGCTTAGGTGAGGAAGGCTGGAGATCCAGTGATAGTTGTCTGTGGATTGTGGGTTCCCGACTTTTTGAATGGGAATCTTCAGGCAAATATTTTTGGGGCAAGATTCTGGAACCCCACTTACAGAGTTAAGTCCTCCACAAATGTTTAGGGGTCCCATTCTTGAAAAAATAGATTGTTTGTATGTAAAATGATTAATAGAACACACATGATAAAAGTTGGGGTTAAAATGTGGATAATCTTTGAAACCCCTGCTCTTTTAGTGAAGTGTTAAGTCAGTAGTCATTGGACAGTTACTATGAGGATCAGTGTTCCCCATTCATTCAGGGGTCAAATTGATACCAGCCAGGAGATTCAAAGATAATCCACATTTTTAACTCCAACTTTTTAAACTGAGTTTTCCATTCCTCATTTTCTACACCAACAGTCCATTTTTTCAGGAATGATACCCCTAAAAATTTGTGGGGAATTTAAATCTGTAACTGGGGTTCCAGATTAGCCAAATGATGGTAGATTTTGTTGTTGCACTAGTAAGATTTTCCTTTAACTAGTTATGTGGGCTTATACTGAAAAAGGTAACATTTCAGTAAGTACACAGGCTGGGCTAGTGGAAAAGTTTGTGGGGCAAGTGGATTTTCCCCAGTCACTAGCCCTGCTGGCTAATGGCTGCAAAAACTTAATTGTAATCCTTGTTCATTATTTTAGCATGGAGGGCCATGTGGGATTGGCAGGTTGTGGGTTGTAGGCTCACACCAGGAACTTTGGGTAAAACTCCAGTACTGACACTGTAGTGCAGCATGGGGGGGGGGGTGCTGAACTATTGAGGTATCACCTTTCAGATGACATGTTAAACCATTATTGGGACTGATAAAATAGCCTAGAGGTTAAACTAACGTATTGAGAATGAGATGGGTACATCTGGAAGACCAGGTTTGATTCCTGCAACCTCCACTTGCACACTGAGGCCCTGAGTAAGTCACTTAACCTCCCCTATGCTCCCATGCTTCCAAGCCATCTATGTAAAACATGCTTTGTGCCTAGTTGGCCTTACCTGGTTACAAAATAAAAAGTTTCATTTGCCTATTCCGGTGGAGGTTCCTGGTAAACAAAACCTAAATAAATATCTATATTTTTTACACTCAACCCAGGGGGATGCAACTTTGTTATAGAACAGGAGGAACTTTCATTAAGGGGGTGTCATTTTCTGGGCTAGTAAGGCAATGAAATCCTGTGATGATCTCTTTATAACAAGGACATTTATCCTCAGTATACTGAAGAATCCACCCCCACAGCCCTTATGTATCTCAATGTAACCTGTGGTTTTAGCCATCACCCTAGTTTGTTTTTATAAAATCAAAATATCATCTTTGACAAACCTAATTTGCTGCACTACTACCCCATTTGATACTGGTGCTCTATATCTTAAAAATCCACTTATGCACTCTATGGAAGCCCCATGAAATAATGCCCCTTGGCCCCATTCACTACCCTGTACTTCCAGGCAATGGGGAAACCTGTGCTTAACAAAAGCTGTGGTGCTGAGGATTTATTAACACTTGCACCCAGTGGTGCAAGAACTGTAGGTCATTACAGAATCCTACTGGGCAAAAAAAAAGCTAGTAAAAAGCATCGATTACCACAGATCAGTATCTAAACATTCTCAGAAAAAAATATTTTTACAGATCACTTTTGCTTCCTTCTGATATTAATCAGGCATAATCTAGAATCACACCACAAATTAATATCTCTGAATTAAAGTATGACAGCCTGTTCTTTTTCACTGTAGCATGTCCTAAAAATTGACTTACTCTGTATTGAATGTTGAATCTCCAGATTAATAAAAAAAACTGTTTTTCTCTGTAAGTACAATGGAATGAGCAGAAACCCTTCACATTTCAACTTGTGCTTTAATGATTTCTGAACTGGCTAACAATACCCAATAAAAGCATAAACCTACTTTTATGGTTACTGTAATATGTGCCTGGCAAAGAAATGATTGATCACATGCATATTGAACTAAAAACAAAGTCTACCCAGATGTAAGGACAGCATCTAATGAGGTGCTGATTTTCACAAATATTTATCCACAGGTCCTGGATCTGTTGTCCAAGAAATAACAAATGAATGAATACATATATAAAGAAATAATCGCCATATTGAATACATGGGACATGTAAGTCAATTTTCTAACAAGATCCAGACTTTTTATGCACACAACAACTCAAGTTGAAAATGCAATACAAAAAAAAAAAAGAAAGGAAAGGAAAACAAGCATTTGTCAATGCCGAATGTTTGCTTGCTGGCATTGGCATTGGTAGTGTAGAAGTTACAGAGCTGCATAATAGGAATGGCAGTGAAGTATTGAACTGAAGCCAACCCCACCACCACCCTGCAGAGACTGACAGGCATTGGGGTGTGCCTTTGGGTCGTCAGGCATAACGGCCATGCCATTTCACCACACCTTACCCTACAGACACCGACAAGTGTCATGGTGTGCCTTGGGGTCTTTGGCCCTTATGCGCACCCCATTCCATCAGGAAATACGGTGAGATGGGTGTAGTATAGAAGAAGAGGGTGAACTTTGGGGCCGAAGAGTACAAGGCATACCTCGATGCCTCTCACTGGCTGCAGGGTGTGGAATGGTATGAGCATTACAGGCAAGAATCCCAAGTCACACCCCTGATGCCTGTCATTCTCTACAGGGTGAGGCGTTATGGTTGGAAACCCTAACACCTCAGGCATTCGTTGGTATTTTCACTCCAAATTTTCAACATGTCTTTTTTGAGACCCCCACCTCATGAACAGTGGCAATATCAGTTTGTTAGCCGAAAGCTGCTTATGCACAGTGACTATGGCATTTAGCACCACGAGTGCAAAAACACATTCTGAACAGGATGTGAAAAATGACATCTGTACTGTTCATGGGGAGGTGGAAAAAATGGCAATGTTGCAAATCTGTAGTAAAAATATTAAAAAAACTGGTGAAGTCACGACCGTGCATAGAAACTGTGCAACGTACACCCGTAATGTAATTAGTTTGGGGATTTTTTACAGCAGATTGGCAACTCAGGCATTTTGGTGCCTCCGATCATGAAAAGTGTCACTGTGATTTTCTTTATCTGTCCTGAACAATGATTTCCCACAGCGACCACGCATCTCTGCGCTGAAAGTGTGAAAACACATTTCAGCCATCTTGTGAAAATGACAGCTGTACTGTTCATAAGGAAGTGTGGAAAAATGCCACTGGTGAAAATCTGGACTGAAAATATTACAAAGTCATGCACTTACTAGGGTGTGTGGAAACTGCGCAATGCTCACTTGTAACAGAGTCATTTTATGGACTTTTGTCACCAAATTTTCAACATAGCCATTTTAAGACCTCTGCTCATGAACAATGTAACTGTGATTTTCTTAATCTGTCCCAAACATTGCTTTCGCACACCGACTGCACCATTGTGCGCTATATGTGCGGAAACATTTTGGGGTGACATGCTAAAAAATGGCAGCTGTACTGTTCATAGGAAGTGTAATAAAATGGCAATGTGGAAAATCTGGAGTGAAAATATAGAAAATTTGCAACTTACGAGCATGCGTAGAACTGCGCAACGCACGTCAGAAACAGTTCATTTTTAGGAATTTTTTCACCAAATTTTCAACACAGCCATTGTAAGACCTCTGCTCATGAACAGTGTCACTGTGATTTTCTTAATATGTCCCATACATTGATTTTGCACACCGACTGCACCATTGTGTGCTACATGGGCGGAAACACATTTTGGGCAAGATGTGAAAAATGACAGCTGTACTGCTCATAAGGAAGTGTAATAAAATGGCAATGTTGAAAATCTGGAGTGAAAATATTGAAAATTCACAAACTCACAAGTGTGCATAGGAACTGCGCAACGCACGCTTGTAAAACAGTCATTTTTAGGAATGTTTTCACCAAATTTTCAACATAGCCATTTTAAGACCTCTGCTCATTAAAAGTGTCACTGTGATTTTCTTAATGTGTCCCATACATTGATTTCACACACCGACTGCGCCATTGCACGCTACATGGGCAGAAACATGTTTTGGGCAAGATGTGAAAAATGACAGCTGTACTGCTCATAAGGAGATGTGGTAAAATGGCAATGTTGAAAATCTGGAGTGAAAATATTGAAAATCCACAAACTTACGAGCGTGCGTTGGAACTGCACAACACACACTCGTAAAACAGTCATTTCTAGGAATTTTTTCACCAAATTTTCAACATAGGCTTTTTGAGAGCCCACCTTATGAACAGTGGCAGTGTCATTTTGTTACTTAGTCCTGAAAGTTGATTTCACGCAGTGACTGTGAAATCACCCTTCGGGCCTGATTAACGCCATGACAGCTAGAGCATTCATGAGAAGGGGTCCCAAAAACCCCATGTTGAAAATTTGGTGCAAAAATTCCCAAAAATGCCTGAGATATGCAGCAAAGTTGAAAAAAACCTTATCTATCCCATTATACAGCTTACCGGCATTTCCTCAGTTCGCGGTCGGCTTTGAAGAGTGAAGATGTGTTCCCAGTCCACCGAAGATCATCACGCCGGAGTCCAGAGGTAAGTATGGGGTGGGGGTGTGGGGAGGCAGGGTGCACAGTGGGTGGGTGCAGGTGGGGGCAGACACAGCGAGGGACTGTTTTTAACTTTCAGGTTTTGTTTTTTTAATGACGACGTTGCGGGACATTTGCCACACTGTTGTGGGCTCCCAGCATGGCAGAAGGATGAAGGACCTGGAGCTGACGGGGGATTGGGCACCCCCGTCAGCCATAGCATCTGTTGCCATGCTGAGGTGGGCTCCCAGTGTGGCACCCTGTACTCTGGGGGGGTAGACAGTGGAGCCGATGGGGGATTGGGCACCCCCGTCGGCTATACAACATGTAGCCAGACTGGGGTGGGCACCCAGTGTGGCATATGGAACTGTGTTTTTTGGGGGTGTGCAGCACAGCTGATGGGGGATTGGGCATCCCCCGTCGGCCATACAGTGTGTGCGTGGGGGGGCCAGCATGCAGCGTGCATGTGTGTGTGTCTGTTGGGGGAGTGTGCATGAGCAGACGATATCTGATCGCTGCTCACTGAAGTGTAGCTCCCCCTTTCAACTGTATGCCACTGCATTTTGAAGCTGTCATAGACAGCTCAGCAGGCATTGGAGAACTGCGACCACGCCTGCAAACACACGGACTGAACTGGAAGAGGGCTGTCACACCTCTGAAAACTCAGATGATGGCACTATGTTTCTTGCACATGCGTGCAAGCAAACATAAAAATGCATAGTTATTTTGTAGGTGGATGCAGCTTAAACTCCTAATTTCACTAGTGTTGTGCAAACTAAACATGATCTTTGCTGATTAATATAGAAAAACAAGATATAAGGAAAAGTAATTCAGTTTAGGACAGACAACAATGACGCTCTTGATAGTGATTAAATAAACTGTGGTTAATATTTGACATGCTAACCAAGGTAAGAATGTGAAATATTATACTGTGGGGTCTGCCTGCAATTTTTTCCATAGGTCTGTCTGATGAAAACAGCAACAAAAATGATTATAGATTGGGGGAGGGGCCTATTTTCAGCTACAAAATATGCTGAGCAAGTGTGCACTCCAAACATATGCTTTCCCCTAAAAAGTAGGGAAACACAAGATAGTAAATTCCTCCTGTATGCAGTTTTTGATAAATATATACAGATAAAGATATTCATCTGCATTTAACAGCTTTCCTACTTCTGTGTCTCCAAATGCTTTGATGCTACTTACTCCTCTAGAACTGCTGACCAACCAAAGGTCACAGCAGTTACTCTAGCAGACACACTGGACTAGCTTCATAACCTGCAAAGCCTAGACCAACCAGACTAATAGAAAATGGTCATGTTTTTAAACATCAAAATATTTTGGGTATCCTCAAAAAATTAAAAAATAGAGACTTTTGACTTGAAGGTAAAAGAGTGGATTACGTTTTAACATAGCATTTTTTAAAGGATGAAATGTTTAGGTGGTACATTTTGTTTCAGTACAGCACTCACAATTTGTCATTCTGGTGACTACAGGTAAGACTGAATACAAATGTTTCTTTTGTTTTGATTCTGAAACTATTTAATATATACTCTTGGGTCATGCGCTTATAATATTTAAAGTTAGAAGACACTGCAGACAAAACTAAATAATTTTCTAGCAACATTTAACCTGAACCTTCTACTATACTGGAAATGCAAATGAAGGGAACTGACATGTTACTTTTATTTTCAGACAGCTGTTTTGGATAAGAGTAACCTGATTAAAATCAGCTTCAATGTGTTATAAATTATTAAGCTTACACAGGTGTGTCCCCATCCCCCACTGAATGAAAGACAAAAGCTAAAGAGATGCTGCATACCTCTAAGAGTCTGCCTACTGGCAATTATCTAATTTCCCTCTCCTTTTTCCACAAGTGGGATGCTTACCCACAACCCCCAGCCCTTCTATGCATAGCTGTTTTGTATTCCCATTTACCTCAAAGTTACTGAAGCCTAGAACACCCCCAAAACTGAAAATAGGAATGCAGAATTACACATGACACATCCAAAAAGTTGGTATCTGAGGAAACTGCAATCCAAAATTCTTTTGCTTGAAAACTGATAAAAAAACAAGCAAGTGCAATGTTAATAAGACTGCAGGAATAAGGAAACCTACAGTGATAGGTTGGAGCAATTGATCCATCATCTGAAACTAACATTATACCAGTTATACATACATGTTTGCTTTGCTGAGGACATAACAGTTAAAAGTGTTGTGGTGTAAAATCTTCTAATATTAATCTTGAAAAACTAATATTCCAGAAAGTAAAGTAACTATTTTAATAACCATTATGGATTTTTACCTCATAGGTGCCTGAAAATAATTCCCTGTATAACCTAAATAAAGTACATAAACCTAAGTAACGGTTGCCAGCTTAGTGTCTTTAGTATTATAAAAAATTGGCATATTTCAAACGAGCCAATAATGGTTTTCAAGATTCAAATGATGTTGTGCACCCACGTCAAGATATCAGAAAGGGTTAAATCATGCTCAAGTGTAGGGTGTACTCCAAGGTGTGAGTGTCAACAAATGGCACAACATGAGGTAAAAATGTACCCCTGCGGGACATGAGAGAGAGAGAGAGAGAGAGAGAGAGAGACAATCATCTGCTGCAAAAGTGGAAAATGAAAGTACCTCAATTACAGCAATACAAAGAATGTTGTAGGAGTGTAGAGGTGATAAGTAGAATATTGTAATCACAGCATGCTAAATTGTCTTTGGCTCTGAATAGAGTTCTTGAGAGACCGAGAGAGAGAGAGAGAGAGAGAAAGAAAGAAAGAATACCTACACACTGGTAGTGATTCACCTTTCTAGACAAAATTGCAGGTTTATCTGCTACATTACAGCAAGCAAAACGGTTGAATAAAAATTAACACCCGGATGCATGCAACTGAATCAGGAAGTATAATGATAAAATAGTGCACCGGGGAAGGGTAGCTAACCACTCCTCAGAGAGGACCTCCATCTGTGGAGGGGAAGGGAGAGGAGGGGAAGGGAGGAGGAGACACCACTCACCTCCAATGATCTGAATGGTGTGGGCAACACATTGCATGACTGTAGAAGAAGATGGGGATGCTTTCTGCTCACGGTCCCTCATCTCCTACAGTGATCTCAAAATGCCTGCAGGGCTCCGCCCATGCAGCCATAAAAAGCACTGTGGTTCAACAGACACAGCACACAGTGGTGAACCAGGAGATGCCAGTTTTAAATCTCACCACAAGCTCACTATGTGACTTCAAGCAAAATAGCTGACTTCCGTGTGTCGAAATTGTCAGATCTGTAAAAATGCGTAGAAATGGCCACTTTACCGAAACTGAGATGTTGCATCTTAGAGTGGCTGCTTTGGGTAAATAAAGTGTAAAATAATGTAGGGCATGCATATCAGGCAGATCACTGACAGTCATGTAAATGTGCATAGACTGACAAAACAAGGAATATACAGTATTGTTTGACTTATTACATTGCAGCTGTGGTGCTGTAGGCAAGCATAGTAATTTCTTGCTGTCAATAAGCATATTCCAGCATGTGCAACAGAGTAGTGGTACTTAGTTGAAAAGTTGTCTTTTTAAAACAGCCAGGCAACTATTTATTTAAGAAAAGGAAGTGCAAACCCAGGGTTATGTTCAACAACAAGTTACACACCATTTCTGAATGTCATTCCTTGGAAAAAGGCAGAGGAAGCAGTTGCAAAATGAACACTTGACTTGTGAGGAAATTATATAATAGACACATTTGATCTTGTACAGAATCATGGGGCTGCCTTAAAAAGAAACAACTGACTCATTTAGTGCTCAGTTTCTCTAAAGTAAAATCTGATTGTAGTTTGCTAATTGCATATGTTGCTTTGCACCAGACAAATTATAGTGCGACATCATGACTATGTAACCAGTAAGTCACTGTAGAAACAGAGGTGCAACTTGTCTCTTAGCACGTTAGAATGTGTGAGGAGCCTCTGAACAGCATGGGACCTGGAAAATACTGTATGTACCAGAATATGTGACAGAAAGTGTTCCAAAGCTTTGACATGCAGCAGCAGCAGTTTGCATAATGAACAACTGGAGAAAATTTCAGCGTAGTTATTCATCACCAGCCAAATGTGTTGTCCCAATAAGGCCATCATTTTATGGGGGTGGTAGTAAGAGGGGAGATAAACAGATGGTGGAAAGAATCATTTAGTGCTATTTTGAAAGCCTGTGCTGCTAAATGTTTAACTGCCACTGACTTGATTGATGTTGATTGGGGAAGCTTACAGGCATGTTCAGGCTGTGGTATGGTCTGCTGTTAACATCAGATGTCCCTGCGGACACAATATCTTACAGACACTATGAGTGAGAGTTCAACATAGATGCAATAAATAGCCCACAGATGTGGACTTCCAATGTATAGATTAACCAAATAAAATGCCTTCTAATACTGCATCTCTTCTACCCCCAAGGGTAGGGTACTATCACTTGATGTGATGGAACTGTAAGCTGTCTAGCCAAGCTCAGAAAATTCAATGATTTGAACTAAAAAAAAAACAACTTTAAATGAATTGTATGTTTTAAGATAAAGTCAGTTTATGGTCTTGAATGAAGTGTGACCCACTTTTTGAAGAACAACCTGCCAGCTATTTGACTTGTGTGTTTTTTGTCTAATGCATTTAAACAATTTCTGGTCAGAACCAATACGGCTGCTAATGCATTAGCCTGATAAGGAATATAGAATGTATGGCTTATTTGTTATTTAATTGTATTATTGTGATACAAAACAAATTGCACCTTTACTTGACAACAGAGAAAAGGTTTATCGGGCATGAATTCAGCTACCCTCAGGGTACCATTCGGGATCAAGCAGCTTTTATGCAATGGTATACAGTATATTTCTATGCAACATATAGCACTGCATTATAGCTCTGCTGTGGTCAGTGCCTGCTTACTTTTTCCCTCATAAGAGTTAAAACAGCAGAGTTCACCTTTTATGATTTTTGGCCATGCCCAGCAGAATGCTAACATGAAGTCTGCTTTCAGTGTTGAAAATAGGAAAGGATTCACTGAGGGAACACATCACCTGTGATCTAGTATTGAACATATCTGACAGGGGTCTGGGGATATGTTTCTTCATTATATGTTGCATTTTTACACTTTGCTAGTTTTATGCCTTATGGGGTGTGTATTTTACATAGAAACTTTCTTTCCTCATTTTACTTCAGGAACTGCACCAGACTTTTAATTTCACTCTTGGAATCAAATTACCTTGGGATCCTTCCCATTTCCACTATTGTCTGCTTTAAGCTTCAGTAAACAGCCTTAAAAATGTTACTGAGCAATGGTATTGGGGTCTAGCGGTTAGAGTACAGGCTTGGGAATCAGCAAGTTCAGGTTTAAATCCCACCAGAGTCACTTACTCACTGTTATCCCAAACAAGCTGTAGTAGTTACATGTAAGCACAAAGTTCATGAGATATCAGGAACTAGTATGATGTTTTGCAACAGGTTAAACTAGGGTATGCTCTGCTTCTTACTTTCTTTACACTTTTCCAACAAAACTATTGAACTCAATGTTTTATAGTTTCTGTACCTCCCCCCACCCCCCTTATTTCTGCAGAAGTCATTGTGAATAATGTGGATCTAGTTTGGTCTATTCTGATAGAGAAATCTGGAAACCATGTTAGTCCAGTCTATGATATACAAATAAATATATGTTCTAGGTGATACATCTTATTGGACTAAGATTTATTTATTTATTTATTTAAACATTTGGTAACTGGGAAAGGCACACTGAGCTGGGGCTCATTTCCAGATGCAACCCGGGGGAAGGGGGTACAAGCACTTTACAAACATATAACAATCATTTCACATTTGAGATAGTACAAGTAGAGAAGAAACATTTTGTACAGAATTTTGGAAGCACAACAGGACAGGATATACAACACAACTAATTAATATAGTACATAATGGTATATACAAATGCAGATGAGATGCAGTCAATGTACTCAAGTAGGATATACCTGAGCATAGCGAGTATGAATGCTTTAGTGTGGTGATTAGGTACCGGAGTGTCAGGAATATGTAGGTGGTGGTAGTGAGCAAAGTTGCTATTTGATGGAGTAAAATGAGGGAGAGTTTCTTGGGGGGGGGAGAGTTTATTCCATAGGAAGGGGAGCATGAAGGAGAAGATTGATTTGCCCAAAGAGGAGAATGGTAGTTGGAGTGAGAAGATCCAGTTATCCCTGGAACTTAGACCATATGGGAATGGATTTGTTAGGGACAGTATTTGGCTGTAAGTGTGATCAAGCGGATGAATCGGTGATGGGAGAGGGATATAAGACCAAGGGAGATGTAAAGGGAACAGTGGTGTGTTCTGAAAGGGGAGTTTGTGGCAAAACGGCAGAATGCATTAAGAAGGGTGTCAAGTCTGGTATGGATGAGGCTGGAGCAGTGCTGTAAACCACATCGGCATAATCAAAAATGGGTGCAGTCATCTTGGTTAGGATTTCACATCTGACTGGCAAAGGGAAGCTGTCTCTGTTGTGGCATAGCATAGCGATCTTGGGGTGTAGCTTGAAGATGATGGCTTCTATATGGAAAGAAAAAGTCAAATGGGGGTCCAGCCATATGCCCATGTATTTGTATGGAGTAACTGAGTTGAGGGGTGTCCCATCCAATGAGGTGATGGTAGGTGGAGGATGGACTCTACCCAGTTTTTACACAGTCCCAAATGCCATTGACACTGTTTTAGAGGTGTTTATTTTCAGTTGATTGGTCTGAAACCAGGTCTGCATATTATGGAAATCCCTTTGAAGGTTAGGTTGGACATTGTCTAGGATCGGCCCTGAGGTAAAAAGAATGGTGTCATCCACATACATATGTATCCCGGAACTGGAGCATACAGAGGGGAGGTCATTTATAAAAATTGAGAAAAGGCTGGTGCTGAGGATAGAGCCTTGGGTATACCACCTAGAATGGGGAGGGGGAAGGGGAGGAAGAGGAGGAGTTCCCTACTTTAACAGATTGGAGCCTGTTGCTTAGGTAGGAGTTGAACTATTGAACTGTAGAGGGAGCTAAGCCTGCTGCCTTGAGTTTGGTAAGAAGGTAGGGGTGGGAGACTGAATTGAAGGCTTTTGCCAGGTCAATGAAAACTGCTGCTGTTAAATGGCCTTGGTTGGAGCCAGAATGAATATGTTCAGTGACTCACAACAGAGAAGAGATTGTGGATTGGTGTTTCCTGAAACCTGATTGGTATGGGGGAAAAGAACTTGGTAGATGTGTGGAACTCTGGTAGTCTGGACAGGACAAGTGTTTCCTGGATTTTGACAAGGGCTGGTAGGAGGGAGATCAGCCGTAGTTCCTGGGCACCGAGGGGTCACCACCTTTGTGGAGGGGTATTACACTTGCCGATTTGCAGGCTTGTTGGACAGTACTAGTAGAGAAGGACAGATTTAGGAGGTGGGTAAGAGGTGACACTATTTCCTGTGCAGATAAGAAGAGCAGTTTAGGGTGGATCCTATCGGGACTGAACTTGGTGATATTTCGGGAGCAAAGGGCATCCAGGACTTCCTGAGGGGAGATGGATGCAAACAGGAAAGTGTTGCTATGCAAGTTGAGAGGGGTTTTTGTTGATGGGATGAGGGATGCTCAGGGAGGGCACAGGAGGTGAAGAATTTATTTAGTGTGTCGACATTGGTGGCTGTGTCCAGGAACATTTGAAAATTTTGTTTCAGGGCTGGTGTGTTGGATTGAGTTGGGGGATCCATCAAGGAGTATACCACCTTTCAGAAAGAGGAAGGATGTGTTTTTTGAAGCTAGCTTTCAAGAGTTAAAAGTTCAATAAAAGGTATTACCCACCTGTAACATACTGTATGTGCTCTTTTTTCATCTAGTCTGATGCAAAGCAGTGTAATTACTTATATTATGGTCTTGAATGGGTACAGTTCCTTGATGATAGGGATCACAGTCCCAGATCACAGTTCTAAATGACCAACATTAGTTGTAAATGGTATTTACTCACCTGGTAAAGGTGATTATACCTGCAACCTTTACAGTGCTCAAAAGCCATCACACATAGGTACCCTTCATGTTCCAATTGGTTGTTGCATGATCATAAATCTTTTGCAAATCAAATCGCATGAGCTCTATTTATAAAAAGCACAATTCCAGGGTCTATTCAAAGTGCTTGTTCAATAATAATAAAACATAAACAGTTAAAACAATAAAGTTAAAACCAACATAAGGCTTTTAAATTTAGTGTTTTCCAACCTGAGCATGTGCAGCAGTGGTTTTCAGATAACATTCTGCAGTAAAAGTAAAAATTTGATGCTGCAAGTGCTGATTTTTTTGGTTTCACATCACTGAATTGTCAGGGCACCAGACATTTTTGGCACCGTGCCAACCTCCATCTTGTTCATTTTTTCCATGAACTGACAAACGTGGAAAATACATAAAAGTGCAAATGGGACCCATTTAGCTAGATTCTGATGTTTGTTTTTTAATAATGTGCCCACAAATATGTTTTCTGGGCACCCAAAATCCCAGGTGCCCAGCTTAGAGAGAGGAGCACTATCCCACATTCTCTGTATGAGAACAGAGGGAATTTCTTGACTTCTGCAGCTGCAGCTGAACTCATGCTACTGGCTGCAGTGTTAGCTGTGAGCCACTGATCCCCTGGTGTCTAGGGGCACCCCTACCCTTCCAATTATTGTACCACAGTAATAAATTTCCCTGGTGTCTAGTGGCACACTCCCCATCTGCCAACCATAAGGCACAAGTTGCAGTGAGCTGATTGTGACCTATTCAGGGTACAAGTCTGTGCAAATGGGGAACCAGTTATTAAGCCTGAGTTAATTCAGAAATATAACTAATAGACTGGACAGGTGCAAATTCTGCAGAACAGGCACCATTCACTTCCCACAAGTCCCTCCCATGATGATTATATATTTTGCTATGTAAAATATATATTATATTATATTATATATAATGTGGGAACTTAGTGTAACGGTAGCTCTTTTATAGGATCTCAGTCATTAAGTTATACCATAGGAACTTCACTGTTGGTGATGGGGAATCTACAAGGAAGATTTTCAACAGTAGAAATGGGGCTGCCCATGCCGTTCGACTCCCATCGACATCACCAACTCTACAAAGGCATGCATGGCCCTAATCCCTCCTCAGTTTTCTCCCCCAGAGACAAAGGAGGAATAGCTCTAGCCATGGGGGACCAAGGAGAGAAAGATATGCCCAGACCTATGTAAAAAGCTGGATACACTAGACAGCCAGTTCCTAGACAGGATCCCCAGGAAGGGGGATGGTGGGAGGGAAAGCAGACCTGATAACTGAGATCCCCTTGAAGATCTACTGTTATGGTAAGTTGTTATGTAACTGTTCTATCTTCATTGGGGTTATCTCAGTCATCAGATTACACCATAGGAACAAGATCCAAGCAGTGACAGGTACAAACAGACAGTCTGGGATGAGGGCTCAACATAAACTTAAGACAGGAGGCCCTTTAGCACAGCCCTGCCAAAACCTGCATGGGCTCTTGAGGCAATGTCCAGACTGTAATAATAATAATAATAATTTTATTTATAAGGCGCCTTTCAAATATCAAGGCGCCGTACATAATTAACAAATCAGAACAATAAAAGAAAAATCATTAAAACACACAATTAAAACAAGACATTCATACCGGTCAATATTATGAAAACGCAGTTTCCCATAAAAAAGTCTTCAGACCTCTTTTAAAGCCCTCCACAGAAGTGCACTCCCATAACCAACGGGGCAGAGAGTTCCAAAGGGTTGGGGCTACATAAGCAAATGCCCGAGCACCCGAAGATTTCAAATTTACCCTTGGAACCTCTAGCAACCCCTCGTCGGCCAAGCGGAACGATCGATTCAGGTGATAAGGAACCAGAAGTTCTTTCAGATAGCCTGAGCCCAGGTCATGTAGAGCTTTGAAAGTCAGCAAGCCGACTTTAAAGGTGATCTGCCACCGAATTGGCAGCCAATGCACTTCTCGCAGCACCAGAGTAATATGACAGGATCTGCTTGAACCCATCAAAAGCCGTGCGGAAGCCTTCTGCACTAGCTGCAGGTGATGGATTTCAACCCCAGAAAGCCCTAGGTAAAGGGAGTTGCAATAATCCAAGCACGAGGACACGAAGGCATGAACTAACATTGGCAGGTCGGCAGACGGAACAAGATGCCGGATCCTGGAGATGTTCCTAAGATGGAAAAAGGAAGTCTTAACGACAGCCGACACCTGCAATTGCAGTGTCAGCCCATCATCTAGAACCACCCCTAGGTTCCGCACCCATTCAGAGGTCGGGAGAGAAATGCCTCCAAGAAATATTCTGGAAGGTGCATCAACACCCGACCTCCCTATCCGATGACCCGGGTCCACAACCAGAACCTTAGTCTTATCAGAATTCAACCTCAGCCAGCTAGAATTCATCCACTCCTGGATTTCGGTTAGACAGTTATTAAAGACCGAGAAAGCTCCAATCTGGTCGGGGGCCAAAGAAAGATAGAGCTGGGTATCAGCTGCATAACAGTGAAACCTCAGCCCATACTTCCTTACAATGTCTCCGATGGGTAGCATATTCACCGCAAATAACATGGGTGACAATACTGAACCCTGGGGCACCCCACAAAACAAAGCAGTTGAATCTGAGGAAAAAACCCCGGACACAACTCTTTGTGATCTTCCAGTGAGGAATGACAAGAACCATTTTAAAATGGTTCCAGATATTCCACAAAACAGCCTCAGGTATTCTATCAACACCATGTGATCTACGGTGTCAAAGGCTGAAGAAAGGTAGAAGAGAATCAAAATGGAATGACTCTTCTGATCTCTAGCCATCAAGATATCATTGAGCACCCGAACCAGCGCTGTCTCGGTACTATGTCTTTTACGAAAACCAGACTGGAGGGGTTCATAGACGTCATGGATGGTCAAATGGTCTTCCAGTTGTGCAGCCACTACTTTCTCTATCACCTTCCCAACAAAGGGAAGGTTAGAGACAGGTCTGTAGTTTTCCAGACAGTCAGGGTCCACGGTAGATTTCTTCAAGAGGGGTGTTACCACCACCTCTTTCAGGTAGCTAGAAAACACACCCGATTCCAGGGAGCACCTGACTATCTGAAAAAGGATTGGATCAATGATTTCAGTACAGCCCAAAATTAGGGAGGTTAGTCCAGGATCCCAATTACAGCATGTAGGGTGCATATGCTGGATGATCCTCATGACATCAATGAACTCCAGCTGACTGAAGGAACTCCAGGAAAGTCGAGGCACCGTGATCTCACCCCGGTTCACAGCAACCCCCATAGAGTGTGATGGTGACAACTCAGCCCTAATGTCAGCCACCTTATTTATGAAGAACCGAGCAATCTCATCGCACTCCAATTGCGAAAAAACTTTCCGAACTTGAAGACAGACTGGGTTGCACAGTCTGTCCACAGTTCAAAACAGTTGAGCTGGTCGATTCTGAGCAACTGTAATCTCCCTGGACAGGAATTCTGCCTTCTTATGGGTGACTGCGGATTGATAGACCTGATAATGATCCATCAATCTAAGGTGGTCAGCATCAAAGGTGGACCTTCGCCAGCAACGCTCTAACCATCGCCCCTGTCTCTGTATTGCCCTCAACATCCCATCAAACCAAGGGGACTTAGGGCGGAGGGAGAGGGGGTGAACATGACCTGGAGCAATGAGATCCAGAGCCCCAGCAGCGGCTGTATTATAAGGCGACACGAGGGTCTCTGGATCACTGCTTGCCAATGTGGAAGATAAGAGGTCAAGTACTGCTGCAAGGCCTTGGGGATCTATATCCCACAAAGGGCAGTACCTTACCAACTCTGTAGGGGCAGGCCTTCTAGAGGGGGAGCAAAAACTAAACTCCATGTTGTAATGATCTGACCACCCGATGGGTTACACCCCCACACCGGATGACTCAACCCCTAGAAGGAAGATTAAGTCCAAAGAGTGTCCACATTTATGTGTAGCAGAGGAAACCACCTGTGTAAGGCCCAGCATTGTCATTAACTGGAGGCAGTGTTGACCAAATTGCGAGAGTACGTCATTGACCCAGGCGCTGAAATCGCCAAGAACCATCAATCTAGGTAATTCAAACGCCATATCGATGACAAAGTCTGCCACTTCCTGAAGGAATCGCTTCTCATCACCGGGGGGATGGTAAATGAGGGCAATTCAAATGCCTACACCTGCTACAACTATACACTCAAAGGACTCAACCCTCCCCACTAGTACCTCCGTGAGGCCAAGTTCGGTCTTAAAACAGACTGCAACCCCTCTCCCCCTATGATCCAATCTCGGGCGGTGTAACACCGAGTACCCAGCTGGAGTCATAGCCTCCAAAATGGGGCTGGAGTTATCATCCAGCCAGGTCTTGGTAATGCAAGCCAGGTCCACCATACCAACAAGATCAGCAATAATTGTGGTCTTGTTTTTAATGGACCTGGCATTGCACAACACCACCCGAGTTGGACGAATTTCACGGGCCGCACAGGTCATCTGCCCACCTTAACTGGTAGTGCCCTTGGGTATGGGCACCAGACATGGAAAACCATGGTCAGGATTCCATTTCGCCCCGGGGACCTTCTGGTATTAACCACCCCAATATGATGACTCCCCTCAATCATCCTCTCCTGTTCATGACCCCACACCCTTCTCCCCCTCCTACACACAATACCCAGTGCTCTACAACGTTGGTAAATCTCAAACTGAAGAGGGGGAGAATAAAAAGGGTGAAGGGCACGAAGAGAGGAGGATGAGTAGCGCACCACTGTGGGGGCTGAAGGTCAACACATGCTGCAAACTCGACTACACAATGTAATAAACAATACCAAAACTAAACTAAGAACAATAATATCCCACAAAAAAAACCCTTCTTAATGCAAAATAACCCACAAAACAAATAAACAACGTTTACATCCCAAAATGTAAACTATAAATCACAATCATAAATTAATGAACTAAAAACAAACTCAAAATAACCCCAAAAACCCACCCTAACACATTAAAAACTCTACTTAAAATATATATATTACCCTGCCCCACATATACTGAAGCTAGCACTCCTGCACTTAAATTTTTATATGAACACTACATTCCTTCCTCACAGAATGTCATTTATAACAATTTCTCCCCCCCAATCCTCTCACAGCTCAGAAGATGAGAGGAATTAGGCACTCTCACTGCCCCAGAGGTCTAATCCACTGAAAGAGGTCAATAATTATTTCAACCCCCTCTTATAACTAATAAAATAATATTCTACTGGTAAAGTAAAGGAAAATGAAAGAGACTCCGGCACTCTCACTGCCTGAAAGAGTCCCAATCCACAAGACAAGTTCTGGAAATATTCAGATCTCAACTTAGTTGTACCCCCCCCAGGTTCTCTCACAACCAGAAGGGCAGGAAATTAAGGCACTCTCACTGCCTAAATTAGAAGTCAGATCTACAAAAAATACAATATCAAAATAAATCAGAGAAAAATGTGGACACCCGGTCCTATCACCACCAGGAATCCATAAAATAGTTGACCACAGCGGGGATGTAATCCATTTTCAATATCATCATTCATAGAAGTGCAGTCGATGTATGATCCAGTACAGGGGAGAGTAAAATATATCCAAATGAAACAAACTTAAAACCAGGCCAGGTGCAGAATGAAAGAAGGGGAGAAGCCCTCCCCACCACCGCAAACAGGCCCTGATCTCTCCCGAGACCCGCAGCTACAGAGGCCTCAAACTAGGACGTCAGGACCAGTATCGAGGCCTCTTAGGAACTGTCACCAATAATGGCTCCAGCTCCATGGAGCAAAAATCTAACCAGCTCCTGCTCGGTCCCTAGGATCAGGTAAAACCCTGGAGGCAGTGGAAATTCAAGGAGCTTCCTCACCCAACACAGCCCACTGGAGGATGCAGCGCTCGCCCTCAAAATTGCTGCCCAATGACAAATATCAATCCTTTCAAAGCACTCCACAATGTCACAAGCGGAACTGGTATCAATCGTCAATGGTGACAGTCCAGAATAAATCCAAAATTTCCAAGGGTAATTCCAAAACTTTGGAGACAAGACAAACTGAGTCAAAAGTGAGCACTTCAGATCCTCAGCGTTATCCCATCAAACAACTCCTAACAGCTACAAGTGGCCTGCGGGCTCCATATCCCCAGTCACACAATTACAGTGACTCCATACGGCAATCAATATTAAGCCCCAATGTCTCCAAAGATCATCCCCATACCTCCTCGCTCTTCGGAGAATAGCCGTGTAACAGAAGATGCTAACTTGCTCCATGGCTCGATGGCACGGCACGGCGCAGCTCCCTCCACAGCACAACACTAGTTCACCCTGCAACACAGTTATTAAATTAACGCAGTTAGAAATCTAACAAAATAAATAAAAATAACTTAAGTAAAATAACTTAAAAATAAATACGAACTGAAAACGTAAAAGCGTAGAAATGGGAACCGCAACTGACAAGCAACCGGCTACACATCCAGCTTGGCGGCTATACTCAATGCAACTCCAACAGTCTTGAAAGTTTTTTGAAAGTATGGATGGTACTCGAGGTGGCAACTGCACAGATGTCAGCAGCTGAGACCCCTCAGAAACAAGCCACAGAGGTAGCCATGCCTCTGGTGGAATGAGCAGTGTCACAACTCCACTCAGAAGGTCAGGCCCTCTGCTCCCACAGTGCCAACCTCTGAACACAGTACTGTGAACAGGAACAGAACAGGGTAACCCTTCTGTCCGTTTTGTGGGTTCGAATCAACCTTTGGTCTCAAGTTCTGGAGGGATTCAAACAGTGAACTTCTTGCTAGTGTACCCAATGTACAGGCTCAGATAATTCCGCTCTTCGGAGGGGAAGATATCTTTCACCTATGAGGACCTAACCAGATGTACAAAATGAACCCTTAAAAACTCTATGAAAGACCTCAGAATAAACTCTTACCTTTTCCCAGTTTGGTAAACCAGTAAGCTATGCATAATGTCAGCTTTAACCATATATGCTTCACTTGTCAACAAAAGAATTTCAAAGGCACACCAAGTAGTCTCTTAAAATAGAGGTTTACTTTAAAATAGATAAAAATGTAAAAAATGTAAATACAGAACAATATATCACAAAAACATACAATCACCTAGAAGGAACAAGGTTTAAAAAGTGCAAATTAATTCCTACCACCAGACAATTAGGCTTGTCTATCTAAAGTAGATGTTTCTTCTTCAGAGTCCAAACATGAGTGTCTCTAAATGAAAAACAGAATACTGTTTAAAACTGGCTTTGCCAACCTCTTTGCATGAGGTCACCTAGCTCCTCCTTGTCAGAATATAAAAATGATACAAAACAGGATGTCTTATCATTCAGAAGGTAAATTAAATAGGTGACATCAGCAAAAACTCACTTCCCCATAACCCTTTTATCTAGTTTGTCTTTTTTCCCTTCACAGACATCAAAGGAGCATTTATGACTTAGCACCTAAGTGACATAACCTGGTTTCTTCCTCTAAACGTCATAAACGTTTATGATTTTCATCCTAGCAGCTGGCAGCTCCAATTAAGTGGGATAAACAGGAGATACTTAATTTGTGTCTCTTCTAACCTGTAATTATCTCCTGGCTTTTAGGTTAACAGCTTGTAGTTGAAACCTGGGGGTGGGGGAGGTCATCCCACAGGCTGTCTCAGCATGTCTCATGAGAGACTATCAATAATACATTTTTATGTTACAAAAATCATAGAGTAATCAGAACCAGCTGTACAAGAGTCACAATCCTCCCTACCTACACTGAATTTGGGGGCTCTGTCCCCTGCACAGGATAAGCTTCCCAAATCAGTTCACTCCTCATAGACATGAGACAACCCATCTGAGTTCTGATTTTTCTCTCCAGCCCTATGTAAGATTGTCATATCATACCCTTGCAAAGCAAGACTTCATCTTAATGATCTACCATTATTCTTCCCCACTTGCATCAGCCAAACCAGGAGGTTGTGGTCAGTCTGCACCACAAAATGCTGCCCATACAAGTATGGCTCCAACTTCTTTAGGGCCCACACTATGGCAAGACACTCCTTTTCCATGGTAGAGTATGCCTTCTCCCTGGGAAGTAACTTTTTATTCAGGTATGCTACTGGGTGATCTTTGCCTTGGTTGGATGTCTGACTCAGTACTGCCCCAATACCCATGTCTGAGGCGTCAGTCTGAACTATAAAGGGTCTGCTATAGTCAGGACTTGTCAAAACAGGAGCACTGCAGAGTGCCTCCTTCAATGTGGTAAAGGCTTCTTCACAGGCTGGTCCCCAGGTAATTTTCTTTGGCATCTTTTTCTTTATCAGGTCAGATAGGGGAGCAGCCAGGGCAGTGTAATTGGATACAAATGTTCTGTACTACCCTGCAGTCCCAAGAAAACTGCTGACCTGCTTCTGCATTTCTGGTCTAAGCCATACCTGGATTACCTCTGTTTTATTTGGTTAGGATGGAGCTGTTCTTGGCAAACCACATGCCCGAGGTATGCCACTTCTCCCATGGCCACCTGTCACTTCCCGGCTTTGACAGTGAGCCTGACCCTCTGTATCCTACCCAGCACTTCTCTAAGGTGGGATAGGTGTTCCTCTCAGCTGGTACTAAAGATGGCAGTGTCATCCAGGTACACCACGGCGTACTCCTCAGCACCATTTAACACCTGGTTCACCAGTCTTTGGGAAGTGGCTGGAGCATTCTTCATTCTGAAAGGCATTACTTTAAGTGCAAATAAGCCTATCAGAGTGATGAAGGCTGACCTCTCCCTTGCTCTGTCCGTCAACTCTACCTGCCAATACCCCTTGGTCAGGTCAATGGTCATAACGTAGGTCGCCCCCCAACTTGTCCTGGAGTTCATCCATCCAGGGCATCTGGTGGGTGTCTGACTTTGTGACTGCATTCAGTCCATGATAGTCCACACTGAAATGAGTAGAGCCATCTGGCTTAGGCACAAGGACTACGGGTGAGTCCCAGGGGCTGTGGGATCTCTGGATTACCTCTAAATCCAGCATCTCTCCACTTTCCTCCTAATGTCCTTTTGGACAGCCTCTGACCCCCGATATGCTGTCCGCAGTATGGGTGTCTGTGTCCCTGTCTCCACATCATGCATCGCTAAGGGGCTTAGTCCAGGCTTGGTGCTAAACAATGGGGCAAAGTCTGCTAAAACCTCCCTTACTTCCTGGATCTTGTCCAGGGTCAGCTAGAGAGACAATTTAACTGCCTTCACAGGCGACTTCCACTTACTTTCTTCCAGCAAGTCCAGAAGGGGGGTCTCCTTCATCCGTCCCCTCCCCAGGACTACACACTGTAAACACCATGTCAGCCTTATTGGCATATGGCGTCATCATGTTGACATGGTACATCCTTTCTGTCTGTCTCCTGTCAGGTAACTCTATAATATAGTTCACGTCATTTACCTTCCTAACTACTTTGTATGGTCCTGCCCACTCAGCCTGCAGCTTGCCTTTCTGGACCGGAATAAGGACCATTACTTTCTGACCCACCATGTACAAGCAAGCTCTGGCTCTGCAGTCATACCACACTTTTTGTTTCTGTTGGGCAGCTGCCAGGTTGCTCTGGGCTGTCCCCATAAGCTCCTTCAGCCTTTTCCTAAGCCTAAGGATGTAATCCACAATGGGAGTTCCCTGGGTGGCATGCTTGCCTTCCCAGTCCTCCCAGATCAAGTCTAGGGGCCTACATACCCGGCGTCCATATAAGAGTTCGAAGGGGGAAAATTCTGTTAACTCTTGGGGCACCTCCCTGTATGCAAACAACAGGTGGGGAAGGTATTTCTGTGAGTCCCTCCCATGCTGTTCAGCAAACACCCAGAGCATTGACTTGAGAGTACCATTGAAAGTTTCCACAAGCCCATTGGCTTGTGGGTGATACGGTGTCGTGCATCTCTGCCCCACCCCACACTTCTCCCACAAACATTTCATCAGGTCTGACATGAAGGAACCCCCTCGATTGGTGATAACCTCCTGTGGAAACTCAACATGGGAGAAAATCCCAAGTAAGGCATCTGCCACTTTGTCTGTCCTCAGTGAGGATAGGGCGACTGCCTCTGGGTACCGGGTGGCATTATCCACAATAGTCAGGATGAATCACTTCCCTGAGGAGCTGGAGGTGTTTAAAGGCCCCACAATATCCATTCCCACCCTCTGGAATGGCTCTTCCACTATAGGCAATGCAATCAGGGCAGCTTGGGTTTTCTTGCCCACCTTCCCTATTTCTTGGCACCGGTGACAAGGCCTGCAATACTCCTTCACCTGCTGGGTGAAGTTGGGCCAATAGAAATTCTGGGCCAACCGCTGCATAGTGCGTGTGATCCCCAGATGGCCAAACAAGGGAATATCATGTGCAATCTTGAGCAACTGCTCACGATACCCCCGGGGAATGACAAGCTGCCTGCCTAGCATCCCTCCCTCTGTCTGCACAACCTGAGTATACATCAGTCCATTTTCTCAATAAACCTTATGTTTACCGTCACCTCTTTGTGCTCCATCAGAATCTGCCCAAGCCCTCTGCTTCTCTAGACTAGTGTCACTTCTCTGAGCAGCTGCAAACTCCTCACACATTCCTAAGGCATGGGACAGGTCCCCTTCAGTTGCTAAACTAAGGTCCCTAGCACTAGCATCAGGGCACTCAGGATCACTGTCAATCCTAACCCTTGGACAATGGGTCACCCCCTCTCCTTGGAGCAACTCTCTGTAGCTGTGTGGTTAACTGCTACTGGGGAAATTTTGACCCCCTTTTCATCAGTCTCCATATCAGGAGACACAGGCTGGGGAACCAGCCTCCCAGTGATTTCCACAATGGCTTCTGTGGGGTCCAGAGAACTACAGTGTTCCCTTGCCACTTGGCTATGGGTAACTGCACACATCATCCCTTGTTTGAGATTGTTGCTCAGGATCACATCCACTGCTAAGGTTTTGGCTGCAGCCACCTGTTGCACAGTTCCCCCTGTTTTACCCCTGTCTAGGAGAACACTAGCGAGGGGAAATGTTTTCTCCTCACCAGTAAAGTCCTGCACAGTGACATATTTATTGGATATAAGCTAACCAGGATCTATTAGATCCCCCTTTACCAAGGTCAGGGCGGCCCCTGTGTCCCTTAACCCTTGCATCTGTACGCCATTCACCATGACTGGGTGCATGTGCTCCCTCATGTTCACAGGCATGCTTCCAGGGACACACAAACAACCCACTTCTTTCATAGCCCCCTGTTGTGTATTGCTCACCTTTTTGGGACACTTTCCAGCAAATAAATAAATAAATAAATAAATAAATAAATATGTCCAGTTTCTATACACAACCAACATTAATTTATTTTCTCAGAGAAATCTTTTCTCTGAAACCTGGGGCTAACTGGTTAAGGTGGAAGCAGAGATGGTTATAGCTGCCCTAAAGGTGCGCTTTCCCTTTCTGCACTGCCACACCCGCCCCATTCACTCTCAGGGCAGGTCTGCTCTTGGCATAGTGGTCCAAGAGTTCAGCAGCCTCTTGCACTGTTTTGGGATCTCGGTCCTCCAGCCAGGGTTTCAGCTCTGCTGGGCATGCCCAGAAAAACTGTTCTAACAAAATCACATTTTCAATTTTATCAACAGAGTTTGTTTCAGTTCCTTCCCACCAATGTTTTAAAAACTGACGTTGTTTCATGGCTAGCTCTTCATAGCTCATGTCAGGGTTTCTCCTGAACTTACAGAATTTAGCTCTGCATGATTCAGCAGTTAATTCAGATTTATTTAACAGTGCAGCTTTGAGTTTGCTGTAATAATCACTGTCCTCATTGTCCATTTGACCCAATGCATCCTGAGCTTTCCTGGTAAGTAGTGGGGATAGCTGGAAGCTCCAGGACTCTCTAGGAATTTTAGCCTGAATACAAACTTTTTCAAAAGAATTTAAAAAGGCATCCATATCCTCCCCCTCTTTAAATTCGGCTATCAGTTTGGAATTCAATTTGTAACCCACTCCTGTAGTCCCAGTTAAACCCAAGCCACTTATCTGCTCTGGTGCTGATGGTTGGAGTCATAGCTTCTCCAGTTCATGTTGCCTCTGGTGCTCACACTCCTCACGGTCATCTTCCTGCTGTTCCTGCTCTGCCTCTCAGCATTCTCGCTCTGTCTCTCGGTGTTCTCACTCTGCCTCTCGGAGTTCTTGCTCCATCTCCTCCTCTGCAACTCGCTGTTCTCATTCTGCCTCTTGGTGGTCTCTCTCAGCCTTCTCCTCTGCAGTTCACTGTTCTCTTCTCTCTCTCCTCTTCTCTTCTCTTCTCTTCTCTTCTCTTCTCTTTCTCTTCTCTTCTCTCTGGAACGCCAGCTTCATTCTGTGCAACTCAGTCTGCAGCCTGAGTACTTCTGGATCCAGGATACTGGTGACCTTCTCCTGCTGCTGTGGCCCTTCACTGACAGCGGCCCTGCTGCCCTCCTCATCAGATCTGGAAACTGCACTGGCTGCTAGTCCTTCTACATTCAAGGTTCAGTCCCTAACAGTCACTGTCTTGTGACTCGATGCTCTGGGTATCTGCTACCATCAGGGCATCCATGAGGTTCTGCTTGGTTTCTTTCACCTCAAATGGGACCCCTCTGTCCCTAAACAACTGCTTTAAGTAGTCTACAGTGTGCCTGCTGTAGTTGGAAGCCATCTTCTTCCCTAACTATGACTACTCTGACTTGCACTTTAGAGAAAAAAAAATAAAACAGGTAAGAACTTGACTGTAAGCCAAGTGATATAGTGCTGTTTCCTTTTAAAAATAAATCACTGCCCTTTCTTTGCAAATGAGCTGTACAGTATCAAGCTGACACCCTGAACAATAAAAGCTTGTAATACCAAACTTATGCACACCGCTGCCAACCAATCTGTCACCACCCCACTCAGCAGGTCAGGCCCTCTGCTCTCACAGTGCCAACCTCCAAGTGCAGTATTGTGAACAGGAACAAAAACAGGGCAACCCTCCTGTCTGTTTTGCGGGTTTGAATCAATCTTTGGTCTCAAGTTCTGGAGGGATTCAAACTGTGAACATCTTGCTAGCATACCCAATGTACAGGCTCAGATAATTCTGCTCTTTGGGGGGCCAGATATCTTTTGCCAACTGGCACCTAACCAGATGTACAAAATGCACCCTTAAAACTCAATGAAAAGACCTCAGATATACTGTTACCTTTTCCCAGTTTGGTAAACCAGTAAGCTATGCATAATGTCAGCTTTAACCATATATGCTTCGCTTGTCAACAAAAGAATTTCAAAGGCACACCAAGTAGTCTCTTAAAATAGAGGTTTACTTTAAAATAGATAAAAATGTAAAAAATGTAAATACAGAACAATATATCACAAAAACATATAATCACTTAAAAAGAACAAGGTTTAAAAAGTGAAAATTAATTCCTACTACCAGACAATTAGACTTGTCTATCTAAAGTAGATGTTTCTTCTTCAGAGTCCAAATATGAATGTCTCTAAGTGGAAAACAGAATACTGTTTAAAACTGGCTTTGCCAACCTCTTTGCATGAGGTCACCTAGCTCCTCCCTGTCAGAATATAAAAATTATACAAAACAGGATGTCCTATCATTCAGAAGGTAAATTAAATAGGTGACATCAGCAAAAACTCACTTCCCCATAACCCTTTTATCTAGTTTGTCTTTTTGCCCTTCACAGACATCAAAGGAGCGTTTGTGACTTAGCACCTAAGTGACATAACCTGGTTTCTTCCTCTAAACATCACAAAAGTTTATGATTTTCATCCTAGCAGCTGGCAGCACCAATTAAGCCAGATAAAAGGGGATCCTTACTTTCTGTCTCTTCTAGTCTGTAATTATCTCCTGGCTTTTAGCTTAACAGCTTGTAGTTGAAACCTGGGGGGGGGGGAGGTTGTCATCCCACAGGCTGCCCCAGCATGTCTCATGAGAGACACTCAATAACACATTTTTATATTATGAAAATCATAGAGTAATCAGAACCAGCTGTATAAGTGTCACTCTACTCCCTCCTCAGTTCTCTCCACAGAGATAAAGAGGGAATATCTCTAGCCATGGGGGACCAAGGAGAGAAAGAGATGCCCAGACCTATGTAAAAAGCTGGATACACCAGACAGCCATTTCCTAGACAGGAGCCACAAGAAGGGGGATGGTGGGAGGGAAAGCAGAGCTGATAACTGAGATCCCCTTGAAGATCTACTGTTATGGTAAGTTGTTATGTAACTGTTCCATCTTCATTGGAGTTTTCTCAGTCATCACGTTACACCATAGGAACAAGACCAAAGCAGTGACAGGTACAAACAGACAGTTTGGGATGAGGGCTCACCATAAACTTAAGACAGGAGGCCCTTTAGCACAGCCCTGCCAAAATTTGCACGGGCTCTTGAGGCAATGTCCAGACTGTAGTGCTTGTTGAAAGTATGTGCAGCCGTACTCCAGGTGGCAGCTGCACAGATGTCAGCAGCTGAGACCCCTCAGAAACAAGCCACAAAGGTAGCCATGCCTCTAGTGGAATGAGCAGAGCACCAGGCAATTCTTTGCCATACCTGTTGTAGCAAAACACAATGCAATTACCCAACCATTTGAATAAACGTTGCTTAGAAACTGAAGCACCTTCTCTACCTGGGGAGAAAGAAACAAACAATTGCTTTGACTTTTGACTTTCCTTAGTCTGATGTAAGTAGTATTTTACAGTTCTGCACATATCTAATGCATGGATCAGTGCTTCCCCTGGATTGGCATGCTCAGGGAAATAAACAGAAAGGTGGAGAGACTGAGTGTGAACTTTTAGACTTCATGTGTAAAGACACCCTGTCTTTGTGATCAATTAAATAAATAAGGCTTCTTACACCAGAGGAACTGAAGCTCTGAAATTCTTCAAGCAGAAGTAATGACAACTAAAAATAATACTTTCCAAGAGACAAAGTGCAGATCACAAGTTGCTATAGGCTCAAAAGGAGACAGGGTCAACTTCTCCGAAATAAAATTTAAATCCCAAGCCGGGACAGGAGAACGGATGGGGGGGGGATTTCAGATGCAGGATGCCCCTGAGAAACATATAGAAGACATCAAGCTAAGCAATCATATGGTCACCCATGGGCTCTTGAAAAGCAGAAATGGACAAAAGGTGCATCTTGAGAGAGGAGTACTGGAGACCTGAGTCAGACAAGGAGATCAGGTAGTCCAGGATGTGGTTCACTTAGCAGGTGAAAGGGTCCAAACCATGTTTGGCAGCCCAGATGTCAAACAGTTTCCATTTGATGGCATATGTGGCTTGAGTGGAAGGCTTCTGGGTGACCACAAGGACGTCCACCACTCTTTTTGAGACTCCAAACCTGGCTATGGCTATGACCTTGGGAGCCAAGCATGCAGATGGAGGGACCTTAGGTTGGGATAGACCAGGGTCCCCTGATCCTGGGTCAACAGGTTTCTGCATAGAGGGAGAGGGACCAGAGGTTCCTCTGTCAGCTGCTGTACCAAAGGAAATCGTATCTGCTGAGGTCAGAATGGAGCCACTAGACTCTGCCTCCTCCATCTGCAACTTGATTAACACCCTCTGGATCAGGGGAAACAGAGGGAATGCATAAAAAACTTTCCACTCCAAGAGAGGGACAATGCCTCTCACTAGAAAACTCCAGGCCCTGGATCTAGAGAGCAGAAACTGGGCAGGTTTGAGTTCAGTGGGGACACAAAAAGGTCCAACTCTGGATGACCTCATCTGTGGAACAAGTCTTCTGCAATGGATGAGAGAAGCTCCCATTCACGCATGCTGGACAGAGTCCTGCTGAGACTGTTCACCAGAGTGTTTAATACCCCTGGACTGCAGAAAGTGTCAGACTGTGATTCAGCACTCAGTACCTCAATCTCATGGTCTCCCTGCATAGGGTGCACAAATGAGCTCCTCCCCCCGCTTGTTGAAGTAGTAAACTACACTTAAATTGTCTGATTGTACCAGCAGCTGACCTAGAGCATGGTGTTCCTGAAAGGCCTGCATGGCATAGAGCACCACCCTCATCTCCAGGACATTGATATGCAGGGAGGTTTCCAGCTGGGACCAAGAGCCCAGGGTTTGGAAGGGACTTGTGTGTGCCCCCCAGTCCAGACCTGAGGCATCCATGGTTAGGATCTGTTGTGGGGAGGAGATCTGGAATGGGATGCCCTGAAGCAGATTTAAGAGGTCCATGCACCACTGCAGTACCTTGTGGGCTGGAGAAGAGACCAGGACTGGGTGATCTAACTCATCCCTGCACTGGTCTCACTGCACCCAGAGGATCCACTGGAGAGTGCACATGTGAATTCATGCCAGAGGAACAGTGGGTATGGGTGCTGCCATCAGACCCAGTAATCTGAGGTACACCCTGGCAAGAATGTGGTGGCTTTGAGCAACTTCCTGAGCTTGGGCTATAAGACACTCTGCCCTGTTTTGGGGCAGGAAGGCCTTCCCTTGTGCCAAGTCCAGGACTGCCTATATATATTGCATTGGACCAAAAAAAGAAAGAAATCCACATGGAATAAACTGTCCTCTTTAGAGATGTTTAAAAGCTGCCTCTCCCGATGTGGAAATAATGCAAGCAATCTCTGATTCAGAAAGGGGGTGGAAGGGGCATGGAATAAATGCCACTGTAGTTAGTTGCTCCAGATATTCAGATGACTTCTTTTTTATTGTAAATTCAGCATGTCTCAGTGTTTCACCTACAGAGCAGGCTTTTTCAAGAGATGCCTTCTCTAAGCAAATAAATACACATACAAAATTAAAAATACTGTCCACAACCACCGAATAAATATCATAAAAGTCAGTATGTCCAAACAGCTGCAAGTGCTACTTACATAATCTTATATATAAACACCAAATGGTTCATCATATATTTCTACTTTCATTTAAACATAGCATTCTGAAATATATGAAATAGACATCATCATTTTATCATCATTTATCTATTGTTTTAATTCTTTATACCATCTTAAAACATTCCTTCAGGATTTTGTTTTAAAGTGCATATGCCACCACTTATATAAGAAGACCCAGCACCAAACACCACCTGTGTTTTAAGCATCAAACAATAGTAAAGTGCATGTCAAGGAAAAAATTATTTAAAAAAATATTTTCTAGCTTCTTACATTCTCAATTATGCACACATTATCTTTCACAGAATTTCCAGCTGTTTTTTTTAAACTTTTTAACTTATTCACATAAGCAGTCCCATCAGGCTCAGTTTCTAGGAAATAAACACAGTTTATACACTTTTACAATTCCACAAACAAACAAAACCCATCATATTCTTTTCAATTACTGACTTGATAGTATTACCAAATGTCCTCAGAGATCACTGCCCAGTCATTTTCTCCTGGTCATGTAAACTTGAGAAGGCAAAGCCCACCCTAATCTCCAGGAGGTGCCTACCCGCGAGTAACCTTGCTTTACTCCACCAGCACCTTGCCAACTATGACTGGTCCCCAGTAAAACTGGCCCCAGATATTGATGCTGCCCTCAGCTACTTTATTTACTACTTTAACAAGGCCTGCAATGACCATCTCCAAAACCATATGAAGGAATACAACTCACCCTGGATCACTCCTGCACTCATAAAGCAAGTGCACCTCAGGGATGATCTTTGGTACAAAGCCCTGGATTCCAGGAAGCCAGCAGATAGGCAAGTCTATAGAACAGAGTGCAACAAATGCACCTTGGCTATCCGTAGTGCAAAGGCGGTATACTACAAGAATACCCTTGCATCCACCTGGGGCTCCTCATGCAAGTTCTAGGACAATATAAAGGAACTAAATGGCAAAACCCAGTCCCCCCCCCACCCTCTCAACTTGTTATCAATGGCCCTACCACGACTGACCCGCATGGTATTGCTAATGGGCTAAATGATGCCTTCTCAGATCTCTCCGCCAATTCTACCTACCAACTTTTTGATCCAGCCCTTGATCCCCCTACCATCACTCTCCAACACCCACCCTTCTATTACTGAGCCATCTCCCCATCTGCTGCCAAACCCTATCTGGTCAAAGCCCTTAAGGGTACCAGCCACAGTGCTGACTCACTTGATCCCAGCCTTCTCTACTCTACCCTGGATGTTGTTCTCACCCCCCCCTTACTGACATTCTCAACCTCTCCCTTTGACTGGATCAATTCCCCAAAGCAAGGAAAAGAGCTATCATCACCCCCATACACAAGGGTGGTGACAAAATGACCCCAGACAACTACAGACCAATCTCCATCCTCCATCCCCTCTCCAAAGCCCTAGAAATGATTGTGGCTGACCAGATAACAGAATACCTTACTATGTATAACCTCCTCTCTAGGGAACAGCACAGTTTTTGCCAAGGTTTCAGCATAACAACTGCCCTCATTGAGTTCACTTCCTTCATTCACCTGCCTTGGACAAAAGAAATTCTGCAGGGGCAGTCTTCATCGATTTGTCTAAAGCCTTTGACACGGTCAGCCAACCCCTTCTCATTAACACCCTCACCCAGCTTGGTTTCACCTCAGGCCCTGTAAAATGGGCTGCCAGTTACCTTGCTGCCTGAACCCAGAGCATAAAAATTAACAATATCCTCTCGAGACCTCTTCAGGTCCACTCCGGTGTTCCCCAAGGCTCTATCCTGGGGCCACTACTCTTTAACTTATATCTATGCACGCTACCCAGTGCCACATCAGGAAACATTCTGCTTTACGTAGATGATGCAGTCCTCTTCTCATCCCACCCTGACCCCATCCAACTCCAGCTGGCGCTACAATACACTTTTGCTTAGACCGAGCAATGGTTCCTTGACCACAGGCTTTTGATCAACCTAAAAAAAACCAAACCCCTGCTCTTCACCCACAATCAGAACAAACTCAAGGGCTCTGCCCTGTCCATTCAATCCCTATCTCACCACCCTATTGAGCAGGTTACCTCATACAAATACCTAGGTATCATCCTCAACTTCTCTCTCGCCTTCCATGAACACGTCCAAATCCTCCGCTCTGCCTTAAATTCCCACATAGGCTTGCTTTATTGGCACAGAGCCTGTCTTCCCCCCTGAAGCACTAAGACTCACAATTGACTCATCTGTCCTGTCCCTGGTGGACTATGGACTCCTAATTTATGGTGCTGCAGACAACACTGCACTGGGCAAAATCAAACTCTCAATCAACAAGGCCTGTCGGCTACTCACTGGGGCTGACAGGAAAACACACACATTTACATTTTTTGCCTGGTCCAACATTCTCTCCCTTGAAGAACGGCACCTCTACCAGACCTGCCTGCTCACCCAAAAAATCCATGTTGGGTTAACCCCCCCGTCTGTCTGCACTAATCAACATGGCCACCCCTCCTGTCCACACCCATAGATCCACTAAGACCCTGCTAGTAGTCCCCAGGGTTAGGACATCCCTCGCGAAGAGATCCTTTTATACAGGGCTCCCTCCTGGTTCAACACCCTCCCTCCTGAAACCTCCTCTGAGCTCAGAATTGGTCCCTTCAAGTCATCCCTATGCAGCCACCTCTTAAGCTCCCGTCCCTGCAATTGTAAAATAACTGCTCCACCATGTGTCTGCATCCAAACCCACTAATCCTTCACCACCCACTCTGCTAATTTACTCTTCCAGTGTACATATTTCTTGATGCTGAGCTACAATCATGTACAAGCCTAATCCTGCAGTGTTGTACCCAGCACCCCCCCGCCAGATACCTCCCGCACCCGAGCGGTGCCAGGCGCACTAGGCGGACCATCCTGCTTGGCCATCAGTGGCTGCTGTGTGACCCTTGAAGCTCCTGCCCACCCTCCTGGTTCCCTCTCCTGGACTCCAGCTCAAGATATCTCCCGCGCCTGAGCGGCGCCTGGCGCACTAGGCGGACTGTCCTACTCGGCCATCCGCGGCCGCTGCCTGACCCTCGAAGCTCCTGCCCGCCCTCCTGGTTCCCTCTCCCGGACTCCAGATCAAGGTACGACCGCTGAACATTTTCTCTATACGGTGAGCTGTGGCCCTCTCCTGATTGGTGCGGCGTTTCACCAGTGGACTGTGATTGGCCCGATCGGCTCTGAGAACTCCCCCGATTGGAGCACCCTTTTGTTTATGAGTTTCTGCAACCCTTGGTGCTCCAGCTCTGAGGAAAGTTGTTGCCTGTGTCCTTGCCACATGCGATTTTTCTCACAATGAATCAAATGTTTGAAATTACTCCTGGTACTGTAATGCAGTCCCTTTTGTAAATTTTCAGAGTAGCCTGCCTGCTTAAGCCTGTGATTGTGTTAATATCTACTCGTAAATTGCTATTTGCCTAACTGAACTGATACTCCTGCCTAATCATTGTTGCCTGTGACCCCGACTGACTACGCTCCCCCTGCATTTTATTTCCCTTCCTCATCTTTTTTATCTGTACCTCACTGTTTTTGCTCCTAGCTAAACACTCTCACCCAGCTCATTTGTAACTCCTGTTTTTTCACGGCTCATTTTTTATCTCTTGCTCTCTCCCTACCTCCCTGAAACTCCCCCTCTCCAATTTTTGTCTTAACTACTCCCGTGACCTCATCCTTTGTCTTCCTAACATCCCCACCCTAACTACTGGCACTTCTCATTCTTTTGACTAGCATATTAAATCTATAACACCCCCGCTCCCCCACAGACGGTCGGCCATCTTCCCATTGCCATTTCCAGTCTGCTTGCTTATATCTGCCCTTTCTTTGCTTCCTCAGATACCTCCCGCACCCGAGCGGCGCCTGGCACACTAGGTGGACCATCCTGCTCAGCCATCCGTGGCTGCCGCCTGACCCTCGAAGCTCCTGCCCACCCTCCTGGTTCCCTATCCCGGACTCCAGCTCAAGGTACGACTCTGAACATTTTGTCTATACAGTGAGCTGTGGCCCTCTCCCAATTGGTGTGGCGTTTCACCAGTGGACTGTGATTGGCCCGATCAGCTCCGAGAACTCCCCCGATTGGAGCGCCCTTTTGTCTATGGGTTTCTGCAACCCTTAGCACTCCAGCTCTGAGGAAAGTTGTTGCCTGTGTCCTTGCCATACGCAATTTTTTTCTCCCTTCCCCTCCTCCCCCGCCCTGGCCTCCTTTAAATACGCAATTAGCTCCTCCCTGCTCGGCACCCCCTCTCCCAATTGGTCAATCCATACCTATCCTGCAGGCAACAAATAACTAATTTCTGTGGATTTCTCACAGTCCCATTTTTTGAACAAATTTTCAGCTCATAGTAACTTAGTTCTTAGTACTACTATAATCACAACTTGCCCTCCTTAGTTCTCCACTCACAAGCTGTTCTCTATCCAACTTCTTTCAAATCCTCTGCCAGTAACTCTGGTATACCTTTTGCCTTATATGTTGGCACCTTACTCTTCCACTATTGCCTAATTTTTTTTCCTGTTTCAGTCTTTTGTCAAATCTATCCTAACTGTGACTCTCACCATAGAGGCTGCCTTTTCCAATCGCTAGTGACTTCGGGCAGGTCAAGTCACTATCACCTGTTCATTCCCCTGATTGGCATCAGGTTTCATTTGCCCTCTGTCTCTCCCTTAAGACATCTCTAAAAATGAACCAGCACATGATACTATGTCTCCTTATGCCCACAGTGCCACTACTCTACCTATCTATGCTTGCAATGCCCCAAGCTAAATCTGATCTCCATAACTACATGCCTCATGATTACTACTACTCTAACATCCTTCTACTTCCTCCCTACCATTGTGATACCACTCCAGTGTTACTACGTAGGGCATGGATCCACGTGGTTGCATATGCCCAAAATAAATGTCGCCTGTATCTACACTCCCCATGCCCCTTCTTACGTCGCAAACTCTGGTACCTCATCCTACTCTCTATCCTGCTCCCTGGTGATGTGCAACCAAATCCAGGACCATCAAATACTATACCTGACTCAGTTAGTAACGCCAAAGGTCTTATTATTGCACATCACAATATTAGGAGCCTCACACACAATCTAGCGGAACTTGAAGTCTGGACCTCCCGCTATAAGCCGGACGTCATATCTCTCTGAAACCTGGCTAAAACAATTCACGCCTGACTCTCTATGCACTCTTCCATCATACAGCCTATTGAGACTCAATAGAATGACGACCAAAAGAGGGGGTGGCACAGCTGTCTATTTTAAAGACCATCTTCACGTCATTCCAGTCAAATCCTATAATCTGGCCCACTGTGAAGCACTTCACGTGCTCCTCACCCTCGGTTCAAAAAAACTACACATTGTAAGCGTCTACAGTCCCCCATCCTATACCATGAATGGACTTGATGAGTTATTGGAGCAAATCTCTAGCCTCGCTGGGAGACATGAGGTACTTATACTAGGGGACCTTAACATAAACTGGCTAAGCAGTGCACAATCAACAACAATGACCAAACTGCAGAGTTATAATCTACATCAGCTGATATGGGAACCCACCAGAAACACTCCTTACCTTAATACAAACACTCTACTAGACTGGATGACAAATCACCCTGAAAACATGGTGGCTTCCAGGCTTTACCTGATGTCATCATGATCACTCCCCAACCTATTGTGTATGGGGCAAAACCAAACCCACCCCGGGTGGACCCCGCCTAATTACCTTCTGTAACTATGCAAAATTTGACCCGCAACTTTTTTTACAAGACATTGCGGCCACATATTGGCCCTCCCTTTTCTCAACCGATGATGCTCAGTCTGCTTTTAATATATTCCTGACTCACTTCCTATCGCTCCAAGAAAAACACTGCAAACTTACGACCCGCCATGTAAAAAACAGGCAAACAAGCTGGCTTAATTCTGTCCTACTATGTAAACTAAAACAGATGGACAAAAGCTGGCTACGTTTCAAAAGAACAGGACTATCATCTGACCTCCACACCTACAGGGCACTGCGTAACTTCTGCAAGAAGGACATCAAAAATGCAAAGAGCTCCTACTGCAAAGATCTATTAACCAATTCCTATGGTGACTCTAAAAAATGTTGGTCCCATATAAAGTTCTTTTTTGGCTCAAATCAGGCTCCTACCCCAAATGACATGTCACTCAATGGCGTTCATTGTAATAATCCTAGAACTATTGCCAACTTTTTCAATAACAAATTCTTTGATTTATCTAGTTACGCCTCTTCTTTCTCTGCCCAACCAAACATATCCTCTCCCCAAGAGGTCAAAGGTCTTCATTTCTTCTTTAAGGCAGTCTCTAGAATTGATGTGCTTAGGTTACTAAACAAGATCTCTGACCACACCGTGGCAGGCTCAGATAATCTCGAACCCAAGCTCCTAAAGCTAGCTGCCCCCTACATTGCTGCTCCCCTTGCCAAGATATTCACGCTCTCTTTGTGTCAGAGCTTCATCCCCAATATATGGAAGGTAGCTAGGATTACCCCTGTCTTCAAAAAACGAGATCGCAAAGACCCCTCTAACTACTGACCCATAGCCATCCTTTCAGTCCTCAATAAAATCCTGGAGAAACTGATTGCCGTCCAAACTATTGACTTCCTCCAGAAACATAAACTACTTACTTCTGCCCAGCATGGCTTTCGCAAGGGCCATAGCACTACTACTGCCCTTTTCAAATTCACATCTGATACCCTAGTGGCTATGGACTCTGGGCTTCTCACAGGGCCATTTTCATCGACATGACCAGCGTTTGACCTAGTTGATCACTCCATTCTTCTGACCTCCCTAAGATCTCTAGGTTTCTCTGCTAATGTCATAAGATGGTTTGGTAGCTACCTGACTGACAGGACTCAGACTGTGAAATACAATTCTACCTTCTTAGACAAGACCACTATAAACATTGGGGTGCCACAAGGTTCCATTCTTGATCCTCTACTTTTCTCCATATTCATAAATAACATCACCTCTAACCTCCATAGGACAACCTCTATACTGTATGCTGATGACATTGTGCTTTACACTAGTGCAAAGAGCCTCAATGACATAAATCTACAACTCTCTCTTGATTCCCAGCATATCCAATAGTGGCTTTCTAGTCACAAGCTGGTCCTAAATGAGGCCAAAACCCGAGCTATGATCTTTGGATCGCAGGCAAAACTCAAACATTCCTACCCAAATTTCAAAGTCTCCTCCGTGAATGGTTCAGCAGTTGAGGTGGTAAATTCTTTTAAATATCTGGGTGTCACACTTGACCCATCACTAAACTTTGACCTATACATGTAAGCTGGTCAATTCCAAACTGGGTATAGCCTACTGAACCAGCTATGCACTCACGCCCTCAGCCAGGCTTGCCATTGCCCGTGGCATACTCCTGCCCACACTTACTTACGGTGTTGTTACTTTTACATCCACATACAGATCTAGTTTTCAAAAGTGGGATGTCACATATAACAACATATGCCGATATGCATCCTCCTCTCATCGACTGAAACACCGCTGTCTTCTATATTCAGACCTTGGATGGCTCCTACCCTCTGAGACTAGGCTTTATGCTTATGGCTCTGTCATTGACAATAATATCCGACAACAAGTCCCCAAACCCCTGACTGACCTCTTCCAAAATCTGGCGCCTTGCTATGGGCTGCGGTTTGCTGACCATGCCCCAGTAATCATCCCCAGACATAACACCTCCAAAGGAGCATGCACTTTTGCCTGTCATGCCCCCCTTTACTGGAACACCCTCCCACTAGTCCTACACCAATCCACGTCCCACGCATCCTTTAAGAAAGGGTTGCATAACCATCTCAGCACTTCTTGCAAGTGCTCCTGTTTCAACCCACCCTAGCTCACAGTTACCCTTCTAGCATTGCCTTTCCTGCCTCTTACTTTACCATGCCATACACTAAGCACTTTTTCTACCTGTCTTGACCTACCTCCTCATTTTGCCTCATCCTAAACCCCATTTCCAACATCTCTACAGCTATCCCCCTACTGTTATTTCTCCCTTTACTCCCCATTTTTCAGTACAGATTGAATATTTCTATATTTATTAATTGTACTTTTTTTTCCTCAATTTTGTTTTTATATTGTAGCCTTATAACTTGAACTGTTGTTCCATGTCTCTTTCTTTACTGTTAATGCACCTACTGTGTCAGTATCTTTCGGTAATATATTGTCAAATATGTCAAACCAATGTTGTAATGTCTTTGCCTGTATTTCTCATTTTGTATTCTCTCGGGTCGTGCCTGAAAATAGTCATTGCTATGGCTAGTGCACTTACCCAGTTAACAAAAACTAAAATAAAAAAAAAATATATACTACCACTGTCCTCTAAGTTTATGTGCCCAATGATTCACTCCTTCTTGCCTAGCTACCATCTTGTATAGGCCTGTATCTGGCAAGAAGGGGCCTCTCTCCTGTTGATATGGACCTCTCCACCTGTATTCAGTTTTGTGCAAACTGTAAATTGTATGTAGTCTGCCATGCCTCCACCTGCACTATTGACTATTTTGGTCTGATATGGACCTATGGACTTCTGCACCTGTATTCAGTTTTGTACAAGCTGTAAATTGTATATAATCTGCCATACCTACACCTGCACTATTGTCTGTTTTGGTCTGTTTGACACTCACTTTATGTTGCTCCTTCCCTGTCCTACCCTGTTGTAATTCTCATACTGTAATAAATAAAAATAAAATAAATAAAATAAATTACTAATCTAATAGCTTAACTAGTGTCCTGCATTTGATTTTTGGAACCAAGCCTGATGGAACAGCTTATGTGAACATATTAAATTAAACAACAAAAAATAACCATTGTGAGATGTGATACGTGAACAAACAGGAATGTGATAAACTGATAGTTTGTGAAAGTTAAAGAACTTGTAAAGCAAAAGTAAATATGTAGAAAATGAAGTGCTGGGGAAATACACCTTGGGCCGGATATTCAAAAGGGTTGCGCCAAGCGCAATAGGGTTGCGCATGTGCAAGTCCGAAAGTGCGCCATTCTGTGATATTCAGCAGGAGGCAGTTGCGCCACCGAAAACATGCTGAGCAACAGCGCAATGCAAATGAAGGCATGCGCAACCGAAGGGGGTGGATCCATGCATAAAGAGCGTAATGCGATATTCAAAGACTTTGCGAATGCGCAACAGCGGAATAGATGAAGTTGCTACCAGCGAAATGAGCCAAAATAAAAAGGCTCAAGGAAGAGGCGCAAGAACGCTACAGGGATGCCAAGTGGGGAAGAGAGAGAGAGAGAGAAAGACAGACAGTGACAGGCCAGGGCAGGCAAGGGAAGCAGTGTGGGCCATAGGCTGTGGAGGCCAGCGGGGGGTGCCCAGTGCAGTGGAAGTAGCAGTCAGGACAGCGGGGTAACAGAGCAACATCAGCCAGGGGGGGTCACAAGCCAGGGAGATGGACAGTGGCAGTTTCCACATGGAAGCTGTAATGAAGGGGTGAGAATGCAAGGTGCAAGGGGACGTGGCCATGGATGGGCCCGTCGGCGGTACGCCCCCAACAGGCAGTACCGTGCCCACATCAGCTTTGAGCTGTACACAGATGTAGAGATCGTGGGCCGGTACCACCTGAACAGGGCAATACTGAGGCGGCTCTGTGAGCTCTGCAATGATGTGATGCAGGCACCCTCACGATGGAGTCACGCTCTGTCAGTGGAGACCAAGGTGACAGCCTGCATGTGCCTGCTCACCATGGGCACCTTCCAGAGGCCAACAGGGGACACCACAGGCATCACACAGTCGGCCACGTCACGCATCCTCACCCAATTCCTCAGCACACTGCTGCCACATGCTGTGGAGCACATCCATTTCCTCAGCACCGTGGCAGAGTGTACAGCAAACATGCAGGAGTTCCACAGGGTAGCACGTATGCCTGGCATGCTAGGGGCCATAGACTGCACCCATGTGGCCATTCGCACGCCACCTGGCCCCGATGGGGCCGCATATAGGAACAGAAAGGGCTTCTCCAGTGTCAACTGCCAGGTGGTGTGTGATGCCACTGGGAGTATAATCAATGTCTGTGCCACACACCCTGGCGGAGCACATGATGCCTTCATATGGCATCAGTCTGCACTGTGCCATCGATTCAAGAGTGGGGACATCCCCACAGGCCATCTAGTGGGTGAGTACGCATGTAGAAATGCAAACTCTGGGCAAGGGTGGGAATGCCACAGGTGCCATGGTAGTGGCACACAGGGATATGGGCAATATGGACCTGAACATGATACTGATCTCCACTATCTCCACACAGGTGACAGTGGATACCCACTCCGTCCCTGTCTGCTCACACCGTACCGGTGCCCCATGACCCCATCTCAGCAATGCTATAATGAGGCACATGCCGCCACATGCAACATCATTGAGTGGGTGTTTGGGATGCTCAAGGCATGCTTCCGATGCCTAGACACCTCCGGCGGTGCTCTACAGTACAGCCCCTCAAAGGCCTGTGGGATATTCCTGGCCTGTTGTATCCTGCACAACATGGTCAAAGACTGTGGGATAGCCCTACAGGTTGAAGAGGGGGACAGCGATGGGGACGCCAGTGGCGCCGGTGCTGATGGTGATGAGCAGCCCCCCTTGGACGGCAGGACCCCCGACTGATCCGGCAGGCACAGCTGCACCGGGACACCATCACGGAGGAGCATTATGCATGACATAGGTAAGTCAAGGGGCCATGTGCAAACAACACTGTCCTGGCACAACCCACAGGCACACAGAGTGACACACCAGGGGTGCATGATGGCAAGGGGAGTGGAAGGGACCAGACACACAAACTCACCATCAGGGAGGGGCGAACAGTTATATGGACACACACACACACGCACCAGGCACAAAGCGCACATGGGCAGGTGCACAGCAGAGCAGGAACAGAAATGGCAAACACACAGATCCACAGACCACACCCACCTCCTGTACTGTCCAAGTACGTGTGTCAGATGCTGGGCACCCTTGCACCTTGGTGTACAGTACAATGCAGGCATCATCATGCACACGCACCTGTGGACAGCAGTCGGGATGGTGTGCAGGTGGTCCGTATGTCAGCGTGATGTGCAGGGCACCCACCAGTGCACTGCCCACCATGACGCACAGTGCACACAGGGCAGCACCAGACAGGGCCCGCATTGGGAGACAGGTCAGTCATGTTGCACTGTTCCATGGCCACCGCGGATGCGTGGGTGGCCCCACCGTGACCCAACAGCACTGGCAGGCTGAGCAGGGGCCACATGGGATGGCACCGATGGACCACCAGGGGTCCCACTGCGTGATCATGACCTTGTCCGCAGTGGGGTCTGTAGTATGCCAAACATACCTGCACCAGGGGTGCTTGGGATGCCCACATCAGAACCCGGCATCGACAGGCTTGGTGTCGCATGACGCCGGGAATGGGGAGTGGAGAGTGTACTGTGTGGGGTGCGTGGTACAGGAGCACCTGCTTGTGTGCCCAATGCAGCCACGACAGCGAGCAATGCCTGGGTCTGCCTGTCAATGGCGGCGGTCACATCCATCCGCATATGGACCATCTCTGCACGGTCCAGAGCACAGTCCCTGCTGTGCTGCTCCACAGCCACACACAGTGCCTCCACAGATGTTGCAACCTGCCTTTGCTGCTGTACTGATTCCCGCAGCAGGTGGGTGTGCTCTTCAAATGGGTACTCTGCCACAACGGCATCCTGTCCCCCAGGGTATGGAAGGTCCTGATGCTCAACACCCCTTGAGGGTGGGCGCTGTTCACCAGGACCAGGAATGGGCATATCAAAGGGCGGTGGGCATGTGCCACCGCTGGACACTGTACCCCCAGACCTGGTGGGTGACTGCTGCTGCTGCCCCTCCAACCGCTGTGCCCCAGGGACCACTTGTTCCACTGCTGTAGCCGCAACAGTGCCAGACACCTGCACAGCCACCGGTGTTGCCCCACCGGTGCTGACAGGCACAGCCTGGGACTGTGCCGACATGCTGGCACACACGTTGGAACCAGCTAGGCCCAGGGGCACATGTCTGGCCTGCTGTGTGTCCGCCATGGACACACACTACGTCACTGCCCATTGCAGTCCTTGCATCATCAATGGTGCAGGTATCGCAGCACAGCCACAGCCACAGCGCGCTGGCATGCTTGCATGCCAGACTGCTGAGACACAGGCTGTGCACCCCCACACCCAACTCACCAACACCAGAGTTGGCAGCCTGGCATGCATGCTGGTGCAGTGCATGCTGGCTGGTGACAGAGGTGGATGGACCCTCCTCCCTGTCCAGCAGGTCTTCCTCACTGCCTGGACCCACCACCACCATCCCCTGAAGATGAACAGGATCTGTAACAGAAAGAGAGGACATGTGAGTGCATGTGAACAACCCCCCCCAACACCACCACCATGTCATACTGTGCAGTGATGGGCTTCCACCTGTCTGAAATCCACTTCCTGGTACGCCCTCAATAGCACTCCGCTGCATTGATGCAGCCAGTCGGTCCTCAGCCGGGGTCAGCTCCACCACCGCTGGCTGACCCCCGCCAGTGCCAGCACATGCTGCCCTGAGGGCTGCCACCTTCTCCTTCACCCTCCTGCGGTCTGTCCCCATCTTCTTTTTGCATTCCTGCATGGAGCGCTGGTGGCTTCCGTGCAGGTTCACAGCCTGAGCTACCCCCTCCCATGCAGCCGCACAGGCCTAAGAGGTGCCCCGCCGTCCACTCAGTAGTGACTCCTCCTCCAGGTAGGCCTGGAAAAGGGCCTCTGTCTCCGCCGTGGTGAAGTTGGGCCTCCTCCTCCACCCACTATCCTCACCCTCACCTTGGCTCTGCTCGGTCATGGCGATCTGTATGGGTGGAAGTGGACACCTGTCACTGTGCAGTCTACAGTGTTATCCCATGACAATTGTCCAGAACATCCCACAGCATGCAACCCACCTCTCACCTGCAGTAACCGAATCTGGCCAGCGCAGCCCAATGTCGCACATTTATAGCGCAATGTATGCAAATTAGGAGTGGAGCAACTGTAATGAGATGCAAATCGCGCCACTGCGCCTTTGAATGGCTGATCAGATGATTTGCATGTGTCGGCTGAATATCGCACCGTTGTGATTTGCGCAATACGGTTGAGCAGGCTGAGCCAATGGCGCAGATCTGTGACTGTGTGGTACACTGCATTGCGCATGCCCAGGTAGCTTACGCAGGCGTCTGCCGTGCTGATGATGTGCTCTGCGCGATCGGCAGTTCAGGCCATGGCCACCATTGTTCCAGTGGCGCTGCAGCACTGGGCACCATATAGCACTGTGGCACTACTGCGCAATAGTCCACTGTTGCACTGGCATGCTGGTGATCGGTCGCGCAGGATGCGTAGACGTCAGATGGCGCTGTGCGTGGCCTTGTGTCATAGACCCCTGACCTGGTGTCCGACCTTTTCCCCCTGGTGCTGTTCAGCTGCCATGTGTATGGCTCTATTGCGCTGTTTGGTGACAGCGCTATGTGAACCAATGGCGCTGTATGAACAGCGCGATTGGAACCTATGGTGGTCTATTGCACAACATTTCCATGTGGGGTTGCCGTGCTGCGGGGTGCCATATTGCCTGCTGTACGACCCAAAATATGGCACGCAGAAGAGCTCCCCAATGGAGCCAGGTGGAGGTGGCCAACCTGGTGGCCCTGGTTGAGCTCCACTATGAGGCACTGTACGGGGATGAGCCCCTCACCATGGCCCACACCCAGGTGTGGCTGCAGGTGGCCACTGACCTGGTGAGGGTCACAGGGCAGTGCCAGTCTGTGGAACAGTGCAGGCACAGGTTTAGTGACCTCCGCAGGAGGGAGCCGGACATGCTTCGACGCCTGAGGTCACGTGCCACGAGGGGCATTGTGCCTAGGCCAGGTGGGTGTACCATCTTTGCACCTGTATTCACTGTAGGGGTGTGACTGTGTTTTGGTGGTGGTGCATGGGGGATGGCTCTGCCATGGTTGGCTGTGTCAGTGTGTGAAGGTGTGAGATGCATGGGTCTGGCTGTGTGGGTAGGCACACTCACTGGGGCAGGGGGCAGTCTGCTTTGGGGTCACACTGATGTTTTTCTCAACATTTGTCACCCACAGGCCTGGTGGAGAGGATGCAGGCACAGGCTGAGGAGGGCCATGGCAGGGACCAGGTGGTGGACGGAGGAGACGTGAGGGGTGGGCCACAGCGGCAGCAGCAGCACCCACAGCTGCTTGATGAGTGTGAGTATCATTACATCATGGATGCTATTGCATGCTGGAGGGGGTGGGCATGACCACCAGCCATGGACAACACAACCATGCATGACACAGGCAACAGTCATCACTGTCCAGTGTCACTGCACGTCTGTGTGTGCGTCACTGGTGGTCCATGCACGTACTGGGCACATGGCTGTGGAACTGGCATCCCACCACATTGCCATGTCACTTGAAAGCCTTGTTTGTGCTGTGATGGACATAGACAGTGTGTGTGTGCAGTGGTGCACATAGCTGGTGCTGCCTGGTTGGGCGTGTCATGTGCATGGTCACTGTGGGTGGGTGCATACCATCACAGGTGCAGGGCACTGGGCTATATGCCTTGCAGGTTGGGTGGTGTTCAGGGTTGTGGACAGTCACAGCCATTGACTGTGTTCCCTTTTCCTAGGCCTCAGCATCCTATGCAGGATGGACCGTGTCCTCCAGCGGCTGACCAGGGTCTCCATGGCGACACATGACATCCTCCAGGACATTCAGCGCCATGGGGTGATGTGACAGGGACAGCACCAGGCAGCAGCAGACCAGCCTGCAAGGCTATAGATGTGCTTCCCCTTCCCACTTCACCCATCCCTCCCACCCTGCCTCCCTCTCCCAGTTGTTCACCCCTACCCTTGCCCACCCCTACCTTGTACCCCTACCCCCTTGTCTTGTACATATCTGTATATAGTTTTGTTCTTGATCTTGTTGTTGTAATTTCTGTTTTCCAGTACATATATGTTTTGTTATGAATACTGTGGTGGTCTCTGATTTGCAGCTGGCTATGGTTGCTCAGTTGCAGCGGTGTGCATGCCATCTGGGGTGGTATGGTCCTGGGTATGTGTGTGTGTGTGCGTGTTTGTGTGTGCATGGGGAGGTGTCTCTGGTGTGGCAGTGACTTTCAGTCAGTCTTGCCATCTGCTGCCACCCACTGCTGGGTGCCCAGGGTGGGTCTGGCTTGTATGGTTCTATGCTACACGAGGTTGATGTGTGCCAGGGGGATGCATGGTGTTTACTGCAGTGACAGTCACTGCACATGGGTGGTGTCTTGGGGTCATGGTGCAGGGTGTGTTGTGTTGACGGGGGGGCTGCTGTGCACTGTGGTTGTCAACCCCCTGTGTGTGGCAGTCTCAGCCTGACAGTGGTTGTGCTGGGGCAGCATGGCCCTGCTGTGCTTTGTTGGCTTATCCCCATGGGCCAGTGGATCATCCATCCCTCCCCCAGTGATGCTGTGCTTGGGGTATGCAGGTGTCTTGTTGGTTCTGCATTGTGTTCCTGTGCCCATGTGTGGCATGGCTGGCGGTGGGCCCCAGCCTGCCTCCCTGGTTGTGCAGTTCCATTGCTCTGCTGGGGTGGGGGTACTGCTCTGCTTAAGGCACCTCTTGACTGCTCAGCTGGTTAGCCTTTGTTGCGCTATGGCGCAACCTTCTGCTCAGCTTCCTTCCTGGTTGCACTATGGCGCAGTTTGTGCAATATTCAGATGTTGGCTGCTTGCACAATTTGTTTTGCTCCATGTTTGAATATTGCGTCTGTTGCGCCTATGCGCAATTGACTTGTGCCTGCTCCTGCTGTTGCGCACTTTTTCAACGCAGTTTGAATATCCAGCCCCTTGAAACTAGCTAAGCTATTAGATTAATAATTGAAACAAATACGATGGGCTTTGTTTATTTGTGTAATTTTAAAAGTGTATAAACTGTGTTTATTTCCTAGAACTGAGCCAGATGGGACTGCTTATGTGAATAAGTTAAAAAGTAAAAAACAAACAGCTGGAAATTCTGTGAAAGATAATGTGTGCATAATTGAGAACGTAAGAAACTGGAAAATATTTTTTTAAATAATTTTTTCCTGCACATGCACTTTACTATTGTTTGATGCTTAAAACACAGGTGGTGTTTGGTGCTGGGTCTTCTTATATAAGTGTTGGTATATGCACTTTAAAACAAAATCTTGAAGGAATGTATTAAGATGATATAAAGAATTAAAACAATAGATAAATGATGATGATAAAATGATGATGTCTATTTCATATATTTCAGAATGCTATATTTAAATGAAAGTAGAAATATATGATGAACCATTTGATGTTTATATATAAGATTATGTAAGTAGCACTGGCAGCTGTTTGGACATACTGACTTTTATGATATTTATTCGGTGGTTGTGGACAGTATTTTTAATTTTGTATATGTATTTGTTTGTTCAGAGATGGCATCTCTTGAAAAAGCCTGCTCTGTAGGAGAAACACTGAGACATGTACCGAAATTACAATAAAAAAGAAGTTATCTGAATATCTGAAGCAACTGTCTACAGTGGTATTTATTCGGTGCACCTCACCCCCTATATATTGCAGCCTTTGCTACAGTACCAGAACTGACTTTGGCAGATTGGCCATGATGCCCAGGGAGTGGAAGAGCCAGAGAAACTACTTCAGTCAGTAAAAGCTATTCCCTGGACAGGGCCTTTAGGGGCCAATCATCCACATAAGGGAAAACATACAGACTTTCCCTTCTGAGAGCTGCTGCAACTGCTGCTAAGCACTTGGTAAAGATTTGTGGTGCAGAGGACAAGCCAAAGGGCAACAGCTTGAACTGATAATGCTCACCCTGAAAGGCAAAATGGAGAAACTTTCTGTAAGGAGGAAAGACTAAACTATGCAGTTAGGCATCCTGCATGTCCAGTGAGCACAGCCAGTCCCCTGTTTTGAGGAGGGGGGATCAGGCCTGGCAAAGTAACCATCTGGAACCTTTTGTATTGGACATATAGATTGAGGTGCTTCCCTTTAGGTCCAGAATGGGCCTCAAATCGCAGGCCATTTTGGGTATCAGGAAAAACCTGGAATAGAATCCCTTGTTTCTCTGGCACCTGGAAACTGGTTTGATGGCCTGCTTGTGTAGGGGGGACTGTATCTCCTCCCAGAGACAGGCAAATGAGCTGGATGGTAACTGGAGGGTGGAGGAGAAGTTTCTGGAGGTTGTTAGATGAGCTACAGGGTGTGCCCCTGCTTTATTATTTACAGAATCCATGCATCTGAAGTTATGGTTCTCCATTGATTTAAGTGGAGGGAGAACTGGTCTCCGACCACTGCCTTCTGGTCAGGGAGCAAAAGAGGGGGAGTCCAGCAAGGAGTCAAGCAGAGGTGGAGGGTTCCATGTAAAATCGCGATCACAAAATTGTGATGTAGAAAATGGCACATCATTAATAGTGGGTAGTAATAAGATGACCACTCAACATAACACCTTCAAAAATAGCTCATGCGTCTTTTCAGTTAACTAGATAGGTAGGCTATAAATGATATTAACAGCTGCTCTGTGAAATACCTGATGGTGGCTAATAACTTCCTGGATCCAGGATCGCCATGGTTCCATGGTTTCCTGGTTCCCTGTGTTAGCAGCTCCCATAATTCCTTGCACCCCTAATAATTTTTTTCTTTATTTTTTTTACCAGGAAATGACTGGGCACAGCCCTTTTTCAGTCATGCCTGACATAAAAATACAGTACAATCACAAAAAACAATCAGACAGAGTACAAACCACAGTCACATTATACATTACAATTACATAAATTATTGTCATAGTAAAAAACTTTCAGTAATTTTTTAAAGTGCTTAACATTGTTAGCTTTCTTGACCATAACTGATAAGTTGTTTAAAAGTGTTGGTGCAAACCAAGTAAGGGATCGCCTGGTTGATACCAGTTTTTGCACTACTGGATAGAAAAGCATATCTGTATTTTGTCTAGTTACATATGAACCTTTGTACCACAGAAATTTGTTGGATAAACTGGAAGGTATGGATCTTCGATAAATCATACTGGCAAAAACTGCCACAATGTAATCAATCTGTTGGTCAGGAGGCAAGATATTAATTTTTTCATATGGTAGGCAGTGATGTGTTTTAATTGGAACCCTAAGTCCGAATCTACAAATGCTGTTTAATATACAGTACACTGATACCTTTTTAAAAATGTGGTGCCTTGATTCATAAATAAAACTGTTCCATAGTCCAAAATTGTCAACAGTATTTGTTTGGCTATTACCTTACATGCTTTATCAGTCAAGGCATTAATGTTCCTATGAAAGAAACCCAGTTTTTGATGGATTTTATTTTTTTGATTTTCTCTAAGTGCTCAATTAGGCTCGGTGAGGGGTCTAAATAAACAGCTAAATACCTGGCCAACTAAACTCTGGAGGTGTCATCCCCTTGACTACCCTTGATGACCAGGTCACCCCCGGCCTGGGCAGCCTCTAAGACATCTCAAACAGCATTACATAGCTGTTTTCTTCATTTATTTCAGCTTATTCTGTGAAAGCCAATTTGTCAGTCTGTTATAATCATACTGTAGGTCCCGTTGCACATCTGTAAGAGACTGGCTGGAGCAGAGGAGGACCATGTCATCAGCATAGAGGATACATTTTGTTCTTGTAAGAATGTCTGGAAGGTCATTCACAAAAACTGAAAATAAAATGGTTCCCAACACTGAGCCCTGAGGAATTCCTGACTTCACTTGTAGTGGCTCAGACAAGGAGACACCTATCCTTACCCTCTGTGCCCTATTTTCAAGATAACTATTAAACCATTCCATACTGTTTCCAGTTATTCCAAAGGAATACAGTTTCTGCAGCAGCATATTGTGATCCACCAGATCAAAGGCTCTGGTCAGGTCGACAAACACTGTACCAGTCATTAAACCGTTATCACTAGCATCATGTACAGTGCTTGCCAACTCTACCAGAGCAATTGCTGTCCCATAACCTGGTCTGAAATCATGCTGCTGCTCTACCAGTAACCCTTTCTGGTCAAAATGGAGCATTAGCTGCTTCAAGAAGCATTTTTCTAATAATTTTCCCATTATATGCAGGAGAGAAATCAGCCTATAATTTGCTGCATTAGTCCTGTCCCCTGATTTAAAAATTGGAATTATAGAAGATTCTTTCCAAACTGAAGGTACAATGCCCCTAATTATTGAGATATTAAACAAATAAGTTAGGAGATCTGAGATTTCAACTGCAGCCAATTTTAGTATCCTTGTGAAAATCTTATCTGGTCCACAACCTTTCTTTTCATCCAATTTATGGAGTAGACCTAGTACATCTTCTAAGAGAATGGGAGTAAAGACAAACTCTTCTTCTCTTTGCCTCACATCTTGCATTTCCTTTAATTTATTACTTTTTTCAATCGTGTTTGTCCTAACCTCATTTCCTCCTGTCTGGTGAATTAAAAATGTATTTAAATAAGCTGCTATTTCCTTTGGTTGAGTTTTAACAAGATTCCCATCTATCAGACATTCTAACTCTGACCTAACTTTGGGATTACAAATGTTTTGGAAAGAAGACCAGAACAACCTTGGATCCTTTAATGTTTTTAGCTGTTTTTTTTGGAAATACTTAGATTTTGCCTTATTTATTTCTTTTTTCACTAAGTTTCTTTTATATTTAAAATACGTTAAATGTACTGGGTTTTTGCTTTTTATATATATAGTTGTTTTGCCTTATTGCTTGACTTCATTAAGGTCTGCAATTCCTTTTTGAGCCAAGAAGAGTAATTTCCCTTGACTCTTTGCCTAATCCTAGAGATATTTTTCTCAACAAGGGCCTGTAGTATTTCTGTCAGCCAGACTGCAGTTGGTTCGGGGTGATCAAATGTTTCTATTCTTTTCAAATCTACCTCTGCTAAGTCCCTAAAAATATATCCACTGCCAGTTTTCCAATGTTTCTCCCATCTATTAATTTAGGGGAGACTTTGCCTTATTTTAATTTCATTATACAAAGCAGGGGACAATGGTCCAAGATGGAATCAGACAAAATTTCCCATTGGTGTATGTTATTTGGTCAGTTTGTTACCAACCAATCCAAAGTTGTGTGATTCCCTGTTTTGTAGTTGAACCGTGTGGGACCAGTAACAGACTGGCTCAGTCCATACTTTGTTTGGACATTAGCATACCTGGCTTTCCCACTATCCCTCCAATCCATATTCTGATCTCCCACCAACACGTGCTCTCTCCTGTTTTCATGCTGGGAGACCATACCTTGGAAAAATTGCAGATCTTTATCTAAGTAGTCAGGTGGCTGATAAAAGCAAGTTATACATAGGTGTTTTTCATTGTTTTCCAAACATCAGTTTTATTGTCAAATACTCAGTCTGGTTGTTGCAAATACACTTTTTTACTTCCTGCACTACAAATTTGTCTTTAACATTAAATAGAACCCCATCTCCTCTCTTCTTACCTGTCCTGTCCTGTCTAAATAATCTGTAATAATTTATATACAAGTGCTCATCTGGAAGTTATGTTTTTAACCAAGTTTCCCTTAACCCAACTACATTAAACCCTTCAGTTTCTATCCAGTCTTCTAATTCAGAGAAATTGGCCTGCACACTATATGCATTCAAGTAGGCCAATCTCAAACCCTTAGTGCTCCATTTCCCTCCGCTAGTGTAGAAAGGGCCTCTGTTAGATGGAAACAGAGGACCAGGATTAAGTTTTATATCTCCAGCCATTACCAGGAGTAAACATAACACTAGTTTATTAACACAATTGGCAGGTGTCCTTACCAATCTATATCTAATCACCCCAGTTTTATCACTAGTCATACCAGACATGCTTACAGATAAAAATACTGCTGATGTATCAGATAACAAAAGTGAGGCAGCTCCTAAGTTATAATAGTTAAAACTAGCCAGTAGTGATTTATCCTGTATGCTGGAGGTCTCGGTGTCCTTCCTTGGACAGCAATGCCCTTCCAGCACATGTATCCCATACGTATACTTTGTAGCTACCTAAGCTCCCCATAGTAGCACAAGTCCAAGTACCATCAGACCATTATTGCCCATTATACTTCAATGTGATTTGTGAGTAAAAAATGAATTTATTTTTATAGCAGCCTCCCTACAGCCTTCCTCCACTCACATGTGCGGCAGCTACATAGACAGATACTAGTGCGGCTGCACTTTTCTGCTGAGTGTCTCTGCCCCCTGTGTCACCTGACCTGCTGCACCTCCTGGTAGCCCCCACTTATTGGGCCGGTGAAGATCTAGTTAGAGCAGGCAGGTGAATGTCCAGTTCTTGCTGCACAGCAAAGCTGAATGTCGGTACCAAGAGTCTGCTGAATGGAGACTGCTGCAGTTCATGTTAGCCAGGGAGCAAGAAGCACACCCTACAGCACAGTCCAAATGTAACTGCTGGAATCAGAAGAAAAGAATGGTAGGCACCAGATGTAATTGCAGGTGGCTTAGTTGTAGACTTGTTGAGTGGCTGCACTTTTATGCTGAGTGTCTCTGCCTCCTGTGTCACCTGACCTACTGCATCTCCCGGTAGCTCCCCCCACTTACCAGACCGGTGAAGAGCTAGTTAGAGCAGGCAGGTGAATGTCCAGTTCGTGGGGCCCAGCAAAGTTGAATGCTGGCACCAAGCGACTGCCTAATGGAGACTGCTGCAGTTCATGTCAAGTCAAGTCAAGTCAAGTTTATTGTTCTTCCAATAAATTGAAAAAATTTCTGGACATTACAATTTTTAAATTTAAAAATACAAAATGTGAAATAAATTAAAAATATGATTAAACAGACTCCTTATCTCATTAGAATAACTCTCATAAGAAAGTATGCTGGTTAAAATTCTTCAGATTGTATAAAAAACAATTCATTTATCTCTGAGCCACTTTCAGTATGCTTTTTTCTTAACACTTATTACAGACATTATAAAATTCCCTACCAGTATTGCATCTTGAACAGTCATTAGGTGCATCAATATGAATATCACATCATATGTTAAATTTGCATATTTACTAAAAATTTTCCCCAAATATTTAAACCGAATATAATTAAATAAAAGGCATTGAATTAATACATGCTTTAACGATTCAGTAAATCCTCTATTGCAAGGACATTTATCCTGAGTTGATTCATTTAATTTTAATTTATTAAAGTAAATGTATTTTGATATAATAAGTTCAAATCTCGACCAGGTTATTGCTTTACGTATGTATGGTGATAAAGGAAGTCGTAAGTATTCTTCCATGTTGGAATCAATTTTGTTTTGAGCAAACCACAGGGCTTGTCTTTGGCTCCTTACTTGATTCATCTGAATTTGTGTGGCTTTTGTAAAAGTTTTTTTTCAAATTAACCTTATAGCTTTGTGTATTTTATTTCCGCTTGCCAATCATTCCATAGGTGAGTTGACTCTATACTGTGTAATATTTGAAAAAGGGATTTTAACCATAGAGAGGTAAAACCTTCTTTATGCCAGGATTCCTTTTCCATTATACAGTTCAATGGCATAACATTATTTATATTATTTATTGATCTCAACCAATATGTGACTATCCTTAGGTTAATAAGGGAAATCAAAGGTAATCTGCCTAATTCTGTTCTATTGATCCAGCCATTGAAGTGGGAACTTGTAAAATATATTTATAATAATATAAAAGAGGGGTTTCCAGTTGTGGATAATGATTATATCCCCAGATTTCCGCTCCACATAATAGTAGTGGGGTAATTTTTGCCTCCCCTGCTTTAATAGCAGGTATTACCATAAAACCTTCATATTTAATGTTAAATCTTTGCAGTGCTTTTGCTGCATACTTTGCCTTATTAATCTGTTCCTTAATATGATGTGCCCAGAAGTTTCTAGAGTGTAATGTTATACCAAGGTATTTATAAGATGTCACTATTTCAATAGGGGCATCATTGTAGAAAATCCTTGGTTTTGATGACCGATTTCCAAAGATCATTATTTTGTTTTGTCTAGGTTTATTCTCAATTCCAATTTTTACATTTATTCACAAGAGATTTAAATTTTAATTTAGTCCTTTAGGGGTCAGTGATAGTAGAATTAGATCATCTGCATATGCTAGGTTGTGTATGTATTGATCTTTTATTTTGGAGAGTCCCACTGATCATTTAAGTCATAATCTAATAAGGTATCTATATAGATATTGAATAATAGGGAGCTAGTAAACATCCCTGTTTAATACCTTTAGAGGTTGGGAAATATTCTGTGATATTTCCTCTTTGATCAAATCTCACTGCCGATAAGTATTAGTATAAAGTAAAACCATAGGGAGGAGTAAAGATGAAGGGAGGCCTCGAATCCTAAGAATTTCCCATAAAGTCTGTCTTATTAATGAATCGAACGCAGCAGAGAAATCATCAAATAAAACATAAAGTCTCATTTTCCTAAATAATATGTATTTCTCCAGTAGATGGAATAATACGAAAACATTATCTGTTGTGGAAAATCCATGACGAAATCCAGCTTGAAATTTTGAAAGAGGGCTATTAGTATCTATCCAGATTTGTAGTTTGTTTAACAATATACGAGAGAATATTTTCCCTGCAATGTCTAGTAAGTTTATTGGGCCGTAATTACTTGGTTTGTATAATGAACCTTTTTTATGAATAGGTATTATTATGTTTTTTTGCCATGACCATGTCAGTCAGGGACCAAGAAGCACACCCCACAGCACAGTCCAAATCTCTTTAAAATGGAGCATAACTTGCCACTTTGTTTGGTCCATCATTCCTGGGATGCTTGGGTGTAGCTCCAGTGCTGGCAGGAGAGGGAAAGGCAGCTGGGACCCTGCATTTCCCTTGGGGCTGGGGGCCCATACTGGGCCTATTGAATGCTCTATGAATGAGAGGGCATCCTCTACCTCTCAGTTGGTTTGTATTGTAGAGGGAGTGGACAGACTTGAGGGCCTTGCCTGATGTTTGCAGGTCATTAATAATATCCTGGACATCAGGGCCAAACAGCCTAGTGCCATTAAAGGGAGCATTAAGCCACTTTTGCTGAACATCAGCAGCAAAACTGGATGCTCTCTGCCATGACTGCTTATGTAGACATATGCCTGTGGCAGCAGCCCTGGCAAGGGTATCAACCATATCACAGAGGGCCCTGAGGAGGTGCTTACTAACATCCTTAGAGGCTTGGAGGCATTGAAGCAGCTTTTGCTTTGGTATGCCATCTGGAAAGGCCTGTGTTGTGGCCCTGTCCTTTTTCCAACTGGCATTTTGGTACTTCACCATGAGAGGCAGGTAGTTTGCAATCCTCAAGCCCAGAGTGGAGGAAACATATGCCCTCTTACCACAGAGGGTGATTCTGAGAGACTCCTTATCTGAGGTAAGGGAACTAAGGTGCCAAGGCACCTTAGACCTGTCATGAGCTGCCTGGATGACCACTGAGGCTTTCTCAGGCTGGGCAGCATAGCAGGGGAGACCTTGGGGGGGGCATGATAACATTTACCAGCCCTGCGGGGCATAGCTGGCACAACATCTGATCTGTGTCAGGGTGCCATGGCTGCATTCCTCAAAGCAGAAGGGATTGGAGGAATGATTCTGGGGAGAGATTCAGGGATCTCCAGGAAGTCTACCATCTCTTTCCTGGTGACATTCTCTTCCTCAGTGTGGAAGCCCATAGCTGAGGAGAGATGCTTCATCACATTGAAAAATGAGGGGTCCTTAGGAGGAGAACTAGCAGTATGCTTTATTGTATCCTCAATGACAGAGGAAGCAGTAGACCTGTCAGAGACCAGTATGTCTTCCTCTGCTTCCTCCTCATCCTCAGTAAAAATGAGGTCTGGATGGTAGTACATTATGTTAGCAAACCAAAATGAGCGACTGCAGAATGAGCGACTTAGCTTGGTCAACTACTGGAGTTGCAAGGGTTGAAGGTTAGTGATTGCAGGGAACCATGATTATGGAGGAACAAAATAGCAAGGGCAAAGCATGGTGAGGCTAGGGAGGTGTGGTGTTATGCTGGATGAATACATCAGTGAAGCCTGCTGCTGCCGAGCTGTCACCTGGCATTGTGGATAGGGTCGCTGACTGCTGTGGCGATGGTCCCAAGTTTGGGTCTGGCTGTAGGTGTGTTTCTTTTTGTGTTGTGTTGCCTGTGATATATTTTTTTACTTGTTCCCCAGACAAGATAGTGCCCTGCATACTGTTTCCCCCTCCCATGTATTTTTACTTCCCCTCGGTGTCCACCCACTCCTTGGTGTTGGCTGTTTTAGTTCGGTTGGTGCTGTGTTCCAAGCTCCCCACATTAAATATTACTTTTATTGTGTGGCTGTTGTTTGTTGGTTTTTAGTCATCGGGGTTGTTGTGTTGGCTATTTTTTATACAGCAAATTGCACTCACTGTTGTGTGAGTCACTGAAATATTTTCACTGATATGACATGGAACCAGTCTGGATGGTACTTCTCCTCAACATAGATCTCTTCAACTTCAGGGTATGATGTCGGATCTGCCAGTGACTGCTCATGGGGAGCTTCCTGTGGCCGATGAGTGGGCATTGGTAATGAAACTGATGTCGATGGCATCAGCAAGGGGGGTCTGTAAGTGCCCAGCTGCTGTACCAGCACATTAGTGAATTTAAGCAGGACTTCGTTCAGGTCAATGGTGGTCATTGATGGAGGGGGGGATCAATGGCTCAGGTGTTGATGACCAACCTGCTAGGTCCTGAGGAACTGAAGAGCCTGTAGCCCTGGAGGGAGAGGGGGCCAACTTCAACAGGAGAGTCATCAACAATGCTCCTGCCATCAACGGCCTTCTGGAGGAGGTTGTGGAGTCAAAAACAGTGGTGGAATTCAAGCATGCATGGGACAGTCATAAGGCAATTCTAGGGGGTGAGGGTAGGAAGAAGTAGGCTAGGTTAACTAGGATCTGCAGCTTATCCATTAGGTAGGGAAATGGGCAGACTGGGTGGGCCAAGCTGTCCTTATCTGCCATCAAATTCTATGTTTCTTTGTTTCTATGAAGGAGGGGCCAACGACCTGGAGGTCGATGGTCGGGTACCCTGAGAATTGGGTGGAGAAGCTGTCTGTATGGGTCTGGTGGACACTGAGACTTGAACAGCAGTCTTCTGTGTCGGTGCAGCCACAGCCAAGCTGATGAGGATCCCCAGAGGAAGAAGAAAAGGCCATTGAGGAATGAAATCTTTGCCGGGGGGAGCGATCATGATATCAGTCTTTTTTATGATTTTTCACTAAGGATTTGTCTTGGGCCTTGGAGACCTGGGTGCTCAATGATACAGTCAGCAATTGAGAGGCTTGGACCCTGGAGGACCCCTGCCTGGAGCTGACTACCTATTGATCCATCAGGAAATTTTTAAGAGCCTTTTTGCATCACCTTAGGGTTGTTTGATTAAATTTCTGGCAGCTCAAAGTCTGAAACTTCATGATCAGGCCCAAGACAGCAGACACAAAGATAGTATTCATCTGTGGAGGCAATCTTCTTTTTGCAACGGCAGTGATGGAAGAGAGAGGTAGAGGGATTAACTCTCAACATAAACAAGTTGGAGGTCTCACTACAAAAAAAGAGATTCAGAAAAAATATTAAAGAAAAGCCGTAGGTGAAACAATGGTACAAATACTGTGTCGGAGCTTCATCTAAGACCCAATGTGATTGAGTCAATGGCAGGAAAGAACTGAAGTGGCAGCAGGGCTGCTCACACCTTTATAGGGTTGGTAATGTCAATGGAAGTCGACGGTGTGGGTGACCTTAATTGTACTGCTGGAAATCTTCCGTGTGGATTCCCCTTCACCGATGGTGAAGTTCCTACAGTGTAACCTGATGACTGAGATAACCCCGATGAAGATTTATAAATTTGCCTGGTGTCTATTGGCACCCCCCACCCTCCCATCCAGGTCCCTGTCATTTTATACAGTACATTTCCCTAGCCTTTAGTGGCACCACCACCCTACAATCACTGTTCTTGTCATTGGTAATTTCCCTGGTGTCTAGCGGCACTCTTCATGTTCCAGTCATTGTCCCCATAAGTCTTAAACATTTCCTTGGTGTCTAGTGGCACACCCCACCCTTCAGTGGATGTCCTCATTCATATTTGTTGTTTCCTTGGTGTCTAGTGGCACCCCCCCATTGCCCTCCTGTATTAAAAAAAAGAAAACTGTCCCTCAATGTCTTTTTTTTTCCCTAAATCTGTAAAAATAAAATGGTCCATTGCCAATCCAACCTCCTGAACCCTGACATCCAACTGAATGACCATGACTCTGCACCCCACTACACCCCCACATGCTCACTCTTAACTGAACAGCTCCCAGGGTGAAGATCTACTCTCCGATTGAAGACATGTCTTGCTTCTGGAACTACGAATTGCAATATGAGAAAGTAAGGTAAGTGCAGTTCAATGTATTTCAATGGGGGTTTCAACCTCTGATGCATAACTTTGCCATTTTTGCATATTTTTACTCCAAAATTTCAACATGACCTTTTTGAGATCCCAAATCATGAACAGTGTTACTGGAATTATGCAAATATGTTCCAAAAGGTGATTTTGCAGTTAATTGGCCAAATCACCTTTCAGGCAGGATTTCAACATTTTCACCAGAATTTTCACTTTTTCATGAGGTGGGGTCATAAGAAAGGTATGTTGAAAATTTAGGGTCAAAATATGTTAAAATGGCAAAATTGTTCACATCTATTACCATTTTACTACTCTCACTCTTAACTTTTGTAATTTTCAGTATTTTCACCAGATTTTCAACGTAGCCATTTCTTTACACCACTTCATGTATGTGACAGCTGACATTGTTCTAATGTTGCCCAAAATGACTTTTCATGCCTCTGGCATAGAATGATGCTGTGGTGGCATGAAATTACATTTTGGCGAGGATTTGACAATTTTTACTACTAGGTTCATTGAGAGGGGTACTAAGAAGGCTATGCAGACAGTTTGGTTGCTGTTATCCTACAAATAGAAGTGCAGGGCCTTCTTGGCCCTGTGCTTCACATAAACATACAAATATGCATGTACAGAAAAATGGGATTGCAGGACCCAGAGGGCCCTGTGCTTTATCAGATGAATAAGGATACAATTACACTATCTGAAAAAGTATGGATAGAAGAGAGTGCAGATCCCTCCAGGCCATGCACTCCAATACAAAAATAAGGATATGATTATATTATCTCAACAAGTAAGGAAGTTCTTTGCAAACAACTGTATTAATGCAACATTTAGGGTCTAGGCTAAAGCAAAAAAGTAGGTAAATGTGGCTTTAGGGTTTCCAACCCTAAAACCCCAATCCCACCCCTAAAGCAAATCAGGGTTGGAGTCTTCTTAGGGGTTGTGAACCATAAAGCTCACCCCATTCTATACACTCCAGAAACATACACACCTAATGGGGTGAGTGTTAGGGTTGACAACCCCTATGAAGACTCCACCCCTGATTTGCTTTAGAGGTGATATTTTAGGTCGAAAACCCTAAAATCACATTTCACTACTTTTTTGCTTTAGCCTGGACCCTAAATGTTGCAATAACACAGCTTTTTTGTAAAGAATACATACTGTATACATTTTAGGGGTGCGGTTGCCCTCTGTAGTTAGGGTTGAGCAGGGCTTTCTGTGTTAAACCTCAAATTTTGCACTTTAATATCTTCACAACTGTTCAATGGATTTGCTTACAATTTTGCATGAGTGGTCTCATCGGGTAGGTATCATGATGTGTCAAGTTACATTCTGATCGGATGTGTGGATTCTGAAATCTAGATAGTGCAAAACATTAACAAATCATAATAATTGCTGTTTTTTTGTCATTGCCTTGTGCACAGATGGTTTTGAATTTTGGTTTGAAATTTTCAGGGTAGAAAGGGCTTGGGTCACAGATGTGCTTTCACTTGTTTGGTGAAAAAATATGAATCCACTCCAAAGTTATTACATTTTAAAGTTCCCATTATTTTCAATAGAAATTTCACTCTCCTGGATAGCTTCCTGGAATGAAAAAATAATGTTGCCAGAATGTGCCTTGGTGCAGCACAATTGCCATGTGACATGGTTGCCATTGGCATCATTGTGTCACTGTAGTGTGGATCAACCATATAGGTGTCAAATCGACATGCTGGAACCTTTAATTTTTTTCTTACATTGTTCCCTGTTGTTCAGTGGCACCCCCCACTTCCATTGTTACCCTTGTAACATTTTTTATATCCCTGGTGTCTAGTGGCACCCCTCACCCTCCCATTCCAATCCACATAAATATTTTATATCTCCCTAATGTCTAATGGTGTCTAGTGGTGCCCCCCACCCTTCGATTCCCCATCCTATAAATTTTTACTTTATCCCTGGTGTCTAGTTGCTCCCCCCCACCCTCCAATGGCTGTCGCCCTTATATTTTCCAGTTGCCCTGGTGGCTAGTGGCACCTCACCATGCTCCAATATCAGTCTAACTCTGAAAATAAAAAAGGGTCCCTCGATTTCTTTTTTTTTCAAATCTGAAAAAAAAAGTCCATCAGTGATGTGCCCCAAGCCTGACCTCCCACAAAGCACCCAACACCCTGCACCCCGCACCTACTCCCTCACTCACATGAACAGGTCCCAATGTGAAGATCCACTCTGCCATTGGCAACGCGTCTTGCTGCTGGAACCAGCAACTACTATATGACAAATAAGCTAAGTGTGGTTGAAAACCCCACTGAAATACATTGAACCGTACTTACCTTATTTGTCATATAACAGTCGCTGGTTTCAGCAGCAAGACATGTCTTTGATGGGAAAGTGGATCTGCACACTAGGATCTGTTCTGGTGAGTGAGGGTGTTTGGGGGTCTGGGGGATGCAGGGTGGTGGGTTCTCAATCAGGCTAAGGGGCCACATCAGTGATGGATTTTTTTTTACATGTAAAAAAAGACATAGAGGGACTGTTTTCTTATTGACAGGGTTAGATAGAGATCGGAGGGTGGGGGCTGCTACTAGCCACCAGGGCAACCTGAAAATACAAGGGGGATGGCCATCAGAGGTTTGGGATCACCACTAAACACCAGGGATATTGATCATAAATGTTTCCCTTTCTATAGATTCTGTAAACACTAGGGCCACATATTCAAAAGAGATGCGTGGCACAAAGTGGAGATGCGCAGCATAGTCAGGGAAATGTGCCGAGGTGTGATATTCAAATGGAAGAGATACACTGCACAAAATCAAATGTGTGATCAGGCAGAAATAATGTATGCAGTACAGAAAAAGGGTGTTTGAACCTGAATGTGCTGCACAACCATATATTCAACAAAAATTAGCTTTACATGTGGCGTGGAACCCAAAAATGTGCCACACAAAGTTAGGTATACAGTATAAGGAGATTTCCTAAACTGGCAAGCCATACAGACGTTGTCTTCAGCACTGCAACAACAATGGATGGGTCAGTATTCCACATGGCAGCTGTGATGGCTGATATAAGGAGGTGGGTACAACAGCAATATGGCTGTGGAAGGGTCCATAGGTGGTTATGCCCACCAGAGATGGTACCGTGCCTGTGTCACATTTGAACAGCTCAGTGACACAGACATTGTGGGCCAGTACTGGCTCAACAGCACAAGTCTGAGACAGCTCTGTGAGCTGCTCCATGATAATCTGCAGGCACCAACATACAGAAGTCACACCATGATGGTGGAGACAAAGGTGACAGCAGCGCTGTGCCTGCTCACCATGGACACCTTCCAGATTCCGGTGAGTGACATCACCGGTATTACACAGTTCACCATGTCCCATCTCCTCATGCAGTTCCTCACCGCTCTGCTGCCCCATGCTACGCAGTTCATACCATTCCCTAGCACAGCAGATGAGTGTACGGAAACAATGCAGCACTTCCACAGGGTTGCATGAATGAAAGGCATGCTAGGGGCCATTGACTGCACCCATGTGGCAATCAGAGCACCACCTGGTGGTAACAAGGAGGTGCACATAAACAGGAAGGGATTCTACTCCCTAAACTGCCAGGTGGTGTGCAATGCAGCAGGGTGCTTTATCAATGTCTTTGCCCTCTTCTCTGGGAGTGTACACAATGCCTATGTTTGGAATCAGTCATCCCTGTGCCCACAATTTGAGACTGGTGAGATACCCAGTGGCCATCTTATGGGTGAGTGGCACATACCCCCACGATAAAGGTGCATACGTTGCCACCCACCACACTGCCATAGGTGGTTCAGGGGGTAACCCAGTATGAATGAGGCACTGCAATGGCCGATAGATACATAGCACGTAGGATGGGGAGAGGGAGCCAGAGAGGGTACTGCAAAATGACATACACTAGACATGGTTGGGAACCAACCAAGGTGGCCCTACACATGATGGACTGCAACAGGCACGGGCAACAGAGTGCAGACAGCTAGTGTCTACCTGCAACACTGTGTGAGGGAGTAGAGCAGTGTGATGCATTGGAAAGTGACAGTGTTGTGTGGCACAAACAGGCTCTGCTGCAGTGACACAATGCAGAGAAAATACCATGAGGTCTGCAGTGGCAGTGACAGTGGACACACAATAGCTGGGAATATGACACAGTGGCATGCGAGGGCACATGCAAGTGGGAAACAGTGTCCGGTGTACAGTACAGACGGGGACAGACAGCAGACACAGGGCATGGGGGGTGGAAGAGACTGCCATGGATGGGTACTGTAGACTAACATGTCCCCTTCCTCCAAACATGTGACAGTGCCTACCCCCTCCAACCGATGGTTGCTCACCCCATCCTACTGCCCATGTCCAAAGCTGAGAAGAGATACAACAAGTCCTCATCGTGACAAGGAACATCATTGAGCATGTGTTGGCATGTTAAATATGCCGTTTAGGTGACTGGACAGTTCAGTGGTGCCCTACAGTATAGGCCAAACAAGGCCTGTGGCATATTCCTTGCCTGTTGCATGCTACACAACATGGCCATTGACCATGGAATAGTACTCTAGGTCCCTGAGTGCAACAGTGCAAAAGACAAGGAGTCATAGGATGAGGGTGAGCAGTCAGCACTAAACTGGAGAGACCCAAGACTGGCCCTGAGGGGATGGTGGCACAGGGATGCCATCATGCAGGAGCATTTTGGACCCTGATGGTGAGTACTGTAGGCAGCCGTGACAGTGCAGGCATGCACACAGGCACAGAAGACGTGGGAGCATGGTGTACCTCATGGTGATGTGGTGGGAATTGTTCACAGCTGTGTGACATGCAGACAGTTGCACCCAGGCCACATGCACACATGTCCACCAGAGGGGCAACAATGCCAAGGATGCACACAGGTGGATGTGGTGCAATGGCTTGGGTCAGAGAGAGACAATTGGCACAGACCCACAGTGGTAGGCCACAGGTGCACTCATCCCGCTGATGCCACCCCCACGACAACATGGCCCACATCCATGGCCCAGATGCTACACAAACAGCGAAACAATGATACAGGAGCATGTGTGTGGGATACTGTGTGGACAGGGTGTGAACAGCACACAGCCCTGTGTGGGAATGGGTAGATGGTCCCCCACCAATGGTCATGAGGCATTATGGGCAGGCCAACATTGCCCTGAACACCTCAGGATGTGCACGAGCACCCAACACAGACATGTGCGTAGCCCCACACCACAGCCATGGGTGACTCCAGTGTAATCATCTGTGCCACAGGAAGCAATGGTTCTGGCCCTGAGGGGGTCAAATCCACATGACCGGGAATGACTCATTGAGGTCGGGGTTGAGAAGTGCCACTGAGGCTAGGGGTAGATGGTGCAGCAAGGGCAGGACGGCATCTCAAAGGCATTGTGCACATGCTGTGATGGGGTGTGTGTGAGGGGATGCTGCGCAGCATGTGGTGGGAGTTCCGGACCACAAGTGGCCATTGCTGCAGATCCCTTCAGTATGGCCTGTGCAATACAGACAAGGCCTGCGGTCATGTCTGCATGCAGGAGGCGTGTCGCCCCTATGAGTTCAGCATGGTGAATGGATGCCCACTCATCAGGGAGCCACAACTGCACCTGCAGCCACTGCACAGCTTCACAGAGTGCCACCTAGCACTCCATGGAAGCCCTCAGTAGCCATGTGTGCTCCGGCAGCTCATCGTCAGGGGACATGTTTTGTTGAGGGGGCTGCCCATCAGGGAAGGTTGTGGCCTGTTGCGTGACTAACACCTCCCATGGCTGCCACACAGCTGGCAGAAGTGTACCTGGGGATGTTGTGTGGGCAATCACAGTGCACGCTTTGTCCGCCTGACCACTTGCACAGTCAGGCCATTGTTGGTCTCCAGTACCCTGGTGCAGAGTGGTGCTGCACCCTGCCTGCACAGCAGCAGGTCAGCCCAGTATGCACCCAGCCTGCATCATGCCTGACTGCATACAGTGGCCTACCTGCTGCACATGGGATGTCCCGGGATGTCTGTTGGTGTCACTTGCGGCATGTGTGGCATCCGCCATGGCTACAAGGGGGATTGTGTCGGGTGTAAAGCTTTAAAGCTATGTGACATCATCATCCTCTCTGTCCAATGCAAGCACATCCAAGGTATCCAGGAGATCAATCCCAGAATGAGAGATGTCATCATCAATATCACTGATGTCCCCTGCCCCCTATATGGATGTGTTCAGAGCAGAGGCCACCACACCGGCTGATGTCATGGCCACAGGTACGTTGCTCCACTACCCTGGTGGCCATACCCACAAAGCTGTACCTGTCCCAAGATATGATAGTGTTGTGGAGGCAAAATGTGAAACCATGGTAAGGGCTGCATGTCCATGGTGACAGAACAGTAACAGACACAGAGAGGTGAACATGCGTGTCACAGGTGTGCAGGTGGTGAGACATGGGCAGAACAATGTGAGCAGGACACATTGCAGACATGCCATGCTGCATGGAGGAGTTGAGAGGCACAAGGAGTGTGGCCAGTGAATGCCAATTGGTAGGTACACACCACAAGACCCCTCCACACACAACACCCCCCCATGCAGGCCCCGGCTGATTGCACAGTGGGTGTCTGGTATCACCCCAACCCACTGCACATGCTGTACACATATCCACAACATACATCATAGAGGGTGATACATACACAACACCCAGATGCCAGCAGTATGGCTCAGACACACGTGCATGTGAATGTCAACAGAATAGACAACAGATAGTACTGGCTCCCAACAAGGCTGGTAACACCTGCGTATAGTGATCATGCTGGACCCCAACACTGGCATGCACAGCCGCATAGCATCCACCACTCTGTGGCCACCCACTGCTACAAAGACTGTATAACTTGCTACACACAGACTGTCAACTCCACATACAGGACTGTACATGACATGTGTATTGCATACTCACAGTGCAGCGACAGACCACCTCCGATATTGAATCCACCACTAGCCATGCCCTCTACTGACACACGGCTGAGTGTCATGGCCATGAGGGCATCCTGCGCTGTCATGGCAGGGATTGTGGAAGATTCCTTCTCCGGTTGCAGTGCAGGAGGCATGGGCCTGGGCCAGTTGTTCCTTGCAGCATTGACGGTGTACCACTGATGTGCTTAATGCACTCCTGTGGTGTTCTGTTGCACTGCCCCTGTGCATTATCGGCCACTGCTACCTCCTGCCATCCCTGTGCCCGATCCTGCTGGGTTCCAATATTCTGACTCAGGAGGTCCTCCCGCAACATGTAGGACTCAATGAGTGCCTGCTGCTCATCCTTAGTGAAATTTGGATGTCATCATCATTTTTCAGACTCAGACTCCATACAGTACTGATGCTTGTGGGCAAACAGATAGGGTTAGGGCCAGCTACAGCATCAGTGACATATGAACATACAAAATTTGCCAGCAGATAAAGGCCTAGAGGTCTATCAAGTCTGCTCGAATGTGCAGCTAGTAGCCCTTATTCTGCAGCTTTCCCTCCTTCCACCCTTCCCCTTCATTAACCCTCCCCCTTGTCCTGTCCCATCCCCTTTTGAAGCAGTCCACTGTTCTACTGGATACCACTTCTGCAGGTAAAGCATTCCACCCAGCCACCACCCTCTCTGTAAAAAAGTGTCTCCTCATCTCCTCCTGAACCTTCCTCCTCCAGTCTCATATCATAGCCCCTGGTGTCCTCCCTTCTTACTTTGAACAGCCCCTCTGTACCTATCTTGTTTATTCCTTGCATGTACTTTAAGGTTTCAATCATGTCCCCCCGTCCCTCCTCTCCTCCAGTGAGCACATGTTAAACTCCCTCAGCCTCCTCTCATATGATAAGTCCCCCAGCCCCTTGATCATCTTTGTCATCCTGCGCTGCAACCACTCCAGTAACTTAATGTCCCTCTTTGGATACGGGTGCCAGAACTACATGCAGTACTCCAGGTGCGGTCTAACTAATGACCTATACAGTGGCAGAATCACCTCCTCCCTCCTCGAGGATATACCCCTTGCAATACAACCCAGAATTTTGTTGGCCTTTGCAGCTGCCTTCCTACATTGTGCCGAGTTGTTCATTGACCCTGTAATGAGTACACCCAGATCCTTCTCCTCCTATGTCTGGGCTAGCTGCACTCCCCCAGCTGGTAACTCCTCCTTGGGTTCTTCATCCCAAAATGCAGCACCTTTCACTTTTTGGCATTAAATCCCAGTTGCCAGGTGTCTTACCAGGTTTCAAGCTTTGCCAGATCATCCTACAACCCCTGCCATCCCCCAGGTAGTCCACCACTGCTCCTAACTTGGTATCATCAGCAAACAGACCGATCTTGCTCATTATGTCCAATGATATGTCTGCAATGAATATCCCAAACAACACTGGTCCCAACACCGAGCCCTATGGAACACCGCTTGTCACTACCCTTGAGTGTGAGAGCTCCCCACCCACCACCACCCTCTGTTGCCTTCCCTGAAGCCAGTTTCCTACTCATCTCCCCAGCTTTGCACCATCCCCTGTGCCTACTAATCCTACTCCCAGCCTTCCATGTGGCACTGAGTCGAATGCCTTCACTGAAGTCCAGATACAGGACATCTACTGCATGGCCCCCGTCCAGTTGCCTGTTACCCAGTCATAGAACTCCACCAGGTTGGTTTGGCAGGATCTGCTCCATATGAAGCCATGCTGTCTGCTGTCCTGCAGTCCTTTGGCCTCTAGGAAGGCCACCAGCCACTCCTTCAGGATAGTCTCCATTAGTTTACCCACAATGGATGTGAGGCTCACTGATCTGTAGTTTCCTGGTTCATCCTTGGGGCCACTCTTGTGGAGGGGCACCACATGAGCCATCCCCCCAGTCCTGAGGCACACACCCCGAATGTAGTGAGGCATTAAATAGGTCTGCCAAAGGTCCTGCAAGGACCTCTGCCAGCCTTCTTCAGTACCCTGGGTGGATGCCATCTGGCCTGGCGCCTTGCCCACCCTCAGTGCCTTCAAACCTCCCGAACTCTGCCTCCATGATTTCCCCATCTGTCACCCCTTCCCCTGTTTCTGCCATTTCTCCCTTTGGGTGTTACCTCCTCTCTTTAGTAAATACTGAGCAGAAGTACTCATTTAGTGCTTCTGCCTTATCGCATCCTGCTTCCACCCAACCCCCTTCCTTCTTAATCCTTACTATGTGGTCCTTACAGCTCCTTTCCTCCCTTATGTACCTAAAGAAGTCCTTCTCCCCCTTCTTAATGCCTTGTGTCAGTCTAAGTTCCCTAGATGCCTTGGCTCCCCTTACTACCCTTGTCACCTTCCTCGAGTCCATCAAGTACTCCTCCCTGTCCTCCCCCTCCCTGTTTTCTTTGCACTCCCAAAGGCAGCTCTTTCTCCTTCCACTTTTCCCATGACCCTTTGCTCAACCAGCTCAGTTTTTACCCCTAGCCTTCTTGTTCTGGGCCTTGCAGCAGGTTTTGGTTGCCGCCACTATCCCCAGCTTTATGAGCTCCCACCTCTGGTTAGTGCCCATTCTGGATTGAATTCTGGCCAGGTACCCTTTTACCGCTTCCCCCATCCTCCCAAAGTTGGCCCTCCAGAAGTCCAGCACTCTTGTGCCAGATTCCGATCCTTCCTTGCCCATATCCAATGTGATCCATACTGAGTGGTGGTCATTCCCTGACAGCGGTTCCTCCACTGTAACTTCTCTCACAAAGTCCCCAAATTGCCAGCACAAGGTCAAGAGTATTCCCTAACCTGGTTGGTTCACTGACCATTTGCAGCAGGAAGCTGTCCTGGATGGCATCCAGCAGTACCTGCTCCCTTCTGTTCCTGGTTGTTGGGGTACTCCAGTCCACTCCTGGCATGTTGAAGTCCCCACAATCACCACACTACCCATCTCACAGGTCCTCCTGATCTGTCCTGCTAGCTCCCCTGTCTAACCTCCATCTGAGATGGCAGCCTGTACACCACTCCCATTCTAAGAATCCTATTCTTGGAATCCTGGATTTGCATCCAAAGTGACTCCATACTACCCTCTTCCCCTTCCTCCCTCACACTTCAGTCCTTCCTTCACATACAGTGCCACACCCCCTTCTTTCCCAATCACCCTGTCCCTATGAAATAACCTGTACCCTGGTACAGACAGGTCCCAGTCATTGTATTGGGTGGCCCATGTTTCTGTGATGGCTGTAAGGTCCACCTCTCCCTCTGCCATGAGCACCTGTAACTCTGCAGTTGTCCTCCCAAGGCCCCTAGCATTAAGGGTAACCACCTCCCCCCCCATCCTGGCCTCCTTTACTAGCATCACCAATAGTGCTGCAATTTGTCCCTTGTCACTGTTTTGGGAACATATAGTTTCCCAACCCGCTGTCTCTGCATGCCCTTGCCCACTGCCACCCCCACTCCCACTTAAATTCCCAACTTCCTCATGTACTCTCCATCCTCTGTTTCAACACTCTCTTCCCTCCTCACTCAATGTAGTCTGTCCTGGCAGAGACTACTGTCCTCCCTGGTCCCTCCTACCCCCCAACAGCCTGATACCCTTAGCACAACACCAGGTTCTTAGCCATCCATTAAACTCTCTAGACTCAGCTTTCTTGTTGTGCTTACCTAGGCACTGGGAATCTCTATAAGTGCTACTGATCTTCCTGCACCCTGCTATAATTGTCCTAGTTCCTCAAACTCCTCTGGACTATATCTACTGTCTTGTCAGCCACGCTTCTCATCCCCAAGTATGGTATAATTAAATGAGGCTTGTCCTTACGCCTTTCTAGTATATTTCAGAACAGGTTGTCCCACCCTTTCTGTCTGTCATTCCTGGCATGGCCTCCACCAAATGCGACTATGCCTCTCCGCTGCCACACCCCACCCTCTCTTAGTATTGAGTCCCTCAGCACCAAGCTTCCACCACTCTTACCCCTGCTTCCAGCTCATTCATCCTCTCATTTCCAGCTCCCCTTCCTCCTCCTGCACATTATTTCCTTTTTGCCCCTGTTGCACTCTCCTCCCAGCAGAACTTCCCACTGCCCGGTTTGGTCCAGGCATTTATCAATTACCTCTAATTTCATCATTTCCTTCTCCACCTTCTTCCTCTCTTGCAGTTCAAAACTATTTTCTGAAGACCTCGCAAATGCTCGCCCTCTCTCTCATAGTAACCTGTCTCTCCTTCCACTCCATGACTTTTGCCACTTTCCACCTCCTCACAAGTCTCGTCTCCTCCTTCCATTTGTCTTTTGTCTCCTGACCTGGTTTCCCAGCAATTGTTTTCCAGGCTCTGGGCCCTTTGTCTCTGCTTCCTCTTCTGACCCTCTCTCACCACTGTTGGCTTAAATCGCCTCCTCATCTCCCTTCTTCCTCCCTCCATGTCTGGCCAAACCCACCTTCAATCTGTCTTGCTTTGTCTTAGTTCCTCCTTCAGACCCTCAATCTCCTTTCTAAGTAGTTTCTGTGTGGTTGCACACTAAACATCCTCCCACACTAAGCAATTTTTAGAAAGATTGGTGCACCGCAGTTATTGCAGCCTACCATTCTACCCATTGCTGTCGCGTCACCAGCGACTCCCCCACCCTTCCAGATGCAGGACACCAAACACCCCCAAGTCTCCTCTTCTATCAGTGCAAAACATTTTTTCTTACTTTACCCCTTTGTTGTACACATTTAGATAGATTGAGCAACTGCTTTTTGTATTCCTATCCACACTCAAAAAGAGACTTTAAGTAGCTATTGCACAACCTTCTTCAAACTCCTACTCCACCTTTCCCCAATGCAATAGCAATGCAAAGAAGTAACAATGAAAGCTCCTAAATTTGTAGTTACTTACCTTCCACTGAGATAGCAGTCACCTCTTCACTTGCTGCTCTTCCTTTCCTGGATGTCTGTTTCTGGTATGACAGGTGCATATCCTTTGCCCATTTGGGAAGTGATGTCAGAACCTCTGGTATAAAGGAAATCATGGATATGTGCCATGTAAACATGCACAGTTCCACAACAGACATACAGTAACAGAAAAAAAAAACTACCTTCAAGGCTGCAGTACCTGTCATTCACCTGTGCAGAGGGGTGGTGCAGGGCTGCTCTTATGGCCCAGCACATGCAAATGAGCTGAATATATTGAAGTAATGAGGTGCAAATGTGTGGACTGGGCAGAAGATTGTGCAATGAGGTTAGTTGCATATCCTGGCTGAATATTGCAAAGATGCGCTGGGCACATCCCACTGTGCATCACACATTTGATTGTGCCCAACATAAACACATCGTGCAGTTCCACTGTTGCATGCACGATAGCTGCAACATATTGGTCTATCGCATGGGTGCAGAGTATTGGTGTTGCATCACACAGACGTGACCGTATAGTGCACATGCGTAGCAGGCGTGTACAGTGCATGATCTGTGACGGTAGTATGAATGGCTGGGGTATGGCATCAGCTGACCTCACATTGTGGTGTTATGGCACTGCTGTGCATGTATGGATGTAGGGGACATGATCTCTGTTTCCCATGCGGCAAGTCTCTACCACTCATGTGCAATTATGTGCCATAATGCACCTACTGCACAAACAATGGTGCATGCAGCAGCCACACGAGGCTCAACATGTGTCCCCAGTCGCACAAGAGGTTCAGCTCACAGGCCTGGCCAAATGTGCAGAGGGGAGTACCACTGCAGCTGAAACCAATGCAATGGCATGTGCCACATGAGCAGCAGTCACCAGCCCATGCTCCCAGTGGTGGGGAGAGACTGATCTGGCCAACCTAGTTGACGTGGTGGTCCCCAGGGTAGGATAGCTCTATGGCCAGGAGGAGCTAGATGTGACAAGGTCCCAGGTCTAGTATAAAATAGCCAGATGGCTCACATGGCAGACTGGCATCCCCTGAATGGGGGAACAGTGCTGTCACAGGTATGGTGACCTGGGATACAGAGACGGGGCATGGATGGACCAGCTACAGGACATGGTGCACAGGGGAGCAGTGCCACAGCCAGGAATGTATGCTATGTTACTGTGTACCTTTCATGGTACTGTACACTGACAGGTGTGTGGCTGTAGCAGACACTGTCCAGTCTGGGCAGTGTTATGCCATGCATACCGGATGTCAGCTGTGTACTGGTGTGGTGCTTTATGGTGTGCTGTGTCTGCCACTGGCTGGCCCCAGCACCCCTAAGGGGCATGTGCACAGTGCTGTGGGCCAATGGCCATGACAAAGTGGGCAAAACCTGCTGACAGTGTTGGGCCTGGCCACCTACAGAGATGCCACACAGTCCAATATGCGCTGCTCATGTGTGCCACTGTACAGGTATGGGTGTCCACTGTAGGCTAAGCATGGACACAAGCCAGGTACAGTGGCCAGCACTCATGCATGGTGTCCATGACACACAATGGTGGTGTACCCCGTGGTGGACACCACCCATGGAGACTGTCCTCTTGTGCCAGGGTACACATGCCATGTACCAGACACACACACATGGCTTGGGCCTGGTGGCTCACTGCATGGTCTGGTAGGGCACCATGGTGCACATGCATCAAACATGCACTGTCTCCTGACACTGTACTGTATGGGCACTGGTGGTTCATGGTGGATTGCATAGCCCTATATCATGTCATTGTGCATGTACACTGTATGGCAGGCAATGGTGGGGGTACGTCCAGTCTCAAATGGGTGTTTGGTAGTTGTTCACATACCTGCATTGCCCATGGGTGTAGTGGGGGGGGGAATGTGTGCTACAGCATGATGCTAATTGTGCCCTTGTCATTGTGTTTCCATTGCAGACAGGGAGGCAGTCAGGCAGGCGCAGCGAGATGCCTGCAGGTGTGAGGAGGACAGAGGGAGGCAGACCAGGCAGCAGAGCACAGCACGTCTGTCACTGTGTCGGACATCAGATGCGTGTGCATGTGATGTTGTATGTACCATGGGGCCAAGGGGGTTCTGCATTGCCCATTGTTGTCTGTGGCATGCGGTATGTGCATGCACATATGACGCAGGTAATGCACACATGTGGTGGCAGTGTTGTGCTGTTGGCTGGGTATGTCCCACTTTCAACCCCTGTGGACCCTGCAATGTCCAATGTGTCTGGACATGGTCACAGGCCACCTCCACTACACACGTAGGGTATGCAATGGGGCCATCAGTCATGGTGTACCCACTGCTGCGTATCCCCCATTGTGCGGTCAATGGCATGTGTGGCCCTGCACCACATGCCATTCCCCCCTCTGCTGTTCAGCATATAGTTACATCGCACCACCGACATCCATTTGTTCACATCTCCCCTACTTCCCCTCTCATGCTGCATGGCACACATTGCCCCATTGATGTGGCCCCGGCAATGTCACTGTGGTGCACTACGGTTCCACCATGACACTGTTCTGGCAATTTCCACCACGGCAGGTCATTGGTGTTGCCATGGTCATGCCCTAGGTGTGGCATGGGCTGTATCCCTGCCTGGTGCAGACTGTGGCACACAACAGGTTGTGTGGGGATGCCACTGTGTTCCTGCTTTGGGCACTGTTTACGGTATTGCCCCTACACACACCACCAGCCCTGTGTTCTGTCCAACACTGTCCATGGCTGTCTGTTGTCATTGTCCAGTGTTCAGGGTTGGCTATTGGCCACCATCCATCCATGCTGGCCCACACCACTGTCTCACAATAGGACATATGTGTGCTGCACAGTTGAGGGTGTGTCACCCCCTGGCCATCCCACGTGACACGGCCCATGCAGCTGTGTGTGTTCCTGATATCATCCATTGTGCAGGGTGTGGGCAGTGTCTTTTTGACCCACCATGTCATCAGGCCATATCCATGTGCGCCCCCTCCATTGGGCACCTGGACAGCACATGGACTATGTAACTGGCTGCCTTCCTGATACCTGTTATGTTCATCCTATTGTGTATGTAGTTCCCTGGTCATTGATATGTGGTGCCAGCACAGTGCTAGGGTGTTCTGCTGCTGTTCCCTCTGTTTCTGTGTGCGGTCCCCTGGGCCATCTGCCATTGAGTTACACAGTGTGAACTTCTGCCACCATTACATGTGTGCCCCCTGTGCACTGGTACAGCCCTGGGTGTTGTACCAACATGCAGATGTGACCACTGGCATTGCTTCAGTCCCTTGCAATGCCCACCTCCATCCACAGTGTGTGACTGCCTGCTGCTGGCCCTCTGTGCCAGTTGTGGCCAATTACAGCTGTCAGCCACTTGTTGCCCTCTCTGTGGCAGGATCCTGGGCATGCACCCTGTTCTCATGTAGGCCCCTCTACCCTATATGGTCTGTGCATGTGTGTTGCCTTGTGTTGCTGCAGGTGGTGCCATTGGGGGTGGTCTGTAGTTGTGGTATGCCTCATTGGCACATCGGGGACGGAGTTTGGGTACAAACCCATGACCATGCCTTTGCCAGTGCCTTGTTGGTGTGCCCCAAGGACGTCACCCTGGCCCCTGCATGTCCAGTGGTCCTGTGTGGGGATGTCCCCCTTATGTCTATGTGCCATTCACCTGTGGTCTGCTGGCATGCTGTTGTCATTGGCTGCACCTGTCTGTCCATCCGTGTGACTGTGCCCAGGCACACATGTATGTGTGTTCCCCTGGGATGTGATGGTAGTGGATGGATCACACCTGGGTGCATGCCACATGCTGTCCATACATGCCTGTATATGTGGCCCATGGTGGCCAGTATCATGTGTCTGTGGTGTCACCTCTGGTACACCTGTGATGGGGGTCACCTACCTATGTTCATCACACATGTGCCTCTGAGTGTCACTGCTGTGCTGTGGCAGAAACCACTGTGCTTCTGGCACACAGCCATGTGGCACATATCCACATTGCCCTATGTCATGTCTTCCTCATGTCCTGTGCTGCTATTGCCTGTTTCCAAGCCCACATCCCATGAGGTGTGCTTTGTGTGACACATGCCCATGGCACATCATCTGTCACTGTTGCATGTGGCACTGTTGCAGGCCTGTGCACTGCCCCTCACATATGCATGTCCTGCATGTCACCATCATTGCTGGGGGATGGGGATTTCTGTCCAGGCATGGTTGACTGTTGGCACTGTGGCTGTGTTTTGTTTGTCTGTTTCCTCCCCTATGATGTATTGGCAAACCAGTGACATGTGGAGGTGTCCAGTGGACTCATGGACAGCTGGCCAGAGGGAGGATGACTGTGAGCATCCAGGAGATCTGAGATATCCTGTGGGGCATATTTTATTGGCTGGGAGTTGCTGTGTGGGCAATCCGTGCAGTCGGCCAGACTATGATGGCCATCTGCCTACATTTTGGCAAGCCTCGCACTAGGCAGGCACACCACCATACCCCTGTGGCACATTGAGTATCTCATGGCCCTACAGACCCCACACTCCCATCCAGACCCCATTTGTTGTACATAGCTCCCATGTTCACCCTTTCCTCTCATTCCCCAGTGCATTATTTTATGTAATTTTAACCCTGTTTATGGATATGCCTGATTATTGTTTTTCTACCTGTACATATGTTCTGTTTAGTTCTACTGTTGTTGTTTGTTATATTTGTGCTTTTAGTAAGCATTTATTCCTATTTGACATGGATGTGTGTGTGTTGATTCCTTCCATTGTTATTGCTGCCTGGTTCTTGCCACATGTACCCCACATCCCCATGACCACTGGTGCACAGGTGGGTGCAGGCCCTCACCTCACCCACCGCACCCTGTCCCCAGGGTGTGGCCCACACTGTGTCCATCCCTGTCTCCCCTTCAATGGTTCCATGGGGTTCATGTGACACATCCTTTTGTCCCTTCCCATTGGTTCCCTGTGGTGGCACTGTGCCTCTCTATGGTGTTGTCACTGGCATATAGCTGTGTCCAGCACTGTCAGTGGACATGTGTTGTTGTCAGCATTGGCCCCCTGTTTGTGCTTCTGCCTCCTTCCATTCTGGTGGTGTACTGGTGGCACACTGTGCCACATTTCTCACAGGCACATATGCAGTGTTGTTTCTCTGCATTGCCATTTGGCCATGTCCATTGACATGGCCATTGCTGTGGTACCCTATCCATGGCCGTACATGTCGGCACTGACTGGTGTGCATTGCCTTCCCCGTGGTTGGCAGTGTCTGTCTGGTGCACTGTGCTGGGCACTTGCTGGCCCTGATTCAGGGCCTTTTGGCCACTGTGATGTGCCACAGTATCTCCTCATCCCCTGGGTTGCTGTTCTGTTGATCCACCAACTATCCCACATGCGCCTGTGCATTGTGTTCCATTCACAGTTTGTGTGTATCAGCTCCTGACTATTGTGAACATTTCCCCATATTCAACAGTGCCCTGCTGTGCCACACATTTTCTGTTGCATGATCATGCATATTTGGGATAGTCAGATGGCTATGCATGATCGTATTTTTAGCACAGATTCTGAATATTCCATTTCTTTGTGGTGACACATTTCAGATGTGCGGTGCAGGCACTTGTGTGATACGGCCAGCCATTTTTGAATATGGGGCCCTAGGCTACTGGAAGATGGCATTCTGGCTGACTCAAAAATGTAAATATGAAAAATTTCAATTAATATTTTTCTGTGTGTGTGGATGCCTTGACCTGCTTTGTGTGCCATTCTTTTAATAAGTGCTGAAGACTTGGCAATATTGATGTAAATGATCTTAAACTACATAAATGCTATTGGCAGTCAGAGCCACTATTTCCAGATGTTGGTGCCAATTTACAAATTAACTCAAATGTTGTTGTTTTAAATGAAGAATGCAGTGCAAAATTCAGAAATTGATTTTTGAATCAGGATGCTGTACTTCTTGCTGGAATGAAGCACTGTAACTGGGAAGGAGTTTACCATATCACAGGTGTCTAGGAAGATGCCCTAACACAAACCTGCTGCAGGCTAGAAAGTCATCCTCTAGTCAGCACAGTTGCTCCGGGTGTGCTGTGCATGTTGTCATTCATAGACACTGGCAATGGAACTCCCAGACACCCTGTTCAAAGAAGGATTGTTGATTGGAGCACAGCACTTGCACCATGCAGCACATGGCCTTGAGCCAGTTATTTAACCCCTAGTTGCTCAGTGCTTAAAGTATCAGTGCAATAAAAAAATTACTTTCCACCAAAAATTGATTTCCAGGTAGTTGATAACAAATATTACCATGCCTGTTAAATCTGCTTTTCAGGTGCTTGGCATGTTATACATATTGATTTCTCAGTCTTAACCCAAGTCAGATTCACACTGCAATGTCTAAGCCAAATAAGGCATCCATACTTCTGGCAGAAATTAAATGAGAAAACGGTTTGCAGCAAATTAATCCAAAAGATGTACGGATTCTTTCACAGTGAAAAAGTAGAATCAGTTTTTTAGTCAGTTTTATTGCATTGCTGCTTTAACACACACACACACACACACACACACACACACACACACACACACACACACACACACACACACATCTTCCTGAGTTTCCACTCCTCTGTATAACATAGTTATGCTCACCTGTGCAACATAGGCATATATGCATCTATGGAGGGATGGGAGCACAGGGCCCTCTGGGCTGTGTGCTTCCACAGACAAATAAGGATATGATTATACTATCTCAAAAAGTAAGGAAATTCATTGCAAAAAACTTTGCTAATGCACTAGTTAGGGTTAAAGTGACAAAAGTAGGGAACTGTGGTGTTAGGGTTTCCACCCTAACACTCCACCCCAATCCTAGCGGCAAGCAACAGGTGTTGAGTGTACCTTGGGGTTGTCAACCTTAATGCTCACCCCATTCCATGAGTAAATAAGCTGAGATGGGTATAGTATATGAGAATGCACTGAGCTTGTTGGCCCATGATGATGGATGTGTCTTGTAGTACATTTAGACAGTTGTATGTTATTTCTGTCACCTCCTGCTGGTTGTCTGTGATTGGTTGTGTTGCCTTGGTCCTGCCCCCTACTTGCATATGTGTGTGTGTGTGTGTGTGTGTGTGTGTGTGTGTGTGTGGAGGGGATGCAGAGTTAGGGTTTTCAACCCTAACACTGAATTTCCTCGCTTTTGTTTCTATGGAACTACCCTAACTGATGCATTAAACAGAGTTTTTTTGCCTTGACTTTCCTGTCTTTTTGAGAAATCATTATGTTATACTAATTTGAATATAATGTTGAGAACATGCTTCCCTTTTCACAACACAGACTCACCAAGATATAGATACCTTTGTCTGAAAATGTAGTTGTCTGATAGTATTTATACAGCAATAGGTCATGTTCTACACCTTTGATGTGAAAATTAAATGGTCAATCTATGGAATAGGAGATTAATATGTTCACCACATTGGTCTATATCAGATTAACAGTGCAAAGTAGGAAGTCTGCACCAATGAGCATCATACACTATGTTTAGATGCACCAATACACCAACAGCAACATATATATTATCACTATTACTTTATGTTTAATTAAAGACACAACACAGGTAGATAAGTCTTACAAAAGATTTATTGTCCAATTAAAAATTGTAAAAAAGGCCAAATTAAAAATCTAATTGGTGCACAAAATCAGTCTCACAAAACAAACATTCAAATGTTTGTCACCAATGTTTGAAATACATGTAAAACAGTATCACAGATAGTCAATGGGTAAGATGTGACAGCAGTACATAAACACATGTACCACAGTACTTTCTGCACACTGCTTACACATATCAAACAGTTATGATGTTGTTGTCATTGTGTGACTGATAATGTGAATGTTCAGGGGTGGACGAAAAAACAGATGCCAACCATTAAAGTAATAGCAGCAGAACCAAACAACGCTCTCTAAAAAAATAAACAGCTTAAACTTACTGTTAAACATTTAAATGTTATATATTTTATGTGTACACATACGCATATTTATACACATACATATACATGTTAAGACATATCGCTATGTTACTGCATTTGGAAAATTCCCACACGACCCCTCAATAGAGGCAATGAAAAAATATTATCAGGAACACAAAAACTCAGTTGTTATCAGTGAAAGTGTCTGATGTACAATTGGCAACTATTATACATACATCTAATTCACTTATCACACAACTAAATCAAATAGCACATGGTAACAGGGACTAAATACATCAGTGAAAATTATTGAATCAATAATCATATTACTAACAAACTAATAAAGCACCTAGATCTGTAACATGTTCTACTCACATAAAATAAATTGTTTTACAGAATGCTATAAATTTAACATTTTATTATATGATAATCAGAAAATGTAACCTGTAGACAATTAAAAATATGTACTACAACACTTAACCTTGATATCAATTATGGGTATATGGAATAACAATATACTATATATGTGCAACTACATATTTATGTCATGCTAATTAATATATTAACATAACATTTAAAACTTATTAATGCAAAACTTCAAAACAGTCATATATTATTAATTTTGTAATAGATCAACTTACATGGCAGTTAGTACGAGTACTTTAAACATCACAGTGCAAACTATTACCAAGTAATGTCTTTACAATCTTTTATACATATATACAATACAGATGTACAACAGCAAAACAGGGATAGTAATACACTGTTGCGACCCAAAATGGTGTTATTTAGTGAAGACACAAGCAGATAAAAAAAAGGAACACAGGCCACACCTGATACTACTCAACATGTGACAGAGTGATGTGCATTTTACAGTATTGTACTCTTAAGTTCAGGCCATCATACCATCTAAAATAAGACAGTTAAATGCTGCTGGCACAGAACTGAAATAAACACTAGGATATATTTTACTCATAAAAGATCCTAATAATATTTTCTTTATGCACATGGACAAATATTGTGCCTTAGTACAGGCACACAGTTGGCAAGTGTACCAACTAGTACTTGTTATTTCTGCATACAATATACTCATAAGAAAAGACAATTACAGAAGAGGGCAACCAGATAGGAATATATCTTTTGACATTAAAAAGTCTTTCTTAGACATATAAGTGTAGTTTTTCTAGTGACTGTGAAGACAGCTGGTGCCGATTGAAGACCACTGCAACTATTTTCATTGTGTCACTGATCAACACAACAATTTTATACATCACATTGAGTAAGCATATGCTATTGAACCATATGATATGTTACCAGTGTAGTCATGAATGTACATCTGTAAGGAAAAATCTGATAATGTACCAGAAGTCACTCTGAAACTAAATGGACAGCAAAGTATGTCACATGTTCTGTGACTATTCCTCTGACACATGAAGATTATCGTAATTCTTCAATATCAGTACATATGCATTTTTTAAGTGTTGCGGTAGTTTCTGTTTGAAAAAGCTTGTTGAGTCATTGCACTCAACCCAGCCAGTTCTGTACCTCAACAAACAAGTGTAATGTCCAGAATGTACAGACTGGCCATAGTGGTAGATCACAGCATGAGTGTCAAACACTGCTTGGTTAAATACAGTACAATTCTACCAGCTGTGAAATCAGTGATAGGTGTGCCAACCCTGAGCCCATTAGAGTCAAATCTATGCAATATAAGCAGAAGATATTGAGATGAAGTCCTGAGACATATGGACTGAGTACATGCACCTCCACACCTTACACACAAGTGACCACTTTCAGCATTTGTAAACAGCTGCCAGAACTTGACACTTTTAATCTGAGGCACAAACAGAGACACCCAAAGCATGTCTTCTGTGATTTCTCAGTCTGAATGACCACATAACACACATACATATTTGGTAACATATGACACAGTGAAATACTGATGCATTGGAATCCCCTCTTCATCCAAGCTGTTTGTAATTCCCATCATGAAATCACTGGCATCCGGGAGATCACGTGATGCTCTGGGCTTGCTAACCGCTGTTTCCCTCGGCTCCCGCTCCCCCGACGGAAAATCTAATTTCATCGAGTGTTTTCTGGCTTGGAATTGGGGTACCCTTAACATCTACATTAGCTAGCTAACAGAACTTGCTGGTTGTTTTTTTTTTTGGAGTATCTATTGTTTTAACACATAGTAATGGAGGCCGAAATGAAAACGGCCTTGCCCAGACATACGCCCTCGGTCTCGCCCGATGAGCAGGTGAAGAAGGCAAAACCTCTCCAGCAATCATCGGCTAAACAACTGGGAGCATTGACAGCATCAGCACCACTCTCAGAAGAGCGCTTCTTGCAAGAGCTGCAACCTTTTAAGGAGACGCTTCTAGATATTGCCACTGATCTCAAAAATATTCATGCTGAAATGGCAGACCTCAGAACTCGTACGGCAGACACGGAGACATGCACCTATTCCTTAGAGGCCTGGAGAGACAGGACAGAACCAGAAATTACAAAGCTCAGGCAACAAATTACCAAATTACAACTCAAAACTGAAGATCTAGAAACATGTAGGAGGAACAACATCTTGGTCTTTGGGCTACCAGAGAGGGGCTGAAGGTCCCTCTGCAATTTGTTTATGAGAAATTCTTCTCTAAGATCATGGGCCTTCCCCACAACCCTACATATTTAATAGAAAGGTGCGCAGGTCTTTACGCCCAGCCAGAGAATTTTGCATCCTCTTAATGATTATTCATTTTTCCCAACTATCTGGAAAAAGCAGCACATCTTAGCGAAAGTCAAGAGTTACAATCTATACAATGGGAGGCAAGCGACTAAGGATTACTCAGGATCTACCCCTTGAAACTCTGCAGAAAAGAGCCTCCTTTCATTCAATAGTCAGCAAGCTGATAGCTGCTAGTATTAAGTTTTGCATGGCATATCCAGCTCGTTTGCAGGTTTTGGTGGATGGAGCATGGCTATACTTCTATTCTGCTGACCAGGCTCAAGCTGATCTCTGCAAGAAGCTGCATTCACTATTTAAATCTTGGGACTGCAACTCTGTTCTCATGTTACCAAAGAACTTTTAATTTCTGACTGTATTAATATTTTTTTCAGCTGGCTTACCACTGTGGAGCTTATTCCAAGGGATGCCTTTGAGAGGAGTTTTCCCGGTGAAGAAACGGCGGCGAAGGGAGGTGGATCTTAATGGCCTGTGGGCCTGGAGGACTCTGCTAAGGCAGGCACCATTTTCGCCAGGACTCCTTTTCTCACAATTATTTGTTTCCAGTGGGATTGTTTTCATGGGACAGTTTGGCCCTTTACCAGTATGGTTCCCCCGGGGAAAACCCGTATACTTGTGGAACTATCCGTTATGTTTATTCTTCCTTGCGATGTTTCTGCTGTTATTTTATGCAAATAACTCTGGAAATATTCCTACTATCTATCTTCCTGCTTACTACTAATTTTATTCTTTCTGGCTGTTTTCATTTTCATACTGTATTTCTTGTTCTTCTATACTTAGGGAGATAATGACACTGCTCTCAGCAAAATGGTGTTTGTCTCTCCTCAAATACTCTTTCTGTATAGGACTCCGTTTCTTTTTCTTTCTTTCATCGCTCATGTCTCCTTCACTCTCTCACCACCCTTCTTGGTCTGCCTATTCTTTATGCTCGTAATCAGTTTTCTTTGTAGTCTTGTCTATCACACATTCATGTCTTTTATCTACTACTTCTGTCAGGGAATGTGGTGTTGACTTTGCTTCCCTTTTCCTTCTCACAGGAATATAGCTCTATTTATGGGATCTGCATGCAGCTCATTCATTGTTGGGGTATCTCAGTCCAGATTTCAACATAATCTCAATATCTGTTTTTTTGAAGTGTGTGGGGGGCAGGAGGGAGAGGGTATTGGCTTAAGAGTAACCCACCACACGTCCTGAAGTATGGGGGGTAGTACCCTAATTACTCTCGCTTTTTGTTTGGTATTGCTTGACTCTCTGGGGATTATTTTTGGTCTGTTAGATTGGTCTACATTAATGCCCAATTTAGTGCAAGAGGTTTACCTAATGCAAGTTTTTACCAAATTTAGTATCCTATATCTGGTTAGAGGTATTGAGGGTAGTTATAATGGGGTACTGGGGGACTCTCTACCATTTAAGAATAATGTCATTTTTTTACTAGTTTCAAAGCTAGGTAGAGGATACTTGTAAATAAAGTTATATGAAGGTTATGCAGGGGCTTGGAAACTATGGTGTTCTGTCGTTTTTCACTGTTTATGATGGGGTTTTCCCGTACCTTATAATTGCCAATATGGACAGAAGCATGTTCAGGTTTTTTCTTTGGGTCTTGCGGGAACACCAACTTAACAGTTTGTATGTAATATTGGTTGGGGGGATTAGTGGTGCACTCTCATATTATATTGGTCTGGCTATGCATTGGTTGTTATAACCTTCAGTGGTTACTGGTCTGAAAAATTTATAACTTGGAATGTAAGAGGGGCTCGTGATCTTAACAAAAGAATCCAGATCTTAAAACATTTATCATTATTGAATGCCCATATCTCTTTCATCCAGGAAACCCATCTACTACCTGGGGAAGTGGTGGGCTTGCATAGATTTGAGATTGGGCAAGTTTTTGCTTCTGGTAACTCATCTGCCAGTGGTGGTACTGCTATATTAATTCACAAGACAATAGTCTTTCAGCCCAAAACAATAATCGCTGATCCACAGGGGAGATATGTTTTAGTCCAAGGATTATTGGACTGTACTGAATTGGTCCTGAGGAGTGTGTATGGGCTTGTGGGGGGAAATTCTGAATTTTTTCAAGATTTATCGACCGAATTATAAAGGTTTTCTGTGTTTCCTTTAATTCTCGGGGGGGGGGACTGGAACCTGCCACCCACACAGGACCTGGATAGATCTAATTCCTTGCCTAAGTCCCCTTCCCAAGTCCAGAGGGCTCTTGCTGAATTTCTCGACTCTACCAGATTGTGCAATCCCTGGCACCTCCTAGAAAATCCCTAAGACCCATCTTTCTCATTTTTACTCTATGGTGCATTCCGCGATGGTCTCGCTGGATTATATTTTACTTATGGATTCCTCTTATACACGGTCTCAATGATTCTGCTCTAGAGCCGATTGTTATTCGGACCATGCTGGCATGGGTCACAGTCATGTTAAATCAAAATCTCAAAGGGATTCAGTATGGCATTTAAATACTCAGTTTTTAAAGAGTACTACATTATTACCAAGTTTCAAATTGATTCAACTCTTTATACAGAAACAATCAGGGTTCTGTTGCAAGAACGGACATTGCTAGACTATACTTTTCTCTCCTGGGTTGCATCTTGGGAGATTACCCAGAATTTGTATGAGAAGGTTTCATATGGCTTTTAATCTCAATGGTGTCAAAACTAGTGCTTAGGCATTGGCTGGACTGTTACTATCTTGCTATGCGGAATGGTTGCATGAAATATCATTTGCGCTCTGCCTTGAATATTTAATTGCAAGTGTGCATCATCGCCTCTCATCTTTTAATAAAAAATTGGGGAAATTATATGACCTTTATTTGTCTTGATAGGATGTCTTGTGTTGGGTTCACGAACCTTTCCTCCCTTTTTAATTATATCTTATCGACCATCCTTGCTGTCTTCTTGTTAACCTTATGATAATAAGTTGTAGGAGAGTGCACCATGGGGGGAAGGGAGGGTGTTTTATTTTTTTCCCTAAGGTTGTGTTGTTCTTATTTTCTCCAAATGTTTTCCTACTGTATTTCATTAACTTGTGTATGGCCTTCCTGGCAGTTTATACTGACATCAATACATTTGCTTTCATATGTTGATGTATTGGGATATGCTTAATAAAGTATGTTAAATTAAAAAAAATAATGAAATCACTGGCATCCTGCTGCATGTTTGCAGCAAATAAACTGCATCCGTCATATGTCCCCAACACCTGTCGTAGAGGTGTAAGTGACTGCACATTGTTAGACTGATCAGAAGCCACGTGGACAATATGCTTCAATGCCTTTGATAAAAGTCTTTTTGTAAAACCAGATATTACCTGCACAAAGTGTGGCATGTGGAGAAAGACTTGCATAGCTGAATTAGTATAGCAGTTAACTCTAGTATTGTTATCAAACACTGGGACAACAGCCATACCAACTGACTTCTGTCTGACAATCGGGTCTGCATCTGTATTTGACATTGTGACCTTCTTACCACTCTGCACAGTTGAGTCAGTTGTAGAAGCTCATTTTCTTTTGTTGCCAGGTCTAGCTGTGACTGTGGGATGTCAGACAACCACACAGGTAGTGCTATTAAAAGACATCTGTGGCTGATATAAAATTACATAATCTGTTGTACTAGACAATACATGTTGCTCACCGGTATCTTCTGAGGTGCAATGTTGTGATATAACCCAGAAAGACTAATACCGCGCATGAAAAGTGCGATGTAGCTCATGCCATCTGTGAAAAAATGTTCTGTCCTATAACCACCATTGCTGAATCCAAACTCAAAGCCTGGAGACTTGTGAATTGAAGCTTAGCATACAACGGCATATTGAGAACTGTTTCCTGTGCATAGATATCATAAATACCTGGAACTGAACACAGGTATGGATCTATCTACTGGCTGTTCCATGTTGTCAAAGTGGACAAGTGTCTCAATAAATGTTTTCTGAACATTACAAACAAAATCCAATGATATTATCATGGCACCATTTTACCATGCCATGCTCCGCATCAAGATTGCAGCGTAGCATGACACGTGCATTCTTACAAACTGTAAGAACAGCTTCTAGGCTAGCTGTGTGTGAAACATCTGACTTCAGTTCAGAGAGTCATTCAGTCATCTTCGCTACCATTTTCTGACTTAGAATGACACCATCTACTGTATCAACAGCATGCAGTGTGAGAATCTCTTGATTCTCTCTCTGCAATATGTCACTGTTGAACTCAGCATATTTCTTCAGTCGTGGCATAAAACACACAATGCATGTACCAATGGAGTACACATCACTAGAAACATCACATGACTGTTTCTATGGATTGTAGTATCCATTCTGATTCTTCGACATGTAACACTGAAACATTGGTGACAGAGACCTGTCGACTTGATCAACAGTATGCCAATCACCACTGTTGCATGTTCTTATACAACAAACATATGCGCTCTACAGGTTAAAGCCTCCAATAGCAGCTAGTGTACTATGAGCTTGACAGTCAAACTACACATAACTGGTGCAAGCTGTAGGGTCTCCACACAACAATGTTTACCACAAATGCATCTCCAGGTCGTCCCAAGATCTCCAGATGTAGGTGTATACAGGCAAACACTATGTTGACCATACTAATCTTATCAATACAGTAACTTTCTTAGTAAACACAGAACAAACTGAAATGCAACCTCAAATGACTTCGACTCTCCTCTTTGCCATACTCCACTGGCAACATGAAAGAAGGTATCTAATTCACCAATGTTGTATACAGCCAATCCAGTGAAACATAACAGCAACAACATTGACCCTGTCAGGTTGTATTTCTCTGCATTTAGCTCTAAAAAACTCTTCTCTGTGCTGGCTGAACCCCTTAAACTCAGTAGTGGCTGTAGTCAGTGTCATTGTTGTGTTCATGTACATTTCCTGGACAGCAAGTGACCTCAGAGTGAACCACATTGCTGCTCATTGATCCATCTCTCAACTCAGCTAGTCCCACTGCAATGTGCCCATGTTCATAGCACTCCACTTCAACATAGTACTAGGGCATTCAGAAGCGAAGTTCTCCTTCTGGATAAAATTGTCATGTGAACTATGCAGTGTCATCCCAACTTGTTTCTGCCTCAAGTTGCTCCCTGGTGTCAACCTCTGTATACATGTCACAGGTATTCACTTTTTATGTCTGTGTGATTGAATTCTTCCTCAATGTCACAGTCACCTTTAATTCAAACTCATACTCAAGGTCTAAATAGAAATAGGAGCAAAGTAGTAATACTCTCTGTCTCAGATAATAGTGTAACACATTGGTCAATGAGCCAAGTCTTACATGCTTAATGAGGACCATCACTCCTTGACCTTGTAAATGTCCATTGCAATCAGGTGAGACATCCATCTTTAATCTACCATAACACCTCAAATAAACATGATCCATGTCTGCATGTCTGTGGGGTAGTATGTGTCAATGAGTTATTCTTCAAAGATATGTCTTGAAGAGATATGAAACCATTCTCAATCAGCATGAGAATAGTACATTTACTTCTTTGCTTTACATGAAAAAGTACACAGCATCAGATTTGCCATACAAATGTGTACAATCAAGTGATCCCGACCTCATAAGCACCATTCTGTGATAGGATCTTCAACCCCAGTGACCACAACTGAGATGTCGACTTGCTTGAACTGGCAATATCTTCAAGATCTTACAAACTAATCTATTCATGTTTAATTATACAAAGTGATGACCAGAGCCAATGGTTGTCAGACACAAACTGATATCTGTTGCATTACTGAAGAGGGGTTGTAGTCATTGATGACACCTCATTCTCTTTCAGGTAACTCATAAACCCTCAGTTGATTTTACCTTCAAGTGGTGTCATAGCTGATAAAGTTAATTCATGCAACCATCTTGCAGACACCTAGAAACAAGCAGCATCTTATTAAAATCAGATGTTTCTTCACTACCGGCGACATATTTCACAATATGGTGTGGAAACTACTGCAACAACTTCCCAATATGGGACTGTGTACTTGTCAGAATGGATGATACTACGAATGCTAGCAATCAGCAGCCATGTTCACCTGTGAGGGCATCCTTAATAGTAACATGCGAACAGAGGTGCCTCGTGCCTGTCTCTGTCCTCCACAAGTAATGCCACAATACCAAAGGTGGATTTTCCCTGACAAATTAAAGTCAGAATGTCATGGAACACTTGTGGAAATGCCTTGCCATAGACAGAGGTCAAGTAACACATTTCTCCGAGAGTCATTGATGAAATTCCCTCTACATCTGATTGCCACTTCAACAGTTCTATGACCTCATCCCAAACACTCAGCACAACTGGGTGTGACAAACCAGTGGCTGGACCATGCCCTCACAGCATGGTCATCACCTCAGAGTGTCTGCAAAACCAGTATTCTTTGGTGCTTCATAGACTTGACCAGAATGGAAGACAAATTCACTTGCATTTTCATCCTTCTGCTTTAGTTTCTCCAGGAACTGTACAGCTGCTATTCCATCAGTGAAGTTGTGAGGCAGATAGTAGTGCAATGAGCACAGGCAGTGTCACTAAGCTCACTCTCCCACGAGGAAGATGAAACAGGTACTGTATGTTACATCTGAATTTGCCATCCTTACTGAGCATATGGCTAGTATAGTACTCAGCACCCTGTACACGCATTTCTCTTTCATCTAGGCATCCACCTGACCCTTTTGGGAATAAATCTGGGAAACACTGTGCTTCCAATGTTGCCTCCCAAATTCTGACAGGCTCACCTTCCACCTGTTTCATTTGATAAAGATCAATGTCGTCCCCTACTGTATCTCTGCCATGTAGTGGGTGAAGTGTGTACTGTTCATACACATTATCATTTGTCTCCACATTGACCTTCTCAATTATGGGTTTTGTGGTTTCCAACACATCATGTTCAACAGACACACTGGTCATGCGATCAATATCATGGTCTGCATAAAATCGATTGTTACTCTTTAAATAAGTAAGATCAAGCTTCACCTTCTCTATATTGACAACATCCTGCTAAATGACCTTTGACTTAGTTGGAACACCATTGACAAGAATCACCAAAGTGTTCTCAATGGAGATCGCCTCCACATTTTCCTGCAGAGGAAGTGAAAGATACATGACGAAACCCTTAAGAGATCTAATGAGTTCTTTTTGTGGAATGTTCTGTGTCTTTGTGTTCAGATGTAGAATAGTTTGAAATGGTTTCATAGTCTGAATAAGAATTCATTCAAACATATTCAATGTGGCAATCTCAGCTGGCGTAACATGTGCCTCCATATTGTTCAAGACTGACCTCGGTGGCAGAATGTTAGCCTTTATTTTGGAGAAACAGTGCTTGCACATCACAATGATTGGGTCTAACTGAAAGTCACACTTTAATAGCAGAAATGCTGACAGTCGAAACCACATGTCATTGTATGCTGACAATTTCCAGGTTCACTGTGACCATTTGTTTCTCGTAACAAAGCCGATCACATGACACACATACAGAGTAAAATTTTTCTGTCTTTGCCAACTCAGATTTGGCTATTGATGTCCCAAACTGCTTGAGAATATCAGTTTCTAAGACAGACACATAATTTCCATCAGCAATTAATGACTGATCAATCACAGTATCTGTCACACTGCTGACCCGTCGCAGCTGTTTCAGAAATGTCATGGCACCATACATGTCACCAGACTGTAGTAACTCATTCAGATGAGTATATTGAGCAACAACTCATTGAGCCTCATAGACCTTGTACACAAAGTTCCATGTGCCTGATTGATGCACTTCCAGCACCTGCACGTGGTGAGAAACACTTCATAAAACACCACTATCTAGGCATGCAAGCGAGTGACCCATAAGTCCAGTATGTGGATGGATCTCACAGAGGTCTATAGTCTCAAACAGTTTATGTCTGTCTTTATGATAGGTAATGATAAACAGGTTGATAAAGTATTCAACTTTCTCAAATGATGATTGTCTTCGGTTGCAAGTTGCATCAGACATCCATGAGAGACAGTGACGCTTACAAGGCTGAGCAGTTGCTTCACACTCATCTGACTCCATTGTAGTGTCATCACACACACTCAGCACATTACATAGTTTAACAGACTCATCAATGCACAAGTTGCTGTCCTTTTTCTGTGAGTAATATGACTCCTACCAGAAATACGCCTCTGAGTGCTGTGTGTGCAGCCACCAACCTGTGAAAACATCACAGAAATTTTGCAGCTTCAAGACAGGATACTGTTGTAGCCTCATCTTAATGTCATACACAACTTTCCTGAACTGCTCAAGTACATATGACATCTTACGCCACAAACGTTGAAGAACAAATACTGCTCTATTAACAAACATAAGTACTTTGAGATGCAATGTCATCAAAGAGAGATGACTCTTTGTTTTTTTTTGCGCTCACATCTCATCACAGCAGCAATTAGTCTGTCAATCTTAGCTTTAGAAGCTAGTGATTGAAAATACTTTTACTTCCTCAGATAAGCATCAGCAGCCACAAATTTACGTCACCACTTAGTACGTTTACTTGTGCTTGCCTTTGCAACATTAATGTTTCGGCTCAGAGATTTGCACAACTATTGCTCAGCTACACATTTTTTCCTTGCGGTTGTGCAAGTACATACTTTTTCTGCAGAGTAAGCAACCTGTAAAGTCACTCCTTGAGTGGAACACTGAATCATTTTACATCTTGAACTACCATCAGTGGGTTTCGGAGCACTCTTAAGCAACAGTGAAGTACTATGATACCTGTTTCATCTCTGCATAAAGCTCCATCTCTGTTTAGAGGGCATCTTCCCTGTCTGTAAATTCACAGTAGTCTGCACCAGTCTTACAGAAGTATCAGACACTTGTATAATAAATAGAAAAAAACTAATTTTTAGTGTTGATCTGTTTTTTTTTGTCCTAACATTACATAGTGACGCACACTATCCACGTCTCATATAAGAACAGTAAATAGTACTGCCTACAAAAGATTGCAAACACTATTACTCTAATAACTAAACATCACTAAACCTATATACAATCTTTTCAAATGTCACAGAACATAAGCAGACTAATAATATTAGAAGAAATATCTGAAAATGTCAAAACTGAAGTATTGGTACAACCTAAAGCATCCACAGTAGTTTTTTTCCTAAAAATACTGTTTTTAACAAAAGTTTTAAAAGTAGTGTAGAATGTGCAACATTTTTGCAAAATATGATGTGTGCATGAAAGTGTCACGAAATGTGATGTCAATAGCACAAAAGCGTCGAACATAGTGTCGCAAAAGTAGTGTTGAATGCACAAAAGTGTCAAATAATAGTGTCATGAGCATGAAAGTGTTGCAAAATGATATTGCAAAACACCCCCTTTAAGATTCAGCCAATCAGAGACTGCTTCCTGTTTGAGTGACAGAAGATCTCACCAATGCAACGTCACATTGATCAGCCCATGTCAGGGAACCAATCACAAGGGCAGAAGAGTAGAGAAGAAGGACACAGCAGCCATCTTAGAAGAAACTCAGACACACTGCTTCACTCTGTCTAAGTACACCACATTTTATTAACAATTTTCCTAGCATTATAAAAAGTGTTAATAGCACAAAAATAGTATTAAACAAAACGTTTTTTAGTGCTCTATTTGACTATGACAATCTAAATAAACTATTATGCAGTAAAAATAAGTTATAACTGTTTAAAGTCAGAGTGTCAATCAGTACTTACTTGCACAGATTGAGCTACAAATGGAGACAGAAAGAAAGCAGCACGTGTATCATAACACAAGAGGCAACCAATCACATGCCTCTCTGTAGCTGTGATTGTTTGAAGTAGCCTATTAAAATGTAGTGTTTTCCCACTAACAAATCTTCCAGCATTTCTGGTTGACAGCAGCCACAACCATTCAGTGTAGTAATAGTGAGTGCATCCACTGTATTGGCTAGCCATGAGAAATAATTCACCAATAACATTTAAAATAACTGTGTTTTGGAACAGCCCACCAAAGCAATGTTGAAGCAGAGAGGGAAATATTAATTCCACATTCAGTTGTGACTAGCCACTGCAGGAGAAACACTGATTTTTTTGGTAGCTCTCTGTCCCCTTCTCAGTATAAAATCTAAGAATGGCAGAAAACAGCAAATGGACTGTGTGAGTAGTGGGCAGCAGCATAGTAAGGCAAGCTTCACAGTATGCTCAGAGGAGTGATTTTGGTAAAGACCTGCAGCTTCCAAATTGCTCTGTTAAGTGGTTTGGCATGTGTGGCATGAGATGGGAGCATCTCATGCCAACAATGCACAGACTTCTGAGGACTCAAGCTTAGCCAGACATACTGCTGATTCATCTCGGAGGCATGATTTGGGTAATAAACGATGTGTAGATTTAGTGTTAGAAGCAAAATTAGACCTTGCTTTTATTATGGGTATGTTACCTACCTGTAAGATCATGTTTTCTGATATTACAGAGCGTAGGGTATGGCAAGCAGAACAGCGCATATACCTGCTTGACAGAGCTCGGAGAAAGGTGAACATACAAATATCTGGACATCTGTGCATGTCGGGGATGAGCACAATACGTTACCCTGAAATTAAGTATTATAATCATTGGCTATGCCTACCAGATGGTGTGTACTTCTTTCATGCTGGCAGTTGCCTCTTCCTGGGAGACCTTCAAGATGGAATCCTCACAGCCCTCTAAAGAAGCCAGACTGTTAAAGACTACACATTTCAAAAAAAGGCTCTTTTAAGAGTCACAAAACCTTGGTCAAAAAATAGAAAAGCTGTATACACAACACACATAATGCTCAGACATTTTATCTCTGCTGTATCAACATGTCACCAAAGCAACAGGGTGTGCCTTCGGTGGGTTAAGCAAATGTTAGAAATTTATTGTCTATGACACTCACTGCAACTCTGACTGTAGCTAAACAGTATTAACAAAATAAATATCAGAATGTAAAATCATTCTGATCATCTGTATACATACAAGTTCTGTAACATATGTTATTAGTTAACCCACTTACCCTCACAAGTACAAGTTTTTATTTATTTCAGCATTTAAAAGCAAAACAAAATATGAGATTGTGGTCAGTAAAGGAGGTGTGTTGCCTGGTCAAGGCAGCACAAGCAAAAGGAAATCCTAAAATACTCATGAGGAGTACAAACAGAAAAATGGACCATATGTGGAGGTGCATACACGCAACTCTTGCATACCGGTTTGCTTAAAAAATAAATAATCTGCTATGTGTAAACAGAAGTGGAAACTACTGCACCAGTGATTCTACATCCTCAAACAAAGAGAAGAGATACCAGATAATGATGTAGGATGGTACAACCTCACCCACGAGATGTGGGAGTCTGCAGGAAGACCTGCTGCTGGGGAGCGCCTACAATGTCGTAAGTATTAATGAAACTGCATACTAATAATAAAATGTTAACCAGTCATTTCTATGCTGGACAGATATATCGTATTGTAAGGTCAGTAATTCAGCAGTTGTAGTTGAGCAGCAGCATGACACTCATGACTCACCACCTTGTTTTGGGGGGAGGCGGAGAATGATCATTGTATGTCTGAGGATGCTCAACTCCTATGTGTCCTAACTCATGCGTAGCTGAATCAAGTATGTGCAATGTTGATGTACATGCAGTTAGTTTTCCCATGGCTCTCCACTCAGGATGCAGTACATGATGACTGTTTGGGGTTGGGGGGTGGAGGGCTGTATTGCCTGGCTGAGGTCATCCAATTCCTAACTATACTAACTTGTGTCCACCAGAAATCAAGGAGTTATAGCGTTGATATCCATGGTCTCAGTTTTGCTGTCTCTACACTTATGATGCAGACGCTGACGCTGTGAAACTCCTACTGCCCCAACTAGTGTGTTACTGCAAGCATGGAGTTGTACCATTTATATCCACAGGCTTTTTTTTCCTGTGAGTCTCCACTCAGGATGCTGTAACTGCTCAGGGGGGGGCATTGTCTGCCTGATGCCATGCAACTCCTAAGTGTCCTAATTTGTGGGTCCCTACAACCATGGAGGTGCACCATTCATCTCTATGTACTTTCCTTTCCTGTGACTCTCCACACAGCATGCATTACCTTGACTGGGGGGGGCATTACCTGGCTGAGGGCATGCAACTCCTCAGTATCCTAACTTATGTGTGCCTGCAATCAGGGAGTTCTTCCATTGATCTCCATAGCCCATGTTTAGCTGTAGCAGTTCGCTCTGTACACACTATCTAATCTGCAGAGCAGGGGGGTGATTACCTGGTGAAGCCGTACACCGCTAACTGTCTTAACTTATCTGGTCACACAATCACTCTGGTGTATCATTGATGTACATGTACTTTTTTTCCTGTGGATCTCCACTCAGAATACAATACCTGATCTGCACGTAGGATGTCATTCCCTGCCCGAGGACGTGCAATACATACATGGCGTTACCTCTGTGTACCTGCAATTACAGAGGTGTACCTTTTATGTCTAAAGTCTCACTTTTGCTGTGACTCTACACCCAGGAAGCAGTCACTGATTTGTGTCAAAGGGGGTGGGGACATTATGGCTGAGGCTCTGCAACTCCTAACTGTCCTAAGTTGTGTACACTTGGAATCAGTGAGGTGCACCATAGATGTCTATGGGCTTTTGTTAAACTCTAAATCTCCACTCAGGACAGAACAGTGGGTCAACATATACTGAGCTGCACCTAGATGTAAACAGCAGTGTAAAAGTTTTTATTTATTCATTTACAGAACATCGTAAGCACTCCACATCTCAGGGCAAAGTAGTGCCAGATCCAACACAAGCCGTGGAGGGTGATGACTCAGATGAGAGTGTAATTCTTGTCTAGTCAGAAGGTAAGACACATTCATCACAACCCCAACAAAGACAAATGACCACATACTCTCACAGTGTGAATATAACACAACTGTCAATACTTTATCGCAATACTTTGTGCATGATCTGGGAACCATTAAATTGAGGCCAATGTATGGTCATCGATGGTTAACCAGTTTGTTAACCATCGAGAGGTAGCCTGGGTGGCCATTTAAACCTCACGAACGAACCTCGACAGGTTTAGGTCAACATGGCAACCTCGAGATGACTTTAAAAAACAGTTACCCATATTCAGTATGTATCATACATAATATTAATAGTGTATGGTACGATTTAGGTGTTTTACAAATGAAACAAGTTCTTTATTGCAATTTTTTGTATGTTGCCACTGCTCTGCCCTCACCAGTGCGGGTGTTTCAAGCCCATCCAATCCATTTTTGCACATGTGCAAACTGTTCCCAGTTGTTAACCCATTGATGTGACATACCACCAATGGGTTAACAGCATCATGATGTCACAACGATGGTAAAACGTTGTTATAAAAAGGCTAATTTCAACCTATTACAACATTATATCATACATTATATATACTATTAAAGGTACATGCCTCAATGTGAACTGTGTCACGACAGACACATATTGACGTCACCTCTGTGTTAGCACAATGGATGCTATTCCTTTTACTTGTAATTTAAACAGTGAGCACTATCAACCTGTCTGTCAGTTCCTCAGATCAGATATCTAGTTCCTCAGATCAGATATCTACTGTGGACACAGTGTGTGGATTATTCTGTACCCACAGTTTAACAGTAAGCCATAAGGGGTTCTGAATCAACATGTGATTTACCACGCCCAGCGTGTTTAACCCACACGCATAGCCGACTGTTACATCCTTCTAGTTGTGGTAAATCCACCATTAAGTCACATCTTAGAAGCGTCTTATTGCAAGAATACCAAGAGTAATATTTCAATATTATAACATTTAAGTTGTAAACACTTAAAATGTTTTTTTTTTTTCCTTGTGAATATTGCTGTGCTACAAATGACCTTCGCCAGTATTTCTTCATTAGCGATTGACTATCAGAGGATTTACAACAGTGGCACACTGCCAAAGTGAACACAACATTTTATGTTCAGTCATATCCATGAAATTATACTGCATAGAAATGTAAACACAATTAACTTCTCTTATTTCAGGGTAACATAATAATGCAAATCATTCTCAAGTGTCCAAACAGCTTCATTTACTGAATCAAAGTAAAAAGTGTTGTAACTACTGTTCACCTGCTATCAAAAAGCTTATGTTAATAGCCAATGTTTTACTTTAGTTATATCTTACAACCAACCATGTAGCACATAGTCATGCCGCAGAGTATAAAAAGCAATACCACTGTCAATGAGCATACACATAGTCATAAGATCTGTTATTAAAAATGTTTTTTTTTAAGCTGCCAGGGAGACTAGGTCACAACAGCTACTGCAGGCAGTGAAGAGAGAGTCACCTGATGGTGCTCAGTGTAGTAGTCCAAGATATCACACACATTATCAATATACATCACAAACAAGAGTTCTATATACATCACAAATAAGAGTTCTACAACTTTCTCCCAGTGCCGAATACTGTAGTTGCTCATCACGTTACTTCTGCTGTGACTCTGCATTCAAACAACAGCACCTGGTCTGTGGATATGGAAGGGCAAGCCCATTGCGTGGCAGATGCCATGCAACTCTTAACTCTAGAAACTTGTCTACACCTGCAATCCAACAACTATTCTATTTATGTTAAGCTATGCAACCACTACCTGTCTAACTTGTGTGTGCCACTACTCATTGATGACTACTATTGATGTCCATGGGCTCATTTCTTTGCTGTGACACCCCACTCAAGATGCAGTACCTGGTCTCTGGAGAGTGGTGTCATTGCAACTCCTAACGCTGCCAACTTGTCTATACTTGCAATCAGGGACATGTACTGTTCATCTCCATGGTTCAGTTCTGCTCTGCATCCCCAGTCAGGATACAGTACATCGTGTGTGTATGGGGGATCAGCTGAGTTTGCGCAACTCTTAAGTGTCCTAACTTCTGTACATATAATCAGGCATGTGTACCATCTATGTCCATGGGCTCAGTGTTGCTCTGAGTCTGCACTCACAATGCATGACCTGATGGTCTGCAGAGGGAGGGGCAATTGCCTGTCTGAGGTCATTCAACTCGTAAGCATGCTCACCTGTGTGTGCCTGCAGTCACACAGGTGCACCGCTGATCTCCATCCCCTCAGTAATTCTGTAGCTCTCTACTCAGGATCCAGTGTGTGGTCTCATGGGGGGGGGTGATATGGGTGGGGGAGTCTGTGGACAGGATAATTCCTCCTTGAAACTGTCCCACTCCTAACTGTGTTAACATGTCTCCACCTACATCGGGGCATGTATATCACTTATTTCCATGTCCTCAGTTTTGCCATGGTTCTCCACTCATGAAGCAAGACTTGATCAGCAGGCGGGGTGCTGGCACATTGCCTACCCGAGTCCATGCAACTTCTAGCTATGCTAACATGTGTTTGGCTGCAATCAGACAGATCTTCCATAGATGTACATCGCCTCACTTTTGCTGTGGCTCTCCATTCAGGACAGAGTACCTAGCCTTGTAGGGGTGGAGGGAGGCGGGGCATTGCCTGTCTAAGTCCATGCAACTGTTAACTATGTTAACTTGTCTGTCTACCTGCAACCAGGAACATCAACCGCTCATGTCCATGGCCTTAGTTTTGCTGTGGCTCTTCACTCACCATGCATGACGTAGTTGGTGTGGGGCTGACAGGCCATCATTGTCTGTTGACATCATTCAACTCCTAACCATACTAACTTGTGTGCACCTGGAATCAGAGGCATGTACCGTAGATGTACATACCATCAGTTTTGTTGTGGTTCTACAGTCAGGATGCAGAACCTGGTCTGCTGTTGGGAGGAGGCTCATTGCCTGTCTGAGACTGTGTAACTCCTAACTATGGTAAATGGTACGCAACTGCAATCAGGTAGATGCACTGTTCATGGCCATCTGCTTAGTTTAGCTCTGTCTCTCCACTTACAATGTCTGAGTTCATTTTAACCGGGGGGGGGTGGGTGTCATTGCTTGGCTGAGGACATGAAGCCACACAGTGAAGCTATTTGTGCACAACAGCAGCAAAGCAGTAGTAATGCTGATCTCCACGACAGTAGTTTAGCTCTATCCCTACACTAAGTATACAGTGCCTGCTCAAGAGGGGTCTGCATTGCAAAGCAGAGGCAGCATAACTTCAACCTTTGGTAACTTGTGTGTACCTGCAATAACAAAGCTCTACCGTTGATGTCCATACTTAACTTTAGCTATGGGTCTTCACTCAGTACGTAGTAACTCATGTACTACAGTGGGGGAGAGGCATCACCTTGTTAACCATACACAAGTCCTAACTAAGCTGGCCTCCATGTACGTGCAATCAGTGAGGGATAGCAATGATAACTTTTCTTTTGCTGTATCTAGCCACTCAGTATGTAGTTCACATCTACAGCAAGAGACAGGTGAAAGCAGTTACCTGTATGATGGTTTGCAACCCCTAGATGTAGCAACTTGTCTGCACCATACCTCTCAACCTCCTGCCTCATAAATCAGGGACAAGGCTTAAAAAAATCAGGGACAAAGGACCAAAATCAGGGATACATCTTCAAAATTGGTGATATCCACTCAGAAAGTTGGTAGAATAAGGGGCTTAGTGTAAAATGCATTTTCTAAGGAAAAACAAGTCTGTAACTTTAATGTTTGACATTATTTTATGCTTACAATCCCCACTGTTTGGTCACGGAAACACAATTTTTAGGAGGGACAGAGTAAAATTTTGAGGCAAAATCAGGGACATCCCTGAAAATTAGGGACAGTTGAGAGGTATGGTCTGCACCACCAATAACATAACTGAGCCATTGATCACCGATAAGGAGATTGTCATAACGATGATGTTAATGTCTTAATTTAAACAGTGGTATCAACAGTGGTACGCATGATGACAATATACAACAAACAAGATGTAACTATGAACCACACAGACATTTTGCGAATGTATTTCCTTATAACATATACGACAAAGACACACTTACCAATCTACATACTAAATAGTTTTTTCTCTTTACAGCTCTCAAAAGAGGTTATCCAACATGCTCGCACTCTGCCTGTTTAGACAGGCTGGAGCAGAAAGTTGACTATCTCCTGCAGACCGTAGATGAAATACGGGACTTGTTACGTGCTCAGCAGGGGACGGTCATCTTCCCACTCGAGCCTGTCAAGAAGTGCAGAGATGCCACTGAGCAAGCCAGCACTGCCCCACTGCAGGAAGCTGATTCCAGTCTCCCCGGACAAAGCTGAAGCCCTCCATGGCACCGGTATCTTTTCTCAGCACAGCAGTTTCCACCTCCGGCATGCCTCCACACATGGTTCAGTGTTCTGGCCTGTGCTGCCTCGACCAGAAGCACACCTCCCAATCACCAAAAGCTTTATATTTCTATAATACATGTTTTCTAAATGATAATTTTTTTTTCAATCTCTATTTTATAACTGTTGTATATTTGAAAAGAAAAGAACTTTTATTTTTGTATATGTTCAAAAAAATTACATTAACATAAATATTTTCTAGTTATGAAAAGCTCATAGTGTTTTTATTTTCAGTGTTGAATGGTTATAATAATCTGTGCACAGAAATAGTATGACCGGATATTCAAACTGCACCATTCTGAAGCGCAAGCCCTTGCGCTGCTCAAAATAGTTGAGCAGGGGTGTGGCCGGGGCGATATTCAAAGGAGTTGTGCTATTGAGCAACTCCTTTGAATATCACACCCCAGCCACAGCCACTGTGCATGGCGCAGTGGAACTTGCACCACCGCAAGTTGTCAGAGTTGAGCATTAAACTTGCGGTGGCGCAAGTACCATTGCGCCATGCGCAAATTTCCGATATTCAAAAGGTGACATGCAAATGGGGCCATAATTCATGCAAGGCGCAGGGGGGCCATTTGCATCTGATTATGGCCCCATTTGCATGCCATTAGCATGTAGGTGTGCCAATCCCCGAGGACTTGTGCCTGGCCACCCTGCCAGGCAGCAGTCGTCGGGGACCGACGCACCCTGCAGCCCGATGCTGGGCACAGCGTGAAAACAACCCCCCACCCACATCTCCCAATGCCCGATCGCGGGCAGAGCGTATCAACAACACCCCCACATCTCCCAATGCCCGATCAGCGGGCAGAGCGTCATGACAACACCCCCAAACAGCTCCCAATGCCGATTGCGGGCAGAGCGTGAAACAACTCCCCAGTGCCCGATCGCGGGCAGAATGTAAAAACCCCCAACGCGAATAGCTCCCTGGTGGTCCAGTGTCCGTAATGCCCAATCGCGGGCAGAATGTCCAGTGACAACCCCCAAACATCTCCCTGGTGTCTAGTGTCCCCCACCCCACCCACCCACGAAGCCCCACCACCGCTCCCCGGCGGCGGCGGGTGGCAGCATCCACCCACCTGCGCCCGCCACCGCCCAACTGACTGTCTGGTAGGGCTGCACACCAGTGGTGCAGAGCTAGAGCCAATGGGCGTGCAGCCCTGCCACCCCCATGACAGTCCAGATTTGTGAATGAACCCATTCACAAATCTGGACTGTCATGTATAGGCTGCACGCCCATTGGCTGCGCAACTAAACATGCAAGCTCACGCGACTGATCAGGCGGCGGCAGGGGGTGGCAGGTGGTGGATGCTGCCGCCCGCTGGCTGCCGGGGAGCGGGGTGGGGCTTCGTGGTGGGTATGGTGGGGGACACTAGACACCAGGGAGATGTTTGGGGGTTGTCACTGACATTCTGCCTGTGATCGGGCACTGGGGGTTGTTTCACATTCTGCCCACGATCGGGCATTGGAGCTGTTTGGGGGTTGTTTTACATTCTGCCCGCGATCGGGCATTGGGAGATGTTTGGGTGGGGGTTATTTTACGCTCTGCCAGCGATCGGGCATTGGGAGATGTTTTGGCGGGGAGGGGTTGTTTTACGTTATGCCTGGGATTGGGCTGGTGGGTGGGCACAGGGACTGAGTTGGGGGCCAGCCACCGGTGGCAGCTGCTGTGTTGCGCCCTGCAATACAGCAGCTCACCTGTGGGTAGCCCTCAATTTGATCCTTTTTTTTTGGCTCAAAGTTGTGCAGGCCCAGGTTGGGTGTTGCGCCTGCACAACTCTGCACAACCGGACTGAATATTGGGTTGTGCAGTTTATGCATGGTTCCTCCCCCTCCTGTTGAGCATGCATTCATTTGCATTGCGCTGTTGCTCAACCTGTTTTCAGTGGCGCAACTGCCTCCTGCTGAATATCGCAGAATGGCGCAATGTAGGACTTGAGCATGCGCAACCCTGTTGCACATGGCGCAACCCTTTTGAATATCTGGGCCTCTGTGTTTAACTATTATGAGACACCTTGTGCTTTGCTCTACAGTCATGATCCAGTACCTCATTTTGGGGGGGAAGAGTGTGCATTGCTACGTCAGCCCACAAAAGTCCTCAGTCTTGTGACTTGTATGCAGCTGCAGTCACATAGCTGTATCATTTCTCTCCCTCCCTTCAGTTTTGCTGCGAGTCTACAGTCACGATGCACTGCCTGTCCTGTCTGGATCGCGCATTGCCTGTCTGACTCCATGTAGCTACAAATAGTACTAACTTGTCTGCACTTACAACCAGGGAGACATGAAGTTGACATACATGCTATTTGTCTCACTATGGGCCTACACTGAACAGCACGTACCCTGAGTTAGGGGTGAAACAGCTGTGCAACCCCTAACTTTGTGTGTATCTACAATTACAGAGGCATACTATTGATGGCCACGGCCTCGATTTTCCTATGCATGCATTACCTGGTGGGGGGGGCATTGTCTGGCTTACACTGTGCAACTCCTAAGTGCCCTAACTTGTGTGCTATTGCAGTCAGAGAGTTGTTCCATTGATATTCATAGCCTTTGTATTCCTGTTGGTATCCGCTCACAGGCAGTACCTGGTCTGTGACCATGGGGTCATTTGATGGCTGACACCATGCAACTCGTAACTGTTCCAACTTGTGTGTCCCCCTCAATCAGAGAAGTGTATTGTTCATATCCATAACCTTAGATTTTTTGTGGGTATATACTCAGGATGCAGTACCTGTATCTGTGACTGAGGACATGCAAGTCCTAAGTCTCCTAAGTTGTGTGTCCCTGCAACCATGGAGGTGCACCATTGATGTCTATGGACTTTCTTCTCCTGTCACTCTCCACTCAAGATGCACTACCTGGCCTGTGAATGTGTGGGGGGGTATTCCTTAGCTGACATCGTGCAACTGCTAACTGTCCCAGCTAGTGTGTTACTGCAATCATGGAGCTGTACCATTTATATCCATACCCTTTTTTTTCCTGTGAGTGTCTGCTCAGGATGAAGTACCTGCTCTGGGTGGGACGGGCATTGCCTGGGTGATGCCATGCAACTCCTAACTTTACAAACTTATGTGTTCCTGGAACCATGTAGGTGCACCATTGATGTCAATGTACTTTCTTTTCCTGTGACTCTCCACTCAGGATGCAGTGAGGGGAGGAACTGCCTGGCTGACACCGTGCAACTCCTAACTGTCCCAACTACTGTGTTACTACAATCATGGAGCTGTTCCGTTTACATCCATATACTTTTATTCCTGTGAGTCTCCACTCAGGATGCAGTACCTGCTTGGGGGGCTTTGTCTGACTGAGGCCATACAACTCTTAACTGTCCTGACTTCCTATCCCTTGATGTCTATATAGTTTATTTTCCTGTGACTCTCCACTCAAGATGCAGTCCCTCACCTGGGGGGGGGGATTGCCTGGCTGACACTGTGCAATTCCTAATTGTCACAACTAGTGTGTTACTACAATCAAGAAGCTGTGCCACTTATATCCATAACCTTTGTTTTCCTGTGAGTCTCCACTCAGGATGCACAACATGCCCTGTGCTGGGGGGAAGGCATTCCCTGGCTTGTGACATACAACTACAAAGTGTCCCAACTTGTGTGCCGCTAAAATCATGGTGGCGTACCATTGATGTCTATGTACTTTCTTTTCCTGTGACTCTCCACTCAAGATGTAGTCCTTCGCTTGGGGGAGGGTTGCCTGACTGACACTGTGCAACTCCTAACTGTCACAACTAGTGTGTTACTACAATCATGGAGCTGTACCTCTTATATCCATAACCTTTGTTTTCCTGTGGATCTCCACTCAGGCTGCACTACATGCCCTGTGCTGGGGGGGCATTCCCTGGCTGCCAACATACAACTCCAAAGTGTCCCAACTTGTGTGCCCCCACAATCACAGTGTTGTACCGTTGATATCCTGTTCCTGTTACTCTCCAGTCACTATGCAGTACCTGCTCTCTGGGGGGAAAACAAAAGACAAATGCAAACATTAACGCTAATGAAAGAACGCCCACAAATGCTAATAGTAATGCACACAGTGATGCAAACCGAAATGCAAACACAAACAGTAGCGAAGATGCAAATAGTAACAGTAATGCAAATGCAAGCGCAAAGGAAAACACAAAGGGTCATGCACACAGTGGTGTACACATGAACAGTAAGAGAAACGGATATGGAAATGCAAGTGTAAATGCTGCTTGTAACAGTAAGTGGAGCACACACCCTGGTTTTACCCAACAGCTGCATAGACAAACACAGTGACTATAAAGAATGTATGCATAGTAATGGGCCTTGGACCACAGAATAAGGTCTTGGAATGCTAGGACCGACAACCTCAACGCACACCCCCATGCTGGAGGGGTTGGGTGGTGGTGGGTTTCAACCCTAACATCAAATGTTCTCATTTTTTTCACTGTGGAATAACCCTAACTGATGCATTAAGCTGAGTTTTTTGCCTCTAATTTCTTTTCTTTTTGACAATGAGGAATATAAATAGTGAATGGAATGCTCCTACCACATGACTTTTTGTGACATAGTAATGGTAACAGCAACGCAAAAATAAGTGGAAATGGTTATGCACATGGTAACGCAAATGTTAATTGTAAAGCAAGTGGTAATAGAAGTGCAGGCACAAAGTGATGCCAAAGGGAACAGTGACGCAAATGTAGATGCAAGCGCATACGAAAATGCATCTGATAACGTCCACGGTCATGGTACCGCTATTGTAAATGCAAATGATAACTGTAACAGCAACAGTAACAATAAAGGAAACAGAAATGGAAATGCAAATGCAAGCATGTTCGGAAACGTAAACTGTTACGTGCACAGTGACAGTACTGCAATTGTAAATGCAAATGGTAACGGTAACAGCAACAATAATGACAAAGAAAACATTAATGCAAACGGAAATGGAAACACAAAGGGTAATGCACACGGTTGCGTACACGAGAACGCTAGTGCAAACTGGTGCGGAAACACAAGTGTGAAGCCTACATGTAAGAGTAAGTGGAGCACACACCCTATATTCTCCCAAAAGCTCCCTTGAGAAAGACAGTGAAAATAAAGAATGTATGTATAATAATGGTTGTCTGTGATTGGTCATGTTGCCTTGGTCCTCCCCCCTACTTGCATGTGTGTGTGTCTGTGTGTGTGGTGCTGGGGGGGTGGGGGTGAATGCGGAGTTAGGGTTTTCAACCCTAACACTGAATTTCCTCACTTTTGTCACTGTGGAACAACCCTAACTGATGCATTAAACAGAGTTTTTGCCTCTAATTCCCCTTCTTTTTGAGAATGAGGACATGTCTTTTCACATAGTAATAGGAACACCAACGTAAAAGCAAGCACCAACAGTCACGCACATGATAACAGAAACGTAAATGATAAAGCAAACGTTAATAGAAACGCAAGCGCAAAGTGATTCCAAAGTGAACAGTGATGCAAACGGACATGCAAGCATGTATGAAAATGCAACTGGTAATGCGCACAGTGATGGCAGTAGCATTTGAAACACAAATTTAAAGTGTCTCAGCAAAAAGACGCAAAAGGGAACAGAAACGGAAACGCGAATGCAAGTGCACATGTAAACGCAAACTGTAACGTGCAAGGGCACAGTACCGCAATTGTAAACACAAATGGTACTGTTAACATGAAGAATAACGCCAAAGGAACAGAAACAGAAATGGGAACTGAATCGAGTATGGAAACGCAAACCGTAATATGCACGGGCACAGTACCATAACTGTAAACACAAATGGTAATGGTAACAGCAACAATAACAGCAAAGGAAACATAAACACAAAAGGGAAACGCAAGCACATAAGGAAATGCAAACCGTAATGCACATAGGCACAGTAACACAGTTGCGAATGCAAATGGTAACAGTAATAGCAAGAAAAAGGCGAAACGAAAGAGAAACGGAAATGCAAACGAAAGGGCTGCCAGAAACGCAAATGGCAATGTGCACAGTGACACAAACCAAAATGCAAACACAAACAGTAGTGGAAACGCAAATGGTAACAGTAACTCAAACAGAAGCGCAGAAGAGAACGCAAAGGGTAACACACATGGTGGTGTACATGGGAGCAGTAACTCAAACGGGGACAGAAACGCAAGTGGAAACAGTAATTGTAACAGTAACGGAAATGTACACCCTGTTTTTGCTGAGCAGGTACATAGAGAAACACAGTATGTACAAAGAATGTATGCATTGCAATGGGCATCGAAGCTTAAAACGAGCATTGGAAGTACTTACTTGCTAATAACTCAGCAACTGCATGACGTAGAAAAAAAATTTTAATTTCACAAAAATCATGATTTTCCTGGCTAAGCTTTATGCAACTCACAACAAAAAAATCTGTATCTCACATCATTTTCAAGACATGGGCCCTGAAAGGCACGGCGTACGCCACCATGTGAGTCTATGGGAAAAAATGCCAACTTCGGAGTACCATAACTTGGCAGCTGTGCAATATTTTTTCACGGAACTACCAAAAGGCACATCTGTGAGATGTTGGCTGCCTTCCCTCCAAATTTCAGCTCAAAAGACCAAACCATTCTTTTGCAGCAGGGTAGCAAAGAACTCTTGTCATTTTGGCCATAGTCTGGAAAAGTAGTGTTGCAATTTGCGACACCTTTCGCAAACTTTGCGAAAGTATCATGAGTGCGACACTACTTTGTGACACTACTTTTTCCAGAAATTTAAAAAACATATTTATGGGGTGTTTAACCCCAAAATAAAGACATAGCTAGCATCCTCAGGGTCCAACTAGCTGAACACAAAAAGAATTGTGTCCCTAGAGGGTCCTAAATTTAAATGCCAAGCATTTCTGTGATCACTGACTGAAAAAAAATGGCTGACTCATGACACTGCTGGGGTCATTTGCAACACTAAAAACTGCATTTGCGAAAGTGTTGCACTTTTTGTTAACTTTTCCCATTGACTTATAATGGGAACTTGTTTTTTGAATAACTTTTGAACTGTTTAATATTTTTTCACAAAATCATTGAAAGGCACATCGGGGACCCTGGCTGCACATTCCCTGAAGTTTTTGGACTGGTCGCACAAACCGTGTGACCTGTAGGTGCGAGCAAAGAATTCACCAAAAAGCATAACCATGCTTTTTGTTGTTGCTTGATAACTCTGCCGCCATACATCCGACTGGTACGAAACTTAGCAGATCCCAAGATCTACAATGCCCAATGATGCCTGCCAAAGTTTAGGCAAATCTGTTGAATGATAGCAAAGTTATTAAGGTACAAAATTTGACCCTTTAACCTTAAAAAGGGCTCTCACTTAATTCATGGTAGTGCACCTACTGCTACCATAATATATATATATATATATATATATATATATATATATATATGTGTGTGTGTGTGAAAAAGTTATATTTTTATTAATGGCTTTTTTGCCACATCTTCCTGGTGTCCAGTGGTATTCCCCCATCCTCCATTGCCCCAGTTATCATTGGTGGCTGTGGGTCCCCATTACGTTACCTGTTTTATTTATTTTTATTCTGAAAAGTAGAAAACCATCCCTTGTTGTCTTTGTGGCCATTTGCCTGGGGAAAAAGAAAGCCATCCCTCGCCAATCGTGCCTGTATCCTCACATGTCTCCTGGTGTCCAGTGATACCCCCCACCCTCCATTACCCCAGTTATCATTGGTGGCAGTGGTTCCCCGTTACTGTGCTCCTTTTTTGTTGTTTTTGTTGAACTCTATAAAGTAGAAAACTGTCCCTCATTGTCTTTGTGGCTGTTTGTTCTGCAAAAAAGAAAACTAACCATTGCCGATCACACATGTACCCTTCACCTGAGCCCCCCACTATGCACCCACCTCCTCACACACCCCTAATGTCCCCCAGACTACCACTCACCTTAGGAGGTCCCAGGTTTGAGACCTGCTCCTCTGATTGAAGACATGCTTTGCTGCTGGAACCGGCGACTGCAATATGAACTAAAGAAAAAGCTCTTCAATGTATTTCAATGGAGAGGGTCAACTTACGGCCATAACTCAGCTATTTTTTAACATTTTGACCCTAAATTTTCAACATGACCTTTTGGGGACCCTACCTCATGAACAATATGACTGTCATTAGGCTAGTCTTGCTGGAAAGGTGACTTCGTGGTCAGTTGGCAAAATCATCTTTCTGGTGGGATTTGCATACTGACAGTCATATTATTCATGTGATGGGGTCATAAGAAGGATATGTTGAGAATTTGGGCCACAATTTTGAAAAATGGCTGCATTATGGGCATTCATTACAATCTTACTATGCATGCTAGCAGCTGTTAAAATGTACAATATTTTCACCCCATATTTTCAAGATACTCTTCTTATTACCCCACCTCTTGTATGTCATGACTGTAATTTCTCAGATCCTGCCCAAAATGTGTTTTTGTGCTTGTGGCATAGAATGGTGTTGCGATTGTGCAGAATTATGCGTTGGCAGGGATCTGAGAATTTCTGTGCTGGTTACATGTGGTGAGGTCCTAAGAAGGCTATGTTGAAAACTTGGGGTCAAATCAGGATACTGTTATACTACAGTATGTCAATGGAGGGATGGGAGTGCAGCGTCCAAAGGACCCTGAACTCTCACCGTAACATATGGATGCTGTTATTTGGACCCTGAATTCCTATGTAACATATGGATACTGCTATACTATGTCAATGGAGGGATAGGAGTGCAGGATCCAAAGGACCATGCGCTCCTGCCATAAAATAAGGATGCTGTTATACTATCTCAAAAAGTAAGGAAATAAATTGCAAAAAAAACTTTGTTAATGCATAAGTTAGGGTCAAAGTGACAAAATCAGGGGAAATGTGGCATTAGGGTTTCCAACTCTAACACCCCATTGCTCACCCTGCACAGACAGACAGGTGGGGGGAGGGTCTGTCTTGGGCCCATTAACCCTAATGCTCACCCCATTCCAGTACAAAATTAGGTGACATGGCTTCAGTTTAGGTGAATGGGGTGAACGTTAGGGTTCACGGGCCCAAAGACAGACCATCCCCCCACCTGTGGGTTTGTGTAGGGTGGGCAGTGGGGTGTTAGGATTGGACACCCTAATGCCACATTTCCCTTCTTTTGTTGCTTTGACCCTAACTGATGTAGTAATGAATTGTTTTGCAATATATATATATATATATATATATATATATATATATATACAGATGTGACATTAAACTATCAGGTCTTATGTGCTGCCTGAAGCAGCAACATTATGCTTTGGCTTCTGGCTGTCTTAATTTCAAGCAGCCTCAATGCAGAACTGGGTAGTAGCAGTACATTGCAAAGGCTGACACAGGTTGACTTAGAAACTAAAGTTAGCTTATGCCAAACAATATGTTATCCCTCTGTGCAGACAGTTGGTGAGACCTCATCTGGAGTACTGTGTGCAGTTCTGGAGACCCCATCTCCACAAAGACATAGACAGAGTGGAGTCTGTCCAGAAGAGAGCAACCAAAATGGTGCAGGGTCTGCACCAGAAGACAGATGAAGAAAGACTAAAGAAGCTTAATATGTATACCCTTGAGGAAAGAAGGGAGAGAGGGGACATGATAGAAACTTTCAAGTACCTCAAGGGAATCAACAAAGTCCAAGAGGGTAGCATCTTCCAGAAAAAGAGATGTGCAAGAACAAGGGGGCACAATTTGAAGATAGAGGGGGGACGGCTCAGAGGTAATGTGAGGAAGTATTTTTTCACAAAGAGGGTTGTGGTTGCATGGAACAGCCTCCCTGAGGAGGTCGTGGAGTCAAGAACAATGGGGGAATTCAAGAATGCATGGGACAGGCATAAGGCAGTCCTAGTGGGGGGTAGGAGGAAGTAAGCTGTTAGTTAACTAGGATCTGCAGCTTATCTGTTAGGTAGGAAAATGGGCAGACTAGGTGGGCCAAGCGGTCCTTATCTGCCGTCAAATTCTATGTTTCTATGTTTCTATGGTTTTCTGCCTGCCTGTTTGCCTGCCTACCTGTCTGGATTCTGAGATTTGAATTTGAAATCCATGTAAAATAAAACTGATCTTTACTTTTTACAGCACTTTTTGGATTCCCTGACATATTTTGAATTATGTTTTTAGACAATTTCAAGGTTTTAAATAGATTTATTATGATCCTTTACTGAAACAACACCACATGAAGTAACATTACCTTTTACTGAAGCAACACTATGCTACCATGACACAGCAGGCTTCTTCAAAATATATTGGGCAGGATTTTCAAAGGGCTCTTAGAATGATGCAAGGTTTATCAAACATCCACCTTGCGTCCAATCCATGCTTCCAATGCACAGTCCATATGCACCAAAGACTGTGCGCCCTATGTTGCAAGAAAAGTGTTCTCTTTGACAAAGTCCCCCAAAATGACAGAAGAGGTCTGCTGCATCAAACATATGAAGCATGGGGTGAGAATGACACAAGCTAAGAATGGGGCAAAGCTGAGGCAAAAATACAATGCGGGAAGTGAGATGGAGTGAAAATGGTTGCAGATTGAGTCATAAATATGATGCAGAGTGAAAATGACGTAAGTTACTGTAAATCAAAAACATGAGTCAGGATGAGTTAAAAAAATCAAGCAAATTGAGTCAAAAACCACATGTGATGCAAGATAAGTAAAAAAATAAAGCAAATTGAGTCAAAAACTTCATGTAATGCAAACTGAGGCACAATAAATGAAGCAATTAAGTAAAAAAATGAAACAAATTGAGTCAAAAATGGTGCATGGAGCAAAAATGACACAAGCAGAGTCAAACATGGCCACAGACAAAATGGCCAAGACAATGCCATGCTAAGCCCCCAAAACATTGTCGACTAGTCCTGCAAGGGAATACTGGCTCTATAATCAACCCCCTACATAATCTACCCTCACCTTTATATGGCCCAGTGTCAGACCAGCTCTGGCTGGTCTAACAGCAGCATGCATCTTCAGTGCACTGTCAACAGCTTCTACCTTAGAAAATCCCCCCCCAAAAAAAGGGACGGTGCATCATTTATTTGACACAAGCCCTGTTGCAACATGGCACACTTATTTTTTTCATGCAAGCCAGACACAAGCCACTTTGGCACAGACAGTTCTGCTTTTGATGCAAGCGGTGTTAGGAAATCAGAACTGATACAAGTTTTGATGCAGCTTGCTCCTTGCATCATTCTTTTGTGGCACAAGCACCTTGCATCATTCTTGACCCTTTGAAAATTGAGCCCATTATACTGTATATACAATGTCATAACCTTTTCAGGTTGGCTACATATCCATCTCTTTCTGTGCTCATCCATTCAATTGTAGGGCAAAGACTCCAAGGACTCAAGTACTTCTTACACCACTTCATCCTGTCAATGTATCAATCTGAACCAAAGAGACTAGTCATCATGTAATGCCTAGAATTGTCTGAAACACCTTGAACATCCCTTATTCTGGATTAGTTCAGGTCTCCAGTCTACACTGCTGAAAAACCTAGGCTGCAAAGAAAGCCCTCACTATTCATTTGGAGAGTATGAACTTAACACAGAAAGCATTTCTACAAGTGTGATGTGTAGTTTGTAGGATTGTCAGAACCCTATAAAGTTCTGGGTTCTAGTTTCTAGTCTAGAACTTTTTCAAAAGTTCTAGGGTTCTAATCTTTTTCAGAACTTTTTAGAACTCAAACCCTCTTTTTTTAATTGTGCTGCCAATAATGAAGATAATAGTGAAATACATGTCATGAAATTGAAGACAGAAAGAAAGAAAATCTGTTCAGTATAAAGAGAGAGAGAAATGATCATGTGTGATTTTAATATGACTGTAGCTAGATTTATCTATGGTTTCTTTTGTTTGCTAAAGCCACCAACTTACAGGTGCTAACAGGGCCACCCACACACCCATACATTAAATGTTTTCCTGCTGCAGCTGCATTACAGTTCGTGAGAGAAAAAAACTTAACTGGTGCATTTCTGTACTCAGTTATATCCTCATCATCATGAAGTATGAAAAAACATAACTGACAACAGCTAACCTCAGCTATGTGCTGCTGTCATATTTAAATAAGTAAATCTAAAATTGCTCTGTTCAAAAGAAACTTTGTATAACTAAGCCAAGGTACTGCAGCTGCAGCACACGGAACTGGTGTAGCTCACATTATGTCATACAGTAAGTGCAGGCAGTCAAGACATCTGAATTAAAAAAATATACCAATCATTGTTGTTGGCAAATTGAAATAATACATACAACTGTCTCAGATAATGCATCAGCTGCTATGAAGGTAAAATGTGTATTTCATGCACATAAATAAAAAAGTGGTTTCTTCACCACATAATATCTCAAGGAATATTTAATGTAGCTTCTGCGGTTGGCACGTGATGTTTAATGAACAGTGCCAAAGCCCTTAGGCCTCAAATTGTCCCTATTTTAAAAATAAACTAGTCAGAGCCGATAGGGCTGTGAAAAGCTACCAAATGACCAACGTTACAAATGTGAGTAGAAATTATGCAACGCCCGGGTATAACTTGACCATTTTTTGGAGGTATTTCACCAAATTTTCAACATGGCCTTTTTGGGACCCCTCCTCATGAAGAGTGCCAGTGTCATTTTGTTCACTTGTCCTGAAAGGTGATTTCACAGAGCGAATGCGTGTTTTTTTTTTAATATTCAGAAATTGGTAGCAAACTTGATATTAGGTTGGGGAACTTTGCAAAGCTTCAGGAAGTGTGACATTCCCAGATTTTTACCAGCATCACTGGCAAATTATAAATTTACAATATCTCTATCTCCATTACAAACACACTCCCTTTTTGAGTTTTTATTTTGAAAGAGATCATTTTTACTGTTGTACATGACATGGTCATAATAACAAGTATAAACAGTATTTATAAGTTAAATATTAAAAATGCACACTACATATTGAAGCAATATTATATGACTATTAAGAAGCAATGGTCAAATATGGAAAACATCTTTTATTAAAATTTTGTTTCCATACTTTCACTCAAATATTATTTTGGATAAACATTTTAGATAGCAATTTAGTATTTTCTTGTTGATGCCGTATGCTGCTGTTCAGTCACAATCATCAAAAACTGGCAATCTGCTGATTCAGTCCTCTTGAATTTATTTAGTCAGTGTACATGCTGCTACTGCTGCTGCTGTGTGTGTGTGTGTGTGTGTGTGTGTCAGTATGCAACCTGTCACTGTAGATAAACAAAATGCTGTAGTCCACAGTTCTGGCAGTCTCTCACCATTCACCAGGACTAAATGCAGACAATGTGGAAACCAAGCACTTACCCTGCCCCCCTCACTGTAGCTGTCTCTGTGGATTACCCCAAGGGTTTAAAGCCCAAGTGGTGTCATTCCCATATCTCTTAAGAGCACTAAATCCATCACAATATGGGTAAGCTTGCACTGGGCCTGCCCCACATGACACTGTACCTGTGTATAAACTGAGGGCATCTACAGTAGTAGCCACATACACTGCCATCTAGTTCCCAAAATTTCTGTGATATTTTCAGAAATATCTCCTGCTTTCTGCATTTCCACAGTAGGGTCAGCAGAGAGAAACTCTTCAGAAAAATATCTGGAAATAGCTGGCCATGTCTGTGGCTATCACTGTACTTTTTACCAGCACTAAATTCATCACAGTGGGTGAGTGTGTGTGTGTGTGGGTGGGGGGATGCACAGTACCTGTCCCTGTGGATAAACAAAGAGCTTTAGTTCACCATCTAGTGCTATCTCAACTGTACCTTGTATGAGCATTGAGAAGAAAAGTCAGCAGTGAACCTGCTTCTGTGGATCAACAGAGGTGTTGTAAGTTCCCACCTTTCACAAGCACTGGATAGCAAATATACAAAGGCTGAATAGAAAAATATATATAAAAAAAGAAGAAAATGGTCTCAGATCCAAAAAAACTTAAGTTTGTCAGTAAGGGGCAAGAGAGCTAACAAAGCTGCAGCTGGACTGTCTGTAATCTAGCACTGTAGTCTGCCTGACTGTTTTGGAGCTTCAATAAATTCCAGTACAACAGATAATGAGTTAACCCTTAGGTTGCTGAAAGAAAAAGAATACATCTATTAGACTGAGCTGGAAAGATGCTCAATCTGCAACCCTACAAAGGTTCAATTAAGGGGCTAGAAACAGCAGTTTAAAAAGGTTTTTCTTGTTAATATCCTGAGAAGTTCAGAGGTACAATACAGTAGCATCCCCCCTCCCTTTAGATGTCTTTAACATAGAGCAGCAAATAGCAAAAATCAGAGGTGGAGTGCACTATTTTGAAGCTATGGAGGAATATTTCCAAATGTCCATAAAGGGAGTTCCATGATCAGCCATTTTTAGAGCTGCAATCTGATCCCAGTAGAGCAGTAGGCTCCGCCAACAGCCCTAACAAACACACTTTATGATTTGTCACATTCTGTAAAGACTTGCCTCATTAACTTTAATAAATGTTTACGTGTGTACATTTTCTGGCAGCATTCTATTTCTGAAGTTTGTCACAATATTGCCAGCTGTATTAAGCATGCTTTCTGAAGAGACATTTGTTGCAGGACAACCAAGATATTTAAAGGCTTCCTCATACAGCTTGGGCCATATTAACTTTTGCGATCTCCAATATTCAAAAGGGCGTGCATCAATGAGAATAAGTGCTTCTTGTAGGTAACTGTCCACCATGATGGACAGAGAATGCTCAAAAGAAGAATCAATGTAAGTTGGTATGAAGGCAATTTGTGAAAGATTTTGCAACAGATTTAGCTTTTTACTAGGGGTGGAAGTGGGAGTTGTGGAAGAACCACTGCTCACTTTTGATGACTTTTCCTGTTCCATATCTCTTTGTGAAGATGGACCTGCACGTTGCGGAAATGGCCAGTTAAAGCTACCATGTGTGTCTGTGTTTGACTCCTGTGACTGCTGCAACTCTTCTAGAAACAGAAATTTGTAGTTCTCTACATTGCGTGTTTATGGAAGATGAATAGCCTTGAACCTGGGATCTAAGAGAGTTGCAAGTATGTACTGTAGTGTTTTGATTTTGTCATTACAACTTATCTGTCATTGATTTGGAAGTGCTCACACATTCTCTGTATAAGATTTCTGTGATACTGCCAGCATGTTGTCTTATCTTCAGATCTGTCTCTTTCCATCTGTAAAATTAGAACACTCAGATGATGTGAAATCAGCATTATAAGTGGGATAACCTGACTCAGAGACACACCTTCTGAAGACATGTAATTTTTAGCTCTCTCAAAAGGAGTTAGGATGCAGCATACTGTGTCCATTAACTTCCACTGCAGCACAGAAAGCATGATGCCATCACCAATAATGTAACTGGAGCAATATTCATGTAGATTTGATTTTGTTTCAAGAGGCACTGCAGCATATAAAGAGTTGAGTTCCACCAAGTAGAAACAATTTGAATCAGCTTTTGATAATGCAACATGTGTTTCTTTTGCAGTTCGGATAATATCCATATAGCCTTGGCCGAATGTGAAAAGTGAGTAACAATTTTTTTTGTAAACAGCAATCATACCATCCACTTGCATTTCTTTGTTCATGAATCCAGTGACAATTAAATGTAAGCAATGTGCAAAGCAAAAGGCATGCATAAACCCTCCATCCTGTACTGCTTTGAAGGTGCTGATTCAATTGTCACTTACTATAAAGCCACGTTTGAGACCATGAGAATAAATCCAGTCATCAAGGAGCTCATTTAGTTCTTGCAAGATATATGTGGCTGTATGACTTTGCCCAAACTTCTTTATATGCAGCAGCACCATCTTTTGGGGTATATTTGTTTTTGAAGAAGCATAAGGAAAACTGATCCAATGAATGGCAAGGGACATATAATCTATATTCTGACTGCTGGTCCACATATCGGTTGTGACATGAATAACCCCAGCCTCTGCATTTTTAAGTACAAGCATCACTTTCACTTGTAATGCCTCACAAATGTTTGGTAGTGCAACACAGGCAAAGTACCTTCGATGAGGAACATTGTAACAAGGCTCTGCAAGTTTCATGACCTCTCTAAACTCCTCATGATCTACTAAATAGTGTGGGAGAAGGGCTCCAGCTAACAGATCCCCAATTTTGTGAGTAAGATGAAGACACTCTTTGGATGACCTCTGGTAAAAGTATTCTTCCTCTCAAATGCCTGATACAATGTTAGTTGCTTACAACATGTCCCTGCTGGTTTATTAGACATTGTGCTTCATTTACCAGATTGATGTTGGGGTGGTGGACTTATACATTCAGTGCCATCACTGGATGTGCAACTGGTGCTAATGGTGTTGATGTGGGAGTAATGGTGGTCCTAAGGCTGCCACTTGTTCTGTCTGCATCAAGTTCAGAAAATTCACTATGAATTTCTACAGATTCATGACCCTTCTTATCTGTGGTCTGGAAGGTGGAGGAGATGATTTTTGGCTGATCAAGCAATATTGAATGTTTTTTCAGATGATGTTTAAGATCTGTAGTGCCAAGACATGATGCAGCCTTACCATGGCTAACACTTTGTTTACATAGGGAACAAACTGCTCTGCATGAATCACTTTTACTGACAGAAAAATAATTCCATACTTCAAAAGTGACAGTCTTTATTCGAGTGCTAGGAAGATAACTAAAAGCTGTTTGTGTTTTTTCACCTGTCTGAACGGAATCCAGGACATCCTCTATGGTGCTAGAACAGTGAGCAAGGGCACTTGAGCGTTTTTCATTTTTACCCAATGTAGAAGTGGTGGATCCACTGGATATGTCCTTCTCATTGTTATCATTTGTGGATTTATTTGAAAGTGCACTACCTGATTCTTTGTCAGCAGACTTGCTCATTTGACTTGGTTGAAGGGCTGATGATATGTTGAATGTCACAACAGTGTCAGACTGAGACAAAGGGTTACTGTCTGAGTCAGAGACGAGTCATTGTCACTTGCGCTACTTTTACTGCTAGTCACAGGGATTTTAACAGCAGGAATAGCATACATTACAATGCCTCCCTATGTGACACCAGCAACTGCACACATTTTGCTAAAAGGTCTCTCTTTACCATGGTTCATTGTTGGTCTTTTGCTGTTATTTTTACCACGTGAAACATTTTGGTTATTTTTGCTAACACCAGGATGACCACTACCACCAATGCCTGTTCCACCACCAGCACCAGGTGCCTCATCTGTATTGCCAGCCACAGTAACACCAGTTGTGTGCTGTACACAACTCCTGTGTTACAAAATTATGTGGTCTCTGGTCACAGCAACTCAAAAATTTGGTTTTGGCTTTATGACACTGTGATGCAGGGGACTGGAAGCTAATTGAAGATTATGCAACTAAAGTTGAATCCCAGGTTCAAGGCTTACAGAATGGATTGGGCATAGGCATATGCAAAACAGGGCAGGGTGAAATGTCAGGAACTGTAATTCTGAATAAAAAAATATTGTTTCAGTATTACAAAAAATAGCCTGTTTATTTTTATATTATATTTCAATACTTCTTGTTCTTTAACATATTTTATGTCTTTTTATACAAGAAGATACTATGCACTGTGTGCTGGGTGGCACATGGTCACACACTGGGTACAGTTCAGTCAAAAGGCACACAACAGCAGGACGATGGCCACAGTACACCACAAAGGAGTCACATACACACACACACACACTGGATACATAAGAACATAAGAACGTGTCGGCAGAAGGGGACTGTATGATCCATCTAATCTGCCCAGATTGTCTACCCCCCATTCTGTTCTTCTTCCAAGATTACAGCAGTAGTTGTCCCATGCTAGCTTAAAAGCAGTGACTGTTTTGGACTCTACAACCTCTGGTGGTAAGCTGTACCAAGGGTCCACCACCCTCTCTGTGAAGTAGAACTTGCGAATGTTGGTTATAAACTTGCCCCCTGTTGGTCTCAAACTGGGCTCCCTCATTCGCGTGGTCTTGTTTCTGTGAAATAGGTTTTCTGCTTGTACCTTATTTATGCCCTTTATGTATTTGAAGGTTTCTATCATATCCCCCCTGTTTCTTCTTTGCTCGAGGCAGTACATTTGCAGTTGCTGTAGTCTAGATTCATATTGCTCCTGGTGCAGTTCCTGTACCATTTTAGTAGCTCTTCTCTGTACAGCCTCTAAGAGGTCTATGTCCTTTTTTAGGTGTGGCCCCCAGAACTGTATGCAGTACACAAGATGTGGCCTCACCAAGGACCTGTACAGAGGGAGTATGACCTTTCACTTCCTACTTGTAATGCTCCTGCCAATCCATCTGAGTATGCTACTAGTTTTCTGTGCCGCCTTTTCACATTATCTACCCACCTTTAAATCATCATAAATAAGCACTCCGAGGTCCTGTTCAAGTTTTGTTTCTGTTAATTGTTCACCATCAAGTGTGTATGTTTTCCTTGGTTTCCTCTACCCAGGTGCTTGACCTTGCACTTTTTGGTGTTGAATTTCTACAGTCAGTCCCTATACCATGCTTCTAGGCTTTTTAGATCTGCTTCCATTGCTGTTGTTCCTTCAATTGTGTCTACCCTATTGCAGCACTTTGTGTCATCTACAAACAGGCACACCTTACCCTACAGGCCATCAGTAATGTCGCTAATGAATATATTGAAAAGGACTTGGCCAAGGACAGATCCCTGAGGCACACCACTGATCACCTTTCCCTTGCTAGACAGTGTTCCATGTATGACCCTCTGCATTTTATTGTGGAGCCAGTTATGAAATCATTTGACTATTTTGTGCCCTAACCTACAGTACTTTAGCTTATTGACCAATCTTCTATGGGGGACAGAGTCAAAAGCCTTGCTGAAATCTAGATAGACTATGTCTGCCACCCCTCCTTGGTCCACTATTTTGAAGACCCAGTCAAAGAATTCAGTCTTGTCAGCGTGGCTCAGTTGGTAGCACATCCGCCTCTGGACCATAAGGTAATGGGTTCTCGTCCCACACGGGGATTGGACTTGCACCTAAAAATCGCTGGCATCTGAGTTCAGTATTGGGGAGTGCTGAACTGCTGGGGTGTGCCGTCCTTCAGATGAGACATTAAACCGAGGTCCCTTCTGCCCATCCTGGTGTTGTCCTGGTGGGGGTCCAGGTGGAAGTAAAAGAACCCGGGGCACTCTTCGCAAAGAGTAGGGAACATTCCCAGTGTCCTAGCCAACATTCCTCTTCTTATAAACCAGTTCATGCAATTATCCAGGCTGTGTGTGGGTGATGATGTGCGATATGGCCGCCACCACACATTCAGTCACTTCATTACCAGTCTAGCATTGCTTGTACAGCACTTTAGTATACACTGTATATGAAAAGCGCTATATAAATGGTGATTCTTTTTCTTCTTCAGTCATATTCTTTTGACATGACCGTCCTGCTGTAAATCCATGCTGTTTAGTATCTAGCTGCCCTGTTTCCTTAAGGAATGTCACTATTCTTTCCTTAAGTAGGGACTCCATAAACTTCCCCACTACCAAGGTCAAGCTCACTGGCAGGTAGTTTCCAGCCTCCTCCTGGCTTCCACTTTTGTGCAAGGGTAGCACTGTGGTCCTTTTCCAGTCCTGATGTATTTCCCCACTCTCTAGAGACTGTGAATAATTCTGCCAGTGGGCCTGCAATTTCCTGTCACTATTTGAGAGCACGAAGTCCAGAATAGCTTCCTCTCATGTTGGTGTGGTCATCAACTATTCAAGTCCTGCTCCCTTTAGTTTTAGGAGGAATTCTCTGCTCTTTCCTTAGAGGTCATGTGTGAGAGCCAATCCACATCTGGGAGATTGAAATCACCAACCAGCAACAGTTCTCCTTTGTCTGCCATCTGTAGGATGGCCTCCAGGAGTTCTCTGCCCAAGTCTTTATCCTGGGCTAGGGGTCTGTATATAACCCCAACTCAGATAGGGTACTTACTTCCTGCTCCGAGGGTGACCCAGAGGACCTTCGCATTGCTGCTGTGTCCCTGGGTTTCCATAGCATTGATGCAGTTTTTTTACCTCTCCTCCTTTCTTATCTTTGTGGTCTCTTTGGAATAGTGTGTATCCTGGGATAGCTACATCCCAGGTGTGGTTTTCGGTGAACCATGTCTCTGTGACCACAACCTAGTCCAGGTCATCTGCTGCCATTATGGCAGTGAGATGCAGGATTTTGTTCACCTGGCTATGAGCACAGATGCACAATGCTCACCTTCCTTGGTTAGAATTGATCACTGTGGAGCATCCCTTTTTCTGTTTATTTGCAGGAGATGTTGCCTTTGTACTAAGTAGCCTTGTAGTGTGCCAGGCAGGAGATGTGTTAGTGCCGCAGCCTCCCCATATCACCTATGCTGCCTCTCGGTTGCATGCACAACCTTCACCAATTCACCAATCTCCCAGTTTCTGATACTGTAGCGAAGTGTTGCAGGGAGGTTGGTATTACTAGGAAGCGATTGGTTCATCAAGGCCTGAGGGCAGCTGAGAAGGGGGTGGCAAGCAGCATTGAGGTTGTCTGGTGCAGGAGACACCCCGGATGTAAATGGAGTCTAGGGAGAGGCCTGACGTGTTTGGTCTCCATACCCAGGGCTCTCACCGGACTGAGTGGGCAGGTAGTTAGAGGACTGGCTGTATCCTCTAATCCTCTTCAGGCAGTGCTGTGCAATGCCAGGTCAGTGAGGAACAAGACTGCTATTTTTGCAGACTTGATTTCCTCTGTCGACCTGTTGTGCATCACAGACACCTGGCTGGGTGACGATGCAGGCCCAGTTTTTGAGGCCGCTGTCCCCGACGGATACCCCATGGCTCACTGTTCAAGAAAGGATCACAGGAGTGGCCAGTGTTTTTTGATCAAGTCTGGGCTTCTTGGTGCACTCAGTTGGTAACAACTGATCCTTTGAGTGTGTCACTTTGCATGGGTGCAGGTGCAGGTTGCAGGATTCTCCTCATTTACTGTCTTCTGGGGTGGGGTGGGGAATTCCTGCAGAATTTAGCAGACTTCATCATGGACCAGGTTTTGGAGTCCCCCAGGTGTTTAATCTTGGGGGATTTCAATGCCTGGGGTGACGATGAATCCTCAAGTTTCAGTTATGGGCTCCTCTAGTTGATGCAATCACTAGACCTGTCACAAGTGGTTTCTGCTGCTACCCACCAACATGGCCACACACTTGATCTGATGTTCCAGCTGGGTCTTGAGGTTGACAACCTCAAGATTGATAAGGTCATTTGGTCTGATCACTGCACCATTGAGTTCAGGTTTGGGGCCCCCCCCGAAAGTCCCTCCCCTGTGGAGATGGTCAGCTATCACCCCTTAAGGGCCTTGGACCCAGAGGGACTGTTGGCATTAGCTGACCTATCTAGGGTTGATGCAGCATGTGCGATTCGCATTGGAGAGGCAGTGGTCACCTAAAACAGGGTGGTTGCCAAAGCTTTAGATGCCATCGCACCAGTCGGTACAGGACCCAGATCATCTGACTTGAGAGCCTCCTGGTTTGATGGGTTTGATGGAGATTTCAAGGTGATGAAGATCAGGGGTCAGAAGCTGGAGCGTTGCTGGAGGAAGACCCAGCTGGAGGCCGACAGGATGGCCCTATGTTCTCACTTTGCTGAGTACCAGCGGTCAATTTCCCATAAGAAGGCAGAATTCCTGTCCAGGGAAATTGCTGCAGGGAAAAATAGACTATCTCAGCTGTTTTGGATCGTGGACAGGCTTTTATATCTGTCTTCTGCCAAAAAAGCTTTTTCAACCACTTCATGTGAAGAGTTTGCTGTTTTTCTTTGACAGAGTGGCAGCCATCCAGTCAAGGATTCCGCCAGGGAGGCCCTTGCCTCACAGTGATTGGGTTGGGAGTTTCAGAGGCACTCAGTCTGCCTGGGAGGAGTTTAGGCCAGTGGAGGTGTCTGAAGTGACTAAGGTGATCTTAGAACTGAAGCACACCTTTTGTGAACTGGACCCAGCACTGACGCATTTCTTAATGGGATGTGTCGATGCCATTGGCCCAGTGTTTGCCAGGATTACCAGATGTTCGATGGTGGAGGGGGTCTTCTCAGTTGCTCTGAAAGAAGCACTGGTGAAGCTCCTCCTAAAGAAATCTTCCCTTGACCCAGACGTCCTGGCAAATTACTGTCCAATATCTAACCTGCCTTTTTTGAGCAAGGTTGTTGAGAAATTAGTGTCACTACAGCTTGAGGATCGCCTGGTGTCCTCAGACATCTATGAGCCTTTCCAGCAGGGTTTTTGGGCCAGACATAATGCTGAAACTGCTCTAGTGAGAGTGCATAATGATCTGTTCAAGACTAGAGATAGAGGAGACAGGTCAGGTCTTGTGCTCCTCGATCTCTCCTCAGCATTTGACACTGTGGATCATATCGTGCTTCTTGATCAGCTCTGTGAGTTTTATGGACTTGCCGGTACTGTCATCAGATAGTTTGAGTCCTATCTCTTGGACAGGATGCAGTGGGTGGTGATGGGGAATTTCTCCTCCTCCTCCCCAATGCCTCTGTCCTATAGAGTACCACAGGGCTCGATCTTGTCGCTGATGCTGTTTGCAGTGTATATGTTGCCCCTGGGTAAGATCATTCAACAATACAGTGTGGAGTTTCACTTCTATGCAGATGACATCCAACTGTATTTGTCTTTTGCACCTGGAACATCAGGAGCCATTGACATGCTTAACAACTGTCTGGTTAAAATCAATGACTGGATGACTTTCAGCTGTCTGAGACTCAGTCCAGCTAAGATGGAGGTGCTGGTGATTGAGCCTGGCCGCGGGTGTGATGGGTTGCCACTAGGAGCTTACTCTGGACTTGTTCTGGGGTCTGCTCCATTGGTGGCTTCTCCTAGGGTGCAAAATCTTGGTGTTATCCTTGATAGCAGATTAACCTTTGAAGATCAGGTGTCATCTGTAGTCAGCAATAGTTTTTACCACTTGTGGAACATTGCCCGGATTAAGCCCCTCATTCCACCCAAGGACCTGCCAACACTGGTGCGTGCCTTTGTGACTTCTAGGCTCGACTACTGCAATGCTCTGTAATTTGGGGTCATGGGAGGCGTGTGCTGACACAAGGTCGACACCACAACATCGAAGTTTGGATGTGGTGAGTCACTGTGCTGGAACACTGCAGACACTGGCAGTGTGGCTCTCGATGTTGCACCCCATGGTCCAATTCTGACTCAGAGTTAGATATTTAGAGACAGGGGTGTGTAGGGGTGGAGCCCCCCACATGGGGGGTTCAGGGGACACAGCCCCCTGATGGAAAAGTGGTGACATCTCCAATGGTACAATGCCAACACTCAGCATAGTATCTGTTGATGTCGGGGATGTCAGCGTGAGTGCTGTCCAAGCGCTATAGTAAAACCCATGGGAGGGACCCTTCACAGACTGCAGCTGGTGCAGAACACAGTGGCCCAGTTGATGATGGGCTTTCGAGGTCCAGTCATGTGACTCCAGTTCTGCGTGCTCTGCACTGGCTGTCGGTCAGGTGAAGGGTCCTTTTCAAGATGGGTCTTCTCAGCTTTAAGGCCCTATATGGGTTGGGTCCTGGCTACCTGTTAGAGCTCCTGACACTGTTGTCCTCTGCTTGCTCCCTCCGCTCCTCCTCGAGGGGCCTCCTGGACATTCCAAGGGTTCAGCTGAGGACTTTGGGAGATCACTTCTTTAGTGTCTCTGAGCCGACCCTGTGGAACTCGTTTCCACCTGCAGTTCAGGAGGCTACCTCAATTGAGGTGTTTAAGGTGAGGCTGAAGGCTCACCTCTTCAGCCAGGCTTTTGACTGCTGATGCCATCTTAAGTTCTGGCCAGTTCCTTGAAGATTGCTACATAGATACATAGATACATAGATACATAGACAGTGTCAGCAGATAAGGGCCTTTGGCCCACCTAGTCTGCCCATTTGAGCTTGTAAGTTCAGTTTGTTTTCCTAGAAGTCTATTTCCCCTTACCCCTGACCTCTAGAATTCCTTTATGTCTATTCCATGCATTCTTAAATCCCGTGATTGTTTCAGCTCCCACCACTTCCTCTGGCAGGGTGTTCCACTTGTCCACCACCCGTTCTGTGAAGAAATTCTTTCTCATGTTTCCTCTGAATCGTCCTCCCTCCAACTTCATCCCATGCCTCTAGTCCTGAAACATCTTTTTCGCTTAAAAATAGTGTTTTCCTGCACCCTGTTCCTCCCTGTAAGATACTTGTATGTCTCTATCTATATCCTCTCTCCCTCCTCTCCTCCAGGAGATACATGTTCAGTTCCATCAACCTGTCTTCATAGGACTTGTGATGCAACCCATGCACAATCTTTGTTGCCCTCCTCTGAACCTTCTCTACCCTGTCTATGTCCTTACATGGGTATGGTTTCCAGAACTGTACACTGTACTCGGGTGGGGCCTGACTAGTGTCTTGTATAAGCGGAATTATGACCTCCCTTTTCCTGCTGGTGATGCCCTGCCTATACATCCCAGCATCCTATTTGCTTTACCTGATGCCTTGTCACACTGTTTCCCTACTTGAGGTCATCAGAGATGACAACCCCAAGATCCCTTTCCTGCTTGGTGCATGCTATATCCTCACCCCCAACTGATATATTGTGCCAGGGTTTTGTGCCCCATATGCATTATCTTGCACTTCTTTGCATTGAATTTCAATGCCAAACCCTTGACCATTCTTCAAGTTTCTGCAGGTCCTTTCATTCTGTCTACACCCTCTGGTGTGTCTACTCTGTTACAGAGCTTTGTGTCATCAGCGAACAGTGAAATTCTGCCTTCTAGATCCTGTGCAATGTCACTGATGAAGATGTTGAATAGGACGGTCCCAGCACTGATCCCTGTGGTACCCCACTGGTCCTCTTCCCTCTGTGGAGTGACAGCCATTTACCACCACCCTCTGTGTCCTGCCACCCAGCCAGTTACCCACCACCACACTACTGTCCTGCCCACACCCATATTCCCCAGTTTGTGTAATAGTCTTCTATGTGGCACAGTGTCAAAGGCCTTGCTGAAGTCCAGATAGGCCATGTCCACTGCCCCCTGATCCACCTCCCTAGTCACCCAGTCAAAAATTCAATGAGGTTGGTCTGACGACCTCCCCTGGTGAAACCATGCTGCCTTGGGTCCTGTGGTCCATTGACAACAGATGTTCCACAATCTTTCCTTCAGTGGTGCTTCCATGATCTTTCCCACTACCGGAGGTGAGGCTGACTGGTCTGTAGTTCCTGCTTCCTCTTTGTTCCCACTTTGTATAAGAGGACTACATCTGCTGTCCTCCAGTCTTTGGGTACCTCCCTGTTTCCAGTGATTGGCTGAACAGGATAGCCAGAGGTTCAGCCACCACCTCTTAGTTCTTTAAGGACCCGGGGTGCACCCATCTGGCCCCATTGCTTTATCAGCTCTTATTACTTCCAGTTCCTTCAGGACCCTTTCGTGTAAAGGGACTTGTGTCCATTTCTGCACCATTCTCACCCTTGTACTCCCTTCAGACCCATTACCCCTCTTCCTTAGTAAAGACTGAGCAGAAATACCTGTTCAATATGTCAGCTTTACTGTTGTCATCCTCCACGGCTCCCATCCTCCCCTTCAGTCTCACTATCCCTCCCTTTGTCCTTCTCTTTTCACTATGTACCTGTAAAGGTTTTGTCCCCTTTAACCACTGATTTTGCAATGTGTTCTTCTGTCTGAGCTTTGGCTTCCTTACTGACTTCCCTGCCTCCCTTTGTTTCTCCTGGTACTTCTCCCTATCCCCTTCTGCCTGTGTCTTTTGTATTGCCTGAATGCAATCTTTTTGGCTTTCACTTTCTTTGCTACCTCTTTGGAAACCATAATGGTCTCTCTTTCTTTTCCTCTTGCTAACCTGCTTAATGCATAATTCTGTTGTTCTTATAATCCCATTTTAAATACTGCCCACTGTTCCTCAATCCTGATTCCTGTCCCATTCCCTTAATGCCTCTTTCAAGCATCTCCCCATTTTCCCAAAGTCTGCCCTAAAATCCAGGATCGTGTTTTTGTGTGGTTGGTTCTGCTCTTTCTGTGATTTCAAACCACAATGACTGGTGGTCACTGTTACCCAGGTGCTCCCCCACTGTTACCCCCATCACACTGTCCCTGTTTGTGAGCACAAGGTCCAGTATTGCCTTCTGCCAAGTTGGTTCCATGACCAGTTGCTTGAGAAGGCACCCTGAGGAGTCCAGGATAAATCTGCTCCTAGTTGATGCTGCTGCTGGGATGCTCCAGTCCACGTCTGGTATATTGAAGTCTCCAACCAGTACTACCTCACCCTTGTCTGCCATCCTTTGGATGGCTAGCATCAACTCCTATCTGTTTCTTCCTCCTGGGCTGGTGGTCTATAGGACCACACCTGTGCGGATGGCTGGCCCCATTTTCCTTTCCAGCTTAACCCACAGTATCTCTCCCCCATTTTGTTCCTCCTGGATCTGTGTGGCCCTTATGTCATTTTTCACATACAGTGCCACTCCTCCTCCCTTCCTGCCTGCTCTGTCTCTTCTGAATATGTTGTAGCCAGGTATGGCCATCTCCCAGTCATGGTTATCATTACACCAGGTTTCAGTGATGGCCACAATGTCCAGGTCTGACTGTACCATGACAGCCTCCAGATCTTCCATCTTGTTGCTAAGGCTCCTGGCATTTGCACACATGGCTTTCCATGATTTGACCTCCTAGACTGTTTCACTTTTCTACTCCAGCCCCTTCCTTGGTTGTCATTTATCCCTGGTTCTCCTTGCTGTCTGCCCTTCTGCTGAATTTTGCCCCTTTCTGCTTATCCACCTTTTGGACACTAATCTCCATCTTTTGCACACTGCTTTGCAGAGATAGCCACTCCTCTGGTTCACTGGTTCCATTACTAGCTGTGGGGGTGAGCAAGTAGGTACCGTCCTTGCTGGCCTGCCACCTCTTTGCTAGTTTAAATGCTTGTCAATGTAGCATTTAAACTTATCATTGAGTGCTTGGATTCCTCCAGGATGGATGCAGGCCATCAGGCTTGAACAAACCTCCATCCCTCCAGATGGGTCCCCAGTCACCAATGAATCCAAACCTTTCTCACAGCACCAGTTCTTCAACCATGAGTTAAAGTTCCTGGTGCATGCACTCCTATGCTCTCCTTGCTCTCACAGGTAGTACTTCTGAGAAAGTGACAGAAGTAGCTACTTGCTTGAGACCCCTCCCCAGTTTCCTAAACTCTTCCTGAACTTCCTTTGGCTCCCCATTTGCCAAGTCATTAGTACCTAGGTGGATAATGACATCCAGCTCACCCTCCTGTCTTGCCTTCCCAGTGATCCCCAGTATCTTCCTTCCATCCCTCCATGCCGTGCTCTCTTGAAACCTTTTAATGCTGCTGTATAATAATTTTAATATGGTTTTAATGAGGTTTAATTTATGTTTTAATCACCGCTGTATGTTGATTATTTATGTTCAGCGCCCAGAGCCTCTGGGATTGGGCACCTTATAAATAAAATAGCCTTGCCTTGTAAAGACACAAATGGAAGAGAGCATAGCCCAGGCAGTATCTAAAGGGGACAAGAAATTTTTAGGTATGTAAGTGAAAAGAGCAAGACCAAGGGTGAGATTGTAAGGTTAAAAAGGGTAGTAGGGGACTATGCAGAGGGGAACCAGAAAAAGGCAGACATCCTGAACAGATACATTTGTTCAGTGTTCACAGAGGAAGGAGAAGGCGAAGGGTCACAAAAAAGTAACAGAAGCCTTGGAGGGAGAGTTGGACACTGTTCTGTTCCTAGAGGAGACAGTCCTGAAGGGGCTTGCTAATCTGAAAATGGACAAAGAGTGAGGCCAGATGAAGTGTATCCAAGGCTACTGAGGGAGCTGGGGAGGTACTGGCTGCACCTCTAACAGTCCTATTTAACAGCTCATTGGAAACAGTGTTGGTTCTGGAGGACTGGAGGAGGGTGGATGTAGTCCCACTACACAAAAGTGGTAGCAGGGAAGAGGCTGGCAATTATAGGCCAGTCAGCCTGACATCAGTGGTGGGAAAGTTAAAGGAATCACTGCTGAAGGAAAGGTTTGTGGAATATCTTGAATCCAATAGGTTACAGGACCCGTGGCAACATGGATTCACAGGGGTGAGGGAGAGGGGTAGCTGGCTAGCTTAAGGGTGGGTCCAATGGTAATTAACAGGGTAAGAAATTGGTTAGGGGATCAGCAGAGGGTGGTGGTAAAAAGAGTTCATTCCAAGGAAAGGAGTGGTCCTTATCTGCTGGTAAATTCTATGTGCTGTTTCTTTGACACTGACTTGTTGGGGAGCAGGAGAACATTGGAAGATAACACAGGGTTGGGAGGATTAGGGGGCCATTTCCTCATCAGTTTTGCTTTGCAGCAACATGGCAAACATAAAAAAGTGATATTTATGTCTGTTTGCAAATTTGCAAAGAAACTACCATGCACCATCCCTGACCATGTCTGTTAACATCTGTACTGGCTGTATGCATTGTGTTGCTCTCTCAAGGGGATTCCTACTCAAAAAGTAGAAAAAGAACCTTTAAAACAAATCAGATGCCACTGCTCGGCAACCAGACCCACCACCTTTCCAGCATTTAGGATAACACTCAGATATTTTTAAGACCTCAGTTTTAAACAGTGTCATTCGAACCAAGGTATATGCAAAATAGACTGTAATTAGAAATTGCAGTTTCACACATATTTCATACACATTGTATGTTCAGTGGTTAGTAGGTTTGCAACACATCTATGAATTTATGTTTTCTGGGTAATACATGTGTTATTACACTCTGTTATCTGTAGTACTCTGAGCAAAAGAAACAAAATTCTTCCATTGAATAGCAATCTAAATTTTGTTTGTGGGAAAGGCTTAATGGTACTGTACATCCCTTAATAAATATTCACAGCATTTTCACCTTTATTCTGCTACCCTATCATATCTAAATCTTGTTCTGGAAAATCAATTTTCTTTTGTATTAAGTCTTATCTTTTGCTGAGTGATGCATGCCGAGCATGCAGCAGCATCAGAAGGTAATAATTAGAGTAGGAGTAGTACGTGCCTAGTATTGTCTGACCTTAAACTTGCTATTCAAACTTATCATACTTAAGCTATTGTACAGTACATGGCAGCATTTAACACATTATCATGCATCGAAATTACATACATTTGTAGTCTGAGTATCAAAACCATATCCAACCACTTAAACACCGACATTATGGCATTGTGAACTGCACTATAGTGCATTGGGGATGCAGTTCAGGTTATACAAAGGGGGCACATGCAAGTGGCATTCAGTGAGCATTGCCTTGGTTCAGCCTGGTGGTGGTTAAAAGCCATTATCATCTGATCTCTGTTTAGATTACTGTCTCTAAAGGGGTACAGTCACCATCAAAGGTCCCATACTCAAGTGTGGGTCTGGACCCAATGCACACTTTGTGTAAAAACATCTTGGTTTGCTTACTGTTTACTGTAGTATGGTAGATTGTATTACACTCATTTTGCTTAGTTCTAGACTAACATCTCCTGTTATTACAAATCCTAGAATCCCCTGCAGCTGACATGAGAGCAGTAGGCAGCAGTGAGCAATTCAATAGCATGTAGTGCATGTTAGTGTTTATTTAAGCACTGATCATTTTGTCTGCTGGTCCTGCTGTCCTCTCTGGGCTATGTACAGTCCCAGGGGATTGTAATTAGCCCATGCAGAAAAGCAGACCTGGAAAACATCTGATCAAAGATTATAAAAGCTTTAACATGCATTACAGGCTATTGAATCTGCCACTGTTGCCTACTGCTCTGATTTCAGCTGTAGGGAATTCTGGGATTTGTAGTAACAGAAGATGCTGGCCTAGAACTCAGAAAAATTAGTCTGATACAATCTACTATACCGCAGTATACAGTAATGTTTTTGCGCACAAAGTGCACATTGTGACCAGCTGCTCACTTGAGTGTGGGGCCCTTTGTGCTAACTGTTCCTCTTTAAACATTTTAAACCAGAACATTCTAAGAGTTAAAACTACTGAGGCAAGCCAACTGGACAGACATCTTTTTGTTAAGCTCCATTCTGTGTCTGATGAAATATATAAATGTTACCTTTCATAATTCATATGCTGTTCTGGTGGATAGTGGTTCCTCTATGGAGGCACCTGCAGTGGAGACCAAGGAGGATGCTGGGAACCTCCACAAAGGAGACCCACAGGAGCATGGCACGGGACCCCACAGGGGAAGGAAACAACTCCTGGTGGAAGACTCAATCACTAGGGGGTAGAAGTGGGGGAGGAAGGGGATAGGGAGATAAGGTGCCTGCCTGGTGCCATGGCTTGGAGGGACAGGAAGCAAATCCTCAGGATCGTGGGAGCAGCTGCACAAAGGAGGGAGCTGGATGTCATTGTCCACCTATGGAGAAATGACCTGGCTCAGAATGGGATCCGAGCAGTGCAAGAGGAGTTTATAGAGTTGGAGAGGGGCCTTAGACAAGTAGTGCATATGGTAACCTTCTCGGAGGTGCTGCCTGTCTATGACAAGGGTGATGCTAGGGTACTCCACACCATGTAATTCAATGAATGGTTGAAAAACTGGTGTGGTGCTCAGGGTTTTGGCAGGGATGCAGACCTATACTGGCACGATGGTCTGCATCTGTCCTGGGGGGACCAGGATCCTAGGTGATAGGTTTAAATGCTTCATTGGCAAGCATTTAAACTAGCCCAGGGGTGGAGGCACTGAAAAGGAGCAGGGAAATCCCAACCTCCACCACAAAACACGGTAATTAGCGAGGTAAACACCAAGGTAGAGAAGTCATTAGGGAGCAGGACAGAGGTAAATGCAAAAAAAGGCAAAGGCAGTAAGGACAGGGATGGGGCTAAAAGGGGTAAGGCCATCAAAAAATGGAGGGTGATGAGTACCAATGCCCGTAGTCTGTGTAACAAGCTCCTTGAACTAGTGGCCTTGATGGAAGAGAGATGCCTGGATATTGTGGCAGTCACAGAAACATGGTACACAGAGAACCATAACTGGGATGTCAACATACCAGGAACACAATTTATAGGAGGGACAGGGAGGGTAAAAGAGGAGAAGGAGTAGTTTTCTATGTAAGGGAAGGGATCAAAACAACAGAACTAAAGAGTAAACAGGGAGCAGATGAGGCACTCTGGGTCACCCTGGAGACAGGAAATGGCACCACAATCTGCATGGGGGTTATATACAGACCTCCATCTCAGGGGGAAGGAATGGACAAGGAAATGATAGAAGGCATCATTAGAATGGCAGAAAAAGGGGCACTATTGTTGATGGGGGACCTGAATATGCCAGATGTTAACTGGAGCACCTTTGCTGCAGGCACATCCAAGAGCAAGGTCATTCTTGATGCCCTACAAGGGACATGCCTCAGAAAGCTAGTATTGAAACCTACTCGGGAGGGAGCCATCTTAGACCTGGTACTCTCATAATCTCGGATTTAGAAGTGGGTAGCCATCTGGGAACAAGTGACCACCAAACAGTGTGGTTCACAATAAACACAGCCATAGAGTCAAGCTATACAAAAGCAAGAGTATTGGACTTTAGGAGGGCTGACTTTGGGAAATGATAGAGTGCCTCAGAAAAGCACTAGCAAACAGGCAAGAAGGAAGGGTGGAGGAACAATGGGGAGTAATCAAAATAGCCATCACAGAGGCAACAAGCCTTTGTGTGAAGCAAATCAACAAAACACAACAAAGAAAAAAAATGCTATGGTTCTCAAAAGAGGTGGCAGGGAAGGTTAAGGAGAAAGGGATAGTATTCAGGAAATATAAGGAAACACATAAGAAGCAGGACAGAGAACTTTATCAGTTAAAGCAGAAAAAGGCAGGGAAGGCAGTCAGAATAGCAAAGGCCCAAACTGAAGAAAGGATAGCCAACTCTGTTAAGAAGGGGGGGGTAAGACCTTTTATAGGTACATTAGGGAGTGAAGAAAGACCAAGGAAGGGAAGGATACTGAAGCTTAATAAAGAGGAGGGAATGTGGGCAGAGGGTGACAGTGAAAAAGCAGGGATACTGAACGAATATTTCTGCTCAGTATTCACAAAGGAAGAGGAGTGGTAGGTACCTAAACCAAACAAGAGAAACACCGTGGATACGGGGGTCGATACCAGTCCATTCACAGAAGAAAGGGTTCTAAAAGAACTAGTAAAATTGAAGGTGGGATTCACCCAAGAATTCTAAAACGACTAAGGGTAGAACTAGTGACAGCACTGACTACTCTCTTTAACAAATCATGGGAGGATGGGGTGGTACCTGAGGACTGGAGGAGGGTGGATGTGATTCCTCTTCACAAAAGTGGGAGCAGGGCAGAGGCAGGAAACTACAGACCAGTTAGTTTGACCTCAGTGGTAGGTAAAATGATGGAATCACTTCTGAAGGAAAGAATTGTTGAGTACCTAGAGGTCAGTAGGGCACAGGACACAAGGCAGCATGGATTCACAGTGGGAAGGTTGTGTCAGATGAATCTAATAGATTTCTTTGACTGGGTGACCTAAGTAGTAGACCAGGTTGGGGCTGTGGACATGGCCTACCTAGATTTTAGAAAGGCATTTGATACAGTCCCACACAAAAGATTAATACACAAGTTAGTCAACCTTGGAGTGAGTCCCAAGGTGGTAGCCTGGATAAAAAAATTGCTGGACAACAGGATGCAAAGGGTAGTAGTAAACGGAGTCCACAGTGAAGAAAGGAGGGTTACTAGCGGGGTACCGCAGGGTTCAGTACTGGGACCAATCCTTTTTAATGTCTTCATAAGTGACATTGCAGAGGAACTGGAAGGAAAAGTATGTCTCTTTGCAGATGACACAAAGATCTGCAACAGGGTTGATACACAACATTCTCCGCCCATCGGGCCATAATGCCCAGCTGGCCTGCCACATAGTAAATATGGAGATCAGGCAACCTGATGCCACCCTCTGTATATTGCAAGCACAACACATTATGTTTTACCCTAGGCGTTTTCCCATTCCACAGGAATCCCGAAATCAACCTCCTGGTTATACTAAACCATTTATTAGGGATACTATACGGAGCTAAATAAACCGGATATAGCAGTCTAGGTAATATATTCATCTTAATAATGCCCAGTCGTGCTGTGTAATTCAGAGGTAGCTTGTTCCACCTTAGTATGTCCCCTTTGACCGCTGATATGACCCTCTAAATTTACTTCAGCCCCCATCTCCAGATTTGCTGTAATCCATATGCCTAGATACCTAATTTTATCTGTTCTCCATTGCACCCCAAGGGATGCAAAATCTGCCCTATAAACATATGGTGTCAAAGGGAGAATTTGTGTCTTTGTCAAATTCAACTTGTAATTAGAAACCTTAGAAAAACATCCTATTAGCTCTCTTATTCTCTCAAAGCTGGATGCTGGGTCCTGTAAGTGGAGAAGTATGTCATCTGCAAAAACTGAGAATTTTAGCTCTAGTCCCCCTATCCCAATCCCTTTAACATTGACATCCCTATTTATAGCTCTCAGAAGGGGTTCTAAATAAATGTTAAATAATATCGGTGAGAGAGGGCATCCTTGACGGGTCCCATTGTCTAGCCGGAATTCCTTCGAGATATAACCGTTGCATAATATTCTGGCAGTTGGCGCCGCATATAAGTTCTTAATACCCCTAAGTAAACCCTTCGGGAATCCCATTTTCTCCATTGTAGCAAAAAGAAAGGAATGGGAGACCGATCAAAGGCTTTTTCAGCATCTAGGAGATCAAGGCCATAGGTATTTGGGAATCGGGGGCAGAGTTTAAAATATGATGTAATTTCCTAAGAGCGTCTTGCGCCCCCCTCCCCGGCATAAATCCTACTTGTTCCTGGCTAACTAGACTGGGGGAAATACTCAGAATTCTATTTGCCAAGATTCTTGTAAGAATCTTAATGTCTTGGTTCATTAAGGCTATAGGCCTGTAACTGCCTAGAGCATCCCTAGGCTTATCAGGCTTAGGGATTAAAGTAATATATGCCTGGTACAATGGAGGATGATGAACCCACTCCTGCATTATTGTACGAAAAACTCTTGAAGTATAGGAAGTATAGTCTGAATATGGGCCTGATAGAATTTAGCAGTAAGGCCATCAGGCCCAGGGGACTTACCTGCAGGAAGAGATTGCACCACCCCAATAATTTCAGATGCTCTTATTGGAGCTTCTAATTCCTTAGCTTGAACAGGGTCCAAAACTGGTAAAGGAATTCCCTCTAGAAAACGCTTGGATTCTCCTCCTGCCAAATCTTTAGCCTGGTAAATTTCTTTGAAGTATGACGTGAACGCCTCCGCCATCTCTTGGGGATCTGTTAGAAGCTTCCCTTCAAACTGGATAGATGTGACTGTTCTACTTGCTTCCCACTCCTTAATTCTTGCTGCCAAGAGACACCCTGGGACATCACCCTGCAGCAAGAATTTGGCGTTAGTCTTATTCAGCCAAAACTCTACTTTCCCATAAACAATATCCGCCAGCTCCTTTCTCAGACTTTTGAGCTCCGCATCTATTTCCTCTGAGGACCCCTCCACCTGTGACATGGACTTAATTGCCCCTAACAGATATTCCTCTTTAGCCCTTCTCAGCCTATTACTCTTCACCACCAGGCCCTGGACTACCCCCCGTATAAAGAACCTTACAAGTAGGCCAAGCCAATCTTTTATTTTGCAGTGTGGGCACTTGTAATCTGATGATCTGTAAAGCCTCCCCCAATTTGTCCCTTACCGTAGGTTCTGTTAAGAGAGAGTCATGCAGCCTCCATCGGTAAGGTCGGGGAGGTGTGGAGCTTGGTTCCCACATCAGCTAAATAAGAGAATGATCCGAGAAGGTTCTCCCCTCCATTAGAACTTCCCTGACCTCTCTAAGTGCCTCTCTGTTCACCAAAAAAAAAATCAATTCGAGAATAGCTCTTATGGGCTGCCAAGTAAAAATGTCATATTACTACCCCCTCTTGAATGGGTCTTTATTGGGTTGACCAGTGCTGTAACCTCCAAGAACCTAATCAGGGCTAGCTGAGCCTTAGTTGGTGGCCCACTGAATGGTGGTATCCTATCCTCCTGGTTACTGAGATAAGTGTTCCAGCCGCCTACCAAAATAAGCGAGTGTGACGAAAGAGTAGCTATATCCCTCTCTATTGAAGCAAAAAATTCAGGATCAGAGGGAGTTGGCCCATATATAGAGGCAACTGAGATTGCCTTGCCGAACAGATTACCCGACACATAAATCCCCCTGCTGTCTTCCCTTACTAACACCTGCACCACCTCGTATGGGCAAGTTTTCTTTATTAAAATCGCCACACCCTGGAGGCTCTGTCCTTTCCAACCCCATAGACTTGCCCCACCTATCGCCTCCTAAGACCACTCAGCTCTTCTGTCAAGAGATGTGTCTCTTGTAACGCAGCAATATGAACCCCCATTGCTCAATGTATCGCAAAATGACCATTCTTTTGCGTCTACCCCTGAGTCCTTTAACATTCCAAGAGATTATTTTAACACATGACATTAATAAACATCATGATTGTATTGCATAGGCCAGACATTGTGCCCTTTCATGGTCTGCATCCTTGCTATTCCCAAACTCGGACTCTCTCTCTCTTTCCAACTCCCAACAGCCCTCCCCCCTCCCTTCAACCCCCGATCCTTAGATCGCCCACCTACCAGATGTCGAGTCATGGATGAACCCGTTCCCGTGTCACTCCCCCAGCCCCACCCCATGACAATGTGACTCTGGGACCTAGCCCATAGCCCCCATAGAGACCAAAGCATGAAAGCCCTGCATCCCCGTCCATTGTTCACCCTCCTTTCCCCGGGAACTCCTCCTTTTATTTCCCCAAAAGTTAACACTCTCAATTATACAATAAAAAATGAAAAACAAAAGAACGGACCCAAACAGCCCCTCTTCACTTCCTCTTACGTCCCGAGGAGATACCCCTTCAGTTTCCAGTGCTGCCTAAACCTTGATCCCTTTGACTACTCCCTCTCCCATTCCTACCCCAGTACTGGCAGGGAGACAAGGTAGATGGAAGACAGTACCCTCTAACAGCTATAGAAACGAGCTGTTTGCTCCTTTTGCGATAATATTCCCTCGACCAACCCCATCTTACCGCACCCTCGTAGTGCTCCAGTCTCGCTGTTCTTTAGGCCTGATGTTTCAAACAAACAAACAAAAAAAACGGAGGCTCTGTGCCCACCGGGCAAGTACTAACTTTACTAAATCCCTGTAACCCGCAACTACTCTCCCTTGCCCCTTAAATTCCTATCTAGCTCCTAAAAGGTGGAACACCTAGAAACCCTAACAGTATTGCTCTCCTAAATCACCTCCTTTCCCAGCACTCAGCAGCTATGCCCCATCTCTCTGGGTAACCGTTTACCACTTGCAGTATTCATCCCTAACTGCAATAGGTGGGGATCCCAGTTTCCCCTTCTTAAAGGCGGCCCTCTATACTCCCTGGCCTATTCATATCTTTTGAAAAAGAAAACATGTTTAACAATAAGCAGTTAAACCAACAATCAATAACAGCTTTTAAGTCCTTTAATTCTATTCCATCACTGCCCTTCAGGCTAGCACTACCTTCTTCATCTCAGAACACAGTCAGGTAAAGGGCTTAAATAGCCCTGGGAGCTCAACCTGTAACCCCTCTAAAGCGTCTTTTGCTGTGAGGAACCTCTTATCTCCAGCCTGAAGATGAACCACCAACGTTGCAGGAAACTGTAATCAAAATTTAATTCCTGCCAGATATAGCTTTTTCTTGATTTCTGCATATTCTTTCTGTTTTTCTCTAACCGAGGGCGTTTGGTCCTGAAATAACCACAGAGAAGCACCATTCCATTTAAGAGACTTCTTTTGCCTGGCGGTGAATAACACGTGGGACTTTTCTTTATAATTGAGAAAGCGCATAATTATCACCTGGGGTCTTGCCCCCGTCGGCGGCATCTCCCTTAATGCCCTGTGAGCTCTTTCCAGATTGTACGCTTCCCCGAATGGTGTAGGGCCCAGCAATTTCAGTAGTAAATCCTGCATGAAAGAGACACAGTCCAGCCCCTCAGCCCTCTCTGGTAGCCCTGCTAGAATCAGATTATTTCTCTGGTTGATTCTTGGTCCTCCATCCTCTCCTCCAACTTCTTTACCTGTTTTCTAACAGCCACCATCTCCTGATCCAGAACAGCTGTCTTCCTCTCCTGTGAAGAGATCCGGGCTTCTGCATCCCCCATTCTTTGTGCCAATGAATGTAGCGCCAGCTTTACCGCTGCAAGTCGATCACCAGCCCCTGCAACATTGATTTAATTTCCAGGATGTCATCTGTGGTCGAGCTTGAGCCCCCTTCCTTCCCTGGCTCCTCGTCTTGCTCAGTCAAAGTAGGCGAATAAGGCTTCGGCCTCTTGGTGGCTGGAGCTCGCCCTGCCAAGAGCTCCACAGATTCCGCTTCCATCTTGGTGCTGCGGTGCGGCCTGCACTCGCAACTGCTCCCTCGCTGTTTCAGCAGTCACCTCACTGCTCTTCCTCTATGGCTTTTAGTGATCCCCTTAAAAAACACACCCGCACCAGTTCACGGGCTTCTATTGACTGCTTTTTAACTATTTAAGCCGGTCTCGGAGGATGAAATATATTAATATTAACTGCGGGGCCTCGGAGCAACACAGGAGATGTCTAACCCGATTCAGCTCATCACGTGACCTCACAGTGTGGCACTTTCTGTTATCTTTTGTGGTTCTCAATAATTTTTATACATTCATTTGTCTTTTTCAAACTTATTGAACAGGATGCTTAGGAGTTTTTCCATTAGTAACATGTCTTCCAGAAGTTCTATTAAAGATCACCTGGAAAGTATTGATACGTGGGTTCCCTTTGTCCTGGTTGCCAAAAGGTTTCCCTACCCAGTGATTGTAACTCCTTAATGCATTGGATTCCAAATTGTCTTGACCAATGAAGAAGCAGGATGTTATTTATTTTATTTTAAAGTTTTGGTATCCAGGAGAGGCACACTGAGCCACTGAGCTGAGGCTAATTTCCAGGTGCGACCGGGGTGGGGGGTGGGGGGTGGGGTGGGGTGGAGGAATACAAAGTATACAAGTAGGGTAAACAACAGAAAAAATATGTTTAATACAAATAGCTGGACAAAAATGAATAAAGTAACAGGGAGTAGTAACAATATGTAATTGCAGCTCAATACAAAAGCGCAATATCCAGGAGCTGTGACAAAAGCTTAGTGAACATAGGGATAAGTAACCTAGGAGAAATAGTAATACAGGTGGGTCGCATATTCTGTTGAGAAACTTAAAGAAACTTATCAGTGACATAGGGAACTAGGTAGGGGTGACTGGAATGGGGAGGGGGTGGATGTTGAGGGGGTAGAGAGGGAGGAGGTAGGGGTAGGCCTGACCCTACCCTACCCTTCACTTCCCATTTTATAAAAGCATTTCATTGACCTATGTGAAATGAGATGTGGTAGTCTCAGTCCAGTTCCTAGAGGATAGGAATTTACATCTCAAACTACCTTTTCAATTTAGTCTTACCGAGAGCCCAAAGACTGAATATGTATGAAGTCTCAACTACTCTCTCTTCCACTGGAGATGGTTATTCCAGGGCATTGGGATGCAGTGGTGGGAACAGTGGATCAAGCATGCACAGAGGTTGCTTATGTAGAATTATCAGTCTACCACCTTTTATAAGCACTTGTGGTACCTGTTAACATTTCAAAAGGCAGAGTGGCATAGTGGTTAGAGAACTGAACTGTAGAGCAGGAGATGAATAGTCTGAATCCCACCACAACAACTGGCCTCCTGTATGGCCTGAAGTTAATCACTTCATCTTCCAGTTTCTCAGTCCTTCCAGTTATAAAATTGAATAAAAGAGGGACCCTACCAAAAATGTTGTAGTTCAATCTGGCTTTGCTAGGTTAATAAATTGCAAATAATAAAAAAAAAACAAGTAAAATCAAACTCTAACCAATGAGAATAAATCACTATCTGGGTAAATCAATTTAGAGAAACCTTAGACCATTATAAATTTTTATCATTATATTTCTGATATTTCTGTTTTCTTCCGTGGTCCTATGCACATTTTGCCCCCTAATCTGCCAACCTAATAGTGGTCAGTTCTCACCACATTCAAGACTGGCTGTGCATCTCTTGATCCAGGTAAGTGGGCAGCCTGGGCCTGGTATCTGCACCTCCGCTCCCTCCTACCAATTGGCCCTTTAGCCTGCTGTTTCTGGAAGATGCCTGCAAAACTGAAGGGTTCCTTGAAGAATTGATCCCCTCCATGGACCTCTAGAGGGCAGCCATTCCATGAGGCATGCAGGACTTTTGTTCTAGAGGAGAGAGCATGTGCTTGGGACTGCCTCTATTCCCTCCTGATGCAGCAGCCAAGTAAAACTGTGGGTTGAGAGCATGAATTTGTTGTCCCCCAAGTGGAAAACAAGTCCTTTAAAAGCTAGGCCACTGTATAGGTCATTATACTGAATGTCATGTTCATGCTATAACATACTCTGAGGCTCAGCTATTAGAGCTAGTGGCATGTAATATGTAACAGAATGTGCTGTACATTAAATATTTCATGCAGTTTGAGCTGTAATATCAATGCAGACACAGAGTGTATATAAAATCTACACACTAACCTTTTCAATATGCTTATAAAAAGCTTCCCATTTCATCATATCACAAAAGTACTCAAGTATCCCTCATTTGTATAATTATTACTCAGAATAACCATGGCTAATTACCTGAGTTGTGCTATCAAACTGCTGGACAGGCTTGATCTGTATTACAAAAACTACACTGCAGTGAAATGCCATATTGTCCTATTGCTGATCTTTTTGCTTTGCTGAGGATTCTTTCTAGCCCCTGAGAGTCTTTGAGATAGGTTCTGCTTCAGCAGACTGAGACTCTGTGGCTGTCAACAGGGTTTAATCTGTCACAGAAGGTGCATCACTGCAGGGAGGACAGAATGACATTTTCCACTTGAGAAAATCAATCCTGTCACTCGCTGATAGGTTCAAGCTGAATCTGCTGATAACACAACTGCTAGAGGGAAGGAAAAGAAAGAAGTACGGTATATAGAAAGCAACAGAACTAAAGATTCTTCATAGGTAGGATGGAGAGTGGTCACTGGATCAGTCTGTTACCAGGTATATCCACACTTAGTTATTTCAGTCATTTTTTTCAGCATGTGTGAGCAGTTTCAAAGAATTGCTTTATGGATAAAGTTACTCTACAAAGAAATGCATAGTTTTTTACTGAAGTAATAAAGGACATTTACTACATTTTGATTTTCATCTGTTTTCTCAGAGGTGAAATGTAATATCAAATTATTTGTGCATCAGGGGTGCTGAGATTTGTGGTAGCAATTATTTTCCCAAAGCCCCTGGCTACCGTATTGGTAGTACGTGATGGAAGTCACTGTGTACCATTACTTACTAGGGAAATGGGTTGGAATTTCAATGATAAACATTTCAATTACTTACATCTGAAAACTAGATACAGTTTAATGCCCTTTCCCCAAACCCTGCAGAATTTTCTTTCTTTGATGATAGGATAGATGACCTTAACAAAATGTTTCCACTGGAGAACTGGGGCTCCATTCACAGTCACTATATGTGGTGCTACATGGTTGCTGCAACCACTTAACAGCGGTGGCACCATACGTATGCTGCCTTATCAAGCTATGTCAAATGAAGATCACAAACTCTTCTTGAGTGGGTACACATGGTTTTGTGACTGGTCTGGAAAGCGGTAGGGGTCACAATGGAAATGGACCACAAAGCAAATTCTAAAAGACATTGTAGCCCTTTCAAGACTAGTTGCTGCCTCCTCTGCTTTCCCTGTATAGTTATGTGTGGGAAGTGCTGTGAACAGGGATAGCTCCCAGACCACTGGGCCAGGGACTGGGAGACATTACAGTCCTGCAAGGCAATCCCGGACTGCTTTGGCTAAGGAGGTTGACCAAGTGGGCCACCAAGATCAGTGACATTTGGTTGAGTGGGCTGGATCCATTGAATCACCAGGTGGCAAGTCACCTGGCCATGAAAGGACCATTTTCCCACAAGGACCCTTACTGTAAGGATGTAGTGGTTAAGGAGGGGAGACACTTCTGAGTGGGACACCAATCTGCTACATATTGTGACTGGATCACAGCATTGCATCGCATCATTGATATAATACCATGCTGTATCCCAATTGCAGATGTAATCCAGACTGTCAGTTTGCACCCCCTAACAGCTAGATTATGAATTTGCAATGCACCACTGTCACATGGCAGACTCTTCCTCAGGCACTATGCACCAGTTATTGAACACGGTTTGGTGGAGATGCAATGGTGGGACCAAAATCCACCCATTTTGTGGCATCTTCAGTGGTGACTGTTATGGGGCCCTCTGCTGCTTTTTTCCCCCAAACTGAACTACTAGACTGATTCCAATGAAAAGTCTCACAGGAATGTTGAAAATAATTAAAAGCAGTGTCTTCTTGGTTGCAGGGCCTCTGTAGGTCAAACATGTTTTCATTTACATAATTAAAATTCTAAAGCCTCTGACAAATCTGTGCAAAAAAAGAGAAATAAAAACGACAAAGAAAGTAAGCAGAAGAGCAAGAAGCCACAAAAAGGTGCACACTGTAAGCAAAAGTTCAATCAATCAATCAATCATAATTTATTCATAAAAGACACCTTTCTTCAACCAAGGCACCTGTACATACATAAATAATACAGATATGCAAACATAGTTTCTGATTTAAATAAAATCTTATGAATAAATTCACTATAAATTAATTCTCACTAATATTACAATATGTAGACTCAAACAAATAAGTCTTAAGTGCAGTTTTAAACTCCTGGATGGTCAGGCAATCTAGTATCCGATGAGGTAGAGAATTCCTCAGGGTCGGGGCTACAAAACTAAAATAACTGGCCCCAAATGTCTTTAAACAGACCTTGAGAATCTCTAGCAATCCCTCATCAGCAGATCGGAGAGGACGGAGGGGGCAGTAGGGATGAATGAGATCTTGCAAGTAGCTAGAAGTTAGAATAATGCTGGAAAAGATTTTTATTAAAATGCAGCAATCATCTGGCAGCACTAGAAAAACAGGACACTTGATGTCTTTCTCTTACAGAGTGGGCTATCAGGAAGAGGAAGCCCAGAGGTTAACAGTGAATCGTGGATGATTCTGCTGACTCCAGTACTGAAGAGTTGTTCCCTTCTACTCCCAGTACTTGCACTAGTGATAAATCTACACTGTAGCCTTTTGTCAGTACTCTTCCTAGCAGTGACATCATGCCTATTGAGCATGGGGGCGTATGCCCCATCCAATTCATGCCAATAAAAAATCATTTTTGTTTTTGCCCCTCAGTGCTGGTGTTTGAAAAATAATGTGCCTTTTTTGCTGTCCTTTATGGGGGGATGGTCTGGTTTCTAGACTGCTGGGCCATTGGAGGAGAGGAGAGGAGAGGAGATTTAATGTACTTTCCACCTTTGTTTGTTTTTTGCCTTCTTTACGCTCATTTAAATTGTACCCAACCATTGATATATGTGGTGGGGAGGCGGGGCTGGAAAGGTGCAGGTTTATGCTTGGTACTCATGCACAGCTGTAGCCAGACTCGATCACTAGTTAACTCTGTTTGTGGTAGTCTGACATTATATGCACTGACAGTGTGCCCTACTTGCTTTTCTTTTTTCTGCTTCTGCATTGTAGTTACTCTGTGTCCATTGCCCAGACATGTTAGAATTGTACTGGGGAAAGGGCCACTGAGAGGGCAAAGAGAGGCAGCAAACAAGGGTGGCAGCCACTGCAACAGGCTGGGTGAAGAGCAGAAGTCTGACAGTGACACTTAGAATAGAGACCCAGTAGGGTCCGCATAAAGTGAAAACACCCTAGTAGGCCACTAATGAAACAGAGAAGGAAAGATAAACTGTGAAGAAGGCATGTGGACAGCAGCACAACTAGGTGCAACAGGGTGCACATTAGGTGAGAGCTGGGCTGGGCCTGTGAGGTGGCAACAGAGAGTGAACTGGAGAATGAGCCATCAGCGTGGCCATCATGGAGTCACAAAGGGGAGTGGGGACACCTGGACACTTCAACTGAGGCAGCTCTGATCAGAGAATAGAGCAGTCAAGGTTGGAGGTTGGGAGAGATGGACAAGATGCCAGAAGCGAGGCCAGAAAAATTGCCACAGCCCACTGCCAGGCACAAGAGTGAGAGTGATGATCAATGACCCACCAGTCAGTGGAAAAAAAAATAGATGTTTTAATTTTTATTAATGAACCAGCCAGAGGAAGAGAAGGTAGCAACTAGGCAGGAAGAGGGAGGAAGTGACTTGTCCTGATTTTGGAGGGACTTTTCTTGTTTGCCTGTCTGCTTCCAATTGCAGCAAGAGCAGTCAGCTAGGGAGAGAAAAAAGTAAACTACTACTGCTATCTACATCTTCTTAATTAAGGAATAATGACTGAGAAGCCAGGTATTTTCTAGGGATTAATGACTGGCTGGGGTGGCACGAGTTTTAGCTGAGGGCCACCTCACACACGTTGATTGTTAATGCAAGGAAATGACAGGCTTTGAGGTTCTTACAATAACAACTTTCATTTTTGCCATTTTCGTGCTTATATTTAGGTTTTGCCTGTGCAGTACGAACTGTGAGTGCCTCACAGCATCAGTTGGATCAGTCATTTCTAAGACATTTATGACCAATCCAGTAGTCAATCAGGAACTTTGCTAGCCTCGTGAATAACTAATTAGACTTATAATGACCAATAAAATGTTGGGAATCTGCTTTGACTAACTCTACAGAACTTAATGCACAGTTTGATGCTCTCACTAACCCATTAGCTGCTGTAAGTGTCTAAAACAAGTCAAATGCTCAAGATATTAAGCATAATGAAAAGTTTATTTATTTTATTTATTTATTACAAGGATTACAATACCTTTGAACCAGATGTTCTTTTACAAAGGTTCTGTGTCAAGTACAAACAGAGATTGGGAGCAAAATACAGAAACTGCTAACATAGAAAATAACATGAGTAAAACAATAAATTAAAAGTACAATTATAGCAACTATTTACAGTTCTTAATTAGGAATACATATGTTCAGGGTATTTACAAACTGATAAAAGGCATAAATACATAAGGGTATGCATAAATACATATGCGGTACAAGTAGAAGAGGAGAGTGAGAGAAAAGAAAGGTGGCAGTCAAGGATATGTCAGAGGTACAGCAAGAAGTAGAAGGGTGGAGTGGGCAGCAGGGCTACGGTGTAAGGCAGGGATGAAGGACAGCGAGACAGGGAACGAGGGAGTAGGATTGGTTGGAAAGGACAGGGAGGTGTGTAGGAAAAGGAAAGGGCTGGAGTGGAGGGAAAGATAGGGAGAAGAGTGAGAGGAGGATTGATGCAGTCTAAGGTGATGTAGTCAATATAGAGTAGGGATTGAGGGGGGTGAGTGCGGAGGTCAGGGAAAAAGAGGGGGAAAGTGCTCAGAACAGAGGCTCAGATTTAGGACACCAGGAGCTAAATTGCTATATGAATGTAAACATAAGGGGCCCTATACACAGTTGCAGTGATGGGTGACAGTATTCGGGGTCCACTGGGCTCTCCGTAACACCATCCACCAAAAACTGCCAGACCCAAAATTTGCTGCTGTCTGCAGGGGTGGAATGATTCCATTAATAGTGGCACTGCATGCACTTATATAAATTGCATTTGTAGCTGTTAGTATGTGTACCTGGGCTACACCTAGGCTGTGTACCTACTACCAGCATGGAAGTCTGGCTGCCACAGGGGTCAGCCCATAACATGGCACCAGGTGCATGGTGCCATGTCATGGCCCATGCCCTGAGCACTTGGTACTATTAATGATGTAGTCTCCCCAATATCCTTCCCCATATCTTAAAGCCCATTTGTGGGCTGAGAGAATTTTACCTCAGTATATGTGATCCTCTTTATTGGTGGTCCTCTGGCCCCAACCCCACTGCAAACTGATACAATGAGCAGCACACTAGAAGAAGGTGGGGAGGAGATACACTCATATACGCAATATTAATGAATGTGTTACAGATACAAAATGACCAAGGACTGTACACAAAAACATCCCAACACTTTGGACCACATTGGTCCTTTATCAGGGGTCACAATATTCATGAACAAGCAGATGATATAAATAAAACAAGCAAAAAAGGGTGCACACACCATCTCAAAACCTTGATTAAAACTGAAAGGCACTACGCTGGGGTATTGGGGGTCTGGATGAAAGTATCTTAATAAACCTTTCAGTTTTAATTGAGGTCCTGAGGTGGTGTATGCACCCTTTTTTTGTTTTGTTGTGTGCAGTGTTGTTGCATAGAGGGTATCACTTTTGTAAGCTAGAGGTGTGAGCAGATTTTTTGTTTTTCTTCTAGATGATATAAATAGGCTGACCATTTAAATTCACTTCACAACAGTCAATAATCATTAGTCTAGAACACAATGAAATGGCTATGTTGTTGCATTGTTATTTTGATCTGTAAGAAAGGGGTCACATACCATGACCTAACTGAAAAAAATTAGGGTAACAATTCAACCTGTGAAACAAATTATTAATGGAGATGTATCTTAAAAAAGTCATGAACCATATTTATCCCAAGATTAAATGAATTAATTACTATCCAACCTCCAATCATAAAAACAGAGGAAAAAGGAGTTAAATCACAATATTAATAATGCCACAACAAAGTAAATTATAACTATAAAATAACTATGGCATATAACAAACAAGCATTTGTAAATGCCGAATGTTGATTGCGTTGGTCTGTTGAGCTTGCTCACTGCCCCTCTGTCACTCGCTCAGTCTATTTCTCCTGGTGCTGCAGGCTGCTCTTTTGAAATCCACAGCTGTCTGGACAAAGCTCCATTGAGGTGGCTCACTCCCTCTCTCTCACTCACTCATTCTGTTTCTCCTGGTGCTGCAGACTGCCCTTTTGTACTGGGCTCCTGCCTCTGTTGGTGGCTTTTTCTGCGCACAAAGAAATCTTCAGCAGTCCAGGTCTATTGAGCCTGCTCATTCCCCCTTTCTCACTCACTGGTTCTGTTTCTGCCAGCACCGCAGGCTGGCCTTTTGTACTGGGCTCCTGCCTGCATTGCCGCCTTTTTCTGCCAACAAAGAAATCCGCAGCAGTCATGATAGAGCTCCATTGAGCTTTCTCACTCCCCCTCTCTCACTCACTCATTGTGTTCCCCCGGCGCTGCAGGCTGCCCTTTTGTACTGGGCTCCTGCCTGCATTGGCACCTTTTTCTGCCCACAAAGAAATCCACAGCTGTCCCGACAGAGCTCCGTTGATGTCGCTCACTCCCCCTGTCTCACTCACTCATTCTGTTTCTCCTGGCGCTGCAGGTTGCCCTCTTGTACTGGGCTCCTGCCTGCGTTGCTGCATTTTCTGCCCACAAAGAAATCTGCAGCATTCCCGACAAAGCTCCGTTGAGCTCGCTCACTCCCTTTCTCTCACTCGCTCATTTCGTTTCTGCCAGCACTGCAAGCTGGCCTTTTGTACTGGGCTCCTGCCTGCGTTGCCACATTTTCTGCCCACAAAGAAATCTGCAGCAGTCACAACAGAGCTCCGTTGAGCTCGTTCACTACCACTCTGTCACTCACTCATTCTGTTTCTCTTGGCACTGCAGGCTGCATTTTTGTACAGGGCTCCTGGCTGCATTGGCACCTTTGTCTGTCCACAAAGAAATCTGCAGTTGTCCCGACAGAGTTCTGTTGAGGTCGCTCAGTCTCCCTCTCTCACGCATTCATTCTGTTTGTCCTGGCATGCAAGCTGCCCTTTTTTACAGGGCTCCTGCCTGTATTGACGCCTTTTTCTGCTCACAAAGAAATCCACATCAGTCCTGATAGAGCTCCGTTGAGCTCACTCAGTCCCCCTGTCTCACTCGCTCGTACTATTTCTTTCACCATTGCAGGCTAGCCTTTTGTACTGGGCCCCTGCCTGCACTGATGCCTTTTTCTGCCCATGAAGAAATCTGCAGAAGTCCCGACAGCGCTCCGGTGAGTTCGCTCACTCCCCCTCCCTCACTCGCTCTCTCGTTCTGTTTCTTCCAGTACTGCGGGCTGCCCTTTTGTACTGGGCTCTTGCGTGGGGCCTTTTTCTGTCCACAAACAAGTCTGTAGCAGTCCCGACAAAGCTCAGTTGAGCTCGGTCACTCCTCCCCTCTCACTTGGTCGATCTTAATCTGTCCCAAACATTGATTTTCCACAGTGACCATGCTATTCTCCGGCAGGAGTACAAAAACATATTTCAGCCAGGATTTGAAACATGACAGCTGTACTGTTCATAAGGAGGTGTGAAAAAATGCCACAGTTGAAAATGTGGAGTGAAAATATTATAAATTTGCGAAGTTACAAGGGTGCGTGGAAACAGTTCAATGCATGCTTGTAACACAGTCATGTTATGGAGTTTCGTCACCAAATTTTCAACATAGGGATTGTAGGACATCTGCTCATGAACAGTGCCACTGTCATTTTCTTAATCTGTCCTGAACACTGATTTCCCACAGTGACCGCGTTATTCTGTGCCAGAACTGTGAAAACACATTTCGGTCAGGATGTGAAAAATGACAGCTGTACTGCTCATAAGGAGGTGTGAAAAAAAGCCACAGTTGAAAATCTGGCGAGACAATATTACAAATCTGCGTAGTTACAAGGATGTGTGGACAGTGCGCAATGCACACGTGTAGCACAGTCATTTGATAGGCTATCATCATCAAATGTTCAACATAGGCATTTTAGGACCTCTGCTCATGAACTGTATCACTGTCATTTTCTTAATCTGTCCCGAACAGTGATTTCCCACAGCGACCGCTCTATTCTGCACTGGAAGTGCGAAAACACATTTCGGCCAGGATGGTAAAAATGACAGCTGTACTGTTCGTAAGTAGGTGTGGGAAAATGGCAATGTTGAAAATCTGGAGTGAAAATATTATAAATTCGTGAACTTACAAGCGTGCGTGCAAACTGCGCAACGCACGCTCATAACACAGTCATTTTATGGAGTATAGTTACCAAATTTTCAACATAGGCATTTTAGGACCTCTACTCATGAACAGTGTCACTGTCATTTTCTTAATCTGTTCAGAACACTGATTTCCCACAGTGACCGTGCATTTCTGCATTGGATGTGCGAAAACACATTTCGGCCAGGAGGTGAACAATGACAGCTGTACTGTTCACAAGAAGGTGTGAAAAAATGCCAATGTTGAAAATCTGGCATGAAAATATTGCAAATTCGCGACATTACAAGCGTGCGTAGCAACTGCGCAATCCACTCTCGTAAAACAGTAATTTTTTTGATTTTTTCCACCAAATTTGCAACATAGGCTTTTTGAGAGCCCACCTCATGAACACTGGCACTGTTGTTTCGTTAATCGGTCCCAAAAGGTGATTCCGTGCAGTGACCGTGAAATCACCTTTCAGGGCCAATTAACACCATGACAGTTCCAGAATTCATGAGGAGGTCCAAAACCTCATGTTGAAAATTTGGTGCCAAAATTCCCAAAAATGACTGAGATATGCATTAAAGTTGGAAACCCCCCATTTATTCCATTATATAGCTTACCGGCATTTCCTCAGTTCGCGGTCGGCTTTGAAGAGTGCAAACGTGTTCCCAGACCCCCGAAGACTGTTGTGCCAAGCTCCAGAGGTAAGTATGGAATGAGGGGACTGTGAGGAGGCAGTGTGCACAGTGGGTGGGCACAGGTTGTTGGTGGGGGGCAGGGAGACCACCGAGGGAGAGTTTCCTTTCTTACAGGTTTAAAAAAAAAAAAGACGTCACAGGACTGTTTTTTATTTTACAGGGGCATGTGGCATGCTGGGATGGACTCCCAGCATGCCATCAGAATGTTTCTTTTGAGGGGGGACAGCTGTAGCCGACGAGGGATTGGGCACTCCCGTAGGCACACAACAAAAGGAGGGAGGGGGTATTATGTTATGCCGACAGGGATTGGCCACCCCATTGGCAGACAAGAAAAGTGGAGGGGTACATCATGCTGACGGGGAGTGGGCTCCCTCATTGGCAAAATAAACAGTGGGGCACTGAAGCCGACGGGGATTGGAGCCCCTGTCGGGATATAAACACGGTGGGGGGGGGTTATATTGTTTGTGAACATGGCGGCAAGCTCAACAAACAATATCAGTGTTTCTACATCCTGCCCTGCAATGATGGGTCACTCCCTCATTGTAGCGGATGGCTGACACTGCAATGGCGAGGCGGCCTCTGATTGCAGCGGCAAAATTTTCACAAGTTGGTGGCACACTGGCTGAACTAGTGTCAGCAGCAGCATGCCACGGCATTGGAGGAAGTGGGACAAGCCTTTACAGGCTGTGGGGGCATTGGCCACAGCAGTGTCACACCTCCACAACCTGCTTGTGGAGAAACCTGCCGCAACATGTTTCTTGCGCATGTTTACAATCAACATAAAAATAGCAATGTAGAAAAATATACTTACAATCTAAACTATGACATGAAAAATGGTCCCAAGTTGTGACACTGAAATACAGTCCTCAATTATGAAAGGACTAGTCTCAACATGCAAGCTGTAAAATGACTGAAACTCCACATTTTAACACTGAAGCTAAGCCCCAGTTAAAAAGTAGAAAACCTAGACCTTAACTGGAAAAAAGAGCAGCAAAAAAGGAAAAAAATAATGGAGAGGTATTTTTCTTAATAGACATTCAAACCTGTATATAACAGAATCACAGAAATCTGATGGCAGAAAAGGACCTCAACGGCCATCGACTCTGCCCTTCCCCCCTTACTCATCTCCACTCTTACAGGCCCTCCCCATCCCCTCACTTCCCAATCCCTTATATTTGTTGCATGCCCTCTTCAATCCCTCCATCATTTCAGCCTCCACCACCTTCTCTAGCAGTTTATTCCAGGCCTCCACCACTCTCTCCATGAAGAATCGCCCCCTCACATTGCCTCTATATCTTCCACCTTCCAATCTTAGGCTATGCCCTCTAGTTTTAGCCCCCTCCTTCCTTCTGAACAAGCTCCCCTCCTTCACCTTATTGATCACCTTCACATATTTAAAAGTTTCAATCATGTTCCCCCTCTCCCTTCTAGTCTCCAATGGGTAGAGATCTAATTCACTACATCTCTGTTCATATGGTTTCTCTGGTATACCGTGCACCATCTTGGCTGCTCTTCTCTGAACCCTTTCCATCCCATCAATGTCCTTGCATAGGTGCAGTCTCCATAAGTGGACCCCATACTCCAGGTGTAGTCTCACCATGGCCTTGTAAAGAAGAATCAGCACCTCCCTCCTTCTGCTAGTTATGCCCCTCTCAATGCATGCCAACATTCAATTTGCCTTCCCCACTGCCTTGCTACACTAGCTACCCACCTTAAGGTTGCTTAATACTATAATCCCCAGATCCTTTTCCTGCTATTTTTATGTCCATATTGTAATAATCTGCCACACAACCCCCCCCACCCAATTGATTAAAATAGGAGAAAAATGAGAACAAATGCTATAAATATCACAAAGAGGGAAATTACAGCAAATAATGTCAATACCTCATTGAAGGAAATTGTAATAATACTACTAAGTATAACACATTAAATAACAAAGAAAATGTATTAGTTAAAGTCCACATCAAAAAATTAGGAATAATACATTGTTTATTGCTTATTGAAGAGAAATCAGAATTACAATTCTTTAAGTCATAGACTCCTTTGCAAAGGCTCCACGTCAGTACAAGAAAGGTTAAAACATTACATTAGACAGAAATTATACATAAATCGTACAGCTCAGGGGTATATACATTATTTACATTGTAGGGTAACAGCATCCAGGATCTTGGAGAAGACCCTAGGTCAATAGTTGTGAGATACTGCAGGTTACAGTTTTGAAGGGTCATCAACAGAGCCCTGGGTCAGGGTTTATATACAGTGATATTGTAGGACCTGAGTATGTAGTCATTGGTAAAGCAAAAACATTTTGTCATTACTGCACCTGGATATCATTCTGCACTAGCGCTAGTACTGTTTACAGTAGTCTTCCTTTTGAGATTCAGGGTGGGGAAGAGTATCAATAACAGCCACAAGCCGTGGAGTTAAGGAGGAGGTTCTTGAGTCCAGTCTTAAAAAGGCCAAGACTGGGGGCCAGGGAGATGGTAGGCTGTTAAGCCAGAGGGGAGCACGATACAGGAAGGACCTTTGCCCTAGAGAGGTTCTACAGTGGGGGACAATGAGAGAGGTACTGACAGGGTGTTGTGGGGCCCTTCTGTATGGGACTGGCTGGATAAGGGGGTGGAGGCCTTTAGGTGCTAGATTCAGGAGTACTTTTTTGGCAAGGAGGCAAGTGTGATACTTATGCCTACCTTCGAAGGTTAGCCAGTCTGCAAGCTTGTAGAGCTCACATATGTGGGTTAATTTATCACATCCAGTGATCAGTCAGCAGGCTTTATTGAGGGCTAAGTTGATACAGCATAGGGTAGTTTCACCTGCAGATCCATAAATCATAATGCTGTAGTCCACCAAGAATAGGACTGAGCTTGATACAGTGAGACATAGGGCATGGGGGGGTAGGCAATGTTTATGTCTGTATAGAATCCCTAGCCTAGTGTTAACAGCAGAAGAAAGGTGTTGAATGTGTGAGAGGTAGGTGAGGGAGGTGTCCAGTGTGACACCCAGATATTTGAAGCAAGAGACTGGCTCAAGTCGGGAACCCAGTGAGTTTGAGGTGATAAGAGGGGCACTCTTATGAGACCTTTGGCAGTGTGCAAAGATCATGAATTTTATTTTGTTGTAGTTGAGTACTAGGGGATGCTCAGCAAACCAGGATTCAAGTTCTTTAAAAAAGTCCTGAAGGGCAGTTTGGAGGGAGTTTGGCTGGGGGTGTTTCCAGAGAACTACGGTGACATCCACATATAGCAATAGCTTCCCACTGCATGATTGAGGGAGGGAGTTTAGGAAGAGGGTGAAGAGCAGTGGGCCGAGAATGGACCCTTGCGGGACCCCAGTTACTACTGGTCTAATGGAGGAGAGGGTGGCATTAATTTTAACCTGTTGCGTCAGACTAGAGAGATATTCTTTGAGCCAGGCTGTCTCATCATGGGAGAAATTCAAAAAAGAAAGGTAGCTGAGAAGCAGCGCATGACTGACTGTGTCGAATGCTTTTGTCAGATCTAAATAGATAGCAACTGCCATGGACATGGACCGCTGTTCCAGGGACTCATGTATATACGAAGTAAATTCAAGGTAGTGCTGTGACCCCTCCTGAAACTGTGTTGTTCATAGCAGAGCAAATTATGTTTGGCCAGATAATCAGTAAGCTGGTCCGACACTGTTTTTTTAAGTGCCTTAGAGAGGGGAGGTAGGATCGAGATAGGTCGGTAATTGCTGGTGGAGATGGGGTCATCACTCTTCAGGATCAGAGTTATGATTGTTCTTTTCCAGATAGTGGGGAATTGGCTGAGGTGTAGTGAGCAGTTAAATATCTTGGTGAGATGTGGCAGGGTCACATCCAGCGTAAGTCAGAGAAGTTTTAGGTCAAGAGAATCACTGCTACAGCGCGAGTTCGCCAAGGCTTTGGTGAGATAGTGTTTTGCTTCATTGCAGGAGCTGACACATAGTCAGAAAGTGAGGGGGACCATGGTGGCTGAGGTGTCCATGGGGCAGCTTGGGATCAGGTCAAAGAAGTTTTTAGGGAGGATATGGCTGAGGTCTGAGAAGGTGGTATTAAGGGCATCAGAGATGGTAGCGGGGTCTTGGGAGAGAGCTCCATCAACTAGCAACTGCGTAGGAGCAGGGGAGATGGGTTTCCTGCATAGTTCCTTAATATTGCTCCAGAATGTTTTCCCAGAGCCCCAGGTGGTGGTGACAGCTTGCTGATAGTAAGTAGCCTTAGCTTGATGTATGGCCCAGGTGCATTTGTTTCTGGCCTCTCTGTAAAGTTGTCTGTCCAGGGGTAACTGAGAGTCCAGGGCCCTTTGCCAGAGGTTATCTCTATGGTGCATCTGGTCAAGCAGTGACTGCAAGATCCAGGGGGTATTCCTATTTTTTACAGTATGCTTTGTGAGGGGGGCAAAGATGTCACAGGCAGCATTAAAGGTGGCAATAAAGGAGATGAGGGCGGCGTCTACAGATTAGGCATTGTGGATTGGTGACCAGTCACAGGGAGTAAGGTACTGTTTGAGATGGGATACAGCTACTTTTTTCAGGCGCCTGTGGACTGTAACTTTAGGAGGGCTGGGGGGGAGTTTATTTGACCACCAGAAGGTGACAGAGGAGTAGTCACTTATCAAGTCAGGGAGTACTTTGACCTGGGAGAGGTTGTTGGGATGGTTAGTGAAGATGAGGTCGATAAGTGTGGAGGACCCAGTTCTGGGATCTAGTCTGGTGGGGGATTGGACAACGTGAGTGAGATCATAAGCTAGAACACAGTCTTGTAGGTAGCAGACACGGTGGGTAGCCAATTCACATTAAAGTCACCCATTATAATGACTTCACTCTTGGGACGGAGATGGGTGATGCTGGATAGTATTGAATCAAAGGTGAGCTTTTGGTTAGTGGAGGGATGTATACTGCCATAATGTAAAGCATTTTGCCAGGGTTGCCAAGGATTACCTTGATGGTTATGGATTGGGCACCATGGGCAGGTGATGGAAGGGAGATGGAGAGTGCCCGCAGCGTAGATTTGACATAGATGGCACATCCTCCACCCTGCTTGCTTAGCCTGTCTGCTCAAAAGATGGAGTAGTCACTTAAGATGACAGAAGCATCTGGGATGTTTTCTTGAGAGCCAGGTCTCAGATAAGGCAAGGATGTTAGGGGCGTGTTGAGCAGTCCAGCCCTGTAGAGGTGTGAACTTCCTTGGTAGGCTGCAGATATTGAGGGAGGCCAGTAGCAGACTGCCATGCCTGCCCCCCAGGGTGGCATTAGTCATAGATGGCCCTGGGTTAGGATGCACATTTCTTGATAGAAAGAGGAGGAGTAGAGCATGTCGAAGAAGAGCCAACTGGTGCAGTTTGGGTGCAATGTGAGAGGACCGAGAAGTAGTGAGGATTTTAGTGGGCACGACTGGTATAGGGAGGGTGTGTATGAGGTGGACTAACATGGTTGGAGCCGGTGTGGGATGAGATCTGAGTGGGGGGTAATAGGGTGGCATGAAAGGGTGAAATCTGCAGGTGGATTGAATGGCAGTACTGCAAGTAATAGAGGAGTAAATACTGCTTACTAGTTCAGGGTAGATGTACTTTGAGAAAGGCCGAGAGGGCCGACATTAAACAGATATGGCATTGCTAACACACTCAATACCCATACATCCTACATATATAAATGGATGCAATTCTAAACCACTGTATTCAACATTAATAGAATGGAGAAATAAGAAGTCAGCATATTAGTTACTTTTAAGTCAATTTAATAAAACAAATTAAAATGTCAACTGTATGAAAAGTAATATATCATGTCAGGGCAATATGTTAAGGGAGCATAGAGCAATTAAACAAGTGAACCTAAAAATTGGGACCTATAATCAAGGCCAGTGATTTACTGTGATTAAAGTAATGAAATTCCTTTTTCAAGACTTGACATTCTGCAGATTGTGCTAGTGATTGTTAGTCTAATTTCTGGATTTTACCATGATTCTACTGTCATTCCTTTAGTATTTGTAAAATAATCAGAATAAAAGAAGGCATTAAGTACACAGCATTAAATGAAGCATAAGGAAAATAGTACAGGAAGCAAACAAAAATACAGGTTCTTTGGATTTACTGATCTGGTATAAAATGCCAAATTCCATGAAATTCTTTGTTTTTACAGGTATGTAGGTAGTCCAAATTCCAGAATTTTTACAGGTTTTCTGGTAAAAACTGAAAACCATTGGCTTTACCTATAATTCTAATACAGTGACAACTATGACTATAATGTAGACTTCAAGAAGTCGGAAGAAAACAAGTTTTAGTCTTCCTAAGGCAGTGAGAAAGTCTAGTAAATTGCATATGCTGTGTCAAAAGACAAAGTATTAGCTCTGTCTATATATCACATTTTATGGACCTACTAAAAATGGAAGTAAAAGTAAAAAATAAATGAACTCCATAAGAAGAAAAGAAATATTGCTCTAAGAAAGTTAATTATAAAATACAAAATCAAAAGTAGGAAAAGGGAAAAATATGGTAGAAAAACAATTAAATGGAATACAAAAAATAACTGGTGGCTAATATCCCAAATGAATGTCCAGTTCATTGTTAAGGTCCAAAAGGATGCAGCGTCTTCAAAGAAAACATCCTCTGGGCCTCCTTTGCTTGTGGAGTAATTATCAAATTTCTTTAATCTCCACTTCAATGCCAGAAATTGTATGGATAACAGAGTCACAATTTGTACCATATATTCAGATTGAACATCTCCCAGAAACAAAACATCCAATTCAAATATTGCATCCTCACTTGGGTAAAATGATTCTGCACTAAACCATCATGAAGGTTTGGGGCTGAATAAAAAGAAATGACATGGTATTAAACATAAAGGGCTGGATATTCAAAAGGGTTGTGCCATGCGCAATAGGGTTGCACCTGTGCAAGTCCGAAATTGTGCCATTCTGCCATATTCAGCAGGAGGCAGTTGCGCCCCCCAAGGCAAGCTGAGCAACAGCACAATGCAAATGAATGCATGCTGAACTGGAGGGAGGAACCATGCATAAACTGCACAGCCTGATATTCAGCGGGCTGTGCAGAGTTGTCTGGCGCACCAACCTGTGCCTGCACAACTTTGAGCCAATAAAAAGGAGTAAGTCGAGGGCCACCCACAGGTGAGCTGCCTGCTTTGCAGGCGCAACACAGCAGCTGCCACCTGTGGCGCCTCAACCTCTCCCTGTGTCCCTGGCCAATCATGGGCAAAGTGTAAAAATCCTCCCACCCCCAACTGGCCCGGTCGCGGGCAAAAGCGTAAAAATCCCCCTCCCCGACTGGCGATCGCCGGGCATAATGTTAAATACCTCCCCACTAGCCCGATCGCGGGCATAAGCTAAATAAACCCCCCCACTAGCCGATCGTGGGCATGGTTGTAAATACCCGCCACCAGCCTGATCGCAGGCAGCACAGAGTCAACCCCCACCAAGGACATATCCTGGTGGTCCAGTGAACTGCTAAGCCCGATCGCGGGCTGCAAAATGTTGAACACCCCCTCCAAGAACAGATCCCTGGTGGTCCAGTGGACTGCTAAGCTCGATCGCGGGCTGCAAAATGTTGCAACAACCCCCAAGACCAGATCCTGGTGATCTGGTGTCCACCACCCACCCACCCACAAAGCCCCACCACCGCTCCATCCCTGCAGCCAGCGGGAGGCAGCATCCCACCCGCCTGCCACCTCACCCGCCCGCGACTGACTGCCCGGTGGGACTGCGCCGCCGGTGGTGCAGAGCAAGAGCCAATGGGTGCAGCCATACCGTACAAAGCAGTCCAGATATGGATGAAAGAATTCGTCCACATATCTAACTACCTTGTCACTATAAGGGCATCCAGTGGCTCTTACTCTGTCGAGCAATCATCACGGCAACAAGGCGACATGGGGTGGGATACCGGCTGCGAGAGAGGGAAGGGTGGGAACCAATGAATGAGTGAGAGAAACAAATCACCAGAGGATATGGTCTGGAGAAGTGTGTTGCAACATTTTGCAGCCCGCGATCGCGTCAACGTAAATCCACTGGACCATGAATCTCACCGAGGTGAACTCTGTGCTGCCCGCGATCGCATGGTGGTGGTGGAGGTGTATTTACAATTATGCCTGCGATCGGGCTAAAGGGGGTTATTTAACCTTATGCCCACGATCGGGCCTGTTGGGGGGATTTTTACACTTTTGCCTGCGATCGGGCCAGTCGAGGGGTGGGGGGAATTTTTACACTTTTGCCCACGATCGGGCTGTAGGGGCATCGGTCCCCAATGGCTGCTGCCTGGCGAGGCCCAGGCGCAAGTCCTCGGGATCGGCACACCTGCATGCTAATGGCATGCAAATAGAACCATAAATAGATGCAAATGGCCCCTGCGCTACTCATGAATTATGGCCCCATTTGCATGTCACCTTTTGAATGGGAGAATTTGCACATGGTGCAATGGTACTAGCCACCGCAACTTGAATGCTCCACTCTGACCACTTGTGCTGGCGCAAGTTCCACTGCGCCATGCACAGTGGCTGTGGCGGGGGGGTGATATTCAAAGGAGTTGCTCAATAGTGCAACTCCTTTGAATATCACCCCGGCCACAACCCTGCGCAACTATTTTGTGCAGCGCAAGGGTTTGCGCCACAAAATAGCACAGTTTGAATATCCAGCCCAAAGGGTGGTGCTGTCTGTGCCTGAGTAGGTGTGTGGGGGGGTAAGATCTATGGTGCTGCCAACCCTGACTGTGTCAACCAATCCAAGGAATGGAAATGCACACACAAACTGTAAGGTGCAAAGTGCAGTTAGTTTATTTGCTCATACTGTAATTAATAATGCACCAGCTACCTTATTAAAGCTTTAATAGTAGTAGTAGTAGTAGTCATAGTCGTAGACGTAGTCATAGTAGTAGTAGTGCTAGTACTAGCAGCAGCAGTAGTGGTAAGCTTATTTTTATACAGGTAAGAAAACATGTTGAACAATAACACCATTAGGGCAAACCTAGCCCTATTTACAAGGTGGTCCTGCTTCTTCAAAAGTTGTATATTTGTACAAATAACAATATGTCATAACATACTATATAGACATTGCAACAATGTAAGTACAAAATGATGTAATTAGGTATATACTAAAAAGAGTGTCAGTATTTCATATAATACAAGTGCACTGTGTGTTCAATTCTTGTTTCATTGCTGTTAAGAATATCTAGGCAGCAAGAAGAAAGCCTCACACTTACCACCAAACCTTATATTACAAGGACCAAGCACACTCCATACTATTGGAGTTAAAAGCCAAAATTTATTAAATATCCAGGTTAAAAAAAGGTACAAAAGGACATATATACCCCCCAGTGCAAAAAAAGCAAACTCTTCCCCGACGGCGTTTCGTACCCCTGTTGGTACTTTTTTTCTATATCCCCATATCAGTTTTCAATTTTACCATATCTATTCTTTGGGAAGGGTTTAATGTATTCCCTAGTTTTATTATGCCTTAAATTGTACTTGTATTCAACTTTTTGCAGTCTCCTAACCAGTATTATTGGTTTGTTTTCATTCAGCAAGGTGTTTATCAACCCTTCCGACCATCAGGGCGTCCATTAGAATGCGCCTGTCATTAGGGCACCACAAGGGGAAATTCACCATCCCCTCCCTGAGATCCACCCCCCCGAGAGTTAGAATATTTAGAAAGGGGGGGGCGTGGAGAGTGCAGCCCTCCCACAAAAAGATGGGACAACAAAATCAGGATTTGTAACCCTAATGACCAGGCGTGCATTTTTCAGACCCATCAAAAGCAATCTCCTCCTATTTACCAGTCTCAACCAACCCAATTTTTCATACATTGTGCAGTAGTGAGTCCTATAATCCCAGCATAATATAAACCTATCCAGATTGTTATAGGTGACTTCCACTTTTTTTTAGTTTTGTTGCATTTGCATGTTCATTTATATAACATCCATAATCCAAAATCTGAAGTAACAGTTGATGTACTATTGTATGTCTATGGTCTTTATTGAAGCAGAATGCTATGTGCCTAAAGGCACCAAATCTACAATTTACTTTTTTAGTCACAACATTTATGTGGTGATTGAATATTAGTAGTTTATCTACCCATATGCCAAGATATATATATATATATATATATATATTCATGGCAAAATAATCCATTTAATGCATCAGTTAGGGTTGTTCCACAGCGACAAAGAGAGAAATTCGATGTTAGGGTTCCCACCCCTTGCACCCACCCCACCCCGTCCGTATCTTGAAGCATTTTTCGAGATACGGGCTCCAAAAGGCGCAGTGGACGCTGTAATGTTAGTCTATGGGAAAAATAGTCATCTTTGGAGTGCTGTAACTTTGCAGCCCTGTAATATTCTGTCACCAAACCACCAAAAGACACAACTGTGGGATGTTGGCTTTCTTCCTCCCAAATTTCATCCCAAAAGACCAAACCATTCTTTTGCAGCAGGGTGACAAAGAATTCCTGTTATTTTGGGCATAGAGTCGCAAAGTAGTGTCACAAATCTCGTCATTTCACAAAAAAAAAATCACGAAAGTGTCGAATGTGTGACACTACTTTGCAACACTACTGTTTCAAAAAATTTCGAAAACATATTTCTGGGGTGTTTAACTCCCCAAAAAAGACATGGCTGCATCCTCAGGGCTCGACTAGGTGAACACAAAAAGAACTGTGTCCCTTGAGGGTCCCAAATTTAAATGCCAAGCATTTCTGTGACCAGTAACTGAAAATAAAATGGCAGATTTTGACACTACAGGGGTCATTTACAACACAAAAAACTGCTTTAGTGACACCGTCAAACTTTTTGTTAACTTTTCCCATTGACTATAATGGGAAAATTGTTTTTTAAATAACTTTTGAACTGTTTAATATTTTTTCATGAAATCTTCAAAAGGCACATCAGGGATCCATGTTCCCTGAAGTTTTCGGGCAGTCGCCGAAACTGTGCGACCTGTAGGCGCGAGCAGAAAATGTGCAAACAAACGTAAATATGACTTTCTATTGCACTTTATAGCTCCACAACTGTATGTCCGATCATTACAAAACTTGAAAGATCCAGAAATCTATTGTGCTGCTCCATGCCTGCTAAATTGCAGGCAAATTCATCATATGGTAGCAAAGTTATTAAGCTGCAAAATTTCACACTTTAACCTTAAATGGGGTACTCAACCCTAACTACAGTTATATATATAGATATATACATATATATGTGTGTGTGTGTGTGTGTGTATATGTAATAGATAATCCACTCTAGGGTGTGCGGTCGCGTTCTGATATATGCACGCCTTGGTGTGCGTTGTGACACACGAGGCCGCAGGCAAAGTGCGTCCTTTACTTTTCTGAAAAGTTATCACCTTTACAGGGAGAATGAGTGGGGAGCACTTTCACTTTTATTAGTGAAATGTAGCATGACTGAGCATGGTCAATAATCAGTAATGACATGTAGGCAGAATCCTAAAGTAAGTCCCTCTCTGTTAAAAAACGAAAAGTAACTGTGTACTTTATATTATTTTCATGTAGAATCCTGTAAAACAAGTTACCAACTGAAGCGAGTGAAGAGAGAGTGAGGAGCACTTTCACTTTTATTAGAGAAATGTAGCGTGACCGAGCGTGGTCAGTAGTGGTATGTAAGATGTAGGCAGAATCTGAAAGTAAGTCACTCTCTCTTGAAAACGCAAAGAATCTGTGTAGAAAGAAAAAAGCTGCCACCTGAAGCAAGTCGGGAGCCAGTGTACAGCGAGGGTGTCGGCTGCTTCAGATAGACAGAGGCAAGGCAGAGCGAATGTTGCTTACTTTCAGATTCTGCCTACATCTTACATGGCCATTACTGACCACGCCTAGTCAATGCTATACTTAATTAAAGTGAAGTGTTCGCTTCTCGCTTCACTCGCTTCAGCTGGTAACTTGTTTTACAGGATTCTACATGAAAATAATAGAAAGTAAACAGTTACTTTGCATTTTTTTAACAGAGAGGGACTTACTTTCGGATTCTGCCTACATGTCATTACTGATTATTGACCACGCTCGGTCAAGCTACATTTCACTAAAAAAAGTGAAAGTGCTTCCCACTCATTCTCCCTGTAAAGACGGCACCTTTTTCCTTAGATAAACAAAGGAAATAAACATCATTTTTTAGTTTTTGAACACATTGAGTCTTACTTTTAACTTCTAGCAACAAGCAATTTACCAGGGGGAGTTGTATATTAATGTTGGTAGCAGTCTGAATCTCTCACTTGTTTGTGTGTGGCTACCTATGTGTGTCAGGTGGGTAGTGATCTCACTACTGGTGAGAAGGTTTTGAAGACTAAAAAGTAGTTTAGGCATGCGGTTGTAATGGGAGGTGTGCGGTCATTGGGAAATAATGCACGGTCATGTGATGCATTCTGTCCAGTCATGTTAGTGGAATTTCTATGATTTTACCAACCTATTTTATAAGTATGTATATATATATATATATATATATATATATATATATGGACCAGCATAACATTCTGTGGTGATCTGCATATGCAGCCCATGATGCTTTGCATTGTGGGGGCATGTGTGATTTTTGTATTTTCTTGAAACTTGGCTTCCCAGCCAAATGCCCTTTGGGGTAACCCTTTCCTCAGTGTTTGCGCACAGAGGTTCTTTGTCTTTTAAATAGTTTTTTATTTTAATGGGTTCACCACAATATATCCAAGGCACACTGCCTTAAGGGTAGCTGGTCCATTCCACTGGAGTGTCAAACAGATGAGTCATACTGATGAGTCCTGGTAGGACGAAACACGTGTCTATGTCTTCTGTTGGCACCCTTTGCAAACTGTGTTGAGAGGCCTTTTGGCACCATGCAATTCTGCTTAAAGTTGGACCAGCATAACATTCTGTGGTGATTTGCATATGCAGCCCATAATGCTTTGCATTGTGGGGGCATGTGTGATTTTGTATTTCTTGAAACTTGGCTTCCCAGCCAAATGCCCTTTGGGGTAACCCTTTCCTCAGTGTTTGCTCACAGAGGTTCTTTGTCTCTTATATATATATATATATATATATATATATATATATATAGAGAGAGAGAGATAGCATATACATATATATATATGTAATAGATATACCACTCTGAGGTGTGCAGTCACGCTCTGATATACGCACGCCTTGGTGTGCATTGCCGAGTGCGTCAACCGCCCAAGGTGAGCATATATCAGAGCTCGACCGCACACCTCAGAGTGGTATATCTATCTTGTAAAATGTCAAAATTGTTTTGGAGGGGGGGTAAAAGTGCAGATGTGTGGTCGTGCTCTGATATATGCATGGTCATGTGATGGTGTTTGTCCAATGCTATGGATCCCATTGATTCCTTTTTTCTTACCCATTTTATAAATATATATATATATATATATATCTATCTTGCCCTTGTCCTTGGGCTCTCGAGCCCCCTGCTTCATACGGCCATGGCACAGCTCCACCAGCCACTCGGCCACACACCTCCAGGCCGCCCGTAGGACACAGAAGCCGGGTAAGATTTCCTGACTCCCCAGGGCCGCTGTGAGCTGCCGCCATTGGCTGTTGCGCGCTGTGGTTCCCCCTGATTGGACAACTGTCTGTTTTGCTACTCTGAGATTGGCCTGCTGCAGGTTTCCTGAGTCGGGGCTGCTGCGCCCATTGTATTCAAGTGGCTGTGGCGGAAAATTTACGGCCAGCCTTGAACTTCCCTGCTGGACTATATTTTGTTTGTATTTCTACTGCTCTGCTATGCTTTGTGCCCTGAGTCAAATCCGAGAAATTGTGTACTGTTTTTAAAGTTATCAGCTCTCCAGTGCATTGTAAGTACCCTGATTTACTCTTTCTTCTCCCTCTCTCCTCTGTCTCCCTCAGTCTTGAATCTCCCCTCTCCTTTTTCCCCAAACCTTTGGCTTATTGTTCTCTTAATTTTTTGCTTGGTCAGACTCCTACTCTTCACCTCCCCCCCCACGGTGCCAAGCCAAGGCTTTGTGTTGCCTCGAGAATCTTGCATCTTTCCACCATGACCCCCCTCACTGCTGCTCTGTCTGCCATCACAGCACACAGCTCCCCGCCTCCAATTTAGCTCCTTTGTCTCAGCTCCCCTCCCACATCTAAACTCCCTATTTCTCTCTCTTTTTTTTTAGATCTTGCCCTTGTCCTTGGGCTCTCGAGCCCCCTGCTCCATATGACTGTGGCAAGGCTCCACCAGCCACTCGGCCGCACACCTCCAGGCTGCCCGTAGGACACAGAAGCCAGGTAAGATTTCCTGACTCCCCGGGGCTGCTGTGAGCTGCCGCCATTGGCTGTTGCTCTCTGTGGTTCCCCCTGATTGGACCCCTGTCCATTTTGCTACTCTGAGATTGGACCTCTGCAAGTTTCCTGAGTCGGGGCTGCTGCGCCCATTGTATTCAAGCGGCTGCAGCAGAAAATTTACGCCCGCCCACCTCCCTCACCTCCAACCTTTATTAAATAGACTCTCCTGATGCCCCTGGTTCGCTCCTCCTTCTTGCTCATAGCCTATAGAGTGCCACCCTTGGCCCTCCCCTTCTGGTCCCTTCCCCCGACAATCCACTCTTTCTATCCGCCTCACTGCCCTGTGCTACCCTCCCCTGCACCGTTTTCTTTTTCTCTCTTTTTAAAAACACTACTGCCCTCCATTTCTAGCTCATTCCTCGGCCCTCCTATTCTTTGTTGCTGTCTCTCGTCCCCACATTCGACTATCCCTGTGCTCCCTCTCCTCTGCCCCCTTCCCTGTCTAGCTTCCCCCCTCTCCACCTTGCTTTTTCTCTGCGTTCTCTCTCCACTACCTCCTCCCTGTCAACTAATCATGCACCCTGCCTGTACCCCACAACCCCTTCTCCTCCTCCTCCTATTTCCCCTCTTTCCACTACTCCACTCTCCCAGAGTCTGCTTCTCCTCTGCCCCTATCAGTTACCTACCCATTCCCACTTATCGACACCTAGGTACCCTACATATATAACACTGCTACCCACCCTGGAGCCCATACACTCCTACTGAATTGTACTATCTCACCTATGGATGCTGAGTACCTCACCCACCCACTCTCACTGCTCTCACCCTGATCATCCATAGTCACCTCATGACACACTCTTCCAACTCACGTTCTCAGCTAACACTAAGGTGTAAATGCCTGGCTAGGAAATTATGCATGAGTACTCTAAAGCTTATCCTTCTTCTCCTACTGATGTCTGGCAACATTCACCCAAACCCTGGTCCATCTACTACCAAGGCAACAAATCAGAGCAAAAGTGCAGGAGCCCTCTCAATCATCTCGCTCAACATTTGTAACCTCCTCCATAAAATAGATGCCCTTCAGGCTTTTGCTTGCCAAAACAATCCAGATATCTTAGCAATTGTTGAAACCTGGCTCTCCCCATCGATTTCTGACCATGCTATCACTCTCCCTGGGTACAATGTTTTTTGCCTTAATTGTACAACAAAAAGAGGTGGCAGTTGCGTCCTCTACCTAAATGATACCTTCCTGGGACACCACATCAGCTCTGCTCCCCAAACCACTATGGTGTAGATACTTCCCATTAAAATCCTTCTTGGTGCTCAGAACAAAGCCCTCACTGTTGTTATGATCTACATTCCACCTAAAGAGCAAGACAGTGGGCTCAATGCAGTTCTTGACTATGTTAAGTCTCTCCCACCAGTGAACCCTCTGGTACCTCTACTACTTCCTGTCTCCCACCCAAACTCACTCCCCCTTTTCCTGTCCCCTCTCACTTACTCTCCCACTCACCACCTTTCCCTCCTCTCTAGCCTCCTTTTGGCACCTAATGATCACCCTCTCCCTGGAAGTTTCCTTAACCTCGAAATTGTCTACTCGCTTGAACCTGTTATAGCTTGTTTTTCTATGAAACTTAAAAACGTTACTGCCTTAAACTGTTAATAGCAAATTTATGATGTAACTTTCCTGTCTGATTTTACTTGTAATGTGTATCGTGCTTTGCTAAATGTTCTTTGTGATGTGGAACCTTTGTAAAAGAGCCCTGGCTCAAAGGTATTAATTCCTAGACTAATAAACTAAACTAAACTAAACCAGACTCCGAATCTATCCTTCTCAGGGACTTTAATATAAACTGGTTTGCTGCTGAGGCTGGGGCCCACAGGGATGCTATAGCAGCAGCTAACCTCACCCAAATGGTCGACTCCTCTATCAGGAAATACTATAAAACCGGAACCTGCACCCTGCTGGATTGGATCCTAACCAGCCACCCCACCCGGATTACAAACACCACTGTCCTCCCTGACTCCCTCAGTGACCACTCTCCTGTTAGCTGCTCTTGGTCCAACAAATTCTCCAAACTCCCCCCAAAAACCACCACCAGCAGAGTTCTACCTCATGGACAGTTAACACACCTTAAAACCCACCTTCTCCTACAGGATTGGACACCAATCCTTACAGCCACTAATGTGAACACTGCCCTGGACCATTTCATCAGCATCTTCAACGAAGCCTGCAACATATTTGCCCCCCTTAAAAAGTGAAAAGTAAAGGCTGTCTGTAACCCCTGTCTCACAGGTGATCTCCTAAGGTGACTAAAGGCAAGGGACCACCTTTGAAAGCTCACCAGAAACACAGGAAGACAAATTGACATTGATAGCTACAAACATGCACAAAATGACTGTACTAAATCTATCCGGCAAACAAAATTGGCCTTCTTCAATAACGCTCTTGCAAGCTCCTGGGGCAATGGAAGAGACTTCTGGAATAATATAAAAAAAGTTACTGGGCAGCAGTCCAAATCCCCCCCTTCCATACTCTGCATCAATGGTATGACCACTCAAGACCCGAAAATCATTGCTGACACATTTAATTCTGCTTTCACAGACCTTAGTTCTGTACTTCCATCATATTTCTTCAAAGAGGATGACACTCCTAATTCCCCAACCTCCCCTGCCCCCACTAGCCACCCTCCTTTTTACTTTAAAACAGTCAAGATGTACCAGGTGCACAGCTATGTTACTAAAGCCATTAGTAAATCCAGATCTAGCAACGACTCTCTTGACCTTAAGACTTCTATCACTCACCCTTGATGAAGTACTCCTACCTCTGACCAGAATTTTCAACCTCTCCCTCAGAATCAGCTAGTTCATGGATAAATGGAAATCTGCTACTGTAACCCCCATACATAAAAGTGGTGTCAAAACTGCACATGAGAACTTCTGTCTGATTTCCATCCTTCCTCCACTCTCTAAGGCCCTGGAACATATAGTTGCGGGCCAGCTTACTGACTTCCTGGACATGCATAACATCCTGTGCAGGCAGCAACGTGACTTTAGAAAGGGTCATAGTATCACCACAGCACTCCTTGAATTTACCAGCACCATCCTTCACTCACTGGATAACGGACAACAAACTGGGTCTGCTTTCATTGATTTAACAAAGGCCTTTGATACAGTCAACCACCGTCTCCTGCTTGTCCAGCTACAGTCCACGGGACTCTCACCCAACTCTGTGAACTGGTTCAAAAGCTACCTAGATAACCAGTCCCAAAGACTGAAAATTGTGGACACTCTCTCAGATGCCAGACTTGTCTGCTCTGGTGTCCATGAGGGTTTCATATTGGGCCCCCTCCTCTTCAGCATTTTTTTTGAACACACTGCCAGACTCCTGTCCAGAAAAAATCTTGCTCTGCACTGATGATGCTGTTATCCTAACCTCCCACCATGATTCAAATCAACTACAAGAGAACCTCCAGCGGGGTTTCTCTGCAGTTGAAAACTAGTTCTTAAAACATAAGCCGATCCTGAACCAGAAAAAAACAAAGACAATGCTTGTCAGCAGCCCATGCAGCAAGAATAACCAGTATCACCTCTCCATAAAAACCAAGGAAGGAGTCGCCCTAGAACAAGTCCTTACCGTTAAATACCTTGGCCTCACCCTTGACTCCAAACTCTCCTATGCTGACCACATTAATAATGTGGCAAAAGTGGCTAACACTAGACTGGGCCTTCTCTTCTGCCATAGGAAGCATCTAACCACTGAAGCCCTGTCTGTTGCCATCCAGAGCTCTATTGTTAGTATTATAGACTACGGACTCATTATCTATGGCTCTGCCACTGCCACCTCGCTCAGACATGTTTTTACCTCCCTGAATAATGCCTATCAACTTGTCACTGGAGCCCACCATTTAACCCATACCTGCAACCTCTACTCCCAAGCTGGATGGCTGCAACTCAACAACCGAATAAAGTATCAAACCTTCATCGCAGCAAAGAAAATAATGATGGGCATTGCTCCCCCAGGGGTCCGCTCCCTCCTCAAACCCAGAGTCAACAATTGTAACACCAGGAGCTCAAAACCCCCTAACCCTGCAAATCCTTTACTGTCGCACAACCCAAGGCCAAAGGTTCTTTGCATGTAGGGCCCCTAGCTGGCTGAACAGTCTCGCTACTGAAATCTCTAACTCTCGAACACTGGGCACTTTCAAGACTAAGCTCCACCTCTCATTAGCAGGCTCAAGCACCTGTGAATGCCCTGCTTAATGCAATACTCTCTATGCCAATGCCCATAGTCCCTACTGTCTGTTGTGGCCAACCTACATAGCACTTCATCCCTACCATGCCCAACATTTGCTCTTACCCCTGCTCTGTCTTGACAAAAGCCCCTTTGGCTGTCATTCTTTGTCCCACCCCCTCTTTCCTAGCTTCTCCTCACACTAACATTTTCTTTGTTGCCTACATCTTCCCATTGTGTTTCCTGTAAAAGAGCTTCGGCTCAAAGGTATTTGTAATCCTAGAATCAAATAAACAAATAATAAACAAATATAGGATACGTAATGGGGAACTGAACGTCCTTTGCAATATTAATTGAGTTACTTGCAAGTAGCAGTAAGAAACAGATTTGTGAAAAAGTTCAATTTAGAATGCAGACTTCAGTGAGTGAGTGAGCGAGTGAGTGAGTGAGCGAGTGATTGGTGACATCAGCAGAGTATGTATATTTGTCAGATATTTTAATTCCAGTGATGTCATTGTCAGATATCACACTCCAATAAAAATAACCTAGTTTATCACACTGATATTGCTCTCACCCCACTGTATATGTATAAATTAATAAGTATGTTACATATATATATATATATATATACACACATATATATATATGGAGCTACTTATATTAGTTATGTTCCATACTTTGTAGTTATTTTAAGTTTCTGGTCACCCTTCCTCCTCCTCCCAATGGTGCCAGTATGAAAGGCCATAACTTGGGACTTGCATCAAGTCTTTAGGAGGTCCAGAAACTGCCCCAGTGCTTGGACCTGAGTGGGTTTCATCAGTGGCAAATAAACTAACTGAGCATTGCACTCTGAAGTTTGTATGTGCTTTTCTATGCCTTGGATTGATCTATTTAGCAGTATTCACTGAACAGTTCTGAAGTTTTGCTATGAAACAAAATTCCCATTGTTTTCTTGTTGTGGCACCAACCTGGGTGGCTAAGTTTTTAAGCCCAAGAATACATGTTAGTTTGCCGCCATTCTTAGTTATCTTAGATAGGGTATTAGTAAAGAGAATGTGCTTGATTTTCAAAGTTCCAAGAATGCCGCAAGCCCCTGATGTGTGGATTGTTTGGCACATAGGGCTTGTGGAATTTTTCTGTCTGGTGATCTGCATTTTCAATCCTGAGCACCAAATACCACAAGGTAGACCAGCTTTTTCCTTGTCTAACTTGCCCATTTGAGGAACCCTTTTTACAGGGCTTGTGCCAAATCGTTGGCTGAAGTTGCCCTAAAATTAGGAAATTGTCACAGCTGTACCCAATATACTAAAATTGGGTGCCGTTGCATGAAAGAAATTTGGTGCATCAGTGCCAAAAAATGGTTTGACGCAAGCCCTTCATCACCTTTGAAAATCGAGCGCAATATATCAATATTTGTAAACCTCAGTAATGCTGCATCAAAGACATTTTTAACGTAGCCCCGAGATAAAAAGTGCAAATACATTTAATTTGCTTGGGAACAAGGGTAGCCTTCTTCAGAGCAGTTATGCTTCAGGTGAAGAAATTCCTCATTGGGAATATTTGGCACAAGCATATGTGCTTCAGGACTATGGGTATGCAAAAACTGTTGCCTGCAGTTCACTTTCTATATTCTTTACTGCACATCCTGTCATCACACAATGACAACTGTAAATCCAACAAACTAATAGAATTGGGATCTATTTAGCAAGTAAATTTGAGGTTCAAAAACCTTTTTAATTAATGTAATTGAGAAATTCATTCACTAATGCCATGTCCCCTGCCCAGATCATCATCAATATGCACAAAGCATGGTAAAATGTTATTTAAATCAGATAAAAATAAGTCAAGTTCAGGTTCAGTTTTATTTGCTTTTAGTATGTATATAAAAAATATTATTTGTTACATACCACATATATCATAAAAACATCACATGACAATCACATAACAATATAATACACTATTACACAATAAATCAACTTTTCCTGACAAACACATTTATATGGGCCAGACACACGTGCTATTTCTTCCCTTTTATATACAAAGGGCTGGATTCAGAAGATCCACCGCAAGCTACGGCAATGGCAGCTTGCAGTGACCTTCCCTGCGACCTGGTCCATGCACCCGATTCAGAATCTGAGCGGGTGCAGCGGTCTGCATCCTGCGACTTGTGGTAGCTGCACAAGGTAGGGCACAGCACCTGGGAATGTCGCAGGTTGCAGGATAGGGTAAGTGGCAGTTGTGCTGGTCGAGGGCTGCCATGGCACCCCATGCCCATGTCTGAGGCCCTGTATGGTGAGGGCACCAGCCCCAAGCCCCCTTGCCATGGACCCCTCCCAGATCAAGGACCCTTACCTGCCCTGGTGGCCCAGTGGTCCCCCACCCCCCCAACACACACACACATCCAGTGGGTGAGTTGGCGACCGACCCTGATGGTGAGGAAGGGCTATTCCAGTCACTGGCAGGGTATTGGGGGTGTGGGAGGCTCACACTGTGGGGCCACTAGACTACCAGGGGGCTACGGGGATGGCAGGGGGAATCATGCCCCAGGGCATGGGGGCCTCGACATGTGTGTATGTGGGGGGGTCTGGGCATTGGGAGTGTGCCACACACCCAGCCTGGCATGGTGCATGCCATAACCCACAGGGGTTGTGGGGCTGCGGTGGAGTGGCAACCTCCAGTGAACAGCAAAGACCAGTTAGACCACCCTTTTGTTGGCATAACTGGGACCAGATTCAGAGAAGCCAAAGCAGGACACAACGCAACTTGCATCAGAAAAAATGGTGCAAGTCGCACTTGCGTCCTGCGTTGCATCCCGATGGAATTCACATAGGCAGCCTGCGAAATGCACAATATCATTTCTGGACGTAGTGGCCACCCTACCTGAATAGGGTGCAAATGCTGCCAGAAACCCCCTTATTCCATGTCACAAGGGGGTTTCAGGCGCATAGGTGCAGTTGAGCACAGGCAGCCTGCCGCATGTTGCAGGCTGCCTATGTGAATCCCACTGGGAAACAACGCAGGATGCAAGAACGACTTGCACCATTTTTTCCAACACAAGTTGCCTTGCATCCTGCTTTGGCTTCTCTGAATCCGGCCCAAAGTTTATATCCTCCATTTTAGTGTTACCACAAAAGAATTACCTTCTTTCTAATACTCAGCCATGTGAATGTTTTATTTGACTGTGGTAATTTATTACTCTGTTTGTCGTATATTTCAGGCTTGTGTGGAAATGAATGATCAATTGTTTGAAACTGTATTGTAATAATGTTCCTTTTTTATGTATTTGTATATTTGTACTTGTGTAATAAGGTCACCATTGTGAATGAGCGTAAGCTCAATGGTTATACCCAAATAAACAACATCTTATGTGCAAAACACGCCAGTACAAATATCTGAGCAGAATTTTCTGTATTAAAAATGATCATCATTTTTTCCTTTTTTTCTAGACAAGCCATATAATACTGAACATTAAGCTTTTCCTTTCTTCCTGGAACTTTACACATTCCAATGTTAAATGTCATGCTCATTATGGCATTGTGATAGCCAGTACATATTTTGGTTTTCATTTATTCCAAAGACCATATTTCCTCATTTTTCCATATTGCCCAAATCTTAAACAGGTTAATGCCTTCCTGTGTTTGGCATTTTCACATATTGATAGATATTTTTCAAGGTTTAAATATATTTTTATGTGCTTCAGATTGTTACAATTCCACACATTCCCCACTAGATTCATATCCTTTTGCATTTCATTATCCACAACTCTTTGTATTGCTTCCACAATAAAAATAACTGGATTCGGTATGTCGTTATAAATGGAGTTGTGTTGTATTCCATACTGGTTTAGTTCATAATTTAACTTTTCAAACCATGTTAAAGTATTATAATCTTGCTTTTGCACTATTTCTAACCAGCAGCTATGTAATATACATAATAAGAGGCAGTATAGCACAGTGGTCTAAGGCTCTGAGCTGCAAATTTGGTGACATCCAGCAGACCAGACCTGGGTTTGAATCCCACAGCTTCCACTTGCATACTGTGTGACCCTGAGCAAGTCACTTAACCTCCTTGTACTCCCAGGTTGCTCCTGTAAAAAAGCTTTCAGCATAGTGTGCTATACGTGGTTAAACAACTAAATACTGTCTGGTGCAGCTGATCTCAATTTACCCCTATATTTAATGCATTTCTTCATCACAGAGGCAAAGAGTGAAATTGTACCAGTCTCATCATGTACTGCTGCATTTGAAGTTGCCCTTATTACACCCAACACATTTTTCAAGTATTTATTTTATATTACTTCCACTTCTTGGAAATTATAGAATAGACCCCATACTTCTGCACCATACATGGTTTGGGTGTTTACTTTTACAGCTAAACAGTGATGTTGTGCAGTATATGAGTTTTTAGCCATTACATGTGCAAAATTATTTATGCCATTTAATGTTTTAGTAGCAGTTTCTTTCAATTTTCATATATAGGTTTATTCCACTTTAGGTTGTTACTAAAAATAACTCCTAAATATTGAAAATCATTTGTTTCATCTATATTTACACCATTTATTTTCCACACTCTATTTTCCCGTTTCTTCTCACCGAACACTACTATTTTTGTTTTCTCCAGATTTAATAACATATCTAGTTTTTTCAGTGTCTCTATTGTCGTGTTTATGGCCCTTTTTAAACCCAGTGGGGTCTGTGATAGCAACACTGCATCATCTGTATATAACAAAAGTTTTACTGGAACCCTATTTATATTTGGTGGAAAGGAATCACCCCTCTCTAACTCATGAGCTATTTCATCTATGTATATGTTAAAGAGGTTCAGAGCCAATAAACATCCTTGTTTTACACCAGAATTTACATTTATTTCATGGGTCATTGCACCATCTTTACCATATTTAACAACCAGCTTTGTTTCTTTATGCAATAATTTTATTATAGACAACAGATTTCTATCCATACCTTGCTTACCTAATATTTTCCACAATATAGATCTGTTCACAGAGTCAAATGCCGATTTGATATCCAAAAAAACAGCATATATCTTTCTCTTTTTAATTTGTGTACATTTATCAATAACGTATTTGAGTATGAAAATCTGGTCAACTGTTGAATAGCCTTTGCGTAAACCTGCCTGGTATTTGGAAAGGATTTTATCTTCCATCCAAAACTGGATTCTATTTAGAATTATAAGTGAAAAAATCTTAAGGCTAACATTTAGAAGTGTTATAGGGTGGTAGTTCTCTAGCAATAGCACCATTCCTTTCTTATGTAGTGGAACAATTATCCCCACCTTCCAGTTTTCTGGTATTGTTTTATATTTTATAATATTTTCAAATAATTGTACTAAAAGATCTGCCCACCATTCTGGGTTTGCCTGATACATTTCTGCACCAATCTCTCATCTGAACCTGAGGCTTTGTTTCTTTTTTGTTTCATGATTGCCGGTATTACTTCTTCTTTAGTTATTTGTAGCCAATTTTTATTTGACACACATGTTAAGTGTCCTTCTATGCAACACAACCCCTTGGCTCTCATTTCTGGAACCACTGATTTATTGAAAATCTTTTGGAAATGACTTTTCCAGACCTCTGGGGGATTACTGCCTCTATATTGTATCTATCTCGATTTGTACCATGGGCTACCAGATTCCAAAAGGCACCACTATCTTTCTGTTCAATAGCTACTTGAAGTGAGTGCCATAAGTCATCATTATGTTGTTTTTTCTTTAACATTATCATATCTCTGTATTCCTGTTTTAAATTTGTTATTGCTTTCCGATCTTCCACTCTATTGTATTTAGTAATTATTTTCCCTATTTTTTTGTATTAACTTCCTTGCTTTAAAGCAGTCCTGGTCAAACCATTTTACTTTATAATTATTCATAATTTTTTTACTGTCCTGTTGATTTTTTATTTCCTTTACTACCTGTTGTTCAGTTTGCTGGTACTCTAAAAATAACTTATCTGTTGTTTGGCTATGGCTTAAAGTGTTTAAATTACCATCAATATTTCCCATATTCTTTTCTTTTGCAATCTGGATGTTTTGTACTAGAAATATATTTTGTTTTATTTCTACAATTACTTTAGGCCACTTAATTTTCTTGCTATTTTGTATTACATGTTATTTTCTGCAGAACATCTTTGTGCCTCATGCTCAGTGTACACTCCTATTATAACATCCAGAGTCACTTTTAATGGGCAATAGTCACTATCAAAAATATTCATCACTTCTAAAGCATTTACACTGTTATAAGAAAATATATCAATTATAATATAATCTAGTATATTGATTCCTTTTCATATACATATGTGGGTTTACCATCTCTATCATCTTGGCACCTCCCATTTAGGATTCGCAGATTAAGATTATTCAGGGTCTCCAATAAACGTAACCCTTGTTTATTTATTTTTTTGTCCCTTGAATCTCTTAGTGGAATTTTTAGTGTATCATCCAAGTTCCATTTATTGTTTGGGTCTTCTATTTTATTTCCAGTTTGGGCATTACAGACCCCCCCCCCATTAATATCATATTGCCAGGAAATGTTACCTGTATCTGTTGTATTATACTTTTAAATGCTTTTATACATCCTATAATGGGAGTGCTTGTGGTGTCTGGTGGAAAATAAACATTAATCAGAAGACAGTTTAACTGGTTTCCATACAATAACTCAATTGCTAGTATATAATATTTATCATCACTCCATATACACCTGACAGTCAGCTTTGGACAGATTTTAAGGAAAAAAGCCACACCCCCTGATGGTCTTTCAAATTTACTCATCTTTTTTGCTGGTATCGACCAGCTTTGATAACCCTCCAAATAACATTCTTCTTTAGTATAAGACCATGTTTCCTGGAGCATTACTATATGAAAGTATAATAGAAACTTAACAGATCCAATATCCAATATCCAATCCAATATAAGTCAAAAACAGTGGTGGAATTCAAGCATGCATGGGACAGTCATAAGGCAATTCTAGGGGGTGGGGTAGGAAGAAGTAGGCTGCTGGTTAACTAGGATCTGCAGTTTATCCATTAGGTAGGGAAATGGACAGACTGGGTGGGCCAAGCAGTCCTTATCTGCCATCAAATTCTATGTTTCTATGTTTCTATCTCTCAATTGTCCTGCCACACCAACAATATTCCAACTAAGCAATTCAATATTTCTGCATGTCTGACCCTTTTCCATCTCCAGGCATCAAGTCTCCTCATTTATCTCACTCAATATGTAATACTGGTTACTATCCAAGTTGATTGTATTATCTTCTTCACTTGCATTTCAACAGGTATCATTTGTGTATTGCACTGTCACTTCAGAGATCTCTAGAATAATGCTGTTATTTATCCTTGGCCCTTTTTCCAGTCTGCCTCTAAATACTTTTCCCTTTTCATCTGCTAATATGCCATCAGCAGCAAGGCAGACATGTACATGTCCTACTGGTTTCATATAATCTGAGATTCTCTGTTGTACTTTCCCAGTCTGTACATTTGTACAGTATGTTTGACAGTCCTATCCCTTTGTTCAGTTACTTCTGCCTTTTGACATATTTTTCTGCTTCCTCATTTACCATCACTATTGTTTTTTCTGTTTTAATGCTTATTTCTTCAAACTTTTCCTTTCCATCTATCATATTTTGTCTAACATTTCTATTTTTAAAAAACATACGTATCCATCCTTTTCTTTACCCCCCCAGTATCTGAAAGTCAAACCAATATCATTCCACGAGAATTTATTTCCCATGACTCCTTTCCATATATTACACAGTATACTGCGAATGTGAGTGTCATATTGTTTTCATATTTTGTTTTTGGAATACCTATTAAATAAATAGTTGGTAATATTTTCCCTCTGGCTATCAGGTCCTCCTTATCATCTACACCAATATTTTGTTTATCCACCAAATTTCCTTCTGATTTCTTGTATTCCTTATGCTTCTGATTACTATACATTTTCATCTTAATGCCCAGGGGGAGTTCTTCCATGACCTTATACTTTTTAACTATTCCATATTCCTCTATTTTTAAGATTTTTCCTATTGAGGCATTTTTATCTTTCTTCTCCCTTTGTTTTTCTTCTTTCCCTTTTTCCCTTCCACTGTATTTAGTTTACCTTTGTTCTTATTTTTATTTCCATTCAACTCTATTATCATTTTCTGTCTCTCTTATTTCTTTTTCACCAATTTATTTTGTTGTTTGCCATATTGTTTTCTCCTTCCCCTTTATGTGTTTGTTGTTAGCATATTTCTCCATTGTTGCTGCAAGCTGCATATTTCCAGCATATTTTGCTAGACAGGAGCTCAACAATGATGTAAAGTTCATTAAAAGTTCATTATTCAGTAGTATTCCATCCCTTATCTGTCTCAACAAATTTTGTATAGAGTTATCTAGTTCAGCTTTACCTTTCTTTTCCCTATCCCCATCTGCAACTTCGTCATCCATTATCATACTATTCCCTATTATATGTAAAATGTCATCAGGGTGTTGTGACAGTGAGTCTAATTTTGGCCTGAGGATATATGGCGTGAGAAATGCTTCAAAATTACCCAAGAATGAAGTACTGGGGCATTGGTGTGATCTATCTATTAGAATCTTCATCTCCTTTGGTTCAGTTCTATTTTTGCATCTTGTTTTTCCTTTTGCAACACCTTCATTGTTTGTATTTGTTTTAGTGTTGTTGAACCCCTTTCTTACTTTTTTCCCTCCAATTTTTCCTCACTAACGTTTTCCGCAACTTGTACTATAACTTCTTTATGTTCATCTGTATGTTCTTTTTTCTCCATTCCTTTTTCTTAACAGCATCTCCTTTATCTATGTTACTAATTTCAAAGGAATTGTTATTTGAATTTTCAAGGTCTCTAATTGTTTTTAATAGTGGATGTTCACCTTCGTTTTCCCTGGTTTTATTTTTTTGAGTATTCTTTTATGGGGGAAGAACTTAGTGGGGGAAGAGAGGATCTCTGTATTCTTAGCACCTCCTTCTTTCCCACCAAGTTTATCTGGCTACCTGGCACCAGTATATTACTGGTGATTTTCTTTTCATTTTTTTCCCCTCTCTTTTGTCCCTTTACTTCTGTGATCCAACCCTTTCTTGTTCTTATAGCTAATTGGCTTAGCCATTAATTTCCTTTTTTCTTGTGTCGTGTTCATCATTTCCACACTAGCTTATACAGAGTGTATTTACCCCCAAACAATTACTACCTTGTTATAATAAACAATGAACATGAGTACTTTATATAATCCAAGACCCTTAATCAGTCATTGATTGTTATAGGCACCTGCTTAGCTACTATAAAACACAGTTTATTTTCTGTTTCTTTATATAGTCCATCAGTCCTTCAACAGAGTTTTACTCTTTCTTCCTTATATTCTTCTATAGTCTGTTTGCCTTTTTTTCTCTAGATTCGTTAATAAAAAGCAAAGCAGATGCCTTCTTATGTCTCCTACTGGTCACTGCCAGTAATTAATCAATTTCCTATGTTCTCAGTCCATATGACCTTCTGTAGTCTGTGATTCAGAAAAGCCTATAATGGCTGCCCACTAAAATAAATACAAATATACACTTTAAGTCCCTTTCTTTCATAATACTTTTATTTAAAATGTCTTTAAATTGTAAACTTTAGTTCTCTAAACCATGGAAAGGTTGTTCACTCTCTGACTCATCTATTTTATCCCAATTTTAAAAATGATATTTGTTTAAAGTTACAATTACTTTACCCATCATGTTTTGCTTGTGCAACTTGTGTAACTTTGCCCAATTCCTCTATCTTCCAGGGTCAAAATGCAGCTTGCTGTATTGTCGGCTATCTTTTCCTGCATCTACAAAGAAAAAATTGCAGGTCATAAGATTTTAATTCCATCACATTACTTATAAAACTCTTAATTATCTTTTATCTTATTTAGTTCTGCATACCTTAAATTTCCTTTTGTGTTTTTGTCCCAACCTCTAACAATGTAGCTTTATTCTGGATGACTTAAACCCTGAACAAGTTTCCAAAGTTTTCAAGCCCAGCAGCTCGTTACGACTTCTTGTGACTATCCTGAGTTCAAAATGACAATTTGTCTTTGTAAGATGCCGACACATGTGCATTGAGTCTTAACTTTTAGTCATGTGTCCTTTTGTCATGTGCTTAGTGCATATTTTTAAAAATGTATAACCTTAAATATTGTTTTTAAACTCTCTGATTTTGCTTTTTTTTTATTTATTAAATATCTTTCATTTGTGTGTGCACAGTTCAAGGTTATCTACACCTCTTTACCAGATCTCTCATTCAAAAGATTTCGAGCCCGCTCCCAATTCCACCCTCTGATCTGTTTTAGACTTTTCTTCTAATGGCAAAAAGGTTCGCTAGGTGAAATTTATCAGGTTAAACCCAGCGATCTCTTCCTGGGTGGCTACATCTATATTCAGGGGTATTATAATTGCTGCAATCCCTGTCAGAGTTTAACCATGCCACTAAGATTTAAAATTTATATTTAAACCTTAAAAATTCAAAAGGTCTATAAGTCAAAAACAAGAGTCCCTCTTGCACTCAATTTTGCTGATACTTTCTCCACTTACTTTCGGCCCACTTTTTGATCTGCTGTACACTCCAGGTCTCCCGGCCCTCAGCCACCACCAATCAACTAGTCACAGTTAAAATTTCACCTGAACGGGGAAAACACAGAGGGATAAACTGTACTCCGCACCAAGGTAGTTTCCCAAAAAGATTTACTGAAAAGGCTGTATAGCATGTATCATTCAGGCAATGGTAGCACACCTGTTCTAAATACAAGAAGGCATTGTACAGCTCCTGCTCTTGCAGCTACTCCTCAGCTATCATAGTGTCTGGCAACCATCTTGGAAAACTGTTGTTCGCCAGAGTTTGAACTGGGGCCCAGAACCAGACCTGTGCTATTCTCAGAGAAAAATAATTCCCCACCATGTCCATAATATATTTGCTCCAGAGTGAGGTGACCATTGTGGCCCCCATTTCCATGCCACATTTTTTGTGAAAATAAAAAAGTTGTGTGATTAAATTTAACTGCTACAGTTAAAAAATGTGGTGGAGATTTACTGGTATAGGTGTTGAAAGATGAAGAATTTCAATGTTTCTAACCCCTTAGAATAGGGGACTGAAATATACAGAGAGGCAACATTGATGCTTAACCTTACATACTCTGGTCTCAATATAATAGAAGCAAATGTGTTCAGAAGGTCCATGGAGCCTGTGGTATAGAATTGGAGGGAAACAACATACTGCTACAAGAAAGAAATCTACAAATTGTGATACATTCTTGGTCAATAATCCTACACCAAAGACTATGGGCCTTCCAGGAGGATTGACAAGATTTTTACCTACCTTAGGTAAGTAACAGAAAGTGGGGACCACTGGGTTTTTATTCTTCAAAAAATCTCCTTCCTGTTCTGTAATGTATTGCAAGGTGATTGCTGCATCTACCAGTTCAAAAAAGACAGTATAACTGGGTGGCCATGAATGTTGTGGTTACTAATCCTGCCCTGTGGTCTCAAACAAAGCTGAGAGGCCTGGGTTCTAATTTTCCTAAATGGGGATTTCACATCCACATATTCCAGTTTTGTGCTGTGCCTCCACCCAGAGTTAAGTTTAAGTGGGCCTGGTGTCAGAGCAGTGCAACTCTCTGGGATGTAGTACCTCCCTCCTCCTCACAGTGTCCCCCTACACATGAAAAATAATGCAACCTTAAAATTTAAAAAAGTTCAATTAATGACAATTCTAATAATATACTCATGAGACAAACTGTAAATTCAAATACATATTTATTGGGAATATTCAAAAAGGAATAGGGGAATGCAGTGCAACACTCTTTTTGTACTGTAACTCTCATGAACATTTAAGGTACTGAGACCAAAGGTAAGTTCCTGATTAGGCTCAGCCTACAGAGCACATTTTAAACAGCAGTAGTACCCACCCTTCCACCAGGCAATTCAATACAGTGACTAGGTAAATATAGTAACCTTTAGTATTACCAGGCCACTTGTACTGGGGTCACTACCCAGTTCCCACTGGTACCAATTTAACCCACTTTTAAACCTTATCAGAGCTCCCTGTGCTTCACTGGGTACCCAGTCAGGGAAACGATGCAGGCTTGTCAAAGTTGCAGCTTGTTGGCTGGCAATGGTGAACTTTAAAAAGAATAACACTTTTCTTAAACCTAAATACCAAAGACCATGTAGTTTATAAAATGACAAACCTCAACTGAGGTATTTGTAGATCCTGGCCTGGTGGCCAAAGCTGTAGCTTTGGTGGCAAACTCTATACAAAATCCCTGTTGCAGGGCAAGCCCTGATAGTATTCACAGTTCTTGTGTTAGCAGCTTCCCTGACAACTTGGGCTTCTCTTCCTCTTCCTCTCTGTAGGTACAAGTTCTGTAGAGCAACTGATCAGTTATGCAGTTACTGGGGACAGCTCTATGATGCAGGTCTCAGGTGCATCTGACTGTGGAGCAGACCTTCAGCTTCATCAGTGATCTGGATACCTCTGACTCCTCTCTCTCTCTCTTCCAGAGGACAGACCAGCCAGGAAGCAGGGGCCAAACATTACACACACACACACACACACACGTGTGGGCTTCTGAACCCTTGTATGGTATGTTAGCCAGTGTCTAGCTGTAGCACTGACTAGCTGTCCCCTGACTGCTTGTAGTCTCAATGCAGGCTTCAACATAGCAATGCTCACTCAGGCTCTGGTCACTCACAGGTTAGCAGCTGTGGCACTGTACTCGAGTGATATGCTATTGCCTTCTGACACAATCAGCAAACACACAGTTCAATCTATGTACTAGATGGGTTGTAGAAATCTTTGAGGCACTTCCTGTAGAATTGGCTGTGGAAGCCCAGGCAGATTTCCCTGAGTTGGTTCTGGCAAGCAGCACAAGGCCTCCTTACACTGTGAGAGCTCACTTCCAACTACAGTATCTTGTTCTTGATCTGCCCTCAGCTTTTCCCTGGGCAAAGGCAGGACTGATACAATTTAGTATGTAGAATGTTCACTCAATACCCTATTGGCTAGCAGAAAGGGCACCAAGCATACTGTGTTGTCACTCTTCAAGTATCCTCCTGTTGTCACATGCCAAGATCTCTGACCTCTGATTGGCTGTTCCTGAGGTCAGGAGTTGGCAAGATGGAGGCTCCCCCAACAAAGAAGGAGCAATTGCTTCATTAAAGTCATCTTGTTTGGTCTCCTGCCCTGCTATTGCCTTTACTGCCCCCTCAGTTTATTAGCACACTCAGTGCTTTGTTATCTGGTAATGTTTCTGTGAGTATTGGGGCTTTCCCAGCTCCATTGAGAGCTCTGTAATTCATATGCCCATGAAGAATGGTTCCCTCATGAAAGCAGATGACAGCTGTGCTAAACCAAAGGCATAATGGCACCAAACACATGGTGTCTCTCCTTCTTCTCCCCCCTGTGTGTATCTGAGACCCCTGATGCCTTTTCTGGTGTTCCTGGGGCTGGAGTGCCCAAATGAGGTTCACTGTGCTGGCTGCGGGTTGCAGTGGTGAGATGAGTTCTTCTCATTGGGTGGGTGAGCAGAGTACTGTGAAAGAGTATGTGAGCTGGCAGCAGGCAAGCCCTGCCATTTGGGGGGGATGCAGTGGTACTGAAACTACTCATGGAATTTAATTTTAAAATCTCATAAGTGGAGTGGTGTCCTAAAAATCTGTCAGCCTCCATAAGCATCCTTGTTAAGGATGATTGTGTTATCCCCCTTATCTGCCACCTTAAAAATTAGTTTTTAATTATTTCTTTCTTGTTAGGCCTACTCTCACAGTGCGATAAACTCTCTACCTCAGATTGTACCAGTTTCTGGAACAGACTTACAGTAGGATCAGTTGTACTCCGACAAAAGGTCAATTTTGATTTAAATATCTTATTCTGTAACATTGTTTCTTCATTTGACTTTCTGTCATCACTTGGAAAAGAGGAAGGACCAAAAAATACTATGGTTATTGATGGCTTTATAACTGATAATGGTTAGATTTAACAACAGACCCATATCATTAATGACAGTTAATCCTACATCAAGAAACACAATATTAGTGTGATTTTCCACTTCAGAATCAAGTGTCTCGATCAGACATAATAACTCTTCTTGAGATGATAAATTCCTTCTTCCATCAAAGAATCTTCTGCTTGGCCTCCCATATGATTATTATAAGAAAACTGGCTTAAGCTTACTTTCCATAAAATTTTAAATAATTTCATACTCAAATTAAATGGATTGGCCACTGATACTGGTGTAAAATTATGTCGTGTTTCCAGAAGACTAATTTGTGATGTTGAGTTTTGGGGCCATATTCACAAAACTTTGCCCCTGCACAAACTCAGGTTGCATGACCCAAACTGGGTTTTGTGCTGAGGTGTAATTCACAAAAGCCCAGTTTGTGCACTGAAACTGGGTTTGTGCCAGGGTGAAGTGTGAAGGGGTCCACATTGCAAATGAGGGGGTGAGGGCATGAATATCATGCTGTCAACTTCACCAAGTATTTGCTTTGCACAAGGACCTCTTGCTGGGCCCCCTTGTGCTGAGCAAATACCCCTGACTGAGACTTTGCCTTAAACCCATGCAACCCTAGTAGTTGCTGGAGGTAGTTGTGGTGGTGCCCCCCCCGGGATTGCTGGCCTGAATATAAATAAATATGATACCCTAGTGCCTAGTAGTCCCCCTCATCCACAGATTGCCAACCGATAATAAACATGTAAGTTTTCCCTGGTGGCTAGTGGTCCCTGTCCCCACCCAATCACTCACCTGCTTTGCCCTGGTTTCTAGTGGTTCCTTTCCCATCTGATCCCATGCCTGATATTTCTTTACTATTCCCTGGTGTCTAGTGGTCCCTCCCCCCACTCAATCACATGCCTGATATTTCTTTACTATTCCCTGGTGACTAGTGCCCCACTGCCATCACCAATCACCAGCCCGATGATGAACAAATAAGTTTCCCTGGTATTCAGAAGTCCCTCCCCACGCCAAATCACCAACTGGACGTGTAAATCATATACACTAGCTTTCAGTGTAACCCCCCCATCCTGTTCCCCTATATAGCACATAGAAACATTTTCCTAGTGTCCAGGGAACTCCCCTCCCTATCCCTGATCCCCTGTATAGCGAATTGACATCAACCCCTGGTGGTCTACTGGACCCCTGCTCCCCACCCCAGTAGGTAGTGTTGCACCATCCTACCGCCCCTCTTGCCTCTTCTTGTTTTCCTTGTTGGTTCAATTTTCCTTTCCCTTTGTCTGTAACTTCATCTAGGGGTCTTGTACTCTGGTCTAAAAAATTTACAGACCATGCAGATTGTGGACTACCAGAATCAGCAGACTCTTGATCCCTAGTTGTTGATGTTGTCTTGTTTTATTTTCTTGGCATTTGTCTAGAATGTGATCTTCACTGCTTCCTTCCTCAGCTAAATGAATGAATCAAAAGTGTGGTGCTAATGATAACGCCACCAGGACTGATGTAATTAATGGTGAATATCCCAGGGTGTTCTATCTGTAAAAATTAGATGTTGTTATAGATATATTTATAGATGAGAAGTAAGAGAATGTAGACAAGGAAAGTGGTGATGTAAAACTGCAAAAGTACCAAAGGCAATAGGTCTCAGCATACACAAACTAAAAAGGGACTCTACAGACAAAGTTGTCAAGTACTTAAAAAGATTTATTTATCACAAGATGGACATCATCCCACTTGACTTGTTTCTGATGAACAGTTATTTCTCAAAGGGTAAGGAATACATGGTACAAGAGATTTAATATAGACTAAAACAAGACATGTGATACTATGACATACTATGACAAACCTATGACACTCTGTGATGCTATATCCCTATGCACCCAAGTGTGCCCCCATTCCTTCCTTTTTTTCCTTCCCTTTCCTCTCTCGCTCTGTTTCCCTTCTAATATTTTTATTGTATATATTTTGTATTTATTAGGGATGACATACATGTTAGATGCACTTTATTTCATCACTTTAAACTTCATATTTTCAATGATTTTAAAAGTTTTTTGATTAAAAATGAATTTTTACCTTTATAATATATAGCATCACAGAGTGTCACATGTATGTCACAGTATGTCATAGTATCATGTGTCTTGTTTTAGCCTATATTAACTATCTTGTACCATGTATTCCTTAGAAATTGCAGAGGGGCTGGAAGGTAAGGGAAGGAAAGCCTCTACATGGATGACATCAAGATCTGCAATAGGGTAGACACTCCAGACTGGGTGAAAAAAATGAAAGGAGATCTAGCCAAATTGGAGCAGTGGTCAAAAGAGTTGCAGCCTAAATTCAATACAAAAAAGTGCAAAGTCATGCACTTGGGCCACAGGAATCCTGGAAAGGAATACAAAATGGAAATGGGGGGATACTAAAAACCAAAAAAACTAGAAAAAGACCTGGGGTAAACATAACAGATGACCTTAAGGTGGCCAAGCAATGTGAAAAGGTGGTGGGAAGGGCTGGAGGAATGCTTGGGTGCATAGGGAAGGGCATCACCAGTAGAAAACAGGAGGTGGTGATGCCACTCTACAGACAATTGGTCATGCTGCATCTGGAATACTGTGTTCAGTTCTGGAGACAGCATCTCCAGAAGGACATTGACAGAATGGAGGTGGTCCAGAGAAGGGCAACAAAAATGGTGAAAGGGAATGCACCAGAAAACATATGAGGAAAGACTAAAGGACCTCAGTATGTATACTCTGGAGGAAAGGAGGGAAAGGGGGGCTATGACAGAGACATTCAATACCTCAAGGGAATCAACAAGGTTCAGGAGGGGAACATCTTTCAAAAATGAGATGTGCAAGAATAAGGGGTCACAATATGAGGCTAGAGGAGAGAGACTCTGGAGGTCCATCTTCTTCCAAGTTGTGTTAACAGGGTGTGCTTTGAAACAACTGAGAAGCTGCATGGGATATACTATATTGGACTAGATATCTGCAACAAATCTCTCTCTTGCTTACATCTGAGGGAAGTTTTCCTTACTTTACAGTCTTACATTGGTATTGCTTTGTGTTTAATTATTTTAGTTTTTAATTCAGGAAGGGGGGTTTTCAAAACTGCTTATCTTGTGAGTATCTTCAGAAGGGTTGAAATAACTGCATATTTGATTTTCCTTTGTGGCTAACTGGACTGTCTACTAGTATTCTGTGACAGTCTGCATCAATATATTTTGCAATATTTACTGGTGGTGGTGGCTGTGTACTTTAAAATAGCAAAGGCTGCAGTTTGCGATTGGATGCCAGACACAGCCTGAGGTGGGGGAAATTATCTTCACAAGTCAGAGAGACCAGCATCACAGCCAATTGTTCTGGCTTGAAAATTCCAGCATTGATCAATTACTATAAACTACTGGTGTGATCCTGTTTCAGACAGAAGTCCATCTTCTTCCAAGTTGTGTTAACAGGGTGTGCTTTGAAACAACTGAAAAACTGCATGGGATATACTATATTGGACTAGATATCTGCAACAAATCTCTCTCTTGCTTACATCTCAGGGAAATTTTCCTTACTTTACAGTCTTACATTGGTATTGCTTTGCGTTTAATTATTTTAGTTTTTAATTCAGAAGGGGGTTTTCGAAACTGATTATTTTGTGAGCATCTTCAGAAGGGTTGAAATAACTGCATATTTGATTGTCCTTTGTGGCTAACTGGACTGTCTACTAGTATTCTGTGACAATCTGCATCAATATATTTTTCAATATTTACTGGTGGTGGTGGCTGTGTACTTTAAAATAGCAAAGGCTGCAGTTTGTAATTGGATGCCAGACATAGCCTGAGGTGGGGGAAATTGTCTTCACAAGTCAGGGAGACCTGCATCACAACCAATTGTTCTGGCTTGAAAATTCCAGCATTGATCAATTACTATAAACTACTGGCGTGATCCTGTTTCAGACAGAAGTCCATCTTCTTCCAAGTTGTGTTAACAGGGTGTGCTTTGAAACAACTGAGAAGCTGCATGGGATATACTATATTGGACCAGATATCTGCAACAAATCTCTCTCTTGCTTACATCTGAGTGAAGTTTTCCTTACTTTACAGTCTTACATTGGTATTGCTTTGTGTTTAATTATTTTAGTTTTAATTCAGAATGGGGTTTTCAAAACTGATTATTTTGTGAGCATCTTCAGAAGGGTTGAAATAACTGCATATTTGATTTTCCTTTGTGGCTAACTGGACTGTCTACTAGTATTCTGTGACAATCTGCATCAATATATTTTGCAATATTTACTGGCGGTGGTGGCTGTGTACTTTAAAATAGCAAAGGCTGCAGTTTGCAATTGGATGCCAGACATAGCCTGAGTGTGGGAAATTGTCTTCACAAGTCAGGGAGACCTGCAACACAGCCATTTGTTCTGGCTTGAAAATTTCAGCATTGATCAGTTACTATAAACTACTGGTGTAATCCTGTTTCAGACAGAAGTCCACCTTCTTCCAAGTTGTGTTAACAGGGTGTGCTTTGAAAAAACTGAAAAACTGCATGGGATATACTATATTGGCCTAGATATCTGCAACAAATCTCTCTCTTGCTTACATCTGAGGGAAATTTTCCTTACTTTACAGTTTTACATTGGTATTGCTTTGTGTTCAATTATTTTAGTCTTTAATTCAGAAGGGGGTTTTCAAAACTGATTATTTTGTGAGCATCTTCAGAAGGGTTGAAATAACTGCATATTTGATTTTCCTTTGTGGCTAACTGGACTGTCTACTAGTATTCTGTGACAATCTGCATCAATATATTTTTCAATATTTACTGGTGGTGGTGGCTGTGTACTTTAAAATAGCAAAGGCTGCAGTTTGTAATTGGATGCCAGACATAGCCTGAGGTGGGGGAAATTGTCTTCACAAGTCAGGGAGACCTGCATCACAGCCAATTGTTCTGGCTTGAAAATTTCAGCATTGATCAATTACTATAAACTACTGGTGTGATCCTGTTTCAGACAGAAGTCCGTCTTCTTCCAAGTTGTGTTAACAGGGTGTGCTTTGAAACAACTGAAAAACTGCATGGGATATACTATATTGGACTAGATATCTGCAACAAATCTCTCTCTTGCTTACATCTGAGGGAAGTTTTCCTTACTTTACAGTCTTACATTGGTATTGCTTTGTGTTTAATTATTTTAGTTTTTAATTCAGAAGGGGGTTTTCAAAACTGATGATTTTGTGAGCATCTTCAGAAGGGTTGAAATAACTGCATATTTGATTTTCCTTTGTGGCTAACTGGACTGTCTACTAGTATTCTGTGACAATCTGCATCAATATATTTTGCAATATGTACTGGTGGTGGTGGCTGAGTACTTTAAAATAGCAAAGGCTGCATTTTGTAACTGGATGCCAGACATAGCCTGAGGTGGAGGAAATTGTCTTCACAAGTCAGGGAGACCTGCATCACAGCCAATTGTTCTGGCTTGAAAATTCCAGCATTGATCAATTACTACAAACTACTGGTGTGATCCTGTTTCAGACAGAAGTCCATCTTCTTCCAAGTTGTGTTAACAGGGTGTGCTTTGAACAACTGAAAAACTGCATGGATATACTATATTGGACTAGATATCTGCAACAAATCTCTCTCTTGCTTACATCTGAGGGAAATTTTCCTTACTTTACAGTCTTACATTGGTATTGCTTTGTGTTCAATTATTTTAGTTTTTAATTCAGAAGGGGGTTTTCAAAACTGATGATTTTGTGAGCATCTTCAGAAGGGATGAAATAACTGCATATTTGATTTTCCTTTGTGGCTAACTGGACTGTCTACTAGTATTCTGTGACAATCTGCATCAATATATTTTGCAATATTTACTGGTGGTGGTGGCTGTGTACTTTAAAATAGCAAAGGCTGCAGTTTGTAACTGGATGCCAGACATAGCCTGAGGTGGAGGAAATTGTCTTCACAAGTCAGGGAGACCTCCATCACAGCCAATTGTTCTGGCTTGAAAATTCCAGCATTGATCAATTACTATAAACTACTGGTGTGATCCTGTTTCAGACAGAAGTCCATCTTCTTCCAAGTTGTGTTAACAGGGTGTGCTTTGAAACAACTGAAAAACTGCATGGGATATACTATATTGGACTAGATATCTGCAAAAAATCTCTCTCTTGCTTACATCTGAGGGAAATTTTCCTTACTTTACAGTCTTACATTGGTATTGCTTTGTGTTCAATTATTTTAGTTTTTAATTCAGAAGGGGGTTTTCAAAACTGATTATTTTGTGAGCATCTGCAGAAGGGTTGAAATAACTGCATATTTGATTTTCCTTTGTGGCTAACTGGACTGTCTACTAGTATTCTGTGACAATCTGCATCAATATATTTTTCAATATTTACTGGTGGTGGTGGCTGTGTACTTTAAAATAGCAAAGGCTGCAGTTTGTAATTGGATGTCAGACATAGCCTGAGGTGGGGGAAATTGTCTTCACAAGTCAGGGAGACCTGCATCACAGCCAATTGTTCTGGCTTGAAAATTCCAGCATTGATCAATTACTGTAAACTACGGGTGTGATCCTGTTTCAGACAGAAGTCCATCTTCTTCCAAGTTGTGTTAACAGGGTGTGCTTTGAAAAAACTGAAAAACTGCATGGGATATACTATATTGGCCTAGATGTCTGCAACAAATCTATCTCTTGCTTACATCTGAGGGAAATTTTCCTTACTTTACAGTCTTACATTGGTATTGCTTTGTGATTAATTATTTTAGTTTTTAATTCAGAAAGGGGTTTTCAAAACTGATTATTTTGTGAGCATCTTCAGAAGGGTTGAAATAACTGCATATTTGATTTTCCTTTGTGGCTAACTGGACTGTCTACTAGTATTCTGTGACAGTCTGCATCAATATATTTTGCAATATTTACTGGTGGTGGTGGCTGTGTACTTTAAAATAGCAAAGGCTGCAGTTTGTAATTGGATGCCAGACATAGCCTGAGGTGGGGGAAATTGTCTTCACAAGTCAGGGAGACCTGCATCACAGCCAATTGTTCTTGCTTGAAAATTCCAGCATTGATCAATTACAATAAACTACTGGTGTGATCCCGTTTCAGACAGAAGTCCATCTTCTTCCAAGTTGTGTTAACAGGGTGTGCTTTGAAACAACTGAGAAGCTGCATGGGATATACTATATTGGACTAGATATCTGCAACAAATCTCTCTCTTGCTTACATCGGAGGGAAGTTTTCCTTACTTTACAGTCTTACATTGTTATTGCTTTGTGTTTAATTATTTTAGTTTTTAATTCAGAAGGGGGTTTTCAAAACTGATGATTTTGTGAGCATCTTCAGAAGGGTTGAAATAACTACATATTTGATTTTCCTTTGTGGCTAACTGGACTGTCTACTAGTATTCTGTGACATTCTGCATCAATATATTTTGCAATATTTACTGGTGGTGGTGGCTGTGTACTTTAAAATAGCAAAGGCTGCAGTTTGTAATTGGATGCCAGACATAGCCTGAGATGTGGGAAATTGTCTTCACAAGTCAGGGAGACCTGCATCACAGCCAATTGTTCTGGCTTGAAAATTCCAGCATTGATCAATTACTATAAACTACTGGTGTGATCCTGCTTCAGACAGAAGTCCATCTTCTTCCAAGCTGTGTTAACAGGGTGTGCTTTGAAACAACTGAAAAACTGCATGGGATATACTATATTGGACTAGATATCTGCAACAAATCTCTCTCTTGCTTACATCTGAGGGGAATTTTTCTTACTTTACAGTCTTACATTGGTATTGCTTTGTGTTTAATTATTTTAGTTTTTAATTCAGTAATGGGTTTTCAAAACTTATTATTTTGTGAGCATCTTCAGAAGGGTTGAAATAACTGCATATTTGATTTTCCTTTGTGGCTAACTGGACTGTCTACTAGTATTCTGTGACAGTCTGCATCAATATATTTTTCAATATTTACTGGTGGTGGTGGCTGTGTACTTTAAAATAGCAAAGGCTACAGTTTGCAATTGGATGCCAGACATAGCCTGAGGTGGGGGAAATTGTCTACACAAGTCTGGGAGACCTGCATCACAGCCAATTGTTCTGGCTTGAAAATTCCAGCATTGATCAATTACTATAAACTACTGGTGTGATCCTGTTTCAGACAGAAGTCCATCTTCTTCCAAGTTGTGTTAACAGGGTGTGCTTTGAAACAACTGAGAAGCTGCATGGGATATACTATATTGGACCAGATATCTGCAACAAATCTCTCTCTTGCTTACATCTGAGTGAAGTTTTCCTTACTTTACAGTCTTACATTGGTATTGCTTTGTGTTTAATTATTTTAGTTTTTAATTCAGAATGGGGTTTTCAAAACTGATTATTTTGTGAGCATCTTCAGAAGGGTTGAAATAACTGCATATTTGATTTTCCTTTGTGGCTAACTGGACTGTCTACTAGTATTCTGTGACAATCTGCATCAATATATTTTGCAATATTTACTGGCGGTGGTGGCTGTGTACTTTAAAATAGCAAAGGCTGCAGTTTGCAATTGGATGCCAGACATAGCCTGAGGTGGGAAATTGTATTCACAAGTCAGGAGACCTGCAACACAGCCAATTGTTTGGCTTGAAAATTTCAGCATTGATCAATTACTATAAACTACTGGTGTAATCCTGTTTCAGACAGAAGTCCACCTTCTTCCAAGTTGTGTTAACAGGTGTGCTTTGAAAAAAACTGAAAAACTGCATGGATATACTATATTGGACTAGATATCTGCAACAAATCTCTCTCTTGCTTACATCTGAGGAAATTTTCCTTACTTTACAGTCTTACATTGGTATTGCTTTGTGTTTAATTATTTTAGTCTTTAATTCAGAAGGGGGTTTTCAAAACTGATTATTTTGTGAGCATCTTCAGAAGGGTTGAAATAACTGCATATTTGATTTTCCTTTGTGGCTAACTGGACTGTCTACTAGTATTCTGTGACAATCTGCATCAATATATTTTTCAATATTTACTGGTGGTGGTGGCTGTGTACTTTAAAATAGCAAAGGCTGCAGTTTGTAATTGGATGCCAGACATAGCCTGAGGTGGGGGAAATTGTCTTCACAAGTCAGGGAGACCTGCATCACAGCCAATTGTTCTGGCTTGAAAATTCCAGCATTGATCAATTACTATAAACTACTGGTGTGATCCCGTTTCAGACAGAAGTCCATCTTCTACCAAGTTGTGTTAACAGGGTGTGCTTTGAAACAACTGAGAAGCTGCATGGGATATACTATATTGGACTAGATATCTGCAACAAATCTCTCTCTTGCTTACATCTGAGGGAAGTTTTCCTTACTTTACAGTCTTACATTGGTATTGCTTTGTGTTTAATTATTTTAGTTTTTAATTCAGAAGGGGGTTTTCAAAACTGATGATTTTGTGAGCATCTTCAGAAGGGTTGAAATAACTGCATATTTGATTTTCCTTTGTGCTAACTGGACTGTCTACTAGTATTCTGTGACAATCTGCATCAATATATTTTGCAATATGTACTGGTGGTGGTGGCTGAGTACTTTAAAATAGCAAAGGCTGCATTTTGTAACTGGATGCCAGACATAGCCTGAGGTGGAGGAAATTGTCTTCACAAGTCAGGGAGACCTGCATCACAGCCAATTGTTCTGGCTTGAAAATTCCAGCATTGATCAATTACTACAAACTACTGGTGTGATCCTGTTTCAGACAGAAGTCCATCTTCTTCCAAGTTGTGTTAACAGGGTGTGCTTTGAAACAACTGAAAAACTGCATGGGATATACTATATTGGACTAGATATCTGCAACAAATCTCTCTCTTGCTTACATCTGAGGGAAATTTTCCTTACTTTACAGTCTTACATTGGTATTGCTTTGTGTTCAATTATTTTAGTTTTTAATTCAGAAGGGGGTTTCAAAACTGATGATTTGGTGAGCATCTTCAGAAGGGATGAAATAACTGCATATTTGATTTTCCTTTGTGGCTAACTGGACTGTCTACTAGTATTCTGTGACAATCTGCATCAATATATTTGCAATATTTACTGGTGGTGGTGGCTGTGTACTTTAAAATAGCAAAGGCTAGCAGTTTGTAACTGGATGCAGACATAGCCTGAGGTGGAGAATTGTCTTCACAAGTCAGGAGACCTGCATCACAGCCAATTGTTCTGGCTTGAAAATTCCAGCATTGATCAATTACTATAAACTACTGGTGTGATCCTGCTTTCAGACAAAGTCCATCTTCTTCAAGTTGTGTTAACAGGGTGTGCTTTGAAACAACTGAAAAACTGCATAGGATATACTATATTGGACTAGATATCTGCAAAAAATCTCTCTTGCTTACATCTGAAATTTTCTTACTTTACAGTCTTACATTGGTATTGCTTTGTGTTCAATTATTTTAGTTTTAATTCAGAAGGGTTTTCAAAATTTAGTTATTTTGTGAGCATCTGCAGAAGGGTTGAAATAACTGCATATTTGATTTTCCTTTGTGGCTAACTGGACTGTCTACTAGTATTCTGTGACAATCTGCATCAATATATTTTTCAATATTTACTGGTGGTGGTGGCTGTGTACTTTAAAATAGCAAAGGCTGCAGTTTGTAATTGGATGTCAGACATAGCCTGAGGTGGGGGAAATTGTCTTCACAAGTCAGGGAGACCTGCATCACAGCCAATTGTTCTGGCTTGAAAATTCCAGCATTGATCAATTACTGTAAACTACGGGTGTGATCCTGTTTCAGACAGAAGTCCATCTTCTTCCAAGTTGTGTTAACAGGGTGTGCTTTGAAAAAACTGAAAAACTGCATGGGATATACTATATTGGCCTAGATGTCTGCAACAAATCTATCTCTTGCTTACATCTGAGGGAAATTTTCCTTACTTTACAGTCTTACATTGGTATTGCTTTGTGATTAATTATTTTAGTTTTAATTCAGAAAGGGTTTTCAAAACTGATTATTTTGTGAGCATCTTCAGAAGGGTTGGAAATAACTGCATATTTGATTTTCCTTTGTGGCTAACTGGACTGTCTACTAGTATTCTGTGACAGTCTGCATCAATATATTTTGCAATATTTACTGGTGGTGGTGGCTGTGTACTTATAAAATAGCAAAGGCTGCAGTTTGTAATTGGATGCCAGACATAGCCTGAGGTGGGAAATTGTCTTCACAAGTCAGGGAGACCTGCATCACAGCCAATTGTTCTTGCTTGAAAATTCCAGCATTGATCAATTACAATAAACTACTGTGTGATCCTGCTTTATTAGAGAAGTCCATCTTCTTCCAAGTTGTGTTAACAGGGTGTGCTTTGAAACAACTGAGAAGCTGCATGGGATATACTATATTGGACTAGATATCTGCAACAAATCTCTCTCTTGCTTACATCGGAGGGAAGTTTTCCTTACTTTACAGTCTTACATTGTTATTGCTTTGTGTTTAATTATTTTAGTTTTTAATTCAGAAGGGGGTTTTCAAAACTGATGATTTTGTGAGCATCTTCAGAAGGGTTGAAATAACTACATATTTGATTTTCCTTTGTGGCTAACTGGACTGTCTACTAGTATTCTGTGACATTCTGCATCAATATATTTTGCAATATTTACTGGTGGTGGTGGCTGTGTACTTTAAAATAGCAAAGGCTGCAGTTTGTAATTGGATGCCAGACATAGCCTGAGATGTGGGAAATTGTCTTCACAAGTCAGGGAGACCTGCATCACAGCCAATTGTTCTGGCTTGAAAATTCCAGCATTGATCAATTACTATAAACTACTGGTGTGATCCTGTTTCAGACAGAAGTCCATCTTCTTCCAAGTTGTGTTAACAGGGTGTGCTTTGAACAACTGAAAAACTGCATGGATATACTATATTGGACTAGATATCTGCAACAATCTCTCTTTTGCTACATCTGAGGGGAATTTTTCTTACTTTACAGTCTTACATTGGTATTGCTTTGTGTTTAATTATTTTAGTTTTAATTCAGAAGGGGTTTCAAAACTGATAATTTTGTGAGCATCTTCAGAAGGGTTGAAATAACTGCATATTTGATTTTCCTTTGTAGCTAACTGGACTGTCTACTAGTATTCTGTGACAGTCTGCATCAATATATTTTTCAATATTTACTGGTGGTGGTGGCTGTGTACTTTAAAATAGCAAAGGCTACAGTTTGCAATTGGATGCCAGACATAGCCTGAGGTGGGGGAAATTGTCTTCACAAGTCTGGGAGACCTGCATCACAGCCAATTGTTCTGGCTTGAAAATTCCAGCATTGATCAATTACTATAAACTACTGGTGTGATCCTGTTTCAGACAGAAGTCCATCTTCTTCCAAGTTGTGTTAACAGGGTGTGCTTTGAAACAACTGAAAAGCTGCATGGGATATAGTATTTTTGACTAGATATCTGCAGCAAATCTCTCTCCTGCTTACATCTGAGGGAAGTTTTCCTTACTTTACAGTCTTACATTGGTATTGCTTTGTGTTTAATTATTTTAGTTTTTAATTCAGAAGGGGGTTTTCAAAACTGATGATTTTGTGAGCATCTTCAGAAGGGTTGAAATAACTGCATATTTGATTTTCCTTTGTGGCTAACTGATTGTCTACTAGTATTCTGTGACAATCTGCATCAATATATTTTGCATATTTACTGGTGGTGGTGGCTGTGTACTTTAAATAGCAAAGGCTGCAGTTTGTAATTGGATGCCAGACATAGCCTGAGTGTGGGGAAATTGTATTCACAAGTCAGGGAGACCTGCATCACAGCCAATTGTTCTGGCTTGAAAATTCCAGCATTGATCAATTACTATAAACTACTGGTGTGATCCTGTTTCAGACAGAAGTCCATCTTCTTCCAAGTTGTGTTAACATGGTGTGCTTTGAACAACTGAAAAACTGCATGAATATACTATATTGGACTAGATATCTGCAACAAATCTCTCTCTTACTAACATCTGAGGGAAATTTTCCTTACTTTACAGTCTTACATTGGTATTGCTTTGTGTTTAATTATTTTAGTTTTTAATTCAGAAGGGGGTTTTCAAAACTGATTATTTTGTGAGCATCTTCAGAAGGGTTGAAATAACTGCATATTTGATTTTCCTTTGTGGCTAACTGGACTGTCTACTAGTATTCTGTGACAGTCTGCATCAATATATTTTGCAATATTTACTGGTGGTGGTGGCTGTGTACTTTAAAATAGCAAAGGCTGCAGTTTGTAATTGGATGCCAGACATAGCCTGAGGTGGGGGAAATTGTCTTCACAAGTCAGGGAGACCTGCATCACAGCCAATTGTTATGGCTTAGAAAATTCCAGCATTGATCAATTACTAAAACTACTGGTGTGATCCTCGCTTCAGACAGAAGTCCATCTTCTTCCAAGTTGTGTTAACAGGGTGTGCTTTGAAACAACTGAGAAGCTGCATGGGATATACTATATTGGACTAGATATCTGCAACAAATCTCTCTCTTGCTTACATCTGAGGGAAGTTTTCCTTACTTTACAGTCTTACATTGGTATTGCTTTGTGTTTAATTATTTTAGTTTTTAATTCAGAAGGGGGTTTTCAAAACTGATGATTTTGTGAGCATCTTCAGAAGGGTTGAAATAACTGCATATTTGATTTTCCTTTGTGGCTAACTGGATTGTCTACTAGTATTCTGTGACAATCTGCATCAATATATTTTGCAATATTTACTGGTGGTGGTGGCTGTGTACTTTAAAATAGCAAAGGCTGCAGTTTGTAATTGGATGCCAGACATAGCCTGAGGTGTGGGAAATTGTCTTCACAAGTCAGGGAGACCTGCATCACAGCCAATTGTTCTGGCTTGAAAATTCCAGCATTGATCAATTACTATAAACTACTGGTGTGATCCTGCTTCAGACAGAAGTCCATCTTCTTCCAAGCTGTGTTAACAGGGTGTGCTTTGAAACAACTGAAAAACTGCATGGGATATACTATATTGGACTAGATATTTGCAACAAATCTCTCTCTTGCTTACATCTGAGGGGAATTTTTCTTACTTTACAGTCTTACATTGGTATTGCTTTGTGTTTAATTATTTTAGTTTTTAATTCAGTAATGGGTTTTTCAAAACTTATTATTTTGTGAGCATCTTCAGAAGGGTTGAAATAACTGCATATTTGATTTTCCTTTGTGGCTAACTGGACTGTCTACTAGTATTCTGTGACAGTCTGCATCAATATATTTTTCAATATTTACTGGTGGTGGTGGCTGTGTACTTTAAAATAGCAAAGGCTGCAGTTTGTAATTGGATGCCAGACATAGCCTGAGGTGGGGAAATTGTCTTCACAAGTCAGGGAGACCTGCATCACAGCCAATTGTTCTGGCTTGAAAATTTCAGCATTGATCAATTACTATAAACTACTGGTGTGATCCTGTTTCAGACAGAAGTCCGTCTTCTTCCAAGTTGTGTTAACAGGGTGTGCTTTGAAACAACTGAAAAACTGCATGGGATATACTATATTGGACTAGATATCTGCAACAAATCTCTCTCTTGCTTACATCTGAGGGAAGTTTTCCTTACTTTACAGTCTTACATTGGTATTGCTTTGTGTTTAATTATTTTAGTTTTTAATTCAGAAGGGGGTTTTCAAAACTGATGATTTTGTGAGCATCTTCAGAAGGGTTGAAATAACTGCATATTTGATTTTCCTTTGTGGCTAACTGGACTGTCTACTAGTATTCTGTGACAATCTGCATCAATATATTTTGCAATATGTACTGGTGGTGGTGGCTGAGTACTTTAAAATAGCAAAGGCTGCATTTTGTAACTGGATGCCAGACATAGCCTGAGGTGGAGGAATTGTCTTCTGACTCAGGGAGACCTCGCATCACAACCAATTTGTTCTGGCTTGAAAATTCCAGCATTGATCAATTACTACAAACTACTGGTGTGATCCTGTTTCAGACAGAAGTCCATCTTCTTCCAAGTTGTGTTAACAGGGTGTGCTTTGAAACAACTGAAAAACTGCATGGGATATACTATATTGGACTAGATATCTGCAACAAATCTCTCTCTCTTGCTTACATCTGAGGGAAATTTTCCTTACTTTACAGTCTTACATTGGTATTGCTTTGTGTTCAATTATTTTAGTTTTTAATTCAGAAGGGGGTTTTCAAAACTGATGATTTGTGAGCATCTTCAGAAGGGATGAAATAACTGCATATTTGATTTTCCTTTGTGGCTAACTGGACTGTCTACTAGTATTCTGTGACAATCTGCATCAATATATTTTGCAATATTTACTGGTGGTGGCTGTGTACTTTAAAATAACCAAAGCTGCAGTTTGTAACTGGATGCGAACATAGCCTGAGGTGGAGAAATTGTCTTCACAAGTCAGGGAGACCTGCATCACAGCCAATTGTTCTGGCTTGAAAATTCCATTTGATCAATTACTACTAAACTACTGGTGTGATCCTGTTTCAGACAGAAGTCCATCTTCTTCCAAGCTGTGTTAACAGGGTGTGCTTTGAAACAACTGAAAAACTGCTTGGGATACAGTATATTGGACTAGATATCTGCAAAAAATCTCTCTCTTGCTTACATCTGAGGGAAATTTTCCTTACTTTACAGTCTTACATTGGTATTGCTTTGTGTTCAATTATTTTAGTTTTTAATTCAGAAGGGGTTTTCAAAACTGATTATTTTGTGAGCATCTTCAGAAGGGTTGAAATAACTGCATATTTGATTTTCCTTTGTGCTAACTGGACTGTCTACTAGTATTCTGTGACAATCTGCATCAATATATTTTCAATATTTACTGGTGGTGGTGGCTGTAGTATTTAAAAACAGCAAAGGCTGCAGTTTGTAATTGGATGTCAGACATAGCCTGAGGTGGGGGAAATTGTCTTCACAAGTCAGGAGACCTGCATCACAGCCAATTGTTCTGGCTTGAAAATTCCAGCATTGATCAATTACTGTAAACTACGAGTGTGATCCTGTTTCAGACAGAAGTCCATCTTCTTCAAGTTGTGTTAACAGGGTGTGCTTTAAAAAAACTGAAAACTGCATAGGATATACTATATGGCCTAGATGTCTGCAACAAATCTATCTCTTGCTTACATCTGAGGAAATTTTTCTTACTTTACAGTCTTACATTGGTATTGCTTTGTGATTAATTATTTTAGTCTTTAATTCAGAAGGGGTTTTCAAAACTGATTATTTTGTGAGCATCTTCAGAAGGGTGAAATAACTGCATATTTGATTTTCCTTTGTGACTAACTGGACTGTCTACTAGTATTCTGTGACCAGTCTGCATCAATATATTTTGCAATATTTACTGGTGGTGGTGGCTGTGCACTTAAAATAGCAAAGCTGCAGTTTGTAATTGGATGCCAGACATAGCCTGAGGTGGGGGAAATTGTCTTCACAAGTCAGGGAGACCTGCATCACAGCCAATTGTTCTTGCTTGAAAATTCCAGCATTGATCAATTACAATAAACTACTGGTGTGATCCAGTTTCAGACAGAAGTCATCTTCTTCAAGTTGTGTTAACAGGGTGTGAAAACAACTGGAGAAGCTGCATGATATACTATATTGGACTAGATATCTGCAACAAATCTCTCTTGCTTACATCGAGGGAAGTTTCCTTACTTTTACAGTCTTACATTGTTATTGCTTTGTGTTTAATTATTTTAGTTTTTAATAATTCAGAGGGTTTTCAAAACTGATGATTTTGTGAGCATCTTCAGAAGGGTTGGAAATAACTACATATTTGATTTTCCTTTGGCTAACTGGACTGTCTACTAGTATTCTGTGACATTCTGCATCAATATATTTTGCAATATTTACTGGTGGTGGTGGCTATGTACTTTAAAATAACAAAGTGCAGTGTTATAATTGATGCCAGACATAGCCTGGAGATGTGAAATTGTCTTCACAAGTCAGGAGACCTGCATCACAGCCAATTGTTCTGGCTTGAAAATTCCAGCATTGATCAATTACCATAAACTCGGTGTGATCCTGCTTCAGACAGAAGTCCATCTTCTCCAAGCTGTGTTAACAGGGTGCTTTTGAAACAACTGAAAAACTGCATGGGATATACTATATTGGACTAGATATCTGCAACAAATCTCTCTCTTGCTTACATCTGAGGGGAATTTTCACTTTACAGTCTTACATTGGTATTGCTTTGTGTTTAATTATTTTAGTTTTAATTCAGTAATGGTTTTCAAAACTTATTATTTGTGAGCATCTTCAGAGGTTGGGGGAAATAACTGCATATTTGATTTTTCCTTTGTGGCTAACTGGACTGTCTACTGTATTCTGTGACAGTCTGCATCAATATATTTTTCAATATTTACTGGTGGTGGTGGCTGTGTACTTTAAAATAGCAAAGGCTACAGTTTGCAATTGGATACCAGACATAGCCTGAGGTGGGGAAATTATTACACACAAGTCTGGAGACCTGCATCACAGCCAATTGTTTCTGGCTTGAAAATTCCAGCATTGATCAATTACTATAAACTACTGGTGTGATCCTGTTTCAGAAAGTCCATCTTCTTCCAAGTTGTGTTAACAGGTGTGCTTTAAACAACTGAAAAACTGCATGGATATAGTATTTTGACTAGATATCTCCAGCAAATCTCTCCTGCTTACATCTGAGGAATTTTCCTTACTTTACAGTCTTACATTGGTATTGCTTTGTGTTTAATTATTTTAGTTTTTAATTCAGAAGGGGTTTTCAAAACTGATGATTTTGTGAGCATCTGCAGAGGGTTGAAATAACTACATATTTGATTTTCCTTTGTGGCTAACTGGATTGTCTACTAGTATTCTGTGACAATCTGCATCAAATGTTTTGCAATATTTACTGGTGGTGGTGGCTGTGTACTTTAAAGTAGCAAAGGCTGCAGTTTGTAATTGGATGCCAGACATAGCCACAGGTGGGGAAATTGTATTCCTAAGTCAGGGGAGACCTGCATCACAGCCAATTGTTCTGGCTTGAAAATTCCAGCATTGATCAATTACTATAAACTACTGGTGTGATCCTGTTTCAGACAGAAGTCCATCTTCTTCCAAGTTGTGTTAACATGGTGTGCTTTGAACAACTGAAAAACTGCATGAATATACTATATTGGACTAGATATCTGCAACAAATCTCTCTCTTGCTAACATCTGAGGAAATTTCCTACTTTACAGTCTTACATTGGTATTGCTTTGTGTTTAATTATTTTAGTTTTAATTCAGAAGGGGTTTCAAAACTGATTATTTTGTGAGCATCTTCAGAAGGGTTGAAATAACTGCATATTTGATTTTCCTTTGTGGCTAACTGGACTGTCTACTAGTATTCTGTGACAGTCTGCATCAATATATTTTGCAATATTTACTGGTGGTGGTGGCTGTGTACTTTAAAAATAGCAAAAGAGCTGCAGTTTGTAATTGGATCGCCAGACATAGCCTGAGGTGGAAATTGTCTTCACAAGTCAGGGAGCCTGCATCACAGCCAATTGTTGCTTGAATTCAACATTGATCAATACAATAAACTACTGGTGTGATCCGCTTTCAGACAGAAGTCCATCTTCTTCAAATTGTGTTAACAGGGTGTGCTTTGAAACAACTGAGAAGCTGCATGGGATATACTATATTGGACCAGATATCTGCAACAAATCTCTCTCTTGCTTACATCTGAGGGAAGTTTCCTTACTTTACAGTCTTACATTGGTATTGCTTTGTGTTTAATTATTTTAGTTTTTAATTCAGAAGGGGTTTTCAAACTGATGATTTTGTGAGCATCTTCAGAAGGGTTGAAATAATCATATTTGATTTTCCTTTGTACTAACTGGATTGTTCACTAGTATTCTGTGACAATCTGCATCAATATATTTTGCAATATTTACTGGTGGTGGTTGTGCTTTAAAAAATAGCAAGGCTGCAGTTTGTAATTGGATGCCAGACATAGCCTGAGGTGTGGAAATTGTCTTCACAAGTCAGGGAGACCTGCATCACAGCCAATTGTTCTATTGAAAATTCCAGCATTGATCAATTACTAGAAACTACTGGTGTGATCCTGCTTCAGACAGAAGTCCATCTTCTTCCAAGCTGTGTTAACAGGGTGTGCTTTGAAACAACTGAAAAACTGCATGGATATACTATATTGGACTAGATATTTGCAACAAATCTCTTGTCTTACATCTGAGGGAATTTTCTTACTTTACAGTCTTACATTGGTATTGCTTTGTGTTTAATTATTTTAGTTTTAATTCAGTAATGGGTTTTCAAAACTTATTATTTTGTGAGCATCTTCAGAAGGTTGAAATAACTGCATATTTGATTTTCCTTTGTGGCTAACTGGACTGTCTACTAGTATTCTGAGACAGTCTGCATCAATATATTTTCAATATTTACTGGTGGTGGTGGCTGTGTGACTAAAAATAGCAAGGCTACAGTTTGCAATTGGATGCCAGACATAGCCTGGAGGTGGGGGAAATTAATTTCACAAGTCAGGGAGACCTGCATCACAGCCAATTGTTCTGATTAAAAATTTGCCAGCATTGATCAATTACTATAAACTACTGGTGTGATCCTGTTTCAGACAGAAGTCCATCTTCTTCCAAGTTGTGTTAACAGGGGTGTGCTTTGAAACAACTGAAAAGCTGCAGGATATACTATTTTGACTAGATATCTGCAGCAAATCTCTCCTGCTTACATCTGAGGAAGTTTTCTACTTTACAGTCTTACATTGGTATTGCTTTGTGTTTAATTATTTAGTTTTTTAATTCAGAAGGGGTTTCAAAACTGATTATTTTGTGAGCATCTTCAGAAGGGCTGAAATAACTGCATATTTGATTTTCCTTTGTGGATAACTGGACTGTCTACTCAGTATTCTGTGACAGTCGCATCAATATATTTTGCAATATTTACTGAGTGGTGGTGGCTGTGTACTTTAAAATAGTAAAGGCTGCAGTTTGTAATTGGATGCCAGACATAGCCTGAGGTGGGGGAAATTGTCTTCACAAGTCAGGGAGACCTGCATCACAGCCAATTGTTATGGCTTGAAAATTCCAGCATTGATCAATTACTATAAACTACTGGTGTGATCCCGTTTCAGACAGAAGTCCATCTTCTTCAGGTTGTGTTAACAGGTGTGCTTTGAAACAACTAGAAGCTGCATGGGATATACTATATTGGACTAAGATATCTGCAACAAATCTCTCTTGCTTACATCTGAGAAATTTTTCCTTACTACAGTCTTACATTGGTATTGCTTTGTGTTTAATTATTTTAGTTTTTAATTCAGAAGGGGGTTTTCAAAACTGATGATTTTGTGAGCATCTTCAGAAGGGTTGAAATAACTGCATATTTGATTTTCCTTTGTGGATAACTGGATTGTCTACTAGTATCTGTGACAATCTGCATCAATATATTTTGCAATATTTACTGGTGGTGGTGGCTGTAATTTAAAATAGCAAAGGCTGCAGTTTGTAATGATGCCAGACATAGCCTGAGGGTGTAGGAGAATTGTCTTCACAAGTCAGGAGACCTGCATCACAGCAATTGTTCTGGCTTGAAAATTCCAGCATTGATCAATTACTATAAACTACTGGTGTGATCCTGTTTCAGACAGAAGTCCATCTTCTTCCAAGCTGTGTTAACAGGGTGTGCTTGAAACAACTGAAAAACTGCATAGGATATACTATATTGGACTAGATATTTGCAACAAATCTCTCTCTCTGCTTACATACAGCTGAAATTTTTCTTACTTTACAGTCTTACATTGGTATTGCTTTATGTTTAATTATTTTAGTTTTTAATTCAGAAATGGGTTTTCAAAACTTATTATTTTGTGAACATCTTCAGAAGGGTTGAAATAACTGCATATTTGATTTTCCTTTGTGGCTAACTGGACTGTCTACTTGTATTCTGTGACAGTCTGCATCAATATATTTTGCAATATTTACTGGTGGTGGTGGCTGTGTACTTTAAAATAGCAAAGGCTGCAGTTTGTATGGATGCCAGACATAGCCTGAGGTGGAGGAAATTGTCTTCACAAGCTGGAGACCTGCATCACAGCCAATTGTTCTGGCTTGAAAATTCCAGCATTGATCAATTACTATAAACTACTGGTGTGATCCTAGTTTCAGACAGAAGTCCATCTTCTTCAAGTTGTGTTAACAGTGTAAGCTTTGAAACAACTGAAAAGCTGTATGGATATACTATTTTTGATCTAGATATCTGCAGCAAATCTCTCTCTTGCTTACATCTGAGGGAAGTTTTCTTTACTTTACAGTCTTTACATTGGTATTGCTTTGTGTTTTAATTATTTTAGTTTTAATTCAGAAGGGGGTTTTCAAAACTGATGATTTTGTGAGCATCTTCAGAAGGGTTGAAATAACTGCATATTTGATTTTCCTTTGTGGCTAACTGGATTGTCTACTAGTATTCTGTGACAATCTGCATCAATATGTTTTGCAATATTTACTGGTGGTGGTGGCTGTGTACTTTAAAATAGCAAAGGCTGCAGTTTGTAATTGGATGCCAGACATAGCCTGAGGTGGGGGAAATTGTATTCACAAGTCAGGGAGACCTGCATCACAGCCAATTGTTCTGGCTTGAAAATTCCAGCATTGATCAATTACTATAAACTACTGGTGTGGATCCTGTTTCAGTGACAGAAGTCCATCTTCTTCAAGTTGTGTTAACAGGGTGTGCTTTGAACAACTGAAAAACTGCATGGATATACTATATTGGACTAGATATCTGCAACAAATCTCTCTTGCTTACATCTGAGGGAAATTTTCTTACTTTACAGTCTTACTTTGGTATTGCTTTGTGTTTAATTATTTTGAGTTTAATTCAGAAGGGGTTTTCAAAACTGATTATTTTGTGAGCATCTTCAGAAGGGTTGAAATAACTGCATATTTGATTTTCCTTTGTGGCTAATTGGACTGTCTACTAGTAGTCTGTGACAATCTGCATCAATATATTTGCAATATTTACTGGCGGTGGTGGCTGTGTACTGTAAAGCAAAGGCTGCAGTTTTGCAATTGGATGCCGGAACATAACAATTAAGGTGGAGGAAATTGTCTTACAAGTCAGGAGACTCCGCATCACAGCCAATTGTTCTGGCTTGAAAATTCCAGCATTGATCAATTACTATAAACTACTGGTGTGATCCTGTTTCAGACAGAAGTCCATCTTCTTCCAAGCTGTGTTAACAGGGTGTGCTTAAACAACTGAAAGAAGCTGCATGGGATATATTATATTGGACTAGATATCTGCAACAAACTCTCTCTTGCTTACATCTGAGGAAATTTTCCTTACTTTACAGTCTTACATTGGTATTCTTTGTGTTTAATTATTTTAATTTTTAATTCAGAAGGGTTAAAACTGATACCTTTGTGAGCATCTTCAGAATGGTTGAAATAACTACATATTTGATTTCCTTTCCTTTGGACTAACTGGACTGTCTACTAGTATTCTGCAGACAATCTGCATCAATATATTTTGCAATATTTACTGGTGGTGGTGGCTGTGTACTTTAAAATAACAAAGGCTGCAGTTTGTAATTGGATGCCAGACATAGCCTGAGGTGGGGAAATTGTCTTCATAAGTCAGAAACCTGCATCACAGCCAATTGTTCTGACTTGAAAATTTCAGCATTGGTCAATTACTATAAACTACTGGTGTGATCCTGTTTGTGACAGAAGTCCATCTTCTTCCAAGCTGTGTTAACAGGTAAGCTTTTGAAACAACTGAAAAACTGCTTGGGGATACAGCATATTGGACTAGATATCTGCAACAAATCTCTCTTGCTTACATCTGAGGAAATTTTCCTTACTTTACAGTCTTACATTGGTATTGCTTTGTGTTTAATTATTTTAGTTTTTAATTCAGAAGGGGTTTTTCAAAACTGATTATTTTGTGAGCATCTTCAGAAGGGTTGAAATAACTGCATATTTGATTTTCCTTTGTTGTTAACTGGACTGTCTACTAGTATTCTGTGACAGTCTGCATCAATATGTTTTGCAACATTTACTGGTTTGGTGGCTGTGTACTTTAAAATAGCAAAGGCTGCAGTTTGCAATTGGATGCCAGACGTAGCCTGAGGTGGGGAAAATTGTCTTCACAAGTCAGGGAGACCTGCATCACAGCCAATTGTTCTGGCTTGAAAATTCCAGCATTGATCAATTACTATAAACTACTGGTGTGATCCTGTTTCAGAAGAAGTCCATCTTCTTCCAAGTTGTGTTAACAGGGTGTGCTTTGAAACAACTGAAAAGCTGCATGGGATATACTATATTGGACTAGATATCTGCAACAAATATCTCTCTTGCTTACATCTGAGTGAAGTTTTCCTTACTTTACAGTCTTACATTGGTATTGCTTTGTGTTTAATTATTTTAGTTTTTAATTCAGAAGGGGTTTTTCAGTACTGATTATTTTGTGAGCATCTTCAGAAGGGTTGAAATAACTGCATATTTGATTTTCCTTTGTGGTTAACTGGACTGTCTACTAGTATTCTGTGACAGTCTGCATCAATATATTTTGCAATATTTACTGGTTTGGTGGCTGTGTACTTTAAAATAGTAAAGGCTGCAGTTTGCAGTTGGATGCCAGACATAGCCTGGGGTGGGAGAAATTGTCTTCACAAGTCAGGGAGACCTGCATCACAGCCAATTGTTCTGGCTTGAAAATTCCAGCATTGATCAATTACTATAAATTACTGGTGTGATCCTGTTTCAGACAGAAGTCCATCTTCTTCCAAGTTGTGTTAACAGGGTGTGCTTTGAAACAACTGAGAAGCTGCATGGGATGTACTGTATTGGACTAGATATCTGCAACAAATCTCTTCTTACTTACATCTGAGGAAGTTTTCCTTACTTTACAGTCTTACATTGGTATTGCTTTGTGTTCAATTATTGTAGTTTTTAATTCAGAAGGAAGTTTCAAAACTGCTTATCTTGTGAGCATCCTAGAAGGTTGAAATAACTGCATATTTGATTTTCCTTTGTGGCTAACAAACCACCAGGCTGTTTTGGGGCTGGGGAGCTTTACCTGTGTCTGACTTGGATGTCTGGATTTTTCTATTTTTGATTAGTAGGGTATTTTGTCCGTCAAATTGTTGTGTAGGGCATCTTGCTGACAAGGAGGCACTCATCACAGCTGTGGTTCAGAGCTTTAGCTGATTGTTTTGTGAGGCACAGTTTAGGCCCAACCTTTCCAACCCCTCACCCACCCACCCTGGAAATAGTTCCTTTATACCTGGGGTTCTGACATCATTTCCTCAAGAGTGCAAGGTGCATATCACTGTCACATCCTCTCTAGCTCACTGCACTGACAATATAAGCATACACATTGTATAATATATATATTTCATATAACAAACCAATCACACACGCACACACACACACACACACACAAAAACAACAATAAAAAAGTAGATAAACATGTGGGGAGTAGGTAAATGTAATGGCTGTGGGGCAGTCTTCTGAGGAGTCTTTCTGGAGGCTGAGATGCTGCCCTATTTGCAGACTACTCTCTGCCCTGAGGGAGGAAGTTGCCCATCTTCAGGCCACACTGGACAGTAGTAAGGGAACCTTCCCCCAGGCCACACTGGACAGTAGGAAGGGAACATCCCCCATCCAGGGAGCACCAGAGCCACCACCACTACCTCATAGGTTATGAAGACAGCACAGCATTTGGACCACAGTGGGCTCAGGGAGGGTGAGGATGGTGGAACAGAGGCACATCCAGGCAGTTGTTCCACTTCACAATCCATACACCATTCTGGGGGAGCATAGCTCCCCTATGGATGCACCCGCAGAGGAGACTAAGGAGGCTGAGGACAACTGTCACAAGGGAGGCCCACAGGAAGGAGGCAGAGGACACCACAGGGAAAGGAAGCAGCTCCTGGTGGGGGACTCAATTATTAAGGGGATAGAACTGGGGGCAGGAAAAACTGAAGTAAGGTGCCTGCCTGGTGCCATGGCTTGGAGGGACAGGAAGCACATCCTCAGGATCATGAGAACAGCTGCACGGGAGTCTGAGCTGGACATCATTGTCCACCATGACTTGGCTCATCATGAGATTAGAGCAGTGCAGGAGGACTTTGTTGAGTTGGGGAGAGGACTAAGACAAGTAGCACACACAGTATCCTTCTCAGAGGTGCTGCCTGTTAATGGCATGGGGGAGGCAAGGGTACTTTGCACCATGCAGTTTAATGAATGGTTGAAAAAATGGTGTGGAGCACAGTGGTTTGGCTTCATTGGGGACTGGGGTTCCACCTGGAAGGACACCAGCCTATACTGGCAGGATGGTCTGCATCTGTACAGGAAGGGAGCAAGTCTTTTGAGCAATCAGTTTAAATGCTTCATTGGCAAGCTTTTAAACTAGTCAAAGGGGGAGGCACTGATAAGCAGCAGGAAAATCCCAGCCTCTCTCTACAAAACAGGGTACTAAATGAGAAAAAGACAGAGGTAGAAAGGTCAATGGGGGATGCCGCAACAGAAGGTAAAGCCATCAAAAAATGGAGAGCAATGAGTACCAATGCCTGTAGTCTGGGTAACAAGCTTTCTGAATTAGTGGCCTTGATGGAGAAGGAACGTCTGGATATCGTGGCAGTCACAGAAACATGGTATGCACAAAACCATGACTGGGACGTAAACATACCAGGATACACTATCTACAGGAGGGACAGGGAGGGTAAAAGAGGAGGAGGAGTAGCTCTTTACATAAGGAAAGGAATCAAAGCAAGAGAACAAAAGGGTAAACAGGGAGGAGAAGAAGCACTGTGGGTAAATTTGGAGACAGGCCAATCCACACCACAATCTGTACAGGGGTTGTATACAGACCCCCTTCTCAGGGGGAAGAAATGGACAAGGAAATGATAGAAAGTATACTTAGACTGGCAGAAAAAGGGGAGATATTGCAGACGGGTGATCTGAATATGCCAGATGTTAACTGGAGTGCAGTTGCAGCAGTGACTTCGAAGAGTGGGGTTATTCTAGATGCCCTACAGGGGGCATGCCTTGGACAACTAGTATTGGAGCCCACTCAAGAGGGAGCAATCTAGACCTGGTTCTCTCAAATGGAGATGGAGAGAGGATCACAGATGTAGAAGTGGTAGCCATCTGGGAACTAGCGACCATCGAACAGTACGGTTCACAATAAACACAGCAATAGAGTCAAGCCATACAAAGGCAAAAGTACTGGAATTTAGGAGGGCTGACTTTGCCAAAATGGGTGAGTGCCTAAGGAATGCACTAGCAAATGGGCAGGAAGGAGGGGTGGAAGAACAATGGGGAATAATAAAAACTGCCATCACAGAGGTAACGAACCTTTGTGTGAAGCAAATAAACAAAACAAAACAATGTAAGAAACCACTATGGTTCTCAAGGGAAGTGGCAGTGAAGGTTCAAGAGAAAAAGAAAGCATTGAGGAAGTATAAGGAATCACAGAAGGAGCAGGACAGAGAACTGTATCAGTTAAAGCAAAAGGAAGCTGGGAAGGCAGTCAGAACAGCAAAGGCCCAAACCGAGGAAATAATAGTCAACTCAGTTAAGAAGGGGGATAAAACCTTTTATAGATACATCAGGGAGTGAAGGAAGACCAAGGGAGGGATAGTGAGGCTTAATAAAGGGGAGGAGGGTGGGCAGAGGGAGGCTGTGAAAAGGCAGAGATACTAAACAAATATTTTTGCTCAGTATTTACAAATGAAGAGGGGGAGGTACCTAAAACAAACAGTAGAAACACTCTGGATACAGAAGTTGATACCAGCCCATTTACAGAAGAAAGGGTTCTGAAAGAACTCTTAAAACTGAAGGTGGACAAAGCAGTGGGGCCTGATGGGATTCATCCCAGAATTTAAAGAACTAAGGGTAGAACTAGTGACACCACTGACTACCCTCTTTAACAAATCATGGGAGGATGGGGTGGTACCCGAGGACTGGAGGAGGGCAAATGTGATTCCCTTTCACAAAAGTGGGAGCAAGGCAGAAGCAGGAAACTACAAACCTGTTAGTTCAACCTCAGTGATAGGGAAAATGATGGAATCACTTCTGAAGGAAAGAGTTGTCGAGTATCTAGAGGCCAGAGGGGCACAGGACCCAAGGCAGCATGGATTCACAGTGAGAAGGTCATGCCAGACAAATCTGATAGATTTCTTTGACTGGGTGACCAAAGTAGTAGATCAGGGAGGGGCTGTGGACATGGCCTACTTAGACTTTAGCAAGGCATTTGACACAGTCCCACACAAAAGATTAATATACAAGGAAGCCAGCCTGGGAGTGGGTCCCAAGATTACAGCCTGGGTAAAGAATTGGCTGGAGAATAGGACACAGAGAAGTAATAGTAAATGGAGTGCACTCTGAAGAAAGGGGGGTTACTAGTGGGGTACCGCAGGGTTCAGTATTAGGACCTGTCCTCTTCAATGTCTTTATAAGCGACATTGCAGAGGGACTGGAAGGAAAGTATGTCTCTTGCAGATGACACAAAGATCTGCAACAGAGTTGATGCACAAGGTGGGGTGGAAAGGATGAGAAGTGACTTGGCAAGGTTAGAGGAATGGTCAAATGTATGGCAGCTTAGATTCAATGCTAAGAAGTGCAAGGTAATGCACCTGGGAAACAAAAACCCAGGGGAAGAGTACACAATGGAGGGTGAGATGCTAACAACAAAAATGGAAAGGGACCTGGGGGGTAGTCATATCAGATGACCTAAAGGTGGGCAAGCAATGTGAGAGAGCAGCAAGGAGGGCTGGGGGGATACTGTTATGCATAGGGAGAGGCATCACCAGTAGAAAACAGGAAGTTATTGTCCCTCTGTACAGACAGCTGGTCAGACCCCATCTGGAGTACTGCATGCAGTTCTGGAGACCTAATCTCCGCAAAGACATAGACAGAGATAGATGGAAGCTGTCCAGAGGAGGGCAACTAAAATGGTGCAGGGTCTGCACTGGAAGACATATGAAGAGAGACTAAAGGAGCTTAATATGTATAGCCTCGAGGAAAGGGGGACATGATAGAAACTTTCAAGTACCTCAAGGGAATCAACAAAGTCCAAGAGGGTAGAATCTTTCAAAAAAAGAGGTATGCAAGAACAAGGGGGCACAATTTGAAGATGGGGGGGCAGCTCAGAGGTAATTTAAGGAAGTATTTTTTTCACAGAGAGGGTTGTGGATCCATGGAACGGCCTTCTGGAGGAGGTTGTGGAGTCAAAAACAGTGGTGGAATTCAAGCATGCATGGGACAGGCATAAGGCCATTCTAGGGGGTTGGGTAGGAAGAAGTAGGCTGCTGGTTAACCAGGATCTGCAGCTTATCCAGTAGGTAGGGAACTGGGAAGACTGGGTGGGCCAAGCGGTCCTTATCTGCCATCAAATTCTATGTTTCTATGTTAAATGTGAGGAAGTGTTTTTTCACAGAAACGGTGGTGGATGCATGGAACAGCCTCCCAGAGGAGGTCATAGAGGCTAAAATGATTGGGGAGTTTAAGAATGCATGGGACAGACAGAAGCCAACACTGGCGGTAGAAAAGAGAGGTTAAGCCTTTGATCATTTAGGATCTAGAGTTTTAAGTAGGTAGGGAAATGGGCAGACTAGGTGGACCAGGCAGTCCTTATCTGTCGTCAGATTCTATGTTTGTAAGTTGGTATGTAGCAACAACCTTGAAGTCAATGTTCTCATAGAAAAAAATGTGTTTGTGCTGTTTTAGTGAGCTGCAAATGCAATTGGTTGACCGGACAAAGTACATAAATGTCAAAGTACATTGGATATCAGGGTGTGCTGCCAACCTCAAAACAATCACACACAGCAAAACATCCAACCCACTCCACTTGTCAGGTATTATCTCCTAGCATCCCAGTGAATCTTTCTGTCACATAACCCTTCCCCCTGCCAGAATGAATGTTCTGCATCTCCAGGCAGTGGTCCCTTAAAGAAATGCTCTGCTTATTGGATGTTGCACCTTGCAATGGGAAGTGTGGTTGCTAGAGAGCCATTATGCATGCACAGCACCGCTATGCATAATGGATCTCTCATTGCTGGGGCTCCCTCTCCTCTTTTCTCTGCCTTACTGCACTGACCCATATACTAATGCAGGGATGTTGTTGTTATCACTTTGTGCATAGCTCAAATGGGTGCAAAGCAGAACTATGCCAAAAAGTGGTCCCTGTAATCACTGTCTGGTGGCAAATTGTGACTGTTTTAGAGCCCCAGATCATTACACTAAAAGGAAACAGAGATACTTTAATCAAAGATTCATTCATCCAGAACAGAAAATTAAAGCAACTTGAAATAAAGAGATAATCGTTTATGGATTTTAGGTTTCTCCTATTGTGTTAGTGAAAATGTGATCAGTGTCTTAAAGACCTAGGCCAGATATTCAAAAGGGTTGCGCCATGCGCAGTAGGGTTGTGCCTGAGCAAGTCCAAACTTGCTCCATTCTGCGATATTCAGCAGGAGGCAGTTGAGCCACAGAAAACATGCTGAGCAACAGCGCAATGCAAATGAATGCATTCTGAACTGGAGGGGGAGGAACCATGCATAAACTGCACAACCCGATATTCAGCCGGGCTGTGCAGAGTTGTGCAGGTGCAACCCCCAACCTGCGCCTGCACAGCTTTGAGCCAAAAAAGGCTCAAGTCGAGGGCCACCCACAGGTGAGCTGCTGCATTGCAGGGCGCAACACAGCAGCTGCCACCTGTGGCTGGCCCCAACCCACTCCCTGTGCCCCCTGCAGCCCGATCATGGGCGAAGAGTGAAAATCCCACCACCACCCCCACTGGCCCGATCGTGGGCAACAGCAGAAATGTTCCCCCCACCAGCCCGACCGCGGGCTGCATTAGTTCAAAACAACCCCCCCAATACATCCCTGGTGGTCCATTGGACCAAGAAGCCTGATCGCGGGCTGTATCACTTTAAAATACAACCCCCTCTCCTCCCAAACATAGCCCTGGTGGTCCAGTGGACCGAAACTCCCGTTCACGGGATGTAAGCAGTAACCCCCGAACATAGCCCTGGTGGTCCAGTGGACCGAAACTCCCGATCGCGGGATGTATGCAGTAAATACCCCCCAACACATCCCTGGTGCCTAGTGTCCCCACCCACCCACCCATGAAGCCCTACCACCGCTCCCCGGCGGCGGTGGGCGGCAGCATCCACCCGCCTGCCACCCGCCACCCGCCGACTGACTGCCCAGTAGGGCTGCATGCCCGTGGTGCAGAGCAAGAGCCAATGGGCGTGCAGCCATACTATACTGAGACAGTCAGTTTTGTGAATGAATCATTCACAAAACTGGACTGTCTAATCTGAGTATGGGCTGCACGCCCATTGGCTCTTGCTCTGCACCAATGGGTGCAGCCTACCGGCAGTCAGTCGGCGGGTGGCGGGGTGGCAGGCGGTGGATGCTGCCGCCCGCCGCCGCCGGGGAGCGGGGTGGTGGGGCTTCATGGTGGTGGGTGGGGGGACATCAGGCACCAGGGATGTGTTGGGGAGCATTTACTGCATACATCCCGAGATCAGGAGTTTCGGTCCACTGGACCACCAGGGCTATGTTCGGGGGTTACTGCTTACATCCCGCGAATGGGAGTTTCGGTCCACTGGACCACCAGGGCTATGTTCGGGAGGAGAGGGGGTTGTATTTTAAGTGATTCAGCCCACGATCAGGCTTCTTGGTCCACTGGACCACCAGGGATGTATTGGGGGGGTTGTTTTAAACTAATGCAGCCCGCGATCGGGCTGCAGGGGGCGTCGGTCCCCGACGGCTGCTGCCTGGCAGGGTGCCAGGCGCAAGTCCTCGGGGATCGGCGCACCTACATGCTAATGGCATGCAAATGGGGCCATAATCAGATGCAAATGCCCCCCGTGCCTTGCATGAATTATGGCCCCATTTGCATGTCACCTTTTGAATATCGGATTTTGCACATGGCGCAATGGTACTTGCGCCACCGCAAGTTGAATGCTCCACTCTGACAACTTGCAGTGGCACAAGTTCCACTGCGCCATGCACAGTGGCTGTGGCTGGGGGGTGATATTCAAAGGAGTTGTTCAATAGCACAACTCCTTTGAATATCGCCCCGGCCACACCCCTGCGTAACTATTTTGTGCAGCGCAAGGGCTTGCGCCTCAGAATGGCGCAGTTTGAATATCCAGCCCTTAGTGTACTGCCTGAAATTAATCTTACTTTTTAACAGTAGTCTATGGTTACTTTTATGTGTGACATGCTTTTTCTTTTCCCTTTGACTAATTAGAAGACTTTCCACCTGACAGCACTAGGTCCGATGTACAGAACAACACTCTGCTTTAAGACTGATACATAGATATATATATATATATATATATAGAGATATATATATATATATATGTATATATATATATACTGTATATATATATCTATATATATATATATCTATATCTATATATATATAGATATATATAGATATATATATATATATATATATATCTATCTATATATATATATATATATATATATACACACACACACAGTATATGACTATTCCTCTTCATACATCACCAGCATTGTGAACTCACTGACTGTGACATCACAACTTATGAGTAACAGAAGGTAGACTTTCCTTTGACTGGGCCTGACAGGATGCTTGTGCCACACCCAAGACTAAAGACCCACTTGGAATGGACTCTGTCAGTCTCGGAATTCCAAATCGCTTGACATATTTAAACAAAAATATCTCTGAAGTATCCCACAATTATAGCTGTTTTTATCTACAGTAGCTAGCTAGCTATCTATCTATCTATCTATCTATCTATCTATCTATCTATCTATCTATCTATCTATCTATCTATCTATCATGCTGTGATATATTTCCTAAATTGCTGTAGTTTTGTATCTTTAGTTCTTGCTTAATAGTTGTATTTATTGCAATTTTTGTACCTGAAAATATTATAACAACAGGCTTTTACTTGAAAATAGATATATGGGGCCCAATTCTCAAAAAGGCACAAAGGGCGTGCGAAAGTTTGCACTGTGCTTCATGTTTGCCCAGGTGTCTAAGATTGCTATTCTCAGTCGGATAGAATGCCTGCACTATCCGACTGAGAACAGGGCCAGGTCAAGTCAGTGCTAACCCCATTAGCGCCTCCTTGACATAGATCCAGCAGTATGGATCTGCAATGAATAGTGCAGGTGCGCTATTTGCAATGCACAAAAGCAGCCATGTAAATGAGCCCATTGGGCATGCAAGGCACTGTTTGTCCATTTGCTTGTCCATTATGAGCCTATTATACAATGGCAAGAAAGAATCCTGGCTTCTGATTGGTCAGTTGGCTGTCACAGCAGGGATGTTATCCTGGCATAACATCCCTGCTGATTGTTTGTAGGATATGGAGCATGCTGATGTGCTTTTTTTTTTTCTCTTGAGAAACAAAAATATTTTTACACACTAACAAAAACATTCTTTAAAATTCTTTTTTTAACTATGAAACAATAAGCCATTGTATAATAGGAATAATGCCCTCCAGGGTGGGTGTTATGCTGGGATAACATCCCGCCTCAGGTGTTGGACACCCTCGGCCATTGGCCTCGGGCACAACCACCTGAGGTGGGATGTTATCCCAGCATAACACCCACCCTGTCGGGCATTATTCCTTTATTAACATAGACTGAGCAGAGCTTAGCACGGCCCACCCCCCTGCCCAATACGCAGCCCCAGTCCCTGGTGTCTACTGGTCCTTCCCCCCACCCAATGCCCTCCTGAGGGACCACTGGACACCAGGGTAAATTATTATCTACATCAGACATGGGTGCTGGTGAGGGGAGGGACCACTGGACACCAGGGAAAACTGTTTATTCAATCGGGAGGACTTTGGATGGGGGGAAGGATGACTCAACACCAGGGACTATTGTGCAGAGGGTCAGGTGGGGGGGCCACCACAGTACCTCTACCAAACCTTAGGGTTGTGCAGATTAAGGCAAGGTCTTGATCATCAGTATTTGCGCCACACAAGGGGACCGTGCAAAAGGCTCTTCTGGGGAGCAAATGTTATGTGAATCGGACTGTGCCGATATTCAGGTCCCCTCCCCCTCATTTGCATTGTGTCCCCTTCCACATTTTGCCTGAGTGCAAACCCAGTTTGAGCACACAAACTGGGCTTCTGTGACTAACAACTTGATGCAAAACCCAGTTGGCTCATGCAAACCCGGGTTTACGTCCAGGCAACGTTTTGAGAATTGGGGCCATGATATAATTTTAAATCATCCTGTATAAAAATAAACTTTTATCATCATCATCATCATTTTGCCTCCCTCTGAGCATGGCAAGACCCCCACCAACCTGTCAGAGCTGGAGCCATGGGCAGATTAAACCTAAAGAGCTCTCCAATGCCGGCCCGGTGGCACTGAGGGTTGAGGTGCTGTGGCCACACCTCGCTCCATGCCGGCGACCTGGGTTCAGAAGCAGACTCGGGTTGCTGGTGGGTCAGCCAGGGGGAGTTAGGCTTGAGCATCCCATGACAGCTTGCCTACTCCAGGGAGGGTTGAGGCTATAGCCTTAAAACTTGCCTCTGCTCAGAGTACTGCACGCCCCTAACATCAGGGGCATTGGCGGCCACTATACAGCGTGACATCGGTGTTTGACGCCTTGATGTTGGGGGTCCTACTCTGTAAAGGAGTGGGGAGAAAAATGGAGAAAAATGCCTGCCATTGCTGGGAAGGTGAAGCCCCCGGAGACATGCCCTCAATGTGCCTTCACCCACCCAACGGCCCCCGGACCGACGAAAGTTGATTGATGGGGTAAGGGGTCTCTGCCCCATCCCTGCTCGGGGGGGTAAGCCAAAGCTCCATGGGATCCAGTGGGGTCATTCAGGCAGCATGGAAGGTAGAGGGATGTCTGCCTTGGGGCTCCTGAAGGGTCGGGGATGGCAGGCTGAGAAAGGCGGATAAATAGCGATTTAAAAAAAAAAAAGAGCTCTCCAAGAATACTTCCTCCTCTCTCTTTCTCTGTCTGTCTCTCAGGAACCAGACAGACATCAATCTTTTCCCAGGGTTTGTTATTTGTATCTCCCTTAGCTACAACACTGGTAGGGTACTAGCAACTCATTTCATGCTGGGACCCCTTGTTAGCATTGTTTCCCAGGACTTTAGAACACAACGCAAAATACCCTTTACTTAAGAACCCTTCCTAATAGGAGACTTGTTTGTGCAAAACTTGCCTGGTAGGGGCTACGTGAGTGTGATCTAAGTACTATGTATTCTACTATAAAATGGTTCAGAGAATATTCTTGAATTCCCACCCCTCATTGCTCCAGTCATACCCTATTGCCATTATTTAATATCCAGTAAACTACAGCTGAAAGTTTATGAAACTGTGCTTTAAAACATTTAATGCTCAAATGTGTTATGAAAAATTGGAAATGCAGTCAAAAATATGCATTAAAGAATTTACTTCATAGAAACATAGGGCTCAATTCTCAAAGGTTGATGCAGGGCTGGCACATGCCCTGTGTCAAACCTTACGCTGTGTCAGACACATGGTGCACCTTGTACCTGATTCTTAAAGGTCACGTGCATGTGTGACACTTTACCCTTTTTACAGTGGCTTGCGCCAAATATTTGACACAAACCCCAGAAATAGTTCAGCAAAATTAGACCAGAAAAAGCTGGTCTAACTTGAGGCAAGGAACACATAGGATCGAGAATCCCGATTGCTGGTCAGGGAATGCCACTAGCCTCATGCGCCTTGTATTTCATGCCTCTGGGGCTTGCAAGATTCTAAATCTTTTGAGAATTGAGCCCATAGAATTTGATGGCAGATAAGGTCTGCTAGGCCCATCCAGTCTGCCCATTTATTCCTACCTACAGTATTACATCAGACCATTCCTGATCTACAGCTCATTCTCCCCCCCCCTTCCTTTCCACTAGAATTCCTTTGTGCTTATCCCAGGCATCCTTGAACTCTACCCCTGTTTTTGGCCCCCATTACCTCCCCTGGAAGGCTGCTCCAGGAATCCACCACTCTTTCTGTGAGGAAGTACTTCCTCACATCTCTCCTCAATCTACCCCCTCCAGCTTCATAGCATGTCCTCTTGATCTTGAGTACCATTTTTTCTAAAAAAATACTCCCCTCCTGAACCTTATTTACCCCCATAAGGCATTTAAAGGTCTCTATCATATCTCCCCTCTCCCTCCTCTGTTTCAGAGTGTACATATCGAGGTCCTTTAGTTTCTCCTCATAGGCCTTTTGATGCAGACCCTGCACCATTTTAGTTGCCCTCCTCTGGACCCCCTCCAATCTACGTCCTTCTGGAGATGTGGTCTCTAGAACTGGACACAATACACTAGGTGGGGTCTTACCAGCAATCTATACAGAGGCAACACCACCTCCTTCCTTCTGCTGGTGATACTCATCCCTAAGCACCCCAGCATCCCACTTGCCCTCCCTACTGCCTTGTTGCACTTCCTGGCCACCTTTAGGTAATCCGATATGATTACCTCCAGGTCTCTTTCCTGCTTGATGGTCATCAATACCACTCCACCCATTCTGTACTCCGCCCCCGGGTTTCTGTGTCCTAAGTGCATTATTTTGCACTTTTCACATTGAAACCCAGCTTCCATACTCTTGGCCACTCCTCCAGTTTTCACAAGTCTCTGTTCATGCTTTCCACCCCTCCAAAGGGGCCACCCTATTGCACATGTTTTTTTTTTATTTAGTTGTTTAACCAGGTATAGCACACTAAGCTGAAAGCTTTTTTACAGGAGCGACCTGGGAGCACAAGGAGGTTAAGTGACTTGCTCAGGGTCACACAGTATGCTAGTGGAAGCTGTGGGATTCAAACTCAGGTCTGGTCTGCTGGATGTCACCAAATTTGCAGCTCAGAGCCTTAGACCACTGTGCTATACTGCCTCCCTTGGTGTTGGTGTCATCTACAAAGAGGCAGACCTTATTTATTTATTTATTAGCTTTTGATGACTGGGTAAGAACACTGGGCAATAACACTGCCCATTTTCAGGCATGACCCGGGAGATTACATGATACAAACATACAATCAGTCATAGGTAGCATAGAAACAGTACAAGGCAGAGCTAAACAATTTTCAACAATAATAAGAGTAAGCAAAACATTCAATAGACACCCATACATAATACATAAATAGCCCATTAAAACCATCCATGCAGGGATGTGCAGAGTAAGTATAGGCGAGCACAATGCCAGTAAGTATTATAATTGATAGCAGCATTAAAGGAAAAGAGAAGAAGCAGACGAACAACTAAGGTTAGGTACAGTCACAAGTATCAAGCAAATATAGGTGAGAAAAAAGTGCAGTTTTGAAGGAGGAGTGAAATAAGGAGCACTTTAGGTGGGAAGGCAAAGAGTTCCAAAATTTGGGAGCAAAATGAGGGAAAGCTTGTTCCCCCATTTTAGTAGAACAGTATGGGACAGAAAGCAGCTGGGCATCAGAGGACCTCAGAGTACGGGACTGAGGCAAGGGGGAGAGCATTGACCCATGTGAGGCAGGATAAGGATATCTGGTTAAGGAGTCAATGAAACAACCAAGATAATAGGAATCTCTGGAGCCAGGTAACAGCCAGTGCAAGGCAGAGTAAAGCAAGCAGTAGTGCAATAGGCGAGGTGCAGATAGGGCAAATCTGCAAATATTGTTAAAAGCAACATCCCATTTGTGAAGGCCAATGGCATTTGCATGGGAAAGGAGAGGGAGAGCATAAAAGTAGAGTGGGAAGAAGGACTCCTTGAGCAACATAGATCCTAGCTGCTGGAGTTAATGAGTGACACACATGATATGAGGCTCCAATCTTGATGTTGGCTGATTTTCACACTTCACTTATATGAGCAAAGAAGTTAAGTGCAGGATCAAGCAACACCCCAAGATATTTAAAAGAGACAGTAGGGGAGACTGTAGACCCATCAAGGCAAAGTACTTGAAACTCTGATGATGCAGTAGGAAGTTTCTTAGAGGATCCAAAAATCATGGCCTGGGTTTTTGGTAAATTGAGTAAGAGGGAGTAGGAGGAGAACCAGGATTGGAGTTCACGGAATGCAGATGAAAGGTGATCATTGATGGCCTTGACTGAACTGGAGGCAGTGTAGAGGACCAAGTTGGCAGCATGCATAATAGAGTGGCAATGTGGATTAGAGGTTGGAATATCATTTACAAGTACAGAGAAGAGCAGAGACCCAAAAATGGAGCCCTGAGGGACTCCTCAGGAGATGGGGGAAGGAGATGAGAGGACCTTGCCAAAGAGGACAGACTGCGACCCATTGTCAAGGTAGCTGTGAATCCAGGACACTGTGGATTTAGAGGCACCAAGGGCATATAGTTTATTCAGGAGCAAAGTGTGATTTACTAGATCAAAGGCCTTGGTGAGGTCAATGAACACAGCACCAGTAAGGAGACCTTTGTACATGTCGGATTTTACCTCACTGGTAAAAAGATTAAGAGCAATGGTGGTGCTATGACCAGCCCTAAAAACATGCTGGATGGGGAACTGGAGGTTAAATTGGAGTAAGTGAGCACATATCTGGTGGTGTATTAATTTCTAAAGTATCTTGCAGAGTATAGGCAGAAGTGCAATGGGATGGTAATTAGACTGTAATTTAGGGTCCCCTTTTTTGAAAACTGGGATAGTCTTAGCAGATTTCCATGCTGAAGGCACCATAGAAGAGCAAATGGAAAGGTTAAAAAGATGAGTTACAGGAGTGACAAGAAGAGGGGCAGCTAGCCTAAGGATATAGGGTTCTAGCCCATCTAGCCCAGCACTGCCGTGCATAGGAATGGTGCTCAGAAGTTTTAGGACCTCAGGATGGATGACCAGGGAGAGAATCAAAGTAGGAGGTGCATCATGTGGAGCCTGTGGAGACATAGGGGATTGTGACCCATGGAATGTGAGAGGAGTGATGATTGGAACCATCGTAAAAAACTAATTGAAGGCATTGGCAATGGTGTTAGGACTGTTACAGAGTGAGTCATTAATTATTAAGTCATTGGGAGTTTCTGACTTGGTGTTCCCCAAAATCTCTTTAATTTGGGACCAATAACTTTTGGGGTTAGTGGCCGAGGATTTGAGAAGTTCACAGTAGAAGTTACTCTTGGCAATACGAACCTCCTTCTTGCACGTGTTGCGCAGGGAGCGGTAGGCATCCAGGTCAGCTTGGCAAGAGCAGGATTTCCATTTTGACCAAAGCTTGTCATGATATTTAAGCAATTTCAGGAGTGGCCGCTTCAGCCACTTAGTCACTTTCCCTGACTCTTCATGTTGAGATCGGGATGTGCTTGTTCTGCAAGGCTAGTAGGGTTGTGTTGAATCTTTATGGATAGATCTAACCTTTATTCATCAACCAAAAATAAGGTTGGGCATTTGTTATCAACCTCCCAATAGCAATCAGTGTTATAATTATGAGTTAATAAATTAAATCAACAAAGTTTGTAAATTGGGTGATACTATAATTATTGATGACTTCAGTGCCCCTGGTATATCTTAGGAGGTGTTGAGTGGAACAACTATATTTGAACAGGCCTTTCTAGAAGCCCTAATCTTGCAAGGCTGTGATCAACTAGTTAGGAATCCAACTAGGGGAAATAACATCTTGGATCTTGTGATAACAAACTGCAAGGACTGCATTTGTAATATAAATATATGTGCTTATTTGGGATCTAGGGATCATAAAACCATTGAATGTACACTAAAACTTTGTAAACCCAAGATACATGGTATAACTGATATGCTGGATTTCAAAAGAACTTTTACTGTAAATCAAATGTGGACTATGCTGAAAACTAAAATACTTGAGGCAATTACACTGCATGTCCCAATATGTAAAACATTTAATAGTAAGGGTAATATTCCACTCTGGTTTACTAAGTCAATAAAAACATTGATAAGTAAGAAGCAGCTAACTTTTAGGAAATTTAAATTAAACCCTACACCATTAAATAAATTAAAATATAGGACTCAACAAAGACTACCTAAAGCCTTAATTAAAAAAGAAAAAAATAAGCTAGAGCATAAATTGGCCAGTTCAAAGGACTGTAAAGCTTTTTATGCCTATATAAATAAACATAAACAGTCTAATAATCAAATTAATACAATAACAGTTGATGGTAAGGCATTAACAAATAATACAGATATAGCCAATGCTTTTAATTCCTTTTTTTCATCAATATTTCATCAGAAAGATTTAACAACTTTAAAATCAGATTTTGATTATGCTCCGGAAATAAATTTAGATCAAGTTACTGTATTGAATTAATTAAATAAACTTTAAACTTCTTCATCAGTGGGACCTGACAATATTAGCCCAATTGTGTGGAAAAAAATCAATGATACTGTAGTACAGCCACTTACACTTCTGTTAAACAAATCCCTTAAGACTGATGATATTCCTATTGATTGGTTAACTGCTATAGTTGTTCCAATTTATAAAAAGGGAAATAGAACTTGTGTTTCTAACTATAGGCCCATTAGTTTAACATCAGTCTGTTGTAAATTATTTGAGAAAATAATTAAAAATTTAATTGAACTTGAAATAACCTCACTGGGATTAGAGGATATTATGCAGCATGGTTTTAAGAAGGGTCTTTCGTGTAACACAAATTTGATTACTTTTTATAATTTTGTTAGCGATAAATTGGATAAAGGAATACTGGTTGACCTGATTTTTTTTGGATCTAGGAAAGTCCTTTGACTCAGTACCCCATGACAAACTAATTATTAAATTACATAATCTAGGATTAAATGGTTACGTTTTGAGATGGATTAATAACTGGCTAACCGATAGAAAACAAAAAGTAAGAATAAATTCAAAATTATCAAGAGAGGGAAATGTTACTAGTGGAGTCCCCCAGGGATCCTTGTTGGGCCCGGTGTTGTTTGGGTTATATATGAGTGATGTGGGGAAAGGCTTAAGTAATAAAATAACTAAATTTGCTGATGATACAAAAATTACAGGGGGTGTTTTTTCCCCCTATTGAATATCAACAATTGTGTAAAGATCTTCATTCTATAGAATTGTGAGGAATTGAATATAATATGAAATTTAATGAGGATAAATGTTCTGTGTTGCATTTTGGTAACAGAAATCTTAAATACCAACACTTTTTAAACAACAAGGCACTTAAGGCTAATATATGTGAAAAAGACCTAGGAGTATGGATGGATTCTAATTTATCTTCCTTAACACATATTAAAAAACTTTTTGTTAAATGTAACCGAATAACACATTCAATAAGGAGGACTTTTATATCTAGAGATAGATTAAGTATTATGAAATTATACAAAACCTATGTCTTGCCACATCTTGATTATGGAAGTCCAGCTTGGAGTCCCTATCTTCGAAAATATATTAATTTAATAGAAAAACTCCAGAGAAGGATAACTAAATCAGTTTATGAGTTAAATAATTATGAATATAATGATAGGCTGAAGATACTAAACCTGTATTCTTTGGAAACAAGAAGAATTAGGGGTGACTTGTTGTTATTATACAAAATTATAAAGGACCCCTCACTAAGAGAGAATTGTGGTTTTAAGTTAATTGAGAGGGAGGCTAACATTAGGTCACATAACATGCAAATCAAAGTCCCTAATGTACTTACAGTTAGACGACTGAATTTTTGTAATATGCATACCGCCAGATTATGGAATTCATTACCCAATCATATTGTAGAAGCATCAACATTTGATAAATTTAAAATAAAATTGGATGATTACTTGCTGAGTTTTAGGAAATCGTAATAACCCCACTATGTAGTGGGAGACAATTAAATGGGCATTTTTGCCTACTTTGTCTGATAAAACCAAGTTAAACCAAGTTAAACCAAGAAATAGACAGTGGCAAGATTGATGTCAGAGGTAGTAAAGATGGAAGACCTGTCAACATGGTTAAGATCATGAAGAAACATAGCCTGGTCAAACATTGAGAAGTCAGAAAAAGAAAGTTCTCTGGGGAGATTTTAAGGAGTAGGGGTGCCTTTAACACAGAAAACTGGGCAGCGATTACTGATGGAGTCAGGAAGAACAACAGCAGAGGAGTAGAGGTCTTTCCGATTAGTGAGGATCCAGTCAATTAAAGTGCGACTAGAGCCATTCTGAGAGATCCTAGTTGGAGACTTGATTAGTTGTAGAAGGTTAGCCTTGCTGATAGAGGAGGTAAGGACAGAGGAGTCCGGACCCTGGCAGTTAAGGTTAAAGTCACCCAGGCAGATAACCTTATTTTTTTTAGATACCCTAGGAATCAGCTCAGTGATCTCCTCTAAGCTAGTTTTGCTGTTTATGGGTGGAATATATATGCAGAAGATGTACAAGTTTTTGGCACCACCAAGAAGTAGGATCGAGTGAAGAACCTCACAGTTATTGAGGGGGTTGGTGGGTACCAGAGAGACATTCAGGTGCGATTTATAGTGTAAAGCAAGCCCTCCCCCCCCTTGGTGAAGGGTCAGTCAGCTTGGAGCAGGTTATATCCTGGAAGGGAGCAGCTAAGGTCAGTAACAGAGCATTTCAACCAGGTTTCTGATAGAGCTAAGATGTCAGGGTTATTGGCATGCACCCAGGCCTCTAGCTCAGGGAGATTGCAAGAGGCTGCATATATTTATGTGGGCCAAGGTTAGGCCTTGAGCCTGAGGCAAGAGATGGGCAGTGCAAGGTGAGATAAAGTTTGATTGGCTCCAGGGCCAGGGTTGGGTTCAATGTCACCAGCCTGGGAGAGGGATAGTATTGTGACCCACACCAAGGCAAGCATAATGGCTTGAGAAACAGTCCCAGGTAATGTGTTTTTCCTACATAGAATGTGTCTTAGTAGTAGGCTAGTGTACTTGTAGCTAAGAAGCAATGGAGGAAATGGTGTTGAAAAATCATCAGCTAGTAAGTTGGAGTATGTAAAGTTCCCCAAAGGGGCCTCCGTGTGGAGGGAGGAGGTCCCAGCTAGAAGTGCCAGTGCATCCATGCCATGTAGAGCCAGAAGCACAGCAGGTAGGAAGGTTATAGCTTGCCTGGGCAGCATAGTGCAGTATGGACAAGACAATAGTAGATAACCTGCAGAAAATGAATTGCAGTAGAGGAAACCAATTAAAGGAGACAGGACTAGGTGGAGGGAAATAAGATTAAGTGAGGCAGAGAGAACCACAGGCTGGCCAGAAGAAAGGTTACCAAAGAGTGTTGAGGGCAAGGAACAGGAAGGGAGAAGAAGAAGAAGAAGCAAAAAACAGTTAGACACCATCACAATTTGTACAGCTAACTCAGATTGGTGTAGTAAGCAGAGTAGAGGAATAGTGACATCTAGTGGGAAGAAGTATAGCCTGCAGATGGGAAATCTAGTAGATAGAAAAAAATAAGAAACTAACAGTTCTGCCTACGCCTGTAGCATGTGACAGTGCACAACTATATACCTAAGACCAGCTAAGGGTGGGAGAGTATTGGGGGTGGGCGGGAGCAGCCACGTAGTGGCTGTGGGGAAAACTCCACACACACGCGCTCCTCAAGTAAGGGTGGGCACTCCGATTGTGATCGTCATTCCTGAAGTGAGTTCAGGGGGCAGCAAGCAACTCAGGGGAGGGCAGGACATGGATGGCCCTCATGACCAGCGGGTGAGTTATGGAAGAAAACAGAGGAGGAGATTATTACACAGGAGAGGAGAAGGTGGAGCAATCAATGTGGAGGTAATTCAAATCCATTTGCATTTACATACAGGCCCTCTCAACCAGCGGGTGAGCTGAAGTGAGTTCGGGGGGCAGCAAGCAGCTCAGGGGAGGGCAGGGCACAGATGGCCCTCACGACCAGTTCCCTTCCAGTTCCTCTGCAATGTCACTTATAAAAATATTAAAGAGGATCTGTTCCAGCAGTAATTCCTGAGGCACCCCTATGGTCACTCTCCCTTCCTTGGAGTGAACTCCATTTACCACCGCCCTTGTCACCTATTCCCTAACCAATTTCTTATCCAGTTTTCTACATTTGGACCCACTCCTAAACTACCCAGCTTGCTAACTAATCTTCTATGTGGAACAGTGTTGAATGCCTTACTGAAATCTAGGTAGCTCTCATCCACCGCTCCACCCTGATCTAGGTCCTTGGTCACCCGGTCAAACAAATCTATTACGTTAGTTTGACATGCCCTCCCCTTTGTGAAACCATGCTGCCTTGGGTCTTGTAACCCACTGGATTCAAGATATTCCATAATCTTGTCTTTCAGCAGTGATTCCATTAACTTTCCCAACACTGATATCAAGCTGACTGGCCTATAATTGCCAGCCTCCTCCCTGCTACCACTTTTGTGTAGTGGGACTACATCTGCCCTCCTCCAGTCCTTTGGAACCCCTCGTGTTTCCAGTGAGCTGTTAAATAGAACTGAGAGGTGCAGCCAGTATTGCCATGAACTCCCTAAATACTCTTGAATGCACCCCATCTGGCTCCATTGCTTTGTCCACCTTCAGATTAGCAAGTCCCTTCTGGACTCTCTTCTCCAAAAAAGGACTAGTGCCCATCTCCCTCCCTCCCTCCAAAGCTTTTGTTACTTTTTGTGGCCCCTCCCCTTCTCCTTCTGCTGTGAACACTGAATAAAAGTTTTTGTTTGGGATGTCTGCCTTTTCCTGGTTCACCTCTGTACAGTCCCCTTTTCCCTTTTAAGCCTTGCAATCCCACCCCGGTCTTCCTCTTTTCACTTACATATCTAAAAACTGTAGTTACCTCTGAGCTAGTCTCTCTTCAGTTTGTGCATTTGTACTCTTTACTGCTTTCCCTGCTTCCCTCTGATTCCCCCATACACCTCCCTATCCTTCCTCTACATCTCCATATACCTTCTGTATGCTACCCTTTTAGCTTTTACCTTTTCAATCACCTCTTTCAAGAGCCATAATGGTCTCTTTTCCTCTTACTCACTTGTTTGATGCAGAGGTTTGTTGCCTTTACTATGCTTCCTTTTATCTTTGCCCACTGTTTCTCCACCTCACTCAGGTCACCCACCCCTGCTAGGTCATCCCAGAGGTATTCACCCATCTTTTTAAAATCTGCCGTCCTGGTATCCAGGACCCTCACCTTTGTGTGGTTTGATTCTGCAGCCATCTGTATATTGAACCACACTGTATGGTGATCACTTGTCCATAACTGGCCTCCCTCCTTGATGTCTACAACACTGTCCCTGTTTGTGAGTATCAAGACCAGTATTGCCCAGTCACGAGTGGGTTCACTAACTAGTTGCCTGAGGAATGCCACCAGCAGAGAGTCCAGGATGTCCCTGTTTCTAGCTAAAGCTGCTACTGGGAGGCTCCAATCCACATCTGGCAGGTTGAAGTCCCACACCAGCAGCACCTCTCCCTTTTCTGCCATCTTGGCAATGGCTTCTGCCAGTACTTTATCTAATTACTTCCTCTGTGCTGGAGGTCTGTAAATCACTCCAGTGCGAACAGTGGCTCCATTCCCCATCTTCAGGGAGATCCACAGTACCTCTGCCTCCTCCTGTATTCCCTGTATCTCTGTGGCTTTTATGCTTTCCGACACATATAGCACCACACATCCTTCTTTCCTTCCCACCTGGTCCTTCATGAACAGAGTATAGCCTGGTATGGCCATGTCCCAGTCATGGTTTTCAGTTCATCATGACTCAGTCATGGCCAAAATATCCAGGTCGGTCTCTGCCATGATGGTCTCTAGGTCCATAATCTTATTTCCCAGTCTTTTAGCATTTGCACACGTGGGCTATCAGATTTTGATTCCACTCTGCTTGTTCCCCGCTTTTTTCCTTTTTGCCCTTCCTCCTTCCCACCTCTCTTTCAGTATACTATGATGTGCATGACCGCCATTGAGCGACCCCTGAAAGGGCAACTCATTTGTGGTGCATGGCACAGCGGCTGCTAGGCAGCTACAGTGTCCAGATGGGGTGGGTTGGTGACCGTAATGACAGAAAGTCACTACAGGTACATGCAAGGGGGAGCTGGGAGTGGCACACTACAGGTACACATGTGGGAGGGGGCAAGCAAGCTCGGCAAGGGTGAGAGGGGATTTGAGGGATGGTGCTGTGGTACGCTGCGAGCTGGCCCTGTGGTGTAGTGGGTGGTTTGTGGCTTTAGTGGCTAGGATGCTGGGTTGAATTGTCAGTGAGGTTCGTTTTTGTTGTGCCCAGCCTGAATTTTATTTTTTTACATTTTGCCCCCAACATGCACTCCCTGGAGTTGAAAACTTTAATTAGCGGGGTGCAGGGGATCAGCCCCCTGCCTAAATGTAAAAAATGCAAGTCACAGCACCAAAACTGATTTTCAGTGCTCTGACATCGCTGTAATGGTGATCGTCCTTTGGCGGTCACCGTTATCACATAGAACCCTTTCTTTCTAATGCTCCTGTTCCTTTACCCCTTTATCTCTATCACTGTGCTCCCTTTATTAATTTCCACCCTGGGAGATTCCTGTTCCTCAGGTTCTCCTTACTCTTATACTTCAGCCTGTTGTGGGAGGTAGTTTCTGACTCCCCGATTCCTTCTGCTACCCCCCTTTGCTAGTTTAAATGTTCATCAAAGTAAAATTTAAATCATCCACTGAGGACTGCATTTCCCCTCCCAGATGGATGCAGGCCATCATACTGTATGGGCCCTTATCCTCCTAGGTGGGTCCCCAGTCACTAATGTAGCTGAACCCGTCCTGTCTGTACCATTCCTTCAGCCATGCATTGAAGCTCCTGGTGCAACATTTCCTCGCCTATCTCCTGTCATAGACAGCACATCAGTGAAAGCCACTGAGCAAGCTACCTAAGATCCCTCCCCAGCTCCCTAAATCTTCCTGAACTCTCCCAGCCCCATCTCTAGCCAGGTCATTAGTCCCCAGATAGTCAATAACATCCAGCTCTCTCTCCCAACCTGCTGCCATAATGATCTGCAGGATTCAGTTCCCATCCCTCCGGGCCATGGAACCAGGTAGGCACCTAATCTACCTCTCCCCTTTTCCTATTCCCAAATCTATCCCCCTCACAGTTGAGGCCCCTACTAGAAGTTGCTTCCTCCTCCTTCTCTGTGGTCCTCTACCACCCTCCTTGGAGTCTCCACTATGGAGGAGCACATTCCCCTTGATCACTACCACAGGTGCTTCCTCCTGGCAGTCCCGCCCCACCAGAGTGGTGTAGGAATTTTGTAGTGGTACCGGTTGAGGAATGTGCCTCTGTCCCACCACCCCCACCCTTCCAGAGCCCATCATAGTCCAGCCATTTCTCCTCACTGGCATTTTCTGAGGCAACAGTGGCAGACTTGGTGGCCTCCGGGTGGGATAAGAGATCCCCCAAATCCTAGCCAGCTCAGCCTGAACTCTAGTGACTTCCTCCTTAAACCCAGAGAGGTGTGTGCAGATGGGACAGCACTGCAGTCTCCAGAAGGTCTCTATGAAAACTGCTGCCCCACAGCCACTGCACTGCACCAATCCTAGCATTCTCAACCTCTATTCTTCCTGTGTTACCTGGAGATACTTTTGAACCCTTAGCACCGATAGAGTGTTTCTAGATTCCCCTTTTTTGATTATTTCTATTTGTGCTCCACATTCTTTATTTAAATCTTTATACACTCCTATCCTAGATAGGGTGTTGTGAGGGTTACCCATCAAAATGGCAACTGAAATTGAGCGACTCAAATATGAGTGACTCAGTTTCAGTGCTCATCATGTGAGTTACCCTGAAAGGGTAACGAGGGGTGAATAACAAGGCAGGGGAACAGAACAGGATGGAAGAAATGTGGGAGGTAGTGCAGTGAGAGACTGCCAAGCTGACCAGGTTGTGTGGTGGTGAGGGTGGCTGACTACAGTGGGGAAGATGCAGAGTTTGGGACTGGGGAGGCACACAGTATTTTGTGTTTTGCTGGCGGGAGTATTTTTTTTTTACAAGTTTCTCCCCCTCCCCAACATGCACCCCCATGGAGTTGAGAATCTTTATTAAGGTGGGTGTGGGGGGGGGGGTGCACCCCCTGCATAAAAAAAACATTTGTTTTCACCCACATGGCTTTGCTGGGAGTGTACATCACTGTTTTGGTTTTTCAGCGATGTACACTGGCTATAACGGCAATCACTATTTGGCTATCGCAGTTATGACATGGAACTGTGTTGCTCCTATTCCCAGCTTGGGACTACTTTGGACCTTCCACCCTTCCCAGCAGTGAGTATTACACAGATGTGAACAGACACCTTGCTCTAGTTGACCAGCAGAGTTCCCCACTTCTCTGCTTCCTTCTGCTGACACCTGCCAATGCATATGACACCAGTCACCAGTTACACTCCTTTGCAGTTCCACTCATTCACTGGGACACAAACGTGTGTGACATGTTGGCAATGGCTACTTTTATGGAGAACTTGCTCCCTTCCTGGTGGCATGCTATTGGCCTTGGGAGATCAATTATCAAATAGCTGAGACCCCAGGCCAGACAATTTGTACCACTCCCCTAAACTATAGGGCTAGACACAGGAATTTTAATATGGCCCCCTAAATGTGGCCTACTCTGGCTGCTCTCAAATACACCCTTCACTCAACAAGAAATACATTAGTTAAGTCAAGTTTCACTAGAACAAACCCCACCTATGTTATCTCCCCCCCAAAAAAACAAGTCTTTTTTGTCCCTCTGGTTGCAAATAAAGGCAGATTCTGTCCCCCAGCTACTTCCCTCAAACCTCTCTTGAGTCAGTAAAACAACATTACCCAAACTAAAGTCCCTACACAAAGCCAAAACATATAAATCAAACAAATCCCTGTTCACAGGAATATGATCTTTTATTCAGCAATTTAAGACAAGCACCACTGACGCTCAGTGTAACCCTACCCAACTTACCTTCAGCTCCTCATCATGTGCGCCAAGTTGTCTACACCATTTTTGCTTCCTCAGACATTACCAAACTTATTCCTGAAACACACGGGACTGACAGAGAGGGCCAGGAACAACTACAGTAGCAGCAGTATTGTTTTGGTGTACCAGGCAGGCACACAGTGTTGCAGTTTCTGAGCTGCACTGTCACAAATCTTTTACCAAGTTCTGTAAACATGACTGCAAACTATACAATGAATGGACCTACATGGTCATTTGCTTACAATGAGAAACCAAACCTTATGTAACTAAACCCATTAATGGGAGCCACCATGTTCTTGTGGCCCCATAGACTTGTGGGAGGGAGCTGGATGTCAATCAATAGGATGACCTGGATATCACATACGCAAGTAGTAGAGTGTGCCTTCACATCTAACTAACTGCCAACTCTTCAAAAAGTCATATTCAGTTTCTCTTTCTGCCTACTAGAAATAAACTATTTTACAGTTGGCTGTTTTCACACTTACAGGCTGTGCATTGCAGGGAGATAATTCAGAAACCTGGGACTGAATTCACACTACTGAGTGCAAAGACACTTGGCCAACTCCTTGTGCCATCTTAGAATCAGAAGCAGGCATTCAATCCCTGGATCATGCATTATTCCCTTGCAGTGAACAGCCAGTCACCCCTTAAGAAATCATCATTTAAAAAACAAAATTCTTCTGTACAATTGTAAAGGCATATGCCTGTGGTTTAATGGGTGAAGCAACAACGTCACTTCTCTATCAGGCCAAAAAAGGCCACTCCTTCTGGACTGTTCCAGGATTTTGTTTCTGCATTTCAGCCGGAGGCGCTGCTCTCCAACTCCTCTCTCTGGTTCTGGCAGCTGCCCCTGGCTGCCTGTTCACTTCTCCCAGTCCCCACTCGCTCATTCTCTCATGTGGTTCTCCCACCCATTTGCCTCCATTCTCTCCCCCCCTCCTTCCCCCTACCTTCTATGCCACTCCTGTTGGGGCCACCACCTCTGCCACTTTGTGTGTGGTGGCTCACCCTGTGAATGCTTGGCTGCCTGCTCCGGGCATCTACCAGCTCCTCTCATTGTCTGCCTGCTCCTGATTTCCAGGTCTGCCTTGCCAGCTTTCACCTTCCCCCATATGCTGCTCCTTGTCCATTCCTCTCCTCCAACTGCTTGCTTTGTGTTTGGGGCACCGCACCGTCTCCTGGTTCGTCCTCACTCTGGTGCTGCCACACCTGTTTCTGCTCCATCTCCTAGTTCTTTCTCTACCCCATATCATTTCTCCTTTTCTTTTGCCCTGTATCTGGCATCTCACTGCCTCACTCGAGGGGCTCTGGTTTTCCCTCATCGCATCCACACTTCTGGGTTGAGACCACTCTCCTGTCTTAAAAGGGTAGACACCTTGGATTTCCTCAACTTCAGTCTCTGTCAGTTTCCTTCTGCTGCTGGAATTACCTTTGTTCCTTCTCTCACTACTTTCAGCCATTTGTGTTTCAGTGGTCCCTCATTCCACCCTCTGTAGCACACCACCCACTCACTCCCTCCTGTGTCAGCTGGCCAGTTGTACTCTATTCTTTCTTGTTTTGCTTTCCTTGTTTTCTCCTCCATGCTCGTCATTTGGCTGTCATTGGCAGTTTCCGTCTGTGCTGCACTCTGTCTTCTGTGTCTCATTTGTGCATGCGTATCGTTCTTGGGCCTGTACTTCTCCTGGCTGACTGCAGGCTTCGCCTGGCCATCCTCGTCTCTCCTCTTTGTGTATTTCAGGCTGCTGTACTTCCTGTTCCCTGCATACTTCCTACTTTCCTGGCTATCACTCTCCAGCCTTCCTCTGTTTCCTCGACCTTCACCTCTTCTCCTTCCCCATCCCGTGCCTTCTTTTTTGGGGTGTTTCCCTATCCTGTCCCATGTCTACATCCATTGTTACTGAACCTCATCCTTCCTATACTCTACTTGCAATCTTATCTCACCTTAACCCCTTTTGTCTGGTTTCCTCCTACCTGCCATCATACCTTGTTTTCTTCCTGGTATTCATACCTCCACATCAGTTGTGGGCTTCACCCTGCCCTCCTGCTGCTCGGTTCCATCCTTCTGCACTGTACCTCCATCATATCATGTCTTTGTTCTCGAATCTTCTCTCTTCCCCTGGCTGTCTGTCATTGTTATTTCTTTTGGGCTCTCTGTAGTCTGCCTGCTGCCCCCTTCACCACTCTACTTCTAAACCACCGCCTCTCCACATACCATCTTCACTGTTAGTATTTATCCTGCCATCACCATACCTCTCATATCCTTCTCATACCCTAGTCCTATGTTCTGGTCCACTCAACTGGCATTTCCTCCACTCCATGGCAAACCTCCCATTGTTACTGAACCTCATCCTTCCTATACCCTACTTGCCCTCTTCCTACCCTTCCTTCTTCCCCTTCACCATACCAGCCTTCAAGGCTTTCCCTCCATTATTGTACTTCATCATTTCACACCTCGCTTCACCATACCAACCTCCAAGGCTTCACTCCATCATTGTTCATCACCCATCTCATACCTCACCTTAACCATTCCAGCCTTCAGTTATTTTATTTATTTATTTTATTTAGTTTTTGTTGACCGGGTGAGTGTACTAGACAGATTCTGCCTATTTTTAGGCACGACCCAGCGAAGGGGGATACAGATGAATGGCAACTGACTTTGAATCAGATTAAGCTGTTCAAGACTTCCCTCCATCATTGTACATCGTCCATTTCACATTTTACCTTAACCGTACTGGCCTTCTAGGCTTCATTTCATAATTGTACATCATCCATTGCATTCCTCACCTTAAGCCATTCAGGCCTTCAAGGCTTCTCTCCATCATCGTACATCGTCCATTTCATACCTCACCTTCACTGTGCTGGATTTCAAGGCTTCTCTCCGTCATCGTACATCATCCATTTCATATCTTACCTTAACTGTACCAGCCTTCTAGGCTTACTTTCATATTCATACATTGTCCATTTCATTCCTCATCTTAAACTGTTCAGACCTTTAAGGCTCTCAATCCACCATCTTTATTGTTCATTCATTCTCAATCATTCTGTCCTCCAGCATCGACTTCTACTCACATCGTAGGCTGCAGTCATCACCCGGTCATCCTCATCTCTCCCCTTCACATCCTTTGTTCCAATTCAACAGTCCCTGCTGACCTTCCAAATGTTCTTCTGTCAGCAAACTTCCTATACTCATCTCGATCCTCCACTCGTCTATTTCGAGTTCATAGCTAGATGCCACTCACAACCCTCAACAGCATTCCTGTTTGAAGGACAGAGCGAGAGCTTCCTCTGAATCGGAATCTTTTCCTCTTCCCCTTCCCTCAATATCGAATCTAAATTTCAGTAGCTGAGCCTTCACTAACCAAAACGTCCTTCATTCCAGTGGAAAGGCGACCTAAGCCTTGGATCCCCAGAGGTTTCCTCCTCAAAGGGAGTTTTTCCTCTCATCCATGCTGATGGTCATAATATTAGATGGGGTTAGTGCTTTCATAGATTCCGTAGTTAGGTTCCACTGTTGGATGGAGTTGGATGGTGGCCCTGGCTATTCTCTCTCTTCTTAGGAAGTCCACCCTTCTGTATCTTGTCAGATTTCCTTTTGTTCATCATCCTCGTTATATCTCGTTCTTCTCCTATCTTTCCCATCTATGACTATCACCTTAATTTCCAGTCGCGATATATTTTGATTTCTCGCCTCTTCGATTCTTGACACCCTTTTGAGTATTCTTTTTGGGCTTCTTTCTAAGCTACATTTAGCCAAGGGAATCATTACCATGACACATATAGGGGTGGAACCCTCCTCTAGGGTTCCTTGCCATCATACTTCTATAGGGTGGTGTATCCCATGGATACAGAGGCAAACAGCCACAATGTATCTAAGTCACACAAGCATACATCATATCAAGTTGCATAAGCACATTGAATTTTAAAGGCATATGCCTGTGGTTCAATGGGCAGAGCAACAATGTCACTCCCCCTTCAGGCCTTAAAAGGCCACTCCTCCTGGGCTGTTCCAGGATTTCATTTCTTCGTTGCCCCACCATCCTCCCTTCCTCTTCTAGCGGCATATCTCTCATTCCATGGGCTTCTTCCTAAGCTCCCTTTAGCCAAGGGAATCATTTCTGTGGCACCTATAGGGGTGGAACCCTCCTCTAGGGTTTCTCACCATCATAACCTTATAGGGTGGTATATCCCACGGATAGAGATGTGAACAGCCACAATGTATCTAAGCCACACAAGCATACATCATATCAAGTTGCGTAAGCACATTGAACCACTGTTTAGTAATACCAAAATTGTGGTGGTCAAAGGCCACCCGTTGGCCCAGCAGCAACATGTTACACTGCTGTGCTGGCAACCTCAGTTTGGGAGAAGACTAGGGGTAAGAGAAGCAAGTGGCCAGTCTGGGAGACAATGCTACTGACGGCAATGCTTCCTAGCCCGGAGAGTGGATGTTTTCATACTCCATAACAACCCTTGTGGTGGGACAGGGAGCTTGCTAGCCCCCAAAGGCTCAACTGTGGCTACTGAGGCCTTCACTAGTCTGACAGCATCATCCAGTGGGTGGAGGACAGAGGGAGGAAAAGAGAAAGTGAACAAACACCTGGTGCCATCTGAATGGCAGTTAGGGTACATGTGGGACCCATGCCATGGATTCTGCCATCCATTAACTCATGTTCCCCAGGGGTGAGGACAGACCTCTTCATTAGACTCTGCCATGTGTGGAATAACCACAGAGGAAGCAGGCAGCAGGCTAGTGTTCAATAGGGCTGGGTTGTTGCCCTGGTTCAAAGGGGCAATGTGCACCAGTTGAGGGAGAAAAAGATAGAAACAAAAATGGAATCTGACAACTGGAGTTTGACACAAAAAAAGTACAAGGCCATGCACCTAGGGTACAAGAATACAAGGGCCAAATACAGACTAGGGGATTTGACTGTCATAGTGTCAGAGGGAGAAAAAGACTTGGAGATTAAACACCCTGTGCAATGCAAAAGCAGTGGTGGGGTTAACAGGATGCTAGGTTGCACAACAAGGCAGTTTACAAGCAGCAAGAAAGAGGTCATTCTGCTGCTATACAGATATATGGTGTCAAAATACCTGGAGTACTGTGTACAGTACCGAAGCCCATACCATTAGAAAGACATAAACCTGATGGAGGCAGTGCAGAGGAGAGGAGAGCTACAAAGATGCTTGAGGGTCAACCAGGAAGCTTGCATGAACAAAGACTGGAGAATTTAAACATAAAATCTGATGGCAGATAAGGACCGCTTGGCCCACCCAGTCTGCCCAGTTCCCTACCTATTGGGTAAGTTGCAGATCCTAGTTAACTAGCAGCCTACTTCTTTCTCCCCCCACCCCCTAGAATTGCCTTATGACTGTCCCATGCATGCTTGAATTCAACCACTGTTTATGATTCCACAACCTCCTCCAGAAGGCTGTTCCATGCATCCACAACCCTCTCTGTGAAAAAATACTTCCTTACATTACCTCTGAGCTGCCCCCCATCTTCAAATTGTGCCCCTTTGTTCTTGCACACCTCTTTTTTTGAAAGATGCTACCCTCTTGGACTTTGTTGATTCCCTTGAGGTACTTAAAAGTTTCAATCATGTCCCCCCTCTCCCTCCTTTCCTCGAGGCTATACACAACAAGCTCCTTTAGTCTCTCTTCATATGTCTTCTGGTGCAGACCCTGCACCATTTTAGTTGCCCTCCTCTGGACAGCTTCCATCTTGTCTATGTCCTTGCAGATATTGGGTCTCCAGAACTGCACACAGTACTCCAGATCGGGTCTCACCAGCTGTCTGTACAGAGGGATAACAACTTCCTGTTTTCTACTGGTGATGCCTCTCCCTATGCATCCCAGTATCCCCCCAGCCCTCCTTACTGCCCTCTCACATTGCTTGCCTACCTTTAAGTCATCTGATATGACTATGCCCAGGTCCCTTTCCATTTTGTTGTTGTTAGTATCTCACCCCCCATTGTGTACTCTTCCCCTTGGTTTTTGTTTCCAGGTGCATTACCTTGCACTTCTTAGCATTGAATCTAAGCTGCCATACCATTCCTTTAACCTTGCCATGTCCCTTCTTATCCTTTCCACCCACCTTGAGTATCAACTCTGTTGCAGATCTTTGTGTCATCTGCAAAGAGACATACTTTTCCTTCCAGTCCCTCTGCAATGTCGCTTATAAAGACATTGAAGAGGACCGGTCCTAATACTGAACCCTACGGTACCCCACTAGTAGCCCCCTTTCTTCAGAGTGGACTCCATTTACTATTACCCTCCGTGTCCTATTCTCCAGCCAATTCTTTACCCAGGCTATCATCTTGGGACCCACTCCCAGGCTGGCTAACTTGTATATTAATCTTTTGTGTGGGACTGAGTCAAATGCCTTGCTAAGGTCTAGGTAGGTCATGTCCACAGCCCCTCCCTGATCTACTACTTTGGTCACTCAGTCAAAGAAATCTATTAGATTCGTCTAGCATGACCTTCCCACTGTGAATCCATGCTGCCTCCTTCGGTCCTGTGCCCCTCTGGCCTCTAGGTACTAGCCAATTCTTTCCTTCAGAAGTAAACATGTACTGTACTCACTCATGCAAAGAATGGAGTTGGGGGACATGATTGAGACCTTCAAATACTCAAAGGTATTAACATGGTCAGTCTCAGAGATTTTTTTAGATTCCATAAAAACAAGAACAAGCATTTATCAATGCCGAATGTTCGCCACTGATATTGCTGTTGAAAATTTTCATCTAATGCAAAACAGGCTAAAGCCTGACATGGATAAATTACTTGTTTGTCTACAATTGAACTAAAACTGGTTATGCTCTGCATGATGCAATTCACAACTGAATATTAGCATATCCCATCACAACAGTAGAGACTTCATGGGGTTTCCTTATCCTCTGCTGGGAGAATTTAATTCATGAAGTATGATAAAATGGAAGCCAATCAACTCTTGAATAATTGTGGGGTTCTTCTATCAAGTGTTAATTTCAGAAAGAATAAAGAACACTGAAATACAGCTTATTGTTACCATCATGAATCATCATAACTAAGAAAACAGTAAGAAAGACAATAAACAGAAATTAGTTGTTTATAGAGTTTCTTCACATATAATAGTAATAAGTAATATTTGACACCCCCTCCCCCAACACCACCACTTGCACTTTTATAAGGCTAATATCTGGTAGGAATATGAAATGATTAGGGAACTACTAATCACAAGTTAATTTTGTTCTTCTTTTTTTTTCTTATCAAGTTGCATTAATGTAGAAATGTATGAGAAATCTTATGATTTGAAAGATGATGTAGTCAGTGGAATTTGAGATGGTACATGTCAGTACTCAGCTGGGAATCAGACCTTGCAGAGCATATCCAGTTCTTGTCCAGTTAGGAACTGACAATTTGTATAGACAAAGCTCTAGCCTGTTTTGCCTTTCATCAAGTAAATTGCTTATGGTGTCTGCCTCTTCTCTTTCAGATCTGCTTATTGCTAACCTATAGTGTGTATGTTAAAGAAGACATGAGGTTCCCTTTCAGGTCTACTTCCAGGAGGAGTGACTTTCACAAATAGAACAAACAATAGCACAAGACTAGCAGGAATTTAAAAATAAATTAAGAAAGAGAAGTGGTTGGCTCTCTACTCTGCTTCAGGTTATCAAAGCATTACGTACTAACATAGAAACATAGACATTATCTGCAGATAAGGACTTCTTGATCCACCTAGTCTGCCCTATTTTACCTACCTACTGTGCCACCACAGACCCTACTTGATCACCGGTCTTTCCCCTTGCCTTATATCTAAGGCCCCTTTGTGTTTATCCCATGCATGCTTGAATCCTGTTACCATTTTAGCTCTCACTACCTGTGCTGGGAGGCTGTTCCTGGCATCCACCACCTTTTTCTTGAAGAAGTAGTTCCTCACATCTGCTCTGAGTGTCCCACCCTCCAGCTTCATAGCGTGATCCCTTGTCTGCAAGCATTTTTTTCTATGTAAAATGCTACTCTCGTGTACCTTATTTATACCTGTGAGGTATTTGAACATTTCGATCATGTCCCACCTTCCCCCTTTCCCTCCTTTCCTCTAGAGAGTACATATTTAATTCCTTGAATTTTTCCTCACAGGGCTTTTGATGCAGGCCCTGCACCATTTTGATTGCCCTCTTCTGTACTGCCTTGACCTATCTATGTCCTTCTGGAGAGGGGGCCTCCAGAACTGGACACAGTACACAAGGTGGGACCTCACCATCAATCTATACAGGGGTAACATTACTGCACCTCCTTATTTATGCTGGTGCTACCCCTCCCTATGCACCCGAGCATCCTGTTAGCTTTCCCCAGGATTTCATTGGAGAACACTGAGACACTGGACGTAGAACACTCAGCTACCTGAACTCCCGAGTGCAGAAGAATTTTCATGGCTTGTTTTTGTTCAAAGTAAGAGGCATTGCAATGCCGAGGCAATGCCTTTTACTTTGAACAAAAACAAGCCATGTAAATTCTTCTGCACTCAGGAGCTCAGGCAGCTGGGCACAGTGTTCTACATCCAGTGTCTCAGTGTTCTCCAATGAATGCTCTGATAGACTGAAGCAGAGTGAAGAGGAGGGCTAATTGCTTGACACTGTACTTATCTCGTTGTACAAACTGTTACAGAAACCCATCTATAAAATAGTTTCAGCAGTGCTGAAAAATTTTTTTTAATAGAAAATTAGCATCTGCTGTTGGAGAGCATAGACACAGTGATAAAGGCTCCCCTATCTCAATGTTCTGCTCTGAGGAAGTAAGCATGCCAACATTACAGGTACGCATGAACTCCAGAAGCACCAAATTCAAAACATCTGGTTTTGGTGCAAAAATATACCTACTACAGAAACACAACAGAATAATGTCTTTAGATTGAGCACTACAAGCATACTAACCACAAAGTACTGAAACCATGTTATGCAAGAGGATGTTTTATATCATAAAAAATAGTGTAAAACTAATCAGACTCACTCTGATGGATTACCAATATTTTGCAGAGCACATCCTCGGTTGCATAGCAGCTCCCTGGAGCCACACACTGCACAGGCTCCTTTCAGAGCAATCCCTCCCCCATGGAGCGACCACATCCTCGACTGCACAGCAGCTCCCTGGAGCCACATGCTGCACAGCTACCTGGAGAAAATTACTTGCACACTACCTGCAGTGTAGCCCATCAATGCTACACGTTGACTGCCCACCCACTCCTTCACCCACCCACTCTGGTCTGTCCCTATGTTTATAGGGAGGTACTGGTAAAGTGACCAACCATGTGATCCAACCTATCGGTGTCTAAGTCTCCGAAGTGCCATTAGCTTGTTATACTAACTCTCCTCTAGGAGTTGCTAGTGAAGTTTCTAGCCTCTCTCTTCTCTCCCTGTGATTTTCTCCCGCTAGTCCCTGTCCACCACTCCCTAGTGCAACCCTTCAGTACCTCTAGTAACTGCACAGTTTCTCAACTTGGCAGAGGCCAGTCTTGAACCTCCTACCTTCCACAGCAAGGGCAGCCACCTTACCACTGCACTATTCTTGCAGCCACACTCTCCTTCTGTGTCTTCGCGATACACATTAATCTCGACCACAACTTCTAAGCTCATCGCCACTTTAGTCCTTAAGTGGCTCCTCCCCTTTTTTCTCTTTGCTTTACCTACTTTCTGTTTCCACCACCTATTGGTGTCCTAACTACCCTGTTCTAGCCCTGTATAGGAACTGCTTGCTCCGTCTGTCTCTCCCTGCATAACCATGGACCTTACTCATCATGGGCCTTCACCCCCAGAACTCTCCCTTCTCCTAATTGTAGGTCTACTCCTAATCACATACCCCATGCCCTTCTTAGCCTGTCCCTACCCCTTTGGCTCACTGCCTTCCTCTCCTTGTGATGTCATCTGCCCTATAGGCTCAATGATTGCTACCCCATTTAAGGCAACATCCCTGTCCTCACCGTTGCTGCTAAGCTTACACGACATATACCCCATTCCGCCTGCACTTCCAAACTTGCGCTTATTCAGCAACAAATCTGGAGGACCTAGGGGTAGCTCCCACACCCTCTCACAGGCCTGCAAGCTTCTGAAATGGAATGCCCTTAGGCTAGCCTGGCTAATCCTGATGCTATCTGGGAACATACACCTAAACCCAGGACCTAGGTTGACTCCACCCAATGCCAGAGGAAAAAAGGCAGATGGCTTAACCATAGCCACAATAAACATCTTTAGCCTACTGGTGAAACACGACACCCTACAGGTCTAGGTATTGCAGCATAAACCAGACATCCTGTCTATTGTTGAAACTTAGCTAACCCTGAGGGTTCCTGATTTGGCCATACAGTTGAGAGGTACACCTCCTTTAGACAGGACAGAGTTGGCAAGTCAAGCAAAGGATGCATTGTTTTCATCTGGAACACCCTCCAGGGTCACACCCTTCCAAGTCCTACCCTCAGGGGTAACTCTCAACTCCTCCCTGTCCAGATATGACTTGGCACCTGGGAAAAATCCCTCCTTCTAGTCACCATTTACATTCCTTCCAAAGAACATTCTCAGGGCTTTAGAGCAACCCTAGATTACCTCTCCAGTCTGCGTAAGGACCTGGAGGTCCTAATTCTTGGGGACCTTAATGTAAACTGGTTGGCCCCTGAGGCAACACCTGATGGCAGATAAGGACTACTTGACCCACCTAGTCTGCCTGTTTCCCTACCTACAGGATAAGCTGCAGATCCTAGTTAACCAACAGCCTATTTCTCCCTACCCCCCACAAGAATTGCTTTATGTCTGTCCCATGCATTCTTGAATTCTTCCACAGTTTTAGACCCCACAACCTCCTCAGGAAGGCTGTTCTGCGTCCACCACCCTCTCTGTGAAGAAATACTTCCTCACTTTGCCCCTGAGCCGTCCCCCCATTATCTTTAAATTATGTCCCTTGTTCTTGCACAACTCTTTTTCTGAAATATGCTACCCTCTTGGACTTTGATGATTCCACTGAGGTACTTAAAAGTTTCTATCATGTCCTCCCCTTTCCTCAAGAGTATACATATTAAGCTCCTTTAGTCTCTCCTCATATGGCTTCTCTTGCAGATCCTGCACCATTTTAGTTGCCCTCCTCTGGACAGCCTCCATCCTGTCTATGTCCTTGTGGAGATGGGGTCTCCAGAACTTGACGCAGTACTCCAGATGGGGTCTCACCAACTGTCTGTACAGAGGGATAACAATTTCCTGTTTTCTGCTGGTGTTGCCTCTCCCTATACATCCAAGTATCCTCCAGCCCTCCCTACTGCCTTCTCACATTGCTTACTAGCCTTAAGGTCATCTGATATGATTACCCTCAGGTCCCTTTCCATTTTTGTTGTTGTTACTACCTCACCCCCACCCCATTATGTAATCGTCCCTGAGGTTTTTGTTTCTGAGGTGCATTATTTTGGCATGACTCAACTGGTTGACTCCCCTACATGTTCGAATTACCACACCAGTTCCTGCACTCGCCTCGACTGGGTAATTACCAATCACCCAGGAAGAATAACCAGTACTGTGGTCCTCCCTGACAGTAAAAGTGACCACTCTCTGCACCTGGACAAATAAGACCCCTAAATCCCCCCCAGATCTATAACTTCAAGGATCCTTAAGGCAGGGCAAATAGGCCCTCTAAAAACCCACCTAAGACTCCAACATTGGTCCACCATCTACTCTACTAATGACTGTGACACTGCACTTGAACAGTTTGTGCAGACTTTCAATGCATCCTATAATATCTATGCCCTATTTAAAAAATGATTTGTGAAGGGTTCAAATAAGTCTTGGATCACCCCTTCCATTCTTGAATTTATGAAGTCAAGGGGTCACTTTTGGCATATAGACCAAAGCACCAGCTCTCACACTGATGCTCAGAACTAAAGAGCTGCATGTAATAAATGTACCTCTGTCATTCGAGCGGCTAAGAGCCAGTACTTTAAGCAGGAACTTAAAAACTCCTGGGGAGGTGGTTGAACCTTCTGGAAAAACATTAAAGCTTTACCTGGCAAGCCTAGCAAAGCCCCCCATCTATGCTCAATGTGAAAGGGGAACTGATCCAGGACACAACTGTGATTGCCAACACCTTCAATAAGGTGTTCACGGATCTCAGTGAGGTGCTTCCTCCTGACTTCTTCAACTCTGAGGATATCCTGTGCCCTAAGTACAAGGTAGACACCCACTTGCCTCCTTCTCCCCCTTTTATCTTAAAACTATTCCATTAGCTGCAGTCAGAAAATACCTCTTGAAGGCAATCAGGAACTCCAGGTTGAGCGAGGATTCTCTTGACCTCAGGCTAATAGCCCTCATCTTGGATGAGGTTCTGCACCCATTAACCCACGTCCTTAATCTATCACTTATTACAGCCAAATTCCCCCAAATCAGGAAGCAGGCCATGGTCACTCCTGTTTTCAAAAGTAGTGACCGTATCATCCACACAAACTGCAGGTCTATATCAATTCTCCCCCCACTCTCCAAAGCTCTCAAAAAGATTGCCAGTGACCAGCTTGGGGACCACCTCAATAAGTGCCAAATTCAATGCAAGGAACAACATGGCTTCAGGAAACAGCACAGCACCATCACTGCTCTAATCGAGTATACCAGTTTCATACACGAAGCCTTCGACCAGGGGCACTTAGTTGGGGCAGCTTATATTGACTTAACTAAGGCCTTTGATACGGTCATTCATGAGCTGCTTCTCCATCATCTCTCTTACAACAGTCTCTCCTCTACAGCAGTAGGATGGCTTAGGAGCGATCTTGCTGGTCGATTCCGACAAGTACAAATCCTTGATGTACACTCTGAAGACTGTCCTGTTACTATGGGTGTTCCACAAGGGTCTACCTTGGGCCCTTTTTTATTTCTTTTATTTTTTATTCATTTATGCATTTTGTAAGCAAAACACTCACAATACATAGAATCCCAGAGGGCTAACCGTATACACTGCTAATATGAACCTCTTACTAAGGAGCAATGCAAAAGACCCCCTCATTAGTTACATGATAGGGGGATAACCAATAAATTGAATCTCTAAATATATGCCAAACACATGCAGCCCTGGAAGGACAACGGAGAATCATCCCAGAAAAATAAACATTTTCCTTTTTACCAAACTGACATTAAGTCTCAAAGATACCCCAAAATCCCAACCCATACGTATCTAATAGGAATATCCCTAGCCCATGAGAGTCAATAGTAAAAACAAAGGAAAAAAGCACTCTTACTCCAAATCTAACATTCCTATGTTAATACAGTTTAAATAAAATATTGTCCCTTCTTGCAGGTGCCCAGGCTTCACCAGGCATAGTATAATTTCCCCAATCAAAGTAAAGTTAAAGCAGCAAAGAAAAATGAATAGTTCCTTTTAACAAGCAATAGATGACTCCCTCTAACTAATTATTGTAGTCCCCAGATGTAACAACAGCAACTGCTTGAAGCCACTCAAATTCTTAAGTTTAAAAGCTGATTTCAATATGTTTGTATCAAAAGGAGATCAATACTTGCAAACAGCATTTCAGTCCTCATCAGACGAAAGTCCAGCTCCCTCCTCCTCCTCAGCCATCTCTTGGTCTATGCAAGCAACTAGCTTGACAGCCTCCTTAGGATCATTAAAAAGATATTGTTGACTGTTCCAGACCAGCCTAAGTTTGGAAGGTAAAAGTAACTGATGCTGTATTCTGAGTTGCCACAAATGACCCCTTATACCATCAAAATTTTTTCTCCATTGTCTGTTGCAATAAGAGAGATCCGGAAACAGCGCAATGCTATTTTCTCTGTAAGTCAGACTCCTCTTTCTTCTTGCAATTGATAATACTAGATCCCGATCTCCCACACCAGTGAATACTACCATAAGTGTTCTGGGAGTGGCAGCACCCATGGTTGTACAATAAGGAGTCACCCGGTAGGCCTGTTTGACCGAAAGTGGAGGATCCAATTCAGTAACTTTTAGCAAGAATGGTAGAAATGTTCTAATAAAGGCCAGACAATCCTCACCCTCAGATCCTCACTCAGTTCCAACAACCGGATATTCTTTTCTCTAGCCTGGTTTTCAACGATTTCTAACTGCTGCCGCAGTAAGATATTTTCTTTAATTAAATTAGCCGTGGCTTCAACAGATTTGAGCACTGAAGCCTCTGATCACTGGACTGTATTTACAAAATGATCCATTCTAGCTTCCAACGCAATTGCTCTCGGAGTAATAGTATTGAATTTCTTGTGAGTTCAAGATCTGTCTTTACCAACTGGTTTAATGTAGCATGGATAACACTGAGGGTGATTTCCTCTGACTGCGTAGCACTAGAGCCCGAGGTTCCCACACTCTGAGTAGTCCACCCTTCCACTTGTGTCTTCTTAGATGCAAAGAAATCTATCATCACCGAGATGCTCCTTTATTCTTGCGCATGTTGAAAGCCTTAGTGACCCTGGGACACTATGCTAAATCTCAACTCCAGAAACCAGGGCAGAAGATAACTTTTGTAAAAGATTTAAAAAGTCTCTCAGGAGCTCAGGGAATTTGCTGCTTCCACTTCAGCTGCTCAGCAGCGCCTCTCTATCTTAGGCCCTTTACTGTTCAGCATATTTCTAAATAACCTCCCCTCTGCATGCCTGGGACAAGTTCTCCTATACATGGATGGTGCGGTACTGTTTACCAGTCAGTCCAACCCTACCACACTTAAAGAACAACTGCAGTCCTGCTTCTCAACTGTGGAATCTTGCTTACTGAACCACAAGCTTCTTCTCAACTATAAGAAGACCAAATCCATGCTTTTTGCTGTACTCCAAAACTGCCACAAAAAACACAAAACCAACTACAAATCCACAACTCTCAAAATGAAACACTGGAAATTGTTCACTCCTGTAAATATCTTGGGGTTCCCCTTGATTGCACCCTTTCCTACTTATACCATATCGAGGTCATTGCCAAAACTGTCAACTCCAGAATATTTTTATTCATTTCAAATCGGGTTTGCACCTTGTCATGGGGGGGGGCAGATATCAAGACAGTTATTACAGTGCAGATTAAAACAGAGGATAACATTACAAGTGCAGTAAAAGGAACATTTAACATAGATACACTTAGGTTACATAATGTAGTAGTTTGTATGTTACTTTGGTTACATAATGTTACAAAATTGTGAGTTACACTCATGGTTATAATAGGTCCTCAGAGAAGACAGTGGGTTACATCCCTGTTTGGACCTAGTAGGGAAGGAGTAGGTCTGGGGGAAGGAGAGACTGTCCAGAGGATGTTGTCGAGCCAGGGGGCAAGGCGGGTGGGAACCACAGGCTCCTGCTGTGTAAGCACCGGCACTGTCTCACTGACGAGGCACTCAGACTAGCAGTGTCCCACTCTGTCACCTTGATTATTGATCATGGGCTAGTGGTTAATAGTGCAGCAACTGATTCAGCCCTTAATAGAATCAGAATTACCCTCAACAAGGCCTGTAGGCTGATCTTGCAGGCACACCGCATGACCCACACATGTGAGCTTTACTCTCACATTAGATGGTTCAATGTAGACAATAGGATTCAATACAAAGTCTGCCTCCTTGCTAAAAAGGCTACACAGGGCCTGACCACCCCAGGTGTCAAAGGTCTCCTGCTTCCCAAACTAAGTTCCAGGAACACCCATAATGTGAGCAGCCAGATGCTAAAAATATCATTCCACTGGACAACACAGGGTCAGCATTATTTCTGTTATAGGGCTCCTACCTGGCTTAATTGCCTCAGCACTGACTTGCTGTCCTATCCAAATATCGGCCACTTCAAATCTTTGCTGAAGGCCCACCTGACATCTAGCAACTCTAAGTGTGACTGTGGGATTAGCAATTAATCTCCCCCCTTTGGAAAAAGTACTCCCATTCCTCCCCAGAACCTTCCCCCTTGACAAGGCCTAGTTGGCTGCTTCCCCATCTCTTCCCCCCTTCCCCTTCCTTCCCTTACTCCTCTCTTTCCTCTACTCTCCCCTGGCTCCTTAATTATTGGAAATGCTTGTTATTATTGATATGCTTAATGACTATGGTACCTTAGGTCAGTACCGTAGGAAGGGTGGGGCTGGTGGTGCACCCACCCCGGGCGCATGCCTCTGAGGGGTGCAGTTTTCAAACCTGCCCAGTTCATTTAAATCACTCGCAAGGCTGCCTGTGTGCTGTAGCTTTAATTTCTTTTGTGTGTGTGTGTGCAATAACCAATGCTGACAGCAGGGGGGTTGCATCCATGGAGGACCATCAAGTGCAGGGGGGATCACATTGTCCTTGCTCTCTGAAGAAAAAAAATCATGTGGTGCACTGGTGCAGATTTGGCGCCGCTGCGGTCCCTATATAAAAGGTACGAGCAGACTTGTGTGGAGCATGTAGAGAGAGTGAGGTGGTTAGTGAGAGAAAGACAGAGATGAGAGAAAAAAAAATAAGAGATAGAGTGGTAAAGTGGAGTAGCCGTAGGAGGATAGTTAGAGTGAGTGACACTGAGGAGGTCAGGAGGACGATTGGGAATCTTTGGAGATGGGTGGAGCCGGAGGATGGGGACTGCATCCACCAGCCACCACTGCACCCTGCCTCCCACACCCCCCCTCACCCCTATGCACCTCCGGACTCCGGCGTGACGATCTTCGGTGGACCGGGAACACGTCTGCACTCTTCAAAGCCGACCGCGAACTGAGGAAATGCCGGTAAGCTGTATAATGTATAATGATAAGTTTTTTTCAATTTCTTTGCATATCTCAGGCATTTTGGGGAATTTTGGGCCCACATTTTCAACATGGGGTTTTTGGGACCCCTCCTCATGAATTATTGCACTGTCATGGCGTTATTCGGACCCGAAGGGTGATTTCGCAGTCACTGCACGAAATCACTTTTCAGGACCAAGTAATGAAATGACACTGCCACTGTTCATAAGGTGGGCTCTCAAAAAGCCTATGTTGAGCTACAGTGGAAAAATTCTTAAAATATCTGTTTCAAAATGGTGCGCAGTTCCTTGCGCTCTTAAGTTCATGAATTTTCAATATTTTCACTCCATATTTTCAACATTGCCATTTTACCACACCTCCTTATGAGCAGTACAGCTGTCATTTTTCACATCTTGCCCAAAACATGTTTCCGCCCATGTAGCGCACAATGGCGCAGTCGGTGTGCGAAATCAATGTATGGGACACATTAAGAAAATCACAGTGACACTTTTAATGAGCAGAGATCTTGAAATGGCTATGTTGAAAATTTGGTGAAAAAATTCCTAAAAATGACTGTTTTATGAGAGCGCGTTGCGCAGTTCCTATGCACGTTCGTAGGTTTGTGAATTTTCAATATTTTCACTCCAGATTTTTAACATTGCCATTTTATTACACTTCCTTATGAGCAGTATAGCTGTCATTTTTCACATCTTGCCCAAAACATGTTTCCGCCCATGTAGCGCACAATGGCGCAGTCGGTGTGCAAAATCAATGTATGGTACACATTAAGAAAATCACAGTGACACTGTTCATGAGCAGAGGTCTTAAAATGGCTATTTTGAAAATTTGGTGAAAATATTCCTAAAAATGACTGTTTCTGACGTGCGTGCGCAGTTCTCATGCACGCTCGTTAGTTTGCAAATTTTTTATATTTTCACTCCAGATTTTCCACATTGCCATTTTATTACACTTCCTTATGAACAGTACAGCTGCCATTTTTCACATGTTGCCCAAAATGTGTTTCTGCACATGTAGCGCACAGTGGTGCAGTCGGTGTGCGAAAGCAATGTTTGGGACAGATTAGGAAAATCACAGTTACACTGTTCATGAGCAGAGGTCTTAAAATGGCTATGTTGAAAATTTGGTGACAAAAGTCCATAAAATGACTGTGTTACGAGTCAGCATTGCGCAGTTTCCACGCACCCTCGTAAGTTCATGACTTTGTAATATTTTCAGTCCAGATTTTCACCAGTTGCATTTTTCCACACTTCCTTATGAACAGTACAGCTGTCATTTTTCACAACATGGCCGATATGTGTTTTCACACTTTCAGCGCAGAGATACATGGTCGCTGTGGGAGATCATTGCTCGGGACAGATAAAGAAAATCACAGTGACACTGTTCATGATCGGAGGTCCCAAAATGCCTGAGTTGACAATCTGCTGTAAAAAATGCCCACACTAATTACATTACGGGTGTGCGTTGCACAGTTTCTATGCACGCTCGTGACTTCACCAGTTTTTTTAATATTTTTACTGCAGATTTGCAACATTGCCATTTTTTTCACCTCCCCATGAACAGTACAGCTGTCATTTTTCACATCCTGTTCGGAATGTGTTTTTGCACTTGTGGTGCTAAATGCCGTAGTCGCTGTTTATAAGCAGCTTTCAGCTAACAAACTGATATTGCCACTGTTCATGAGGTGGGGGTCTCAAAAAAAACATGTTGAAAATTTGGAGTGAAAATACCAATGAATGCCTGCGCTGTTAGGGTTTCCAACCATAACGCCCCACCCTGTAGAGAATGACAGGCATCAGGGGTGTGACTTGAGATTCTTGCCTGTAATGCTCATACCATTCCACACCCTGCAACCAGTGAGAGGCATCGAGGTATGCCTTGGACTCTTCAGCCCCAAAGTTCACCCCATTCTCCTATACCGTACCCATCTCACCACATTTCCTGATGGAATGGGGTGCGCATAAGGGCCAAAGATCCCAAGGTACACCACGACACTTGTCAGTGTCTGCAGGGTAGGGTGTGGTGAAATGGCATGGCCGTTATGCCTGACGACTCAAAGGCACACCCCAATGCCAGTCACTCTCTGCAGGGTGGTGGTGGGGTTGGCTTCAGTTTAATACTTCACTGCCATTCCTATTATGCAGCTCTGTAACTTCTGCACTACCAATGCCAATGCCAGCAAGCAAACATTTGGCATTGACAAATGCTTGTTAGTATATTACCTCAACAAATTAGTGTTTGTGTGTATTAGTCAAGCCTGTTCTAGTCCACTGTCCTCCTGTCATGACTTCTAAGGCTTTATTCGTTCACAGATTATTGTCCATGTTATGTGCCTTTGCCTTATGTCACGTGGTACCCTACTACCTTGCCTGCAAATTATACTGCATGCATGACTGCATGTCTGCATCATTCCCAGCTGAGTGGGGGCCCAGTCAGCTGGGAAGGATGCCATGCAGTCATCAGTCATGTATAATTTGCAGACAGTGCTCATCAGGTGATGGGACACGGGGGGAAAAAATGAGGACATGTCATGAAGTAAATTGTAATTGTACAGTACTAGGTACTGTACAGGGTGGCTTATTAAAAAATATTGTCTCTTTAAAGAGCAGATGTGCACTGTAATTTTGTCAGTCACTCACAAACATATATGGTAGCTGATCTGCTCCAGTGTTGACAAGGGGTATTAACAATATCATGCACTTCAGTCCAGTAAAAAAGTTACAGGACCCCTAATGTGTGCACCAGGAAAAACAGCTGCTTCCTAAACCTGCTGACATGCCCACAGGGCAGGTAGTTATTGGAACATACACATAGCCCTAATTTTCTGACATCACTAAAGGGGGCTGTGGGTGCCTACCTGTGGGTGTGTCAGCAGGTTCAGGAAGCAGCTCTGTTTTCTGGGGTACATGAGTGTCCTGTAACTTTTACTGGACTGAGCGCATGGTATTTTAATACCCTCAACACTCGAGCACGCGCAGGTAGCATATGTTTGTGAGTGGCTGAAAAATTATGAAAAGCGATCTGCTCTTTAAGAAAAAGGTACAGTAGGCTTCTCTGTGGGAGCTGAGCATGTGCAGAATAATACTGTAACTGTACAAACTGGCTATCACAGATGGGCCAGCCATCTGTCCCAGTCCCAAAGAGAGCCAGCCAGTCCAGTAGTCACTTCAGTCTGGAGTGTGTGGTGATGGTGTCCCTTGACTCCAGTAATAACATTTTCTGACTGTTTATCATCAGCCTAGAGGATAGCAGCGCCAGCACAGAGGTAGTACTGGTAGTACACTGTACTTCCCGGGTCAGGTGGGACGGGTCCCTCCTGGTTTTGTTTGGGAGGAAATGAGTCAGTAGTTGCCAGAGTTCAGTTACTGACACACTCCCTCCCAAACAAAATTGGGAGGGACCCAACCGACCAGGGAAGTATAGAGCACTCAGTACCACTACTACCACTGCCTGGTGCTGCTATCCTACTAGGCTGATGATAAACAATCAGAAAACTTAATTCACTTAAATGAAATCGGCACTGCAGCTGGCAGGCCACCATTCCTATCAAAATGCTGTTCTACTACAGTTCCAAGGTCATGGAATGTGATTCCACCCTACTGTGGTGAAACAGCACTCTAGAATGAGTCAGATTCATTTTGAAAGCAAAAGAACTCACAAAACACAAGTTTAGTTTCTCACAGTACTATACACTATAAAAAATACAGGATTAGTAACTCTAGTATGCACAACCAGTGTGTTTTACCACCTCAGGGTTCTGATTCCCATGGACTTCTTGAGCTTTGCTCTGGAGGTGAGAGGGAATAAAACCCTCTGTGGCAGAATACACTGGTTCTGCGTAGTTGCCCATCCAGTATTCTCTATACTGCTATTACTTATTAAAAAAATTTGTTTAAAAAAAGAGTGTTAAAACTTCATACTTGTTGCATATTTTTCTTGTGTAGGAGATTTTTAATAAAATAGTTATTCCACCAACAGTTAATATGAATTTATGAATGTAGCATTCAGTCATTCAGCAGTGCTGGACAATGGAATGCTGACAGGAACAAATAAATCCATGTGATGTCCCATCCCACCATTGTGAGTGATTTAGCTAGGGTATACTCCTTTAGTCTCTCCTCGCCTCATCTTCATATGCTTATGCAGACCCTAGTGCACTGTTTAGTTGCCGTCCTCTGAACTGCTTCCATCCACACACACCTCTCAACTTCTATGAATTCCACATAGCGCTATGATTTTCACACTCAGAAATGCATCCTTGTTCTGCATAGGTTTACTGATGTTCCTCATAATGTTAGAGCTATTTCTGGACACACAAACTATTAAATAATTGAACTAAGTTGACAGAAGCATTTCTTATCACTAACTATATGGGGCCACTATATGTAGACATATTATTGTATAAAATAAGAAAGTGCTACACATTCTGACCCTTTGCTATGATTTTTGAAGGTCAGTGCTATGATTTTAAATGCTGAGAGGTTGAGAGGCATGCCTCCATCATGTCAATGTCCTTGCAGAGCTGGAGATCGGGTTCCAGAACTGCACACAGTACTCCATATGGGGTCTCACCAACTGTCTGTGTGCACAGAGGGTCAGGGATAACAACCTCCTGTTTTCTCCCTATGCATCCAACTCGAGAATCCCCAGCCCTCTTTACTACCTTCTCAAATTGATGGCATTGTTGGTCAGCCACTTGTCCACAACAATTGTGGCTGCATACTCTGATGCCAGTCAGCCAGCATCTCATATTTTTTTTATTATTTTTATTTATTACAGTATCAGAATTACAACCCTTTGAGTCAAAGACTCATTTACAAAGGCTCATTGTTGTACACAGATTAGAACGGGGCAGGAGAAACGTACAGTGAGTGGAAAAGAGACAGCAGTGCAGGAAAAGTAGCAATGCAATAATATTTGCAATAATAATTTGTACAATTAAATATAAGTGGGGAGGGCCATATCAGGGAGAGAATGCCCCTTCTTGCAGGAGACAGGCCTATACATGATGGTAGCTAAGCAAGGAAGGAGTGATCATAGGGTATATATACTTTGAAGACATTACATACGGTAGAGGTAGACAGCAGGAGTGTGGTGCAGAACTCAAAACTTGCAGGTACAGGCCTATACATGATTGTAGAGCAGCAACCGTGAGATACTCCATGGGAGCAAAATATTCCTTTAAAATCAGGGGTAGGGAACATATAACAAAAGCATATTTTTTCTTCAAGGTAAGCCCCAAAACTCGCCACAGAGCATGTAAACCCCTCAGAGCTTCTGGGGGCCTTGTGGGCCCCAGACCTCGGGCTCTTTTCTGGGGGGGGGAGGCGCAAAATTTGTCTCTTGCCCAGGGCACCAAAATGCCTTCCTACGGCACTGCCTTAGGTACTGTATTTTGCCTAGCCATAATAGTTGTTCAATTTCTGTCTTTGTAACATTGTACATTTTTGTTGTTTGTTTCTTGTTATGATGCGAAACCTTTGTAAATGAGCTTTAGCTCAAAGGTGTTTTCCCAGTAACAAATAAATAGTATTCAATGTCCCATTAGTTATTTATTGTAATTGAGATACTGAAAAACTTAAAATATGTCTCTGTATCATCAAAATTTAGAATATTTGGGGAATAGCAATTTGTTTTTGCCAGGCCAGTCCCTGAGTTTTGGTCTCCACTATAAACATACTTACACCATTGCCTTCAAAGCACCAACACCTATGTTGCAAACTTCTAAGTGGAGTAATTAGAAATATGCAGTGTGGAATGAAAATATTTGTAGCTATATCTGCTGAATGGGTAATAACTCATGAGCAGATGATGCTCTAATGTGGTCAGATAGAAAAGTTGATAATAATACAATATAAAAAATACAGAGACCTCATTAATGAACTCACAGCAAAAATACAAAAACAAAAAATGTTGTGGTGCTACCACTAAATGAAATTTCATCCCTTCAGCAATACATGGTCACTATTTTCTGTACATACATACTGACTTCACAATGAAATTTGACAGCACAATGAAACCAAAGCTTATCCAGAACTGGCAAAATATAACACATAGAGATAGTGGGGGACATACTTTATTCAGAGCCGGCCGACTGTACGAGCATAACAGTGCGTCATGCAAAACAGATGTGCCGGCTGACTCTGTTGCCATATTCACCCAGAATGCACAATCGGCACAGATCGCGCAAACTGTGTGAAAATGGGACCTTGAATGCACAGCACAAAGCAATGGCTGCCATGTGTGGCCAATGCATCCAGGGGTTGGGGCTGAAGACAGCCAATGGAGGATGCATGGCACATACCTGGATGTGCCATATCCCCCATGAGTGATATTCAGCCCAAATATGCTAATGAGCTCATTGGACATGCATGGTGCAATGGAGCCTCATGCATGTCCAGTATGGGCTCATTAGCATGGCTGTGCCTAGTGGAATGCACTGGACTAGCCCCCTCCCAGCACCGATGGCTGTACAAAGCACACCAGCCTCCATTCCATAGTGTAACCTTGTTCACCCCTCACCTGCCTGACCACAGTTCTGCAATACACTCAACCTGCCTTACATTTCCATAGTGTAGGGTCCCCCCTTCCAGCCCCGATCCCCGATTGTAATGCTTACAGTGCCCGCGCCTCTGTTCCATAGTGTAGTATGCCCCCCAACCCTGCCCTCATCCCCAATCAAAAGAGAAACAACCCTCCATCAAGCCCCATTCCCCACTGGAATTAAAATGTGCCCTCATCCCCGATCATAATAAAGCCATAGCCCCTCCCAGCCCTGATCATCGATGTTCAAAATAATATACAGAATCCCCCAGTATTTCCATATTGTAGTGGCCTCCCCAACCCGTCAGGACCAGACACCCACAACCCCACTCCCCCCAACCCATCTGGAGTTGGTGACTGGCTCAGCCCTCTGTACACCACTATAACCAGCCGTCAACTGAACTGGCACTGCAATGTACTGTACATAGTGCGCGCTCAACCAATGAACGTGTACTATGTACAGTACACTGTATCATTCCATTGTGCTGTTAGATCATGCACCAGTAGGTCTGGTATATTCCTTGGGTGAGGGTTTGAGCCCAGACACTCTCTGGCATCTCAACACTCAACTCCTGCAAACCCCCGAAACGTTAGTCCATGTCAAAGATTTTTTACAGCATTTTCTGCAGCAGAACGAAGGGTCTGTAGCCCAGGTTGATATTCATTGAGCAGCACTCAAATGTGACTCTCTTCTACCTGTGTTAAGAGAAATAAGGCCAAGTTAGATTTGCTCCTTCATGGTATTTGAAGTCTGGAAGGTTCTTTGAGTTAGGCATCGGCTGATGAAGATTAGCCAGACTTAATATTTTATGGGATCAATATGCTGATGTATCAGCTCAGAGAGCTGAATTAGCGATTCACCAAACAAAACTGAAATACCTAGAATCCAGTGAGTGAGCCAGAAAACTCTTATCTTTAAGACTACACCAGGCTGAGATGTCTAAATGTATTCTAAGAATATGTGTAAATTTAGAGAATCAAGTTATTACCCAACTGAAGGAAATGGTCGCAGTATTCTGGTCATATTATGCTGATTTATATTCAGCCAAATATGCAGAAGTTACTGCCCTGAAAATATGGTTTCTTTTTTAGTCTCTGTCCCCTTACCTGTATTTAATCCTGCTCAAAGCACCTTGTTGGGTAAGCCACTTAATCTGATTGAAGTACAACAAGCTGTTCATCAATTGTCCTTAGATAAGGCTCTCAGTCTGGACGGTCTGAGTAATAATGTTTTTATTGCTTGCCTTCCCGAACTTGCACCATTGTTTATGAGAGTTTATAATTTCTGGTTTTCCATTGGTGTTACTGATCCCACTTTCTTGGAGGCTTTGGTCACCCTTATTAAAAAACCTGATAGAGACCCACTTATATCGGACAGTTATAGAAACATACTGTAGAAACATAGAAGTTAAAGGCAGATAAGGACCACAAGGCCCATCCAGTCTGCCCATTTCTTTTTCTACCTTTTAAATGTGCCATCGGCCTTTGCTCTGTCAATGGCCTATCTATTCATGCTCATCTGTATTGCTCCCTTATGCCTATCCCATGCCTGTTTGAAGCCCTGCACTGTATTCATATCCACCTTTTCCTGAGGTAGCCTGTTCCCTGCATCCACCACCCTTTCTGTGAAAAAGAACTTCCTCACATTGCCCCTTAATCGGCCTCCCTCTAATCTCATGCTGTGTCCTCTTGTCCTGCCAGTTTTCTTATATTGAAACATGTTAGACTCTTTCACCTTGTTAATGCCCTTAAGCTGTTTTAATGTTTCGATCATATCACCTTTCTCACTCCTTTGCTCTAGGGTATACATATTGTGCTCCTTTAATCTGTCCTCATATGTTTTCTGATGCAGTCCCTGCACAATTTTGGGTGCCCTTCACTGGACTGCCTAAATCTGGTTAATGTCCTTGTAAATGTGTGGCCTCCAGGATTGCACGCAGTACTCCAGATGGGGCCTAACCAGTGTCTTGTAAAGAGGGATTATTACCTCCCCCTTACGACTTGTGATACCCCTACTAGTACACCCCAACATCCCCCTAGCCTTACCTACTGCTTTAGTGGTCTGCTTGGATGATTTCAGGTCATCGGTGATGATGATGCCCAAGTCTCTTTCTTCCCTTGTGACTGCCAGCAACTTCCCTGCCAGCCTATAGATGGCTTCAGGGTTTCTCTTTCCTATGTGCATGATCTTGCACTTCCTTACATTAAACCCCAGTTGCCACACTTCCAACCATTTTGCTAGTTTACCCAGATCTCTTCTCATTCTACCCACCCCATCTGGATCATCTACTCTGTTGCAGATCTTGGTGTCATCTGCAAACAGACAAACTCTACCCTCTAGTCCATCTATAATGTCATTGATGAAGATATTAAAGAGGACTGGCCCCAGGATTGATCCCTGACGTACCTCACTTGTGACTTGTATCTCTTCTGACTGTATACCATTTACCACCACTCTCTGTTTTCTGCCCGTCAACCAGTTTGCCACCCAGTTGATCAATCTCTGACCCGCCCTGAGCCTACCCAGCTTATTAATCAATCTTCTATGTGGAACAGTATCGAAAGCTTTGCTGAAGTCAAGGTAGGTGACATCAACTGTTCCCCCTTTGTCCACCACTCTGGTTACCCAGTCAAAGAAATCTATGAGATTAGTTTGACAGGACCTTCCTTTTGTAAACCCATGCTGTCTTGGATCCTGTGCTCCTATGGATTCCAGGTGTTTCACTATCCTTTCCTCAAGGAGTGCCTCCATAATATTGCTCACTACTGAGGTAAGACTGACTGGTCTGTAGTTCCCTGCCTCCTCCCTGCTACCACTCTTGTAGAGTGGGATCACATGAGCCCTTCTCCAGGCTTCTAGGACCTCTCCTGTGCTCAGAGACTCACTAAACAGTTCTGATAATGGCTCTGCTAGTTCCACTCCTAGCTCCTTTAGTACCCGGGGATGCATGCCATCAGGTTCCATTGCCTTTTCCACCCTGAGCTTATCGAGCTCTTGTAGGACCCTTTCTTTTGTGAAGGGACTAGTGCACACCTCCCTTCCCACTGTGTCCATGGTGCTGAGCTGTGGACCCTGCTCTACCTTCTCTTCAGTAAATACTGAGCAGAAGTATCTATTTAGGATAGATGCTTTTACATGGTCCTCCTCCTCACATGCCCCCTTTTCTCCTTTGATCTTAGCAATACCCCATCTGGACTTTCTCCTTTCACTAATGTATCTATAGAAAGTCTTGTCACCTTCTTTTACTGTTTGTGCTAGTGTTTCCTCGGTTTGGGCCTTTGCCTGCCTTACTGCCTTCCCTGCTTCCCTTAGGGAAGTTTGGTATGCCTCCCTATGTTCATCCCACTGCGTTCCCTTATATTTCCTGAAGGCCAACCTTTTGGCTCTGACCTTTTCTGCTACTATTTTTGAGAACCAAAGTGGCTTCCTTTTTCTTTTGCACTTCCTTTTCTCTCTAACACAATGGGATTTTGCTTCAAGTATTACATCCTTAATGCTTGCCCACTCTGCCTGTTCCCCCTCACCTGTATTTCTTTTTGCCAGGGCTAGTTTAACTCTATTGGCCATCTTATCTTATCGTCCCATTTCCTTGTTAAACATGGACATTAAAATTTTGTCTAAAATACTAGCTAATTGTCTGACCCCAGTTATGGACTCGCTCATAGGGCATGAGCAAGTGGGTTTCATGAATGGAAGGTTATCTAGCAACCACCTCCGGAAGCTTCATTACCTCACTTCTGCATCCAGGGAGGGCAGGGTCCTGGTGGCTTTGGTCTCTCTGGATGTGGAAAAAGCTTTCTATCATGTCTCATGGTTGTATTTGTTTGCTGTTTTGCTCACATTCGAGCTCCCTTCTGAATACGTTCAATGGGTTAAAATTTTGTACAGCACTCCCACTGCTCATATATGATGTAATAGCACCTTATCTTAACCCTTTCCCCTTAAGTGTGGTACCCTGCAGTGTTGTTCCTTGTCCCCTTACTGTTCAACTTCTATTTGGAACCCCATACATAAATTAAGCAATCTTAAAGGGCTTAAGGGGATCTCAGTTGTTGGGATGAGGTACATCCTGTCTGCTTATGCAGATGATCTACTATTGCATCTGGAAGACCCTGTGAGTTTTATTCTGATTTTATTTAGAATAGTTTGTTCTCACATATCCTCATATAAACTTAATATTTATAAGACAAAGGTATTTCCCCTTAATAATTTGGTATACAAAAGGGATATAATTAATTTAGGCCTTACCCCGGAGCCGAAAGTTTTAAATTACCTAGGCATCTGAATAACTAGATCCATTCTGAGCAAGATCAAGGAAAATCTCACTCAATTGCCGAACCTGCTCCAATTGGATTTTGAGAGATGGTCTGCATGGTTTTTGTCCCTCTGGGGCAGGATTAGTATAATTAAAATGAATGTTTTGCCCCACTTGCTTTACCCTTTGGGAATGTTAGACTTTTACTTTTCTATGCCCTGGTTAACTCCCTTGCAATGACTGATCAACACCTTTTTGTGGAAGAGCTCAGTAGTCCATAGGGACTACAACAAATTAACGACTCCTAAAATTAAGGGAGGTCTTTCTCATCCTAATGTATTTTTATACTATAGAGCTTTGCATGTGAGTAAGTTCCCCCAATGGGGGCTGAATAATGTTCACCTTCAAACTTCAACCTACATCCTATTATGGCTGGAGATTGAAAATGGGATGGTTTCTAAAGCTGGTTGTTCTCGCCTCAACTTGCTTCATGTAAAGACCTCCTAGCTTCCCAGAGTCCTATGTTCCATGCAGCTGAAATAGTCCCTTAAAGTGTGGTCTCAGTTCCAACAATATTTGTCCCTACCCTGGAACAAGGTTAGGACCCAACCCATTTTAAGCAACCTGAATATTAAAATTGCAAATTGAAAGATACATATTTCCTTTTGCCCAAGTTGAAAGATTGTCCCATTTCATCTTTTTTTAGAAGGAGATGAAATTCTGCTCTTTCAAGATTTTCAGACTGGCTTTCACCTTCCCAACAAGGCATATTTTAAATGTTTGCAGATTACCCATGCTATCCTAGCTTATATGGGCCCGAAACCTTGGATATCTGTGGATCAAGCAGTTGATGACAGTCTTTTTCAAATTGTAGTAAAGCCACATGCAGTATCTGCATTATGCAAGTTATTTCAGACTTTGGATCCTCATTTACCCATTGGTGTTTGCTATTATTGGGTACAGGCACCTGATATTGCAGATCATTAGGATGTATTGAGATTTATCTGACTTAACTTATATAAATTTGTGAAGCAGGATAGGTTGCAGCTAACACAGTTTAATATATTACATGATGTCTATTTTACCCCTGCTAAACTATATAGGATGTGTAAATTGCCTTCTCCAATTTGTGTTCGGTGCAAAGAAGCGTATGGGCATCTGCACTTCATGCTATGAGAGTGTGTCAAAATAGTACCCTTTTGGACTTCGATCAAAAATGCTTGTCAGACCAACAACTGTGGGAACAGCTGGGCCTTAACTTTAGAGACCAGATTTACAATACGAGAGCCCACCCGCTACAGCTTAAAGGTGATAGATATAATACGCTGGTACGAAAGCACTGGTTCTCAGTAAAAGTAGTTCAAATTTGGAATGAACTGCCGATTGAGGTGGTAGGAAGTAAAACTATGGTGGCTTTCAAGCATTCTCTTGACTGCTATATGAATAGTAAGAACATCACGGGGTATTAGTAGATATCGATGGTGAGCTAAAATGGACTTCAGTCTTTATAGAGCTCAGAGTAACCTAAGAAACCTATGAAACCTCAGACCCTTTATTAGGTTTGGAAGATCTATTTTCTCCCTCAATTTGTATGCTGAGTCATTTTCCATCTGAGACAGTAAGTATTCGAAAAGCCCATATGTCTTTCATAGCAGCCACAGCAAAAGTTGTTATCTTGCATCATTGGAAGGATGCCTCCACCCCTTCCTTTATAGAATGGCACCGTGAGATCCTAACTGCACTTATGTTGGAAAAGCACATTGCAACCATGAGAAAGCAGGCCGACCTTTTTCACAATAGATGGGAACCTCTTTATGCTCTCTTGACAGTCAATGTGCCAAGTTTGATTTCTTAATCACCCTTGAATATTGTCTATTATCAGTCAGTTTCTGTGCCTATCCTGTTCCCATGTACTCCAGGGCTATGTACGGGTGGGTGGGTGGAGGTCGGGGTTCGTTTATTATTCAGATTACTTTATCAGGTATAAACTTAATAAAGTATTTTAAATTCCACCCTCTCACCTTCCACCCCTGCCCCCACTCCTCTGGTGAGTCTGCTCCTCCCTCCTTACCTCTCCCCTCTCCCCCTCACCTGCTATCCTCATACCTCCCCCCCCCGCCAGTTTAATTATTCGCAATAATGCTTGCCCATCTTGGCACTTGGGGCTCCTCCTCTCCCCTTCTTGCACTTATCTACTGCTAACCCTATTTCCCTGCAGGCAATTGATTGGTTTTCTTCATTCAAGCATCCTATACCCGTAAGTGTTTTGTTAGCCCCTGCTTCCCATATCCTCACTGCTTCTGTAACATGTTGAATCTGCTGTATCCACTACCACTGTAATTTGTACCACTTCGTTTGTATTGTTATCATGATGTGAAAACTATGTAAAGAGCTCTGAGCTCAAGTGGTGTTATCCTGGACTTCAATAAATTAAAAAAAAAATAAATAAATAAAATTAAAAAAAGAAGCCAGTGATCCATCATCTTCCTCCCCGTGCTCGCTCAGTGAGGAATAAGCTTTGGCTCAGTGAACAGGGCATTCTGTCACGTCACGTGGAATAAATAAAAATATAAAATAATAAAATCCTTGAAGGGAAAGTACTGTATCTGAGAGGGTTAGGCCAGGCAGGTCCCTGATTCTCTGTTGGCAGCAGCAGTGCCTGAAGCATCAGCCTGTAGCTTATGTGGTGTGTGAAATAAATTCTCTATGTGTGAAATAAAATCTGCCAGCCAGTCACCAGTGCCACTTCTTGCATTGTGTCTGTGTGTCACCTCCCCAAGAAGCCAGCGATCTGTCATCTTCTTCCCTGTGCTCACTTGGTCTGGTATGAGCTTTGGCTCAGTGGGCAGGGCATTCCATCACATCAAGTGGAATAAATAAAAAAATTAAAAAAATACTAGTAGGGCAAGTACTGTGTCAGAGAGGGTTAGGTCAAGAAGGGTCCCTGATTCACTGTTGGCAGTAGCAGTGCCTGCAGCATCAACCCATAGCCTAGGTGGTGTGTGAAATAAATTCTGTGTGTGTGAAATAAAATCTGCCAGCGAGTCACCAGTGCCACTTCTTGCATACTATCTGTGTGATACCCCCAACCCCCAAGAAGCCAGTGAACTGTCATCTTCCTCCCTGTACTCGCTCAGTGGGGAATAAGCTTTGGCTCAGTTGGCAGGGCATTCCGTTACATCACATGGAATAAATAAAAATATAACATATTAAAATCCTTGAAGGGAAGGTACCGTGTCAGAGATGGTTAGGCCATGCAGGGTCTCTGATTCTCTATTGGCAGCAGCAGTGCCTCCAGCATTGGCCCGTAGCCTAGGTGGTTTGTAAATAAATTCTGTGTGTGTGTGTGTGAAATAAAATCTGCCAGCCAGTCACCTGCATACTGTCTGTGTGACCCCCCAAGATGTCAGTCATCTGTCATCTTCCTCCCTGTACTCGCTCAGTAGGGTATAAGCTTTGGCTCAGTGAGTAGGGCATTCCTGCACATCACGTGGAATAAAAAAAAAAATTCCTTGAAGGGAAAAAGTACTGTGTCACAGAGGGTTAGGCCAGGCAGGGTCCCCCAGAATCTATCTGGGTATACTAGCAGCAGTGCCTGCAACATTGCCCTTAGCACAGGTGGTATGTGAAATAAATTCTGTGTGAGAAATAAAATCTGCCAAGACTGCCAGCCAGTCGTCAGTGCACCAGTGCCACTTTTGCATACTGTTTGTGTGATGACCCCCCCCCAAGAAGTCAGTCATCTGTCATCTTCCTCCCTGTGCTCGCCCAGAGGGGTATAAGCTTTGGCTCAGTGAGCAGGGCATTCCATCACATCATGTGGAATAAATAAAAAAAAAAAATCACATTCATGGTAATCACGGTCATGAATTTCACATTTGGCAACTATTTCTGGAAGCTCTGTCCCATACAGTATCTGAAGCCCTGGGAAGTGCTGCCACTGGTACATGATTACTTATCCTCATGATGAATCACATTCACGGTCACGGTCATCAAGGTCATGAAGAAGCTCACTTCCATCCAGTGTTTTAAGCTGCGGGAAGCACTTTCACTGTTACACAATTCCTCATAGAAACATAGAAACATATAAGCTGACAGCAGATAAGGACCGCAAGGCCCATCCAGTCTGCCCATTTTTTCTACTTTATGAATGTGCCATAGGCCTGTACTTTGCCACTGGCCTATCTATTCATACTCATCTGTATTGCTCCCTTATGCCTATTCCATGCCTGTTTGAAGCCTGCGCTATATTCATATTCACCACTTCCTGAGGTAGGCTGTTCCATGCATCCACCACTCTTTCTGTGAAAAAGAACTTCCTCACATTACCCCTTAATCAGCCTCCTTCTAATCTCATGCTGTGTCCTCTTGTCCTGCTATTTTTCTTATATTGAAACATGTTAGACTCTTTCACCTTGTTAATGCCCTTAAGATGTTTGAATGTTTCGATCATATCACCACTCTCCCTCCTTTGCTCTAGAGTACACATATTGAGCTCCGTTAATCTGTCCTCATATGTTTTCTGATGCAGTCCCTGCACCATTTTGGTTGCCCTTCTCCGGACTGCCTCCATTGCGTTAATGTCCTTGTGCAGGTGCAGCCTCCAGTACTGCACGCGGTACTCCAGATGGGGCCTAACCAGTGTCTTGTGAAGAGGGATTATTACCACCCTCTTACGACTTGCGATACCCCTACTAATATACCCCAACATCCCTCTAGCCTTACCTACTGCTTTAGTGGTCTACTTGGATGATTGCAGTTCATCTGTGATGATGATGCCCAAGTCTCTTTCTTCCCTTGTGATTGCCAGCAACTCCCCTCCCAACCTATAGGTGGCTTCAGGGTTTCTCTTCCCTATGTGCATGATCTTGCACTTCTTTGCGTTAAATCCCAGTTGCCATTCTTCCGACCATTTTGCCAGTTTACCCAGATCTCTTCTCGTTCTGCCGACCCCTTCTGAATCATCTACTCTGTTGCAGATCTTCGTGTCATCTGCAAACAGACAAATCTTGCCCTCCAGTCCACCTGCAATGTCACTGATGAAGATATTGAAGAGGACTGGCCCCAGGACTGAGGTATCCCACTTGTGACTTGCATCTCTTCTGACTGTATACCATTTACCACCACTCTCTGTTTTCTGTCCACCAACCAATTTGCCACCCAGTTGAACAACTTCTGACCCACCCCGAACCTACACAGCTTATTAATCAATCTTCTATGTGGAACAGTATTGAAACCTTGGCTGAAGTCAAATTATGAACCAACCTGGAGGAGACTGAACTTGCGGATGTTTTTGGGACACCCATGACCACCAGTTTTTCTGAGATATTGGGGGAGAGTCGGGTAATCTGTCCGGAAATGGAAACAGACCCCTGAACTCAAACTCAGCAAATCCCAAGTGGCTGGCTGCATGAAACAGGTAAAGGGGGAGCAATGAGTTCCCAGGCATCTTGCTGCTTGAGAGGTCATTGTGGGGAAATCAACACAGCTGCACTGTTTCCACAGTATAGCTCTCACCTGTCCTTACTCTACAGAAACAATAATTTGGTTTAGATGTCCAAGGGCTCCATGACATCAAACTTATTTTTCTTTCATCCTACACAACCTCAGTTATATAGCCACAAGACCAAGGAGTAATGATTCACTGAGAACAGAGACACCACAGCACTCTCATATGGACAAAGTTCTACTGAGCGAAGTGCCAAGGCACATTTGGACTTGTCTGTTACATCAAATAAATGTTGACAGACTGCAACTTATCCAATTGTTTTGGAAAAGTTTTTACACACTGGGTGTCCCTACGGGAATGTGGCAGCATCTCTTTTCTCATTGACTCTATACAGAGCTGACTTCTGTGCACCGCGGACTGTGCGTGTCTTTCTGCACCTCTGGAGTTATTCATTCCAGCAGCATTATGTCCATGAGTACCACTCACTATCAACACATCCCTGGGAATCATCCTTGAACAGGTGGCTACCTTTAAATATCTTGGAATCACCTTTGATCAAGGTCTAGTCTTTGCAACACATATCGATAGTATAGCCAAAACTATTAATCAGCGGCTTGGGATACTCTACCGGAACAGACAACTCCTTACCCTACCAGCACTGAAGCTAGCTATTCAATCCTCAATCATCTCAGTCATCGACTACGGCTTAATTGTCTATGGGTCCACCTCTTCTAGAGCACTTAAATGTATCACAACCTCCCTTAACAAGGCCTGTCGACTGCTTACTGGTGCTCATTGACGCACTCATACTTGCAAGCTCTATGCTGAAACTGGGTGGTTACAACTCTCAAACCGCTTAAAGTACCTCACCTGCCTTATGGCTAAGAAATCCATCATGGGTCTCACCCCAACCTGCATTCAAGACCTGCTATGCCAGAACACAAGTGTCCGACCCACCAGAAAATCAGAAAATCAGCCTCTTCAGGTCCCCCATTGCCGGACCACCCAGGGTCAACGATCATTTGCCTATCGTGCCCCCAACTGGCTAAATACTCTTAGCACCTCTATTACCTCCTCTAACTCCTTAGGTGCATTTAAATCTAGCCTATTCTGTCACCTTGCCACCTCCAACTCCTGTGACTGCCTCGATTAAATCCTAACTATTTCACTTCTCCACCCTGCCCACTTACCTGACAAAGGCCTGATAGAGGATCCTCTTCTCTAACTATGGTCCACTCCTCCCCCCCTTCTCTCTCTTACACTACTTATCACACTTCACTTACCTATCTTTCCCTTTCCATATGTTTTCTAAATGATGAAAGTGTTTAATTGGTAATTATCTGTTCGTTCATAAATGTCTTTGATGTTTAACTGTTTCATGTCTCTGTTTATTTCCACAATATTAACCTAAATGTGCAACTCATTGTAACCCCATTGTTTGTACCTAGTTTGATGCGGAACCTTTGTAAAAGAGCCTTGGCTCAAAGGTATTAATTCCTAGAATACAATAAACAAATAAACAAACAATAAACAAACAATGAGATGAGGACGGTTTTCTTTGTTACTGGGTGAAATTCCCCAGCAGACTGATCTTAACATAGAAAAATAGAAATTGTTGGCAGATAAGGACCGGTAGGCCCATCCAGTCTGCCCATTTTCCATACCTACTGCAAAAACTGCAGACCCTACTTGATCTCTGGCTTTTCTTTCTCATTCCTATCACAAGGGTTCCCCTATGCCTGTCCCATGCATTTCTAAATTCCCCCACTGTGTTTGCCCCCACCACCTCTGCTGGGAGTCTATTCCATGAATCCAGCACCCTTTCTGTGAAGAAATACTTCCTCATGTTACCCCTTAGTCTACCCCTTCCAACCTCATGTGATGTCCCCTCATTCCTGAACATCTCCTTTTCTGAAAGATGCTACCCTCTGGTGCCCTATTTATGCCCTTTAGATATTTATAGGTTACTATCATGTCTCCCCTGTCTCTCCTCTTCTCCAGGGAATACATATTGAGGTTTTCCAGTCTCTCCTCATATGACTTTTGGTGCAGGCCCTGCACCATTTTTGTTGCCCTTCTTTGAACTACCTTCACCCTGTCTATGTCCTTATGGAGATCCAGCCTCCAGAACTGGACACAGTACTCCAAATGAGGACTTACCAATGATCTGTACAGTGGCATCGCCACTGTTTTTCTTCTGCTGGCGATGCCTCTCCCTATGCACCCCATTATCCCACTGGCTTTCCCCACAGCCTTGAAACATTGTTTGGCCACCATTAGGTCATCAGGTATGATTACCCCCTTTCCTGCTTGGTGACCATTAGTATCTCCACCCCCATCATTTAATCCTCCACTGGGTTCTTGCACCCTAAATGCATGATTTTGCACTTTTTCACATTGAATCTCAGCTGCAACACTCTAGACCATTTCTACAGTTTTCCTAGGTCTCGCCTCATTTTTCCACCCTTCCCAGAGTGTCCATCCTGTTGCAGATGTTAGCATCATCTGCAAAGAGGTACACCTTCCCTTCCAGCCCCTCCACAATGTCATTTATGAAGACATTAAACAGGACTGGCCCCAGAACTGATCCCTGTGGCACCCCACTGGTCACGCTCCTTTCCTCAGATTGCGCTCCATTTACCACCACCCTCTGTCTTCTATCACTCAACCAGTTCCTAATCCAGTTAGCCACCTTGTGACCCCCTCCCAGGCTGCCCAGCTTGTTTACAAGTCTTCGATGTTGAATAATATTGAAGGCCTTACTGAAATCCAGGTAGGCCATGTCCACCAGTCCTTCCGATCCACTTCCCTAGTCACCCAGTCAAAGAAATCAATTTGATTTGTTTGACATGACCTTCCCACTGTGAATCCACTCTGTCTCAGATCCTGTGCTCTGCTGGATTCAAGGTGTTCCACAGTCATTTTTTTAAAGAACAGCTGACACCTTCAGGAGAACTTTAGCAAAACATATAGTTCAGCTTGTATTTTACATTAGTCCTTTATTTCTCCTCCCTGTTATCTATCACTGAGGTCATCTGCATGAAAACAGGATCTTTGCTCGTGAAGAGTTCATCTATTCCTGATGCTTTCTCTGTACCTGAGATGATAGTGCACTGCTTGTGACATAACAGTTACTCCCATGGCAACAGCGTTTGATGTCACAACAGAGGATTTTGACTTAAAGTAGGGAGTAACTATAGTAGCAGATGAAATCTAAGGGATAAAGATCATGTATTCATGTAAATTTCCTCAGTAATAAATAATGAGGAGAAATCTTTAGAACATATATGTAATGCAGACTGAGTTGTACCTAAGTATTATGTTTTTCAAAGTTTTCTATGAGGTGTCAGCAGCTCTTTAAGCAGTGATTCCATAATTTTCACCACTACTGATGTGAGGCTGACTGGACTATTGTTTCCAGCCTCTTCCCTACTTCCACTTTTGTGAAGCGGGAATACATCTGCCCTCCACCAGTCCTCTGGAACTACTCCTGTATCTAGTGATTTGCTGAACAGGGCTGCCAGTGGTGCTACCAGCTCCTTCCATAGTTCAAGGTTTTCAAGTATAACTGCATTGAATTTATATCGTAGGCATAGGAATTCAGTATCTGAGGAGGTAAGGAAAGCGAAAAAACTTTATTATAGGGAATGATTCGAGTCTACCTGGGCTAATCCTAAATGATTCTAGAATAATGTTAACTCCCTTTTGTCTCCAAAACCCAAATAAAATATTCAGAAGGTAACTGTGGATAATGTTGATATTGTTGATTTGCCTGAAATAGTCAAATTACTGAATAACACATTTTCTGATTTGTCTAAGTATAGAAATGTATTGTCTCAATTTAGTGTTCCAAATTTTTAATTATTTAACGTATCCTTAGATCGGCCTAGGTTTGTTTTTAGTGAAATAACCAGGCAGAGGTTCTAAAGTTTATTGCAGTCTCTTCCTGATCAGGGCAGTGATTGTGGAGGAGGACTGGGTGGCCAATTTTTAAATTGCCCATCCCATTCATTTTAGACCCCCTTTGCTATTTGTTTAATTTGTCTCTGGTTACCTGTGTATTTCCTGCAGAATGGAAAAAAGCTAGATTGGTCCCCAGCCCTAAGGAAGTTAATGCTGTTTCTTTAGATGATTATAGACCCATATCAATTTTGAACCCCCTTGGTAAGATGCTTGAAAAATTAGTGGCAATGTGAATCAATGAGTACCTTGATTCCCATGAATTATTGGTTATACAACAACATGGCTTTCGGAAATACCATGGGACAGGTACTGCCTTGGGTGGGTTCACAGACACTGTCCTCTGTGGTTTTGAAAGAGGTAGTTTGATGGGGGGCGGTGTTCGTGAACCTAACCAAGGCTTTTGATTTGATTGACTATGACCTTGCTTGCTATAAATTAGTGGAAATTGCTTTCTCTGCTGCCGTTGCTTCTTGGGTTTGCAATTATTTGTGTGATAGAAGTCAATATGTCCAGGTCGGATCTGCTGCCTCGGATGTATCCTCAATTCACTGTGGCTTCCCACAGGGGTCCATCTTGGGCCCATTATTATTTTCTATTTTTGTTAATTATTTGCCTCGGGTTTGCAGACATAGCAGTACATAACTTTATGTGGATGACTTAATAATCTATGCTCAAGCAGGGGGCAGTGCATGAGCTGTCATCTGTTTTGAATGATGATTTTGGGGCTGTTTGCTCCTGGTTATCTAGTAATGTCATGGTTTTAAACTCAAGCAAAACTAAAGTTATGTTGTTTGGGATGCCATTAATGCTTCAGGATAATCCAAGACTTGATATACAGGACCAGCATGACCTTTTGATTGAACAGGTGTCACAGTTCAAATACTTGGGTGATTCTGGATTCATGTTTATCCCTTTCCCTTCAAGTAAATTGTTTGTTTAAACAATTATCAAGAAAATTGGTTTATTAATTAAATTCATTTCTTATTTTACATCATTGTTATTTATATGCTAAATTGGGTTGGTTCACTCTAGAGTACAGGATTCAATATTTTGTGTGGTGTATGATGTTTAAGTGTTTTCATTTTGGAAAGTCTTTTCCTTTGTCTAAGTTAGTTTCTCTCAGGAATGTTTTGCCAAGTTTGAGGTCTGCAACTGGCCCTTTATTCAATGTCCCTAGTCATAGATTAAGTAATGGAATACAAGCTTTTTCTGTGGGTGCCCCAATGATTTGGAATACTTTTCCTCTAGACATTAGATTAGCAACTTCTGTAACTAGTTTTAAACTGAAACTGAAACAATATTTATTGTCCATGTCAGGTTGTAATTGCTATTTGTAATTGTTATTGTTTTGTATTGATTGTTGTTTGTGTTTTGTTGTAAGTTCGGGCTGGGCCTGAAAAGGGACCGATGGTCCAGTGTCCTTAGCCGGTTAACAAAGAATTAAATGAAATTTAGTATTCTAGGATGTATCCCATCTGGTCCCATTGCCTTGTCCACTTTCAGTTTTGTGAGTTCTTTTAAGACTCTCTCTTCTATAAATGGACTGGTGTCCATCTCCCTCACATATTTGCTCATGTTACCTAACTGTGGTCCCTCACCTTCTCCTCCTTCTCTGAATACAGAACAAAAATATTTGTTCAGTATTGATGCTTTTTCCAGGTCCCCTTCCACAGACTCCCCTTCTTCCCAAGCTTCTTAACTCAGCTGGCCCTGTGTTGTAGAACCAATCAGTGCAAACCAGCCAGAAGCAACTAGCCCCACTGTCTGGCCAAATACACAAACACACCGAACCAAACAGCAAGTCTGAAATGAAACAAACACAAAAAAAAACAGCAACTCAGCTAATACTGAATTTTAACTGTTCCAAAATAGTCTGATGTAAAATGTCACCAAAAAACAAAGGTAATTTACAAAATCAACTAGGGCTGACCCGCTGATGCAGTGACAGGTTGCCTACCTGCGACGCCGGTGACCTGGGTGTGGGAACAGACCCAGGATGTCAGAGGGCTGGCTGGGGGAGGAAAATTGAGCATCCAACAACTGTGCTCCATCTCCAAGGTGGGGTAGAATGTTCCATGAAATACGGACACCTAGCGGAGGCTTGGTGTACCAATCACATTGACACCAAGTGGCTTGGGGGGCAGGGCAGACACTGGATGTCATTGCACATCCCTGCCCTTGCACACCAGGAAAAAAATATGCTGCCAGCCACCCTAGATGAAGCCCACCCTTGGCTTCAATTAGCTCACAGGCTGGCCCTTTGACCCTTTGACCTATCCCGTTGTCTGTGGCACTATGGGCCAGTGCCCGCAACCCTGCCCTGGGGGTAAGCTTGGGGGGTATCAAAGACGGTGCAGCCATATGGGAGTGGAGGCAGGGGGTCCATAACCAGGCCAAGGTACCGGGCGGCCGGCAGCAAAAAAAGTATAATAAAAAAAAGATTGAAAATCAACTGGCAAACTAGCAAATAAATAAGCAGTATTTCAAGCCACTATGAGTTCAAAAAAGCAATGAAAATCAGTAAATTCAGCCCTTCCCCAGCAAAAAATCCCAAGGAAATCAGTGATCTCACTTCCTTCCCTAGTAGACTAGCACAGAGGAATTTAGTATTTCAGCCCCCTATAACTTAACAGCAGAACTGCTCAAAATAAAGCAGTAAAAACCCTCTACTCCTGCAGTCCACAGCCAAAAACTTAAGAAAATTTTAAATAGACTTCTCTCAGTGCTCAACCAAGATTGTGCTGCTCTCTCTTTGGGGTCATGGAAGTGATCTGTGCTCTTAGTTTAGTGCGTTTCAATGCAGTCCTCTCCCTGTCAAGATAGGCTCCTTGACTGTGCTTGCTGGGTGGCATTATGTACAGTAGATCAAAAGAATGAGCCAACCTATGATTGGGTCAGATCTTTCCTTTAAAATACATGAAGTTTATGCCCAGAAAGCCAGAATATTCATGATCAGCTTGGCTGATGACTGATGTGACACTGACGAGTCCCTTGAAGACCACTCTGCATTGGACGGACAGTGTCACACCCCTCAAAAGTCACTCTCATTGCAAGATATTCACTGAGCATGCATGCATGGCAAGCATGACAAAAGGGTTCACATCTGCAAAGTTTCGGGGCGGCACAATTTGGCAAAGGGGAGGCGGGGCAGCAAGATGGTTGCAACACTGCTCCGCTCTCTGCAGCTCTGTGTTTGATGGAGCATTTCTTCTGTAAAACTTTTTTTAATGAAACCTTTGCCGATTTTGTATGTAGAATATGCAGCACATGTCTATGTTGTGGCTTATTTATTGAGTATCGTAAAATGTAGCTGAATAGATGTACTGGTTGACCTAAGCTGTATGTTCTTGGAACGCTGAGCTGAAATACTGCCGCTGTTTTTCCTCAATATGCTGTGCTTTTGGTTTCTAGAACTCTTTGGCATCAACCTTTTTGTGTAATTGATGAATGAAACTGATACTATTTTGCTATTACACTGTCGGCCCTGAAGTAATAAGTTTTAATATTAATATCACTAAAAGTGGAGCTGTGGCAGAACAAGCATCATGGCGATCTAGGCAGCTGAATGCCACGAATGCACGGATTCTATTGCCTTTAATTTTGCTGGCTGATTTGGGACTGCTCCTGTGTTAGAAAACAAAAAGGAGGATGAAGGCCTGAGAGGAGAAGGATGTGGCATTTAATATGCCGATGTGCATATATATTAAATACAAAAGGTATGCCAGCATTACTGGGGGGAGGGGGTTAGACTAATTAGCAGTGGGCTTGATTCCATGAAGTTATTGCGCTTGGAGGAGTGCTTTTGCTTGCTTGTTTGTTGCTTGTTTGTTGTGGGTGCGTTACTGGGGAAGGAGGAAAGGAGATGGTATATTGCTGTTGGAGGTGGGTTGTTTGTGTTTGCTCCAGGAGTTGGTGTCTCCTAGGAGGGATGGGGGAGGTGGGGTGGGATGACTCCCCATGGAGACAACACCCCATGGAGACGGAGAGGCTGCTGTATAGTGCCCTGATTCTGTTTGGAGTCTGTTTGGAGCCAGTAGAAATGTTGAATATAGCCTTCTGAGCTAAAATGAACTCTGGTGTGGGAGACTGGAAAGCAGGAAAGATATCTAACGTTAACTGTTTGCTGGAAACCTATGGAGGAGTCTACCAGTGTTCAGAGGCTGGTGCTAAGTATATTAATCCTCACTATTAGCAGTTTGTAAAACGCTTTTTGGTAAAAAAATAATTGCTGTGAGGAAAGTTTTGTTTAGCTCAAAAGCCTCTCCCTGTGGCTTATGCCCAGTATCGGTATGATTTAAGGAGAATTGAAGTGCACTACGCACTTTATGGTATGAGAGTGGAATATTTTCCTTTTAAGGGATGGAGCATTCAATGAGCATTTAATGATGATAAAGTGACTCTGATACAAACTCTTAGGTCTGAACTTTTGTATTGCAACCAGAACAGTTCTTTGGACAAAAGCATGGTGCTGATCTAGTGACTGGCAGAAGACAGTTGTAAGATAAAATTATTTAAACACTTATGTTGTTTAAATAACCCGTCTGTGTATTCCTGGAGAAAAAAATAATTTTTTGCATTACTTTTGAATTAATGTGAAATTGTTTTAGCTACATGGTGTGTTTTTTGTTTATTTGTGTTGTGAGATATTTTTTTCCCAGCTGTGACACTCTGACACTGTGCTAGAGAGTTTAAAATGGAAAGCAGGACTCAGTCAGCTGAACTAAAAATAGAATTGGTAAACAATTTGTATATGTCCTTAAGTTTATATGCTCTTATAGGTGTTTACAGATGCTTTTAACTAAGGAAGTGTATCATTTTATTAAGGCTGTTTCCAAGAAATTAAATTTGAATACACTTAGGCCATTTTGCAGTTAGATAAGGAACTGTAGAATTTTCTTTTTATTAAAAAAAGGTTTAATTGTTTTGGATTGTTTGATAATTGTTGATTGATTATGATCATGAAGGCTGTTCTTAAGGGGTTAAGCCTGAATATACCTAGGCCATTCTGTAGTTTGCTCTGGATTGGATGGAATGATTTGGATGAGTGACAAAATTTTCTGACCTTAAATCGTGGAACTGTAAATTCTGGGCCCAACTATTGTTACAGGAACAAATTGTGCAGGCAGGAATGGGACCTTTAGTTGCCCCATGCCCATGTTGCTGGGGTTATTTGGTGTAGGTCTCCCCATAGGTTGTGGGTTAAGAAGTAGTGGACCCATTTGAGGCCTTTCTGGGAAGTCTGCCTAGGAGGGACCATTTAGGGGGGTTTAATTGGGTTTACCGTAACAGGGGATCCTAATGCACCTGGGTAATAACCCCTTTAGCTTACTCTGAGTTCCCTTTTAAGGGAGACAGGGTAACACAGAAAAGTAATAGCTCTATGTTATGGTATAGTAATGATTGTGTATTCTCCAGGTTTTCTGATGTGATGTGGGCAATCTGTTAGTATAAGGGCTGGGATATAGTAGGTTTTTCAACTTGTGTAACCTGAAATGATTATTCAAGAACAAATAATGAGCTTTGGGTAAAATGTGGCTCTTTTGAAGTTTGTTTAGATTCATTAGAAAGGGCTGTCAGACTTTATATTATTCTGAAGGTGTAGATGCCTTTTTTTAGGTGATTATATAGTAAAGGTATAACATGAGTCTATTATATCAGATTGTAATTATTTTTAATCTGACTTAGCCTGAAAATGAACTTCATTTTTAAATATAGTGTTCTAATTGCAATTTTGCTTTATGATGTGTATGTATGTACTTGTATTAGTTATATGATTATTGTAATGGCTTAAAAAGTCAAACAATAAAAAAAATCTATTTATCATCTATCACAGCTGCAAAGTGATGGTGGGATGTTCAGGAAGGAGGAAAGGTGGCACTTCTTCACAGAGTGTGGTGGCAGGGTGGTACAAGCTACCAGAGGAGGTTGTCAGTCAGAAAATTGTAGAGGGATTTAAAAGGGGGTGGGATATAGTTAAGGGGAAGATAAGAGAACCAGGGGGCTGGAGCACCATGTAACACAAATAGCATGAGCTCTGCAATGAGCAAACTCAATAGACCATATGGCCTTGTTCTGCTGGCAATTGTGCATGTTTGTTTGTTCATATGTGATGGTCTAGCATTCACTATAGTGGTGTAACATGAGCTTTATCAAGGTATGACTCCTTTCCAGTCTGATTTTAGATAAACCCACTCCATAGTAACTGTCTCTTCAATGTAACTGTATGCCCTCTTAGCCATGAATCTAAGCTAGTACACTGGACATCGTTGTAAACCTGTCCAAGGAATTTAACTTGGTCAACCACCAGCTTCTTCTTCTGTAAACTGCTGTTTTGCAACTGAACTCTCAAGCTGTTAATTGGTTCACATGCCACCTAACAATGTTCAAATTGCTGCATTGCAAAACAATTTCTGAGACCTGTGACCACACACATGGGAGAACCATTAGGACACCATCCTTGGCCCCTTGTTTTTCTCACCATTTGATAATGAGCAGCCTTACATGTATATTGATAATGCTGTCTAATGCATCATCCTGGGCCAAATTGGTTCTACAATGCCAGTTCGATAGAAAATCTGTTGACCATTGTTACAGTGATGGCACTATGTCGACCACAATTGTGGTCAGCATTGTGCCATCGTAAACATAATGAGTTTTTTGAGGGGGCAGCACCCTCCACACCCACTGGACCCCCCCCCCGCACTTTATTATTATCAACTCCAGGTTGGAGCTGACTCTGGATGGGGTGCAACACGCGAGGAAGCTGTCCCAGGGTCCCGAACAGAGTTTACAGTGATCTGTCATTGTTGTCGCTGTCGACGACATTGCAGTAATGTTTTCACTGTGGCGATGGCATACTGGTCAAATCAATAACATTCTACAGTTTGACTACCATAAATGCAGGCAGAAAATTAGCTGAGGTCCATCCAGTCTACCCCCAAAGTCCTTTACTTCTAGTGAAGACATGGTCCAGTCATCTGTTTTAGACAGAGAATCCTGTATACCCTTCATCTCTGGAACCATGATTCCTTCATTGTCTCCCCCCCCCCAACACACTTACCCCTTGAACTTATCCCAGCTGGACTTCAACTTAATTGTAATTTCAGCATTTACCATATTGCTAGGCAAACTGTTCCATTTGTCCATCACCCTCTCTGTGAAGAAGTACTTCATCATGTTTCACACAAATCTACCTTTTATCAACCTATAATAGTATCCCCTGGTGTTCAAGCTCCCATTTACTGTACACACTGCAAGGCTTTCACCCTATTTATTTCCTGCAGAAACTTGGACATTTTAATCACTTCTCATCTCTCTCTCTCGTCTGGCTTCTAGGGAGTACATGTTCTGACTTTTCAACCTTTTCTCATACATTTTTTCCATGATGTCCCTGTATCATTTCCATCACCCTCTGTTTGACTGTTTCCAATCTGCCCCAGTCCTTTAACTATAGGCTTCAGAACTGTACACAGTACTCCAAATGAGGCCTTACCAAGGATCTGTACGGGGGAGGATGATCTCTCTCCTTCTGCTGGCAAACCTCTCCCTATAAAACCTAACATTTTATTGGCTTTCCCGTATGATATGCTACAATGAGAAGTGGACTTTGGCTGTCACTGATGGCAACCCCTACGTCCCTTTCTTCTGTAGTGCTCCATACTTGCACCCCATCAATCCAATACTTAGTCTTGTGTATTAAAACCATGATGATGTAATAAGAACCACTGAGCTGAAGCTCACTTGCAATGGTGTACCTTTGAAAATGAATACAGCAGTTTCAGCAGGGATACGTTAATAACAGTGTCAGCAGTAACATACAATTTCTTACATTCCAAAGTAAATATTTATAAAATAAAAATGAGCATACAACACCAGGCCATCATTTACATGTTAACAGTATATTACCTTTTAACTTTAAGTACTATTGCAGTAAAGACTGGATTTATCAACCTGATTGATGAACCACCATGTTACTTTTCTTAAGGGAATTACAGGACCAGCACTGCTACTCTGCTGAGCACTGATCCAACTGTGGGTTGTTTATTACTGGACCCAAACAGGGTCATAGCAGAAAAGGGAATGAATCCCATGCCCTAGTGCCATTAAAATCAAAGGTTTGCCTACCTTTAGATTCTTTGTATGAGGAATTTCAAGCTCAAGTCTTCCAGTAGATCTAATATAAGGTCTCACGGTGCAGATCCTCAACAAACTCAGAATACATCTGGGGACTTTATTACTTACTCATCTTTGCATCATTTCTAAAAATGTAATTCTCTCCTATCAGTAACAGAAAGCTTATTGAGCTGTTTGTAGAGAGCATAACAATGCATTTAACAGTACAAGGGGCTCAAGGTACCAAAGCAAGCCAATTTGTTACACATACTGTATCATCTGATTTACTCATACTAATTATTGAATATAATAAATTTGTGAATAGCCACAGAATTACCATAGACCAGATATCCATAGTCTATCCAGTGGATCATCATTGCACTAACAACGTATAGCTGAACCTCTTGTGTCAGAGAGGCTCTATGTTTATACAAAAGTACAAATCTAGGTCACAACCTCTTTATTAAAGGATACCTACACCCCTCATTTGATACAAAGTTTTTTTAATGGCTTCAGAGCCTTATAAAGAAGATTATGTTGTTCACATCAGTGGTAAAACTGTGTTTAATTAACATAGATACAGTTTTGCAGCATTTGAAAATTATGAAGAAAAGCCCTCCCCTTTTAAAAAGCCTGCTCTGACTCTTCCCTAAAATGACTGCTGACATACAGTGTGATGAGGTCAATACAGCAAGAGCACTAGCAGCTCTACAACAGTACCGCACAGAGCTTTAACACAGTACTCTGATCTATGCTTAATTTCATGCAGCTTTTGATCAAAAATTATCAAAACAGGACTTAATTTGTATATTATTTTACTAATATACAAGTTAAACTATGGGTTTGAAGAGTGTTTTATTTTCAATCTGCATGAAATTAGTGCAGTCACATATCGAATAATGCCACAAATTAACTGCCCTAATCATTTTATGTGAGGGATCCCTGTCCACCATACGGCAGCTCAAGCTCGCCCCCAAAATTACACTAAGTACTTCACCCCCAAAAAATATATATCTGGTGGTTTATTAATTTGGAAATTGGAACAGTTGATCAGCAAGCCCTTCCATTCAGAATATACTGTGGACCCAGCCACCTACCCACAACTCCCAGATAGCTACCAGTAGTTCCCTACCTCCCCCCGTCATATCAGGCTCTCTAGTAGTAGTAGTAGTGGTGGTGGTAGTAAATCTAGTTTTTTAGACAGGAAAAGAATCAATGCCATTATGGCATCTCAAGTCTTGTTTTCAAGGTAGTCCTGTATATCCAGTTCATACAAACTTGTACAGTTTAAGTACATATTAGAAATAACAAATACATAATTTCTACATTAATTTAAATGTGTGGGCAACAACAATACACAAAGGCCCAGATATTCAAAAGGGTTGTGCCATGCTCAACAGGGGTGCACCAGCGCAAGTACGGAAATGCACCACTGTGCGATATTCAGCGGGAGGCAGCTGCGCAGCGCAAGTAGCAATGCGTAAGAGCACAATAGTAATGAATGCATGTGCAACTGTAGGGGGTGGATCCATGAATAACATGCACAGTGTGATATTCAACAGCATGCACCATGTGCAATAGGGGAGCTAGCAGAAGTTGCGCGACAGCAGGAATGATCCAAAATAAAAAGGAGCATGAGAGGGGCACAAGAACGCTACAGGGAAGCCACAGGTGGGGGCATGGTGACAGAGACAAGGGCTGTACAGAAGGAAGCAGTGAGCAGGACTGGGTAGAAGCAGGACAAGGCACACCTGAACTGAGCCAGGAACAGGATAGGAGTGGGGAGCCTCTGCCACTGTGCAGGATAGATAGTGGAGTACCACAGTGGACTGAGGGCAGTGGCAGGAGGCAGGACAGCCACAGCCAAAGGCTGGAGGTGTACCCAGTGCAGGAGGAGCATCAGAAATGGACAGCAGGGGGAATGGGATAACAGCCGCCGGGGGGGGACACCAGCCAGGGACATGGCCAGTGCTACCTTCCAGATGGAGGCAGTAATGAGGGGTGTGAGAAGGCAGGCAGCAGGGGGGCACAGCCATGGAAGGGCCCATTGGTGGTATGCCCAGAACAGGCAGTACCGAGCCTGCACCACTTTCGAACACTACTCTGACACAGAGATTGTGAGCTGGTACCGCCTGAACTGGGCAATCCTGAGGTGGCTCTGTGAGCCGTGCAGTGATGAGATATAGGCACACACATGACGGAGCCATGCTCTGTCAGTGGAGATAAAGGTGACAGCCGTCATGTTCCTGCTCACCACTGGCACCTTCTAGAGACCAACAGGGGACACAACAGTCATAACCCAGTCAGCCGCATCACGTCTACTCACACAATTCCTCAGTGCACTGCTGCCACATGCTGCAGAGTACATCCATTTCCCCAGCACACAGGCGGAGCACACAGCACACATACAAGAGTTCCACAGGGTAGCACAGTTGCCTGGTGTGCTCGGGGCCATTAACTGCACCCATGTGGCCAGCCACATGCCACCTGGCCTGGACGGTGTGTTCTACATCAACCAGAAGGGGTATGCGGGCATCAACTGCCAGGTGGTGTGCGATGCCAGGGGGCTCATTACCAATGTCTGTGCCACGCACCCTTGGGGAGCACATGATACCTTCATCTGGCACCAGTCCACACTGTTCCACAGGTTTGAGAGTGGGGACATCCCCACTGGCCACCTAGTGGGTGAGTATGCATATCATGCAGAACAACATGAGCAGACATGGGGGGGTGCATAGTCAGAGGTACCATAGCTACCGGCCTTGTTGGCCCATGGAAAAGTGACGCAGACCACCATACAAATGTCCACCCTCTACACACAGGTGACAGTGGCTACCCACTCTGTTCCTGGCTGCTCACACCATACCGGCACCCCTCGAACCCATCGCAGCTATGGTACAATGAGGCACACGCCACAACACGGAATGTCATCAAGTGGGTGTTCGGGATGCTGAAGGCACATTTACAGTGCCTGGACACGTCTGGTTTTGCCCTACAGTACAGACCCTCGAAGGCCTGTGGGCTATTCCTGGCCTGCTGCATCCTGCACAACATGGCCAATGACTGTGGGATAGCCATAGAGGTCAAAGAGGGGGACAGCGGTGGGGACGATGAGGACGCCAGTCCAGCCAGTGATGAGCAGCCACCCCCTGGGCGAAGGGACCCCCACTTGATCTGGATGTCACAGCTGCACCGGGACACCATTACAGAAGAGCACTTTGGTCAACACAGGTAGGTCACGGGGCCATGCGCAACCACCAATGGCAAGGGCACAGCCCACAGACAGGCAGGGAAGAACCCCAGGGGCAGACAGCGGTAAGGGAATGGGTCTGAGTGTGGCACCGCACACGGCGTCAGGGATGGGCAGGGCCGAACACAACACGTGCACATACACACACACACACACACACACACCACAAGACATGCACAAGGGGTAGACAGCATGCCAACCCCAATTGTCACCCCTACCCCCACACAGGTCCACACACGACCACGCCCAGTGGCCATCACTGTGCATGCCTCAGACGCTGGGCACCATTGCACACTGGCGGACAGTGCAACGCAGGCATCATCATTCACACGCCACAGTGGCCAGCAGCTGGGAGAGGTGTGCACAGGGACCATGTGTGTGCAGTGCTGGGTACTCCACCCATGCATCACATGATGCACACCACACAGCACATAGGGCAGTGGCAGACAGTGGCCATGGTGGGAGACAGGTCAGTCATGCGACACAGTGCCATGGCTGCCACAGATGCGTGGGTGGCCCTGCCGAGACCTGCGAGCCATGCCAGGCTGACCATTGGCCTCATGGGGTGGCACCGATGGTCCTCCAGGGGTGCCACTGCGTGAATGCGACCGTGTTCACGCGGGGATCTGCAGCTCACCGAACATGCCAGTGCCAGGCATGCTCGGTATGCCCACAGCTGAACCCGGTTTCAACATAGCAGGTGTCGCACAGCACTGGAAATGGGGGTGGACATGACACTGTGTGGTGTCTGTGGTGCATGGGCACCAAACTGGGTGCCCAATGTGGCCATGACAGCTGTGAATGCATTCGTCTGCCTGTCAATGGCAGCGGTCACATCCTCCTGCTGCCAGGCCATCTCTGCCAGGAGCAGACCATGGTCTCTGTTGCGCCGTTCCTCTGCCTGGCACAGAACCACACTGAGTGAATCCATCACAGTCACAAGCCGCAACTGCTGATCTACTGAAGTCTGGAGTAGATGGCTGTGCTTGTCAAAGAGGTCATCCGACAGTCTGGCATGCTGTCCCTCGTGATGTTCCTGGCCCTGCTGGGCAGCACCCATTGACGATGGGCACTGCACACCAGAGCCATGCCAGGGCACGTCCACATGCGGTACACTGCCACCGCCTCCCGACACTGTCCCTCCGTCACCATTGGCTGACTGCTGGCACTGGGAATGACAGGTGTTACCTTTGAATGTGCAGTCCCATTCAGCCCTTACAAACCACAGTCCACACATCCCAACAGCATGCAACCCACCACAATAGACTGCAATACCAAACGATGTCCTCTGCAACCCCATGTCGCATTTATAAAGCACAACACATGCAAATGAGGTGAGGCCCAACTTTAAGTGGATGCTAATGCAGTGGTTGCTCCATGGAATTGCTGATGAGCTGATTTGCATATGCTGGCTGAATATCACGCTGTTGCGCCTTGCACAATGTTGTTGAGCATGCTCAGGCTATGGCGCAGCTCTGTGACATGCTCAGTAGGCACCACACGGTGAATGCCCAGGGTGCTGACGGGGACGCGTGCAGCGCTGATGACGTGCTGTGCATGGGAGGCAGTGCAGGGTACAGCCACCACTGTGCCAGTGGTGCTGCTAGTGTGCTGTTTGCCCTTGTGATGCTTGTGCCTTGGTGCGCTGTAGGCGCCATGGAGCCACAGCGCGGTAGGCCACTGCAGGGTGTCACACACAGGCACCCTACTGCGCTACATGCAGGGAGTCCCAATAGCATTGTGGCGCTCCGTGCACGGACAGACCCTTGACCCCGTGGTTGACCTTTGCCTCCTGGACACCATGTATCCGCATGGGTGCACCCCTATCGCACAGTTTGTGACAGCGCAATGGGGAATGTCAGTGCAGTACCGCGCAGCCTCCACACGTGGGGAACGTACGCTACATAGCCCCATTTTGATAGCAGTACTCACTGCAGGATGGCACGCAGGTGAGCACAGCAGTGGAGCGCCATAGAGCCGGCCAACCTGGTGGCCATTGTTGAGCCCCATGCTGGGGCCCTGTTTGGCCAGGACCCACGTGATAGGCCACGCAGTGCTGTGTGGGAGGAGGTGGCTGAAGGCATGGAGGAGGCCACCAGTATCACTAGGTCTGGTGAGCAGTATCACTACCGGTAGGGTGACCTCCTGTGGAGGGACCCAGACAGACTGGGGCATCTGCAGGCACGCACCTGGTGGGGTGCCATGCCACAGCCAGGTAGGTGCTCCATCCATACACTGGTAGCGTCTGTCCATCCAGGTATCGAGGTGCACATGTGTCCACCCCTCAGGAGGTGGGGTCCATCTAGTGGGGCGGTGGTGGTGGTGGTGGTGGGGGTGCGGCATGGCTGGGCTGTGTGGGAATGCACACACTGGGGGGGGCTTTGCTACTGGTTTGTGCTGATGTTCCCCTCTCCATGTTTGCACCCTAGGCCCAGAGGAACACCGTAGGGTGAGGCAGGCCCAATCAGAACCGGACAGGGTTGGTGTCCACAGCTGCAGCAGGGTCGTGATGGAGGGGCCATGGGCCAACAGCGCCCAGCTGGCCTGGAAGCAGGTGAGTGCTATTTTTCCCCTTACATCTGTGCATGCTGTGTTGCAGAGTTGGTGGTGGGGCATGGCCACCAACACTTGGCCCCACCACCATGCACACCACATGGGGTAATCAGCATTGTCCTGTGGCACTGCATGTGTGGGTGGGCATCGCTGGTGGTCCGTGCATGCTTTGGGTACATGGCTGTGCCACTGCCTTTGCACCGCATAGCCATGTCACTGTACAGCCACGGTGGTGCTGTGCGGGACATGGGCAGTGGGTGGGTGCAGCGGTCCGCATGGCTGTGGGTACCTGGGTAGGCGGGTCTTCTGGGCACGGTCACTGTGGGTGGCCGCATGCCATCAGGGGTGTGGTCCATGGCTGTATGCCATGCACAGTGGGTGGGCTGAAGGGGTTTGGCTAGTCACGTGTAATGACTCTGCTCCCTTGTCCTAGGTGGACAATGCTGGACGGCACTAGAGAGAGGTGTACAGATGCTGCTGCAGCTCACCAGGGCCACCCTCGAGATCCTGCAAAGGATGGAGCAGGATGGAGTATGGCGCCACAGAAGGTGAAGGGACAGAAGTGGGGAGAGGGGCCGGCGATAGGCCCTCAATACCCCTTTATTGTATTCCCCCCATGGACTAACCCACACACCCCTTCATCTCTCTCCCAGTTGTTCACCCATGCCCGGCCCCACCTGGTTTGTGGCCCTTCCCCCCCGTTGTATATAGTTGTAAATATGTTTTATTTTCACACTCCTTTAATATATCCATTTTGTTATGACAACTGTGGTGGTCTCTGATTTGCAGTGGGCTAATGGTGCTTGGCTGCAGTGGTGTGCATGGCGTCGGGGGTGGTGCAGGCCTGGGCATGTGTGTGTCTGGCAGGGAACCGCCTATGGTGTGGGTGGGGGACTCGGTCCCTGTCTGTGGTATGTGTGTTGTTCCCTGTGCACTGGACGCCTGTGTGCAGTGGTCCCTGGTGCACGCACTGTGTCCATGGCACCCCTGTCAGTATGTCCATGGCACATGCAGCTGACACCCTTGCATGTCTGTGCTATGCACGGTCAGCTGGCATGTCGGTGGTGGCTGTCCATGCTGGCCACCCTCTGGACCCGGTGCAATGGCAGATTGCCTCCTGTGACCAGTATGGTGCATATCTGCCTCAGGTGGCACTGTGGCCTCTGCTGTTGTTGTCCCCTCTCCATGCTGTCACTGGTGTCTGTTGCAGGGTCTGTGCTCTGATGTCTGTCACTTGTGCTCTGGCCATATGCTAGTGGTGGACGGCTACATGGTGCAAGCGCAGGGTGGCTCGTACACCTGTGCCATGGTGGGGTGCTGGCCGTGGGTACACAGCTGCTGTGGTCGCACACCAGCAGGTTTGTTGCCCCACTATAGTGTCCCTGTGTTGGGGTGCCCTTGGGTCTGGGTGGGTGTTTGTCCTCGCCCTGTGTTGCATCCTGTGTGGCGCATGCCTCCATGCACCACTGTGGGCATCTGTGCTGGCTGTTGGGGCCAGTGCTGGGACAGGGTGTGTGCTTGGGTGGGTGTGCGGGGTGCTGTCCTGCTGGTGGTGAAGTCCAGGGTAGGCCCTGTTGCATGTGGGGTACCTTGGGTGCTGATGCAGGGTTGACCTCTCAGCTGTGCCACGGGGGGCCATGCAGGGTGGCACTGTGTCTACAGTTTTTGCATCGGTGGCTGGTGCTGCCCGCTGCAAGGTGCTCATGGTGGGGCTGCCATGCATGGCTCCATGGTGCACAGGGTTGCATTGTCGCAGTGGGGGTGGTGGCATGCATACGGAGCCATGTACTGTTGGGCGCTGCTCCTGGGCAGGGTGTCTGGGGATTGCTGTGCAGGGTGTGCTCTGCATTGGTGGGATGGGGTGGCACAGGGTGGCTGGACCTCCTTGTGTTGCGATCACTGCTTTCCAGGGGGTGTGCTGGGGCACCATGCCCCAGCTGTGGATTCGGTGCTGGTGTTCATGGGCTGGTGGTTCATCCAGCTCACCACAGGTTGTGCAGTTCATGGGGTGTGGGGGTGCTGTCTGATCTGCTGCATGCTCCTCTGCCCATGTCTTCCATGGGTGGTGCACCCCTGAATCCTGTCCCTGTGCATCTCTGGTTGTGCTACTGCGCTGCTACCCTGCGCATCCCCGGTTGTGCTACTGCGCTGCTACCCTGCAACACTGCGCATCCCTGGTTGCACAATGGCACAGTTGGCATGATATTCAGTTGTGGTGCACAAGCGCACCTTGGCCTGCGCTGTGTTTGAATATCGTGCGTGTTGCGCATGGGCGCACTGCACTTGCGCCTGCTCCTGCTATTGCGCTACTTTGTGGCACAGTTTGAATATCTGGGCCAAAATGTTTATGTTGCAAAATTTAAGTACAGTGCATCAATTTAAAATAATCATGCCTTTGAGCAAGTTCTTGCTCCATGGCTGTGTTAATGGCATTCACAGATGCAGATGGCAACCAAAGATTGGGAGGAATAGCATTCCATGTACTTGCAGCTATGCACTCAAACGTCATCTTTCTATAAGCTGTTCTTATCTTAGGCACATGGAATTCCCTAACCCCAATATTTCTAAGCAGGTATTTGTGATGTAACTTTGTCAATTTTCCTACTGGTTGTGGAGGTATATTTTGTCTTTATAGTCAATAAATCTAGTTTCTCTGGTCTATTTTCAACCTTGCATCAAGTGGCAACCACCACAGTTTTCATTCATTATACAGTATAATGATGTGTACTAAAGTTGCATAATAATGCAAATCTAGCTAATCTATTGTAAATAGTATTAACTTTGCTTAGGACAGGTTTGTTTACATGGTCGCATATATGACTCCCATAGTCCATTACAGGTAAAAGAAGCTAATTTACAATAGTTATGTGCATGTCCTTTGGGACTGGAAGGAAAAATATGTCTCTTTGCAGATGACACAAAGATCTGCAACAGGGTTGATATGCAAGGTGGGGTGGAAAGGATGAAAAGGGACTTGGCAAGTTGGAGGAATGGTCAAATGTATGGCAGCTTAGATTCAATGCAAAGAAGTGCAAAGTAATGCACCTGGGAAACAAAAACCCAGGGGAAGAGTACACAATGGGGGTTGAGATACTGACAACAACAAAAATGGAAAGGGACCGGGGGTAGTCATATCAGATGAACTAAAGGTGGTCCAGCATTGTGAGAAGGCAGTAAGGACGGCTTGGGGGATACTTGGATGCGTAGGGAGGGGCATCACCAGTAGAAAACAGGAAGTTGCTGCCCCCATGTTCTTACACATCTCTTTTTCTGAAAGGTGTTACCCTTCTGGACTTTGTTGATTCCCTTGAGGTACTTAAAAGTTTCTATCATGTCCCCCCGTCCCTCCTTTCATCAAGGGTATACATATTAAGCTCTCTCAGTCTCTCTTCATATGGTTTCTGATGTAGACCCTGCACCATTTTAGTTGCCCTCCTCTGGACCGCTTCCATCCTGTCTATGTCCTTTCGTAGATGAGGTCTCCAAAACTGCACGCAGTACTCTAGATGGGGTCTCACCAACTGTCTGTATAGAGGGATAACCACTTCCCTTTTTCTATTTGTGATGCCCCTCCCTATGCATCCCAGTATCCCCCTGGCTTTCCTTACTAACTTCTCACATTGCTTACCCACCTTTAGGTCATCTGATATGACTACACCCAGATCCCTTTCCATTATTGTTGTCGTTAGTACCTCCCCTGCTATTGTGTACTCTTCTCCTGGATTTTTATTTCCCAGGTGCATTACTTTGCACTTCTTTGCATTGAATCTAAGTTGCCATATGTCTGACCATTCCTCCAACCTTGCCAAGTCCCTTCTCATCCTTTCTACCCCCTTGTGTATCAACTCTGTTACCAGATCTTTGTGTCATCCGCAAGAGGCATACCTTTCCTTCCAGACCCTCTGCAATGTCACCTATAAAGACGTTAAAGAGGACTGGACCCAGTACTGAGCCCTGAGGTACTCCACTAGTAACCCCCCTTTCTTCAGAATGTGTTCCATTCACTATTACCTTCTGTGTTCTGTTGTGCAGCCAGTTTGCTACCCAGGCTACCACCCTGGGACCCACTCCCAGGCTGGCTAACTTGATTATAAAGCTACAAAAACAGTATCACCATCAATATTATCAGCACAAAATGTAGCGTGCCAGAACAATGCAGGCCACTCGACATGCAGATAGCAAACAATGTCCACTGCATGGAGACACTGCACTGGAACACACAGCAGCAGGCACCCATGCATAGGAATAGCACAGAGGTGCAGAGAGATGGAACAGGGCAGGGTGTAACCACCACTGTGGCAAGCAGGCCACTGGACACCTACCATGGTAATTTAATGGCACAGGCACCCACATAGTGGGATACCCCCACCCAGAATGCTGAGTGATGGAGACCATGCACTGGGGTAACCACTGGAGGACAGGTGGACCATGGCAACCATGTGGATGGCCGTGCATAATTCAAGGGGCCAGGAGCACAAGCCAGCATGCTGTCTCACCTGTCCTGTGTGTTGTGTGTGTTGCTGTTCCATCTGCCTGCACCTCTGTGCTGTTCCTGTACACTGGTGCCTGCTGCTGTATGTTCCAGTGCAGTGTCTCCATGTGGTGGATGTTGTTTGCTACCTGTGTATTGTGTGGCCTGCATTGTTCTGGCATGCTACATTTTGTGCTGCCAATATTTATGGTGACACTGTTTTTGCCGCTTTATTTTTGTCCACTTTATTTTGTTCCACTACATTACTGAAAGGATCCGATCAGACAGATGAATTACATATATCAAGAAAAAAGTGGGTTTAGTATAGAGCCCTGTGGTACCTCATGGCTCACTACAGCCTACTTTGACAAAATCCCTCTTACTGTAACTCTCTGATCTCTCCCTGTTAAATATGACCTAATCCCTTTGCCCACTTCTTCTGATATTCCAGTCTCTAGTAATTTCTCAAATAGAATCTTATGGTCTTCCAAATCAAAAGCTTTGGAAAGGTCCAAAGACACTGTGCCCATCAACCTCCCCTTGTCCAGGAGAGAGACAACACAAGGCAGCACAACTCTGACATTCGTGACAATAAATCCCTGATTACTTGCAAGTCCTCCCCACATGGCAGAAATAATACCAGTGTGGTCACTGAGGTGTAGATTGACTATAGCTTTGATCTACACAGAGATTCATTGTAGAGATAAAAAAGAAAGATCAGATATGTCCCAGCACAGTTGGAAATATGGCTATGGCAGACTCTCAATTGCAGCATTCAAAAGAAGTCACCTTTAAATAATTTGTTCATTAAAACAGCATGATGGCTCACAAAGAATGAAAAGCTTGGTTTATGATATTATATAAAACAATTCAGTCACCAAATTACTTGTATTCATATACAGTTTAGTGGTGAAAAAATATAATATGCAGTATTTTAAGAGAGCTCACATCTCATAAAATCCTTAAATCATGTACAAAGAGAAAAAGTGCTTTTGTGCAGATATTGTGACACAAATGCTTTGTACCAAAGTCACATGCTCAATAAATAATGTCAGAAGCAGATGCAGAATAGTATGTCCAGCATCAGAAAAAAATAATATGTATCAATCCAATCTGTAGAGTACAATGCAAGGGTCCAAACCAGTACTCCTCATCCGGGGGCATCTAAATGTACCAAATGGCTAAAATGGGTGACATGATAACAAACATACAGCCAAACATTGACTCCATTAATAAGGGATATACCTCCTCAAACTTGTCAGTCTAATCTCCTTCTCATGCTTGACTATGGCTATGGTGTTGTTGCACCTGTGACATGACCTCAATTAAGTGTCCATGTAAGCAGGTGCCTTATCTAGCTAATCCAGATTCAGATCACCAAGTATGATACATTCGGAAGCTGGAAGTACATTGAGCATGTGGGTTAGGTCATAAAGGTTATTGAGCCCTACTTTGGGTGGGTTGTAGGTGCAGGTGATACATAGGGTGTTTGGGCCTAGGGTGATATTGCTGGACATCCATTTGCATAAGGTGCTGGGGGTATAGAGAGAGTTGCAGATTTCGACTTTGAGGTCAAAGTCAGTGTAACCCAGGATGCCACCTACTTTTTTAGGGTATCAGTCCTTGGGGAAGATATTAAAGTTTGCGAGGGAGACTTCTGAGTCTTTTGTAAGGGGTGAGAGCCAGGATGCTGAGATTGCTAGAATGTGGGGTTTATAAAGGGTGGAGAAGGCCTCTAGGTAATGCATTTTAGATAAGACACTTTTTGCGTTTAGGTGCGTGATGTGATTGCCATTGGGGCTGGACCAGATCGAGGGTGTGGGAGAGTGGTTGCCACGGGGCTGGGGTTGGTTTCTATGTCCCCAGCTAATAGTAAGAGGGTACCTAATAAGTGAGACAGTAGGGAGGCAGCATAAGAGGGGCATGTTGACTGTAGGACAATGATGTGATGTCCTAGGGCATGAGTTTGTCTCTTGGGGAGGAGACCGAGAACGAGGATGTTAAGTTGCTGTGGGGATATATGGAAGTGCTTGGTGGAAGTAGGGACAGTTACAGGAGGGGCAGTTAGGTGATTGAAGCCATGTTTGAGGAGTAATAACAGTATGCAGGAAATAATGCCAGCACATAGTCTTTTTAAGGCCATGGTGAAGGTCCACCTGTAGAGGGTAGGACAAAAAATTATGAGGGAGGGAAGTTATGTGTTCCCAGTAGAGTATTGTTAAATAAATACAGTTTTAGTATTGATGTAGTGTAAACAACAGCCTTTCCTTTACAAAGCTATGAAGCCATTTTTTTAAACTTGATGTGTCAGATGACTAAATGAGGGGTTTCGGTATCCTTTCAATTCTGTATAAACATATTTCATTTTAGCTAACAGCCTAACCAGACTCCAAAGTATTTATAACTCAAGACTACTTGAAGAGTAAAACCTTCACTTTTCCTGATGACCAGAGGATCAGAATACATTTTATTTTAACCTTTGTTCCAAACAGCATTGATGGTGTTTTGTAGAATTCAGAACTAACTCTTTCTGAAGTAAATATTCTTGAACTACATTTAAATTAAAACCCCTCTGGAGTGAGGCCTGTACTTCATTGACATTTATTCGAACACAGTACAGCACAGTATAGATGGGCCTGCACACTGTGAAGTCAATTATCTTTGTGATATATATATATATAGTGAGAGAGAGAGAAAGAATAATAATGGGCTCACAACTGAGCTGTGTGGAACTCCTTTCAGCAGTAGCAGTTGGGACATTACCCTGTGTATAACTACAACGGTTTTCAATTTGTCAGGTACATCATTACACATCTTGTGCTATACATTCAAAGCCCAAAAGGGCCAGCTTCCATATCAAAATATTTTGGTCAGTGGTATCAACATCCCTGGAGAGGTGACTATAAACAGCACCAGCTAACATTCATTTGTCCAGCATACGTTATATGTTGTTAACTTTAATATTGGCAGTCATTGTATCATTGTGTGCCCTGAGCACTGATGGATCATTATTTAAAATTACTTTGTTACTTTTGAGAAAACATGGAAAAACATCATATAGTGTATAGTAGAGCATTGTTCTGTACAGAATTCCATCTCTTTCAAAATGCTGTTGTACAACATTTCAAGAGGTCATGGAACATGATCGTACCTTCTGTGGTACAAAAGTATTCTGGAACCTTTAGAGACTGCATGAGGCATTTTCATTTTGAAAGTGAAAGAACTGATGCACGTACACGTCACACAATACTATACACTATAACAAATGCAGGATGAGCAACTTTTTGCACAACCAGTGTGTTCTGCCACCTCAGCGTTCTGATTTCCATAGAACTCTCAAGCTTCGCTCTCAAGGTCAGAGGGAATCGTAACCCCTCTGTGGCAGAACATGCTGGTTGTGCATAGTTTCCCATCCAGTACTCTTTATATTTAGACATGTTTCAACTTATATTGAATAGATTTACAGTATGTCTGTTTCATTTGTTCTTCATCCTGATTTCATCTGCAGGAAGCAGGGTATTTGTCCCTCAGAGATCATCTGGCTCTGCTGCTTGGTCTTTTCATAAAGTTGTAATACACTTTTTGTGACATCACAGTTTGTTGTTGTGGAATGATTATGAAGTCACAAACAGAAAACCGACACTTTAGCAAGGGGTTAGGCAGCCAGAGTAGATCAACTGTATGGAACAAGGATTCTGTTTCCATATATATTTAACCTAACAATTAATAATAAAAAGCAGAAATATGGAACATCTAAAAGTTATAAGCTGAATTAAATCTAAATGTTATGCCTTAAATTTTTTCTCAAAAATGGCACTCACTTTAAGATATCATTAATTTGTAGAAAACTGTTTATTTTCTTAGCAGTCAAACTCTCCAAGATCTTCAACATGATAGGCAATATGTGACAGGGCAGTAATTAGTAATTAAATTTCTCTGCCCTGCCATACAGACAGGCACTACCCAGGCCTCTTTCTATTCATCTGGGCATTTCTGCATATTAAGAGACAAGGTATATAAAGCTGTTAGAGGTTAATGTACCTGCTTCTGGCCCCCAAACTCTGCACATACTTTTTTGTTTATGCTTATAGTCACCTCAGCATTTATCACGTTGTATATCTACTTTGAAGAATGTACATCTTTGTTTTCTATTTTCTTCTTTCTCCATTGTCCAAGAGGGTAGCATCTTTCAGAAAAAGAAATGTGCAAGAACAAGGGGGCACAATTTGAAGCTAGAGGGGGGACGGCTCAGAGGTAATGTAAGGAAGTATTTTTTCACAGAGAGGGTTGTGGATAAGTGGAACAGCCTTCATGAGGAGGTTGTGGAGTCAAAAACAGTGGGGGAATTCAAGAATGCATGGGACAGACATAAGGCAATTATAGTGGGGGGTAGGAGGAAGTAGTCTGTTGGTTAACTAGGATCTGCTGCTTATCCATTAGGTAGGGAAATGGGCAGACTAGGTGGGCCAAGTGATCCTTATCTGCCATCAAATTCTATGTTTCTATGTTTCTGTGTTTCTATTGTTTTCAGTTCGTTGTAACCTTACCTTAATTATGGATTCTTATATGATTTTATTTGTCACTGTCACTTACTGCATAGTTTTAGTTGTACTTCTCCCAGGCCATGCCTGAAAACAGGCAAATGACCATATTAGGCACCTTACCTGGTTAACAAAAACTAAATGAAATCAATTATGCTGATTTTGCATATGCTAATAATTTCCTGTTCAACCCATTTATATCCCTCACCTTTCTATGGTCCATATCTATTAATTCTTTAGGCTTTCATTTTCTTTTTTTTTTTATGAAATGTTAAGTGACGGTTTGATAATCAAACACTCTCCTGCTGCAGCATTCAATACTTAGGTATACCAGAATCTTGATTGGCCAATAGGATTGACTCACTTACCCCATCCCCATTAATCTTACAGGGGTTAGGCAGATTAGTAGATGTTTGTCCATCCAGGTTTCTCAAAATATTCTATAATTCACTTTGGTTACCACAAAACAATTTTGTCCTCAATGTTAGTAAGACTAAAACAATGTTTTGTTTTTTTCTGTTTTTTTGCACTGTGCATGTTTTAAGAGAAAAGGCAGCACCCCATTAGCTTCTTGTAGCTCTTACCTCACTTTTGGAGCCAGTAGACTTTCAAATACCTAAAGGTCTGTCTAGACCCATTTCTTAAATTTCAGATGACACATTGACCACATCATGTCTACTGTTAGCCCAAGGACCTGCATATTGATCCAGACAATGCTTCAGTAGCCATGCCAGAAAGCAACTAGTAAAACAATACAATACAATTCAGTTTAATGTTATATAATGTGCCAGCTTTCATTCACAAGTAAACAAAACACTTCATAGCAGCCAGTAATGAAAACAGATTAGGAGAGAATATAAAGTTATGTTTCAAAGCAAGGCAGAAAAGATATGTTTTCAGCTGAGATTTAATGAGTAGGCTACAGTCAAGTAAGCAGAGAGATAAGGAATCAAATCAAGCAATTCTTTCTACATACTGTATAGTGTAATGTGCAAATGCTAAATATCAAATAGAGGGCAAGGCAATCCTGGGTACGTTGGACACACACTTTGGAAAAACCTTTATAGATTTGTTTTCCAGTACAACTATAAAACACATTCCTGTACTTTGTACTCTAGTCCAATTAACTTGGAGAACTACTGCCTGGTTAACAATTTTCATGAAAAGCACCACAGGACCACCTTCAACCTATTACACGGATTCCTTTACTCCAGCTACCGAAACTTGTTTGCTTTGTCTGCAGATAAGTTTGTGGTACCACAAGACTTTTTTAATTTTTATTTTTTTTGTAATTTGGAAAACACCTTTGAACACAAGTGCTCTTTTGCAAAGGTTCCAGGTCTGACAAGTACAATGAACGAAAAATACAACATACAATCATCAGCTCAAGAAGAGCCTGGTTAGGTACAATAACAATAAATTATCAAGGAAATACTTTTATTTTATATCATTATTTATTATTTTATTAAAACAATACCACTAATTAAAAAGACTTTAAGTTAAGTAGTAGTATCGTAATGTTTGCATTGTTTGTACTTCTTGTCTATTTTGAGCCTCCGTACTGGTCTAGAAACATATGTGCAATTTGCCCTTTAAATCTGTCTGTATAAACTGTGTAATGCTGATATGACCAATGACTGATACCATGCCCCATTTGGAGTTAATTCAGGAAGTAGAGAGTACTGTTCTTAATAATCATCTGGTTAACTAGATTAAGTCATGGCTTAGTGACAGAACACAGAAGGTGGACATAAAAGGATATCTTAGCAATACAAAAGGCATCTACTTAAAATGCAACCGGAGCCCAGATGTAAAGAGTGTATGTAAAAATAAAGAATCGGGCTACACAGTACTGGACCACAGACTTCAAGATAAGTCACATTCAATCATTTATTCTTGGTAAATAAAAAGCAGCAAACATTCTCCCCAAAGTCCACCAATGCTTCAAGTCATACTTGACTCATTATCAATGTATAATCTGAGCACAATCTTTCACATCTTACATACTATTACATGGGTCTCATGATGGTTTAAATGCTCCAGTCACTTTTAGTTCAGCAATCATTGTTTTTCTCCCCATTATATGAAATAAGTACATCAATGCTCTGAATGAAAAGTACAGCACAGCAAATTGTAAAAAACTACATTATCAAATATAATAAGCCATTACCCTTAAAAACATTGATAAATATAATAAAGTATGCAGAACATACAAATTATTTGGGGTCAATCTAAAAATTTTAATGTGTGAAAAAGATCTAGGAATTTTGGTAACAAATGAACATGCAGACCATGGATGTGGTTATGAGATGTAACAAGGTCCTTTGATGCATGGCCAGGAATATTACAATTGTAGCCATAGATACGATCAAATATTTCCAGATATTTTGCAATATGTCTAAAGAGATTCTCTCTGGTGGTCCACAGTGGTGCTGCAGACAGGCAGGGAATTTCTCTGGAGATATCACAGAAATGTTCAGGCAGTACCTTGTCATGTCTTTGGTTGCAACTGTAGAAGGCCTTGGTAAGACCACATGCAGAGTACTGTGTGCAGTTTTGGGAACTACAACAAATGAAGGAGAGGGTCCAGAGGAGGGTAACAAGGATGCTCAGGGGTTTGAGGGTAAGTCCTATGATGAAAGAAGATCAGAGCTGGGCTAATATACCTTGGAACAGAGAAGGTTTAAAGGGGATATGTTCCTCATTTAAAAGGCCATTATCAATGAGGAGCATTGGGGATGCCAGGGACTAGAGTGTAAGGAGTCTACATTTGATAGAAGGGGTCACAACAAACAACTTATGGGAGAACTTTTTAAAGTGGTAAAAAGAGAGAAATGGATAATGCAGAGAGTTATATCACTATAGAATTCACCACCTAGCAGGGTTGGAAACAGCAGGATAGTAGGTGGTTTTAAAAGACAACTTGATGAGGATGAGTATACTGGTATAACTATTAATGGAATTTTGGGTTATGGCCATTGAGTAATAGCAGGCATTTTTAAGGGACTACTAGCCTTCAATTGCCTGTAATACCTACAGTACTGTATGTTATCTATGCATGTTCCTTGGGAAGGCAGCTTATGGCAAGGAGCTGCCTGCCCCAGGACCTTAAGTAGCCATAAACTGAATTTTTCTCTCTATGAGTTATTTAGAATGTCAACTTATATTAAACACAATCTTACTTCCTCCTTGCTCACTAGCCAACAATCACCCACCACAGCCCTGCCCACAAAACTGTGTTTTTAGTGATGCAATGTAAGGAAGGAGCTGCAGTGCTATATATAGCCTTACAGTATAATGCAATCAGGGACAGTGGTGGCCTTGAGATGCTACTTGTACTCTTTACAATCAGTTGTACAAGTTAAGGGTATATACTTAACTTATACTTTATACATGTAATACTACCACCTTAATATGGTAGATTGAGCAGCATCAGTATATGGTGGCATATACTATAACAAAAAACATGCTATCAATATATTCATACCAAGTACTGTTTTTTGTTCTGAACATCAGCTTTTGTGTATTAACACCAATACAGTGGACAGTTTTGTACTTTTCCTAAGATGAAGGAAAGAGATATAAAACAGTCCACTACATCAGCAGATTCTAAAAGGAACAGTCATAATGTTTTTTTTTAATTAATTACAATTTGAAGCTCAAATTCCTTGAAATTAAACAAACAACTTGTACATTTTATTGCCGATGCACTGAAATGTAGCATTGCTCCCTTTGTAGTCCTAAATGCTTATTTATTTCATTTTGTTTTTTTCTTAGTAATTTTTTGTTGAGTTTAAAAAAATAACAAGATCACCAATAACTTATTATTAACATCATACAGAAATATTGATAGTCACATGATGTGCTTGGTCCCTCTGTGTGAGTGGCTACTCTCCTTGTATCTCCATGAACAAGCATTCAAAACCATGGCAACAGCCTATTAAACATTGCCTTTTTGGTGTTTTCATACATTTATTCATTGGTACAAATCACCCCAAAACAAATTTTTCTTCAGTTAACAGCTATGGACCCGGTGAACCACAACAAATGCATCTTAGGAGCATGCCTCCAATACCTCCACAAAACCAGGCTCCCAAGTGCCATAAGCAGAATTCAACATTGGATTTACTGTGGATACCATGTTGCGGGAATCCCTAGGAGACAAGCTTGATACATTTTTCAGTGAGCTAGTTACTGTTACACTCACCCTATCTGAGCTGGTCAACTACTTTAAATCTATCAAGCTGGCCCTAGAAGCTCTGACTACCCAGGTCAGAGATGCAGAAGCCCATATTAGCTCAATAGAAGATTGCCAGGAATGAGACAGCAAAGAATTAATGGAGCTTTGGAACAAATTAGCTACATTTGAAGATACAATTGAGGACCAAGAAGGGAAGAGCAGATGAAACAGTTCGCTCCTCGTAGGGATCCCAGAACACATAGAAGATACTAATATGCTCACTTTTGTCCAAAAATGACTGCAAGAAGTGGCCAGAGTCTGGGACTATTTACATGATTGAGAGGGCACACTGTTCTCTCCGACCTCAACTACTGCAGGGGGACAAGTCTCGGGCAATAATCTTATGCTGCTTCAACTTCCAAGAGACAGTTTATCTACAGGCACAACCTCACAAGAAAGGAATGCTCTCCTGGAGTGGCCATTGTTTCTTTATCTTCAGTGATGTTACCCAAAAAGTTCAAAGTTCAAAATTTATTGATGTACAAACATATAAAATTACATAATTTATAACATTCCATAATTCTTATTAAAATGTACACAATTCTCATGCCATTAAAATAAAATAATTTCTTACATTCAAAATTTGACAAAAGTATTGCTCATTTACAATAGATTTGTTATATCTTCACCGCCATGAAGAATTTTGCTAGCCCAAATATTTCTTTTGTTTTGTCTAACTTTAGTAAATTCTTATAAGTATCAATAGTTGCCTTATATCTTAATAATGAGTATAGAGGTGCCACCCATTTTTCCCTTTCTTCTTCCCAAAGACCAAACTTAAGGATGCCATGTAACATTCTAGGATATACCATATTAATACACTTACAATTATGCACATTCATTGTACCATCACTCTGTTTTAAATGTGATGTATCCAATCCTAATGTGTCTAACCTAAGTTTGAATGGGGTATTTCTATGGTAGCTGTTTTTGCAGACTAATAAATATTTATCTATACCCCAGGAGGGTTTGATACATATATATATATATCTATATATATATATATATATATATAGATAGATAGATAGATATGTATATACAGTATATATACCAAATCTATCTATGTCATGGATTTTTTTCAAAATCTCTGGATATAGCAATGTCTTTTAATCTTATGGTTGCATCATCCATGAATCTGGTTGGATTTTGCAATGCCCTATCAGAGCATAATTCCTCTAGGCCCACTCTTTTTAAAATTGCATTTAATCTTATAAATCAGTTGTCCCTAGTTATTTTGTTTTGAGATTTAGTAATAAAATCCCACCAACACATCTTCAGGAGTCTTCCATTATTCACTGCCAACATTTTACCCCAATATCTAATTGCCCTTATGTGAATTTTAGTTGCTAAGGGAAGCATATCAGTTTCCACCCTTAAAAAGGATGCAAGGCAGTCTCTAGGTAGAGTCAGGGTGTATTTAATAAATTTATTTTGGATAGTCTCAATATTGCTATTATTATCAATATGAACACCCCAGATATTGCTACTATACATTGATTAACAGTTTTAGCCTCAAATGTAGTTTTTAAGGTCTTGAAGCAATTGCCTGTGAATTTGTTAGTGAAAGATCTTATGGCTCCTGTAGTTTTATAGGATTTACTTTTTACTTCCATTAAATGCGGCTTCCAGGAGTGATTTCTATCCACAGTTACACCAATATAATTGTACTCCTAAGCAACTTCTAGTTCTATCCCATTTATAACCCAGTAACCTTTCTTAAAATTGTTTTTACCAATTATCATTATCTTGGATTCATCTACATTAAGGTCTAACTCTAAATACTTTAAGGAGGACATAATACTAGTGATTCCTCTCCTTAATACAAGAGGGGTTCTTGATAATATGATTGCATTATCTGCATACAATAACACTTTAATTTCTTCATTGTCTATTATAGGGGCAAAGGTATCTATCCTTGCAATCCGCTCTATCAGTATTTCAATATGCATATTAAACAGAAGCATTGAACAAACAACCCTTGTTTGACTCCTCTAGTGATTCTTATTTTTTTAGAAGGTGCACCATCTTTAGTATATCAAACCTTAGCAGTGGTATTAGTATGCAGCATTTTTAGTATGGCCAATAGTTGTTTATCAGTTTGCAAATTTTCCAAGATATCCCATAATATTGCCCTGTTTACCATGTCGAAGGCAGATTTTATATTGACAAAACATATATATATATATAATATATATATGAGCCCTTTTTTTCCCTTCTATGTACACATCAATAATAGGGCTATAGTGCTATATTGTTTTCTAAACGTGCACAGGAATTTCAAAATCAAATTATTCTATTCTGTCCAAGTGTTTAATCTATCTAGAATCAATCTTGTATATATTTTTGTACCATGGGGAGCAGAGTCATTGGTCTGTAGCTTTTTCATTCTTGCTTTTTGCCTTTTTTGAAAAGTAGAACAATAAAACCTTGATTCTAGGTGTGTGGTAACACTAAGTGATAGTGGGGCCAGTAGATATGACTAAAAATACAGGTTATGAAGAAATACTTCTGCTGATAGTCCATCATGGCCAGCTGCCTTATACCTTTTTTGAAACATGATGGCCCCTCTTACCTTGGCCACAGAAAAGATGAATTGAGTTACATATTCTTTGTTTTAAAGATGCTTAATCAAAGATGCATTCTTCTCACATGCCTTTGCATTGTATACATCGTTGAAATATATAACCCATTTTTTTAGATCATTCCATGAAAGTTGTATCTCACATTCTTCTAATCACACCTAAAAGTGACTAATGTCCAGAAAGTTGGACAGTCCTTTTACCAAATAGCTTTTTGTAGTTGATACCAAAGCTCCTTTTTATACCTTTTTGTTACATTTTAACAAGTTTCTATACTCTATTTTTAAGTTCTTAAGGGCAAGTAATACAGACAGTATAGTAAGTTTAGATCTTAATTTTCCAACTTTCCTAATTTCTTCTCTTAATTCCCTAATTTCTTTATCAACCAGGATTTAGAGGTACAACATTTATTGATGGCCTTGGTCTCTTTTCATTGCATAGTTGAGTCCCACAGTTGTCCGTGAAGGCATCAAAAACACTTAATGATTTGACATAGGCAACCCTATCAGCAGCAGGAGTAGAAAGCATCATGGGCAATATGACATTATTACCAATTATCCTATCCACAGTTGCTTTAGTGTGTTTGTACCATTTTATTTTTTTACCATACTTTATACACATTGGTTTACCTCTTCTTCTACATTTTTGTCTTTAGCAGATTTTTTGCATTCTAGCTTGATTTTACATTTAAACAGGAAATGATCACTGTCCTAGATTTTATGTATCTTGCAGTATTCTACATTAGGGTAATCAGAGGCATCTACAATACAATAGCCCAGCACACTTCCCCTTTTGATTGTTGGAAATCTTATTTCACCTATCCAGACTCCTTTTAAAAGGCCATTTAAGACTCTTAGATTAAATTTACCCAGGAACCATATCAAATGTTTACCATTGGCTGTAACTGTTTTGTCTTTAGAATGTCTAATTGGTATATTTAATGCATCATCTATTACCCATTCATTTTTTTTTACTCTTCAATCATATTACCTATGTGTGCATTAAAATCACCCACTGTAAATATAATAATAATACCTGGGTAACATGACTTTATAGAGTCCAGCTCATTATCAAGCATTTTTGCACCTCACTAAGCTCTTTTTGCTTCAAGTGCGGTAGAGTTTAAATATTAAAAAAAAACACAACAATTTTACTATCAGAGCTAGTATTATTTATTTTATTTATTTATTTATTTATTACTAGGATTACAAATACCTTTGAACCAAGGGTTCTTTTACAAAGGTTCCACATCAGCAATGGGTGTAAGCAAAACAGTGGTAAGATATAATACAGGTTCAGGAGGTTAACATAGAAGTAAGCAGAGGTAACATACAATACAGGTCAAGAGGTTAACTTAGTAGCAAAAGACAGTACATGTGTATAGACTAGCACAGTATCAAACAGTCAGTGGCAAATATCAATGCACAATTAACAATACGGGTGTGTATATGTAGCACGACACAAATGCAAATAAAATTACATACATAAAAAGTCATTATACAGTCTTGTTTCAATAGTTTCAAGACCAAGAGTTATATCAATAAAAACAACCAGTCCTCCCTTAAATCTCCACAAATTTGCCTAGCCTGTATGCAGGAGTAATCCAAGCGTTATAACCTTCTATAGAACACTCCTCTGAGTTACCAATCCAGGTTTCTTAAAAAATCTGAATTGAAAATGTTATCAACCACTCAAGCCACCCTTTATCTTCTAACTTCATTTTTAATCCTGATACATTCCATCTTATCAAGGGTGTTAAACTATTTTTTCCAGTAGGGTTCAGTCAATTAGACCCATCTGTAATGTTTGTAGTGCTAGCCAAAGAGTCACTGGTTGATACCGTGGAGTCCCCCGATAAGGTGCTAATATCAAAAGAATCTTCTGTATCTAGAACATCACTAGTATTTATGGTGTTCTGGTACCCAGCTATTTTCCACCTCTTCTGTACACTAGTTTAGATTCCTCCCTTTCCAAACTGAGTTCCATTTCTGCTGATTTAATGTAAGCAGTAATATGAGACTGTTTAACTGCAGTGCCTTCCTTGTTCCCATTCTCTGAGCTTTTAGGATCTTTCCCCAATTAATAATTGTTTTGTCGGTTGGGATTGTTGATTCTTCTCTTATTGTAGAATCCAGTGTTATTCCAATTGCAAGAAATTCATTCCTTTCTGCCATTATCATTGTTTTTTAGTGGACTGTTTTAATACAAGGCATATTCATCCTTTAATAAGTTTAGCCTTGTATCTATAAGCAGATATATCCTGCCATCCCATTTTGTTACCCATCACCCCCTTTATTAGGTTATAGGTTGCAAATTTCAGAATATATGAATTTTCATTTTACCCTTAGGGATACCTTTTATATAAACAGTTGGTAGCATATCATCTAACTCTAGCAAGCAATTTTTCCTTTCCACATCTCACTCTTTTTTCCTTTCTACACTGTTTTCATATTTTTAGTGTTCCTACTAAACGTTACCTTTTTGTTAGTCATCCTAGCCTCCTGTTCTTTCTCCTTTACTATCTTATTTTTTTTAGCAGTTGATTTATTTGCAGTTAACTGCACCAGAACATTCTTTCTGGGTTTTATTTTGTGTACTGACAACTTTATTATCCCTCTTTATCTGATGTTTTCTTTGATTTAGCTCTTTAATTAGATGATCTATTTCCCTAATCTCTTTACTAGCTACCTTTTCAGTTATTGTCTTTACTGATTTTCTTTCTTGTTCCCTCGTCTATTGGCATAACATTTTTAACTTGATGTTGCCTTTCTTTTTTTTTTTAGATTGTCCCTTCCTCAGATCTTTATTTAAGATATGATCTAATTTGGCTTTCTCAATAGGTTTAGTACAATCATTTACACATATTTCAGGTTTTCTCACATAAAAATCTACAAATGTCTGAAACAAGGCAACTACTGTAGTTCCAGAAACTGCAAAGTACTGAAACTTATTTCTCTTTTTAGCTCATTAAGTTTATTAATAAGACAGCTGCCGGTCTGGTGGCACAGAGGGTTGAGGCACTGGATGCCATACCTCGAACCACGTTGGCGACCCGGGTTTGGGAATGGACTTGGGTGCTGGCAGGGGTTAGGAGAAGATCGAGCATCTGAAGGACTGCTCTCCTTTCCTGGGGAGGGCTGGGGGGATAGCTCTACTCCATAGTGGCCCCTGGTGGAGACCAGGGGTGCTACATGTAGCAGCGCAGGAGGGGCCAAGAAAGCAGAAAAACAGCTTCAGCACCATCAGATGATGGCCTCCATTCTCCATATCTGCAGAACCTCTGGGAGCCTCCTCCACCACAGCAGCATGCCCAGCCATGAAAAATAGTGTGTTGGGCTTCCCACACCTGGTGCCTTCCCCCTCAGAGGAGGGGGGACCCGCTCAATGATGGGATATGCTGGGACAACTCATGGGTCGACTGCAATATGTGGGAGAGAGGGAGAGCTCCAGAATAGGACTGCTGTGGTATGGAGCACTAGGTGGCCTGAACGAGAGGTGGACGCCAGAGTGTGGGAGGAAGGTAAAAAAAAAAAGATCACAATAAGACAGCTGTTTCCCAGTTGAGGGTCATGTTCTCCGTGATTAGTAGTTTGATTTTCATTACCTTTACCTGACTGGGAGTTTTCATCATTAAACCACAAATGTGGAATTTTACCCATAGGTTTAGATGGAGGGTCAAGGTTACAATCATTCATATGGGGTGTAAGAAAATAATTAACATCTCTTAGATATGAATCATTTTTACTAGAGTTTTTATTATTATTTTGCTGAAGATCTATATTACCGCTTTGGTTTTTATCCACAGCTTTTGTTACCAGTCTGGAGGGTACCATTACACTATTATTCACAACAATCATTTCTTCATTTAGCTCATTAGGGGCTTTAGACACATTTATTAGGGGCTTTAGACACATTTACATTTTTTGTGTATTACATCCTAATTTCTTCTGCCATCCCCATTATAAGCAGAAAGTAACAATACTTCTTCATTTTTGTCATCAATCTCATTTACACCATTTACACCCTTAGTCACATCTAAGTCTGATCTGCATAGTCCTGGTCCAATTATGTCAACTGACCTATTAAATACATTATCAGAGATTTCATTACCAGGTACCACCTCACATTCTTCAAGATTCCTGATTTCTTCAAGTAATGGGTGTGGGGAAAATTGATTAACCTCAGTACATTCCTTATGTGCTGGTGATGAGGTTAAGTTAGGGTTAAAACCCCAAAGAATGTTTTTGTTACCTCTTAGTTCTATGTGACTTGAGATTGGACATAAAAACTGGGTTATTTTAGAATTACCCTGTTGAGCAGCACCCTTCAAATTAGGCTTTGCCGGTTTTTCAGTCTTGTCCTGGATTTTGGTATTTTTTCAACTATATGTCTTCACTTTTGTTTTACAATTTAGTAGACATAGTCATTGTTATTATAAATAAATAACCATAAGCAGTGGTTTATAATACTGCACAAAAAAGAATTTAAACAGTAGCAAGATAGTGCAATAAATCAGTAAGAGGTAATTATGATATGTAATTATGACAACGGATAAACAAGTGCCCAAGAGGTGGATAAGCAGAAAAGGGGCAAAATTCAGCAGAAGGGCAGACAGCAAGGAGAACCAGGGATAAATGACAACCAAGGAAGGGCTGGAGTAGAACAGTGAATCAGTCTAGGGAGGTCAAATCATGGAAAGCCATGTGTGCAAATGCCAGGAGCCTTAGCAACAAGATGGAAGATCTGGAGGCTGTCATGGTACAGTCAGACCTGGACATTGTGGCCATCACTGAAACCTGGTGTAATGATAACCACGACTGGGAGATGGCATACCTGGCTACAACATATTCAGAAGAGACAGAGCAGGCAGGAAGGGAGGAGGAGTGGCACTGTATGTGAAAATGACATAAGGGCCACAGAGATCCAGGAGGAACAAAATGGGGAGAGATACTGTGGGTTAAGCTGGAAAGGAAAATGGGACAGCCATCCACAGGTGTGGTCTATAGACCACCAGCCCACGAGGAAGAAACAGATAGGAGTTGATGCTAGCCATCCAAAGGATGGCAGACAAGGGTGAGGTAGTACTAGTTGGAGACTTCAATATTCCAGACGTGGACTGGAGCATCCCAGCAGCAGCATCAACTAGGAGCAGATTTATCCTGGACTCCCTTCAGGGTGCCCTCCTCAAGCAACTGGTCATGGAACCAACTCGGCAGAAGGCAATACTGGACCTTGTGCTCACAAACAGGGACAGTGTGATGGGGTAACAGTGGGGAGCACCTGGGAAACAGTGACCACCAGTCATTGTGGTTTGAAATCACAGAAAGAGCAGAACCAAACCACACAAAACACGATCCTGGATTTTAGGGGGCAGACTTGGGGAAATGGGGAGATACTTGAAAGAGGCATTAAGGGAATGGACAGGAATCAGGGGTTGAGGAACAGTGGGCAGTATTTAAAATGGGGATTACAAGAACAACAGAATTATGCATTAAGCAGGTTAGCAAGAGGAAAAGGAAGAGGAGACCATTATGGTTTTCCAAAGAGGTAGCAAAGAAAGAGAAAGCCAAAAGATTGCATTCAGGCAATACAAAAAGACACAGGCAGAAAGGGATAGGAGAAGTACCAGGAGAAGCAAAGGAGGCAGGAGGTCAGTAAGGGAAGCCAAAGCTCAGACAGAAGAACACATTGCAAAATCAGTGGGTAGAGGGAAAAACCTTTACAGGTACATAAGGAAAAAAGAAAGACAAAGGGAGGATAGTGAGACTGAAGGGGAGGATGGGGGCATGGGAGGATGACAACAGTAAAGCTGACATATTGAACAGATATTTCTGCTCAGTCTTTACTGAGGAAGAGGAGGGTAATGGGTCTGAAGGGAGTACAAGGGGTGAGAATGGTACAGAAATGGACAAAAGTCCCTTTACATGAGAAAGGGTCCTGAAGGAACTGGAAGTAATAAGAGTTGATAAAGCAATGGGGCCAGATGGGGTGCACCCCAGGGTCCTTAAAGAACTAAGAGAGGTGGTGGCTGAACCTCTGGCTATCCTGTTTAGCCGATCACTGGAAACAGGGGAGGTACCCAAAGACTGGAGGACAGCAGATGTAGTCCCCTTATACAAAAGTGGGAACAAAGAGGAAGCAGGGAACTACAGACCAGTCAGCCTCACCACGGTAGTGGGGAAGATCATGGAAGCACTACTGAAGGAGAGATTGGTGGAACATCTGGTTGTCAATGGACTACAGGACCCAAGGCAGCATGGTTTCACTAGGGGAGGTCATGTCAGACCAACCTCATTGAATTTTTGACTGGGTGACTAGGGAGGTGGATCAGGGAGGGCAGTGGACATGGCCTATCTGACTTCAGCAAAGCCTTTGACACTGTGCCACATAGAAGACTATTACACAAACTGGGAATATTGGTGGGCAGGGCAGTAGTGTGGTGGGTAGGTAACTGGCTGGGTGGCAGGACACAGAGGGTGGTGGTAATGGCTGTCACTCCACAGAGGGAAGAGTGACCAGTGGGGTACCACAGGGATCAGTGCTGGGACCGGTCTTATTCAACATCTTCATCAGTGACATTGCGCAGGACCTAGAAGGCAGAATTTCACTGTTCGCTGATGACACAAAGCTCTGTAACACAGTAGACACACCAGAGGGTGTAGACAGAATGAGAAGCAACCTGCAGAAACTTGAAGAATGGTCAGGGGTTTGGCAGTTGAAATTCAATGCAAAGAAGTGCAAGATAATGCATATGGGGCACAAAAACCCTGGCACAATATATCAGTTGTGGGGTGAGGATATAGCATGCACCAAGCAGGAAAGGGATCTTGGGGTTGTCATTTCTGATGACCTCAAGGTAGGGAAACAGTGTGACAAGGCAGCAGGTAAAGCAAATAGGATGCTGGGATGTATAGGCAGGGCATCACCAGCAGAAAAGGGAGGTCATAATCTGCATGCAAGACACTAGTGAGGCCCACCTGAGTACAGTGTACAGGTCTGGAGACCATACCTACGTAAGGCCATAGACAGGGTAGAGAAGGTTCAGAGGAGGGCAACAAAGATGGTGCATGGATTGCATCTCAAGTCCTATGAAGACAGGTTGAAGGAGCTGAATATGTACTCCCTGGAGGAGAGGAGGGAGAGAGGGATATGATAGAGACATACAAGTATCTTACAGGGAGGAACAGGGTGCAGGAAAACACTATTTTTAAGTGAAAAGATGTTCCAGGACTAGAGGGCATGGGATGAAGTTGGAGGAGGACGATTCAGAGGAAACATGAGAAAGAATTCTTCACAGAACGGGTGGTGGACAAGTGGAACACCCTGCCAGAGGAAGTGGTGGGGGCTGAAACAATCATGGGATTTAAGAATGCATGGGATAGACATAAAGGAATTCTGGAGGTCAGGGGTAAGGGGCAACAGACTTCTAGGAAAACAAACTGAACTTACAAGCTCAAATGGGCAGACTGGGTGGGCCATAGGCCCTTATCTGCCGACACTGTCTATGTATCTATGTATCTATGTAGGGAGCGAGGGAGAAGCCCACCTATTAACCTTCTCAAAGAGCACTAATGTGTGCAGCTCAGTCACTTAGTGCAGGTACAGTTATTGTGACCAGATTTTTATCCACTAATATATGTTTAAATAACACCACCTTATGGTTAAAAGTCACCAATCACTATGTACTGGTCCACCAGATGATCAAGTATGCTGCACAATCAGGTCTCCTTAAAAAGAGAGGGACAGGACTTGGAGTGTATTCCTTGAAACTTTTAAACATTCTGGTTTCAATGTCCAGTTTTAATTTAAGTGTCCTCAATGTCCAACTCCTAGTGTTCTTATTGCCCTGGTTCTCTGGGCTAAATATTTCCACCGATGGTTTAAAAAAGGACACTAGTGAATAAACATGGAGAAAAAACAAAAAATGGAAGATAAGCTTTAAATAATAACTTTGAATAAAATAAATATATATTGCCTTTCTGTATATAACAGTACTTATATGAAACACCAGGTTAAACAATATTCAGCTATAAATAAAGTGGAGGCCTTTGGCATCAGAGTTTTAGCAATTAATTGGAAGCAGTAAGAACTAATTCGATCAAATAATATTTGGTGCCGGCCCGGTGGCGCTAAGGATTGAGGTGCTGGATGCCACACTTCATGCCATGTTGGTGACCCAGGTTCGGGAGTGAACTCTGGTAGCCGGGGGTCGGCTGGGGAGGGAGAGGATGGAGCATCTGGAGGACAGCTCTCCTCTCCCTGGGGAGGGTTCTGGGGTCACTTGGTGCTCTAGCGACCCCCGATGGAGATTGGGGTAGCACAGGAGCATCAGCCGACATAAGGGTAGGAGTGTGGCAGACATCAGCAGGGCAGCCATGCGCAGATGTCATTGCACGCTGCACTCCTAGGGAGAATTCACATGAGAAAAACACCTGCCATGGACTGTGGAGATAATGGGGGCTCCGGGGGCAGGTCTCACATCCCATCGCCGGCCCACCTACTCAGGAGGACTCCAGGCTGACCTGGCTGCCAGTTAAGGACTCTCTAATTACAGATAGGCTGTTAGGGGAAAACAGACCCATCCCGGGGGGTGATCTGGGAATCTAGGCCTGCCTGGGCAGTTGGGGGGATGGAAGGATGCCCAGCCATGGGGGAGAATAAATAAAGGATACAAAAAAAAATAATAATAATATTTGGCTAAGATCTGGTTAAAAATGGCTACAGAAGATAACTTTACTTTGAAGCAATTGAAGCAATATAGCCACTCAAATCAGTGTGCCATTTTATTTTACAATATCTTCAAATATCCTAGATGTTGTTAATGACTACTAGCTACTTGCATTCAAGATTGCAGTGCAGAGCATGCAAAAGGCTATACTGATAGCAGCAATGACAGCGGCAGCAGTTGTAGAATGTTGCAATAGCAATGGCTCGGAAGAATAAAAAACAGAGGGAGATGCTCACAAAGCTCTTATCACCTTGTGCAACCCCTATCAGCCTCAGCTACAGTATTCCTGTAGAATCTCCAGTTAGCTCTAGGCTATGCATTTAGCTAGTTAACAATGCGTACAAATGAGTTGAAATGAAATTGGTAGCAGCAGAGAAAAGCAGCAAAAGTAGTAAAAGGGATGCTATAAATATTATAAAAGTTCTACAAATGAGAGAAATGGCAACAAAAAATGAGTAAACGGCTCACACATGCTGCTCAAATGGGAGGAATGGTGACTGAGTGGCATCTGATTCTGAATGCTGAATGCCAGCTGGAGCATGTGCTTTTTATATCCAAGCAGCAGGTACCATGTAATCACATGCAGAGTGAAAAATTCAAAAAGGAAAAAAAAAGTCAAACAATCAGAGCTATTCACAAATTCTCAAATATAGTCTCCTAATGTAAAAGTGCTAAAAGGGCTACCAGAAACAAGCAAATCAAGAGAGATACAGTATATGCTTCTGCAAAACTGTAGGCAAGGTATAAAATCACGGGGAAGTTTAAGGTTTAGGGATATTTGGGGATTAGCAAGTTTAGCAGGCTTAGCAAATTCAACAAATAAAAAATAAAAATAAAAAAGAGTAAAGAATAAAATCCTCTAAGGACTCTCCTTTCACATGTCACTCATGGCATTCACTGGTTCACTGATCCAAAGGGTATTCAAGTAGTCAACAGTCCGGTGGGCAGTCAGGGCTCCCAGCAGTGTACTGGTTCTACTTCTCCACTTGCTCACTGGTCCTGTTTGCGGCATTCACAGTCTGGTGAAAGAATGCCCCTGAATCTGGTCTTCTCTGAGGCTTTCCAAGGACCCCCCTCACTTTGATGATCCAAACACTACTACTGCCAACTTTCCTCCCTAGTGAAACAAAGGAGACACAGAGAGCAAACCACACCACATGGGGATTCAACTTAAGCAGAGCTGGCAAGACTGCATGGCAGGCGATGGTGGCTTACCTCTTATTTCATATAAAACGTGCTTAGCAATCCTACATCTGAACGCTACTCCACAACGTTCAGAGCGAAAATGTCTCCAACCACAAGCAGAGCATCTGGTTCCAAGAAAAAGTTTATCTACAGGCACAACCTTTTTTTTTCCTCCAATTGTTTAACCAGGTGAGACACACTAAGTTGAAAGCCTGTTTACAGGTGCAACCTGGGAGCACAGGGAAGTTAAGTGTCTTGCTTAGGGTCACACAGTATGCAAGTGGGGGCTGTGGGATTCAAACCCAGGTCTCCAGATTTGCAGCTCAGAGCCTTAAACCACTGTGCTATATTGCCTCCCCAACCTCACAAGAAAGGACTGCTCTCCTGGAATAGCTATTGTTTCTTTATCTTCAGTGATGTTACCCCAGCTGTCAGGGATGAACAGAGAACTTACCAGGATATCAAAAAGTTTCTACATATGGCTCATATACCCTTCAGAATGCTGTACCCTGCGCACCTGGTGATTACCACCTCATCTGGCATTCATGAATTCTTTAATGCTGAAACAGCTCAAAGGGAGCTTCTGAAGTATCTATCCAATGTCTTCCCACCGCTGCCTGCCCAGCCTGGTGGTTCCACTGCCAGAAGGTACTGTAACCCCTCATGCCAATTTCATGGGCACATTTCTTAAACCTGTGACTGCTGTTTTTTGTCTCTGTGCATCAATAAAACTAAGCTATGGCTTCTTAATCTCCCTTTAATGGAAAACACAAATGATACAATGGAATGTGTTGCTTTGGGCTGGATTTTGCAGATTCTTTTCTTTATTTCCTTATGGGAGTAACAACTTTCATGTATGAAGCCATCCAAACATGGCAGATACCTGACTGTTTTAATTCTTCTTCATCAACACATCGATTTTCCGTCTTGAGGAACCCTGATCTGCACATCTGCCTTGTCTCTATTGACAGGAGCTGTCACTGCTGTCAGTCACCTCAACTGCATTCCAATCTCCAGCTGTGAGAGGCCAGCTATGTTTCCAGTATCTATGATCAACAACATATTGTAGCTAATTAGCTCCCTCTTCTATCTGTCATCATCACACCACAGATCCTCACCACTGTAACCCCTGGAACTGTATCATATGTTCACACCATTGTGTAGGGTCCCCCTTGCAGATCCCATCAACTGACCTCCATACATTTCATTCATGGACACAGAAGCAAGTCACTGACCCTACTCAGGTTTCACCTTGGACTTCACCTCTTCTCTTTCCTCCAGTGACTTTACAGAAGGTATGTCCTCCAGACACGTTATTTAACCCACCCAATCACTCTACGATACGCAGTCCACCATGTGGCACTCATTAAAATGCATATTAGCAGCCCAGCCTTGGACATTGCTTATTATTAATACAGTGGTCAGTATTACCTCAGTGGTCCCTTTTAACTATTAGGTGCAAAAAAACTGATCTGCTGTGGGTAGTCTAAAAATGTTTCCCAGAATGCTGGATTAAAACACTTGAAGTCTGCTCCTTTCACTATCAGCTGCAACAACTAATTGCAGCCTCAAACAAGCTATATTTAACAACTTTGGTCACTCTAACCAACGTACCCTTGTTGAATTCTCAACTTATTGTAGCTCCTATGTGACACTGTTGGTCCTCATCATTGTGGGGGGGGGGGGTGTAAGAAGAAAATTTCATAAGAAAAAAAAAACCCATTACAGTCATTCTTGTAATAGGTTGTTGCCTTGTTACACTTTGCTCATAGTTCACAGACAGAGGAGTACTCTCACATGGACCCTGATTGGGCTTACTGCTATGGTCAACTGCCCTTGCCAATTAGCTTCCCAACACTTATGTGGAAGAGCTGTTGCCTCCAGTGGGGACACCCTCTGACTGTCATTGGTTTTTGTGCTTTTGATTATTGTCACTGTTCCACCTGTATGTTTCAGAGCTATAATCTGTTGGATGCTACTGTTTTCTTATTTGTTCCTGGTTTATCTGTTGTTTGTTAGTCTACTGAATTATAGGATGGCACGCCTTCTTTTATGGATATGGAATTTTATCAGCAAAAGGTCTCCACTAACAGGTGCTCATCCCTTCATTTCTACTATTTGAGCTTCCCAACCCAAATAGCTGTCCTGGGCTGATTCTGATTTCTCAGATAGCCCCCCCCCCACAAACACACACACATACAACATCATCAGCATTGTCTTAAGTTTTCCCTTTCCTCTTGCTATTTCTAAGACTGTCTATAATTTTGTCACTTGGAACATAAAGGGGACACAGATTAACAAAAAGAGACACCAAATGTTATGGCACCTTAAACATATAGGAACTAATATAGCTTTCTTACAAGAGATCCACACTTTAACCTCCCAAGCAAATTTATGGCAAACGAGTGGGTGGGCCATATTTATGCTGTGGGTATAGACAATAAAGAAGCTGGATAAGCTATCTTAATTCACTGTAATGTTCCCTTTCAACTACAGGAAAAGATTATTGATCCAGGAGGATGATTTATCACATTTAAGGGTACACTTGACAGAAATGACAAAATTCTAGTATCTGTTTATGGTCCTAAAAAGGAGGATCCCCAGATCTTCACTTCCAAATGATCAGAGTTATCTGAGTTCAACTTCCTTCCAATGATACTTGCGGGTGATTGAAACATGGTCTCAGACACAGCCCTAGATAGTTATGGAGCCTGCAAAAATGGACTCTTACTTAACTAAAGAGCGCTCCAGGAGCTCCAAGATTCAGTGGAGTTGCTTGAGTCATGGTGTGGCCTTCATCCTAGAAAGTAGAGATAGATGCTTTTTGATCCCCGTCCACAATACCTCATCCCAGCTAGACTACTTTTACATCACATCAGACATGGTGGGTTTTCTCACCTATAAGGCCCTACATGGGCAGGGCCCTGGTTACCTGTCAGTACTCCTGGTACCTTCTTCCACTACAAGCCATCTCTGCTCCTCTAGTGGTGGCTTCCTGACTGTTCCTAGAGTGAGGTTAAAATCTGAAGGCGACCAAGCTTTTAGTGTTGCCGCTCCCACTCTTTGGAACTCTTTACCAACTGTAGTCAGGGAGGCCCCCACTAAAGCCGCCTTTAAAGTCCACCTGAAGACATTCCTATTTCTGCAAGCATTTGGTGTTTAATGTTGATTATTTATTGGATGTTTTATTTTAACTTTAATATTTATGTGGTACTGAATGTTACAAAAATTTGTATGGTGCACAGAGCCTCCGGGATTGGGTGTCTTTTAAATAAATTTGCCTTTGCCTTTGCCTTTTTTGGCACCACTCAATATGAAATCCTCCCCAAAATGATTTCTGACCATGAACCTGTTCTCTTTTCTTTCTCCCCACCTGGCCACTGTGACAAGGATAAAATTATGGAGAATAAACAACAACCTTCTCAAAGACCCTCAAATTCTAGAGAAGATCAAAATGTGCACTGAAAACTTTTTTTAGAGAGAACACAGGTACAGTTGAGAATTATGCACACCTATGGGGGGAGGCTTTAAGTGTGCTCTTAGAGGGGAATTAATCCAACTGGCAGCCACAAGGAAAAATAAAAAAAACAGAAAACATAAAAATTATTGCAAGAAATTAGGGACAGAGAAAGGGAGCATTCTCATAATACAACCCCTGAGGAATAGCTCCAACTTAACTCTACCAAGACCAAATATGGAGAGCTGTTGAGAGAGCAGGCTGAGTTTCCTATTTTTCAGACCAAAACATGCTACATGGATCAGGGTGAAAAGGCTGGAAAACTCTTGGCCTTGTGGCTGAAACTTCAAGAAACTTCTAAAGGCATTAAAGGGATTTGCTCTCCCCAAATTCCCCAATAATCACTAATCCTAGAGACATTGCTTCTGCTTTTGTAACCTATTACCAAAACGTATACTCTGCTGAACCCCTAGTAGCTGAAGCAGCCATCCACCAATTCTTAGCAGCAGCCAACCTTTCTATGCTTACCACTGATAGTCTGGAAAAAATTGGTGTTAACATCTCTATAGGGGAGGTCTTGCAAGTCATATCAGATCTATCACTAGACAGAGCACCTGGCCCTAACTGGTGGTCCTCTAATTTATACAAAGCACTAGCCCAGCAGCTTATAGAACCCTTGGCTACATTATTCAACTTAGTGCAGAAAATACAATAACTAGATTCTGCCCTACAAGGTGCCATTATCATCTTAATAGCCAAACCAGATAAGGACCATGAGTACATGCCCAATTACCGACCAAACTCCCTCCTCAATGCTGACATTAAACAACTGGTCAAGATATTGGCAGCAAGAGTGAATGCCGTAAGGGACTCTTTAATTGGCCCTGAACAGGTGGGGTTTAGGCAAGGCCTCCTCTCCTCTCCTCTGACCATTTATGTAAAATTGCCCACCATCTCTCTGTGTCCAGGGACTCCAAACATCCTGTCATCCTGATGTCTCTGGACACAGAGAAAACTTTTGACAGTCTCTTAGCCTTTTTTAAACCTCACTTTGCAATATTTTGGCTTTCCATGCTTCTTTATTGATTGGATTAAATAATATACTCTCACCCTTTAGCTTCCATCAATTGTAACAGGATCACCTCTACCGCTTTTCATTTACACAGAGGGTCATGACAAAGATGTCCCCTTTTCCCTTAATTATTTAATCTTTATTTAGAACCCCTGACTAGAAGGATTCTTCTAAATGACAAGATGAAGGGAATTCAAACTGGCTACCATAGATACAAAATCTCAATATATGGGGACTTCATCCTTTTACATCTAGAATACCTCTCTAACTCAATACCAGCTATTGTTGCTGTCCTCCAAGAGTTTGGCCAGCTCTCTGGTTACAGACATAACCTAGAGAAAACATGTATCATGCCCCTCAACCAGAAGACTATCAAAACCTCAAGTACTAAAATTGGGAGACATATTGACCCCAACCACCCTTAAGTACCTTGGCATCCAGGTGGCTACTAGCAAAAAAGCTATATTTTCCCCAAAGCTAGATACACTTTTAACCACAATCAAATGCAACCTAAATAGATGGTCAGCACTTCCCCTTACTCTGTTGGTCTGCATCAATATTATTAAGATTAAAATATTACTCAGGTTACTTTATCCCCTTGGGATTACCGACCTGCATATACCCAATCAGTGGTTCCATAAACTGAAAAGTACTTTAACTTCCTTCTTATGGTGTCAAAAAAATTCTCGCAGAGCTTACCACAAACTTATCCTACTCAAATCTCAAGGTTTCCAGCTCCCAGAGTTTAAGCTCTATTATTTAGCTCTGCATGCTGGGGAATTCCTGTGGTGGAAACATGCAGATTCTACTACTCCAAGCAACACCTATGCATTATAATGGCAACAAAGTAAGCTAGATCTGTGCCACCAAACCAAAATTAACATTAGAGCTCTTATTTATATCCCTATAGCCAGCTACCCTGACTTTAAAACAAACCACCATTGGCACCTCAATATTAGTGAGTAAACAGCTCCACAGATTCTACAAAATTTGCCCTTGACCAGCCCACTGCAGATAATCCCAACTTCAAAATCCAGAATATACCAATTCTGGATAATTTCCTAGGAGCCATACCACTCACACACCTGGGTCAATTCATAGAGAATTAATCCTTTATTTCCATAAAGAGCCTCACACTAGCTTACTCCAACACAAATATATCTCTTTTCTCCCTCCTGCAACTTCAAAATATGATGGTCACAAATTTTTGACCCAGACCCTGATTCTTTCCTAGCCTTTCCATTTGGGATGAACTTTCAAACCTCACCAATCAATGCCAGTCCACATCTCTCTTATACAAGAAGCTACTTGCAGTATTCACTCCTGAAGAGCAAATCATCTGTTCTTTCCAGCAATCGGGGTTCCCGGAACTAAATGATTCTAATGCTAGATCTGTCATGTGGAGCAACATATACAAACATATTTGATTTAATGGCTTCAGGCTCATGCAATATAAAATAGCTAATAATTTATACTATACACCCACTAAATTACATAACGTGGGCCACCTACAGTCTGCTGTTTGCTCCCATTGCAAACAAGAGCCTGGCAGTGTAAAGCATATCCTCTGGGACTGCCCAAAGGCAAAGCTGCTTAGGGATTCCATCCAGAATTGCATAGACCCTCTTCTGGGGTTAGATACTGCCTTTACACCACAAATCTGTCTACTGGGCCTCAACCTAGACCAGTTCTTTGGAATCTGAAAATTCAGATTTCTCTTATTTCTGGTATTGTTATGAAAATTATATTAAAGCACTGGCTTAACAAAGTCACCCCACCTATCAGGAATGGCACAATTCAATGTTAGAGGCACTACTGCATTTGTTGTTGACTGATTGTTTCTGCTCTTACCTCCTTGTTCTTTCGTCCGTGGTTCTTCTTTTTAGGCAGGGGAAGGGCCCAGCCACCCACCCCCATCCCCAACCACCCCACGCTACACTCCTTTTATAGGGTACCACAGTTGTGACATTTCCTGTGGCAGAGCAGGAAGGGGCAGATCAGTGGGGCCTCCACAAGGTGATCTCATTTATAGGGCATCTAGTAATTTAACTTGTTATAACAAGTTAAACAAAGCAAATTAAACCATTAATTGCATTTTTTTCCTTTTTTCCCTTCTAATTACTCTGACTAGGTTACAAACCCAGCAACTTATTTGCAATGGATTTCATTAACTGCAGGTACTGTGGAACAATTTCAGAAGGACAGTCTTACAGGATTTAGGACACTGTCCTACATGCTGGGCCTTTGAGATCTTAGGTCTCAGCTCGGCGGCATGGGCAGAGATTGCACGCCTAAATTTCCATTGAAGAGGAAATACATTATAAGAACCACCCGCCATTTCCCCAGCATCCAACAGAAAACCTCGACCGCAGAGGGTAGTTGGTCCAGGAGGTTGGCAGGTGGTTAGGAGGGCAAATCAGGTGCCCCATCACTCTCTGCTCTAACACATTACCTCCAAAACCATATAAACACACTACAAAGGTATCTGCCTCTATCTCTGAAATCAAATAAAGAGGCAGAAGACACTGCAGAGCAGGACACTGGCACAGGAGCTAGCACAACAATACTCACCCAAATCAGGAACCAAAACTAAACAAGCACAAAGGAAATCCAAAAACTTGATCATAGGAGACTCCATGATTCGGGAGTTGATACCCATCTCCAGCCAGGGTGATGGTCAGATGTCTCCCAGGTACATCAGCATGGAGAGACACTGACCGCATTGCAAAATTGTTCACAAAGCAGGAGAAAACATTGATGTCCTAGTACACATAGGGACTAATGATCTCACCAGCCGGTCAGTTGTGGAGACCAAGGAACACCTGACTAAGCTGGGTGACAAACTATCATCTATTTCGTCTGGCATCTCCTTCTCTGAGATCCTGCCAGTCTGGGAGAAGGGAGCAGATGGACGGAAGGTCAGAGAAGGGGAGATAGGGGAGCTAAACACGTGGCTCAAGGACTGGTGCCAGGAAAAAGGACACAGATTTGTAGGGAACTGGCAACAGTTCTGGGAGCGAAAGTTCTTTAAATTTGATGGACTGCATCTGACTAAAGAGGGAGTCAGTGCATTGGGGCAGAAGTTTGATGTCTTTGCAGAATATTTAAACTAGCAAATGGGGAGAGGGTGCAGCACCCCATACTGCCGAATGGAAGAACACCCTCCCCTCAGCTAGTGGTCAAACAGGAATTCAGCGTTTGCTGCTCATTTGCATCACCAGGCAAGAAAAGGTTTGTCTCCCATACGATGCACAGGGGTAATGCCAAACTTCACTCAACAACTAACACACCAAAATCTGGCCAATGGAAAATCATGTACACAATGCTCACAGCCTGGGAAATAAGATCCCAGACCTGCAGGCAATAATGTCAGAGGCTAAACTGGACATAGTAGCAATTAGTGAGACGTGGTTTACCAGTAACCACACTTGGGAGACTTCAGTACCTGGCTATGTATTGTTCAGAAGAGACCGAGGTGCAAAGGGGGGAGGAGTGGCCCTGTATGTTAATGAAAATATCAAAGCTACAGAAATTCAGAATACACATAAGGAGCCAGAAGAACTGTGGGTCACCCTGGAAACAGGAAATGGGACAGCCATAAGAACTGGGGTTGTCTACAGGCCCCCAGACCAGAGGGAGGACACAGACACATTACTGTTAGAAGATATACAAAACATGACAGCTAAAGGGGAGGTTCTGATAATGGGAGACTTCAACATGCCAGATACAGATTGGTCAATACCAGCAGGAACATCTGTCAGAACTAGACTCATAGTGGATTCCCTGCAGGGGGAGGGCCTCAAACAACTGGTACAGCAACCCACAAGAGACAGGGCTATCCTAGATCTAGTACTGACTAACAAAGAAGGGATCACAGATCTCCAGGTAGAAGGTCACCTGGGGCCTAGTGACCATCACATGGTATGGTTCAATTTGGCTACTACATCTAAATCATCCCATTCCAAGGCAAAAATATGGGACTTCAGAGGAGCTGACTTTGATAAGATGGCCAACAGAGTTAAGCTAGCCCTGGCAAAAAGAAACACAGGTGAGGAGGTACAGGCAAAGTGGGCAAGCATTAAGGATACAATACTTGAAGCAACATCCCATTGTGTTAGACAGAAAAGGAAGTGCAAAAGAAGAAGGAAACCACTTTGGTTCTCAAATACAGTAGCAGAAAAGGTCAGAGCCAAAAGGCTGGCCTTCAGGAAATATAAGGGAACACAGTGGATGAAGATAGGGAGGCATACCAAACTGCCCTAAGGGAAGCAGGTAAGGCAGTAAGGCAGGCAAAGTCCCAAACTGAGGAAACACTAGCACGAACAGTAAAAGAAGGTGACAAGACTTTCTATAGATACATTAGTGAAAGGAGAAAGTCCAGAGGGGGTATTGCTAGCTTAATGGAGAAAAGGGAGCATGGAGGAGGAGGACCCTGTAAAGGCATCTATCCTAAATAGATACTTTTGCTCAGTATTTACTGAAGAGAAGGTAGGGCAGGGCCCACAGCTCAGCATCATGGACACAGGGGAGGGAGGTGAGCACTACTCCTCTACAAAAGAAAGGGTCCACAAGAGCTTAAGCCTAGGGTGGATAAGGCAATGGGACCTGATGGCATACATCCCAGGGTACTTAAGGAGCTAAAGGAGGAACTAGCAGAGCCATTAGCAGAATTGTTTAGTGAGTCTCTGAGCACAGGAGAGGTCCCAGAAGACTGAGAAGGGCTCATGTGATCCCGCCCCACAAGAGTGGTAGCAGGAGGAGGCGGGGAACTACAGACCAGTCAGTCTTACCTCAGTAGTGGGCAAGATTATGGAGGCACCCTTAAGGAAAGGATAGTGCAACACCTGAATCCATAGGGGCACAGGATCCAAGACAGCATGGGTTTACAAAAGGAAGGTCCTGTCAAACTAATCTCATAGATTTCTTTGACTGGGAACCAGAGTGGTGGACCAAGGGGAGCAGTTGATGTCGCCTACCTTGACTTCAGCAAAGCTTTTGACACTGTTCCACTAGAAGATTGATAAATAAGCTAGGTAGGCTCGGGTGGGTCAGAAGTTGGTCAACTGGGTGGCAAACTGGTTGACTGGCAGAAAACAGAGAGTGGTGGTAAATGGTATACAGTCAGAAGAGATGCAAGTCACAAGTGGGTACTCAGGGATCAGTCCTGGGGCCAGTCCTATTCAACATCTTCATTAGTGACCCTCGCAGATGGACTAGAGGGTAAGGCTTGTCTGTTTGCAGATGACACCAAGATCTGCAACAGAGTAGATGATCCAGATGGGGTGGGCAGAATGAGAAGAGATCTGGATAAACTAGCAAATGGTCAGAAGAGTGGCAACTGGGATTTAATGCAAAGAAGTGCAAAATCATGCACATAGGGAAGAGAAACCCTGAAGCCACTTATAGTCTGGGAGGGGAGTTGCTAGCAGTCACAAAGGAAGAAAGAGACTTGGGCATCATCATCACTGATGACCTAAAATCATCCAAGCAGACCTCTAAAGCAGTAGGTAAGGCTAGGGGGGTGTTAGGGTGTATTAGTAGGGTATCACAAGTCGTAAGAGGGAGGTAATAATCCTCTGTACAAGACATTGGTTAGGCCCCATCTGGAGTACTGCGGCAGTATTGGAGGCCACACCTTCACAAGGACATTAACCAAATTGAGGCAGTCCAGAGAAGGGCAACCAAAATGGTGCAGGGACTGCATCAGAAGACATATGAGGACAGATTAACGGAGCTCAATATGTATACCCTTGAGCAAAGGAGGGAGAGAGGTGATATGATCGAGACATTTAAACACCTTAAGGGCATAAACAAGGTGAAAGAGTCTAACATGTTTAAATATAAGAAAAATAGCAGGACAAGAGGACACAGCATGAGATTAGAGGAGGCCGATTAAGGGGAATGTGAGGAAATTCTTTTTCACAGAAAGGGTGGTAGATGCATGGAATAGCTTACCACAAGAAGTGGTGGCTATGAATACAGTGCAGGGCTTCAAACAGGCATGGGATAGGCATAAGGGAGCAATACAAATGACTATGAATAGATAGGTCACTGACAGAGCAAAGGCCGATGGCACATTTATAAGGTAGAAAAAGAAATGGGCAGACTGGATGGGCCTTGCGGTCCTTATCTGCCGTCAACTTCTATGTTTCTATGTTTCTATGTTTCTAAGAATATTAACAATTATTAGTTCTATAAACAACAGCCTTAAGAAATACTAACAAAGGTGGGGATCCTGGAAACCCTTTTTCTCATTAACTAAATATTTTACTTTAATCTCCTTTTAATGTTCTTGTTTGATAAACTCTCTTGCTTTGCTTTATGAATTCTGTACCATGAAATCCACACCCAACTTCCCTGACTGTTGATGGGAGGATTGAGATACATCGTTCTGTATGGTTAATGTTGTTGTTTCTTGTTTTACAAAATGCTGAATAAAGTTCACTATTAAAAAAAAATAAAAAAAATCATACAGAAATATGTACAAAGCAACAAAATTTCCACATCTGTTTTTTATAGATATAGGTATCCGGTGAAGACCATGGCACAAAATAAACACTGGGTGGAAAACTGCACTGTCATCACCATGGGCAGGGTTTTGGAGTTTATTTTTATTAGTGTGATTTTGGGCAATACCCATTTTTCGTGTTTCGTGCACGAAGTTTTTTGACCACATGATTATTTTCCATGCAGCATTGACCTGGACTCAATTCACCATAATTCATGCATTTTTCCGACTGTTTAAAGAGCCCCCGACCCTGTTGAGACAACTTTGAAAAAAATGTAAAATTAAGACACAATTCAGATTATTTCATATTGTTTTCTGTAATTCTTACCCATATTTCTTTACTGCCAAGGACAGTTGCATGAAAACAGAATCCTTGCCCTATCTAGTCTGGCTGCTTTCTATACCTAACATATCAATTCTGCTTCTGACATCGCAATTTGTTGCTGTGGAGTTCATTTTGATGTCATATATGGGGGATTATGATGTCAGGTGTATGGCTGTGAAATATTTATATTAAGTTCCTTAATCCCGAATTAATATTGGCTACATTAATGTAACAGATACATGGAATATCTAAGCTTTGTTGTATCGTATGAACATACAAAACTGCCAGCAGATGTAGGCCACATGGTCTATCAAGTCTGTTAGAGTGTGCAGCTAGCCATCCACTTACACTATAGCTGCCCTCCCTCCCCACATAACGGTGACCCTCTCCCTCACTTTCTCCAAACCCCTCTTAAAACTGCCCACTGACTTACAGGAAACCACCTCTTTGGGCAGCATGTTCCACCCTTTCTGCAAAAAAGTGCCTCCTCATTTGTCTCCTGAATCTTCTACCCTCCAGCCTTTTAGCCCATGCCCTTTCGTGTCCCTCCTTCCCTTTAACTTAAAAATCCTTTCTGTACCAGTCTTGTTTATACCCTTCATATATTTAAAGGTCTCTATCATAGCCCCCCATCCCTCCTCTCTTCCAGGGAATATATGTTCAGTTCCTTCAGCCTCTCCTCGTATAGCACAATGGATACTTTACATGTATCTGTATAAATGAAAGGAATGAAGACTGCTGTAATTTATTTTTGAGATTCCTGTAACTCCTTGCTGAGATAATAATAAAAAAATGTGTAGACATGCAGCCATAGCTGATAAAGTCTATGGGGTGGTGATCTTATTCTCATGCAGCTGTCACTGGGTATAAAGAAGAGGAGGAATGAATTACAAATTAAAATGAAATATAACCTAAAAAGGGCCTACATCTTACATTTTTCAAAACTTTCCCAATGGTGTAGGGGCTCTTTAAAAAGTTCAGGAATGGGTTCTAAGTTTTCTCAAAATGTTCCAGTTTGTCTATCGCAATTAAGCTAAGTTTTTCATTAAAGGCCAGTTTGCCCATATTTTGTATCCAGTCTTGCATTGCTGGGATATAAGGAGCTCTCCAATGAGTTAGCATCAATCTTTTAAGCCACAGACAAGTGGATAAAACCCATGTTTGTATGTTCCTAGGTAGTATAAGTAATGTGGAATAGTACTCATGTACACACTTTTTGGGATCATATTTGATATTAATATCAAAAAATCTATGTTTGCTTTTTCAATCATAGACCAAATAGACTTACTTTGGATTATGACCATAATATATGAGAGAGGTTCATAGGTTCTCCTTTGCATCTCCAGCATTTCTCATCTATAGTTGGGTCAAAGTTTTCTAATAAGTTCAGGAATATAGCACTATACTATACTATGCTGGATTTTAGAGATGAATGAAGGCACTTGCCCATATAAAAATCATCTCCCACATCTCAGTGGTTGTATCCTATAATTCTTCTATCTGTCATGAACTTGTCCAGATTTTTTTGAACAGCTCCAGGGACTCAGTTTGTACCACCCATTCTGGTAAACTGTTCCATGTCTTAACCACCCACTGTGTACAGAAATTCCCCTTGGCAGCTGTCCTATATCTGACATTTTCCAGCTGATGTTTGTGCCATCTCAGACTACGTCCTGAGTCTTTGATTTCCATGTTCCACGAAGATAGAAGAGTTTTGTCCTTTATGATTTTGAACGCTAATAACATATCTCCTCTTGGCCTCCTTCTTACCAATGTACTCATGCTCAGTCTGTCTAACCTTTGTTCATATGTCAGGTTGTCATGACCCATGAGCAATTTGGTTGCCCTTATCTGAATTTTTTCTATAGATCTTATCTCCCCCTTTTATGTAGGGTTCCAAAAGGATGAGCAGTAATCTAAGTGTGGTCTGACAAAAGATTTGTATAGGGGGACAATAATACTAGATGATTTATTTATGAATGTTTTCTTTATAGTATATGATGTCCTGTTTGCTTTCCTTATGACTGTTTGGCATTGGTGTCATGATCAGGGTGCAAAATTCCTATACCTTAGGTGCCCCAGGGCAGGCACTTTTACCTCTGGACACCTACTGCTGTTTTGTGCCTGCCCACAGGGGCACCTAAGATATTTGTGCAGAGATCCATTTTTTTTTCTATCTTTGTGGGTTTTTTTATTTTCAGAAGGGCAGGGGGGAGCCTTTGGAGGAGTGAAGGTGCCAATCACGAGTGTGCCATTGTAACTGTCAGCTGACAGTACAGTGATGAAATTCCCCTAATTTGACTGGCACAGTCATCAGCCAGCTGCCTGCTTAGGTCCGTCACGTCAGTCGCCCACTGCATGGGGTGGGAATCAATTGTGTGAGTGTTTGGACCATTCACCAGCCCCTTTAACTTGCTGTTACACGAGAACGCAGCTCAGTGCGCCATTCTGTCAATGATTTGGGAGAGAGAGAGGTCCGTGCAGTAACTCTAGACTGTAAGTGTGCTGCTCTAACTTTGTATTTGTATAAAAAAAAAAAGACCCAAAAGCTCTTTTATGAGCTCTCTTTAGCAAAATCAGAGAAGTGGAGGCGTGGAGCGTTTATAGGCAGGGACTTGGGAGTGAGAGAGGAGGCAGAGGGTGAGCGTCAGACCATGAAGGTGCCTGTAAGGACTCAGAGGGAGAAAATCAGGAATCGTAGAAGATCATAAATTTAATAGTAGGATTAGAGAGGGGAGACAAAAGAATAGAAGCAGTAAAGTCAAGAACAGGACTTTTTAAAGTCTGTAGACAGTGCTAAATTTTCAGCGACAGCAGAAAGCAACACACTGAATGATACTCTGGTACTGGGGTGGGGGTGAGAGTGAGACAGACTTGTTGGAAAGCATTGCAGACTGATTTTAACCTGTGGGGAGTTCATAAATACCAACCCAGCTATTCAAATTAGATAAAGCCATCCAGCTAGTGCCTGATATTAATTCTCTATGTTTGGCACAGCACTGTAAATTTAAAGCAGGAAAGGCAGATAGCAGTAAAAAACCAACCAACTGCAGCAAAGAGGAGGAGGAGGAGGACCTATTCTGTTATCTCTGCAGCACGTTGTTTTTTCTAGCCACAGTTGCTGTCATCTAAACTTGTTAAGTTGCAGGGAACTGAATTTAAAACCTATAGTAAACTATCTCTATCTAACTGAAGTTAACTGAAAAATAAAGATCAGCAGCCTATACTGATACTGACAGTTCACTGCTCGAAGTACCGATAAAAAAAAGAAGGCTAGATACTAAATACTGTGTGAGGACTAGCAGCAAGTCAGTAGTCAACTCATCATCATTAGTGTGTCTATATTCACACAGTTACTGACTGGGAAGGAAACTGAATTGAGTCAGAGAAAAAACTCTACCTAACTAAACCATATAAAAAAACTCATTATAGTTTTACAAACTTAGTTGACATGTTAAAAGAATCTCTTAACAAGCTTTATCAAGCTAGTATGCTGTGTATTGCATAAAATCTAATTATAAGGAATTCTTGGATTCTAAAAGCTTTTTTAAAAGCTACTTGGACCACCTAAAATAATATGTGGTGAATTACCTAAACTCTAAATACAAAGGGATCTGTTAAAAAAAAAACTACCCTGCAGACTAAGAAAATCTAATTAAAAGTAATTGTTTATTAAAGTTCTAAAAGCTTTTGTAAAAGCTACGTGAACTTGGAACACCTAAAACTTAGGGAGATCTACTATTATTCTACTAGATAATAAAGCTACTTTATGTGGAGTTGACTATCTCAAATCTAAATACTGTTATTAAAAAATCTTTCATTGTGGACTATCTAAAATCTATATACTGTAATAAAAAAATCTGTCAAGCATTTCACAGGCTCTATGCTCTGGTTTTTGGACTATCTAAAATCTGAATACTGTTATAAAAAATATCTAGCTTTTTATAGGCTACACTGTGTGGACTATCTAAAATCTGAATACTGTTATAACAAATCTCTAGCTTTTTACATGCTACACTGTCTGTCGACTATCTCAAATCTGAATACCTGTTATAACAAATAATCAGACAACACACAGTCAGGTTTTCTTGTTAAGTTTATTATAAAAAAAAAGAAAAGACACACTTTTTGCCTTGTTGAATTTATTAATACTGAGTAACACAAATAAAAAATTCTTAAAATCAGTATTCACAAGTTCAACTCCGAACAGCCAGGCAGACACCATGAGTCTTTTTAAATTTGGATTTAAGAGAAAATGTTTTGATGAGACTGCGGGAGTTGACTCAGATTCCCTAACACCAAGTACTAGTACTACTACAGGCACAGCTATAACCCCACCATCTCCTTGCCCAGAAAGTGAAACTGTTGTGACCACTGAAGTTTCTTCAAGTGCTGCTGCTTGTACTGAAAGCAAATTTAAGGCCCCGAAAGTTAGAACATTTCAGGAATCCTGGAAAAAAGGGCAATAAGTGGCTTATGTATGACACAGATAAATGTGCCATGTTCTGTACATGGTGTCAGAATTATGATAAAAGTCAAAGCAAAAATAATTTCAGAACTGGATGCAGTACTTTTAGAGTACACATTATCTCAGCACATGAAGTGTCCATAGCACACAAAAATGCTGAGATGGCATACATTGCAAATGAAACAAAAGTTGGAGAAAGACCAATAGAGAAATCCATACAATTTATGGAACAAAAAGAAATGGATCAAATTTGTAAATTGTTCTGTACTGCATATCACGTTGCTAGGACCGAAAGGCCTTTCAGGGATTTTCCTGGGTTGATAGATTTACAAAGAAGAAATCATGGGGATGATGCTATGGGTCACAGTTACAGAAGGGACAAGCAATGCCGTGTCTTCATTCACTATATTGCCCAAGATATTCAAAGCACTACTGCTAGTCTACTACAAGACAATGACTTCTTTTCTTGTTGATTCCTGCACAGATAAAAGTGTGACTGAGGAGGAGGGCATTTATGTACGTGTTTTTGAAAATGGCCTACCTGTAACAAGATTTCTTGCACTGAAACCAGTCAGTGTCCCTAATTCAGAAAGCATTTTAAATACTGTGATTAATGCTTTAGAGGGTGAAGGTGGTTTAAAGGATGGTGGTTAGAAACATAAGCTGATCAGTGCGCCATCTAATGGTGCTGCTGTAATGTTGGGGAGCACTTTAGGTGTCCTTAGTCGAATAAAGCAAGATTTCCAGTGCCCACACCTCATTGACATACACTACTGTGCACATCATTTAGAGCTTGCTGTAAAGGATTTTTTCAGAGACTGTCCCTTTTACAAGTCATTAGAACAACTTCTGCTGAACACTTACTCGTTTTACCACAGGTCACCAAAAAATTGGAAAGGCCTACAGGAAACAGGATCCCTTTTAAATATTAATGTGGTCAAACCAGTTAACACTGGTGGCACTAGGTGACTTGAACACAGAGAATGGGCCATTTCTGCCCTTGAAAGGAACTGGGCTGCATTAGTGCCTCACCTCGAACATGTGTCAGTGACAAACAAGCAGGATCATGGCCAAAAAGCACTAGGAATACTTAAAGTACTTACGACTTTAAAATGTGTTATGTTCATGAACTTTCTGAAAGTGTTTTTTGGTTACTTATCTGCTCTTAGTCTGTGCTTTCAGCAAGAGGATGCCACTGTTGAAAAAGTTCACAGCAGACTAGAAAGCACAATTCAGAAACTAAATGGTCTCTCGAATCAAGAAACTCTTCACAGCATAACACTTACATCTGTAAATGAGAACCTAACTCAGTACAACAGTATTGACTTAACTAATGAAACAAGCAGGCACAGATCAGGTTCTCCTTCAGACATTGTAGAAGCCACAATTTCAGAGATCAAAAAAATTCTTCAGAAAACATCACAGCACACTGAATCGCGCTTTCAGTCCTTCACGACCAATAAATTGCTACTAGTTGCAAGAGCTTTAAATTTTCAGTCCTGGCCAACATCCACAGAGGCACTTGAAACATATGGAGATCAAGAAATTCAAACAATTGTTGATCACTATAAAGTGGTCCTAGAGTCTCGTGGAGTTGATGTTACTTTGGTACTGCTGGAGTGGCTAGATTTAAAAAAGCACGTACTCCACTTGCTGTCTGTTGAAAGTTGTAAGTCTCTGAAATTGTGGCAGAAAGAAATTCTTGCGGATGTGCAGGATCAACAATTTCGAAATGTGCTGGCCATTGTCAGAATCATTCTTCTGATTCCTGTTCACACTGCTGCTGCAGAACGAGGCTTCTCTCTGTTGGGAAGAATAAAAAATGACTGGAGGGTTGGATTATGCCCAGACACCCTACACGACCTAATGTCTATATCTCTGAATGGACCCCAGCTTAGTGACTATAACCCTGAAGGTGCCATATCACTGTGGTGGAAAATGGCAAAAGAAGGCCCACTACCAAAGCTTATGGCTCCAGAACACTGTCACTGCATGCTGCTTCTGCCAGCCCTAGTGGTGGTGATGAAAACGAAAGTGCTTGGTCCAGTGAAGATGACGTCTAAAATTATGTAAACTAAGGGGGTGGCATGTAAATAATTTGTTGGGCATGTACATTTTCTTCTTACATGCCCAAGTGGGCATGTACTTTTTTTCACAAATTTCATACCCTGGTCATGATTTAAGTTTATTAACCATAATCCCCAAGTCTCTTTCTTGTGTTACTTTATTTAACATAGCCCCATTTAATCTATATTCTTGCTCAGGGTTGTTTCTACCACTGTACATCACCACACATTTCCTTATATTAAAGGGCATGACATTCTTGGTAGGGAGGCAGTATAGCATAGTGGGTTAAGGCTCTGAGCTGCAGATCTGGAGACCTGGGTTTGAATCCCACAGCTACTTAGGTGCATATTGTGTGATCCTGAGCAAATCACTTAACTTCCTTGTGCTCCCAGGTCGCATCCGGAAACAAGCTTTGGCTTAGTGTGCTACCCTGGTTAAACAATGTTCCCCTTCCCATATCTCCACTGTTTTGAGGTTGTTTTGCAGTTGAAGTCTTTATGTCTGTGTTTGTACCTCTCCCCCCAACTTCATGTCATTGGCAAAGATATTTGCCCACCCTTTGATGTCAGTGGTCATAGCAGCTACAAAGGTGGTGAATAATATTGGACCCAGGACTGACCCCTGATGGATCCCACTAGCCACCTCACCCCTTTCTGACAGTATGACACGTATTTTCACCCTTTGCTGTCTTTGAGCTAGTCAGCTGTTAACCCATGTCATAACTGGACTGCTCATATTACTGTTTCTTAATTTATTAATGAGATTTCTGTGTGGAACCTTGTCAAGAGATTTTTGATAGTCTAAAAATATAATGTCAACTTGTTTACTATCATCCATTTCTTTACTGTTTGATAAAAAGTCAACAGATTTGTCTGACAGGATTGTTTTTTCCTAAACCCATGCTGATTTTGCAAAAACAGGGTGGTATCTGGTATTTCTTGTTCTAATCTGTCTACTATTATTTCTTCCATTAGTTTTCTGATAACTGATATGAGGCTTATGGGCCTATAATTCTGGGGTTTAGATGTGTTTCCCTCCTTATGAATTGGGACTACCTTTGCTATCCTCCAGTCTTGGGAGATTCCTGCTGTAGCCAATGAGACATTAGACAGTTTCTGTATGGGGTTACTAGTGCCTTACTAAGTTCTTTTAGTAGTCAAGGGTGGAGGTTATCAGGGCCTGGGATTGGTCTGTTTTTAATTTTTGGAGTCCCTTGATAATTTCCTTCCTGTTGTTCCTTCCTCCTTTTTCATTCTTTGGTTGTACCTTTATTGTGCTAGTTGTGCTAGTTTGGTTAAAAACTGCACAGAGAAATTTATTAAAGTTTGTTGCCATTTCACCTGGTTTGCTAATCCGTGTCTGTTCTATTTCTAGTGGGCCCACTGACCTAATGTTCTAGATGTATTTGCACACTTGTAAAAGGATTTCATGTTGTCTCAGGTGTGGGCAATTTTCACATCAATATTATGTCATGTAGTTCTTATCTGTTTTTTAACAGCCTTGAGTGCAATTTTATATTTACTTAACTTAGCATGGGTGTTGTTCTTTTTAAGTTTCACGAATACCTTTTGTTTGATCCTTATTGCTCTTACCATTGTTTTTGTCCTAGTAGGTGTAGTGAAGAATTTTAAAGCAGCAGTACAATGAAAAATGTTTTTCTAAAATCCAGTTTCAACTACTATCAATAAAAATATTAGCATAACTGTCAGATCTACTCTTCTAGTTGCCTTTTATGCTGTCCATGATCAGTTTTTGTTATTTTCTTGATCCTAAACCTTACCAGGTCTGCAATGGTATTTCTTAGCCATATGTGGCAGCTATATTATCCCCATCCTATTTCTTTCCTACGACTCTCCTCCACTACCTCACCCTCTGTACTCTCCCCTGCCCCAACAAAGCACTGCCACCACTCTCTTCTTACAAGAGCACCTATGCCTTTCTCTTCCAGCTTGCTACCTCTACACTGATAGTGGTATCTCCATGTAACAATGTATTGTCCTTACCTGTGCGATTATTACTCTCTTGACAATGTCTACCTATTGCTTGCTTTTTGGTTGCCCTAGGTTACATGTAATGCTGTATTAAGTTTGTCACTTTGCATGTTGCTTTGTAAATGTTTCAATGTGTTGTACTGTACTTTTCCAGGTCGTACCTCAAAATAGGCATATGTATGCCTAGTATACCCCATCCCATAAACAAAAGCTAAACAAATAAATAAACATATTTTTTCTTGAGCAAAAACTAAATTAAAACATTAATAAAATACTCAGATTCTGGTGAAAGTAAAAACTTTTATCACAAAATGGAACTGGGAGATACTTGGAATTCTTTATAGAGAAAAAAAAGGCAGGGTCAGATTTTTGCCCAGTGTCACTGCACTGCTGCTTTAAATTAGATAACCCAGCCTTGAATTTCTCTGGAGGTTTTGTAAGCATTAGTTCATAGAGAATTCCATGTTTCCTGTGAAATTCTTAAGTCTTATTCCTTCTCCAATCTTTCTTTTGACTTTAGTGTGAATTTAGCCTCTGGGACATTTCGAATGTTATAAATTTTTCCATTAAGTTTAAGCTGTTTTTTCAGGAACCAGGATTGGACTCCTATTGAAGTTGTTTTGGAGATCCGGGAGGACACTGTCGTGGGAGGGGCCTGAGGCAAAAATGATTGCATCATCAGCATACAGATGCATGTTAGGGGAGAGGCAGGTGGAGGGGAGATTGTTTATATATACTGTAAGGAGAAGAGGATGGGGCTGAGGATACAGCCTTGGGGAACACCTGAGAGAATGGGAAGAGGGGGAGATAGTGTCACCTATTTGTATGGATTGCTGCCTATTCTGGTGGTAAGAGTGGAACCAATTTATGGCAGGTTGGGTGAGGCCAAAGTAGCTGAGTTTGTGGAGCAACAGAGGGTGAGAGACTGAGTCAAAAGCTTTTGCCAAATCGATAAATATGGGGTGTGGTCAGGCTGCTGTCCATGGCCGAGAGGATAGAGTCTGTTACACGCAGCAAGGTGGTGATGGTGGAGTGACATTTTCTAAATCCTGACTGAAAGGGAGAGAGGGAGCTGTTTGAGGAGAGAAAATCAGTCAGTTTGGACAGCGTGAGGAGATATCACAAATGTGCCATTCTTGTAACTTGGTAATATATATAGTTCCTTTACATGTCTAATATGTATAAAGTGACTGAAGTCTGTTTTGTTTAATTTTAATTCCTCATAGAGTTCTTCAAAGGATTTGAGGATACCTGTTGTGTGGACCAGATCTTTCGGGTTGTATGTCCGGCTCAAAACACACATCTATCTGTCTGCCTATCACTGAACCTGACCATGTGCAGATATTGCAATAATCTAGCCATGATATAGCATACACGGGAGCATGTCAATTTGCTCCTGCTAATACATCCCCTGACAACTCACTCCCAATGGTTCATTCCCTACTAACTCGCTCCCGCTTCTTCTCGCTCCACGTCTTTTCACTCCCTGCCAATTGACAATAAACGGACATACAGCCCTAATGTTCTCAGTACATAAATAGACACACAGGCCTAATGTTCTCAGTACATTTTAAAGTTTGACAATAAGAGACATTGAATTGTCTTTTACCTTATCTGTTGTCAGGCAGTTGTCATGCAGTCATGCAGTCATGCAGTCCATGCGTACGATGTGATGCTGCTGACGTCATTGCCATAGTAACCATCAAATCCATAATGTGATGCTGCTGAATTCATTGCCATAGTATCCAACAGATCCTATTTAAAAGGAAACTTTATTTAAAATTTTAAAAACACAGTCTTATGTCTATTCAATATTCAAAACAGTGTGCGATGCCTCTTAGGAATTCTTCGGTCATTCGTTCCTCAAATTTCCCAAGTATCGTTTCAAACAGTGTTGCACTATCCTTGTATGCCCTATTTGCTGTGGTAGGTTGATTGCCAGCAATTAACTGCTCAATGTCAGCATCTCTTTTTTTTTTTGAATGCACTTAATGCCATCAATGAACTTCCATAATGTTGGGTGTGACATGTAGACTATTGCCTTCAACCCTCTATGAAATGCCTCGACAGCGTTGTTTGTTCGTGCTTGTTTCTCAGTGACAGTCTCATGGTGATTCCACAATTGTATGGCATATTGTGGCTGCCTACGCCCTGTCCCCATTTGTTCCTATGACCCACCCATGTGTCTTCAAAATAGTCAATGATGGGCTCTACTTCAGCTGGGAAAATGTTTGTGTATTGACAGCCTGAGCCCTGTCAACTGCTGTTGGGTCCGGTGCATGAGTGTGTTTGCTAAAGGTTGAAATTATGCAGGGGACTTCGTAACTTTGATTATGAACTCTGGCATTGCATGTTTTTAACTTCTTTACTGCTAACTCACACTGCCATATAGATTTGCAGTTGTAACCCTGCTTGTGATGAGTGTATACATAGTTGTCAGCATCCACCAATTTCTTTTTGTTACACTCAGATAGTATGAAGTGTGCAGACATGTTTGCAGCTCTAGGTATAATGAGGGACGCTGGTCACTACAGTGGCTTCATATTTAAGGGATTACTAAGAAATTACTAAATTGCCCAGCATATACTTGAGTAATTCTTTAAGGCCTTGTGTTACAGCAAAGCAGCACCACAGGGAGTGAATTAACGTGGCGTGTAATTTGCGGGAGTGAATTGAGTCAGGAGCGAACTGATGCAGAGCTAATTGATGGGAGTGAATTGACATAGACCCAGCATACACACAGTGCTCTGACCAGCCATGTCCTTACTGTCAGTCATTCTACACAACACCTACCTCTAGCAACCAGAAGTTCTGCTGTGGAATCTAGGTGGTGCACTCTGCTTCTTTTATATGCTACAGGCACAATTAAGCATGCTAATGAATGTATACATTGCAGTAATGCCATGCTAATGTGGATTTTGCCCATGGAATGAGAAAATAACTCCTTTCTATACTGTGCTGAATATTGCAGGTTTGCTCCAAACCCCATCATAACTGTGCTAGCACTAATGCAATGCGCATATGTGGCGCTGACATGATGTCACACATCGTAGATGGCATTGTGCAGATCTGCACAGTCCTGCATATGTGTGCACTACACACATGACACCCCATGCCTGGCATGTGCTGAAGGACCCACTCCCCAACCAGAAGTACACATTGCACTGTACTAATCGATGTTAGTGCAGTGGTAATAGGGAAACATGTTGTGCAGACTGAAAGGACATACCCATAAAGCCCTGAAACTTTCAAGAGCTTGCTGTGAGGACCAGGACCAGACATGGAACAAACATGTCTGGCAGAAGGAGCAGGGCTGTACTGTACTGTCTTGTATTGCAGCAGGACCAGAGGTGGTCCACAGCAGAGCTGGCCAACCTGATTGACCTGGTGGTGGCCAGAGAGGACCGGTTGTAGTAGCAGTAGTCTTTATTTATTTATGGCACCCTTCCCCAGAAACCAGGGCACCATTACAATAAGACACAATAAACACAAACAAATTAACCATTCCATACCCAAATAAATAACAATACATAACTACCTTGATTTCACTAAAACAACATAAAAACTCACTAAAACTATACAATGTGCTGAGAAAATGTGTTACAAGACATCTCCAAATGCTTGTTGGAATAAGTAGGTTTTAAGGCCCTCTTAAAAGCCTCAACTGAGGGGGCCTAAATCAAGGTCCTGGAAAAAAGAATTCCAGAGGGTCAGGTCCGCCACCTTAAAGATCCAATCCTTGGAGGTCTTCAGCCTAGCCCTAGAAACCACCAGGAGACCCACCTCAGCCAATCAGAGTGGGCAAACAGGGATGTGTGAGTGCAGGAGATCAGCCAGGTAGACTGGGCCCAGTCCATGTAGGGTTTTATAGGTTAATAAACCTATCTTAAATGAGATATGCTACTTCACCGGCAGCCAGTGCAGGTCTTGCAGTGCAGAAGAAATCTTCCACAATTTAGGAAGGCCCATGAGTACCAGGACAGCTGCGTTCTGCAGCAGCTGTAGGTGTTGTAGCATACCCCCAACAACTCCAAGGTACAGAGCATTATAGTAGTCTAACCTGGAGGTCATGAACACATGAATCAGTGTTGCCAGGTTGTGGGGAAGGATAAGGGATCTGATCTGACAGATATTTCAAAGATGGAAAAAGCCATTCCTGACTACAGCAGACACTGGTGCCTCCATTGTCAAACCTTCATCCAGTATAACACCCAGATTATTCACCTTATTGGCAGTTAACAGTCTAGAGTCACCAAGCTAAAGTCCAGTTCCTACTGTGCCAGCTTCCATTCCCCCTACAACCTGGCTCAATCACTAAAACCTAAATGTTCTTGGGGTTGAGTCTTAGCCAGCTTAATACCATCCAGTTCTGGATCTCAGCCAAGCACTTATTAAACACATCAGCATCATTCTGAGTCCCAGGAGCAAAAGACATATAGAGCTGGGTGTCATCCACATAGCAGTGAAACCCAAGCCCATAACATCGAATGATCTTGCCCAGGGGAAGCATATAGACTGCAAGCAACACTGGTGATAGGACCGATCCCTGGGGTATGCCACAAGACACAGCCACTGGGTGTGAGGAAAATTTTCCAAACACTACCCTCTGGGTTCTATCCTGCAGGTAGGACTTAAACCAGTGAATAACGGTGCCAGTAAGTCCAGCATACTCCTTTAGTTGGTCCAAAAATAGGCCATGGTTCATGGTATCATATGCAGAAGAAAGATCAAGGAGGACAAGATTTGGTACATTCTCCTCTATCCCTTGCCCTGAGCAGCTCATTAAGCACCCTGACTAGTGCTATCTCCGTGCTGTGCCTAGCTCTACAACCAGATTGGAGATGCTCTAAGATGTTAAAGGATGCCAGGAGTTCCTCAAGCTGCAGCACAACAGCTTTCTCAATAACCTTCCCTAGAAAGGGAAAGTTAGAGACTGGATCATAGTTTGCCAAGATATCTGGGTTAGAGATGTTTTTTCAGAAGGGGTTTCACCAGTGCGCATTTAAGTGCTACTGGAAACAAACCCTCTGACAAAGAAGACTGGACAATCTTGGCAAACACTGGGCCCAGATGACTGGTACAACTCACTAGAAGTCATGTTGGTCCTGCTTCCAGATTACAAAATGTCGGCCACAGTTCGAGACCACCCAGCAAACCTCTTCTACTGTCACTGACCAAAACTTCCCCCAAGTCCACTGAATACATTCCTGGCCCACAGGCTGTCCACTGCTGGGCTCAGAAGGCTCAACTGTACTGATGGAGAACATGCTATCTGAGAAGAACTGAGCAAACTCCTCGCATTTCACAAGAGTAACTGCCCTTATGGGTTCCAGACAGGGTGGAGAAGCCTGTCAACAGTTCAAAAGAGCTGAGTCAATCAGTTCCTCCCAGTGGCAATTTCTCTTGACAGGAAATCTGCCTTCTTCTGAGTGATTGCCTTCTGATATTCTTCATAATAAGAAATCAGAACTAGTTTGTCCTCCCAAGCCTTGGACTTCCTCCAATGATGCTCTATCCTTCAATCCCTGGCTTTAAGTGCTCACAGCTTTCTGTCAAATCATGGCAAGCCGAGACATGACACCAGGGGACATACATGGACTGGCACTAGGCAGTCAAAGAATCAGTGACAACCATAATAAAGGCAGAGACTACGACCTCTGCACCTCCAGCGCATGCTGCCAACATTTCTGAGGTGTCCAGCACTGACATCAGTCCTTCAGGTCCAAGCCCTCACAAAGGCTGGTACTGAACCAACTCAACAGGGGATGCACTACAGGGAGGGACCCTGAAATAGAACCTGATCACACAATGGTCTGACCAACTGACCAGATCAGCCTCAAGCTTATTAATCTCAAGCCCCAGGGAGAATATCTGGTCCAAGTCATGGCCACATTTATTTATTTATTTATTAAGTTTTTGTTAACTGGGTAGGTGCACTAGCCATGAAATGACTATTTTCAGGCACGGCTCGGGAGAGTACAACAATCAAAGACAGGTACATAGCATGAGTACAATGAAATAACAATAGCATAGGTCAAAACAGTTAATAGTAATGAATACATGCAGCCAGGACAATAACAATCAATGCAATTCACATAGAATTTTTAGGCAGAGAAAACCTACACAGTCTAGAAAGAGATACCACAACATAGCAGCAAAGACATATTGCTCAAATTAGTCACAATAATGAAGATTCAAATAGGCAGCGAAACAAGGCAAGGGCAAATTCCTGACTGGGCAGGATGCATTATCACGGTCTCTGAAACAAGACTCTGGTGTTGGGGGGGGGGTTGGAGTAGATTAGCTCTCAAGGAGATAGTAAGGGTAAGAAGTGCTATGATGTAGGGAGGTTAAAGTTAGGCCAGGCAGCATCTGGCGGGTGAGGTGATTAGGGAGGATTAAAACAAGTTCAGAGATCAGCAAGAGATAGATGCAAGTGCAGCTCCTTTTTGAAGCTGTCATGGGATCCAGATATTCAAAGTGCTTAGGGGAGAGAGTTCCAAAGTTTTACATCTAGGTACATTCAGTAGGGATTTATCTACTGATCGCAGCCTGTAGGAGGAGGTTTGAGGTACCAGCAATGTTGTGAGCACTGAAGGGGTCTGGTTTCTGAGTATAGAGTCAATCAGGGAGCCAAGAGAGTATTGACGGCAAGCTGAGGTGGATAACCAGCCCAGGTCCCTGTACAGTTGGCAGTGGTGCTTAAGCTGTGGTGATGAGGAGGCGTAACGACAGATATTATTATAAGTGACATCCCACTTATGAAGGATGGTTTTGTGTGTGGCAGCAAAGGTCAGCATGCCATAGGTGAGGGCAGAGAGTAATATGCTTCTGGCAATAGCAAGTTTAGCAAAGAGAGTCAACATGAAACTGAACTTGTAAGCAACCCCCAGTTTAGCATTCACTGCCTTGCAGGTAGATTGTATATGCAGGCTGAAGTCCAGGGATTGGTCCAGAAGAATTCCCAGGTACTTAAAAGATGTAATGCATTCTATTTGTGTGCCACTGCAGTCTTGCACCAATAGGGGAGTTTGACATGTCCTAAGTTTAGGGGCATATCCAAGTAACATTGCTTGGGTTTTCTTAACATTAAGTACAAGCTTATGTGCAGAAAGCCAGTTTTGGACATTTGTGAAATCTGAAGAAAGGGATGCATTTAAGCTGGCGACCTTATCAGAGCTTGAATAGAGTACAAGATCATTTGCATAGAGAATAGATGAGTATGAAAGAAAAACCTCATCTATGTTATTGATAAAAAGTGAGAAAAGAAGAGGTCCCAGAATAGAGCCCTGGGAAACCTCAATATTGATGGTAGTAGCATCAGATAAAGAGGAGTTGAATTTTACAATTTGAGTTCTATTTGACAGATAGCTTCCATACCAGGCAACAATTGGGAGTGAAAAGCTCAGACTGCAAAGAGTGGAGAGGAGCAGGGGGTGATCAACAAGATCAAAGGCCTTTGTAAGGTCCATAAAAACTGCCCCTGTCAGCTGGCCAGCATCCATACTGGTAAGCACATCGGTAGTGAATTTGAGAAGTGCATAGAGGTACTGTGACCTTTACGTTAGCCATGTAGTGTGTCAGAGAGAAGGCTGTACTTTGTGAGGTAATCAATGGTTTGATTTGCAACAAGTTTTTCCAGAATTTTACTTAGGACCGATAGGATGGCTATAGGCCTGTAGTTAGTAATCTCCTTGGTATCACCTTTTTTAAGGACCGGCGTTACACAAGCAATCTTCCAGAGGTCAGGAACCTGGCTATTAGAGAGAGACAAGGTGAACATTCTAGCCAGAGGGGAGGCTATGTATGGTGCTGCTAGTTTCAGGAGCCGAGGCTCAAATGTATCTGATCCAGAACTAGTGTTGTCAGAGACAGTCCATAATAGTTTTAAGACCTCAGTCCTTGAGATTGCCTTGAAGTAGAATGGGGGAATTTTAGATGTTTGTTGGGAAGGATAGCTGGGGATAATGGACTGTGCTGATGTTGCAAGTAGAGAGGCTGCCTGGGGAGATGGAAAGGCAGAGGTACACTGAGACAGGTCCGAGAACATTTGATTGAAGGAATTAGCAATGGTGTTGGAGTCATTGCAATGTACTCCATTTAATACCATGTCACTGGTGCTAGTTGACTGAGACACACCGAGAAAGGTCTTGACATGGGCCCAGAATTTCCTAGGGTCCCCAGCAGAGCCTAGCAGTAATTCTTTACAATAGGCACTCCTAGCTGTTCTGACCTGTCTTTTACAGAAGTTGCATAGGATTCTGTAGGTAGCATAGTCAGAGTGTAGCCCCAAGGGCTTTGTACTTTTTCCAGCATTTGTCCCTAGAGCATAGATTTTTCAGCAAGTCTTTGTGAAGCCATCTTGTTTGTTTACTCCTCACCCTTTATGTCGCCTTGGGGGCATGCTTGTTCTGGAGGGCCAGGAATTCATTAAGGAAGATACTTAGTGCAGACTCAACATTATGGGAAAAGTAAATACCAGACAAGTTTATCCTCGAGACATCATGACAAAAAGCCTCAATATCCAGGTTGGCGAAATTTGTAAAGGTGGCATAGCGTGGTGGAGGGGATGGAGCAGCCTCAGTACTCCAGATGCAGAAGACAGGGGAATGATCAGTAGGCGAATCTGCCAAGATGCCTGCTTGGTGTACATGATCCAGATGGCTTACCAGTACCCAGTCAATAAGGAAAGAGGATTTTAGTGAAGGAGTAACTCTGGTATTCTCCATTAACAGCTGGTGGAGGTTATAATTTTGTACCAGAGAGAGCAGCATGCTATGGGCAGTCCCTAGCCAATTTTGGTTAAGGGCACCCAATATAATGACCTCATTATGTTTGGAGTGCAAAGAGGTCTGATCAAATAAGTCCTGCAGACCTACAGTGCCCCTATTTGGGGGATTGTAGGCGCAGACAATATGGAGTTTCTTGGCTCCCAGGGTAAGATTAGCATGAAGGGACTCACAGGCAAAGGATGTTGAGAACAGGGTGTCCGTGATGTTTAGATGATCTTTATAGAGCATGGCAAACCCTCTGCCATGCTTTGAGGAGATCCTATCCCTATGGATAAGGGAGTAGTTTGTCAGGGAGCATACAGAGTCAGGGATAGTTGGCTTTAGCCACATTTCAGACAAACAGAGTATGTCAGGCTTGTAGACACCCACCCAAGCCTCAAGATCACTGACATTTTGGGAGTGACTTCTGATGTTCATATGGGCAATGAAAAGCCCTTTGCTAGAAATTGCAGAGATGTCAGTCGGGGAGAAGAAGGCGCGTGGACTCGGCTTCATTTCAACATCCCCTGCAAGAAGGATAGCTAAGATGGTGAGGAACCATAATTTTCAATAGCCAAACAGTAAAGGAACTGCTTGACTCAGCAGGTGTTTTTTAAGTGTGGTCACTGCATAAAAGGTACAGCCCTTAGAGAATAGGAGGTGCTTAAAAGCAAGCATAGGTTGAGATGCAGTAATTAGGTTAGAGAAACTGAAATCAGCATGTAGGGCGGTCGAAGAACTCGAGGGATAGGATCCTGGGAAAGTTATAACAACCCAGTTAAGGCAAAGTAGGAGTAGAAGTAATAGGATCATCTCAAACATGTAACGAAGAGCCATGTTTACACAACTGAGTGTAATTACCACACACAGGGCTAGGCAGAGGAGCAAAGGTAACCAAAGAGGAAATATGATATGGCTATAGAAAGTTAGGCGGAGAGCTGAAAGACAAGCACCAGCCAATCCCGAGAGAGTCACTGGAAGCCTAGACCAATCAGCGATCAGGTGTCATAAGTTCAAAATCCTTTGTTGGCTGAGAGGCGGTTTTGGCGCTGAACGTACCTGTGGAGCAATGCTTTGCAGCTGAGCCAGTGAGGTGGTTCAAGGCTGCAATCCGGTGTGGCAAGCTTGGTCTGCAGCTTTCGTTTCTGTTTCTGGCCTTGCTCCACCAGTATGGAATGGGAGTGGGGGCTGGCATTTAAGTCTTGCGGCCTTAGTAGATGAGCACAGTTTGGCCTGAGAAATGGGCAGAAAAACCCAAAGGATGGTCCTCAGAAAGAGAAGTATCCCAGGTCCTCTAGAGCAGAAGAAGAAGGAGTAAATACAAAGTGTTTCCTCTTTAACAGAAGAGACAGCTGTTGTATCCCTCTAGTGGCTGTGTAGTATAATTTGCAAATAGGAAAGTAAAAAAAAAAGAAAAAAAAGAAGAATTTCTTGCTTTAGAAAAAAGGATAGTCCCAGGGTCAGCAGCGCTGATAAACGTCTCTAATGAAGCAAGGCTGAGATCCTCCAGTCAGAGTGTTGGCGCTGAAAATTCAGAATGTCCAAAGGTGCCAGATACCAATGTATCTGAAGGGGTATACAGCTTTTGGCTGTTTCTGTAGATTTCTGGGCCCTGCAATGAACCAGAGTTTGGAGGATCCCAGGTAGCAGTTTCAACAAGGGGAAAAAGGCCTCAGGGTCTGCTAATTTGCAGTAGCAGAATCGTGGGTTGCTTCCCAGGACAGGCTTGTAGCTTTTCCTCTGGCGGTGAGATCCTAGCTCCAGGTGGGCATGGCACACCTGAAGGGGTATTTATAGGTGTATCACAGTGGTAGTGACCTGTAGTGACCTGTGCTAGGCCTAGAGCGTCCATGCTGTGGAGGAAATCTTTGCCAAATTGTGAACCTTTGTCATCCATCCAGACACTGAAATCACTCAAGATAAGCCATCTAGGCGATTCCATGAAGGACACAATTTCTTCCAGAATCTCCCCTTTGCGGCCTGGAGGCCGGTACAAGAGGAGGGTTCTGCAGCCTGTATGTCCACAGTTTCAAATGATCTAATATCCCTCACTGGGTGTGCCACCAGGTTCAGTTCAGATCTAAAATAGATTGCCACCCCCTTCCTCTGTGATCCCTCCTCAGGCAATGCACAACTGAGAAAAATGCTGGGACTGACACCTTCAGAACTGCACCTCCAGTTACTGGGTGAGAGGGTTGGATCTGACAGGCAAAAGTGTGAGGTGTGGGCATCTGTGGGGTAGCACCTCACAAGACGTACAAGGGTCACATACACCATTGACCAATGTCACCACAGATGTAGTGACCTCCAATGGAGGTAGGCATGTCACCTGTAACAGTTGCTACAGTTACAGTGGTGGAGAGTGGCTCTGTGCCAAGGCCAGGTGAGTAAAGATGGCTTGATGTGTGGTTTGGATAGTGTCCTGTGTGGGTTCTATGTGAAAATGGCGATAGTGGAAGGGCGATCACCGTCTGGGTGAGTGTACATTGCCGAAAATGAATTACGGTGATGTACACTTGCGGTGAATTGCAAGGCGGCAACCGGACTTGCATGTATGCGGAGGGCTGTGACCCCTGCACCCCCTACCATGGGGAGCTTCACCCCGCACCCCCACTTGAGAATTCCAACCCAGGGGGTGTGTCGGGGGGTTTGAAATTCTAAAAAAAAAAAAAAGACTGCCTTCCAGGAAAAATAAAAACTGCGCCTCTCCAGATCTAAACCATGCACCCTGCACACCCCAACTGACCACCCTCCCCACCATGCTAGCTGAACAGCTCAGCAGCTACCTGCCATACTCCCTCCCATATACCTTCCCTCTCCTTCCTCCCTCATGTAGTATGGTTCCTCCCCCCCGCGTGAGCGCACGTGTACGCTTCCCTTTGCCCTACCTTGCCTACCCAGGTATCCGGTTGCTACCCTGCAAGGTAGCACTGAACACAGGTACCATAACTGAGTCACTGTTTTTGTAAGCACTCAACTGCAGTTGCCGTATTCACTGGATACCTCCTGGGTGCAGTACTGTTTCCATGATAATATACCTCTGGGGTACTGTCCCTGAGGGAATATGCATGGTACCTATGTGTCCCTGTTGTGTCCTGTCTGTCCTATGGGATCTTCTCCACGCTATAGCCTGATCTTACAGATGCAGATACATGGGCTCACTACCCCAATTGATGTCCCTGGTGCCCCTCACATTACAGAACCTATTGTGGATCTTGGAGGTATGCACCTGCCATTGCAGCACAGTTGTGTGCTACCACAGTGACATAGCAGCAGTGATAGGGTGGATGTCTAATCAATGTATGTATTTATTTTATTTATGCTTTTCTTCCCGGTAAGATACATTAGACAAGTAAATGCGTATTGTCAGTTATGACCAGGGACAATGTAACATGAGTTCAACATGTAGCTGTGGTGGTAGGTGCACCCAAAAGCACTTGGATGTGGCCACAATCTGTTTTGTGCACATTGTCCGTGCTATGCAGCATGGGTGCTGGTATGTATATGCCAGGAAATGCATGATGTACTATTATATTGTACAGGGAGTGCCACTCCTGTGCCAGCCACTGTGTTGGCCTACACCTACGATATCATGTCCTTCCCCTACTGTTGCACAGGTATGCTTCCTGTGCCCCTGTTGTAAGAGACTTTTTTTTTTCTATATAAACATTTAATTAAAAAGCTAAAACAGAGCAGTAAATAGGAATAAAGGCCCAATAACTGCTTACTCTAGTACAACTAGTCAAAAGAAGTACAGTAGACATATTGAACATTAATCAGTTGTCTACATCCTTAATATTCCTGAAAGAAATGCAGCTAAGACCAGGAGGGTTTATCTCACCAACATCCATACAGAAGGTAAAAGAGAAAACATGGAAGTAATTACAACAGAAGTTAACCAAAAAACATGCTCGACTGGTACCCTGTAAGCCCATCACTAACTGTAGCACAATTTGCAAGATGCGGGACATCCACCTTCTCACCTGTGCAGTTCTTTCCTAAACTTATTTATTTATTTATTTATTGAATTTTGTTGACCCGGTAGGCCCACTGAGACAGAAGTCCCTTTTTCAGGGGTGACTGGGGGGAAGGGGATACAGACGGTAGCCAACTGAAATTGAACCAGATTAAGCTGTTGACGGTATTTTTAGTGAACTTATACCAAAGAAAAATATAAATTAAAATGGTCTAGGCCATCCCCAAAGCACTTTAACTAGAAATGAGCCACTTATCCCACCTTCGATAAAAGTACAGAAGATCCTGCTGCTGCCATAAAACAGCTTTGTAGAAGGAGGCCACCTTAGAGAAAATCTGTAACCACCTGGAAATAGAGGAAACCTCTTCCGATCTCCAATTCAACAACAACAATTCTTTTTGCTTCTAATGCAGCAGCAGAAAGAAATTCTTTATATGGCAATGCCATTAGGCCTAAAATAGAGGGTTCCCCTAGGATCCAAAAAATAGGGGATCCAGTAATTGAGAGTTGCAATGTATCCTGTAAGTGAGTAATGATGGCCTCCCACCAATCTTGAATTAACGAACAGCCCCATAAGATATGAAAAATAGTTCCCGAAGCCTGCAGACATTGTCAACAATTATCTGACCCTAGAATACCCATCTGTACTAGGTGTACCAGAGTATGGTGCCACCTGGCAAGTACCTTCTTTTGCAAAAGTTGAAGTCTAGGGTCAGGAGAAGCCTTATGTGCCATAGCCCAACAATGAGTCCACATCACAGGGTCTAAAGGAAGCCCTAAGTCCACCTCCCATTTAAGACGCTGTGAGTTCCAATCTGGCAAAAACCTCTTCTGTAGTTCCCTGTACAGCAGGTTAATGTGGCCGTAAGAAGCTTTAAACCATTTCTGAATATACATGGCCACCATAGCCTGTCTCACAGCAGAATCCTGGAAGAAGTTGGAAAGAAAAGCATGCCTCGATTGGAAATAACACCACAAACGATTAGAGGGAAGGAAATATCTGGTTTGAATGTCAGTAAACGACATCAACACTCCAAGATTAGGGTCCATCAGGTCCCCCAAAACCTGAATTCCTTTAGATGCCCAACTGCTCCAAAAAAAGCACACGATTCCCCACCGTGAGATGAGGGTTATGCCACAATGGTTCGTATTTACCCAGACAAGAGGTGTCCCACCCTGACAATTTACAATACTTACCCCATGCCCAGTGGGAAAAATGGATCAGATTCTCTTCATTAGAAACAGGGCTTGAGGAGATGTCAAAAACACAGCCAAGGGTATATTCTTGGCTAGACTTCATTCAATCTCCACCCATAAAGGAGAAAAGGAAACCACAGAGGTAATCCATCCCAGAGCCTGTTTGACCCCCACACAAAGATGGCATGCCCACAGCCAAGGTAAATTCCAACCCCCAGCAACTCCTGGACAAAACTTTCCTGCTGAATCTGGGAGGACATCCTTCCCGTATGAAATCTGAGAACATTTTATCAAGCTTAGCCCAAGCCTCCTGTGACAACAAAAACTAAATTACTCAATTTATACAAAATGCAAGGAAATGCCATCATCTTGATAGTAGCCACCTTACCCAGAAAGGAAAGACCCAACTTCCTCCACCTGTGAAAATCCACCTTGAGGTCCTCAATCACAGCATTCACATTTTATGTACCTATATGCCGAAGATTGCCGGAGATGAACATACCCAGGTACCTTATCCCCTTCAGGGCCCATTTCATAGGATGTTGCCCAATAGTAGCCCAACAGGGGTAAGCACCGGGAAGAGGGAGGATTTCTATTTTACTCCAATTTATCCTCAACCCAGAAGTGGTGCTGAAAAAGCTAATGATCCTCCACACTTCCAGAAACGAGTGTTCCACTTTTGCTAATGTCAGTAACATATCATCTGCGTATAACAAAGTGGTAAAATGTTTCGCCACAACTGGAATCTCTACAACCTGTGGGTGCTGACATATAGCCAAGAAGGAACAGTAAGGGGCTGAGGGGGCATTCCTGCCTGGTACCTTGGAAGAGGGAAAGGGTTTCAGATAATACCCCATTAACCAGCCCCCTGGCACTGGGAGAAGAGTAGAGGCATACAATCCAATGGCGAAACCTGGGACCGAAACCATAAAGGGAGAGGACATACTGCAAATATTGCCACTCAACGGAGTCAAACACTTTTTCAGCATCCAACCTTGTAAGTGTCGCAGAGTCCGGTCCGTCAACCGCCATCTGAATGAGATAAACACCTACCCTGATGTTTTCACTGCCCTGCCTACCCTTCATAAAGCCCGACTGTGATTTACTAATGAGTAGGAACAGGACCGCTTCCAACCGCATAGCTAAAATCTTTGCAAACACTTTATAATCTACATTTTGCAAAGAAATAGGGTGATAGTTACCACACTCTGCTGAGTCCTTCCCAGGTTTAGGCAGAACAATGATAGTGGCCTACTTCATTGTGTTGGGTAGCGTGCTGGCCTCCTCCATTGCCATGAAAACCTCTAAAAGCCATCCAGCCTTGTCTCCTGATTCCCTATACTGTTGTTTCATGAAAAACAAAACCCTCACCGGCACCACCTTCTGATAGTACATATAATTTAGGCGTTTCTTATGCTGAGGCAGTTCCGAGACATAACTGTCCCAATCTCACAGGGAGGAATAGACAGCTTCTTCCTGGGTATAAATATGGGCCAGGAGGGAATTTATCTCCGCACACCTCTGTTTATTAATATGGGAGGCATATAAGATGGTCCACCCCCTAATATAAGATTTAAAAGCATCCCAAACCATGAACACAGATGTCTCCATGTTAAGGATGACTGTAAAATAAAACTCCACTTCTCCCTCAATCAATGACTAAAGTCAGCCTGACTAAGGGTAGCAGCCAGGAAGAGCACTTCTCCAATGGCGCGGTCTGTGGGACGATCCCGAAAGTGCTGCTGTACAAAGAACGAGCACACAGAAAGGCAGAACAGCAGTGGAAGAGCGAAAAAGCTCTTCCGCACACTAAGGACACCACCAATACACACCGGCGGCAAGACCACAAGCACCAGCAGACCTGCACACAGGAGGAGCGAATACACAACACAGGCAACACAGAAGAGCAAGAATGGGATAACCCGAACAGTAGGCTATGACAGGCAGAGGCATTTGGCAACAGAGGGGGCCAGTGAAGGTGGCAGCACCGGGGAACACAGGGATAGAGGGCACAGACAGGGACACAAGGCAACAGTGGGAGACCGCACCACCCCCACAGCACACAGGGGGGAGACCTGAGCACACACAGGACCAAACCCACAGAACAGGCAGAGCACCCCCCCCCACAGAGGCCCACAACAGTAGCAAACACTCACCCGCATAGACACATGACTGGTAGGGGCCACTAGGCAGCACACAGGCAGAGGACACACTATGACCATCGATGATGGACCGCAGCGAGTGAGACCCATAGGCCACAGGGACATAGGGGGATGAGGCGCAGTACTACGTTGCCAGTTATTGGCCCCAAGCAGGAAGGGGGTGTGGCCAGGTGCACACAAGGTGGGGCACACAGCACCTATATGACAGCCATCCCCAGCAGCCATGTCAGATTGGACTACATCGCTAGACATGGAGGTGCGCTATGTACAAAGCCAGAAGGGCAAGCCAATGGCTGTCCATAATGGCTTTGTCTATAGGTGAGATAAGGCAGGGCCTGAAAAGGTCTATTGGAGGTGTGCAGAGGTGCGCAGGTACCACTGCCTAGCCCACCTGCACACAGTGGAGGATACAGCGGTAGTCACTATCAGAGAACACAATCATGCCCCGATGCAGCTGACGTGGGTGTGCGGCGGGTCCTCGGAATGCTATGGGACAGGGCGAAGTGGACAATGGACAGTGCATCCCAGGTCATCATGAAAAGCATGTCGGGCATCCCTGCGGCATGGCCAGTCACCTTCTGGGAGTGCACTTGCTGTGGTGGACAGTGCAATGGGTCCGGCATGTGGCACAGAGCTGGACTACCACCCCACAGTCAGTTGAGGACCTCGAAATCCCAGAGAAGTATGCCCTTGCCTCTGACAGAACCTGCTTCCCCCTATATGACAGTGGGAGGGAATGGGACCACATCATGGTGTATGCCACGGACCGCGGTCTGCAGCAGCTGGCCACCAGTATGGACTGGTTCATGGACGGCACATTCAGGGCATGCCCCACCCTGTTCGGACAACTCTACACTGTCCATGACATTCACTCCAGTACGGTCCTGCCGGATGTCTATGCCCTTACATGTTCCAGGTGGGCACAGACCTACGTCCGGCTGCTTGGCCAGCTGAAGCTGCACAACCCGGGCATTGCACTTGACACAGTCCTGATGGACTTTGAGCATGCCAGCTGGTGCGGGGTTGGCACCGTCTTCCTGGAGGCCCGCATCAGGGGATGTTTCTTTCATTACTCCTAGGCTCTGTGGTGCAAGGTGCAACAGCTGCCAGATGTCCTGGCACGGTACTCCACTGACCCTGACTTCACCCTGCATGTGTGGATGCTGCTGGCACTGGCATTCCTCCCACCAGCAGATGTGCCAGCAGTATTTGATGAGCTGCGGGAGTGGGAGTACATGGCCACCAACGAGGAGGTCCTCCAGCCCATGCTGGACTATATGGAGGACGACTGGATTGGTCACTCCACCGGGGACTCAGGGCGCCGACATGCCAACTTCCCCATCAAGCAGTGGAACTGCTATGAGGTGACTGTCCAGGGCCTGGCATGTACCAACAATGCAGTGGAGGGGTGGCACACAGCCTTTAACACCTAGGTCGGTGCATGCCACCCCAGCATCTGGCACCTCCTAGAGTGCCTCCAGGAGGAGGAGCATCTGACCACCATCAGTTCAGAGATGCTGGGGTCAGGGGCAGAAGCACCACAGCCCCGGCGTCGTTACCATGACCTGGACACCAAGATCCATGCTGTCGTGGCAGAGTACAGCACCAGGAGCCACCATGCCTACCTGCGCGGACTGGCACACAACTTCGTATTCCATGTGTGACCATCCGCTTAGTGGCCCCTGGCATGCACTGCCCCCTGTGGGCCTGTATCCATCACTTGGCTGCATGGCCATGTGCAGCGCCACATAACATACAGTGTATGCCCTCCTCCCTACCCTTTACTGGTTCATCCTGCCATGGGCACCCACTCATCCACCGCATCCCTGAAGTTACCCTTTTGACCCAGGCTCACATGCCATGGCCATTCCCCATCCATCGGGGCTGTCTGCCCCCACATGCCCCCCTTCAGGCTGACGGCTCTGCATTGTTTGCCATTGCTACCCCACAGGCTCTTCCCCCTGGCTGTGCCCTCTCATATGCATCCTGCCCAGCCATGCTCGGTGCGCAGGCCACTCTGGTGTGTATGTCCTGATCCCTGTGGTACTGCTGCCCTGTACCACCACCACCACTGCACCACACCTGTTTCCGTGACCCTGCCCATAGCCCACCAGGGCAGTGCTGCATGACTGCTTCCCCTGCCACTAGGTCTGTCTGTGGTGTCCTTCCTTTGTTGCCCTTACTGCAACGTGCTTTTCCTCCTCTTCCCTGCAGCACTCACCATGTGTGCGTTGCTCTTCAGACTGCCTCATGCTGCAGTCGCTCATTGTGTTGTTTGTCACTCCAGTCTGGTCACCCATGAGGCGGTCTCCATTTTTCATTCGCCATTTCTGGCTGCGCTGTTCTGGAGGTGCTCTTATCACATAAAACCTGACTAAGTAACGCAGGATTGAAATGCCACTGTGGAGACATGCTATACTCTGCTTAGGTGTCCATACCATATTCACTGGAGCATGGTCTAACAGTAAGACTGGGGAGTGCCGAGTGTCCAACCAGGCTGGACACCATAGAGGCACTACATAAAAAATAATCTACTTTACTAAAAGTCTTAAATCTGTGGGACCGAAAGGTAAAATCTTTGGCAGTTGGGTGAAGAAGCCTCCAGCAATCCACTAACTTAAATTCTGCAAGGATCTGGTGTACAACTGCCCTGGACTGGGAGTGGGAGTGAACCCCCTTCTCTATTGGGCCCCTGCCATCAATGGGTTGAAAACCAAATTAAAATCTCCACCTAAAATTAAAAACACAGGTGGTACACACCATTCCGCTATTTTATGTGCCAGTAAGGAGAAGAACTCCAGGTCATCATCACTGGGTGCATAAATGTTGACCAAGAGTACTGGCACCAGACCTAACCTACCGAAGATCATAACCCATTGTCCCACCCCATCTGCCCCCTACTTATCTTTCATCAGGGAGCACCCATACCTAACCAGAATAGATATGCCATGCTTCATCAAACTATAGGAGCTCGAGTAAATTCTAGTAAAGCAACCACGGGCCAAAGTCTGAACAACCTTTTTCAGAAGGTGGGTCTCTTTCAAAAAGATAATATCACTTTGTGAGGACCATAAAAAGGAGTAAACCTTCTTATGTGTAATGGGAATGTTTAAGCCTTGCACATTCCAGGACTTTTACAATACCTGGGCCATAACAACATAACAGCAACAAAAATCGAAATCCTGTAGATATTAAAGAAACAGGTATCTGGTGAAGCAAATCCAATAATATTGGTGATGGTAGATCCTACTAACCAGCTGACCCTTACCCTCTCCAACAGTAAGAAACAAAATATCTAACAATTTGACAACGGTGAAACCATCCAACCAAAAAATAGCCCCCTGCAGAAAGAGAGCAATCAGCCCTCGCTCCCCCAATCAATCCCCCCACCCATATATCAGTAGAACATAGTTGTGAGTGAGACAAGAAACCCCCCAGAACTAGTAGATCCCCATAAATGCTTGACAAGTGAGCCTTAGTGAGCCGGTGAGACATCCCACTAATGCCCACCCACTCCCCAGTTGGCACAGAGGCGGGAAGATATGCCCTTACTAAAAGCTCACTGAGGTATGGAGTGAACCGTCCCACCGTCCACAAAGCAAAAGAAAACTAATATGAACCTGACCCCCACACTAATCAGACAACAGAACCCCAACGAAAATGATATTCACGCTCATCCTGGCCAAAAAAAAAAAAAAAAGAAAAGCTTAGTGGGAGAAGGGTCTCCTCTCCTCCCCTCACCACCCAATATATAGTCCACCCCAGTATCAATCAGTAACACCCCCCAAAAAATTATATTCTAGCAGTATGACTATGAGGCAAAAATTTGCCAACACAGTTGCAACTATAACAGAACCCCCAAAACCCCAGAAGTAATAGAGAAAGTCCATAAGTCCCAATAACACAGTCAGTTCCAGCAGAGCAAAGAGCATCTGGCCATGAAGAAGAGATCTCAACCACAGAAACATATTTAAAACATCAGTCTCCCCATGGAACAGCACAGTTATCCAAACAAAGAGCTTCACCGGACAGCTAAATTCATGCCGCAGCCTGAGAATCATTCAGAGTGGCAACCGCCCCCTGCAGGTGTTCTTGCATTAGAACAGAATTAAGAAGCACAGAATTGCCACGCTCTATGTATTTATGGTCCACTAAAACAACTTGGGACGCCTCCAGAAGGTCATCCTCGCCATAATCTGCCCAATCCATATTATTTGGCTCAGGGGACAGATCTAGAAGAGGAGGAGAGAGCTGTGGATGTTAAGAATCTGGGGTAGGCGAGCACTCCAGTTGATTCGGGGCAGGATTGGCCGAAAGAGACACAGGAACCGCACCGGAGCTTAAAGCAGATAGAGATGCTGACCCTTTAGATTACTTTTGCTCCCTCAGTCTTTTGGTTGATACTCCTCCAGCCATCCTATCCCCTGACTTGTTAACAGGCAGAATTAATCCCTTTGGAGTTCTAAGACATCAGCTGTTCTCTGGGGCTCCCATCCTGTTTTGACATAGAAATGACGGGGGTAGCTTTGCACACGGCCCACAAATTGTAGGTGGGCAAACCATGTAGCTGGGCCACCATGCCCTCGGTGAACGGTGGCCCAGAATGGCTACCAGAATGGGCCAATCGGCATGGGCCCCCACAGCTGGAGGGGGCATGGCCTGAGCTTCCGGGAAAGGGTCATTGGGGGGTTTTTAAGGGCAGTGCAGAGAAGGATTCTCCCTTCTCTGAACCTGCCCTTGACCTCGGGACATCACTGCTGTTCAGGTGAGTGCTTTTATGCTTTGTGCTTGGTTTTTCTCGTCAGGTCTGGGCTTGTTTTTCCAGCGCTGGGGGCAGCAAGGCCACCCGGATCCATGAGAGCTTGTGCTTTACAAGGGACATCGTTGCAGGCTAATGTGCCTGCCACGGGCGGGCCCAGATGGAGAGCGGCTGTTATTTACGCTGCTCTGCCCTGATTCCGGCTGTGTTTCTGCCAGTTTTCCACCCAGTAGGTATTAGGCTGGGTCGGCCTCTTGTTGCTTCCCATGTCAACCTGTCTTGGGGCCTGGTGCTCTGGCCACATGGCGGCTTCTCCCTCTGTGTTTCTCGACCCCCCCCGCCTTCTACAAGGTGCCTGCCCAGTCTGGCCGTTTGTTAATTTAGGAGCCACGTGGCTCCTGCAGCCTGCTGGATGGGTCGTTGCCAGCACGGACTGCGCGTAGCATGTATGGGCCTGCCTGGGCTCCCGCCAGTGGTTTGTTTGCATTCGAGTATTAGGCCTGGGGGTTTTGTTCCTTACCTGGGTGGTTGGCGTGTTTTGTGTTTGGTTTTGGGCCTTTTTTGGCTGCTTGCCTGCCGAGAGAGCGAGCGTATCTGGGAGAGGCACTATAGTGCAGTGGTTTAAGGCTTTGAATTGCAAGCTGTGGCTCAGGAGTCATAAGTTTGAATCCCACAGTCTCCAATCACATATTGTATGATCCTAACATGCAGGGCCACCATTCCACTTAACTTCCTTTTGTCTTGGTTCTCGAGCAGGCGGCCCAGCCCCCACCACGTGGGGGGCCTGGCCTGAGACCGTACTCCTTTTCAAGCAGATCAATGAACACAGGGTGTTGTGAGGGATGCTGTGAGGAGCCAACAGAGCCGCAGCCACACTCTGGGTGTAGACTAAATGCTGCAGGCTGCAGGGGAATAGCCCTGTAATTTTCCCCTTTGGCTCCCTATCTGTTTGCTTGGCCTCAACACGAAGTAGGCCTGGCTAGGCCCACACCAGCATCCAGACACATGGCAGGCCTCATTGTGTACATGGACCCAGGGCTTGGTAGGGAGGGACTGCAGCATCATGGGGGGGGGGTAGATGCTGGATTTCTCGGGCAAGGACCTATATTTAAGCTGGTTTGCCCTGATCCAAATACAGGGTCCAGCAGCATAGGTGGGTGTCTTGGCTTCCAAGCAGGCTGCTCAGCCCTTGCCATGTGGTGGACTTGTTACAGGGATCTGGGGCCCAGTAGTAGGTTTGGCAGCATCTTGGGGGATGAAGGTCTAATGTCTGCGGCCTGTGAACAGAGGGTTAATGGAGCCCTTCTGGTTTGTTATAAGGTTTTGTTCATGTTTAATTTATAGATTTTACTGGTTTGTTTATACAGTGCTAATAAGATTCCTCATACAGGCCCTCAAAAAGCTGCCCATCTGCAATTTTTAGGGATTAAGCTGGCAATGAGCAGGGATAATTGGTGCAAGTCACTTAACTTTTAAACAGCCGGGCTTGTCCAAGTCGTAGACCTCTTTAGGCCGGGCTTTGAGCCCCCGAAGCAGTGCTTTATTTCAGCAACTGTGCGCTAATCTTTATATGTTACGCAATCTGAATTAGAACCAGGGATGCATTGATATAGATCCTCCTGGTAGCCTCCCCTACTAAGGGGGGTGGCATACATTTCAATAGGTCATACAGTTTTAACCCAATTTACAGCAATGGCTTGCAGGGATAGAGGGTCACATGTACAATTCCCAGGGGAACAGATATCTGACAATTCAATGACGTCTAAAGAAAGCAGTTTAATTTGGCTCGACCACCACAGAAGATTTTCTGTAAGGGGGGGCAACAAGACTGGGTGACAGTACTGCTTTTATGCAGAATGTACAGTGGCTTGAGAGGATAACTGTGTCTTGTCTTTTCTCTTCCACATAGTCTAGGTTGGAATCCACTGTTCATTACCTTGTCCCTAACATCCGCTAACCTATTATGGCAGCCAGTAGGACAAGACTGGAGCTGGCTTCGCTGGCCGTGGCCGGTCCCAGCTCACAGCAGTCCGAGGGGCCCAACAGAGCCTTCATGGAAGCTTTTCAGTGAATGAAGGAACTGGGAGGTCCCAATTGGTGGGAGGCTGTGGCCAGACTGGATCTATCATTGCAGATGACTGCCCCCGTCACACAAACCCCATGGATATGTGATGCAGGGCCTGGCACGAGCGGTGATACCTCGGCTGGTGGATTAGAGGTAGTGCCAGGGAGGCATCCTGCATGGCAGAGACAGCTATCCACACACCTCCTGGAAGCAGTAGCCCAGTTGCCTGCAGGTAGAAACGAGGGACAAGGTAAAAGGACATCGGCGACAAAGCAGCAAGCAAGAACCAAAAAGGTCAAAGGTCAGCAGCAAACGATGGAATGGCTAGGCGGAACCGGAGCAACGCAGGGTGGAACACCTCTGATGCCAGAAGAGCAAGCAGAACAGAGGCTCAGAGGGCATGATGGACTTGAACCCGCTGGTGAGTCAAGGGGTTCAATGGCAGAGGGCTCGCTCCACACTTCCGAGGTGGATGAGCTGACGGAGGGGGAGGAGGACCAAGAGGGAAATGATGCATCCTCAATAGCGGTACAATCACCCGTGAGGCTGCGGACATGGAGGTCCATTGTGGAAAGAGAGGGTTATGCCCCGGACCATCCGCTAGAGTATGGGGAAGGGTCATGGGGGATGTCTGGTGGGGCCAACAGGCACCAAAATGAGCCCATTGCTGTATGTATATGGGTTGGATTTCGATCGACGTCAGCCCCATAGCCCACCATCCCACAGGGACTCTGCAGGAAATGGGGATGGCCCATACAGACAGGATGATCCAGGAGTGGGAGCAAACGTCAGTGTTTCAGAGACCGGATGTGGGGGTCAGCAGCGGGTCCCAGCACAGGCCCATGACCGGGTACACCATGTGACATTGGGCGCCACAGACACAGCTGGAATCGGCCCAAGTCAGACCCAACTGGAGGGGAGTGTTCAGGCAAATCCATGGGCACTCTTTCCATGGGACCCCTTTGGGCACAAGGCCCTCCTCTCTGGCCGGCAAACCCTTGGGGAGTATGTGGCCCTGCGGGCCAGAACCCTTGAGGATGGTGGGGAACCCCACAACAGATGGAGCCCAGGGTCTCAATTCAACAAGGGATGGGACAAGAGGAGGGACAGGAGTGTCCCCGGAAACACTATTTGGGGCCCCCCCCCCAGGACCCTCCATGGGAACGCTACCACCTGTGGTTCCAAGGCCGAGCCCAGGGCACTAGGTAGATGTGGGACAGGAAACAACAAGAGTCTGGACTGGTGGGGACGGCACCCTGGCTGGAGCCAGTGTACAGGGGGGGTGGCAGCAGGAGCCCACCTGCTTCAGCCCCACTGGGAGAGCAAGGGAATAATGCTGCTGACTATGGAAAAGGTCCAAGTGGGTCAGCAGGGTCATCTGGGGCCTTGATGGCAGCTCAGCCGAGTCACACTCCACTGACTCCCCCTGCCCCAGTGCCCAACGAAAACAAATGGGCGTGTATGCAGGATTGTAGGATCCCTTAGGGGATCATTTATCAGACAATGTGAGTGAGAAAATCTGGAAGGGAGATTATATGGACATGTTCTCTCTGCTACTCAGGGAACTCCCGGAAGAGGAGAATTACAAAAAGGGAAAGAAGGAGAGGGTATGGAGGCCGAAGGTCCCCTTCACATTTGAGAATTGGATTGTGGCCTTGACATTTTTATGTCAGTGTACAAGATGAAGTTCCTTGGATAAGTTGCTGCCCTTACTTAACTACAGGGACACCGTTAAGTTTGCTCACCTATCTTTTGACGGGTTGGCCTAGTTAAAATATGACGAACAGTTTTGTCTGAAATTGGCTTGACAACATGGTTTAAAATGGGAAAATATACATCTCGACTTATGGGCTAGGTACATGACCAGGGGCAGACCTAATTCAGTAACTTACACTGATAGTGGGCATGTGATTGCCTGGCCCAGTAACAGTGACAAAAGAGAGTTCAAAAAATGGGACAAGAAAGCTTATTACAATTATAATAAAGGGAAGTGTTTTTCGAGCCACTGTAAATTCCATTATGTCTGTAGGTCTTGTGGAGGAAGTCACCGGGTTACCGAATGCAAAAAAGCCATGTTCGGAACTTCCGGTCCACCCCATTCGGACAAGTCCAAGTCCGGGGCCGGCTAAGCTGGCAAACACTCCAGTAGACTTACAGACGATGTCGAATTGGCTTTCCCAGTATTCTGACCAATGAGCAGCACACTTCTTGCAATCTGGTTTTAGCGCAGGATTTGAAATCCCTTATAGGGGTCCACGGATTGCTATGGAAGCCTGCAACCTAAAGTCTGCTATCGCTTTGCCGACAATGTTGGCACACAAGATCAAAAAAGAGGTACAAGTGGGATGAGCTGTGGGCCCTTTTGGCCAGCCTCCTTTCCAGACACTCTGAGTTTCTCCACTTGGCCTTGTTCCAAAAAAGAACAAAGGGGAATACCGGCTGATCCAACACCTTTCCTACCCAAAAGGAGGATTGGTGAATGACCACATTGCACCAGAAGATGCGTCAGTGAATTATGCATCCTTGGATGCAGCGGTCGAGTTGGTGTGGGGCTTAGGCACTGGCACCTTGATGGCAAAGAGTGACATAAAGTCAGCATTTCGCCTGTTACCAGTACGACCAAAGGATTACAAACTCCTGGGTTTTACGTTCCAAGAGCAATGGTATTATGACATGGCAAAGCCCATGGGTTGCTCGATTAGCTGTGTGGCCTTTGAGGCATTCTTTACCTTCTTAGAATGGGGCACCAAGGTTTTCACAAGAAACACTGTGATCATTCATTATCTTGATGACTTTTTATTTGCAGGTCAGAAGGATTCGGGTAAGTGCCAGGACACTCTGAATGGTTTTCAGACTTTGATGAAAAAATTTGGGGTACCACTGGCATTAGAGAAAACAGAGGGTCCTACCACATGCATCTAATTCTTGGGTACTGAGCTGGACTTCGTGACCATGGTTTCACGGTTACCTTTGGACAAGGTGAGAAACCTACGGCGATTGCTGGGAGAGGTTAATGGAGCAAAAAATGCCACACTAGTGCAATTGCAGTCCCTGCTAGGCCACCTCAACTTTGCATGCCGGGCAGTGAGCCCCGGGCACCCATTCCTCAGGAGACTGGCAGCAGCAATGTCTGGCCCTACAAAACCTTATCACCATATACGGATATAAAGGGGCCTCAAGTCTGACTTACAGGTGTGGGAAGCTTTTCTAACTGATTTTAATGGAGTAAGCATGTGGCAAGACAAAGGACACCACCACCTCGGGTTGGATATGGTGACTGATGTATCTGGGGGCCTAGGTTTCAGGGTGTATTTTCAAAGGTCCTGGTTTGCGGGAATGTGGCCAGAGAATTGGGTGGAGCAGGGGTTAACAAAAAACTTCATGCTACTAGAGCTGTTCCCAATCATGGTAGCAGTCCAGGTGTGGGGACATCAGCTGAAGAACCAGGCAGTGCTGTTCTCGGACAACAAGGAAATGGTGGATATCATCAACTCACAATCTTCCAAGTCAAAGGATGTGATGAGGGTATTGCGAGTGTTTGTGTTATGCTGTCTATCTTGGAACATCACATTCTGGGCAAAACATGTGCCTGGGAAGGATAATGTGATCACTGATGCCTTGTCTCGGTTGCAGTTCGAATGCTTCAGACAGCTGGCGCCACACGCGGAAGCAGCCCCAACACTGATCCCAGACACACTCTGGCAACTTGGGAGTCAGGAAAGCTTCGATGGGTTCAACTTGTTGTTGCCCCATCGACCTGGAAGAAATACTCAGGTAGCTTCGCAGCATTTGCCTGTTTTTGTGGACAGCAGGTAAGCGAGACCCCACACAAAACACAACATCAGGTACAAGAGTACATGCTCCACCTTATTCAGTTGCTTCGGGCCCCATCTGCCATTCGAGCACACTTGTCTGGAATAGCTTTCATCTGGCAGGCATTGGGCCATCCTGACCCAACCAGCAACTTCACAACCAGCAAGATGCTGGAGGGGTGGACAAAATTCCAGTGGAAGAAGCCAGATCCCAGCAAGCCAATAGGCCTGGGCGACCTGACCAACATACTGACAGCATTAGGTGCAGTATGTAGCACGTGGTACGAGGCCCAGTTATTCAGGTCCTTGTTTACATGTGCATTTTACAGGCATTCAGGGTTTCGGAGCTGGTGCCGGACTTGAAAATAGCTGTGGGGGGTTCCAACATCCAGCTAGAGGACATCTCCTGGATGCCCGACAAAGTCTCCTTATTGCTCCAAAGTTCAAAAACAAACCAAATGGGTCCCCCAGCAATGATCTCATTGCATCACTCAAGCACCAGCGAGTCCTGCCCTTACACCTGTTTACAGGTTTTCTTGGTGGATAGACCCGTGGGGGGCCATTTGTTTGTGCACAGGAATGGATCCCCAGTGATCAAACGCCAATTTGCAGCAATCTTACGCGAGAGTTTGTGGTTCACGGGTAAGGACCCCAAGGTTTTCAGCACCCACTCATTTCGAATCAGGGCAGCAACGGAAGCCTCGGGATTGGGTCTGGGGGAGGCACAGATCAAGAAGATCAGTAGGTGGTTTTCAGCTGCCTTTAAGGGATATATCAGGCCTCAACAGGGCCCAGAGGCAGTTCAAGAGTAATAGAAGTCATACTGGCAAGAAACGGTTAAGATGAAGAATATTGACTCTCTCTTTTGTTTACCTTATAGCACAGCGAAGGATACCAGTGGATATATGGGTCATCGGTCATTCCTACACCTGAGAGGCACACAGTCGAGCATTGGTCCGTCTGTATGGAACACAGCTGGGGGTCCCGAAAGAACACACAAGGCTTCGTTGGGCTGGAAAAGGGGGGATGCATTGGGGACAGGTATTGTACACAGTGATAAGGTTGGGTTGGACACAAAAACACCCATGGCGCTGGTGGTGCACTTGGGGGGAAATTACATAGTAGGGCTAGGGGCCCCAGAACTCTGCGGGGAAATCAAGCGGGTCTTGGCCCAGCTTCAGGCCCTGCTTCGAACAACCAGGCTGGTCTGGTCTTGGATCATCTCTCTACAACAGTGGAGAGGTGCCTGCAACATAAAGGGCACTGAGAAAGTTAGGAGAGAGGTTAATCGGGAAGTGGAATTGCCATTTTGTGTCACATCCTAATACCCAGGACATGTGATGCTATTTATAGTGGGGATGGGATACATTTGTCAAGGATAGGGAACGACATCCTCAACGCCACAATTCAGGAATTTTGTGAGATAGTGGTAAGGCTGGGGAGACCTCTGGGGCATTAAGGGGAAAATGCGCGATGCACATTGGAGTGGTGTAAATTCAGGGTGGATAGGTAAATTAAGCATTCGTGGTATTGGGTGACCCAGGCCCTTGGTGGCGTGACCCTGGGCAGGTACGCTACTGGGAAAAAGGGACACCCAAGAACACAGTGGGCATCATAGGGGTTTCTTGGCTGGAGGATGGGGAAAGCGGCCCCGGGCCGGCACTGGCCCTGCTCAACTGTCATGATATCCCAAGATGCAATTGAGTGGGGGGGAACTGTCCAAGGGAGAGGCATGGCCCTGGGTGGGTCTACCCGACTTGAGGGCCAGAGCTCCCCCCATTGGAAGCTCCATACCACCTGAATTTGCTACCCCAGGGCTCTCTTGCATAATTCTGTACAAGGTTAAGAATTGTATATAGAGATTTTTATGTGCTGTAAATAAAATGTTTGGTGTTTAGTAAATCTGAGGCCTTTTATACCAAAAATTGAAACCTGTTGTGTGTGTGTGTGTGTGTGTGCAGTTATTGTGGGTCCGATTGGGTAATGACCCCCCCCCGGCCTCTCACTGTGGGGACAGCTTTGCATACGGCCCACAAACTGTAGGTGGGCAAACCATGTAGCTGGGCCACCATGCCCTCGGTGAACAGTGGCCCAGAATGGCTACCAGAATGGGCCAATCAGCATGGGCCCCCACAACTGGAGGGGGCATGGCCCGAGCTTCTGGGGGAGGGTCATTGAGGTTTTTTTAAGGGAAGTGCAGAGAAGGATTCCCCCTTCTCTGAACCTGCCCTTGACCTCAGGACATCCCACCCACCCATTTTCTGTTTCAATTGGCCACGGCAATTGTTGGGGATGGCTAGTTGATTAGCCTTCACTGGCCCGCAATTTTGAAGTCACAGCAAGTTTTCATGGATGGAGCATAAATTCAGGGTGGATAGGTAAATTAAGTGTTCATGGTATTGGGTGACCTGGGCCCCTGGTGGTGCAACCCTGGGTGGGTATGCTACCGGGAAAAAGGGGCACCCAAGAAAACAGTGGGCATCGTAGGGGTTTCTTGGCTGGAGGATGGGGAAGGCGGCCCCAGGCAGGCACCGGCCCCGCTCAACTGTCATGATACCCCAAGGTGCAATTGAGTGAGGGGGGGGACTGTCCGAGGGAGAGGCATGGCCCTGGGTGGGTCTGCCCAACTCGAGGACCAGAGTTCCCCCCATTTGAAGCACCATACCTCCTGAATTCGCTGCCCCAGGGGTCTCTTGCACAATTGTGTACAAGGTTAAGAGTTGCATATAGAGATGTTTATGTGCTGTAAATAAAATGTTTGCTGTTTAGTAAAGCTGCTGCCTTTTATGCCAAAAATTTAAACCTGTTGTGTATGCAGTTATTGTGGGTCCGATTGGGCAATGTTCATGCGGCGCTCTTTTGAATCCTGGTACGATCGGGAAACAAGCCGATTCAAACGAGGAGCGGAGGATATTTTTATTGATGCCACAAAACATTGAGCCTCTTGGGGGGGGGGGGGACTGAAAACGGTGTCATCGTTCCTCCCACCACACTTTTAGAATTGCTGGGTACCATAAATAAACCAGAATAGGGCAGGGGCAAGCCACGGGAAGGTCGAGGACCAAAAGAGCGGTGGGCACACTGGATCTCAAGCAGGGAGCCCCAGTTATAGTTCAACACTAGGGGGAAGAAAGCTTGCAAAAATTGCCCCAAATTGTCACCTTTGGTCCACTCCAGGAGACCAATAATCCAAAGATTATTTTGATGGCTTTGATTCTCCAAATCGTCGACTTTCAATGTTAATTGACAAACTTGTTCATCCAGGGCCCCGAATCTATCTTGATACCGTGCTGAAGTGTAGTCTACCTGCATGACAAAAAGCTCCACTCTGGCAATTCTTTGATCAGTCTCATTCATCCTCTCTTCCAAAGTAGCTACAGAAAATTTCAGTTGTGGAATACCCTGAACCAGTGCTTGCAGCATTTTCCTAATATCAGAGATGTCCTCTCTCCCAACGACCACCTCTGTGGATTCCATAATGGGCAGGCCTATTATAAACACTGCAAGATGATGCACTCAGTCCAAATACAAAAGTAAGTAGGGAAAGTCCAAAAAATAATTTGGACATAGTCTCTGGGTTGAAAGTCTCAATTAAATATTGAAATCTGGCACCCTGGAGGGTAGTTGTGGAAATCTTTGTGGCGGTTGATGGAGCTCACAATTCAAGCTGCCATATTCCAATCCTCCACACTGGAAGTCCCTTGTTGTATGACACTTGATGCTCGATGAATCCTAATGCATACTATGAGGTGTACATGGCCTGCAGCTGGCATGTATGGGTATGTTGGAATGGGATGGGGAGGATGGTTGGATAGCATGGGCTGGTATCCACTGTACTAGGCCATATCTGTAAGAGTGGGATGTAAGATTCCTGCTTTGACTGGGCCATGGCACACCTGCCAATGTGTGGTGCCACAGCTGTACACAATGGTAAGACGTGGCCCTGTATGGCCCCATCCATCCAATCATTCACATGTGGCAGCTGGTGCACAGTACCAGCATATGGGCATGTACATGGTTCTGCCTGGACCTAGGAGGACTAGAAAGCTGCACAAAGACGGAGGTAACTGACTTCAGGGGAACGGATTTTAAGGAAATGGGAAGGATCCTTAAGGAGCATTTGGATGGGATTGGGTCAGACATGGATGCTGATAGTAGGTGGGAAATCATCAGGAGAGGGGTGCAAGATGCTACCAGCACCTGTGCAAGAGTAAGACGAAAATGCGGTAGGGCCTGAAAACCCTGCTGGTGGACCAGGGAGGTCCAGGAGGTGGTGCAGGGAAAGAAGGCAGCCTATAGGCAATTCAAGTGCTCAAGGAGTGAAAGGGATCGAGGGGAGTATGAGCTGATGGCTAGAAGGGCCACTAGGGTGGTGAGGGCAGCGAAGGCAAGGAAGGAGCAGAACCTGGCCAGGGAAATCAAGAGAGGGAACAAGGGGTTCTTTAGATACATTGGGGAAAAATGAAGGGTGAAGGGGCAGATTAGCAGGATTAAATCAGGGGAGAGATGGGCACAAGACCCGGGGGAGCAGGCTGAGGTACTAAATGAGTACTTCATCTCAGTTTTCACCAAGGAAAATGGGGGTGCTGCATCATACATGGGAGGAGACAGAGATACTGAGGAGGGGGGACCCCACCGATCGGGCAGGTCTGGGAGAGGAGAGGCATCACTGGCAGGAGGGGGAGGGCTAAGCAGGGAGAAGAGGTACTGGAAGTGGAAATCACAGCAGAGAGAGTGAGGGAAGCCCTCAGCTCCCTTAAGATGGAGAAAGCACCGGGGCCGGATAAATTACATCCCAGAGTGCTGAAGGAACTTGCGGATGTCCTGGCGAAACCCCCACGGAGCTTTTCACCATCTCTCTGAGGACAGGGTGGGTGCCCCAGGACTGGAAGATGGCGCATATAGTGCCTATCCACAAGGGGGGATCAAGGGAGGTGGCAGAGAACTACAGGCCTGTCAGCCTGACATTGGTGGTGGGCAAGGTGATGGAGGGCATTGTCAAGGAGAGGCTAGGGGGATCTGGAAAAGTCAGGGTGCCTGGATGATAGACAGCATGGATTTGTCTCGGGAAATCGTGTCAGACAAACCTTGTGGAGTTCTATGACTGGTGACGAAAGCCTTGGACCTTGGTAGACCAGTGACGCCCCTCTTCTAGACTTCAGCAAGGCATTTGACTCTGTTCCTCACATGGGCCTGTTGGATAAGCTGGGAGAAATGGGGGTGGGGAACCAGATGATCAGATGGATAGGCAATTGGCTCCAGGACTGGACCCAGAGGGTCGTAGTTGGGATAGTCTCATCCCCAAAGAGGGTCATTAGTGGGGTCCCACAGGGATCAGTCCTTGGGCCCCTCCTGTTCAATGCCTACATCTCTGACATAAGGACAGGAATCAGGAATGAGATGAGTCTCTTTGCAGATGACTCAAAACTGGGTGTGGTGGTGGATGGGGAGGAGGGGAAGGTGGCCCTAAAGGGGGATCTGGAGGCTCTGGAAAGATGGTCTATAAAGTGGAAGCTGAGGTTCAATGCAGGGAAATGCAAGGTACTCCACCTGGGGGCCAGAAACCCTGGCCAAGTGTACACCCTGGGGGGGGGGATGCTACAAGTCTCGATGGCTGAGAGGGACCTGAGGGGTGGTGGATGTCAAAATGAACAACTCGGAGACTTGTAGGAGGGCAGCAGCCAAGGCCAACAGGATGCTGGGATGCATCGCTAGGGGGATCACCTCCAGAAGGAGGGAAGTGATGCTCCCTCTGTATAACTGCTTGGTGAAGCCACACGTTGAGTACTGCGTGCAGTTTTGGAGGCCACACTTAAAGAGGGACATTAAACTCCCAGAGAGGGTCCAGAGGAGGGCAACCAAAATGATTTGGGGCTTGGGGGACAGGACCTACGAGGAGAGGCTCGAAGAGCTAAATATGTACACATTGAAAGAGAGAAGGGACCGGGGGGACATGATAGAGGTCTTCAAGTACATGAAGAGGGTAAATAGGGGAGGAACAGTTAGGGTGCTTCGAAGGAAGGAGGAGGGGGCCACTAGAGGGCATGGGTGAAAGCTGGAGGGGGTAAGATTCAGGGGAGAAAGGAGGAGGTGCTACTTCACTGAGAGGGTGGTGGAGCCATGGAATGCACTGCCTAGGGGGCTGGTGGAGGCAGAGACGGTGGAGGAGTTCAAGAGGGGCTGGGACAGGTACAGGGGAAGGGTTCTGGAAGCAAAATCCAATGCAGCAAGAATATCTGGAACTGGGAAGGGAGAAGCCAGAGAAGGCGAGGGGGGCAGCAAGGTCAGCACCCAGGGTGGGGGCTGACGAATCGAGCAGACTCAAAAGACCGTTAGGCCTATTCTGCTGGCATTTTAGTATGTTAGTATGTATATTGTTTAGAGCTCATGGTGCTGTGCAATGTGTTCTGCTGTATATTGATCATGTCTTATTTGTCCTCCTCCACAGACCTCAGCAGCCAGCAGGGCAAGGTCAGGGCCCAGGGAACAGCAACAGTACAGATAGGAATGGCCACAGGAAATGCCAGGTTGCGAAGGGGCCCAGCAGAGTCAGTCTGCCAGACACAATCCATGTATGTACCCTGCACTGTGTGTTTCACACTCTGGCATGCTGACATGCGGTTGGACACAGATGCCCATATGTGCCTTGAAATGCTGCATGCACACCTGAGGGGGCATCACCTCTGCAGTTGTGGTTCAGTATAATCACCCTGCACTTGAGGCATTGTCCCACCATTGACACTGTGGTGTGTCAGGGTCTGTGCAGTCTACAGTTGTACATGTCCTTGCAGGCATACTGCCCTGTGTGTGTGTATATACTGTGCCATGGCATGCCTTACACGGTGAAGTGGCGTGTCCCCTTTGCCAGGTGCACAAGGGAGCTAGTTGTAATGCTCACAGTCCTGGTTGTTATACCATCATTGTTGGCTGGGTTTGTAGTGCCACATGCTTTACTCTATATGCGTATCTGTCTGATGTAGGTAGGCATGGGCCAATGTTGTACCAGTACAACACCGGGTCATGTGTACATCAAACAGCACTGGTGGCAGTCTACATGCAGCAGTACCCTCTCCAGTGCCATATGCACTGGGTGTCATGCCACTGCATCTCACAAGAGCCAGGCTTATGTGGCATAGAGTCAGCAGCAGGGTGGGCATTGGTGGCGCTGCACCTTCTTTACTACACTAACAATGTGATGCATAGTCATTAGTGTCCGACCAACACAGTGATGAGCAGAGTATGATTATTCCACTCTACATGAACAGGGCCATGCATACATTTGGACACAACTGGGTCTTCACAGGGCCCAGTGTTCTGTACTGGCTTTGTATAAGTGGAAACCTTGTACCTAGGGTGGGGCCAGCAGCTGCTGGGATGGGGGTGCCTCCAGGTGGCTCTATATCCCACACTGCCACTGTTTTTTGCTGACAACCTGCCTGCAGTACTTTGTGCAAAGCACCCACCCACATATAGCACCACTGCACACATGTTACCCTTGCTGCACAGAGCTGCATGACAGTCCCATCCCTATGCAGCTGTGTTGTGTGAGCCATGTTTGTACCTGGGCCTATCCTTGCAACTGAACAGGGTGGTTCATGAATATCTGCTGTCCTTCACACTTGTGTTGGCCTGTGTACTGGATGGCTTGTCTGCAGGCTGCTGGGCATATGTGTGCAGCTCCAAGCCACTTGGACCATCACACTGCCTGTCAGTCTCTGGCTTGGCACTGTGTTACTTTTGCTACATTTCCATATCTGGCTTTGCTGCCATTGTTGTGTGTCCCTTGCATGTCTTGTTCATGCTTCATTGCAGCACAGTAAACTCATTAGACCCGATGCACAAATGGGCGGGACGTATGCGCCAGAGGTGTGTATCCCGCCTGCATAGGGCCGCACCTGCAGACAAGTGCGCACCAGTGGGAGTCACCACCATGCACCACCTGTCTGCATCCTTGCCCTCCACTCTGGCATGCAGGACTCTGTGGGATGGCCGAGGTGGGGCCGCGGACCTGCCCAGGCTCCAATCGGATGCCTAGTCTGGGTCACTCAGTGGATCCCTTCTGTGGCAGGGCATGCATTGGCAGCATGACCGGCGGATGTCTGATGGCTAACAGCAGTGGTGGTGGGTGGGAGGTAAAGCCGCCAGCCCATCAGGGCTGTGCCACTGAAGCAGTGCACAGGGATGGGGTGGAGGATCCATTGGTGATGTGGGGGGGGGGGCTGTACCCCTTGTCATGGTCCCTCCCAAAGCAAAGAGGGGCCAGTGAAGGGGGTGGCCCAGCGGTGCCATTGGGGTGCAGGGGGGCAGCATCTTTTGTCCGGTGCCCCTGTGTGGGGGTGTGTGGGGGGTAAGAGGGTGCTTGCTAGGGGCCTTGCACCAACGTGTGCAAGGGTAGGTGGCAGCAGCCCTGGTGGGTGGGCTATCCGCCCTGTCCTGGTGGAGTCCTGATGGTTGTCGGGAAGCATAGTGGGCTTATGGCAGGGTTCCCCTGGCATACCCTGTCCCCCCCTCTGCACACCTGCAGCAAGCACTACACACCTTTGTGCATAGCGCATAGTGCTGGCACACCCACAGCCCGCCCCAGCACAGTGCAGTGCAGTCCGCATACTAGGGAGGATCGGTGCATTGGTCCTGCGCACCCCCCCTTAGTGCATCCCACGTGGGAGGTGCATAGGGTGTGGTGTGGTTACGTGCCCCAGATACACGCGTGTAGCCACTCCACTCCATTCATGCATAGGGCCCATTTTGTGTACAGTCCTTTACCTTTGGGGTCCACAGTGCTGTCTCTGGTATGCTACACACATTTTCATTGTGGCTGTTTGCCTCCCTCTACCTATGTGTGGAATGGTGACCCACGTGTCAGCTTGGTGTACTTCTATTATGCATGTTATGCTAATGTTGTGTCCCTTGTTCTGTGTGTCCAGCTGGCTAAGTTAAGTGTATTTGTTTCTGTAGGCACCTGGAGAGCTGCAGGTCATCAGCAGGACATCATTGACTGTGAAGGCAGTCCGATAGCAGGTCCATCTCCTCTGGATGCTGGTGAGGAGGGTGGTAGGAATATGCAGACAATCAGGGACTCATCTCACCTGCACTACAGTGCCAGCAACAGCAACCACCATCTGCAGCACATTAATGCTGCTAACAGGTGGGTGCCCTTTTCTTTCTGTTGTGTTTAATGGGTGGGTGCCCTTTTCTTTACTTTATTTCTACTGGGCAGGTGCCCTTTATTTTGTGTTTTACTGAACAGGCAGTTGCCCTTTTTGTTTTTGTGCCCCACCCCCCCATTTTTACGGGCAGTTGCCCTTTTTTGTTTTGGTTGTCCCTCTTCTCCCTAGACAATGACAGCAGAAAAAGAACAAGGGCCTGATACTCAAAGCTCTAAGTTGGACGCAAGGTGCCTGCACCAAACATAAATGGCACATGTGGCACCTTGCATCAAAAACAGTCCCCTGAACTATTCACAAAGGCAGCCTGCATCAACTGCAGGCTGCCTGCCCCAAACAGGGCATGCATCATCCCTACGCCCAAAACTGGTCTGTGACTTGGCACTAGGGAGCATGTGGCAGATGCAAGCTGCCATATCTCCGAATATGGGATTCTGTAAACTCACCAGAGGAAAAATTTCTAAATACCCTTAGACCAGCCAGGGTTGGTCTAAGGATACTTAGTATATTCTCCTCTGGTAGAGTCCCCTGTATGCAGCAATGTGTCACGGTTCTCAATCCCTGATGTTGCCAATGGAACTCATAACATGCCAACCTCCCTGAACCCCACTGCAACCTATATTATAATTCCTAAAATACCCCCCCATGCTGCCTGTTCTAAGTAATATATCAAATATACCCCAATCCCCAATGCAGCCCATTGTATGTAATATAGCACATGCACCCACCCGATCCCTGATGCAGCCTGCATTATATTCAATAACATCCCCCCAACCCCGATGCTGCCCATTTTTTGTAATATTTCAAATGTATCCCCCTTCCCGATGCAATCCATATATTTAATACAACCCTCATCCCCAATACTGCCCGTTGTACATGCAATATCAAATGTATCCCCTCCCCGATCCTTGATGCTGCCACAATAATAATATCATGTCTCCCCTTGTGGGGGTATAGTGCCCCATCCCCCACCCCAACAGGTAGTACCCACCCCACTCTCCCACCTCCCATCTCGAAAAACAGCTGGCACCCAGCACAGTCCACCTCTCATCTCTGCATCCGGGCGCCGACTGAAGTGTCAGGATTCGTGTACTGTACAGTGTACGTACACTGCACAGCATGCAAACCCTGACAGTTCAGTCAGTGCCTGGACACGGAGGTGAGAGGTGGGCGATGCTGGGTGCAGGCTGTTTTTCAAAATGAGAGGTGGGAGAGTGGGGTGGGTACTACCTGTTGGGGTGGGGGTTGGGGCACTATACCACCATGAGGGAGGACATGATATTAATTATTACTGGGGCAGCATCGAGGATTGGGGAGGGGGATACATTTGATATTGTACATACAACAGGCAGTATTAGGGATGGGGGGCTGTATTTAATATCATGCGGGCTGCATTGGGGGGCTCTACAATGCCAGTTCGACAACACTTTGTCGACTGGCATCACAGTGATGGAATTTATGTTGACCACAAGTTGCGGTCGGCATAAATCCTGATTGACTTCTGGTCCGTGTTTCTATCTGGGGAGAAGCCCCCTGAACACCCCATGTGGGGGGCTCTGCCTCTAGAACCCCTATTCTAAATATAATGAACTCAAAGTTGGAGTTGATTTGGGGAGGGGGTGCAGGATTGGGAGACAGTGTGACCCTGTCTCAGGTGCACCAACACTGCAACCTGTTGATGAATTGTCAATTTTGTCAACAGCAACGTAGGTCGCTGTGTTGGTGTCGTTGTCGGGGGAGGGTATACCACATTGGGGAAGGGATACATTTTAAATATTATAAACAATAGGCAGCATTGAAAATGGGGGGATTTTATTGGGTATAATGTGGGCTGCGTCGGGGACTGGGGGGGCCATTTGATATTTTACATGGAACGGGCAGCATGGTGGGAGGATATTTTATGAATTATAATACGGGTTGCAGCAGGGTTTGGGGGGGGCACTATAGACCACCAAGGCAGTGCATTTCTGTAGGGGATCGGGGATAGAGGGGCCACTTGCATTTGCCACAAGGGGCTTGTGGAAGACCATTCTTCTGTGCCAGGTGTTTGCCGCATTGGAGGGGTTGCCGCAAATGTGCTGACTTTGGCACCAGGATCCCTCCTGTACCACAATCTGGTGCATGGTCCCTGGTGCAACAGGCTTCAGAGCAAGCTGCTGTTTGACACAGCTTGTGTCTCTCTAAGCACCTGTTTGAGAATCGGGCCTCAAGGATTCCTCTAGTCTGCTCATAGTTCCCTATCTGCCGCAAAAACTATTGTCCATACAGGTATTCCGGCCTCTTTCCTGACTAATTTGGTTCCCTTGCAGAGTGCTGTCTTTGTTTTTTGGGCTCCTGTTGGGCCTGGCTGAAATCAGTTCCTTCCTCTGGGTGTGTTCAATTTTCTTCCCCCCGGGATGCAATCGGCTGCCATTTTAAGTGGAGCAGGGCTGTAAGGAGCTTATGCTGTACAAAGATGTTTCCCTTGTTGCTGCTCAGGTACATGCCATTTTTTATAAATAAAATCCATTGCTTCAGAGGGGTATGTAAATTAATGGTCCACTCTGTTTCAGAGAAAACTATGATGGCAGGATATTTGATAAAATACCTCACTCCCAGTTGCAGTGTATGCCTGGCATTAGTGAACTCCCTATATCTGCTTGCTACTTCATTAGAGAAGTCTTGAAAGAGAAAAATCCCATGGCTTTGCCATTAAAAAACAAAAATCCTGCTCTGTTGCTGCTTTCAAGACACTTTCTTTTTGGCTAAATCTAAGAAAGCTGTATGAGTATAGGGCAAACATTTTTTTATTTCTCTTAGGTGCAGGTCAAGTGACCTGTGAGCCCTCTCTATTAAGAGAGGCTGTTCTAGTTTTAAGTTGAGCAGCATGGATAAAGGCATTTGCAGGAATCCCTTTAGGTCCCCTTTATCAGTGACTTCTGGTAATCCAACTATTCTAATGTTATTTTGTCTGCCTCTGTTTTTTAAATCATCAACCTTACCTCATAGGTAGCGGATTTGCTTAGATTGTTTGGTGACTGTTTCTTTAAATTCACATATTAGCTCTCCAGACCAAGAGATAAGCTCTCATTTGCCCCAATCCCATATCCTGCTGTGCGTGTTCTACAAGTCTGTTTTTAAATTAGCAAAAGTGCTTGGGTAATTCATTAAGCTTATTTACGTTGGATTTTACAAAAAGGAATATTGATTTCAAGTCTGTGCTGTTGATGAAGTTGGACAGCATATCCGCATCAGGCTTAGCTGTGGCCATTTTTAGTTGGTGTTTAGTTTAGATTTGAACAGCTGTAAATTCTTTGTGAGTTAAAAAGTCTTAAAATTATGTTTACCCCAGAAATATTGATATTCTTTTGTAGCTTAGTATCAGATTCCATGAAAAATGATTAAACTGGATGTTTTAATAGCGACAGAGGGAGACAGATGCAGGTACTGCCTACAGAGTAGCTGGATTAAGTAGACATACTTGTCAGCATGTGCCATGGAAACCCATTTATGTCATTTTTACAAAGTGAGTATTACAGTGCATGTGTGAGAGGAGTACTTTGCTTACTGATTTCATACCTGTAATGGTAGCTCCAACTAAGGCCCGAATAGCCCTCAGTAGTACCTTCCAACCTACTCCTCTGTGCCCTGGCAGGCTAAGACTGTATAATGCTGCCCTAGTAGCCACCATCGCACTTGTGATGAAAAGATGTGCTATGTGTAAGGGTGCCCCATACCTGCTGCAACTGACCATGTCTGGCTAGTTGTCAGAGACTGGTCAGTACTGCTCTCAGAGCAACCACTGCACATGTGATGAAGAGCACTACCCAGCCTAAGTATGGCTGTCCCCAGAATGTCAGTTCATGTAGGATGCCATATTACTGTTTGTGATCCCATAAACTAGTACTTTGCTGCAGTTATACTTAGGAGGGGTGGTGCTTTATATCACAAGTGCAGTGGTGGCTCTGAGGGCAGTACTGGCCAGTCTCAGACATCCCATCCTGCTAGAGAAGGTAGCTTCAAGTTAGGGGCATACTTACAAATGTCAGATCTGATTCTAGGACAGTTTAACTTACTAAGGCAGGTAGGGACACATTGTGGGTGTGTGTGGCAACTGGAGGACATTGAGTCCCATCCAGCAGATTGTGGGTCTGGAACAGTATAGTCTATCATGGCAGGAAGCAGCAGGTTAGTATACACTGAGTCACTCAAATCTGGATTTGATTCTCATGCAAATGAATCCCCATGCCTGGGTTGGCAGCTGCAGGGTTGAGAATATGCCCAAGGGGTCGTGAGACCCCAAACATTTATACTACAGAGATGGTGGTAGGGTTTGGAGTGATAGTCATCATAGTGACACTACACAGACTGATTGACCTAGAATCATCAATGCTGCAGACCGGTCCTTCTCCTCCCTTCCAGGCACGTGCACTGCTACCACAGTTAGATATCTGCCTATCCTAATTTACAAAGGTATACTGTAAGTTGGAGGGGGATTACCTGGCTAAATGGATTCTGAGTAGAATAGGCTTTTGCAAATTAGGGGGTTCAAAGGGACCAGCTTGTGAGCAGTTATCTCTTGGAGCCTAGGAGGAGTTAGGCTAGGAAGGGGGGTTCTAATTGGATACTGGTGCCCCTGGCACAATGCCCGCATCACACACAAGACTCCGTCCCCTGACAAAGCCTTTGTGAAAGGCAATGGGCTGAGTGTTAGTCTGCACTGTTCTTTACTTTTTTGCCTTTCGTAAAATTTATTACTTGTGAACAAGTTTGCTCTCCGGCTCCACTTCTAGCAAGTGCACCTTTTGTGTGTGTTGTTGTCCCATCCATTGACTGGTGCAGGCAATTTAAAATGCTTATCCCAGTGGTTCCATTCTCCTGCAGTCTCAGAAAAATGGCTCTGGTAGACAAACAAACTATTACATGGTCCCAGTCAGAGCTGCGTTACTATCCGACTTCATACCCATACCTCTCAACCTCCAAGGCCGCAAATCAGGGACACTACCCTTTAAAATCAGGGACAAATGCTCAAAATCAGGGACACCATTTTTCGCGCCACGTAAAGTGCTGCGTCACAGTGTTCACATCTTTCAAATGCGTGAAATTAAAAGTTATTGAATACTACATTAGGAATACAACATAGAGCATGATAGTTTTACTTTTAAACAGTCACTGAAGCATGCAATGATATTTACTGTGGGTAGCCAAGTTGTTCAAATGGCACTGGTCACAGGCTCAGCAGCTAACAGTTGTTACAGGACTCAGTCACTAGTTACAGACAGTGATATTTCTTGTGGAACAGCCAAGTTGTAGAGAGGCAATGTTCCCAGGAGCTGTTATTACAAATTGCTACCATTTGCCATCTGAATCTTGTAGTGCCCCACCAGACCAGTCATCATTTTCAGTATCCCTATGTATCTTATATGTAAAACTGAATCATTTGATAGTCCAAGTCAGTAATTCCTGGTAAAACTAATAAATGAAATGATTCCAACTCATCCAAAAGTCATTACCTCATTCCACTTGCCAGTTTATAAATCCTACAACTTACTCCATGACCCCCCCCATTTGGTTCACATTAGCAGAATAAATAAACCAAATTGATAACATACTCAACATATTCTCCACAGTTCCTGGCATTTTTACATACCTGACCTAACACTTAAATGGTAGCTCCCTCTTTGTCTCTATGCTCTCCACGCTGTTCGTAGTCGGTATGCTATGCCAGCTGCTGGCACTGACTGCTGCTGCTTCATTCTTTATTCAAACGAAATAATAAATGATTCACAGTAGCAGCAGGCAGCAGCTAATGGGCAGGGCTGGCAGACTCAGAGTGGTGGAAAAAACAGTCTGGCTGACGGGCACCGCATGCAGTGGCGAGGATTCAACAAACGGGCTGGCCTATAAGGTTAATCCACTTCTCCTCCTCTGAATGCCAAGTCCTGATTCTCTCTCCCAGTCGGTCCAAGTCTCCAAGCTGCGGCAGGCAGTCAGTCTCTCTCGCTTGTTCCTCGACTGGACACTTGTATAGACTACAGCAAAGAGGCTAATTCTTCACCGGTATCCTGGAACTCTCTCTTCGGTTGTGTGGTTCCCAGCGCCCAGAGGTCCTTTAATATGCTGTATGTTTGGACCTGTTGGGGATACAAAAATCAGGTCCGCTGTGGTGGGGGTGCTAAAAGACAATGGACAGCAATTTCTCACACCATTGGTCAAATGGGAGAGCATACGCCAGTGCCTCCTATGTAAGACGCCACTGTGTGCAACTGCAACATGGGGACGGGGATTTTAGACAGAGACAGTCATGCATGCGTGGTGGTAGAGAGGAGACTGCATAGTGGCATTCGGAGCAGGGCTCAGCCGCTCAGCCTAGGAAATCAGGCAAACGGCCAGTCGAATCGGGACGGCGGGACAAACGGCTGAAAATCGGGATTTCCCGCAAAATCCGGGACAGTTGAGAGGTATGCATACGTCCTGCACAAAAATAGCCCCTTTTCAGTATTTCAGACATAAGGTCCACATGACCCAAGTCCGTGATGCACTATCCTCTGACTCATTAGCTCCTGCTCACAAAAACAGTGCCTGTTAAGCATTACAGCCATGGGGCACTTATCACCTGATGTTCTGGATCCCATCACTTGCCAAGAGTGTAATGTGAGTCACACCATTCCATTCCTACTACTGAGTGTGACAGTTTTTGGTAAGACCCCATCCCTTTTGTTATGTAGAAAGAGTTAACAATAAGGATTTATTTTGTCCTTTCCTGTTCTGTCTTCTGTCTGTCTCTTGCCTGTCTGATTGCACACTAACATTTTTCTTGTAGCACCTAGGAACTGCCACTCCGATGGTCCCATAGTTTCTCCCTGTTATCTCCCTTCCTTCACTTGCTATTTCTGTTCTTTCTATCTCCCCTTGCTTCTCTGCAGTTGAAACCATGTAAATCTTTATGTGAAACTGGGATCACTTGGTTAGCAAATGTATATAACTATATTATTAAAATCATTGCAGAAAGCTAATTGGGTTTATTAGAAAAGATATTAACCTCATTGGCCCAGTGGTGTTGAGGGTTGAGGCTCTGGATGCCACACCTTGCGCCACACTGGCGACCCAGGTTTGGAAACGTGCTCAGGTCAGCAGGGGTCGGCAGGGGAAGGATGGGATTGAGCATCCAAGGGACTGCTCTCCTATTCCTGGAGAGGGTCATGGGATCCCACTGCTCTGTAGCGGCCCCTGGTGACAACAGGGGGCACTACCAGAGCTGGTGCACTTGGCTTGGAGTATGGCAGACGTCGGCACATTGTGCCTCTGACGTAATTGCACGTCCGCACTCCAGAGGGACAACAATGGAGGACAATGGCTGGGCACGAGCGAGCAGCTTGATAGCCGTGCTCATACCTCCCGGAGGTCTGTCGTGGAATCGCGCTGGGTGTGTCTGGTCTCGGCCTAGCATGGGAAGGCATAGGAGGTCATCCCAGCGGGTTGGGGGGTGGCTGTACCAGACCCCCCATTATGCAAGTGAGCCTGCTGCCCTCCAGGCGAGGGGGAACCGGCGGCTGGATGCCCCCGCCGATCGTACCGCAGCAGGGAGAGAAAAATAGATGTGATAAAAATAAAGAAAGGATATCAACCTGAAATACAGAGGGTTGATCTTGAAATACATTTTTATCTCAACAAGCTTGTTTACAGAACTGTCAACAAGAATCCAGCTCTGGGACAGAATGCATTATTTTGTTGTACCTATTAAGACTAGATGGGCTCTTCAGGCTGGCCTAAGTAAGGAAACTGACAACATTTTGTTACATTTTATGAAAGGCAGGAGATGTAATTTACAAGAACAGGATGTAACAGTCGTGGAATGACTGTTCCACAAGTAATTAATCTGGGTACCTTAAGGGATAGGAGGTCACCTGCTTGAAAGTTTGAGGCTGGGATCTGCCAAAAGAGAGATAGAGGGTGGGCCCTAGAAAATTAAACAGAAAAGGTATAGCTGTGAGCATATTATTAATGATATAAGCATAGTAATAAACTAAAAGGGGGCGAGAGAGCATGATTGACCCCTTTTTCTGCATACATTCACCGACATAAGCATGTGATAATAATAAACATAGAAACATAGAAACATAGACTTTGACAGCAGATAAGGACCGCTTGGCCCATCTAGTCTGCCCATTTCCCTACCTACAGGATAGGCCGCAGATCCTAGTTAACCAACAGCCTATTTCTTCCTACCCCCCACAAGAATTGCCTTATGTCTGTCCCATGCATTCTTGAATTCTCCCACAGTTTTAGACCCCACAACCTCCTCAGGAAGGCTGTTCCATGCATCCACTACCCTCTTTGTGAAATAATACTTGCTCACATTGCCCCTGAACCGCCCATCTTTAAATTGTGTCCCTTGTTCTTGCACGCCTCTTTTCTGAAAGATGCTACCTTCTTGGACTTTGTTGATTCCACTGAGGTACTTAAAAGTTTCTATCATGTCCCCTCCCTTCTTTCCTCAAGGGTATACATATTAAGCTCCTTTAGTCTCTCCTCATACGGCTTCTCTTGCAGACCCTGCACCATTTTAGTTGCCCTCCTCTGGACTGCCTCTATCCTGTCTATGTCCTTGCGGAGATGGGGTCTCCAGAACTGGCCACAGTACTCCACATGAGGTCTCACCAACTGTCTGTACAGAGGGATAACAACTTTCTGTTTTCTGCTGCTGATGCCTCTCCCTATGTATCCCAGTATACCCCCAGCCCTCCCTACTGCCTTCTCACATTGCTTGCTAACCTTAAGGTCATCTGATATGATTACCCCCAGATCCCTTTCCTTTTTTGTTGTTGTTACTACCTCCCCCCCACTGTGTATTCCTCCCCTGGGCTCTTGTTTCCCAGGTGCATTATTTTGCACTTCTTTGCATTGAATCCTAGCTGCCATACTTCTGACCATTCCTCCAACCTTGCCAAGTCCCTTCTCATCCTTTCCATGCCTCCTTGTGTATCAACCCTGTTGCAGATCTTTGTGTCATCTGCAAAGAGGCATACATTGCAGTCCCTCTGCAATGTCACTTATGAAGACATTAAAAAGGACTGGACCCAATACTAAGCCCTGCGGTACCCCACTAGTAACTCCTCTTTCTTCAGAGTGGACTCCATTTACAATTACCTTCTGTGTCCTGTTGTCCAGCCAATGTTTTACCCAGGCTACCACCATGGGACCCACTCCCAGGCTGGCTAACTTGTTTATTAACTTTGTGGGGACTGTGTCAAATGCCTTGCTAAAGTCTAGGTAGGCCATGTCCACAGCCCCTCCCTGGTCTACTACTTTGGTCACTCAGTCAAAGAAATCTATTAGATTCATCTGACATGACCTTCCTGCCAGAACCCATGCTGCCTTGGGTCCTGTGCCCCACTGGCCTCTAGGTACTCAACTATTCTTTCCTTCAGAAGTGACTCCATCACTTTCCCTACCACAGAGGTCAGACTGACAGGTCTGTAGTTTCCTGCCTCTGTCTTGGTTCCACTTTTGTGAAGGGGAATCACATCCACCTTCCTCCAGTCCTCGGGTACCACACCATCCTCCCATGATTTATTAAAAAGAGTAGCCAGTGGTTTCACTAGTTCCCCCTTAATTTTTTTAGAATTCTGGGGTGAATTCCATCAGGCCCCATTGCTTTGTCCACCTTCAGTTTTAGGAGTTCTTGCAGAACCCTTTCTTCTGTGAAAGGACTGGGATCGACCCCCCTATCAAGAGTGCTTCTGTTAATTGGATTAGGCACTTCCCCCTCCTGTTTTGTGAATACTGAGCAGAAATATTCATTCAGTATCCCTGCTTTTTCACTGCCCCCCTCTGCCCACCCACCGTTCATTCTATTCAGCCTCACTATCCCTCCCTTTGTCTTTGTCTGTCTAAAGATAGCCAAGGGTTAGTAACTGGTTGCCCTGGCTAGTGAGCATAGTCCTGGTGGTCCAGTGGTAATGTATGGCAAGCTTGGGTTTTATCAACAAATAAAAATGTATTTATTTTCAAAATAACATAAGTGTCTGCCTTGTTCATTTAATGAGACAGACTGCTGCTTAGTAAAGCTAATGCAGAGCAGTAGCTGCATGGCGCTGAGGTGCCTAGCTAAAGAAAAAGTTGAGAGAACTGAGCACCAGCTCCATGGAATAGCACTAGTTCACTGAGGGGAATCCGCTACAACAGCCGAGGAGAGGCTGTGTGAAATGCAACAGCAGTTGTGGAGTAGGCTAAGGCCTGCTGAAGCATGTTCAGCTCGAGAGAGAGAAAGAGATGCAGTAAGAGTAGTTCTCTTGATGGCAGGAGTCCAGATATTTTCTACTGAAAACCAAAATAGTCTGCAGGCAGCAAGCACCGGGATTTTCCTTTAGGGACTGTCTACCATTCATTTATTTAATAAAATAAATGAAAGGGGGCCCACAGAATGTAATAGGAGAGCTCTCACACACATAATTGAAGCACAGGCTACTGTTGGTGCCATTTTAGAGTGGCAGGAGAGCTGTCGACTGACTAAATCACAAAAGTAGAATTGTTTGTTTTTATCTGTTAACCAGGTAAGGTCACTGGACAGAGTCCTTCTTGTGGACTGACTCAGAATTCACTCAATGAAATACAGATAAATCTTGATTAAAATGATAATAAAAAGCCACAGAGGGCTAGTTAACAGTCCAAGGGACACATACGCATACATTTTATGGTACAGAAATGCAGTGTTTTAAAAACGGAGTTATTTGAAGCAAGCTAGTGCAGAGAGAAATGAATCAGTCAAATTTAAACTGTAGAAATTGCAACTTTGTTACTAAATAATAATAATAATAAACTTTATTTATAAAAAGCACACTTCACGTGTATCAAAGCGATTTGTACAGTACTAGAGCTTCTTAAAATTCATAAATAGTTAAATGCAATAACTAGACAGCAGCATTCAATACTTATACTCCGAAAAAGCAAGCTGAAATATGTGAGTTTTCAGTGCTGACTTAAAGCTCTCCACGGTCAGGCAGAGCAGAGCGGTCAAAGGGAACTGTAGGGGCGTAGAAGCTCTTGCAGGTAACTCAGTCGCAGTCCATGTAAGGCTTTATAGGTCAGCAAACTGAACTTGAAGGTGATCCGCCACTGAACTGGCAGCCAGTGCAGACTATGCAGCACAGACGTGACATGGCTAGATCGAGAAAGCCCAGTCAACAGCCTGGCTGCAGCATTCTGCACTAGCTGCAAACAGTGGATATCAACCCCCAGTAACCCTAGGTATAGGGTGTTGCAGTAGTCAAGGTGGGAGGTTACAAAGGCATGGACCAGTGAAAGATCACTGGACAGAACCAGGTGCTTAATCCAGATGATATTCCTCAGATGGTAAAAAGAGGTCTTGGTGACGGAAATGCTGCAGAGAGATCAAGAAGGACCAAGATGGAATGGCTTCTCTGATCTCTCACTATCAGGAGATCATTGAGCACTCAAACTAGGGTCACGGGGTCATAATGTTGCATGACATTATGCTGCATGGCAAAATCGCACTGCCAATACAGCGTGATATTGTCATGTGGCATAACTCTTTTTTCTGCACCGCCAGGACCCCACCCACTAAAGATTCTCAACTCCGGGGGCGGGGGCCAACTCAGGGAGTGCACAGTATTTGGTAAAAATAAAATGTCTGGTACTGGGAATCAAACCCAGTCCCAGACACAGCACCTGGGTTCCTGCTGCTGCGGCTCTGTCCAGTGAGCCATGACAGCTGCTTGACAGAACCCACTCCCAGCAGAGGTCTTATCCGCTGCCTGGGAGTGTGTGAATGGTGCAATACCACATACAGCAGTATACGTGGTATTGCACCATTCGCTGTCATGGACAGCACTGTTTCGGATGAGCTATAATGTCATACGCTATTAAGCATACGACATTATGACCCAGTAGAGAACTGGGACAGTCTCAGTGCTGTGCTTCTTCCTAAATCCTGACTGGAGAGGATCATGGATGTCATGGATGGTAAGATGGTCATCCAGCTGCACCACAACCACTTTCTCAATAACCTTACCCACAAAGGGTAGGTTCGAGACAGGTCTGTAGTTGGTGAGGCAATCCAGGTCGAGGGAAGATTTCTTAAGGAGGGGAGTCATCACTACCTCCTTCAGGGAGTCAGGAAACTCACCTGTCTGAAGTGAACACTGGACTATCTCAGCCAGGACCAGGCCACTGACCTCAACACACCCCACAAGGAGGCGAGTTGGGCCCAGGTCAAAACTACAGCAGGTCGGCCGCATACTTTGGATGATCCTCACGACATCTATGATCACCAGCTGATCAAAAGCCAACCAACCAGACCGAGGCACTGCAACCCCCCCCCACGATCACTGCCGCACCAATTGGAGCGAGTTGTGCAGATCTCAGACCTGATGTCAGAAACCTTAGCTGCAAAGAAGCAAGCAAACTTGTCACACTTCTCCTGTGACAAAGTTCTCCGAAACTGCAGACAGGCTGGATTGCACAGTCTGTCCACAGTTTGGAAGAGCTGAGCTGGTTGGTTCAGTGCGGCGGTAATCTCCCCGGACAGGAACTCTGTCTTCTTACGGGAGATCGTTGATTGATAGTCCTCATAGTGAGCCATCAATCTAAGTCTGTCAGCATCAAGGCCTGATTTCTGACAACAACGCTCCATCCTTTACCCCCCTCTCCTCATTTCCCTCAAGGTCCCATCAAACCAGGGGGACCGAGTACGAAGGGTAAGGAGGCGAACATGGATGGGAGCAACAGAATCCAGAGCTGCCACCACAGCCTTAATATAGGCCTGCAGTAGGTTGTCTGGACCTGTGCTTGCACTCGGAAGTCCCGATAGGTCCAGCACTGCCATCAGGCCCTCTGGAGACACGCCCTTTAATGGGCGGTACCAGACCATCTCCAAAGGAACAGACCTATAGGGGGGTGCCAGGAAATTTAACCTGACAGTGTAATGGTCAGACCATCCGACCTGTACCACTACCAAGTCAGTAGTCTCCATTCCCAGTAGGAAGACCAGGTCCAATGAATGACCAGAAGTAGGGGTCACAGAGGTAATCACCTGTGTGAAGCCCAACGAATTCATCAGTTGGAGGAAGTCTTGACCAAAAGGCGTGACTTCGTCATCGATCCAGGCATTGAAGTTGCCCAGCACCATCACTGTGGGAGACTCTGATGTCATGACTTCCTGCAAAAATTGATTTCTGTCCCCGGGTGGACAGTAGACGAGAATAATTTTGCACCCCACACCTGTGCCCAAGATGAATTCAAAGGATTGGGTCTCCCCATTGGCACATCTACCAGGTCCAGTTCCATTCTAAAACAAATGGTTACACCCCTGCCCCTACGATCCAACCTCGGGCAGTGTGTCGCATAGAACCCAGCTGGAATAGCTGACTCAAGAATTGGGCCAGCATTTCCATCCTGCCAGGTGTCAGTGATGCAGGTCAAGTCGGCTGACACAAAAAGATCAGCAATTACTGCTACCTTGTTTTTAATGGACCTGGCATTGCACAACACCACCCAGGTAGGATGAGACTGTGAGGCCGACCGAGTCGTCTGCTCACTCATGGTGGAGACCTTAGGTATGGGGACCAGACAGGGAGGACCCCTCTCCAGTCTCCATTTTGCCTCAGGGTGTCTTCTCGTCTCCACAACCCCAATTCAGCCACTTGGCTCCCATCCTCCCCCAAGGTTCAGGGCCCCACACCTCCTTCCAGCAATCCCCAATGCCCAACAATGACCATAAACATCAGCAGGCAGTGGCAGACAATTAAAGGGGTGGAGGCCCCAGAGCTCTGCAGGGGAATAGTGCCTGACAGGGAGAGCCACCTGCTAGCACATATTCACAAGCCACTAGCACTAGCAATCCCACCATTCTTACTAACAAAACTATCAATACTAAAAGAACTAAAATTAACTATAACTAATCAAATAAAATAACCCAACCTCCCCTCGAATAAACTAATAATAAACAATACCAATAAGTTTGGCACATAAATGTCTAGGTTAAAACAGATAAAAGAAGCAGTATCACAATATAAGAAGCAAACCAAAAGCTTCCAAAATATGTCTTAGGGTAGATGAGGCTCCCACCCTCACCTAGTCCTTGCAATTCAAGGGTCAAAATTGCTCTCCTCTTAGTCCAACACAATGAACAAATTTATAATGTCACAAATAATTCACAGAGGTACTTTCACTGCCTCCCCAGACCTGATGGCCAAGTTCTGCAAATATATGGAAGCCACAGTCTATCATCCAAAAAGATGAACTAGGAATCTTCACCACTGCTGCAGATCTTTATCCTTTCTCAACTCCACAAACCTCTGGGCCCAAAACTCACACCTCTCAGGGGCTACAAACCACAAAAGCCCTCAAACCAGGAAAATTTGGGGTCCCCCAGATGAAGGCCCACCAGCACCCACTTCAGGGGCACCCCTCAGAACTGTCGGGGAATAAGCTACCCACCAGCTAGCACCTCCCCAATGTCCCTTCTGGATATAAACCAATCAAGACAACCACTCCAGATTCAGTGCTGCAGCCCAGAATAACAGAGGGTACTGACACCTCTTACACCCAGAACAGTGACTGGTAGTATGCAAAGGCCTACTCAGGCCACCCAATTAAGGGGGCTTCAGAGACTCAACCATCCTCCAACAGCTATTGTCACTACCACCAAACACAGCCACCGGGGGAACCCGCCATCCCACGATCAGCCCAATACATTCAACACTCACCAGTCACCACCCCAGGGATCACACCAGCGGTAAATATTTCCAAATGGTAGAAGATGCATAAAATCCATATGATGCTTTGTGTAACCAGTCGAGCTCCCACTACGCCAGCAACAAGTCCACCAGCTGACCTATACAGCTCACTCTGCTCATCGCTGATTGTTCAGGAGACAGCTCTTCCTCTCTTTATCTCACACATTCACCCCAATCCAAGCAGTTGCTAACAGTGGCTCCCCGACAGGTCTCCACATGAATACAGGAGGCAATCAGAAAACAATCGTGGTTTCACCATGAAAAAAGCGGCAATAGGAAAAAATGATCACAGCATAATGATACACAAACATGAAATGTAAATTAAATAAGCTAGCTGTGCTGATACAAGCTAGCAATTTAGCGTCCAACAGTATTAACAGTAACAACGAAAAGTTCCAAACTGGCTCTTCTAACTAAAACCCCCCTAAAAAAACATGTTTCCTCACTAGTCCACCTCACTCCAAAACCCTAACTAAACTAACTGCACACCACAACTTGATAAAAATGGGAAGGCTCAAAATAAAAAAAAAATAAATGAATGAAGGGATAGGGGAGCTAAACATGTGGTTCTAGGACTGGTGCCAGGAAAAAGGACATAGATTTGTAGGGAACTGGCCACAGTTCTGGGAGCGAAAGTTCTTTAAATTTGATGGACTGCATCTGACTAAGGAGGGAGTCAGTGCATTGGGGCAGAAGTTTGTCGTCTTTGCAGAATATTTAAACTAGCAAATGGGGTTGGGGTGCAGCACCCCATATGGCGAATGGGAAGAACACCCCTCTCCCTCAGCTAGTGGTCAAACAGGGATTCAGCATGTTTGCAGTTCATTTGCATCACCAGGTAAGAAAAAAGGTCCTTCTCTCCATACGACACACAGGGGAAATGCCAAACCTCACCCAACAACTAAGACACCGAAATCTGGCCAATGGAAAATCATGTACACAGATGCTCACAGCCTGGGAAATGAGATCCCAGACCTGCAGGCAATAATATCAGAGGCTAAACTGGACATAGTAGCAATTAGTGAGACGTGGTTTACCAGTATCCACACTTGGGAGACTTCAGTACCTGGCTATGTACTGTTCAGAAGAGACCGAGGTGTAAAAAAGGGGGGTGGAGTGGCCCTGTATGTCAATGAAAATATCAAAGCTACAGAAATTCAGAATACACATAATGAGCCAGAAGAACTGTGGGTCACCCTGGAAACAGGAAATGGGACAGCCATAAGAACTGGGGTTGTCTACAGGCCCCCAGACCAGGGGGAGGACATAGACACATTACTGTTAGAAGATATACAAAACATGACAGCTAAAGGGGAGGTTCTGATAATGGGAGACTTCAACATGCCAGATACAGATTGGTCAATACGAGCAGGAACATCTGCCAGAACTAGACACATGGTGGATTCCCTGCAGGGGGAGGGCCTCAAACAACTGGTACAACAACCCACAAGAGACAGGGCTATCCTAGATCTAGTACTGACTAACAGGGAAGGGATCACAGATCTCCAGGTAGAAGGTCACCTGGGGGCCAGTGACCATCACATGGTATGGTTCAATTTGGCCACTACATCTAAATCATCCCATTCCAAGGCAAAAATATGGGACTTCAGAGGAGCTGACTTTGATAAGATAGCCAACAGAGTTAAGCTAGCCCTGGCAAAAAGAAACACAGGTGAGGGGGTACAGGCAAAGTGGGCAAGCATTAAGGATGCAATACTTGAAGCAACATCCCATTGTGTTAGACAGAAAAGGAAGTGCAAAAGAAGAAGGAAATCACTTGGGTTCTCAAATACAGTAGCAAAAAAGGCCAGAGCCAAAAGGCTGGCCTTCATGAAATATAAGGGAACACAGTGGGATGAAGATAGGGAGGCATACCAAACTACTTCCCTAAGGGAAGCAGGGAAGGCACTAAGGCAGTAGAAGTCCCAAACTGTGGAAACACTAGCACGAACAGTAAAAGAAGGTGACAAGACTTTCGATAGATACTTTAGTGAAAGGAGAAAGTCCAGAGGGGGTATTGCTAAGCTCAAAGGAGAAAAGGGGCAAATGTGTTTTATCCTGGGGGATGCCACTGTATGTTAAAAGTTATGTATTGAATACATTTAGTCCAGTCTGACAGAGCAAGGCAGCCTCAGAATTTTCAGGGAAGGCAGTTGGAATTCAAAAGTAAGAATTCCATTGTGGTTTATGCTACTGCAGAATTCCAAGCTGGAATTTAATTTGATTGGTGCTGAGGGTTGGAACAGGGTTTTGTCCACTCAGATACCAGGGATTTTATAAAACAGAATGTTCAAACAGTATAAAAGGAGTTGCACAGCTAATTTTAGGGAGTTCAAGCAGGGAGAGTGACCTGAAGGGACCAGACTAGACCAGAGGGAGTCCAGCCTACAGAGGTCAACTAGTATGAAAGAGCCTGGGGGACCAGCCTTCAGTTAAAGATGATAGATATAGGGGGTCGCATGTATCCCAGTGTTAGGGATAGTAAGGTGGTAAGTGAGAGCAGGGCCAGTTTAGATTAGCCTACTGCTTCAAGTACTGTTTTTTCCCTCAAGTGTTTTTAATTTCAGCCAATAAGATTGCAACTACTTCAAGCATCCAGGTTGTCTCCAAAGATTACCATCATTGAATCTACTGTGGCTCACCAGGTCCAGGACACCATTTTCTTCAGCCAAAAAGGGAAGTGGTACAGTATGATTTATTTGTCATCTTTGGACTACCTCAAGAGGGACACTTCCTGTATTTTGAGTTTGGAATCCTAGCCTTAAGGACTGCTGCCCATCTACTGAAGCACTGTAATTTCCAAAGACTACGGGGGCAAGTGTACTTTGAATGTTAATTTGAAATGTTATATGATCCAAAGTAACTGTTAATGTGAATGTACAGAGTTCTAAGTGAATAAGGTATTTAAGTATTTTAAGATAAAGATACAGTATTAGATACCAGGGGAAGGGTATCTGGGTAAAAGGAGTGACTGGGCTGATTGAGGCAGATAAAGGCCTAGTAGCCACTGCACACTCTTAAGGCAAGTCAATTTGAATGTGCATTGACTGTGGACTGAGGTGTGGTCTAGTGCTGGGTATTGTTTTGGTTAACTGGAGGGTTGGTGGGTGGTGAATAGAGAAGCAGCAAAATTAAGTTCCGCTGGTGAAGTGAACGTGAAGTGGCCACTTTGCGTTATCACTCTGCTATGCAGAGTGGCCAATAGGAAAGGCTCACATTGCCTTGTAATTATTACTTCATGTTGTCATTCCACCTTAACACGAAGTAAGATGGAGTGGCAACAATATTGGCAGTCCCCCAGTGCCCCCCCACACACAGTCACCAGAATTAATATACATCCCCAAAATGCTACTGTCTTGTGTCCAGAAAAACTCCCCAGTGCTGACAAAGTGAAATGAAAGCACAACAAGAAATACAAAGTCTCCAAGAATTAATGGCACACTCAGTCATGTACGCAGTGGACATGATCACATCACACACTGACACTAGAATTAATGTGCATACCCAAAATGCTACTGTCTTGTGTCCAGAAAATTTCCCAGTGCTGATGAAGTGAAATGAGAGCATAACAAGAAATGCAAAGTCTCCCAGCATTAATGGCACACTCAGTCATGTGCACAGTGGTTACACACAGTCACCAGAATTAAGTTGCATTCCCAAAATGCTACTGCATTGTGTCCAGAAAAGTCCCCAGTGCTGGCTAAGTGAAATGAGAGGGTAACAAAAGATGCAAAGTCTCCCAGAATTAATGGTGCACTCCGTCATGTGAGCAGTGGCCACACACAGTCACCAGAATTAATTTGCATCCCCAAAATGCTACTGTCTTGTGTCTAGAAAATTCCCCAGTGCTGAGGAAGTGAAATGAGAGGGTAACAAAAAATGCAAAGTCTCCCAGAATTAATGGCACACTCAGTCATGTACACAGAGGTCACACATAGTCACCAGAATTAATTTGCATCCTCAAAATGCTACTGTCTTGTGTCCAGAAAATGTCCTAGTGCTGGCGAAGTGAAATGAAAGGGTAACAAAAAATGCAGTCTCCCAGAATTAATGGTGCAGTCCATCATTCAAGCAGTGGCCACACACAGTCACCAGAATTAATATGCATCCCCAAAATGCTACTGTCTTGTGTCCAGAAAATTCCCCAGTGCTGACGAAATGAAATGAGAACATAACAAGAAATACAAAGTCTTCCAGAATTAATGGTGTACTGCAAATGCACAGACAGATTAAGATTACGCTGTGCACTCAAGAGTTGTAGAGTCAGACGCAAAAGCACAACATCACCTAACCAGTGCTCATAAGTCACAAATCCAAATCTGGAAAAGAATTGGGGACGGTGGGGGGGTAGTGCACGGCAGTAACAGTCCACTACCAGTAAAGATACCACAAAGCAGTATAAGAAATTCATGCAGGTGCGGTGGACAGCAGGTTCACACCGGTGCAATTACTCTGAGACAATAAAAGTTGTCTGATTTAATGGTACGCATCTCACACACACTCACACACACGCTACAAGTATTGCGTAGCAAACTGAAAACCTTTAGTAATATAACCAAATATTTTAAGCAAACTGAAATTATACACTGCTGCACCACTACAATCAACAAACAAATATCAAGAATTACTGAAAATATTACTGTGTGTACATTAACAATTATACAAGAAAAATATAACCAAACAGAAAATCTGCCTTTTTCTCCCAGTTAATCTACCTACATCACAGATACGCCCCTCCCACAAAGCACACTTCACAGTACACAGACTGTTCTAAATTAACATTCAAAATCCACACACAAACAATAAACACTTGTTGATATGAGCACAGGAGGATTTCCTACAATCCATTCACTAAATTTTGAGGAAAAAAATGTCTCAAAAAGGCTTTTTTAACAGCTTTTAGTGGATTTGAATCGCAGAACTCTGAGAGGAAACTGTCTCCATCTTCTGCTACACAGAACTGAGTCTGTGCAGAACAATCTAGAGCCCATATGACCTGCAATCCCATGAAGCACTGCAAATTCGCCGTGGAGCTCAATAACAGGGCGAAGTGATGCGAAGTACATTGATTTCAATGTACTTTGCCTTAAACTTGGTGGAGACGTGGTTTGGGGAAGGCGGAATAACGTGAACTCTTTGCTTTCAATGGACTTCACATTCCCAATGTGACGTGAAGTACCCTCGCTAGCGCTAGGAGCACTTCATGATTCTGCGTTATCTACCTAATCAATTCCATCGGAGCTTAATTTCAGCCACTTCACCCACCTCTAATGGTGAAATAGCTTACAGTCTCCAGGGATTAGCAGATACAGACCTGTGGAAGAAAAAGACCAAAGTATTATGTATAACAGTTTATGCAATGCTCAGTTATTTCAACGTTTACATTGTTATTGTTGAATGTTAATGCTTTTCATGTAAAACTGTCTCTGTACATTGCAGAGCAGGTCAGTAAAATTGACCTTCGCTTTTCAGTTTGAAACTGTGTCAGAGCCATGCTTAAGGTTGCCCAAGTCTCACATTTTCTGTAGTCTCCTGTGTCAGTCCAGCACGGCCTCTCTCTCTCCTACATGAGTTCTGCAACTACTCTATTGGGGAGGTAATTGTAAAAGTTCCTGTGTGTACCTAATCAGAGGTTGTGGGTGGGAAGAGAGACAAAGAACTTACTGGTGGTGCAACCCTCATAATCTCCGTATAGGTGCGCCTTCTACCTGGTGTGACATATGTGAGTGTCTCATCACCCACATCACATCTGTAGCAGTTGTCACCCTATGTGGGGGCCAATGGTGTGTGAGACATAGAATTGTTTTATTTGGTATCCAACTGTGAAGCTGTACTGTGAATGTGATCATTACTCCGTGTAAAGTTTAACACAACAGCAAGAATGACTTATTCCAGGTTATACCTAACCATGGAATATTCTAAAATGTTGTTTGTTTTTAATTTGGTTGGAGACTTTTCAAACATTTTTTGACACAAAAATGTTAGTGTTACACCTTACGCTAAAGAGGTGTATTTCTCTTAAAACCAGTAGTGAGTACAGGGAAAGGGTTGCAGTGAAGTCGGCTCCACTTTGTTGAGCCTTAACAACTGAGAAGTTGATCTGCCACTTGGGAAAAGTGAAAGTTGTTATGGATCAGAGGCTCAGGTCACAGTGAGGGACTTAGAGAGTTAGAGGGAAATCATTGTCTAGATCCAGTTGAGGGGTTCGGAACAAATTTTTCTTCAATGGATGCACCTGAGTAACCAAGAAGTACTAAGTTGCCAATGGCATGAGTCATGAGAATGCCTGTGGAATCTGGTAGAGGTGGTTTGAAAGGAATGCTAGTAAAGAAGATGTCATTTGATGTGGAAGACTTTGAAAAAAGAATGGAACAGAAACTGGAAGTATTCATTGACAGAGTGATGAACAATAAAGAGAACTTAAGCCTAACTCCAGGAAGGAGAGAGCGCACCAACTGCAGGTCCTTCTAGCAGAAATGAAATGACAGAAGTACAGGAACTGAGAGGTGGAAATCAGGAGATGCCACAGAGAAGAGAAAATGTATTGTAAAGTTATGAGAGAGTGACAACACCAGTCATTGCTATTGTTGCACCATGGGTTGGAAGCAGTTGTCCAGTATCTGGTGGAGAAAGTAAAGAAGATGCCTTAGAATTTCTGACAGCATGGGAGAGAACATTGAGACAAGCACAAGTACCAGAAGATATGTGGATGCAGCATTTTGAAGGAGCTATAAGAAGTGTAGTGAGGAAGTGGTGGAGCTACAAACAGGAGCAGTTATGAGGTTGGAGACAGTGCATAGTCCAATTTCTGGAATATTTTAACAAAGGTATAGTAGATAATATTTATGGAGACAGCTGGATCATCTGCAGAGGGCTGGAGAGCAACTAGATATGCTGGTCTTAGATAAATAGGATATTTACAAGCATATGTATCCGAGAGCACAAGAGACAGAGGTAGTGGAATTCATTGTCAGAACACTACAGCCAGAATTAAAAAAAACTTGCTTATGAGTGCAATGTCGAGAACTATTGAAAAGTTTATACAGAAAGAGAGAATCTTATATAAAAATCTGTTTCAAGCAAAGCCTGCAGATTGTAGTCATTATGAAAGAAATGAGAGATTTCAAGACAGAGGACCTGAACCTCAGAGAGACATGGTACAAAGTGATTCATCAAATGCACAGCAGAAATCTGATCCACCTAGAAGAGGGGATAAATTTGAACTCAGATGTTATGGATGTAATGAAGTGGGACACAAGAAGCCAGACTGTCCTAAAAATAAAACTGTAGACCTGCAAACAGAGCAGCAACTACCTTGATGAAGGTTGAGGAAACGACAAAGCCTGTGGAGATAGTAGAAAAGAAGCAAACTACTGAGGTGGTGACCGCAGTCACAAGTTCAAACATACTGTATTTGCCTGTGAAGTTGGAAGATACAGAGGTACAAGGTTTGGTAGGCACTGGAGCTATAACTATTATTATGACATCTGTGTAATTGCAAAATATTGAGTTTTGGTTGTGCTTTGAGAGAAAGCCAAATATGGAGCTTACATTTGCCTCAGAAGAATCACACAGTCCATGGGGACAAAGAGAAGTCAGCCTCAGCATTCGAGACATGCTTTGGAAAGGAATAGCAGTTATATTTGATACAGCCATATTAGATATAACTGTTTGAACCAACATTTTTAAGGATTTGAAGTTGGTTGGCCTTGGTCAACGTTGTTGCCCTTTTAAGGGGGAGAATGTAACAGCCGTGGAATGACTGTTCCACAAAAAATTTATCTGGGTACCTTAATCGATAGGAAGTCACCTAATTGGAGGTTTGAGGCTGGGTTCTGCCAAAAGAGAGAGAGGGAGTACCCTGCAAAGTTAAACAAAAAAAGAATAGTTGTGAGCATATTATTAATAATATAAGTATAGTAATAAACTAAGAGGGGAAGAGAGAGAGCGATTTTTCCTCCTTTTCTGCACACATTCACCCACAGAAGCATTTGATAATAATAAAGATAGCCAAGGGCTAGTAACTGGTTGCCCTAGCTAGTGAGCATAGCCCTGGTGGCCCAGTGGTAATGTATGGCTAGCCATGGTTTTATCAACAGAAAAAATGTATTTATTTTTAAAATAACATTACACAGAGACACACAGAAGATGACGGCAGATAAGGACAGTGTGGCCACCTAGTCTGCCCCTTTTCCCTACCTAATGCATTACCGCAGACCCTTGTTGATCTGTGTTGTACCCTCTCTTCCCTATTGCTACAGTACTCTTATGTCAATCCTATGCATTCTTGAATTCCCCTACTGTTTTTGGCCCCACCATCTCCGTAGGGAGGCTGTTCCAAACATCCATTACTCTTTCTGTAAAAAAGTACTTCCTCACTTTGCCCCTGAGCCTAGCCCCCTCTAGCTTCATATCATATTCCTTGTTCTTGTACACCTTCTTTTCTAAAAGATGCTACTCTTCTGTACCTTGTTTATACCCCTGATGTACTTGAATGTCTCTATCATATCATCTCTCTCTCTCCCCTCTTCTCCAGGGAATACATATTTAGGTCCTCTAGTGTTTCCTCATATGACTTTTGGTGCAGTCCTTGCACCATTTTTGTTGCCTTCTCTGGACTAAACATATTTTGTCTATGTCCTTCCAGAGATGTGGTCTCCAGAACTGGACACAGTACTCCAGATGAGGTCTCACTAGTGATCACCTTTTTTCTGCTGGTGCTACCTCTCCCTATGCACCTTAGCACTCCACTGGCTTCCCCTCAGCCTTCTCACATTGTTTGGTTACCTTTAGGTCATCAGATATGATTACCCCAGGTCCCTTTCTTGACTGGTGGCCGTCAGTACATCCCCCCATCTTGCACTCCTCCCTTGGATTTCGGTGCCCCAAGTGCATGATTTTTTATGTCTTTGCATTGAATCTTGGCTGCCACATTCTCCAACACGCCTCAAGCATGTTTAGGTCTTTTCTTATCCCCCCTCCCCCCGGAGTGTCGACCCTGTTGCAGATCTTAGTATCATCTGCAAAAAGACATACCTTCCCCTCAAGCCCCTCTGCAATGTCGCTTATGAAGAAATTGAAGAGGACTGGCACCAGCATGGATCCCTGTGTCACCCTGCTGGTCACCCGCCTCTCCTCAGATTGAATGCCATTTACCACCATCCTCTATGTCCTGTCACTCAACCAATTTCTGACCCAGTTTACCACTTTGGGGCCTACTCCCAGGCTGCCCAACTTATTTATCAACCTCCTATGTGGGATGGTGTAGTAGAAGGCCTTGCTGAAATCTAGGTATGCCTAATCCACCGCCCCTCCCCTATCTACATCCCTTGTCATCCAGTCAAAGAAATCTATCAGATTTGTTTGACAAGTAAAGATGCAGCAAATTTAAAATTCATGGGCGAAGTCTGCAGATTACCAAAAATTCACATTTTGTGGAAGCCGTGAAATCTGCCGTGGCATGGCAAACTTCGGCTTCATGTGGAGTGCTTGAATTTTGCTAGAATTCCGCAGTGGAGCACGAAATTCGTGTGCAAAATTTCACAATCTGTGGCAAATTTTGTGGAATTTACAATCTGTAAATTCCACAAATTGAACTCCACGAAATGCGCTAAATTCATGGATTACTCTGTGAAGTGGATTCTTGGACTTCGCGCACATCTCTATTGACAAGACCTTCCCGCTGTGAATCCATGATGCCTCGGATCCTGTGCTCCACTGCATTCAAGAAATATCACAGTTCTTTCCTTCAGCAGTGACTCCATTAATTTCCCCACCACTGAGGTCAGTCTGACTGGCCTGTAGTTGCCAGCCTTATCCCTGTTCCCACTATTGTGGAGAGGGACTACATTTACCCTCCTCCAGTTCGCTAAAACCACCCCTGTCTCTACTGATTTTTTAAATAGGGCTATTTTTGGTGCTGCCAGAACCTCTCTAAGTTCTACTAATATCCTTGGGTAATGACATCTACAACTCGAAATTACAGTTCTTTGTGGATGTCACTGTCCTCTACACCTCCAAGCCCTCCTTGAAGGAAGTGTGAATTGAACTTCAGAAGGACTTCAACCAGCTCCAGTGTAACCTCCTGAACCCCAAATGCAAAAAAAAAGACCATGTATTTCCTCCCCCCTCAATTCCATTCATCCCTGCACAACCAGGCAATGCCTGGTCCAATTACAACTCTGGTAGGTGACACTCTTGAGGGTGTGGATAACTTTAAGTATCTATGCTTGTGGCTGGATTCCAAACTATCCTTTGCCACCTATATAGAATCCCTCTCTAAAAAACTAAAAATAAGACTAGAGTTCTTCTTTAGGAATAAGTCCTTATTTCCTGAAGCAGTCAGGAAAAGATTGGTGCAGGCTACCTTCCTCCCACTCACTGACTACACAGAGGTCATATGAAATAACAGCATGGCATCTTGCCTTCACAAGCTCGACATCCTATACCACTGTGCCCTTCGCTTAACCAAAGCACCCTATAGAACACATCATTACACTCTTTATTCGACAGTAGGCTGGCCTTCTCTCGTAACAAGAAGGCTGCTCCACACAGGCACATGGGCACTGAAAATTCTCTTGCGCAAACTTCCCATTTAGATCTCTTTCCTCTTCCACTAATCTCACAGCTGTTATTCTCTGCATAAAAATAACTTCATCCTGCTTGACGTGCCCAGAACACGAACACTCCATGGCAGAGCTGCAGTTAGCTATACCATACCAGCCTACTAGAACAAAATACAAACCTTGCTCAAACTCACTGAGATTGTCTCTGTCAACTCCTTTAAATCTCTGTTCAACAGGGTCTTCAAGGAAACCTGCCAATGCCACAGCAGGTAGGTCTACCCACAGTGGGTAGGTCTACCCATCATGCTTTAATCTGATTGTTGCAGCACTTCTTCCTCTGGCCCCTCCCATTCAACCCCTCACTCCACTGCTTGTACCTCAACCAACAGTATATACCTCTCCTCGGGTCCCTCAGCCCTTCCCCACTCCTATCCTGATCTGTTCTTGCCTGACTGTCCTGGTGGGATACTCCAGTGTGCTCCCTCAATGTTGACCCTCCAACAACAGGATCATCTTGTGTCTATGTTCTGAAACCCCTGCACCCTCAGCAGTCTGTTTGCTAGTGTTTACCTCTCCTTCTTGACTATTAGTTCTTAACTGTTGTTGTCCTCCTCATTACTGTTGTCATGCCAAAGTGTTGATTTTGAATTCTCTATGCTTCCCGTAGTCCCCCAATGCTGTTGTACCCCAACACTACTGCTACTAAGTTAAAATATAGCACTTATGTTGCCTGCACTTATCACGTTGTTGTGATGCTATAACACTGTTTATACTGTAGTACACATTGTAAATTGTACTCATTGTATTGTACTCATTGTAAGTGGTAATCATTGTAATTTGCACTCATTGTAGCTGTCCATTGTGCTTCAATGTAATTCCAGGACCTCCTTGTAAATGAACATGCTCAATGGTGTTTTCCTGCAAATAAACTTGAACAAAACTTGAATAAATCTGGGATGTATCTCATCCTGCCCCATAGCCTTGTCCCTTTTCAGATTCATGAGTTCCTTTAGGACTCTTTCCTCCATAAACGGGTTGATGTCAACCTCTTCCACTGGTGCTCCTATCCCCCAATAGTGGTCCTTCTCCTTCCCCTTCTTCTGTGAATACTGAACAAAAATATTTGTTCAGGACTGTTGCTTTTTCTAGGTCCCCCTCCGCACCCCCTTCCTTCCTTTTTAACCTCACAATCCCACCCCTGGTCTTCTTTCTATCACTAATGTACCTGAAAACATCTTGTCTCCTTTCTTAATTGCCTGGGCTATTTTTTTCTCAGCTTGCACCCCTTTGTGCTCCTGACTACTTCTGCCTTGTTTGTTTAATGTGACAGACTGCTGCTTAATAAAGCTGATGCAGAGCAGCAGCTGCACAATGCTGAGGTGCCAAGCTAAGGAGACAGTTGAGAGAGCTGAGCGCTGGCTCCACAGCATATTGCTAGTCCGACGAAGGGAATCCCATCACAACAGCTAAGGAGCAGCTATGTGAACTGCGACAGTGGTGTTGGACCAGGCTAAGGCCTGCTGAAGCATGTTCAGCAAGAGAGAGAGAGAGAGAGAGAGAGAGAGACAAAGTAAACATATTCATCTCACTGGCAGGAGGTCAGATATTTTCTATTGAAGCCAAATTAGCTGGCAGGCAGCAAGCATCAGGATTTTCCTTTAGGAACTGGCTACCATTAATTGTGTTTGCTGCTCTTGCACAGCAAATGTGTTGGAACAGGTACTATGGGACTTGGGAGGTGTGTCACTGCTGAGATCATTGCCATTGCAACTGCAAGAGGCTCAACAGTCTGCACCGTAACCACACACTTGGGTCCTGACATCACTCAGGCTGCAATGTCTTGTACTTCAAATTGTGCCTGCAACTAAGAAAACCATTCATTGATGTCTATTGCGCCACCGTAATTGCATTTATAATACCCAATACCCAGCGTTGAAGCCTGAAATAAAGAAAACCTTCCTTCTGCATTTTTTTAAATACTCGGTGAAAAATAAAACAGTCCAACAATGTCTATTGTAGCCCACCATAACTGCACCCCCCATGCCATTTATCACACTGAAACTGGGGGTGCCCAATCCTCCAGTGTCCACTTCTGGTGCCCCTGAAATAAAGAAAACCTTCCCCCTGCATTTTTTAAATACTCTGTAAAAAAGAAAACAGTCCATCGATGTCTGTTGCAGCCGCCACCATAATGGCAATGCTTCCTATTTTTTTCAAATACCTTGTAAAAAAGAAAATGGTCCATCGAAGTCTATTGCAGCCCACCATAACTGCACCCCCATACAGTTTATTACACTGACACTGGGGGTGCTCAATCCACCAGTGTCTACTGCTGGTGGCCCTGTAACTGTCACCAGCACCCGACCCTCCCATTCAGCACCCACAACCCCCCCCCAAACATAACACTGACACTGGCAGTGACCAATCCCCCAGTGTCAAAACCTGAAATAAAGAAAACCATCCCTTGGCATTTTTTTTAAAGACTGTAAAAGAAAAAACATCTATCGATTTCTGTTGCACCGTTACTTCCCCCATCTGACCCTTCCACTCAGCACCCACCACCCCACACACCCCCAAGCCCTTACTTACCCACTAGAAGTTTGACACCGTGATCTTCTCTGGACTGCAGACACATCTTCACTCTACAAAGCCGGACTGTGAACTGAGGAAATCATGTGTGTGGTTCAATGTATTTCAGTGGAGGTTTGAACTTAGTGGCATTACTTGGCCATTTTTCAATATTTTTTCCCAAAATTTTTAAGTGACATTAGGTAAATCTGTCCAGAAAGGTGATTTCACAGTCACTGCGAGAAATCACCTTTCAGGCAGGAGTTGAAAATTTTCTCTGCCTTTGTTCATGAGGTGGGATCATAAGAAGACTATGTTGAAAATTTGATGCAAAAATATTAAAGAAACAATGACGTTTTGAGCCTACATTGAAATTTGCAAATGCAGGCTCAAAAATTTGGAAATTTTGACCCCAAATTTTCAACATAGACATTTCTTTACTGCACCTCATAAATGTGACAGCTGCCATTTTTGTAAATCCTGTCCAAAATGTGTTTTCATACCTGTGATGTGGAATGATGTTTTGCTGGTGCAGAATTATGTTTTGGTAAAGATTTGAACATCTTAACCTGCCGGGTCCATTAGGTAGGGTAATAGGAAGGCTATGCTGAAAATCTGGTGTACAAATACGGTAAAATGCCCAGGTTATGACTGAATGTTACATTATTTCAGCATTCACTCATAACTTCGCTAATTTTGAATGTTTTGACTCCGAACTTTTAACATAGCCATTTTTCCACAAAACCTCATAAATGTGATGTGTCATTTTTTTAAATCCTGGACAAGATGTGTTTTCGCACCTCTGGTGCAAAACGACATTTTGACCAGTATGCCATAAATGGTACATGTCATGTCTCTAAGAGGAATCCTAAAACAAGTATTTTCAAAAGTTGAGGTCAAAATTAGAAAAACCAAAAAGTGGTGCATACGACTAGCAAATGTTTAACATTATGAACTGGGGATCGTAAATGGACGTCGCTGATTGACCAAGACGTTTTTGAAGCTGTGTTGATATCGAGCTACATCATCACGGCTTCAGAAAACCTCCGGCCACCAGCTTCCTCACTGCCCCCAAAAGACATCCGCTTGCCATCGGTTGGATCCTCCCCCTCACCACACACGCACACACACCCTGTTGACTCCCCTTGCACCAAAGCAAGTGAATCCCATGTGTTTTGTTTTTGCCAGCTGCTGAATGTAGTACCACAACCCAAATAAACTGCTATTTTATTTATGAAGCGCTACAGCGTGACATTTCAAGTCTCTTTATCTGTTTTAAGAGGCGCACACACGGTTATCCGTTTTCTGTAAAGCCACTCGTAGCAGTGATTACAAATACAAGACACAATACACATTTGCAACTTTTCCCCCTCATCTCCCACTCTGCCTAAACTGCAGTTTTCATGCCAGCACTTATCAAAGTTCCACATGCCTTACCAAACAAATCTATGGCTTGAGTTTGTCACTTTGGACATCTATGGCTTGTGTTTCTCACTTCAGGCATTGTCGGGGAAATAAAGACGTTCTCCCTTCCACAATACTTTTTTTAAAGGAGCGGGGGTTGTGAGAATATTTGTACTTCCTGGCAAGGGTCAGGGAAGGCAGGGTTCCAACTCGTAAGGGTCAGCAAGATTTCTAACAAGGCTCACTGCAGTCAGCCTGGATCCTTTTAGCGCTGTCATGCCTTACAACAGTGCCACCTGTTGGCCACAGTAAAAATTACAAGAACTATCACTACACCTTACCAAATGTACTCTTAAAACATTTTAAAACAGTTTTTAATTTTCTTTAGTTATAGAAATACTGATCCAGTTCATAATAGCAATAAGACATTCCAGGGTGTGGCATATCATGGGATACCGTCACTTCTCAGGCGGTTGGACGCACTTGACCTGCGGCCTCTTGCCCAACCACCCGAGGCATGATGATATCCCATGATATACCACACCCTGTTGTGCCTTATTGCTTAATTATACAATGGCAAGAAAGAATGCTGGCCTCTGATTGGTCAGTGTGGGACTGGACCCAGGATGTTATCCGAGCATAACATTCCAGATCTAGTCCCAGCACATAGAAGACTGCATCAAATTTAAAAAGACCAAACTACCACAGAAAGCAGCTTCTACATCGCACCTACACATACTGTGCTACCTGAATACTTCAAGTCACCCGCGTAGCCGCACTGCCACTACCTTCACGGTACTCCTCCTCCAGTCCTCCCAGAACTTGGATACTGATACATGTGAGAAAAAAAAATTTCCAAGCTAAAGAATAAATTTAATTTTCTAACCCAGCAGCTACAGTGAACCACGGAAACCCTAACTGCCAGTCACATGGTACACTGATCCTGCTCGGTTCATGGGGAAAAAGATGCCATTAAAACATCATTTATTTTCTCTGCTGCTGCAGCTAGTACACACCCTCCATCCTTGCCCTGCTAAAAAAAAAATGTAAAGTAAAGCTATACTGGAGAAGAGATATTTCTCCAAAGCTCCAGGTAACTGAAGAAAGACTTGCAATTGTCAGAGCAGAGGGGCCGGGGTAGCAAAATTACTTCCACAAGGCTCAGTGGCAGCATGAAGACTGAGGGAAGGGAGGGTGAGTGAGTGAGAGAGACAGAAAGAAATGGAATCATTGAAAATCAGGAAAGATGGGATTAACAGTACATGAAGGCAACAACACAAGCAAACGTTAGTGTGGAGTGTGCAGAGACACAATAACAACAGCAGCTCCACCTACTGGCTAAAACAAATCCGCATTATTTTTTCAATAAAGTAGACCTACCCATTAAAAAAGACAGCCAAAAAAATACTTTCACATAAACTTTTTCATCTTTTTCATTTTTTTTAAACTCAGGAGCCTTTGTATTATAGGAATAATGCACTCCAGGGTGGATGTTATGCTGGAATAACATCCCTTCTCAGGTGGACGCACTTTGCCTGTGGCCTCATGCCCAACCACCCATGGCAGAATGTTGTCACAGCATAACACCCACCTTGTCATGCATTATTCCTTTATTGACAAATGCTTGTAACAGCTTGCAAGACGGCTGAAATGGATACATTTGGTAAGCTATTGCCACACTGCTACTAATACCAGACTGCCACAAGTGTGGCACATGATGTAAAATGTGTCAGTGTTTTGTTTTACTACATTTGTATGTTCTGTCATAGTGGTTCTCAAGCCTCAAATTCTGGTGGACTGAAAAGGCCATAAAATGAAGTCACCAGCACCTACTGGTGGCCTCACTCCTTATTTTTTTATCCCAGACCCCCCGATACACGCCAAAGTTCCTATAAATCATTTCTTTTCACACAACATACTTGAAATCAAGTCCCTGGTGTATTTTTACTTGAAGTGTATCTCCCATGTTTATGTAAAGATAAGAAATCTTGCATTCCATTTCATTACCTTGCAACAGGGGCCCCAAAGAGCTCTGTGGCAGTACAATATTGCACTGGTGGCCACTTGCAACTATGGTGGCCTAATTTGAGAAACACTGGGCCTGATTTTCAAAAGGTCGGGACTGGCACATGGGGCTTGCGGCAAGGAGAAATGGCACAAAGGGTTCCTTCCGCAAGTCTCAGTTTTATAATGGACTGTGTGCCACTGGAGGTACTGAATTCATCAACCAGGCTTACAACATTCTTGAGACAGTTGCACTGGTGTGCCACGGCAGAAGAGGTTTGCCCAGGGGCAGGGCTGCAATATCTCTTACATTGGAATTTTGCAAGCCCCCCGAGGGGCAAACACACCCTGCAGTTAGATCAGCCCAGAACTGGTCTAAGCTGCCATGCATCACTGCTGCACTCCTCGTTGGTGGGGGGGTGTCCCTCTGCCCCCATGGGCAAGGTGCTCAGACAGCCCCTGACACCTGCCAGACCACCACTGGAGTGGCCGGTGATCCGTGGCAGATGAGAGCCTGCAAACCCCCCCCCCCATGGTGGTGCTAGTGCATCCACCCCCACTGGACCCACACTGTCCTTGTTGTCTCTCCAGATGGACCCATCCCATCCCCCCATGAGCCAGGAAATCCTCCAGATGACCCGTCAGCCACCAGGGTGACCGGCTGGTGGGTTGCCATCACTGGCCACTGATGCTGCAAGCCTGTGCCGCAGCCTGCAGCACCCCCCTTCTGTGTGATGATTGGTCGGCACACAGGTTGGCTTACTGCAAAGTTGGGGACTTTGGTGCTGGGACCCTGTTCTTGTGAAATCTGGTGCAGGGACCTTGGCACACCCAAGTTTGCTGTAGGCAACGGCCCACTGCACTATGCTTTGATCTAAACTGGCTTTCAAAATCAAGCCTACTGTTCTAGAATCAGGCCTCTGAAAACATGCTGTAGTTCTAAATACTAGCTTGAGTGGCAGTGTTGAGAATCAAACCTATAGGTACATATGATAGCATTAAAAGCATTAGCACTTGGTACATTAAGTACTTACTATAACAAAAATTAAAATACTGGGTCTTATTTTCAAACACCGGAATTTTGCACAAAGTGCCTGCAACAAAAGGGTTTGATGCAAGTGACACCTTATGCCAAATGTTGCAACAATCCTGATTTTTGAATGCAGGCTGCATTGAAATCGGGATGCCATGCATCAAAACCACCCTGCACCATCCTTGCACCAGAATAGGTGGTGCACCAGGATGTAATGGGGCTTGCACCACGGCAGGGCTGCAGCATAGACTCCAATACTACAGATCCTAGTTGATCTCCGGCTTTTACCCTCTCTGTCCTATTGCTAGGATTTCCTTGAGCCTATCCCATGCATTCTTGAATTCCCCTAGTGTTTTTAACCCCACCACCTCTGCTGTGAGGCTGGCCCATGCATTCACCACCATTTCCATTAAAAAACATTTCCTCACATTACCCCTGAGTCTACCTCCTCTCCAGCCTCATATCATGATGGCCCCTTGTTCTTGGACATCTTTTTTCTGAAAGATGCTACCCTCTTGTACCTTTTTTGTTCCCTTGAGATATTTGAAGGTCTCTATCATATCCCCCCACTCTCTCCTCTCTTCTCTCTTCAAGGGTATACATATTGAGGTCCTCTAGTCTCTCCTTGTATGAAAAACAAAAAAAAAAGAGGTGCATACCAGCAGCAAACATTCAGCATTGACAAATGCTTGTTTAATAAAATAAATAAAACAGGGCACACAGAATGTAATGGGAGAGCTCCCACATACATAATTGTGCTATTTCAGAGTAGCAGGAGAGCTGCCTAGTTACTAAATCACAGAATTAGAATTGACTCAGCTAAATACACATACATCTTGATTCAAGTGATAATAAAAAGCCACAGGGGGCTAGCTAACAGTCCAAGGGACCCATACACATACATGTTATGGCACAGAAAAGCAACATTTTACAAAGAGAGTTATTTGAAGCAAGCTAGTGCAGAGATAAATAAATCAAATTTAAACTACAGAAAATGCAACTTTTTTTACTAGAGAGCACTGCCAAGCCATTTTATGTAGAATTTGCACCAAACCTGGCAAGAATGTATATTAGGTTGTGCTCTAACAGTGAAAAATAGTTTTTAGTTAATTTTCTTACACAAAAGCAGAGCACACACAAACCTCCAGCATCACAAGGGCACCAGTTTCTTTTTATAGCTATTCATTTATTAAAACATAAAACAAAAAATTGGAGGCACGGTTTTAGTTAATAAACTTACAGCAAAAGGGGGTCTCTAACCTAGGAAGTCAGAGGGACCTGAATTCAAGATCCATGCTGCAGGGAGGCAGGGTGGAGGAAGAGCCAGGAGAGGGTATGTGCTTTCAGGCAGGGTGGAGGTTTCACTAGAGCCATGGGACAATCCCAGTGAGTAGTTTGAAACAAAAAGATGAATATTTAAATAGGCTGGGCTCCAGATCCAAGGTAGAAGTCATTTAAAGGAGAAATGACACATTTGTGGTTATTTAGTTTTTGTCTGTGGGGGAAAGTCACTGCAAGCTGTTCACTAGGAAACCGCCGCCAAGCAGACAGGATGGATGGAGCAGAGAAGTGCTTGAACAGATTTTGTTATGGGGCTTGACTCTGGGACTAAAATATGCTGAACTTCAACAAAAAAAGCTTTTTCCTTTTTGCAGAGGAAATGGGAGGAGGGAGGATGCCAAGAGAGGGAGGGAGGGTGAGGGAGGAACTACAAAGGAGGAAGATGGGTGGTCACGTGACTCAGCCAGGTCACTACGATGACTGGAGTCAGTTGACTGAAATGGAGCCATTTTTATAGTTTGTCTTCACTAGGAATACCGCCGCTAAGAGGGAAAAGATAGATGGAGCAGAAAAGTGCTTGAACTGATTTTGTTGTGGGGCTTGACTCTGGGGCTAAAATGTGCTGAACTTAAACAAAGCAGTTTTCTTTTTTGCAGAGGGACTTGAAAAAGGGAAGGATGCCTGGAGATGGAGGGTGAGGAAGGGACTACAAAGGAGGAGGATGGATGGTCATGTGACTCAGCCAGGCCAATAAGGTGGCTGGAGTCAGTTGACTGAAAAGGAGCCATTTTTGTAGTTCATCCTCACCAGGAAGCTACTTCCAAGTGGGAGAGGACTGACAGAGCAGGGAAGTGATTTAACTATTTTATTGTGGGGCTTGACTCTGAGGCTAAAATATACTGAATTAAAATAAAAAAGTTTTCTTTTTTGCAGAGGGACTGGGAGAAAGGAGGATGCGGAGAGAGGGCGTGTGAGGGAGGGGCTACAAAGGAGGAGGAGGAGGATGAGGATGGGTAGATACGTGACTCAGCTGGGCCAATAGGGCAGCTGGAGTCCATTTATATTACCCAGGGGGCCAAGCGACCCCAAAGCATGAATGCCACAAAGCAGGAGTATAGCTCTGACTAAGTGACATTTTTAGGGCATCCCCAGAGAGGACTGCAGGCTACGCTGGAGCAGGGCATAAGGGGGTGAGTGGATAATCACAGGGAAAGTAGTCTACCTAGCAGAAGGGCTGAGTCTCCCTAGCTTGTGCAGAGTAAGGGAGCCAAAACAAAAAAGAGGAGAGTGGCAGCCAGCCCCATAGTGCTGAGGGTTGAGGTGCTGAATACCACACCTTATGCTACACCAGTGACCCAGGATTGGGAACGAGCCTGGATCACTGAGGGTTGGCTGGGGGGGGAGCTGGATTGAGTCACTGATTGGCAACTGTCTTCTCCTCTCCTCTCCTGGGGATGGTTAGGCACCATTCCGACTAGCGGATGGTGTCGGAAGGGGAAGGTGCTGCCAGGTGAATGGCAGAAGCCGTGTCTCAGCACTGCTTACCACTTGGACTGCAGCCCTGTTTGCCAGCGTCCTCAGGGGCAGGGATTAGGGAGTCACATAAAGCAACTACAAAAAAACAGACAAAAATAAACATACCCCATGGCCGTGCAGTGTGATCCCCATACTAGGGGGACCAGCGCTATAAAACTCGGGACAACCAGGAGGGTTAAAAATGTGATATTAAAAAAAACCAAAAAGGGGCGAGTATTAATTCCCTATCTAGGGGCAGCTTAAGTGGCAGGGATATTGCAAGGAGGGTAATAAGGCTAACCAGGGATGATGTGGAATCCAAGGAGTTGGAACAGGCATCAGGACAGTGGGGAGGTATGGAGATGGAGGAGGAATGGAAGTAGCAGGGCACAGGGGGTAGGTAAGGTGGTCAGCTGTAATGGGTGTGGGACCGCCATCTTTCTTTTTTTTTTTCAAGCTGAAGTTCAAGTTTATTTGTAGGAAAGTTCCATTGAGCATACTAATTTACAAGGAGGTCCTGGTAGGACAATGCAATACATCGAGACTGTACAATACAATGAGAAAATACATAACAAGAGACAGGTAATTTCAGTGCAGTATTTTGACTTACATAGCATTTCCTAAAACCTGATTGGCTGAAACACTTATCCAGTCGTGTCCTTATCAGGCGATAACTAGTTGTGCCAACCTGACCCCACAACAAGATGGTATTATTGTGTCACCCGCAACCAAAGAGCTGTGCCAGCCCAGACTGGATGGATGAGCAGGTTTCCATTTCCCTTGTGATTTGAAAGCTCAGTCGTGGTGCACCCATGACACTCACTGTACAGAGCATTTGTTTTTCCCCTTGATTTAAAAAAAATCTCACCTCTGCTACTTCTCTTGTAAGAGCTTCTCCCAATCCAATGATCATCGTGGGTGCCACCAGGACGCGGCTTGCAAACCATTGAAACTTACTCCTCCGACAGTCAACCAGATAGAATTATATTCAAAATGTAACAGCCAGTTTTAACTCACTTCTAAAAACAGAGCAATTATACAACACCATGATCTTCAGGGAAGCGTTGATAAGCAAAGAACTCTAAGTTTGGCAGCCGACATGAGACCCGCTTGGTCTCAGCATTTGTTCCTAAACCCCCTTCCCTATACTGTCCCTTAGTCTAAATTCTGTTGTTCTTTACTAGCGGCTTCTTTTAACACCTGCTGCTGATTTCTGGTTTGAGAGACGTGTTTCCGGGACACTGTGAAACAGAAAGCTGCTGTCTTCACTAGTGGCTTCTTTTTACACCCGCTGCTGATTTCTGGTTTGAGAGACGTGGTCCTGGGACACCACAAAATGCAAAATCACACCCTAACAAACAAACTCAGTCCCTCTAAAGGCATAACCTCCAAAGAAAAATGGAAAAAAGGAAACAATGTGTGGTAGGGGAACAAACCTCAGCAGTATGTGTTTTGGAGGGAGGAGAACCCTCTACTGGCCAGCTAGCCAATCTCAAATACAGCACAGTACAGTTAATAGAGGAAACTATTTTTCCTATAACCAGTATTAAAATGCTCTTTTAAAAAAAATGTGGACATTTTCTTTCTTCCTTTTTTTTGTTTGTTTTATATTTACTTGGAGGGCCCATTTTATAAGTGCAATAACACACTCCGAGATGGGTTATCTCCTGATAAGAGCATGCCCAGGTGCACAAGGCACTTGGCGCAAGTGCCTCGTGCCTCATAACACACCTGGGCATGCTCTTATCAGGAGATAATCCACACCTCGTTGTGTGTTATTGCTTGCATAGTAATTTCTGTAACCAGAGGACAACAATATCAGGGAACTTTGGGAAGGTAAGGGGTATCTACAATCAAACAATAGGAGACATGTACATTAGGATACAATGGTGAGACAAGAGGTTGACCCATGCTCTGGTTGGGCAGTATAGAACCAGGGGGGGAACAATGACCAGTGGATTAATTACAGGTTAGTCTAATCAATGGGAAGTCATAGGACTGGATGCTGGGGAGGGTAGGAAAGGCTGGAGTGGTAAAGTGCTTACTGTTGGCTGAGTCAAAGAGGAGGGACTGTGGGAGAGAATGGAGGGGTGATAAGTGCTGACTAGAGGGTTAGTCAGGGTGGGTTGACTGACCAACTGCAGCAGTGGCAGGTTTCCTTGAAAATGTTGTTGAGCAAGGATTTAAAGGAGTTAACAGTTACTAGTTCTGTGAACTTGAGAGAGGTTTGTAATTTGTTCCAGGAGGCCGGGATGACATAGCTAATTGCAGATCTGCCATGAAGTGTGCATTGTTCTGGGCACATCTAGTAGGATGTAATTATTTTTATACAAGAGTAGCAGCTGCGGGATCTATGAAAGAGGGAGGTGATGTAGGGTGGAAGTTTGTTCAGCAGAATTTTCAAGGCTCAAGTGCCAGTGTGAAGCATCCTTCTTTTGCAAGGGAAGACCATACTACTGCCAAATAGAGGGCGCAGTGGTGCCTTCTATAAGGCACTTTAGTTAAGAAGCATAAGGCACAGTGGTATAGGATGCTGGGCTTGTGCAGGTTAGATGCAGCACTGCTATTGTAGATAACGTCCGCGTAGTTGATAAGCGGAAGGAAGGTATCTTGTATTAACCTATGTCAGGGTATACTTCCTACTTGGTGGAAATCAGCCTCCATCACCCCTATATTTAAAAATGGGGACCGTTCTATCATCAATAACTACCACCTAATCTCCATCCTTCCTCCCCTATCCAAGGCACTAGAGCGGATTGTCTTTGATCAGCTCACTGACCATTTGAACCTATGCAACCTACTCTGCAAACAACAGCATGGCTTTCAGAAAGGCCACAGTACTACCACTGCCCTCCTCCAGTTTACCACACACGTCCACTCCACCCTAGACAGGGGTCATATCACTGGCGCTGTTTTCATCGACCTGACTAAGGTGTTTGACACCATTAACCACTCCCTCCTGCTATCTACCCTATCTAACATCGGTTTCTCCCGGGATGACCTTGGTTGGTTCTCTGATTACCTCTCCAACCATTTCCAGCAGGTCAAAATTCATAACACATTATCCGAAAGACTGCCTGTCCTCTCAGGTGTCCCGTAGGGGTCAATACTAGGATCCCTATTCTTTAGCCTCTTCCTTAACTCCTTCCCCTTGGCCTGCCCTGGCAACTTGTTACTGTATGCGGACGATGCTATCCTATTCTCCTCTGACCCTGACCCCCCTCAACTCCATCGTTCCCTCCAATCTGCCTTTAGCTGTGCTGAAAATTGGTTCTTTTCACAGCGCCTTATTCTCAACTATAAAAAGACTAAATTTATGCTTTTCTCTCATCCACTCAACACTCAGAAGTCACTGTGCCCTCAAGTTCTTACTGCCAATCGTACCCCCTTGGAGCTAGTCAATTCCTTCAAATACCTGGGTATCACACTAGACCCTGCGCTCAACTTCCACCAATATATCCATCTCCTGTCTAAAGCTCTCAATGCTAGACTGGGGTTACTGTATCGCTTCAAGCACTGCCTTACCCCAGATGCTCTTAAGCTTGCCATCTCCACCTCTGTCCTCTCCCTGCTCTACTATGACATACTTATTTACAGTGCTGCAAGCACCTCTGCACTATGCCTCTTGTGTCTCTCCCTCAATAAAGCATGTCGCCTCATATTTGGACGTGATCGTCTTACTCATACATGCTCCCTCTATAACTCCACCAACTGGCTCAATCTCGCAATAGGATCAAGTTTCATACCTGCCTCATGGCTAAAAAAATTACCCTCGGCCTCTCGCCCCCTGGGCTCGTCCCCATTATCCTCCCTGCCACGAAGCTCAAGCATACTTGACGGTCTGCCAAGCCACTCCTCTTGGTTCCATCCTGCTGTACCTCACAATTCCAAAGGTCCTTTTGCTTTAGAGCCCCCTCCCTCGTGAACAGCCTTCCTACCTAGCTTGTAAATGAAAATAGAATTGGCCCATTCAAAGCCCATCTTAGGGATCACCTCAGGCCTCAAATACCTGTGAATGTCACTAAACCCCTATCTTCTCCCCCCCTCTAGCTGACCAATGACACTGGCCTGCCTCCCCAGACTTCTAGTCCCAAGTCACATCTCTGAGCTATACCATTTATCACTGACTGTACTAAACCACCCTAGTTGCTGATTGTTAGCCTTTACTGTGTTATGGTCTGCTTTGCTGAATTCTGTCTTCATTTGAATTATTATGTAAAAGTCTGTCTGTACTGTATTTTCTGTGACGTGGAACCTTTGTAAATGAGTATTTGACTCAAAGGTATTTTCCGATTCCTCAATAAATAAATAAATGAATAAAACCTTTTTCTGATGTCTTCAGGAAATAATGATTTGTTCCTAAAGAAGAACCCCAGTGATATTTTCAGTTTCTTAGATAGTGATTCAGTGTTGGCAGCAAATGACAATTTAAAGTCCAGCCAAATGCCCAGATACTTACATTTATTCACAGCCTCGGGGCTGTGTGCTAATAGGGTTGTAATTGGTGCCAGTATGGCCTGGTTGCAAAGGGCTGTATGAGCATGCGGTGGGAGGAAATACATGGTCTTTGTTTTTTTGGCATTTAGCAAGAGTTTAGAGTTTAGGAGGTTACGCTGTAGCTGGTTAAAGTCAGCCTGCAACTTGTTACCCACGTCCACCAAGGAGGGCTTAGAAGTGTATAATATGGTGTCATCTGCAAAAAAGTGTAGTTTGGAGTTATGGATGTCACCCAGGGTGTTGATGTAGATAGAAAACAATAGCAGTCCTAGAGCAGAACCTTAGGGTACATCTCTTGTTAGTGGCAAGGGGGGGAACCCGTTGGCTTTAATGCATTGAAGCCTACCCAAGAGGTACCTGCCGAACCAGTCGATAGTGCTGTTGTTCAGGCCATGCTCTTTTAGTTTACCAAGCAGGAGATTATTGGCCACCATGTCAAAGGCTTTACTCGGGTCTAGAAATACAGCTCCTGTTGGGTGTTTATTATCGATGGCGGTGAACCAGTCATCTGTCACTTCTGCTAATGCTGACACTGTGCTGTGGTTATGTCTGAAACTGATTGCAGGGGGTTGAATAGATTTAAGCTTTCGAGATATTCTTTTAACTGCATATTGCCTAGTTTTTCTAGTAGTTTTGACAGGACTGGGAGCATAGAAATTGATCTATACTTATTTAGGTCACATGGGTCACCTGATTTGAACAATGGTAGTATAAAGGCCATTTTCCAGCAAGAGGGAATCGTTACAGTGGAGATTAACAAGTTAAAGGTATCCCATATCCCAGACCCAAGATCCCAGACCTGCAGGCAAAAATGACAGAGGCTAAACTGGACATAGTAGCAATTAACGAGACATGGTTTACCAGTAACCACACTTGGGAGACTTCAGTACCTGGCTATGTACTATTCAGAAGAAACCAAGGTGCAGAAAGGGGGAGGTGGAGCGACACTGTATGTCAATGAAAATATCAAAGCTACAGAAGTTCAGAATACACATAAGGAGCCAGAAGAACGGTGGGTCACCCTGGAAACAGGAAATGGGACGGCCATAAGAACTGGGGTTGTCTACAGGCCCCCAGACCAGGGGGAAGACATAGACACATTACTGTTAGAAGATATACAAAACAGGACAGCTAAAGGGGAGGTTCTGATAATGGAAGGCTTCAACATGCCAGATACAGATTGGTCAATACCAGCAGAAACATCTGCCAGAACTAGACACATGGCAGATTCCCTGCAGGGGGAGGGCCTCAAACAACTGGTACAACAACCCACAAGAGACAGGGCTATCCCAGATCTAGTACTGACTAACAGGGAAAGGATCATAGATCTCCAGGTAGAAGGTTACCTGGGGGCCAGTGACCATCACATGGTATGGTTCAGTTTGGCCACTACAACTAAATAATCCCATTCCAATGCAAAAATATAGGACTTCAGAGGAGCAGACTTTGATAAGATGGCCAACAGAGTTAAGCTAGCCCTGGCAAAAAGAAATATGGGTGAGGGGGTACAGGCAAAGTGGGCACGCATTAAGGATGCAATACTAGAAGCAACATCCCATTGTGTTCGACAGAAAAGGAAGTGCAAAAGAAGAAGGAAATCACTTGGGTTCTCAAAAACAGTAACAGAAAAAGTCAGAGCCAAAATGCTGGTCTTCAGGAATAATAAGCTAATGCAGCGGGATGAAGATAGGGAGGCATACCAAACTTCCCTAAGGAAAGCAGGGAAGGCAGTAAGGCAAGCAAAGACCCAAACTGAGAAAACACTAGCACAGACACTAAGACTGAAAAGAGTTTCTATAGATACATTAGTGAAAGGAGAAAGTCCAGAGGAGGTATTGTTAAGATCAAAGGAGATAAGGGTGTGTGTGAGGAGGAGGACCAAGTAAAAGCATCTATCCTAAATAGATACATCTGCTCAGTATTTACGGAAGAGAAGGTAAGGCAGGGTCCACAGCTCAGCACCATGGACACAGGGGGGAGGGATGCTAGCACTAGTCTCTTCACAAAAGGAAGGGTCCTACAAGAGCTCGATAAGCTCAGGGTGGACAAGGCAATGGGACCTGATGGCATACATCCCAGGGTACTAAAGGAGCTAAGGGTAGAACTAGCAGAGCCATTATCAGAACTGTTTAGTGAGTCTCTGAGCGCAGGAGAGGTCCCAGAAGATGGGAGAAGGGCTCATGTGATCCCGCTCCACAAGAGAGGTAGCAGGAAGGAGGCAGGGAACTACAGACCAGTCAGTCTTACCTCAGTAGTGGGCAAGATTATGGAAGCACTCCTTAAGGAAAGGATAGTGCAACATCTGGAATCCATAGGATCACAGGATCCAAGACAGCATGGGTTTACAAAAGGAAGGTCCTGTCAAACGAATCTCATAGATTTCTTTGACTGGGTAACTAGAGTGGTGGACCAAGGGGGAGCAGTTGATGTTGCCTACCTTGACTTCAGCAAAGCTTTCGATACTGTTCCACATAGAAGATTGATTAATAAGCTGGGTAGGCTCAGGGTGGGTCAGAAGTTAGTCAACTGGGTGGCAAACTGATTGAAGGGCAGGAAACAGAGAGTGGTGGTAAATAGTATACAGTCAGAAGAGATGCAAGTCACAAGTGGGGTACCTCAGGGATCAGTCCTGGGGCCAGTTCTCTTCAATATCTTCATCAGTGACATTGCAGATGGACTGGAGAGTAAGGTTTGTCTGTTTGCAGATGACACCACCAAGATCTGCAACAGAGTAGATGATCCAGATGGGGTAGACAGAATGAGAAGAGATCTGGATAAACTAGCAAAATGGTTGGAAGAGTGGCAACTGGGGTTTAATACAAAGAAGTGCAAGATCATGCACACAGGGAAGAGAAGCTCTGAAGCCACCTATAGGCTGGGAGGGTAGTTGCTGCCAGTCACAAGGGAAGAAAGAGACTTGGGCATCATCATCACCGATGACCTGAAATCATCTAAGCAGACCACTAAAGCAGTAGGTAAGGCTAGGTGGATGTTAGGGTGTATTAGTAGGGGTATCACAAGTCAGAAGAGGGAGGCAATAATCCCTATTTACAAGAAACTGGTTAGGCCCCATCTGGAGTACTGCGTGCAGTACTGGAGGCCACACCTTCACAAGGACATTAACCAAATTGAGGCAGTCCAGAGAAGGGCAACCAAAATGGTGCAGGGACTGCATCAGAAAACATATGAGGACAGATTAACGGAGCTCAATATGTATACCCTAGAGCAAAGGAGGGAGAGAGGTGATGTGATCGAAACATTCAAAAACCTTAAGGGCATTAACAAGGTGAAAGAGTCTAACATGTTTCAATATCATAAAAATAGCAAGACAAGAGAACACAGCATGAGATTAGAGGGAGGGCGATTAAGGGGTAATGTGAGGAAGTTCTTTTTGACAGAAAGGGCGGTGGATGCATGGAACAGCTTACCTCAGGAAGTGGTAGATGTGAATACAGTGCAGGGCTTCAAACAGGCATGGGATAGGCATAAGGGAGCAATACAGATGAGTATGAATAGATAGGCCATTGACAGAGCAAAGGCCTATGGCACATTTATAAGCTAGAAAAAGAAATGGGCAGACTGGATGGGCCTTGTGGTCCTTGTCTGCCATCAACTTCTGAGTTTCTGTGTTTCTGTATTATTATAGGGGCAGTTAGGTGATGGTACCCTAGTTTTAGGAATGAGGCCTTAATGCCATCTGCCCAGCATCCTTCTTTACATCCAGTGTTTCTAGGTACAATGTGGAGAGCAAGGGGATGTCCAGTGTGTAGGCAGCTTGGGCAATTTAGGAATGAGATTTGGTGACTGAGATGGGAGCTGAAAAAGGGGGGGTGAGGCTAGGAAGATGTTCAAGGGTTGGAAGGGTCAGGGGTTGGCACCTCCAAATAGCAGGTAGACTTAGGACAGAACCAAGGAGGATGACGCCGGGTTCCGGGACATCTTCACTGCAAGGACCATGGGGAACAGGGTGGGGAAGTGGCAGGTGGTGAAGAGTAGGAGCAAGGGGCAAAGGATTCAGGCAAGGAGGTTGGAGAAAGGTACTGGGAGAGAACAGAACTAAGTCCTGACAAGGGGGACTTCCCGAACTGGTTCACAGTATTGGCCAGTTTGGATGATCGGGGGAAGGAGGGGAGGTCAATGATCAAGTAAGTGCAGAGGTCAGTAACAGAGCCAAGGGGAAAGTGGGCAGGAAGGGGTGATGTGAGGAGGAACAAGGGCAGAGGTGAATGGAAGGGAGGTTTATGGGGGAGGAGAGGTTAGTCTGGGTGGGGAGACTGGTGGGAGAGATGCAAGGGGGGTCAATGGGGGAGGCAGCAAAGGGGATAAGCAGTGAGGAAGGGGAAGCTGGACTTATGGGAGGAGAAGAGGATCTGGGTGGTGTACAAAAGGGTAAGCAAAATGAGAAAGAGGGGCAGGGGAAGGAAGAAGAGGGTCATTATCCTGGGAGATTCGATACTGAAGGGTGTGAGGTAGGGAGGTAAGGGTGCATGGAATAGCTGCAGGTAGGTGGAGTGCATGCCAGACATGATGGCAGGAAGAGTGGGGCCTTTTTAACCTTAATATGTGGGGTGGGACCGTGAGACTCCTCACATTGTGGTGCACCTGTATACAAATAACCTTACAGGGTGTGAGGTACAGCAGAGGTGGTGCAGGACAGGTTTAATGAGGTTGAAAAGATCTGTGGTGAGGCAGGAAGATCAGTATCATTCTCTGAGATACTTCCAGTCCCTAGGGTGAGTATTGTTAGGAAACAGAGAATTGAAGAACTCAACAGATGGTTGAGGGGGTGGTGTGAAACTACTTGGTATGGGCTGGTGGGAGAGTGGGGTAGACATGGGAGAATAAGGACCTATATGCACCAGACATGCTGTATTTAAGTAAAGAGGGCACCAAGGTCTTGAAAGATAAATTGGAGAAATATTTATCAACTAAACTTAATTTAAACTGAAGACGGGGGTAGTAATGTGTGCTACACTTATAGTCACTCGGAAAGGGGGACCGACAAGCCTCCCCCCATGTAGGTCATCAGATAAGAGGAAAGGGAAACAGGAGAGGAAAGGGAAAAGGGACACAGGAGGGTGAGGGATGTAGAGGGATGATAGGAGGCAAAGGGGTACAGGGGTCACGCAGGAAGATGGTGTTCTTGAATGCAAGGAGTTTGGCAAACAAGACAGCAGATCTTCTGGCACTGGTGGTGGAGAGAAAGGTTGACATAGCAGCCATCACAGAGACATGGGCAACCCAATACCATGACTGGGACGTCATAATCCCTGTGAATAGATTGTACCGGAAGGACAGAGAGAAGGGGAGAGGGGGTGATGTGGCTTTATTCTTAAGGAAAGATATCATATGCACCAGGGAAGAGGAGGAGGCAGGACTGAAGCCTTACTTGTACAGCTTAAGAACACCAAAGGGAGAAATGTTTGAATGGGGGTAATGTAGAAACCACCTTCACAGGATGTGGAGTTGGACAGGGAGCTGGGGGACCAGATCAGAAAGCTAAGTAGTTGGGGAAGCATTTTCGTAACAGGGAGAACCCTGGCTACCTCCTGTCCCAGGGAACAGGTTCTCCATGAGGCTTTCCAGGAGTATTCCCTGGTGCATTTGGTCACAGAGCCAATCAGGGATGGTGCCATACTGGATCTGGTGTTGCTTAATGGAGAGCATGTCCAGGAAATAGCAGTGGAGGACCCCCTTGCAGGCAGTGACCACCGCAAGGTGTGGTTTTACCTCAGTATGGGCAAGGAAACAGCCAAGACTAAGATGAGGTTGGTGGACATCAGGAGGGCAGACTTTGGTAGAATGGGTGACATCCTAGTAGGGCACCTTGAGGAAATCAGGCCAGAGACAGATGCGGATCAGAAATGGTCCATCATTAAGTTGGGTCTGACTGAGGCCACAAACATGTGCACAAAGTCCCAGAGTAAAAATTCCAGGACCAAGAGACCAAGCTGGTTCAACAAGGAGGTGGCAGTGAAAGTGAGGGAAAAGAGAGCAGCCTTTTAGAAGTACATCTGTACTATGAGAGAGGAGGACAGGGAGGTTTACTCAGGGAAATTCAGAGAGGCAGAATGAGGGGTTGGGGCAGCTAAGGCTGCAAGAGACCTAAGGCTGGTGCATGGGGTCCATGAAGGGGAAAAGGACCTTTTTGGATATATAAGGTAGAGAAGAAGCTGTAAGGATGGGATTGTCAGGATTAAGATGGAGGGGGCATGGGCAGAAACTAGTGAGAATCAGGAAGAGGCACTGAGTGAATTTGTATCTCTGTCTTCACTAGGGAAAAGGATGGACCTATGTCACAGGGAAAACATAGGTTTGAATGGGGGGGGGTGAAACAGATGGGGAGATCCAGGAGGACAGGGTTTTTAAGGGTCTTAGGGCCCTTCGGGTGGACAAGGCACCTTATCTGGATGAAGTGCACCTGACAGTCCTGAGGGAACTGGTGGAGGTCCTGGCTGGCCCCCTGTCAGATCTGTTTAACACCTCACTGGAGACAGGGTGCATGCCTCACGACTGGAGAATGGCACATGTGGTGCCACTCCACAAGAGTGGTCCCAGGGATGAACCTGGTAATTACAGGCCAGTCAGCCTTACCGCCATTGTAGGTAAATTAATGGAGACTTTTTTCACTGGGTCACAAGATCGTTGGACAAGGGCCAGGTGGTGGATGTCCTGTACCAGTAAGGCCTTTGACTCCATGCCACATGGAAGGTTGCTTAGCAAACTGAGTAACTTGGAAGTCAGGGACAAGGCTGCTGGGGTGTGTCAAGAGCTGGCTCTGAGACAGGAACCAAAGGATGATTGTGTGGGGGGTGGCTATCTAAGCCTAGACCTGCAACCAGTGGGGTCCCACAGGGCACAGTACTTGGACCAGTGTTATTCAACATCTTTATTGGTGACATAGCAGATGGAGTCAAAAGTAAAATCTGCCTATTTGCAGATGATACTAAGCTCTGTGGGAGAGTGGACGAAGAGGAGGGGAGGCTATGGCTAGGCTCGAGAGCTGATCAGGCATTTGGGGTTCAATGCCAAGTAGTACAAGGTCATGCACCTTGTAGCTAGTAACCCTGGGGCCAGCTACTGGCTGGGGGGTGTACAGGTGTCCAGTTCAGAGGAGGAAGAAAAGGATCTAGGAGTGATAGTCAGGGGAGACATGAGACACTCTGTGCAGTGTCATAAAGTGGCAGCCAAAGCAAATAAAATGCTGGGATACATGACCAGAGGAATCACCTCCAGGAAAGGGAAGTAATTCTGCCATTATACAAGTCGTTGGTGAGAACACACAGAGTACTGTGTACAGTTCTGGTGCCCTTATTTGAAAAAGGACATCAAACTGATGAAGGTGGTACAGTGTAGGGTGACCAAGATGATTAAGGGCCTGGGGAACAAACCGTATGAGAAGAAATTACTGGAGCTCAATATGTATTCCCTGGAGAACAGAAGGGAAAGGGAGGATATGATAGAAACCTTCAAGTACCTAAAGGGCGTAAACAAGGTTGAAATGGAGGGCATTTTCAATTTAAAAAGGGAAGGGACCACAAGGCGGCATAGTCTGAAACTAGTGGGGGGTAGATTTAAAAAGGAAATGAGGAGGCACTTTTTCACAGAAAGGGTGCTGTCAAAGTGTAATGAACTGCCAGAGGAGGTGGACTTATTGAAAACGGTGGTCAGTTTAAAAAAAGAGGTGGGATAGGGTATAAAGGAGAATCATAACTGGAGACAGGAAGGGGAGGGGGAAAAAAGGGTGTGGGAGGATAACTCTGGGGATAAAGGAGAAGTGGGGCACCTCCAGTAAAATAGACTGAGCTGCACACTCTAGCAGACTTGATAGACCATTATGGGCTGCTTCTGCTGGCGTTTTCGTATGTTTATGTTTGTATTTTCTTAGAGTGGGTAAACTTCAAGCCTTAACAACTCTGGATTCCCATAACTTAATTTCTGTGAAAATATACTGGAGAAAGCTAGAAAAGGGAGCTTCCTTATGGAAGAACTGTGAATATTCTTAGACTTTGTGTTATAATAGTTTACTTCTTTTCAAAGTTAGGTATTGAATACATTTAGTCCAGGCTGCCAGGACAAGGCAGCCTCAGAATTTTCAGGGAAGGCAGTTGGAATTCTGAAGTCAGGATTCCATTGTGGCTTATGCTGCTGCAGAATTCCAAGCTGAATTTCATTGGTGCTGAGGGCTGGAACAGGGTTTTATCCACTCAGATACCAGGGATTTTGTAAAAATAGAATGTTTAAATAGTATAAAAGGAGCTGCACAGTTCATTTTAGGGAGTTGGAGCTGGGAGAGTGACCTGAAGGGACCAGACCAGACCAGACCAGAGGAATCCACCCTACAGAGGCCTACCAGTTTGATAGAGCCTGGGAGACTAGCCTTCAGTTAAACTTAACAGATATAGGGATCACCTGTATCCCAGTTTTGGGGATAGTAGGATAGTAAGTGAGAGCAGGGCCAGTTTAGATTAGCCTGCTGCTTCAAGTACCTGTTTTTCCCACAAGTGTTTTCCGCTTCAGCCAAGATGATTGCAACTGCTTCAAGTATCCAGGTTGCCTCCGAAGATTATCATCATTTAGTCTGCTACCAGCTCACCAGGTCCAGGACACCATTTTCGTCAGCCAAAAATGGAAGTGGTGCTGTACAGTTTATTTGTCATCTTTGGACTAGTTCTAAGAGGAACACCCTTCTGTATTTTGAGTTTGGAATCCTAGCTTCAAGGACCACCACCACCCATCTACAGAAGGACTGTAATTTCCAAAGACTGTGAGAGGAAAGTGTACTCTGAATGTTAATGTGAAATGCTATGTGTTGCAATGCAACTGTTAATGTGAATGTACAGCGTTCTATGTGAATAGGGTATTTAAGTATTTTTAAGTAAAGCAACAGCATTAGATGCCAGGGAAGAGTATTTGGGTAAAAGGAGTGACTGGGCCGATTGAGGTAGATAAAGGCTTAGTAACCACTGCACACACTTAAGGCAAGTAAATTTGAAAGTGCAGCATCTGAGGTCCAAGATGTGGCCTAGTGCTGAGTATTGTTTTGGTAACTGGGGGGCTGGTGGTTGGTGAAACAGTCTACAGTTTCAGGAACTAGCAGATGAAGACCTGTGGGAGAAGAAGTCAAAAGTGTAATGTATAGCAGTCTATGCAAAGCTCAGTTTTTTCAAAATTGATGCTGTTATTGTTTAATGTTAATGCTTTTCATGCAAAACTGTCTCTGTATGTTACACAGCAGTTCAGTAAAACTGACCTTCATTTTTCACATTGAAACTGTGTCAGAGTCATGCTTAAGGTTGTCCGAGTCTCACATTTCCTGTGGTCTCCTGTGCCAGTCCAGTGCACCCCCTCTCTCTCCTACACAGGTTCTGCAGCTACTTGATTGGGGAGGTAATTGTAAAGGTTCCTGTGTGTATCCAATCAGTGGTTGTGAGTTGGAAATGAGGCAAAAAATCTACTGGCGGTTCAACCCTGATAACCTCTATTTAGGTGCTGCATCTACCTAGTTTGACATATGTGAGTGTCTCATCACCCATATTGCATCTGTAATAGCAGATGCCTAATGTGGGGCCAACGCTATGTGAGTTTGAACTGCCAGACAAAGTCATCTTATATAAAGAAAGCAATACTTTTCCAGGAGAGGCTCAGATGTAGGATTTTTTGTTTGTTCTGCCTTTAAGAAGAGCTATCCTGTACAATTCTATGTTGTCTATTTTATTGTTAATGATAATAACAAAATGCTACTATGTGGATTTTATAACTCCTCCTGGTCTGCCTATGCTTCCTGTCCTATGCAACTACAACAGTGAATAATTTCCAGACAACCAGAACCAACACTTGAGAGTGGGAACTAGTGATCCTGCTTTTCCTATCAGCCTCTCGTCACAAGTCTATATGTTTATATGTACAGATACTGTATCTCTCATACAGTGGTTAAATTGGAATTTTAGAGATGGTGGAGCTCTGATGTCCTAACTGCCACCAGCAATATAGCATGTGACTAACTAGTAAGCAATACCCACGTGCATGCGCAAGATGGAAAACAATCTACATTTTCACCTTTGCTACTTAGTTTAACAGTTTATTAACTTTCTAAACAAATACATATGCATTCAACATAATAATTTTAAAAATATAATGTATTTATTTTTTCAAGGTACAAAATTAATTAGCAAAGAGGTGACAGAACTTAGTTCTGGTGCGTTTCGGGCCAATTTAACCCCTGCCTACCAGGGAAAGGCAGTGTACTGGCAGACTCCTTGAACAGGATCAGTCACGGAAATCAAAAATAAGCTCTGGACCAGCAGGTCCTGGCATCAGTGTCCAGAAGGTGGGGTACACCAACAATAGATTTGTTTGCATCACAGTTTGGAGAATGTAAAAAAAAATCCAACCTCAGTAACTCATTTTTTTACTGAAATGTGAAACTGGAGAGCTGGGTTTGAATCCCATCATCACCTACTACTTATTGCAATAGTTTAATATAGCATATGATGACTTTCAGCAGCCAACTTTAACTTTCTACTTAACAACTTTATAGTGCTTGTGGTTTCCATATAATTTGTGTGGAAGCAGACCTTCAACACATCTAGTGCTGATAAGCAGTACTAAAGAATGGGGGTGCCATAAAAATGTGGAGCCTATTCAAACAGAAGAATTGTGGAACCAATTTAACCAGAACCACCATCACTCAGATGTTATCTCATTTTTAGTGGCATCCTGGTATAGGCCCAAGGCTGAGTGAGACATTTATGCTTAAGACTCCTGTGGCTGTCACCTTAGGATTCACAGATGCCAACCAGGACTAGAAGTACAGGTGTGTTTTGGAAGAAGCTGGCAGCTGGAGTCTCTTTTTAGCTGTGCTGTTTGCCATCCCTTGAAAGATAGTTGACGTCCCTACAATACTCCTACACCATTGTCTACAGTGGCTCATACTGGGTGAGGCTGGGCCTGGAGTATCAGTCAGCTCACCACAGCAAGCACTCACACACTGATGCCTGGAGTGAGCCCTTCTTGGAGATATAAGAACTTGGAAAAAAGAAGATGTGAGGAGGAATTATTAGGCTGAAAGAGGGAGGCAGTGTAATAGAGGAGGAAAAGCAGAAAGCAAAAGGACTAGTTTTGCTCTATGTTCAAAGAAGAGAATTATTTATTTATTTGTACATCGGTTTACAACTTTTGAGCCAGATGCTCATTTCCAAATGTACCTCGTCACATTGAGGACAAAAACAGACAGTAAATTTTGGTTACAGTAAAGTGTTACATACATACATAGAAAGATGATATATTTTTGATTACAGCAGAAGTGTTACATACTTAGGGTTACATAGAGTGGTTCCATACATTTTAATCAATTTGGTAGAATATTACAATGATACAGGTGATAGTATGCTGGTAATAGCAGAGGATAAGGCTATGGTGGGGAGAGTTGGGGAGGAGAGTTAGAGTGCGCCTAAGTGGCATTGTCAAATGTGTTTGGGTCAAGGCTGTTTACAGACAGGTGCAGCTACTTGGTGCTAAACAGTTGGATCTGCAAGGCATTTTGAAGGTGGTGCTTGAGGGCTTTGAATGGATGCAGGGAGAGAGTTAAACTGAGATGGACCTCTGTAGCAGAAGGACCTCTGTCCATGAGTGGTCCTGGATCTGGGCACCAGAAGACTGGACTTGCTAGAGGTTCGGGTTGGGATGGATGGCAAGGAGTGGTGGATGGAGGCTGTCACCCCAAGGGTGGACAACCCGAGTAGGATTTTCTTTGTGAGGAGGCAGATTTGATAGTGTAGTCTTTCATCCAGGTTTAGTAATTTTGCTTCATCATAAACATAGAAACATAGAATTTGACGGCAGATAAGGACCGCTTGGCCCACCCAGTCTGCCCATTTCCCTACCTGATGGATAAGCTGCAGATCCTAGTTAACCAGCAGCCTACTTCTTCCTAGCCCCACCCCCTAGAATTGCCTTATGACTGTCCCATGCATGCTTGAATTCCACCACTGTTTTTGACTCCACAACCTCCTCTGGAAGGCTGTTCCATACATCCACAACCCTCTCTGTGAAAAAATACTTCCTTAAATTACCTCTGAGCCACCACCCTCCTATCTTCAAATTGTGCCCCCTTGTTCTTGCACACCTCTTTTTTTGAAAGATGCTGCCCTCTTGGACTTTGTTGATTCCCTTGAGGTACTTGAAAGTTTCTATCATGTCCCCCCTCTCCCTCCTTTCCTCGAGGCTATACATATTAAGCTCCTTAAGTCTCTCTTCATATGTCTTCCGGTGCAGACCCTGCACCATTTTAGTTGCCCTCCTCTGGACAGCTTCCATCCTGTCTATGACTTTGAGGAGATTGGGTCTCCAGAACTGCATGCAGTACTCCAGATGTGGTCTCACCAGCTGTCTGTACAGAGGGATTATAACTTCTTGTCTTCTACTGGTGATGCCTCTCCCTATGCATCCCAGTATCCCCCCAGCCCTCCTTGCTGCCCTCTCACATTGCTTGCCCACCTTTAGGTCATCTGAGATGACTACCCCAGGTCCCTTTCCATTTTGTTGTTGTTAGTATCTCACCCCATTGTGTACTCTTACCTAGGTTTTGTTTCCCAGGTGCATTACCTGCACTTCTTAGCATTGAATCTAAGCTGCCATACATTTGACCATTCCTCTAACCTTGCCAAGTCCCTTCTCATCCTTTCCACTTACCTTGTGCATCAACTCTGTTGCAGATCTGTGTCATCTGCAAGAGACATATTTCTTCTTCCAGTCCTCTGCAATGTCGCTTATAAAGACATTGAAGAGGACCGGTCCTAATACTGAACCCTGTGGTACCCCACTGCTAACCCCCCTTTTTTCAGAGTGGACTCCATTTACTATTACTCTCTGTGTCCTATTCTCCAGCCAATTCTTTACCCAGGCTGTCATCTTGGGACCCACTCCCAGGCTGGCTAACTTGACTCAGCCCTCACCTACCACACCCACATTGATGCCCTTGCCTCCCCCACCAATAGAGAAGACAAGTATGTGTGAGCCTGGGGGCACCAGTAATCAGTCTGCAGGCCTTATTTAGGGTAAGTCGAATTTTGTTGAGGGTGGTGGTGTCAGCCTCACCATAAACTGGCAGGCCATAGTCAATGAGTGACAGCACTGAAGAGGTGACTGCTAGTTGGAGAGCCAGGTGGGAGGCAGTTTTTATGATGTAGAGGATGCGTGCAGTATTGGTGGGGGGAGGCAAGGGCATCAATGTGGTGTGGTAGGTGAGGGCTGAGTCAAAAGTGACCCCAAGGTATTTGTAGGAGCTGACTTGCTCAAGTGGCTGATTGGTACTGGGGAGGATATGAAGTGGGAAGTTGCGGGCTTTGTTTTGGGGGTTGGCGAAAAACATAGTTTTGGTTTTTTTAAGATTGATGACTAGCCTGTGCTCTTTAAACCATGCCTCAGCATCATCGTAGGATTTTTGGAGAGTATCCTGTAGTGAGATGGGATTGCGGTGGGTGGCAAAAATGACAGCATCATCGGCATACATAAGAATATTGCTAGAGCAGGCATTGGGCAGGGTGTTTAGATAGATAGAGAAGAGTAGGGGCCCCAGGATGGAGCCCTGAGGTACCCCCGAGTGGATGGGACGGGTTGTGGAGAGTGTTCCATTGATTTTTACACATTGGGAGTGAGTGGATAGATAGCTTGCACACCAGGCGAGGGGGGCAGTGGAGAAACCAGTGTGGCCTAGGGCATTCAGCAGAAGGGGGTGGGAGACAGTGTCGAAGGCCTTTGAGAGGTCAACGAACACTGCACCGGCTAGTGAGCTAGCATACAGGGAGGAGTGTAGGAAATTGGAGAACTCAACTAGCACTGTGCAGGTACTGTGACCAGCATGGAAGCCATGCTTCTTTGGGCATAGGACGTTATGTTTGGTAAGATATTCTGTAATTTGTATGGACACGATTTTTTCAAGGGCTTTGGAGAGGGGCAGAAGGATGGAGATAGGTCGGTAGTTCCCGGTGGAAGACCTGTCACCCCCTTTATGGATGGATGTGACCGTGGCTGTTTTCCATGCAGTGGGGAATTGTCCCAGGCAGAGAGATCGGTTGAGTAAGCTGGTGAGTGGGTCAAGAACTTCATCCAGCACCAGCTGGAGAATGCTGGGGTCCAAGGAATCGCTGCCGAGGCTGTTGCCTTTTAAAGCTTTAATTAGGAATGGTCTGGCTTCCTGGGAAGATACCCTACGAAGATGGAAACTGGGGCGTTGGAGGTCAGGGGGAGGTAGGGTAGGGGGAAGGTCAAAGAAATTACTAGGGAGGACAGAGCTAAGGTCGGTGAATGCGGTATTTAGGTGGTTAGCTATGCAAGCAGGGTCGGTGAAGGTGGTGCCATCAATTGTGAGCTGGGATGGGGGGGGGCATGATTTCCCATTTAATTGTTTAACATTATCCCAGAAAGTCCGGGCACACCCCCAGGAGGAGGTGAGGGTGGCCTGGTAATGGTCAGCCTTGACTTTCTGGATGGCCCATGTGCATTTGTTCCGAGCAGCATTGTAGGCCTGTCTATCCATCAACCGTCCTGTTTCAGTGGCAAGGTGCCAGAGGTTATCTCTATTTCTGAGCATTCATAGTAGGGCAGGGGTAACCCAGGGTGCATTGCATTTTTTGGGTCGACCTCCTGTGAGGGGTGCATAGAGGTCACAGGCCTTGTTGAAGGTGTGGGAGAAAAAGGCGAGGGCAGTGTCTGTCAGGTGCGAGGCGCGAATGGGGGACCAATTGATCTGGGTGAGAAAATGCTTGAGTTTCATCAGGCCGCCAGGGTGGAGGTGCCTGCAGGATGTGGTCAGGACAGTGGGTTTGGGAGCGGGGGCCATCCAAAGGAATAGGATAGGGGAGTGGTCACTTAGCGAGTCTCGGAGGACCTGGATGTTATGAATTTTATCGGGGCAGTTGGTGATAACAACATCCAGAAGGGTACTGGTACCTCTCTTTGGGTTAACTCTGGTGGGTTGGGAAATGAGTTGTGTCATGTCTAGGGCGGTGAAAGAGTCTCAGGTAGTAGATGAGGAGGTGCTGAGCCAGTTCACGGTTAGGTCTCCCAGTATGATTTGTTCTGCCTTGTGGTGGTGGGTTGCAAGATATTCTGTTAAAGATATCAGTGCCGGGCTCTGGTGCTTTGGGAGAATGTAGGCGGTGGTGAGATATAGAGGGCCCCTGGAGGGGTCAGGAGCAAGTTTGAGGGTGAGGGCCTGGGCCCCATTTACAAGAGATGGGGCAGGGAGCGCTTGTCCGATGATTGTGTCCCTGGTATAGATTGCACAGCCACCCCCACGTTTGCCTACTCGGTCCTCGCGGTATAAGGTATAGCCTGGGAGGGAGACAACGGAGTCAGGGGTGGATTTGGACAGCCAGGTTTTAACCAGGGTTATGATGTCTGGTTGATGCAGCATCACCCAGCATTGGAGGGCATCAAATTTTTTCATTAGGCTACATATGTTCATGGAGGCTATACAGAGACCATTTTGCCCAGCTGGTGGGTTGGAGAAGACTGGGCCAGGGTTTGGATGTATATTACCCGATAGGAGAAGTAGGAAGACCAAGGCCCTGATCAGGGGGTGGTAGTGTGTAAGCTTACGGTGGGTACGCAGGGATTGGAAGGAGGCCATAGGGGAACAAGGAGTGGATAGGGTTCGAAGGGTAGGGAGGGCAAGGACAAGTAGCGGCCATGTGGAGGTAGGGTGAGCAGTGGAAAGGTTTCCAAGGGGTGGGTGCCGTGGCCCAGGGTACATGGGCAGTGTCGGGTGGGATCGGCCAAAGTCAGGGAGAGTAGAGGGTGCTGGTAAGTGTGGGCCAGGTGAGATGTTTGGCAGATGGGATGAGGGTAATAGCATGAAAAAGAGGGGGAGACATTTGAGGAGGAGGTACTCAAACATAGTGCCTGGGCAGTAGCAGGGTGGGGAGTTTTCAAATATCTTGGCTGCCCCTCCAAAAGCGTAGATTCCACTTTGGAATAGTGCTACTGTCACGGACTCTGGTGTACAGGGTACAAGGTTCAAGACCCTGGCAGGGCAGTTGAGATATGACCTGGCAGAGGGCAGGGATCCAGGTTCTAGGTGACTTAATCTGGTTGGATTTGGGCCAGAGATTGGGGTAGAAATAGTGACTCCTAGTGGTCACTGGAGCTAGAAGCAGGCAGGGTGTGGGTCAGATGGTAGTGCAGGGTCAGTGGGTAGTGCTAGCCAGACAGCTGGGTGAGGTGTGGGCAGAAGCAGAGATGGGGGTAGGGAGAGAAAGGCCTAGCAGTTAGAGAGGTTCCAGGAAGTAGGAGGGGAGGGATTCTGGTGGGGAGACTGAGGTGGATGGTCAGAGGGTCTCTCTAGTGGCTAGTAGGTATAACCTGCAAATGGAGAAGTGGGGACTTAGTAAAAACTACCAGCAGGATATGATGTCACAAGAAAGTGCCTATAAAGGAAATGCTGAGCCAGGGTGGGTGGGGCAGTTGACGCGCACAGCGTGTCGACGGGCTACCCCCCCCCCACAAGGGTGCTGCAGCTAGAGGTAGCTTATTACCTCTCTGCTGGCCCATGTGGTATCTGCTCCTGGAGGGAGCTCTGTGGGGAGATCAGCCATTGGGGATCCTGCTGTCCGACTCTGGGACTGTGTCTCAGGCCTATATTGTGAGGAGAACAAAGAAGCTGAAATTAGTATGCAGCAGGAGACCAGAATTCCTTTACTGCACATGTGCAGCTATATCCCGATTCTGGCAACCGGGAGAAGCAGGCAATCAACAGTATGGTGCAGGTAAAAGCAAACATCTAAAGACTGTAAGCTACTAACACAGTATGGTGCAGATAACAGCAGCAATCTAAACACTGTAAGCAGGTAATACTGAAAAGAGCACCTAGGCAGCGGGAACAGCAGTCTCTAGTAAGTTCGGCTCCCCGAACCCATTGAGTTAACACAGCAGCACTTTACAGCTTTAAACAAGTCAACCAGCAGCACAGTACAGAGCATAGCAATCATGAGCCTATTCAGCATACCTATTCTATTGAAAGCAGAAGTCCAGTAACAAGCACAAAAACAAGAACCTCCCTCACAAGGGTGCTGCAGCTGGGGTAGCTCATTACCTCTCTGCTGGCCCGTAGTATCCCTCCTGGAGGGAGATCAGCTGTCGGCGGGGGGGTCGGGAGATCCTGCTGTCCGACTCTGGGACTGTGTCGCAGGCCTCTCTGCTGGACCACGTGGTATCCGCTCCTGGAGGGAGCTCTGCAGGGAGATCAGCCGTTGAGGGAGGGGGTTGGGGATCCTGCTGTCCGACTCAGGCCTCTCTGCTGGCCCGCATGGTATCAGCTCCTGGAGGGAGCTCTGCGGGGAGATCAGCCATCAGGGGGGTCGGGGATCCTGCAGGCCCCTATCTGAAAGTTGCATAAGGGCACTGCAAGAGGGATTCCGGAAATGGGGCAGGTAGTGTTTATGGGAGAAAGGGTCAGAAAATCGATAGCATCCCTGAAAATAGATAAGGCTCCAGGGCCAGATTGGTTGTGTCCAAGGATGCTCAGGGAACTGGCATCAGAACTGGCTGAACCCTGAGCAGGGCTTTTCAGTAGTTCCCTACAGTCAGAGGTGGTTTGGAAAGATTGGAGGGTACTAGATGTAATCACATTTTATAATGGAGTTTATGAAGAGGAACCAGGAAACTACAGAGCCATTAGTCTTACCTTTGTAGCAGGTAAACTGATGAAGACACTGGTCAAAGAGCACCTAGTGGACTACCCAGCATGGGTTTGTGGCAGGGAGATATTGTCAGACTAACCTGGTATTATTTTTTGACTGGTTAACTAGGGCAGTGGGCAAGGGTAAAGTAGTGGATTTGCTCTACTTCAACTTCAGCAATGCTTTTGACTCTATGTCGCACAAAAGTCGCACTGGCAGTACAGCCTAGAGGTTAGAGTAATGAGCTATGAACAAGCTTGGTACATCCAGCAGACCAGACCTTGGTTTGATTCTCACAACCTCCACTTGCATACTGTGCAAATCTGAGCAAGTCACTTAACCGCCCAGTGCTCCCAGGTTGCCCCTGAAAACAGGCACTTGTGCCTAGTGGGCCTTACACGGTTACCAAAGACTAAAAAAAAAAGGATGCTGAAGAAGTTAAAGGATCTGAAAATGGCAAAGGATCTAGAAAATAGGTGGGAAGCTGGCTGGGGAAGAGACAGCAGAAAGTAGTGGTAAACGGGGTCATGTCAGGGGATAGGGAGGTCATGAATAAGGTGCCACTAGGTTTAGTCCTGGGGCTAGTCCTTTTCAATATGTTCATCAGTGGCATAGGGGAAGGAATACAAAGCAAGATGCGTTTCTTCACAGATGACACTAAGCTCTCTGGCTGGGTAGACAATGAGGAAGGGGTTAGAGAGTTACAGAGGGATTTGCAAAGATTAGAGAGGTGGTCCAAAGTTTGGCAGTTTAAATTCAATGTCAAAAAGTGCAAGATGATGCATATAGGAAACAAGGAAGTAATACTGGAAGGGAGGCATTAAGTTGGACCCTGCCACTGAAGAAAGGGACCAGGGAATCATCATACGTGACTTCCTAAAAAAAATCTAGCCACAGTATCAAGGCCTACAGCAAGGCAACTAGGATGTTCGGATGTGTAGGGAGGGTTTGACAATAGCAAGAAGGAGGTGATACTGCCTCTCTATGAATCACTGGTGAGGTTGCATCTGGACTACTGTGCCCAGTTCTAGAGCCCCTACCTAAGAAAAGACGAAGGAGGGAAACATAACAGCATAAGGTAAACAAAATGATTCAGGGTCAGCAGGGCAGATCCTATGAAGATCGGCTTAAGGCCCTGAATAAGTACTTGCTGGCGACCAGAAGGGAGATGGGAGATTTGATAGAGATCTTCTATCATGAAAGGAATGAATAAGGTAGATTGTGGAGCAACTATTGAATAGGACTTGCGAAGCAAGAACACAGGAACATGAGTCAGAAGGAATGAAAGAAAGTTTTATTTTACAGAGAGTGGTAAGCCATGGAACAGTCTACCAGAAGAGATGGTGGGCAGGATTTTGGAAGCGGCACAGTATACATAAGGTGGCTTGCGTCAGTGGTTGCTGATGCAAGGCAATGCTGCATCAATGAACCATGACGAAAGGGCCGCTTGCATCAAACCTTGCATCGAATCTTATTTTCCAACTGCGGTAGCATCATAACCCCTGCAGCCTGCATCAACTGAGCCTGCGTTGTCCCTGATTCAACAAAAGCCTTGTGAAAAGGCGCAGGCATGGCTGCGCCATCTACAGGCCCCAACAGCAAAGGGACTGCAAATATCGAATGTGATTGGTGGAGCAGCCGATCACAAAGTGGCTACACCAGCTAGACAAGCCAAGGCTGGTCGAAGATGCTTACAGCACATAAAGCAACACATAGCACAAGCAGGCCTCAGTCAGGTGAAAGACATAGTGGTGTGCAGACAACACCGTGGGACCTGAATGAGAGGAAAATGCCAGTTGCAGCAGCCAGACTCATGCTCATGATGATCATGGAAATACGGAGGCAGCACCATGCCCGACGGCAACACTGTCTATCAGCAAGGCAGTGACAAGCAGCACAACAGCAGGTGGTAGCCCACAGGTGCTACACACCCCTGGTGTACTGCGCAAGAACCTCATACCTGGATCTCAGTGATGAACAGTGCCTGGCTCAATATCGCCTGTTGAAGGCAGTCATGTCTACACTCTGTGATGTCCTGAGGCAGGAGCTGACAAGTCAGACCTGGAGAAGCAACCCCATAGCAGTTGAGGTGAAGATCAGTACAGCACTATGGTTTCTAGCCACCGAAACCTTCTAAACACCAACCAGAGACACGCTAGGCATCTGTCAGTCATCTGTATCAAACTGCATATGCCAGGTGGTGGAGGCACTCATACACCACACAAGGGATTACATATGCTACCCACAGGATGCCCATGGACAGCATGCCTTGCAACAGGGCATCTATAACATAGCACAGCTGCCCCGTGTGCTTGGTGCAATTGACTGCACTCACATCTGCATCAAGGCACCCACAGTAGATGAGGAGGTGTACGTCAACTGCAAGGGCTTTCACAGCATGAACATGCCGGTGATATGTGACAGCTGAAACAGAATACTCGATGTAGTGGTGAAGTACCCAGGATCGTCACATGACACATACATCGTCAGGCACTGCGGAATCTCAGAGACCCTTGAACATGGAGACATAACAGATGGCTGGCTGATAGGTGGGTACAGGTACAACGCAGATGCACATGTGTCACACCACACCCACAACACATACCCTACACTGCAACATGGCAGCCAAGTCCTGCACAATAGCCATGGGACAAGGTCAGGACAGCTCTTTAGGAACACAGCATGGTTGTTGGTGACATGGGTACAAATTAGGACACATATGGCAGCCAATACCACAGATGTACTGGCAGTAATGGTCACGACACACACACACGTGTGCAGACAGTGACCAAGGGAGTTCGCACACAGGTCCACATGCCCCACGATGACCAGCATATGGGCAGTGGGCAGATCAATACACATGGTGGCAATCACGGGCACACATTGCACTGTTGAGGGGCACACTGTGTCTGAACCGCACAGCACCATATGTTGCGTGAGTGCAGATGCTGAGCTGCCTGTCTGACACAGACACAGCAGACACATATACACACATTGTGGCATACACCATGTGGGAGCACACAAGCATGGCACAGGACACATGCCATGGACAATATGGGGCACATAGCTATGTAGGTGTGAACAGCCCAACACACAGCAAACCACAGCACAGGTACATCCATGTGCACTGTAGTGCAAAAGCTGTACATGACCACACTGCCATGTGGTACAAGGATACACCGGCAGCATACTGCACACCACAGAAGAGCCATAGTCAGCATAAGGCACAGGGGCACAGACACATGGGTGGGCCTGTGGCAGATGGAACTCAGGAGACATGCAACAGACACAGGCCAGTACACATGTGAATGTGTGGCACATGTGCGCAGCAGCACATTAAACCACCATGCATGCATTGCTAGAACACACAAGCCATGCAAAGACACATGTCATCCACCCAGCATACCCCACGCATGCTAACTGTTACATATGTCTCCGCAGGTGACAATGGATATCCGCTCCTGCCCTGGCTGACAACACCCTACAGGGCACCTGCCACAGAAGACGAGAGAAGATACAATGAAGCCCATGCTGTAACATGCTCAGTAATAGAGCGCATTTGGACTACTGAAGATGCGTTTTCCATTGCCTTGACCTGTCAGGCGGTTTGCTACAGTACTGCCCAGCCATGGTGTGCAAGATATTCATGGCATGCTGCATATTACACAACATAGCCATTGAACAGCGCATACAGCTACCTGAGGAGGACAGTGACATGGATGGCAACAATGCAGGAGTGGCACCAGATGACAGTGCAGATGATGATGTTGATGGCAACAATGCAGCAGTGCATGGCAATGCAGCAACATGGGCAGCAACTGGACACTGGACATGGGCAATATTTGTCAGAAACCACTTTGAGTGAACCAGTGCCATATAGTAATACCAGCATGCATCCTGTTTGTGACATCCGTAGCATGGCTATAACACATTGAACAGTGTCACTGTTGTACCTGTGCAATGTCTGAATGGACAGGAGAAACAGCAGACACCCACGTGGAGGATAACAATCCAATGCCCATCCCAGAGGCATCATGGAACGACAAGCTGCTACCTGGGATGGTGGCTACACTGCAGCTCTGTGCACATCTGTCACCATGTCTGCAGTGTCACAGCTGTGCCCTGGTAGCAGCATGACACATCATGGACATGGAATGCCAACTTCAGTGGGATGCACGTAGGGACATAGCCCATGGGCATATACTGTAACAGTGATGCGTGATATGTACCAGCAATCCAATGCTGCGCCACTGCCCATCACTGCAGTGATGACCCCTGAATCACACACAAGATGCACACTGTGTACACCATGACAGTGCTGCAGTGCAGCAGTTGGCCTGGCCCATCCATGCCACCAGTACATCAGTCAACATCATGACTGACAGGTGCCACTGTACATGGAGGCCACAATATCCTAGGGGAAGCAGTTGGACTGTGAGGACATGTTCCAGCTGTCCAGCGGCAATGTGGGGTGCCATCCTATGCTAAGTGTGGCACAGTCCCACTCTCAGTGTGTCAACAGTTGCAGGGTGACGCTGAACACCACACATTGATGCACATGCGGCATGTACCCCACTCTATTGAGGCAAATGCAGCAGGGTCCAGACCCATTTGCATCAGGGGTGCGGCAATAGCAGCAAGGTAATGCAGAGTCTGGCACAGTGATGCTGCTGTAGCAGAACTGATGGGATGTAGGCATGCATGGGCCCAGCATTACATTTGACGCAGCTGTAGACCAACATGCATTAGTGTGTCATCCCTATGGCAGTGTCCACTGCTGGACAACACCCCCTATTCACAGCAACGGTGCCCACACCACTTTGAGTGAAGCACCACTGCACTCTGTATCCAGCCCCATCCTCGAGCACAGTCTCCATGTGCTTCCCGCTCTGTAGTGTTGTGAAAGGTGCTCCACAGAATTGTGGCATGTACACTGCGACATGCATCAAAGCCCTAAAGTGTCTCTGAGGATACACAATAACCAACAGTGCGCATCATTCCCCACAGCAGGCAGCACGAATTTGCCGCAACAACGTTGGTGTAGGTTCAAAGCAGTGTAGGGGTGCTACTTCGGCCTGTGGTCATCTGAGCCCTGCTTGACTGAGCTGTAGAACACCATCACATGCCAGACACAAGCCCCAACTAAGCCCACATTGGTCTGTGTCACTGTCTGAGCACACTCCAGTCACATCACTAGCTGCCTGCCAGAGCAGAGGGGCATTGCTTCTCCAGAGCTGCTGTGTGTTATACATTGCACAGAGCACACCCCAGGTGCAGCAGAGGTGCAGCTAAACCACAGGATGGCCAGCAAACATATAAGATGGCCAAACTTCACAGATGCTGAGACTGTGCTCCTGGTCAGCTGAGTCCAGAAATGGGCATGGGTGATTATGCCCCCTGGTGCCTCACAGCGCACACCCAAGGAGTGGGACAGGGTGTGGCATGTCATCGCCAATCAGCTACAGGCCCTATCAGGTGTTTCATGCACAATACGCCAGCTGAAGCACAAGATGAATGATATGTCACTGTGAGAGCCTGAACTCCTGCAATGCCTACAAGATCAGGCAAAGGAAGCGGACATTGCCATGCATGACAGACACCACAGGCAGATGGGTGAGTAAAGCAAGGGTGGCATCAATGCACAGCCCCCACTGTATGTGCATACAGCATTTACTGTGTGTAGAGGCTTGTTGTGACCAATTAACTATTAATGTTCCCACAGATGCAGCACCTGGAGTGTCTACTGAGGGTGGAAGACTGGACGTCGCCAGCAACAAGGACAGCGATGGAGGGTGTGATGCACCAGATGATGCAGCACAAGGTAGGTGTATACTCTGCACATGTACTACATAGACTGTAGCCACATACTGTATACAGACTGCCAAGGGCGCATGTGTGAGACATGGTGTGGGCATGGTCCCGCATGCTATTGCACATCACATGCATCCCTGCATGTCCTGTGTGCTTGCACATGGCAGCACAGGGCATGCATGCCCCTTTACCACTGCATACATGTGTGCAAGACACCTGTACTATATATGGGACTGCCACAGCGTGCATAACTGTATGTGCCTGTGCCATGCGTGCAATGCAGTACTGGTGCCATGGTACCGCTAATACCTGTGGCCAACACACACACAACATCACGATGAGCCATGGTGGACACACCATGCTGCTATGCTGGCCGACATATACATTGAACACATTGAGCTGTGTCCCCTTATGTCATTTCTGGGGATGACACAGAGGAAGACACAGAGGACCATGCATGTCAGTGCCTGAGAGACCTGCAACAGGCTATGGCTGAGCTCAAGCGAACGGAGGCATGCCAGTATGCAGAGCAGACTCTACAGATGAAGTGGAACAGGGACAATAATAACTCTTGGGACACTGTAGCACAAGGAGGACCTGGTGTAGGTATAGCTACAGGCAATCGGGCTGCTCAGACAACACAGAAGTGGGAGCACATGCACAAGCACCATCCCATGCTAGAGTGCTACCACCAGCACCACCAACCAATGGTACTGATACGCCTTCCACACATGTGCAGTCAGATGTATTGCAGCTCTCAGAGGATATGGGTGCCAGTGCCCATGCATTTGTTTTGCCAGGGGATGCAGGGACGGATGTGTCCATCGGTATGCCGCAGGATGATGGGGACATGCAGAACTTTGTTGGAACACTCTGCAGGCAGATGAGGGACATTGCCATGCAGCTGGCTGCCCTACAGGACTTCGTAAAGGCTGTACTGGGGACCCTAGACAGGTATGGTGTGTAGTAATAGGCTGGTCCTCTGCGCAGTAGGGTACCGTAGTTGTTGGCCACCACTGAAAGTGTACTACAGCCTGGTGTAGAAGTGTAGTTAGCACACACAGGTACTGTGTGTTTGGATATCTTTCCATTTTATGAGTAGACAGTTACCCTTGTTTCTTACAGTATGCATATATCCATGTAGGTATTGTGTTCCTGATGTGTGTGATCTTGTTATGCTTGTGTTATGTATGATAGGTGATCAAATGGACATATGCTATGCTGCATGCTCAGCATGCAGAGCTGCTGTGTTGATTGTGAGTGGGTGGGACAGGTGCATAGGCTGTATGCCCTATTGGCCATATATATGTCTTATTGTGCTACCTGTAGTGACATTGGGCTGCTCAGGGAAGGTTGGTCAGTGATGTGCATTGTGGTCCACCTGTGCACAGGGTATGTGGTCAGTGGCATGCAGGAGAGGAAAAACCACTAGTGGAGGAAACCTGTGGGACCCATGGCCACTGCGCCGCCCGTCCTCCAGGCTCCCTGTGCCGGCATGACAGAATGCATGGATGTCCATGTGCTGCAAAGCTGAGGGATGGGCATGGCCTGCATGCCATCATGGTGGGATGGTGGCCTCTCATGTACATACATGCTAAGCATGCAGGCATCATGCAGCAGCACATGCCATCCATGTGTTCCGGTGTTGTGCTACCCCCGTGTGCTGCATGGGGAGGGTTTACTGTGTAGTTTAATGGATGTTGCCTATGTATATGGATGATGGAGTGCCATATAATGTGGCTCAGATGTACCTAGGAAGCACCGTCTGTGCTATGGCAAACAGTGCATGCCAATATGTGTGACTGTGTGTGTGCCAAGGTGACTTTGTGTGTGCCTGGGTGACTGTGTGTGTCTCAGTGTGTGTGGGTCCCATGTGCAGGTCATGGCTTGACATGTCCTGATGTGTATCCATCACATTTGTGGCAGTTACTTAGATGCCCCAGTGCATCAGTTGCCTGAGACTGCCAGACATAGCGATCATCGAGGGGTCCTCATGCTGGGGTCTGCTCGCTGTTGGTCGCTAGGCCCATAGCCTACAGTGACTTGTTGTAAATGTCCCCCACTTGCAGTGACTCCACTAACATTGGTGGTAGTGTCCTCCAGCTTCCTCTTCCTTCCACGGCGTGTGCATGCCGGTGGTGCAGGTACAGTGGTGGGGGCATGGGACATGTCCTGTGTGCCACTGTCCCCCATACATGGGGTACCATTATCAGCTGCAGCCATGCTGGCACAGCCCCTTGTGCAGTGTGCCAGTTGTGCAGCAAGGTCCAGTGATGCCAGGCTCCAACTATCTGTCCACTCAGTGGTGGACTGATCACCATCTAGTGTGTGTTCATCTGCCAGTGCAACTGTGCCCACTGGTGTGTGTTCACACAATGGGCCTTGTCTCCCTGGTGATGTTTGCAGCTGTGTGGTGTCACCCCGTGCATCTGTGAGTACACCACCTATGGTATAATGGCATCCACCGGAGCCACCTTGTGTAGGGTTCCCAGTAAGTGTCTTATGATTAGCATCACCACATGTGCTTGTCGTGCACATTGCAACCTGTTGAATAGTGCCCGTCCCCTGTAGCATGTCCGTATGGTGCTCAGGTATCTATACCATGCCACGTGACATGTTGCTCACTGCCTGTTCCACCTCCCTGGGTGTGGCACTGCATGTCGGCTGTTGCTGCGTGACAGTTTCCTGCAATGGCATTTGGATCATTGATGGCTGTTGTTGTGTCACTGTGGGTTCCAGCATGGGTGCATGGCAATGGGCCCTGGCATGCATGCTGTGGCTGTCCCATATGTGTCCTTCAACCGTGCATTGTCTGAGTCCCGCATGCCTGTAGGTGGGACTGTGTATCTTGGCATGTTGTACATAGGCACACTGTGTACAGGTGGGGCCCGTGCATCAGGTCCGCTGTGCATGTCTGTGCTGCTGTGTCTGTATGGATGTTCATACATGCCATGGGCAGTGGCTGTTGTGGACATCTGTGTCAGTGTGGCCTGCATTGGCTGACTTTGTGCATGCATGAGCACATGTTTCTGTGTTTCATGGACAGGTCGTGTGCCACTGATGTAGTGGCACTCACTGCCTATGCTGCTGTATGCTCCTGTGTGGCCGGGAGGTCCCATCGGGGCAGAAATGGTGGTTGTTTGGTACTGGGTGTTCCTGTGCCTCTGGTCGCTGTGTATGACATTATCTTGCCTGCAGCATGGTCCATGTGTGCCACTGGTGTAGGTGTTGGCCTGTGCACCTGTTACCATGTCCATCCCACTGTGTGTCTGCCTGTCATGCATCACCCAGGCTATGTCCTGTAGGGCACTGGCCATGGTTGTTGTGGCCTGTGTCTGTGCCTGCTGCAACTCTACCAGTTCCCATTTCTGTTCAGTGCTACACTCCATCATTGAGGACATGTGCTCCAGTCTGGATGCCTGCTGCTGACTACAGGACAATACACCATTCAGCATGGAGAGTAGCTCCAAGTAGTACTCCCATGTACTCCAGCTGGCATCCACCATGATATCCTGCATGGTCCCAATACCCTCAATGATGGTAGTCAGGTGTTTGTCTGCTTGTGTGTTCTGTACCTCCACTGCATTTCACAGGTCCCCAATGTCTGATGCAATTGAGGCCTCCGCCTTATGGCCTCCTGGCAGTACTAGCCAAGGTTGGAGTCCAGTGATGGTGATGTTACTTCTGTCCCATCCGGTAGCTGCAGTGTGGCCACATGTTGCATGGGAGACAAGGGGCTGCTGCTTGCTGACTCACTGCTGTTGTCATGTCCTCAGCATTGCTATGCATGTCCTGTGCAGTGCTGTGCACACTGACAGTGGGGCTTGCAGCAGCATCCATGCATGTTGAATTCCTGTATATCCCTGTGAAGTCCTGTACATTATCCCCCACCGTGCCATCGGACACAGTGTCAGTGTTGCTTTGGGCTGCCGCATCATGCAGGCTCCTGCCATTCCTGTTGCAGTTGGTGGTCTGTAGTGCATGTGCTGCTCCTGCTGCTGCTGCTGGTGCTGTTGTTATCACCGCTTCTGCTACTACTGGTGTTGGTGCTGTCGGTGTCCACGTTGCCGTCATCTGCACGCTCACCTGCAGGTGAGGGATACAGCATTACATGTCTGTGTGTTCACAGGTGCATACATTTGTCCCCTATGTATTGTGTCCAACATACCCACCCATACTGTTCTGTGCATGTCTGAACAGTGCTATCATTTGCCACAGCCTTGTTCAGTCATCGTGTGTACATTGCACCAGTGGCATGCCATATTGGTTCATAGGTGTTTCCACAGTGGTGCTCGTGTCTGCCATGCAGCTCATGGACACACACAGGTGTCACACATCCAGCTATGTGTGTGCAGTTGTTGCATGCATTGTTATGCAGTCGTGTTGCCCCACTGTGCATTGTGCCCCTTCACATGCATGTGGTTGTGTGAGCCATGATGCCCTCCACTGCCATTTGCACAGCCCACCATGTTGTGTGTCCACCAGTGTGATGCAACTAACACCCATGCACACATATGTGATGTTGTGGCTGGTGGGGCCTGTCCCATGCTCCTTGTATCTCTTACTACACATGGCATCCCATCCTTGCACACCTTGCACTGTATTCTGCAGCCTATACAGGTCTAAATTGGTGTCCCCCTGTATTGTGCTCAGTCTCAGGTGTGCTGCCACCAGCTGTTCAGGGCTGGTCAGGGTCAGCAGCTGTGTTGGTCCTCCACCTGTGCTACTGGTACACTGCCTGTTGTGTGTCAGTTTCTCTTTGCTACTGTGCTTAACATTGTAGAGCTTCTGCAGTGCCCATATACTGCATCCCACAGGCTCCACAGTATTCACATGGGTGGCTACCTCCTCCCACGCCAGTCTCCACCTGTCCCTCATATTCTTGTCACCACCCCAGGACAGCAGCAGTGTACATTGTTCCTCCACAAGTACCTGTGTTTCTGATCTGGTAAAGTTCTGTTTCCTGCTGTGGGCAGGTGGCTGGCGGGACTGTGCCCATCTTTCTACATCCCCTGTGTTGACCTCTGCCACTCCTGCTCCGCTTTCCACATCTGACACACTGCTAACATCTGAAGACCTTCTCCTGGCTTGCCCTGCTCCACTGCCACCACCTGCCACCTGTGAATCCCTGTCCTGGCTTCCCCTTGACCTCACACGCTCCATTCCCACTCTGACCTGTGCTGTGTGTCTAGTCCTGCTGCCTGCTGCATGAGCATCTCCACCATATTCTTCTGTAGTACTGTCCTCCTGTGCCCTCTGTGGCCTGCGCTCTGTGGGTGCCCTTTGGGCATCCAGCTATGTTCTCTATCTCCTGGATGCTGAATGGCCAGCTCCGGCATCATCTTCTGTGGCTGCAGCATCCTGTGCCCTCTGTGCCGTGCACTCTGTGGGACCCCTATCTGGGATGGCCCATCTTCTCTGTGTGGCAACTGGGGGGGGGGTCTGCTTCATTGTCCACATCTCTGGCTGCAGCATTGTCATCCCTCTGTGCCCTGCAGTCTGTGGTAACCCTACCTGGCACCACATGTCTCCTCTGTCTGGCGGTTAGAGGGTCAGCCTCACTGTCCCCATCTGTGCCTGCAGCTTCCTGTGCCCTCTGTGCACTGCTCTCAGCTTGTGCCATTTCCAATGCCCTGTGCCCTTTGTGTCTCCTACCCACTGTCTGGGCAGTACTACGATGTCCATTATTGGTATCATGCTCCTGTGTGGGTTGTGCACTGTGGTCTGCATCGACCACATGTGCCCCCAGTCGACCTTGTCTATCAAGCACCTTAGTGGGATTGTACCCCATCTCTATCCCACTGTCTTCCTCCACTCTCCTTCTCCTGCCACCCTCTGTGGCCCTGGAATCCTTTCCTCCCTTGCTCCAGCCCTTTGCTGCATGGCTTCCACCCTGCTGTGACATTCTTGAAGACCAGCTTCCTGGCTGATGCAGCCAATGGCCGTCATAGCCCCATGCATCATTCTTATGGGGCATTCTGCCAGCTGCATCCTTGTGTGGGACTTTGCTATTTTATTGCCGCTTCTTGGAAATTCTGATACAGGTGCATTTGATGTGTTCTTTGACACAAGCTTCACCTTTGCCGCACGCAATTACATTTCCAGCCTTGGATAGAAAATCCTGCCTGGTGAGGCAAGAACCATTAATAGTTTCAACCACAGCTGGGACCAAATAAAAGGCTTTAGCAAGGGGTGGTGGTGAGAGCAATAACCCTGACTAGACATTAGGTTCGAGGGTAGGATATGGTAAAACAGGGCAGACTGGATGGACTAATGGTCTTTTTTCTGCCGATATTTTTGATGCTTCACCAACTGGAACTGCAGGCTTTCCTAGAGTTCAGCAGGTAGTAGTAGGCTCTGCTTTAAATGAAGCCTGGTGTCTAAATGACTTGGAGACTGGATTACTACCTAGCCACTAGAAACATTGCTCCTTCAGATGAGAGTTTTTATACATTGTTGGAGTGGCATGGGAAACAAGTGCTGTGCCTGCCTGCTCTATACCTTATCGCTGGACAGAAGATCTCAGCCTGCATTGCTTTAATTTCTTCACTTTTTTTGCCAACACTAAATGAGCACTACACTGCCTGCCCGTGCTTTATGCAGCCTGTGACTAAACAGTATCTTTCATCCCCATTTCTGTCAGTTCTTTCCTTTGTATGTGCATACATAATGGGCTCTACATTCTGATCTGAGTTTCCCTGTGTTCACTCCAAGCTGAGGCTCACCTTCGTCGTCCTTGCATATAATGTGGTAACATCTGCACAACAGGTAGAACAACCAAGAACAGAAATATAGTTGGTTAGAAAACTCATAGAGACTTCTTTCTCTCTTAACTTCTTGCCTGTTCAGAATCCACAGCAGCATTCCCACATTAGAAAACTTGTCATAATCTAATAATCATCTTCTTCTGATCCTCATGGGTGGCAGTATGTGTGTGTGTGTGTGTGTGTGTGTGTTTGTGTTTGTGTTTTGAAGGGGGGTGAATTGTTCGGGCCACAGTCAAAGTTATGCAGCACTTCAGCCTTGGTGACTGTGATATAATTGCCTTCTTGAATATACTTATGTCAGCCTACCTGGCTTTTTATAATCCGGAATAATCTACAAATATTCAAGAACAATCCATGATTTATTTGCAAATATTCCTATGAGTATCAAAGCAAACAGGGTCATAATTTGCTAATTTTAAAATTTTGATAGATGCATGAAAGCCCAAATAACTACAGTGTAGACTGCAAATTAATATAAAGGAGTTATCAAAAATATACTCTTTGTTGCCTGGATTCCCTCTGCAAATTAAGTACAATAAGTTTGAAGCAGTATGCCTAATATCTGCAGAATTTCAAGTAGCCTCGTTTATTTTATTTTTTTAATGAATGCTGCTTACTGCAGCCAAGAGGGTCACTCTTGATAGGCCTGTTACACTTGAGGAGGACAGAGCTTATTTACACTGCTGATTTTTTATTAACATTCTAAACCAATACATATGCATTCAACCATAATCATTTTAAAAAATATAGTGTATTTAGTTTTTCAAAGTACAAAATCAATTTGCAAAGAGGAGGCCTGATTTAACCCCTGCTTTCCAAAGAAAGACAATGTACTAGTAGACTGCTTGAACAGAATCAGTCAGGAAAATCAAAACTGGGCCCTTAACCAGCAGGTCCTGGCATCAGTGTCCAGAAGGTGGGGTACACTAATAATAGATCTGTTTGCCTCACAGTTTGGAGAGCATAAAAAAAAATCTCATCTCAGTTACTCTTTTTGTTACTGAAATGTGAAACTGGAGAGCTAGGTTTGAATCCCATCATCACCAACTACTTACTGCAATAGTTTAGTATAGTATGATGACCTTCAGCAGCCCACTTTAACTTTCTGCTTAACAACATTACTATAATCTGAAACTTGTATGGGCACTGAAATATGGAAACATAGAACATTAGGACAGAAAAAGGCACACTGACCTCCAGGAATAAATACTGGCTTGCTCCTGCTAGGCTCTTCCTGGGACCTTTTCTACTCAAAACAAACAAACAGATAAGGCAACGCAACAAACACAAAATATATGAGCACTGCAAATCAGAACTTTGTGATTTGTTCTGAGGCAAAGTAAACAGCAGCATAATCTGCATCATACCCCATACCGAGGATTCCCCTATATACAGTTGCTCTACAACTGCTTAACTACATGTAAAATCTCTGCAGTAAATTATGTGTTTAGATACTGAAAACATTAAAAAGTTAAAAGCTAGAGCCTATCTTAAAAAATAGATACTGTAATCACACATTTTTGTAGGATTCTACCTCATCTTGCACATGCATAGCAATCTGCCAGTTTATTTATTTATTTAGTTTTTGTTAACCGGGTAGGTGCACTAGCCATAAAATGACTATTTTCAGGCATGACCCAAGAGAGTACAGCAAAAAGAGAACAGTTGAACAACAGCAACATGGGTACAATAATACAAATAGAGGAACAGTACAGCAGTGCTACAAAAATACAATGGGTAGAAACAACAAAAAATAATGGCAAGCATTATACAGATAATGGCAGTAAGATATATAATAAGTGCAGAAACCATGGTCCCAACCTGTGGAGTGAAAGGAATAATAAGACAGTAAGGTTATATAGAGAGAAATGTGAGGAATGTTCAAACATAACAAGAAAGACTGACAGAAGGAAGGTCAGGGGTGGTAATTGGCAAAACAACAGTGGATGGTCAGCAACAAGGTTCGAGAAGGAAGAGAGCTAGTAGTCAAGAAGTTATTTACAAAGAGAAGGAAAAATATGGGGAAGGGAAGAGGAGACAGTCTTGGGGCTGGATTAGAGCAGGGGTGACATTACTGGTAAGTCTCAGGAGATTCAGATTGGGTTGGGTCAAAGCATGTACAAGCATCAGCTAAGGATAGATAACGACAATATTCACTTTTAAATCCAAAGTGAGACTGGGACAGCCAGAGGTTGAGTGGAAGAGCATTCCATAGCCTGGTAGCAGAGAATTGGAAGGCCCCTGTGCCTTTAGTCATCCTACATCTCAGAACATAGAGCAAGGATTTGTCAGCTGATCGCAGGCCATGGGAGGATGGTTGAGGGACCAGCAACACCGTCAGCTGGGATGTTTTTTTTCCCAGATAATCGAGTCCATTAGTGATCCAAGGTAGTATTGTCTACTGGCAGAGGGTGAGAGCAATTCAGATCCTTATAAAGAAGGCAGTGATGTTTGAGTCGAGGCGACGAAGAGGCAAATCGGCATATATTGTTAAAAGTTATGTCCCATTTTAGTAGGGAGGTTTTATAGGCAGAGGTAAGAATAGAGGTACCATAAGTAAGGGTTGGGAGAAGAATACCTCGGGCAATTGCTAATTTGGCTGAGGGTGTAAGCATGTGGCTCGTTTTGTAAGCTACTCCTAGCTTCGAGTTTACAGCTTGGCATGAGGACTGAATGTGAAGATTAAAATCCAGGGACTGGTCCAGAAGAATCCCAAGGTACTTGAAGGAAGTAACATTTTCAAGTGGAAATCCTCCTGGGTGAAGAACCTCCAGCAAACTAGAACAGGTCTTAATCTTTGGTGCAGAACCTAGGAGCATGACTTTCGTTTTCTTTTCATTTAGTAAAAGCTTATGGTCTAGTAGCCAGTCTAAGACCTTATTGAAGTCTGAAGTAAGTGATGTGTTTATGCAGGCAATACTAGAAGAACTAGTGTAGATGATCAAGTCATCAAGCGTAGAGAATAAGCTGAGCAGGATTCAGGACCTCAGCTGCATTGTTGATAAAAATTAAAGAACAGAAAGGGCCCAAGAAAGAACCCTGGGGACCCCAAGGTTGATAATGAAGACGTGTTGGACAGGGAGGAGTTAAATTTGACAGCTTGCGACCTGTTTGACAGATAGCTACAGAACCAGTCCACAACAGGGGTAGAGAAATGGAATTTATGGAGAGTGGAGAGAAGCAGGGGATGGTCTAAAAGGTCAAAAGCCTTAGTGAGGTCAACGAAGATGGCACCTGTGAGTTTTCCAGAGTCCATGTTGGACAGAATATCAGTAGTTAGTTGAAGAAGAGCCATGGTGGTGCTATGACCTTTTCTGAAACCATGCTGAGAGTGTCTGAGAGGAGATTGTAGCATGTAAGGTAGTCAATGGTCTGTGATGCAACTATTTTCTCTAGGATCTTGTTAAGGACAGAGAGAATTGCTATAGGTCTGTAACTGGCCATGTCCTTTGGGTCACCTTTTTTAAAGACAGGCGTTACTCTTGCAGATTTCCATAGGTCTAGCACAGTGCTATGGATAAGGGATAAAGTGTAGATTATGGCAATCGGAGAGGCAATGAGTGGAGCAGCCAGCTTAAGAAGATGAGGTTCCAGTGAGTCAGAACCATAGCTGGTATTGGCAGATATGGATCTCAGTAATTTCAGAACTTCCGCTCTTGATATAGCCTTGAAATGGAATGGTGGCGCCGGAGGAGCATCATACGATAAGGCAGTATGGTTGTCTGATGGTAGTATGGTAGGTAGATTGGAGTGCGATCCACTAGGTTGTAAAGCCAAGGTATAGTATGAAAGATCAGAGAAAAGATTGTTAAAACTGTTTGAGATGGTCCTAGGGTCATTACAACGTGCCCAATTTATGATAATTTCATCAGGAGTTACCGAATGCGAGGTACCGAGAAATGTTTTGACATGGGTCCAGAATTTCCTTGGGTCGCAGGCTGAGTTTTGTAGAAGGTCCTTGCAGTATTTGCTTTTAGCAACTCTAACTTGTCTCTTACAACTGTTCCTTAGTTCACGATAGACAATAAGATCTGACTGTAGGCCAGTTTGTTTGTAGTTAATCCAAAAGCCGTCTCTTCTGGCGTAGATTAGCAAGGAGGTCTTTATGCAGCCACCTCATCTGTTTTCCTCTGACCCTCCTAGTAGTCTTGGGGTCATGTTTATATTGAATGGTAAGAAATTCATTTGTGAATATCTGTAGAGCAACCTCCACATCCTTTGTTTGATAGATACCTACCCAGTCGATATTGGAGACATCATAGAGAAATACATCCTGGTCAATATGAGCTAGATTTGTAAACGTGATTAGTCTTGATGGAGGAGATGGAGGTGCAACCATAGATAGGATACAAAAAGTGGGTGAGTGGTCTGTTAGTGCATCTGCAAGGATTCCTGCTTTTAACACATATTCCATATGGTTAACCATCACCCAGTCTAGGAGTGTACCCGTTTGATGGGATGACGTGGCTCTAGTTGCTTCAGAGATCAACTGGTGAAAATTATAACTAAGCGTGAGTGATTGCAAGGTTATCTGAGCTGACCCTAACCAACTGAGGTTAAGGTCACCTAGGATGACAGCCTCATTATGATTTACAGTCTGGGAGGTTTACTTGCTGAGTGATGCAGGCTTATTCTTTATCTCACAGCAGACCTTGTAACTCCCTCCTTTTAACTGACAATGCCTTTACATTCATTTATGTCTCTGATAGTAACTCTGCTGATTTGGGGTAACAAAAGCCAGGCAAAAAAAGTACATGCTTGAGTATGCTATTTAATTATGTTTTCACTCTCCCTGCATGATTTCCAGAAGCAGGGTTGGAATTGCAGGGACAGAGAACACACACTTTCTTGACAAAAAAAAAAAGTATTTTTTTACTGCCTGCTAGCATTCCAACATATTTTGCTAATTACTGAGGATAGTCAGAGGTGACAGAACTCAGCTAAGGTGCTTTCCAGCCCAATTTAACCCCTGCTTGGAAGAGTCACGTGATGCAGTTCACTGCGTAACCATGCTCTGGTCACGCTCCATCCACCCAACAAAAAAGAAACTATTTAATTGCTTCAAACTTTAAAAAATACACACAAAAACTCTAAGAATCAGTACCTGAAATCCAGGTGTACACAGCAGCACGAAGATATGGAGGCAGAAATGTGGCTGGTGGCCCCCAAGCATACACCGCTGACAACCCTGGAGAAAGCACCCAAGAAACCCTGGGCGCATCAGACAACTGCAGGCCACACTACGACTTTGAGCACTCCTACTACCAGAGCAGCAGAAGCAACGCCACTCACTCTGGAAAGATTTCTGCTAGAATTCCAACCCTTTAGGGAGGAGATAAGATCCCTGGCTTCTGAAGTAAAAATGATGGCAGAAGTGGACGTCTCCAAGCACTCTTCTGATAATGAAGTGAAGATAATCTCATTAGAAAAGTGGACGGACAAGCTGGAACCACAAATAATAGGGAACAGGCAACAAATAAAAAGACTGGAGGCCAAGGCTGAAGACTTGGAGGGGCACAGCAGAAGGAATAACATAGTGGTAATTGGCCTCCCAGAATGAAAGGAAGGGACTGACATCATAACCTTTGCACAAAAGCTGGTAGTAAAGTTAGTAGGGCCTTCTCCTTTCAGAGCCAATTATATCATCGAGAGGACCCACAGAGTGCTTCGACCCATGTCCCCTCCTGGATCAGCTCCCAGACCTCTCATTTTCTGTTTTTTGAACTTTCAGGAAAAACAACATGTACTAAGTAAACTGAGAGAGATACAAGATGTGCTTTGGGAACAGAAGAAGATTTGGATGACTCAGGACCTCCCGACCACAGTCCGTCAACAACGCACTCTATTTCATCCAATTGTTTCTAAATGTATAGCAGCAGGGACAACATTTTGGATTGCCTACCCAGCCAGATTGCAAGTTTGGATTGATGGGATCTGATCCACATTCAAGGATGTGGATACAGCCATGGAAGCACTACAAAAGGCAAAATCTGCACTGTTTAATGATCGTTGAGGGTGCCTAGCGAGTCGGAAGGCATTTCATCTTTTTAAGAGGTTTAACTTTCATTGAAGTTACCAGAATGTTAAAATACTTTGGCTCCTCTAGTTGAAAATGTGGGGTTGGAATCCTTGCTTAGTTTGCAGCCCACGAGGATGTCCATACGGGGGTGAATGCTTGTCTGGAAACTCTGTGACAGTGGGGCCCTCTTGGCAGACAAAGTAATCACTTGTAAGTTCGGAAAAATTTGGTACTTTGAAGCAATGAGAGGAAGCTTTAATTTAACTGTATGGCCTGATTTAAGTCCTCCAAGGATTTTATTTAGTTAACACTTTGAACTCTCTACAGTGTGGAATTGGACATGGGGATGGTATGTCTCATCCTTCCATGGAGCTGGACAGTTTAATTACTAAGGCCCTCCCCAAGTTTGTGACCTGTGCTTAATGTCGAAGCTGCAACAAGCTAAGGGGCCCTTTTCTTTTAGATCTATTGATAATCTCGGAGAGTTGGCTTACCGGGCTGTAGTTGTTATGTGCAGCCTTGCTCCCTGGACACTGTGAACTTAAAATTTGTGTATTGATCTGGGCCACCCATTCGGTAGTCTGCACAATGCTTGGGCCATGTGAGAGATTTCTTTTGGATGAGAGGAATGGACAACTAACAAGTGAAATGTGGACGGGGGAAGAATTCTCCTTTTCCTCCCATTAATCTTTAAGTTCTGAAGTTGTGGATATTGAATAGTTAAATATGTACAGGGAAGTACTTAAGATCAGAAGTTGGGTGGATGGGGGAAGGGTTGGCATTCGGGAGACTGAACGTCACTGGCCGAAGTAAGTTATTTGTGGGGGTAGCTCAAGGTTTATTTATATGGCTAATAGTTTTGACATGGTTCAGTTATGGGGAAAGGAATATTACTCAAATGCTCACAAATATGATGTGTGAGATACTGGGGATAACAAGGGAAATGTGGGGTAGATATATTGTTTATGGCATTGAGGGATTTAAAGGGGATATTGGGGACAAAAAGAGGATACCATGGTGCCTAAAGTAACTAGGGTTGGGACCAATATCAGGGGCATGTGAATGGAATGCTCCAAGGCAGACATGTATAAATATTCACTATGGCAAATCCAACTAATGTAATTTTGTGGAATGTTAAGGGGGTGAAGCAACAGGTGAAAAGATTTAAAATACTAAAACACTTGAAAAACATCAATGGGGACATCACCATGCTTCAAGACACCCACCTACTAGAAAAGGAAGAAAACTTATTCAGGTGGCAGCATGTGGGGCAGGTTTTTACAGCCAGAAATAGCACAGCCAGCAAAGGGGTGGCAATTCTGCTGGCTCACTCTACTTTGTATGCGATCAGTGTATTAGAGACCAACAAGGGTACTGCATCTTAGTCAGAGGCAACCTTTTAAATACTGAGCTAATCTTAGGAAGCATCTATGGACCCAATTCAGATTCACCCTCCTCTTTTACAGAAATCCTAACACTACTATTGTCCTTCCTATCCTTACCATCATATTAAGAGAGAACTGGAATCTCCCGTTTGATTCAACCTTGGACAAATCAGAGTTTGGGGGGACTCTCACCTGCACAGAGGGCAGTTTGTGAGGTAGTAGACCACAAAAGCCTATGCAACCCCTGAAGAGCGCTATATAGTTCGGCTAGAGAATATACATTTCACTCCCCTGTACATGAGTCGGCCTCCAGGATCAATTACTTCCTTATAAGTCTGTCACTTTTGGGGGGGCTTTTGGACAGTGGTATGGACCCCGGGGTTGGGTCAGACCACTTGGTGGCTAGTTGTCATCTCTTTCTCTCCGATCCTCAACCCCCTGATAAAATTTGGAAGTTAAATAATCAGATCTTGAAAGACACTGAGGCCATAAAACACATCAAAGGGAGCTTAGAGGAGTACAAGAAGGATAACTGGGGATCGATGGATAGAGCGGATATGGAATGGGTGGCTCTTAAATGTTACATTAGAGGGAATTTTATTAAAATTACAACAGCCAGAAAGAAGAAAAGGGAGGAAGAAGCTAAATATTTACTATCTCAGATCAGGTCCATTGAGAAGCACCTCTTGAGCAGGACAAGTGATCGAGAGAGGGAATCTCTCATAAAACTCAGGAACCAGTATGGAGTTACTCAGGGAGAAAGCAGAGTGGGCCATACTGAAAACCAGGGCCAAATACACCGAACAGGGTGAGAAGACTGGACGTCTTTAAGCCCTCAGACTGAAGAAGCAAGAAGCTTCGAGGTTTATCATAGCAATTCACTCAGAAGCAGATGGCTCCCTTAAGGTTAAACCCAGGGATATCTCTAAAGAATTTGAGGATTACTATAGGAGATTATATACCAAAATGCCTAACAGGCCTCCACAAGACAGTGTAGATAATTACTTAGCCCAAATTCCTCTCCCCACTCTATCTACCCCTCAGTTAGAGAGGTTATTAGCCCCTTTCACCGAATCAGATATCCTTAAGGTAATAAAGGACCTTCCCTTGGACAAGGCACCCGGCCCTGATGGGTTTTCCCCTAATTTCTACAAAGTGTTTGCAAACCAACTAGTCCCATGATTATCAGCTTTGTTTAAACAAATATTGGAGTCTAAGCATGCTGATCAACATCTACTAGAAGCCATGATAATAGTATTTCCAAAACCATGGAGAAACCGAGGGGGGTAACAAACTACAGATTTATGTTGCTTCTTAACTACAACATTAAAGTCCTATCTAAACTGATAGCGGAGAGGGTGGACAAGGTTTTACCATACCTCATTGGACCTGATCAAGTCAGATTCATGAAGAGAAGGTCCTCCGTGGACCATCTCCGTAGACTAGCCCACGTGTTCCTCAATCCATGGTGCTGGTTTCCTTGGATGCAGAGAAATCTTTCAATAGGGTAGATTGGCAATTTTTGTTTAGATCCCTAAATAGATTTAGGTTTCCAGCCAAGTTTTTTTGCATGGATTAGATCCCTATATTCTAATCCAACAGCATGCATCTATTGCAATGGGTTTTCTCTCCCTGCTTTTCACTACAAGCTGGAATGAGGCAAGGATGCCCTATGCCCCCATTACTATTTAATCTTTATTTGAAACCCCTCATTATCTCCCTCAAAAACTCCCCAGTGGTCAATGGGACGCCTCTCGGTAAATGGGAGGAGAAGATATCTGCTTATGTAGACGATATACTGCTGCACCTATCCTGACCTAGTGAATCTATTCCAGTGGTATTGAACATAATTAAGGAGTATAGTGCCCTATCCAACTACAAACTAAATTCAGATAAAACATTGGTTTTCGGTTTTTCCTTTAAATTCCAGAACAAACAAGCATGGAATCTTGAAAATGGGGCTTAACTGGACCCCAAAATCAGTAAAATATTTAGGCATACAATTGGCTAGAAGCGACTCCCAAATGAAAAAAATTAAACCTAGACACATTACTTAATACGGTACAACAGGACCTGAATCATTGGAGAATCCTTCCGTTAATCTTATGGGGGTGTATTAATATAATAAAGATGAACAGTCTCCCTCAGATCTTTTATCCCATTTATCTTATGAATCAATGGCTGCCAAAGACCTGGTTCAAGAAAGTTCATTCATGTATAACAAATTTCATATGGTTGGAGAAGACACCGAGGAGAGCGTATCACAAACTGGCAGCTCCTAAATGCCTGGGTGGCCTGAAATTGCCTCACTTCGGTCTTTATCACTGGGCTAGCCAGGCAAGTAAATATTTGAGGTGGTCCACACTGAAAGAGGATTTGGAGACCACTCCTTATGTTCCAAACTGGCTCAGATAGAAAAAGACATGATAGAGGCAAATGGGATCTCCCCGGCAACACTACCGTACTCTAATTTGGGAGAGCTCCCACCCAGTTTGCATAGAACAGTAATTGGTATCTCAGTGCGTACACATTCCCAATTGCATTCTACACTGAATTACAAAAAATTAGGAATCCTAATTTTAAAATCAAGGGGAAGATGATTCCTAGTAACTGGATCCCTCAATTAGAAGAGGTTAAGGTTGAGGAGCTGGACAAAAATGAGGTGAACTGGCTATCATCAACTGAAATCCTAGCCAAATTCAGTATAGAGTGTAAAATAGCTTTCAGAGTGTACCAATTTAGGAATATGCGTGTTCAATATTTTAAGCACTCGGTTACACCCCCTACATTTTAGGAAACCTCTGACAGACCTTTTCGGTTTGGCTGCTGCTCTACATGTTGTCTCCAACATCTACGTCAACCTGTATGGGAAGACTTTTCCGCAGGTGGAAGGGATCCCAAGATATTGGTCTGCTCTTTACCCACAAACTCTACCCAACTGGGAGAAAATCTGGGAGGGTTGCCACCGATACATCACCCAGGACAGACTATGACTCATGCAACTCCAAATTCTCAATGACATGTACATGACACTATATAAACTATACAAAATGGGTAAGGCATGTGCCCCCTTGTGTAACCACTGTAAGGAGGAAACAGGTACTTTGCAGCATATGTTCTGGGAGTGCAACAAAGTTGCCCCCTATGGGAAACCATCCAAACTAAAGTAGACCCTTTATTGGGTCTCTAGGACTACTTCACTCCCGAAGTTTGCCTGGTGGGTGATTTTAGTGGGTTTTCTGTGATGGAACGAAGGTATCATATCACCATGATAGCTCTCTCAGTGAAGAAACTAGTACTCTGACACTGGATGGACTCAGAACCTATCTCTTGTCTAGAATGGGTGCAGGAGTTACTCTTTAATCTTCATACAGAGAAGATGCTAACCAGCCTCTACAACCGCACCCATAAATACAGGTGGATTTGGGAAAAACTCCATGTCCTATACTTGCTATAATGTCCATAGATTTATTGTATCTTGAACAGCCCTAGCAACTTTATCTTGGCCTCAGGATGAACAATTTGCACTATGAAGGTGGGGGAGCGTATAGGGGAGGAGAGTTGGGAAGCGGGTTGGGGGTTGAGGGGATACATGTTATGTCATTGTATGTCTGCCCGAATTGTATTTGTAAAATCAATAAAAATGTAAATAAAAAAAAAAAAAATAACTGCTACTCTTATGGTTATGAGTGCATTCTCGAGTTCTTGGGTTGAGAGAACTGCAGTGCAAAGCTAAACAGTTCTGGCAAACAATGGACATAAGAAGAAACTTTTATAGCCTTAAGAGACACAGGAACTGTACATATAATTACAAAATAATTCACTTTCTGGTGTGGTCATTTTAGTAAGCTTTCATTAATACTTTTATTACCATTTATTATAGTAGTTATTGTTTCAGCTATTACTTTGTATTTTATTTTCATTTAAACTTCAGACTTCCATAAATTTATATAAGGAAAGACCAACAAAGTAAGTATGTATGCAAACAATAATTACTGACATTCATTTTTTTATCTTTTATGTCCTCCTTATGAGTTGAATATGTATGCAATAATACACTTTAGGGTGTTGGCAGTTGTACAATAGCTGCTCACCCTAGGCATGTAGTAAAGCATGATGCCACAAGCCGAGTGCCTTCCACCCATGGAAGTGTGATTGTGGCACAGCTACCAACACCCTGAAGTGTCTCATTGCATTTGAAAATTGGTAATTAAGTAAATACCAAATAGTTGCACAGTTTGGGGCAATTTAAAAAATATAAATGTATACATCTAATGTAATATAGTGCCTCCATAATTGGATGCCACTAGAGGGAGCTGGCAGGTTTACTATTAGTGTACTAGTTAATTGCAGGAAACAGTGACTGCTATTTAAAGCATAACATTCAAAAGGATTGTTCATACACTGATCTTATCTGTATTGTGCCCAGCTGAGCAGTACTTGCTTTTAGTTATTAGTAGTGGTCTCGCCATGCATAGCTATGGACCAGTCTGGTTGCAGCATGCTCCCTGATCATTTTATAAATAATCTATTCTTAACTTACAGCTACTGAAACTTCTAGGAAAGTGTTTGTTGCATTCCAGTTTTATTTGTTCCAGTACATCTGTAATATCCAAAGAATCTGAGATGCAGATGCAATTCTAAGCTACTGTAAGCCTTTCAAAAATCTGAAAGGCTATCCTGCATAATAGAAATTACAACTTTTTTTTATTTATTTAGAAAAGTTTTAGCAGGAAAGACAACATGAACTGTGAACAGCTTGTTTCCAGAAGCGTCCTGGGGAGAGAGGGTTACATATAGGGGAGCAGCAAAAAAAAAAAAAAAATCAACACTAAAGAACATAGTACGAGTCAAAATACATCCAGTACAATAATGACAGTTCATTACATACATTGTAATAATGGACAGGTGTGAACAAAGCTATTTGGACATAGCATATGGATTAAACATAATATAACAATTTCAGCATACATACAAGCAAGGCACCTAGGTGAAATACTTTGAGGAGCATAGAATCTAAGTGGTCGAGGATTATACAAGTACACAGAAAATTTGCAGTGAAGAACACATGCTAGGATACAGGGGAAGTGGGAACTAAGTGCTATATTGGAATGAGAGGGAAGGTATATAAGCAGTGTGGAAAGGGGGGAGGGAGAATGGGAAAGGTAGCCAGGAGCTTCAGGATGCTGGGAACCCTGCAAGGGGATGAGGCGCTGGTAGGATGAATGGGGGGAGGGAAGTATAGGGGAAGATGTGGCAGTGGAGAGAGGGAGACAGAGGGTAGGAGGAGGAGGAGACAGAAAACTAGGACCCTTCTCCTCTTCAGGATGTTGAGAACCCTGCAAGGGGATGGGGAACTGGAATGATGAAGAAGGTGGGAGGGAGGAGAAAACAAAAAGCCAGATTCCCCTACAGGGAGCAGGAAACCCTGCAAAGGGACAGGAGGGAAATAGAGGGAATTGGTAGAAGAGCAGGAGAGAGGAGCAAAGGTTGGCAAGGGCAGAGAAAAGAGGGGGCTAGTAGGCATGGGGAGGCTGGCCCAGGGAGGGCAAAGAGAAAGCAAAGAGGTAGTAGGGGGAGGTTAAAAAAAGAAGAAAGGGAGTAAATTGGTGGTTGATTGCTGAGTTAATTGTGGGGTTAATTGCAGTTGCAGCTATGAACAGTGTGATTGCAGAGGAGGAGCATAACGTAACGCCGAGATTCGGCAGAGCTAATTTTGAGTGGGAGAGAGTTCCAGGTGCTAGGCAAATTGTATGAGAAGGTGGCACGACCAGCTGATGTATGCCAAGGAGGGAGGGAGGGCAAGAGTTCTGTGAGTGGAAGAACGAAGGGAATAGCAGGAGGGAAGAGGGACCGACAGTAGCTAGGACAAGTAAGTTGGCAGGGAGCTGATCCAATATTTACCAACTAGATTAGCGGTGTGAGAAAGGTGTTTGGCAGAGAGGGAAGGGAAGGAGAGCAAGGTATAGAGATTGCAGTGGTGAGTGAGAGGAAGGCAACCAAGTACATAATGGCAGAAGGAATTAAAGAGTGTGTCCAGTCTGGAAAGGGTGGTCTTAAGGGCAGAATTGTAGACAATGTCTCCAAGGTTGAAGACAGGGGGAATCATGTTTTGGACAATTTCACACTTAGCTTGCATGAGTAGGCAGCTGTAGTGTCTGTACAGGGCACCAAGCTTGGGGAGGAGATTTTTGTGTATGGCATCAACGTATAGCCCAAAGTCTAGAGTTTTGTCTAGCTACAGCCCAAGGTACTTAAATGAGGGGATGTCGTCCAGTTTAGAACAAAGTATGAAAGGCAGGGGTGAAGTCTGATCTGGACAGCTTTTGTCTGGAGCCAAAGGTCATAGTGACTGTTTTTTTTTGACATTCAGAGAGAGTTGGTTAGCATTAAACCAGTGCTGGAGATTGCTGAAGTCCAGTTCAACTAACACCTTTCTGCAGAACTCTTGCTTCCAAAGATACAGGAGCAAAAATGTGTCCCTGATCTCTACAGCTGCAGCCATACCCAAGAGAACACCTTCATTCTCCACTATTTCATCTGACCCAACCATGTCCTCATCTAAGTACTATCATGCCACAAGGTGGCACTGATGATGGGTGGATGATAATGATGATGAACTGTGACAACAGAGTGAGAGAAAAATAATCCTGATCAGAAAATAATTTTTTATACAACATCAGTAGAGTTAAAAAATGCAAGATAGAAAGTGATGTCTTACACCCAGCTCACAAGTTATCATGTTATGTTATGAGCTGGGTATGTCACAAATGATATCATTCTGTGTTGGGTAAATCACACTGGAATACTGAACCAATCAGAATGCATTTTTGCCATGCCAATGACATCACAATAGCCAAGTGCAGTACTGCCAGCAGTTGAAGGCAAAGCCAAACAGGTAAATATTCATGCAGACTGGAGATTCAAAAGCTAGAACTAGTAAACTAATATTGTATAAATCAAATGTACAGTACAGTTGTCTGACTCAAAATATGCAATTTATCATCACTTGTGAAAGAACAGGACTTTCATAACTCATTTATGGCTCCGCCACTTGTGAGTTATGGCCTTGCCAACTCACATGTGAAGATAAATTGCGTATTTTAGTCAGCCTATTGCATATTCCCTATTTATCTCCATGGGGAGATCATTCACACTGAAACAGCTTTAATTCGGTGATAACAGCTGGCACCACTCATAGGACAGTCACAGTGGCAATAAGAGCTCTGAAGTTTTATAACTTTTCAGAAAAAGTTTATTTCACTGAAGACATCTTGCACTGAAAAGACAGCCTTCAGTCAGTTAATATAATTACAATTAGTTGTTAACTAAGAGTAAAGCCAGTAAACCACTCATAATTATGATTTTTTTATGTTTGTTTTAGACTTTTTTAATTCTGTCTTAGACTGTGCTGCTTCACTGACTCTGTTATTTGCTGTATGTAGCTGCCTGCCTGCTACAATGCCCTGCCAGGTGTTTTGTCCCTCCCAAAAAATATTTTTTTTTAAATAAATGACTGTTTCATGATTACAGATATCCAGGTGGAATGTCAGCGGGGATCCAGTGACCAGCACATAGTATGGTTTCACATAGGGACAGACACAGTCTAGTCACACTAAGGCAAAGGTCTTAGATTTTAGAAGGGAATATTTTGCTAAAATGGGGAGGTGTATCAGAGAAGCTCTGGCAAGGAGGGAGATAGGAGGGAGAGTTGAAGAGCAGTGGGAACAACTGAAGGGAGCCTTAGAGGAGGTGACAAACCAATGCATCAAAAAGGTAAACAAAGGAAACAGAAGGAGGACTCCACTATGGTTCTCAAGAGAGGTGGCAGTCTAAGTAAGGGCCAAAAGGGCAGGTTTCAGGAAATATAAGGGGACTCAAAGAGAGGAAGACAGGGAGGTGTACCTAAAGAATCTAAGGGAAGTGGGAAAGACTGTAAGGAGTGCAACGGTGCAGACTGAGGAAAGATTAGCGCAGATGGTGAAGAAAGGGGACAAGACATTTTTTAGGTACATCAGTGAAAGAAGGAAAACCAGGAGTGGGGATTGTAAGACTCAAAGGGGATGCAGGCGAATGTAAAGAGGGAGACCTGGAGAAGGTAGAAATACTGAACAAATACTTCTGTTTAGTATTCACTGAAGAGGGGGAGGGTCAGGGACCACCGCTGGGTAACAGACACACTGGGGTTAACACAAGTCCATTCACAGAGGACAGAGTCCTGGAGGAGCTCACAAAAATAAGGGTGGACAAAGCAATGGGGCCAGATGGCATATTCCCAAGGATATTAAGGGAGCTGCAAGGGGAGCTAGCGTGCATCTGGCAGCCATGTTCACTGAGTCACTCAGCACAGAGGTGGTTCCAGAGGACTGAAAGAGGGCACATGTAATCCCTCTACACCAAAGTGGTAGTAGAGAAGAAGCAGGGAACTATAGGCTGGTCAGCCTCACCTCAGTAGTGGGGAAGATCATTGATGCATTGCTGAAAGAAAGAATAGTGGCACACTTGCAATCCATCAGTGCCCAGGATCTGAGACAGCATAGATTCACAGCACAAAGGTCATGCCAGATGAATCTGATAGATTTTTTTGACTGGGTGATGAAGGAAGAAAATCAGAGGGGGCAGTGGATGTCGCCTACTTCAGTTTCAACAAGGCCTTGGACACCATCCCACATAAATGGCTGGTTAACAAGATGGGTAATCTGGGCATGGGGCACAGTGTGGTAAACTAAGTTAGAAACTGGCTAATGGACAGAAGGCAGAGGGTGGTGGTAAATGGGATCCAATCTGGGGAGAGGGGTGACCAGAGAGGTACCTCAGGGATCAATTCTTGTGCCAGTCTTGTTTAATGTCTTCATTAGTGACATTGCAGAAGGGCTGGAGGGAAAGGCCTGCCTGTTTTCAGATGACACCAAGATCTGGAACAGGGTAGATACACCAGACAGAGTAGAGAAAATGAGGAGGGATGTGGGAAAGCTTGAAAAATGGTCTGAGGTGTGGCAACTGAGGTTCAGTTCAAAGAAGTGCAAAATAATGCACCTGGGAAGAGGGAACACTGGGATAAGCTACAGGATGGGGGGGGGGTGAGTTGCTGATGATCACTAAGGAAGAAAGGGACCAGGGGGTTATCATTTCAGATGACCTAAAGGTGTCTAAGCAGAGTACAGAAGTGGCAGGGAAGGCCAGTAGCATGCTGAGGTGCATAGGCAGAGGTATCACTAACAGAAGATGGGAGGTGGTGATGCCATTGTATAAAACACTGGTGAGGCCTCACCTGGAGTACTGCATGCAGTTCTGGAGGCTGCACCTTCGTAAGGACATTGACAGGGTGGAGGTGGTCCAGAGAAGGGTGACAAAGATGATACAGGGGTTGCACCAGAAAACATATGAGGATAGATTAAAGGACCTCAATATTTACACACTGGAGGAGAGGAGGGATGGGGTGACATGATAGCAACGTTCAAGTACCTTAAGGGCATGAACAAGGTGCAGGGGAGAGGCATCTTCCAATATAGGAGGAGTACAAGAACAAGGGGGCATGATATGAAATTGGAAGGTGGCAGTTTGAGGAGAAATGTGAGGAGGTTTTTCTTCACAGAGAGGGTGGTGGACACATGGAACAGTCTGCCACTGGAGGTGTTGGCAGCAAGGACAGTGGAGAAATTTAAACATGAATGGGACAGGCATAGGGGACCCTTAGAGGTGGGAATGAGTGGTGGAAAGTCATTGACCAGGTAGGGTCAGAGGCTACATATAAGTGTAGGGCTTAAGGGCAGACTGGATGGGCCTAGCAGTCCTTATCTGCCGACAATTTCTATGTTTCTATTACTCAAAAATTATTTTTCTCTCTGCTTCCAAATTATTATTCTTTCTGCCTCTGACTGCGACCATGCACATTATTACCCACAACTGAAGAAGTAAGACAGCAGCACATACTGTACATCTCTGTATCTGTATGCTTTGTCTCTCATACTCGTGCTACTCCATTTATGTCACAATATTTCTTTATATGAGGGGAATCTATTTATACACCCCATGCAACATCATCATCACAGTGTTTAAAATCTTCCAATGGCATTGCCCTATATACTAGGAAAGAATCTTGTCTAAGTTGTGTTGCTGCTTTCTGCCATGTTCAGTGCTAGTCAGTGAATCAGGTGACTGACACTGAATGGTGCATGCTTTCTGAGATGAGGAAGAAAGACTGCCAGGAGCACTCAGCCCAGGAGGTGAAATCTGAGGACTTGTCCTGGGCAGAGGACCTGTGGTGGTACTGCTCAGTAACTACGTGTGAACCAGAGGCACGTCTTCACATCCCACTACTCCTTGTGATCATGCAAGGCTAAAAGCAAGTAAACAAACTACAATATGTGCCTACGAATGGTAAAAATAAAATATTGAAAAAAAAAAACATATAGTGGGCCATTTCTGGGTTTGGGGAATGTTTAAACTAGATTTAGACCATTTCCCAGAACCCATCCAAATCCCGAATGGCCTTAACATATGGCCAGAACTGATTACTGGTCTTGGTACTTATTGTTCTGGAAAACAATTTCTTTACACCCATGGAATTTCAGGATGTTCTCTCTTGAGCTCTATTACCTAGTACTGAACAAGAGAGCTGGTAGTACCTGGTACAAAAATTAAAGGATAGATCCAGAAGCAAATGATTTGATACCTTTTAATGGACCAACACAGACGTAACAACAAGAACAAAGTGCTCTAGCTTTTGGACCAACCAGTCCTTCTGCAGAAGCTCATGGCAGTTGTTTAGAAAATACAATACTTATAACAGCTAGATAATGCAGAGAAAAACGGAAAAAAATCCCCATTGGTTTAAAATACTCATTTAAAAAAAAAAAAACAGAAGATGATGTCAGAGAAGTTTAACAGTACCATATGCCTTCAGCCAGAAAGAACCTTCGGTCAGACGTGCTTGGTGGAACACACATACAAAGAATCCTACTGCATATAAATTTAATTGACATAAGATAACACTGCTGAAGCAGATAACTCCTAAATCAAGCTATGAGTGTCACAGTTAGTATAACGATGTGATTACTGAAAGGCACCCCCCACCCAGATTAAAGACAAACTAAGATTGTTATAGGGCTCATGAAGTTTCAATGTTTGCATTATAGACAAGAATTTACCAGTAAAGTTGTCTTAAAAACATCAGTGCACACTGTGTGATGTGTAAAACCTAGCTGGACCTGTCACCCAGCTGTATTCTCAAGCTAGATATAAGGTCCAAGAAATTTCAAAAACCTCAGGACTATATAAATGATAATTTAAATATTAAATTGATAATATTAGTGTCAAACAAAAAACTCTAGTCGAGAAACCTCAAGGAATTAAGACCATGTAGCCTGATATGTACTGATGTCAATATATACTGAGAATGTAACAACTTGATTAAAAATGTAATTTCTCTCCTCCTCTTCATACAAACAATACAACCTAACCCACCCCACATCACCATAATGTGGGTGGGGGATATATATAGCTTAAAGGAGATGTTCTCTCTCTCTCTCTCTCCCCCTTTTCTCTCTCTCTCTCTCTCTCTCTCTCCACACACACACACACACACACACATACACACACACACACACTCTCTCTCCTAGTGAACCTATATTAACTTCAGTCACTGCAATTGTTCCCCAAAGGAATTCAACTTGTCATGAAATCCTGAGTAAAAGGGCTTATGTCTCCTAATACCTACAGAGCAAAAATGTAACACTATTTAACCATACTACTATTTGCGTAGTAACATTTCCAAGGATACTAGATAGAACTATTATGAAATAAACCTGCCACCCTCCCCAGGATAAGTTAACTAGAAGTAAATATAAAGTATATGTGTAAGACCAGAGGTCTAACATACCTACACATCCACAAATTACTACAATATTAGCCTAATGTAAAAAGATCTGTGCAGGACCCCCATGCAAATGAGATCACACACCCCAATATGTACAGAGTTACAAAAATTATATGTAACAGTATATGATAACACTCCTGCATGTACACTAGCAGGCTAGGTAATCTGAATATGGTGCAATGGAATCAATCACCCCTCTCCAGGCAAAGATAAAAAGTAAGGAGGAATTAATATTCATTATGTGTGTGAAATAAGAATAGTAACACATTATAACTCCATATATCTAAATAGAGACTTACCTCAATGTGACAGCAAGTCCCACATCTGTTATATCACATACCTCACAACACATACCCACACACATACATACACACACACACACCCACATCCCATACATGCTGAAGTCCTATAATATGTCAGTTTGAAGAAGAAAAGGTCTGTGGATATTAGTTTCTGTAGTGTCCCATAAAGCCAGGATCAACGTTCATCCCATTTGCTACCATATTGAGATGTAAAATAAGTTTAATCTCAAAAGCTCGTCTCTGTTGTGTGTTTTTGACATTTCCTTTTAAGACCATTACTGACATATCTGAGATTAAGTGGTCAGGCTGGGAGAAGTGGTGCCCCACTGGTTTTTCAGTCTTCCTTGCTGTAATAGTATGTCTGTGTGAGTTCATCCTAGTGTGGAGCTGTTGGCGCGTCTCTCCAACATAACCTGTTTGTGGACATCTCTTGCACTGAATGAAATAAACAACATGTCGTGACATGCATGTATAACTCCCATGCACCTGGAATTGTCTGTTTTGTGATGTAACCACACAGTCCGAGGTAGAAATGAGCCCACAAGTCTTACAGGGGCATTGATTGCAGGGTCATATGCCACTGTGTGACATGGTATTCTGTTCTGGTGAAAGTTTGCTCCTAATAATTAGGCTGGATAAATTTGGTGGTTGTTTAAAAGATAGTAGTGGGAGTTCCTTAAAAATACAATTAAGGGTTTCATCCTCACTAAATATTGGGTGGAGATCTTTAATAATCTTACACAGACGTTCAAGGTCTGGATGATATGTGACTACCAAGGGTATTCTGTCTGTAGCTGTCTTTTCTTTATACTGAAGTAGTTGTTGTCTTGGTACTTGCGTTGCCCATTCTGTTATCCTGTCAATTTCCCTGGAAGAGTGACCCTGCTCAATAAAGGTGTTTTTCAACATAGCCAAATGTGTATCTCTGTCATCCTCATTTGAACAAATATGGTGACAACGGAGTGCTTGACTGTACATGACAGATTTTTTTGTATGGTTTGGGTGGTTACTTTTCTTGTGCAGGTCTCTCTGTCTGTCTGTTGGCTTCCTGTAAATACATGTATGTAAGGTTCCATCCTTAATGGTGACTGTGGTGTCCAGAAAGTTAACCTTGGTGGTAGAGTACTCCAGGGTAAGTTTTATGGTAGGGTGGAGATTATTAAGTTTGTGATGAAAATCTTTGAGTGCATCTGTGCCTTTCGTCCAGATGATAAACAAATCATCAATGTAACGGAAATAAGCTAGTGGTTTGTGGGGATACTGCCTTAAAAAATCCTCCTCCAAGTCAGCCATAAAGAGGTTAGCATACTGTGGAGCCATTTTGGTGCCCATTGCTGTTCCCATAGTTTGAACATAATGTTTACCGTCGAAGTTGAAGTTGTTATGTGTCAAAATGAATCCCATAAGTTCCCCCACCACTCCAGGGTTGATGTTTTGTTCTTGGGCCTTATATCTAGCTTGAGAATACAGCTGGGTGACAGGTCCAGCTAGGTTTTACACATCACACAGTGTGCACTGATGTTTTTAAGATAACTTTACTGGTAAATTCTTGTCTATAATGCAGACATTGAAACTTCATGAGCCCTATAACAATCTTAGTTTGTCTTTAATCTGGGTGGGGGTTGCCTTTCAGTAATCACATCGTTATACTAACTGTGACACTCATAGCTTGATTTAGGAGTTATCTGCTTCAGCAGTGTTATCTTATGTCAATTAAATTTATATGCAGTAGGATTCTTTGTATGTGTGTTCCACCAAGCACGTCTGACCCAAGGTTCTTTCTGGCTGAAGGCAGTATGGTACTGTTAAACTTCTCTGACATCATCTTCTATTTTTTTTTTAAATGAGTATTTTAAACCAATGGGGATTTTTTTCTGTTTTTTCTCTGCATTATCTAGCTGTTATAAGTATTGTATTTTCTAAACAACTGCCATGAGCTTCTGAAGAAGGACTGGTTGGTCCGAAAGCTAGAGCACTTTGTTCTTGTTGTTACAACTGTGTTGGTCCATTAAAAGGTATCAAATCATTTGCTTCTGGATCTATTCTTGCAAGGACCAATACAGCAACTACTAAATCTAGATTTCAAAAATTAAAAGAGAAATACTTTTGGAAAAAACAGAAAAAATAGGAAAAGAACAGGCACATTTGTAAGATGTATGCACCAGGGTGACTCCATATGCTAGACCCTGAAAAAGGAAATCTTGGTACAAGAGAGGAAATTGGACCCCTGGCTCCATATACTGGACCTTGAAGAAGGTAATCTTGGTAGAAGAGAGGAAATTAGGCCAGCCCGGTGCTGCTGAGGGTTGAGGCGCTGGACGCCACACCTCTCACCATGCCAGCAACCTGTGTTCGGTAACGGACTCAGGCCACCGGGTGTCGGCTGGGAGGCAGCGTGTGGACTCAGATTGAGTGGCTGGCAGGCAGATCTCCTTTTCCAGGGAGGGTGGGCATGCACTGTGCAGCTTTGGTGGCCCCTAGTGGAGATTAGTGGCTCGGCTGAACAGTGCACATTGCATTGGAATATGGTGGATGCGGTGGACGTCTTACAGGTAGGTGTGGGAGTGCGCTTCTGTTGTGCAGGACGTCATTGCACGTCTGTGTCATCAGGAACAGTACTCAAGGTAAAAAATTCCTCCCACCATTGGTAGACGAAGGCAGGTCCATAGGTCATGACCCCACATCCAATACTGGGCTGCAGGATGCTTGCTTCAAACCTGACTCCAAGTGTGGCTGCCCTCAACACTATAGATAGAGTGCCAGAAAAAGAAGTGCAGTGGTCCTTCCCTGGGGCACTCAGATCTAGGAGACCGGGCTAGCCGGGCTGAAGGAAGGGTGCCCCTCATTAAAGACGAGTGGCCAGGGCTTCAGATTAGATGGGCAGAGTTGCAGTACCGAGAAACCATGCAGGAGAGAGGCCATTGGTGAGAGGTGAATAACTAGAATTTGAAAAAAAAAAAAAGAAAAAAAAGAGGAACTTAGACCCAAATGTACAGTGAAGCTCCAAAGAGACAGAAACAGAGCTACAAACATCTCTCAAATGGCTTTGCAAGCTGTCACAGTAATGACCCAAAGAAACCTCAGATACAGGGCCTGTTCAGTTTTCAGAAATTGTGCTGAGGTAAGAAATGAAGTAGAACCATAGACCAAAATACCAAGTCCAAATGAAGCAAGAAGTGAGGAAAGGCCAGTTCAAGGAGATGCAATATCACATGGTCAGGACAGGCCCAAGCTGGGGAGTAGCAGGGAGAGGTGCATCATGGGAAAATGCAGTATAGCAGAAGTACTAGCACATCAGACAGTATGGAGCAGAAGGATAGGGTGCTCTCCAACAGGGCCATAGCCAGAGGTGGCATCACTGTCTATTAAACATTTTGAATAACTGAAGTGGCTGGAGGAATAGCAGAAAGCTTTGCCCCAGACCTTATTTTTCCAGAGTATGTTGTCTTTGCAAATACAGTTCGCATACCGATAATACTATTTGTATCTGTCAAACAGAAAAGTAACAGAACTGAAGAAGGCTTGAACACTGGCTGACTGAGGAGCTTGGTGGCCACCAGTTGCTTCTGCTTGCACAACTTAGACCCATTTACATCAAGGTTGTAAATGTGGCCAGACACAGCATGGCGTGAGCAAGAGCTGTTATATATTGAGAATGGCATTACAGACCATTTGTGTAGTGGACCCTGTTTACTTTTTTGTACACTCACAATGAGCTTTCTGGGCACAAGGGAAAGGTTTGTGATTCACCCAGCAGGTCTCAAGGGGCCACAAAGACAGTGCCAATGCAAAATGGTCGTTGTGAAGCTGTTACAGTAGATCTTGGGCTGAGCATTGATTTTTATGTCTTTCAAGATTTTTAGATTCATCATAAGTGTACGTGGAAATGAACATCTTGATATGAGAGTGCCTTTTGTGGGCTGCGACACTGTCAGTCCAATGCAGACTGGTCTGCAAGGGATGCATCAGTGCCACACAAATCATCAGCCAGGCTAATAGTGACATAGTTTTGGCTTGCTGGGAAGAAAAGGTTGTGTACTTGAAAAGAAAAAAAACAACCCAGTCATGGGTCGGCTCTTCACTTTGATCTACGCCACCCAGCAAGCTGATCTGTCATGATCAGCTTTCTGAGAAATTTCAAACATCCAGGACACATGCTCTACCAAGGAAAACCATGCATTGATGTCTGTTTTGCTGGCGCCCTTGTATGCCTTGTCTCCCTCTTTCTCCTCCCCGTTCTGTGTTGTCTCTCATGGCTGCCCTGTCCCCTACTTCCTCTGTTCCTATTGTTGTTCCCCCCCTCCTCTCCCTCTTATTGCTTGCTGCTCACCCCGTGGCCATTTGTGTCTGCTGTCCCACAGCTGTCTTTCTGTCTTGTGCAGCTGCTTTCCATTTTGCTCTTTTTGTCTGCCCCCTGTGAGCTTTTGCTCCTGTGTTGTATTCTGTGTCTATATCTGCCTCGGCTTTTTGTTCCCTTGTTACCACTTCCTTGCTTGCTTCCCCCCCACCGCTCATTTTTTTTCCTTGCTGCCTTGCGGCTTGTTTTGCCCGTTTCACACCACCCCCTTACCACCTCCTGCTTGTGTTCATATTTACTCCTTTTTGGGGTTTTGCTCCATTCATTCATCTGTTAGTTGCTTCATCCCTCATTCTTCTCTTTCTTGATAAGGGCTATATTGCAAGGTGGCAGGATACACTACTTTTTGTGCTGTTTGAACAGCAAAAAAAACAACTTTCTTGATTATTTTTGTTGTTTAAACATAACCCATGTTATAAGTGCAATAACACACTCCAGGGTGTGCAGTTATTGGGGATTAATCAACACCTTGGGTGCTGTAGGGACACTTGGCCTGTGGCTTCATGCCTCACAACACACCAAGGGTGTTGATTAATCCCCAATAACTGCACACCCTGGAGTGGGTTATTGCTTACTTAGCTGACAATTACAAATGGCTCCTTCTCACACTGCAGCCATCAGCCAGAAAAATAGACTCATTCTGGCCAGTTATTCCCACTCTGAGCTGCTCACAGCAACTGTGAGTATACTATGCATTAATACATGGTCAGATGGGAGCCCTCCACCAATCGGCTCACTTGCTTTGCTAATCCCATGTTATAACTTACATTACATTACTGACTTATTAAGGAAATTGATTGATATAAATGAACCACTCTCCTTGACTTTCTTCCTAGTTTTAAATTATTGGAAATTTGGTTGCCTTAATGGAGATATCCACGTTTCATTTGTCTAAAAAATATCATTGATCAGTCAGATTGGTTGCAGAATCCTTTCTAGATTGCATGTGGCACAGAAGCATGCTTGGAATACCTGCATCTCATCTTGCTAAAAGTCTGAAGAGCTTTTTCTCCACACCAGTCTCTCTCGATCTCTCTCTCGCTCTCTCCGCTCCTTCACCTGTTTTACACCACCTGCTCTGGAATCATAATTAAAATGTGGAATTCTTGGTTGTATATAGTACCCACATTATTTTAAGATGCCAATGCTCCCTTCCATACTGATTCATTTACACTACAGTTCCCACACTAAACTTGTCTGTCTTCTTGCCTCAGACTGCTAGTTTCACCCTCAGTGCTACTAATTTCTATGCTCATTGTATTTTTTGAGCTGGGAGGACAACTCTATGTGACTAGTAAACACAAGGAACTTTAATTACCTGGGGAAACTGTTTTTCAACTCTTGTAATATGCTCTAAATGATCAATTCAGCAACTTGGGCTTAATAAACTCACTGGTTGTTAAGTGTGATTTTTCTGTTAACTGCTTCTTATCTGTCTTAACAGGATCCTTAATATAAATATTTAGACTGCATGTAAAATGTCTCACCTGAGCAGGATGCCTCTGTCAATATACTGCAGCACTACCTTTCAATCAGCTCTCACGAAAGACATAAGTGGCAGATCCTAAATTTACATCATCCAGGCAGCAAACCATGCCATATATTCCCATCTAACCTCACTAGTGCTTTGAACTCCACTTGACGTTGTGGTGGAATAATTACAAATAATCATGATCCATCAAGGTTGTCCTTGCTCTGAAGGACCTTTATCTATACAGATAAAAAAAAAAACGAAAATAAAAACAAGACATTGAGGGACTGTTTTCCTCTTTTCAGGCTCTGATGGTCATCAGATGGTGGGAGGATGCCACTAGACACAAGGGCAAGCATAACTATCAAGTGGGATGGCCATCAGAGGCTGGGGGGTGCCACTAGACACCAGCGATAAAGTGCAGTGTTACAGGGTCAGGAATGGGAGGATGAGGGGGGCATCACTAGACACCAGGGTTGCATAAATTACTTATGGGTAGGGGAATCAGAGGGTGGGTGGGTGCAACTAGACACCAGGGAAAGAAATATTATAGGATGACAATCGGAAGGTAGGGAGTACCACTGGACGCCAGGAATATATATATATATATATATATATATATACACACATGAAATAAAAACAAAAATAAAATTTTATTTTATGTTTCGTATTTATATTTATTTAACATATTTTTCCCTGGTGTCCAGTGGCACCCCCCCCATCCTCTAATTCCCATACCCATACATACTGTATATCTCCCTGGTGTCTAGTGGCACCCCACCCTCCTATTCCTGACCAAACAGAAGACCACTTCATTCCTGGTGTCTAGTGGTGCCCCCCCCACCCTCCAATGGCCATGCCCTAGATGTTTAATGTTGCCCTGGTGTCTAGTAGCACCCCCACCCTCTGATGTCCGTGGCAGACTGAAAAAAAGAAAATGGTCCCTTTATGTCTTTCTGTGCCACATGCACCACAAAGCATCTAGTACCCAGGCCTTCTATACCAGTGGTGAACATTTGATATTGGCAAAGGCTTGTTTGAGCTGCTGTTACCTTTATTTCATAAATGCAATGCAAATGCACTGCATAGCAAATAAAATTTACTAATCTCTCTTTCTAACTTCTTAAATGGTATTCCTTATTTATCACTGTAGCATACTGCTATAATAAACAAGTCACATGCTTGCTTCAAAACAGCTGTAGAATACGAGAATGATCAAATGCAGTGGTTATTAACTCATTAGGTTATTTACTGAAATGCTCAGCTGTGTGCACACTGTTTAAAATATCAGTGTACTGTATACTATAGCCTGCATAGGTTTATTTGATCACTATTTCCATCTCTTTCTGAAATAAAGGCAGATTCCTAGGGGTAATCCAATAAAAACAATTTGTGTCAAGCTGATTGCAATCAATATCCATCATATTAAAGTGCACAACAATAGCTTATGACCGGGAGCAAGAGCTCTGTGCATCCTGTAAGCCATTTAATCACACTAAAGGAAACGGTCTCAATGGACCAAGATTCATTTATGTAGTACCATCAAATCCTGCCTCAAGAAAACAAAGGTTTAGATCAATGTTAATTTTTTCTGGCTGTTTTCATAACATTTTTCTAGATTCTCAGTTGAATGCCAAAAGGACAGTGGAGTAAGAACAGTAGTAGGTTAGTACAGAAAACCAGATAGTTGTGCTAAGTTATAGTGTGAAATTTGCAAATAAACTGGCACGAAACACTTGGCGTAGTAGCGGTAGGCAAGAGACTCACCTCCTTACAAGCAGGCACACTACAGGCCCTCTTTCTCCAACAGCACAGATCCACCACTGGATGTAGAGTCTGCACCCAGGAACACAGGGTGATTATCATTCTTCTCTGCTGGAACCTCTCCAACCTTGGGCCCTGAACTACTGCAGCCTCCCCAGCAGCAGTGGTCTGTACAGAGGGCTTTCCTTTCTGCTTGTCCGCTACTGTGGATAAATAGAGCCTGGACCCTCCAGTTCAAGAACCTCCTGCTGCGCTGTCTGTCTCCTGTGTGCTGCTCATTTCCAGTAATGGATTGCCCCTGCACATGCAGTCACAACTAAAGATGTGCAAATGTGGCAATCTTCGCTTCACAAATTAGTTCACGATAATTGCCAAACTCACTTAGTGCGAAGCGACAACCTTGTAAAGTTTTCAATAGGCATCATGGTACTTTTTAAGCAAAGTCATGCACATTTGCTGGCAAAGTTGCAGCTTCACCATGACTTGGACTTCACCTAAAAAAAGTGCCTCTTCCCCAGTAAAGCTCATTACAAAGTGGAGAAGTGGGCAATTCACAAAGTTTTTCACGAAGGTGAATTTTGCAACTCTTTGGAACTTTGCTGGTGAAGAAAAACTTTGCAACATCTCTAGTTACAGCTTATCCGTTTGTTTCAAAAGAAGGAACTATATACCCTGTACTGCATTGCGGGCATCAGGAATCCAGTTGTAGTTCCTTTCTGGGTGGCATCTTGCAGCTCCATGAATGGCACATTGTTAAATGCAGGAAACTAGTTGTTAATAAAACTAGTGAAATGATACTCCTCACAATGGCTGGAATCAGGTTCACAACTCTGAGACAGTGCAGCACAGGCTAACAAAAATGATTCAGGGCCAGCAGGGCAGGTCCTATGAGGAGTGTCTCAAGGCACTGAACATGTACTTACTGGAGACCAGAAGGGAGAGGGGAGATATGATAGAGACCTTCAAATTCCTAAAAGGAATTAACAGGGTGAACTGTGGGGAACAATTTAACTTGAATTATCAGCTTGTGGCCATGAGTGGAAGCTAAAAGGAGGGAGGTTCAGGAGGGATGTGAAGAAATACTATTTTAAGAAAGGGTTGTGGAGTCATGGAACAGACTGCCAGCTGAGGTGGTGGGTACAATAAGTATCAGTGGGCTTAAGCATGGCTGGGATAGAATGAAGAGTATAGTGGTTGCTCAGGGCATCTGAATCAGGAAGGAGAATGGAGTAGGGTGGGAGGGGTAGGATCCTGGAGGAACAGTATGGCCCAGAGCTAAGTAGGGAACTTTGGCAGACTGTTAGGACCTTTGTTCTTTTTCTGCCATCATTCTCTGTGTTTTTATGCCCTGAGTAACACATAGAACAGTTTGCAGGGCTCCATGTGCAAGTTGTCTACCATTGGGGAGTGTCGAGTCACACATTCACAACCTTTCAGGCATGCCCCACAGTTTGCATCTAATTCTTGCTCCCCGGGAACTTCTTATTTGTAGGTCTAGCATGGAGTTTCTTCTGCATCACTTTCTCCTTCACTATGGAGGTCCAGACATCACCAAGTCTGTAAGGAACATGGCATAACAGAAAGGATGTGTCCCCACAAATGTTCTGAAGCTTCAGACCCAAGAGCTTATGTCTGAGTGCCATTTTGCAGTGAGCATCCTTGGGAGGATTCCCACACTGGATGAGGGTAAGCTAACCAGAGTTGTCATTGTCTAACTTAGGGAAAACGAGGGGAGAACTTAGGTGTTTTGAGGCCTTCTGAAGCAAACACAGTTCTCTTTACTGCTCCCTGCTCCTTAAAAGTGCATGGTACAAAATAGTTCAAGACTTGCCTCTGTGTCAGGGATTCCCAGGTGGCAACTCCTGCTGGAAGAATAACAATGAAAACACAGATGTATTTAAACAGCAGTACTGGACTTTTATTCGATGAATAACAGTTCCATCAGGTTCCTTCTAGAAAAGCAGGGGCACAATATATTTTTCTTATGCCCTGGGTAAGACATAGTTCAAACAGGTGTCAAGAGGGTTCAAGCAAGAAACAAGCACAACAGTCAGACTCCAAATACAAATAGTGCATTTCATTTAGCAGGAGCCCATGCTAAACCCAGATTTTATCATTACCCAGTCTCATGTCCTAACACAAATGCCCCTGGTATGACAACAGTTACCTGTGGTTAGCTTGAACCTGTGCAAGGTCCTAGTAGTAAAGCATCAGTTGGAGTCTTGACTTTTGGAACACACTGCAATGTTGACAGCTCTTTGGCTGTGTAGTGGAACACAAACTGTGCCATGGGGACATCTGTGGCATAGTGCTCTTATAGCCTGGTAAGTCTTGGTATTGGCAGACTAGGGAGACATTAGATACAGTGGGGCTAGATACCCTAAAGCTGCCTGGGACCCCTAGGGACTGGCACATGGCAGGTGGGTCAAGTTGGCACCCACAGTCTTAAGATGGCCAAACACCACAGTCTGGTTAGGTCCCCCTTCCCCCAGCCATACAGTGTCACAAGAGTGCATATCAACCAGTGCTGCCTTTCTGTTCTGTTCCTCAACTGCAGAACTAAAAGAACAACAAAACCTGCAGAGTCTATTCCTGTGCTGACTTGATCAGAGCTACACTGGCAAAGATCAGCTTCCTATGGTAGATCCCACTTAAGACGTATTACATAATCAATGGCGATGTTAAACTATTGGGAACATTTACTGCAGACAGGTTGGGTATGTCTTTCCTGTAAAAACAAAAAGGCTAAGGTGTGATATCATTCCATTTTAAAGGCTGCTTGGCAAAGCCAGTGGATTTCTTTTGGGCAGTTCAGAGTACAGTGGTGCCAGCCAGTATATAACACAGTAATGCTGTGGTATATCACAAAATGTTGCAGTATGCTGCAAGGAACACTGTAATTAAATGAGAATTAAGACCTTTCGCCATGCAGTATTTTGTGACATGTCACTTACTGCAAGTCACTGCACTGCATCCTGGCTGACTCCACTGTAGGGCTGCAGGAAGGAAGTAGGACAATACCCAGTAAACGATTGACTACTTTTGAGTGTACCTTTTCCATGTGCTCCTTATAAGGTCAAATACAGTACATGTTAGGCATTCTGTACGTGCATGGGCATCTGCTGTATAATCTGGAGCTGGTGAGGAAAGGCAGAAATACAGTCAACCCATAACTGGGAAAGTGAAAGCACAGCTTCTTGCACAGACCAATACCCCAAAAGCAGTGTGGCTAATCAACTTAAACTTAAAAACTACTAAATATGTACAGGATTAGCACCACCTTTTGAACCCTGTTCCAATTATATCAATGAAGTATTATTCCCTTACAAGCAGTAGGTGATGTTTTTTAAGTATTTTCATACATATTTAGGAGCTTTAAGCCGATTTATTTGACACTGCCAATTATAGTTCTGTTTTTTTTAAAAGGAGGCAGTATAGCGTAATGGTTAAGGGCACTGAGCTGCAAACTTGGAGACCTGGGTTTGAATCCCATCAGCCCCCACTTGGATACCGTGTGACCCTGAACAAGTCACTTAGCTTTCTTGTGCTTCCAGGTCACACCTGAAAACAAGTTCTGGCTTAGGGTGGGGTGTTAGGAGCAGGTTGAGTCTCTTTGCAGATGACTCAAAACTGGGAGCACTGGCAGACAGGTAGGAGGGGAGAGATGCCCTGCAGGGGGATCTAGATACCCTGAGGGGGTGAGCAAGGAAGTGGGGGTTGAAGTTCAATGCAGAGGGAAATGTAGGGTGCTGCATCTGGAGGTCAGAAACCCGGGACATGCATACACCCTGGGGGGGACCACACTGAAAGTCACATCGAGCGTGAGGGACTTAGGGATAGTGGTGGACAGCAAAATGAATAACACAGAGAATTGTCGAAGAGCTGCGACAAAAGCAAACAGGATACTGGGCTGCATAACCAGGGGGATTACCTTCAGGAGGAGAGAGGTGATCCTCCCTCTGTATAATGCCCTGGTTAGGCCACATCCTGAGTACTGTGTGCAGTTCTGGAGACCCCATCTTAAGAGGAACATAGCGCTGCTGGAGAGGGTCCAGAGGAGGGCGACCAGGATGATTCAGGGTATGGAGGGTAGGACCTATGAGGAGAGACTGGATGAACTCAATCTGTACGCATTGGAGGAGAGGCGAGACAGAGGGGACATGATAGAGACTTTCAGAGTATATGTAGGGGATAAATAAGGGTGGAGCCAGGAAGTGTTCAGGCTTAAGAAGGGGGGAACTACCAGGGGCACGAGTGGAAGCTGGAAGGGGAAGTACGGGGGAGCGCAAGAGACACTTCTTCACAGAGAGGGTGGTGGAACCGTGGAATGCACTGCCCAGGAGTCTGGTAGAAGAGACCACAGTGGAAGGATTCAAGAAGGGTTGAGACAAGTACAGGGGGAAGCTGAGGCCAGGGAGGGCCACCTCTGGGGCTGGGGGGGTGGAGGAGCGAGCTCCCAGTAGGGGGCTAGCTTCTGAGCAGACGCAATAGACCATGGGGCCTATTCTGCTGGATTTTACTATGATACTATGATTAGTGTGTCTTTCCTGGTTAAAGAATTTCCCCTTTCCTTTCCTATTATTCTTGATAATTGTTTTTCATGGAGTCTCCCAAATAGATCGCTCTTTACTGTTGTTGTTATGCATGCTGTTTTGAGCATTTTAGGAAGATTATGGTTACATGAAAATGTAGAAACATAGAAATTGAAGGCAAACAAGGACCACTTGGCCCACCTAGTCTGCCCATTTTCCCTACCTACTATAGTACTGCAGACCCTACTTGATCTCTGGCTTTACCTTTCCCACCTTTTCTTACCTCTAATGTTCCCTTATGCCTATCCCATGCATTGTTGAAGCCTGTTACAATTTTTGCCCCCACCACCTCACTGGGAGGCTGTTCCAGGCATCCACCACTCTGTGAAGAAGTACTTCCTCACATCACCCTGAGTCCCCCCTCCAGCTTCATAGCATATCCCCTTTTTCTTGAGCATCTTTTTTCTGAAAAATGCTTCCTTCTTGAACTTTATTTGTACCAGTGAGGTATTTGAATGTTTCTATCATATCCCCCCTCTCCCAATTGTTCTCCAAGGTGTACATATTGAGGTCCTTCAGTCTCTACTCATAGGGCTTGTGATGCAGACCCTGCACCATTTTGGCTGCCCTCCTCTGGACCACCTCTACCCTATGTCCTTCCAGAGATGTGGTTTCCAGAACTGGACACAATACTCTAGGTGAAGCCTTACCAGTGATCTATACAGCAATAACATCTCTTTCTTTCTGTGGAGATACACCTCCCTGTGCACCCTAGTGTCCCACTAGCTCACCCCACTGTCTTGTCACACTGTCTGTCCACCTTTAGATCATCAGATATAATTACCCCCAGGTCTCTTTCCTGTTTGCTGGTGGTTAATACAGTACTACCCCCCTCCCCATTTTGTTCTCGGCCCCTGGGTTTCTGTTCCCCAAGTGCATGATATTTTACTTCTTCATATTGAAACCTAGCTGTCACAACCGTGACCACTCCTCTAACTTACCTAGATCACTATTCGTCCCCCCCCCAGACTATCTACCGTATTACAGATTTTAGTGTCATCTGTGAAGAGGCATACCTTCCTTCTAGCCCCTCTGCAATGTCACTAATAATAGAAACATAGAAACATAGAATCTGTCGGGAGATAAGGACCACATGGCCCACCTAATCTGCTCATTTCCCTACTCACTGCTGCAGCCCCAGATCCTATTCGATCTGCGACTCTTTTGCTCTGCACATCTCCAGGGTATCCTCATGTCAATCCCATGTACTCTTGAACCCCCGTATTGTTTTTGCCCCTACCACTTCTGCTGGGAGGCTGTCCCACAGCTCCAACACCCTTTCAGTGAAAAAGCACTTCTTAACATTACCCATGAACCTTCCACCCTTCAGCCTAATCTCATGCTGCCTTGTTCTTGTGCAGAGTTTTCTCTGAAATATGCTTTCCACCTGTACCCTGTTTATTCCCCTAAAATACTTGAAATTTTCTATCATATCTCCCCTCTCCCTTCTTTCCTCCAGTGAATATATATTAAGGTCCTTAAGTCTTTCCTTGTAGGGCTTCTGGTACAGTCCATGTACCATCTTCATTGTCCTTCTCTGGACTGCGTTTATTTTATCAATGTCCTTCTGGAGATGTGGTCTCCAGAACTGGACACAGTACACTAGCTGAGGCCTCACCATTGATCTGTACAGTGGCATCACCACCTCTTTCCTCCTGCTTGTTATGCCCCTCCCTATGCACCCCAACATTCTGTTTGCACTCACTACCACCTTTTCACACTGTTTGGTCACCTTCAGGGCATCAGATATGATAACCCCCAGGTCTGTCTCCTGACTTGTGGTAGCCAGAATTTCTCCACCCATCCTGTATTCCTTCCTTGGATTCCTGTGACCTAGGTACATGATCTTGCATTGTTTAGCATTGAAACTCAACTGCAAGACACCTGACCACTCCTCTATTAGGCTTAGGTCCTTTCTCATTTTTCCACCCCCTCTGGTGTGTCCACTCTGTTGAAGATCTTGGTGTTATCTGTGAAGAGGCACACCTTTCCCTCCAGACACTCTGCAATGTTGCTAATGAAGACATTGACTAGGACTGGCCACAGCAGTGACCCTTGTGGCACCCCGCTGGTCATCTCCCTCTCTTCAAATTTCATACTACTTACCACCACCCTCTGAGTCCTGTCCCTTAGCCAGTTCCCAACCCACTTTACCAACATAGGACCCACTCCCAGGCACCCCAATTTATTTAGCAAGCTCCTGTTTGGGATGGTGTCGAAGGCCTCACTGAAATCCAGATAGGCCACATCCACCACCCTCCCTGATCTATCACCCTGGTTACCCAGTTAAAGAATCTATAAGATTCATCTGACAGGATTCTCCCACTGAGAATCCATGCTGCCTTGGATCCTGTGCCCTGCTATCCTCCAGAAACTTCACAATCCTCTTCTTAAGTAAGAACTCTATTAGTTTCTTCACTACTGAGCTCAGGTTTACATGGCCTGTAATTGCCTGCCTCCTTTCTGCTTCCACTCTTGTGGTGAGGGACCACATCTGCCCTCCTCCAGAGCTCAAATACCTCCCCCGTCTCTAGTGATACATTGAAAAGGGCAGCCAGTGGTTCTGCCAGCACTTCCCTGAGTTCCTTCAGTACTCTGGGGTGAATCCCATCTGGCCCCATTGCCTTATCTGCTTTTATTTTCCCTGAGTTCTTCTAGGACTCTTTCCACCATGAATGAGCTGGTGTCTACCTCTCTCCTGAATACCTCTCTAAATGAGTCTTGGTCCCTCACCTTCCCCTTCCCTGGTGAATACTGAGCAACAGTACTTGTTCAGTATCTCAGCCTTTTCTAGATCATCCTCCACCCTTTATCCTCCTTCCTTCTTCAGCCTAACAATCCCATTTCTGGTCTTTTTCCTCTCGCTAATGTATCTGAAGAAGATCTTGTTGCCATTCTTAATAACCTGGGCTATACCTTCCTCTGTCAGTGTTTTAGCCCTTCTAATTATTTTCCCAGATTCCTTCTGCTTCTTCAGATATTGTTCTCTGTCCTCATCATTTTGTGTTTTCTTGTATCTCCTGAAGGCTTTTTTCTTTTCTTTTACTGCCTTCGAGAACCATAATAGCATTTTCTTTTTTTTACTCTTGCTATACATTTTGACACAGGACTTGTTACTTCTGTTATGACTCTCTTGAGTCTAGACCACTGTTTTTCCACTTCTCCCCTGTACCTTCCACTTCTAGGGCTTTTCTGAGATTTCTACCATCTCCTTAAAGTTACCCTTCCTGAAATCTAGGACCTGTATCCTTGTATGGCTTGCCTCCTTCACTGTGGTTACCTTAAACCATACTGTCCTGTGGTCACTGGTACCAAGGGGATTTCTCACCTCCACATCTGTGATCTTGTCCCCGTTGGTCAGGACCAAATCCAGTATAGCCTTCTTGCGGGTTGGTTCTGCTACAAGCTGTCTTACGTTTGCCCCATTCAGGGCAGTCATGATGTCCCTTCCCCTTGTTGTACTTGCAGTCTGAGTGCTCCAGTCTACCTCAGGCAAGTTGAAGTCACCCATTAGTAGCAGTTCCCCTTTAACTGCCATTTTGGGGATGGTTTACACAGGAGCTTCATCTGATTCCTTCCCCTATGCCAGAGGCCTGTGAATCACTCCAGTGTGAATGGCTGTCCTTTTTCCCACCTCCAGGGTGACTAATAGTGCCTCTGCTCCTTCTTGTAACCCTTAAGCCTCTGTTGCTTTAATCCCCCTCCTTCACATACATAGCTACACCCCTTCCCCTTCTCCCTTGCCTGTCCTTCCTAAAAAGTGTGTATCCTGGTATGGCTGTATCCCAGTCATGGTTCCCTGCGTACCATGTTTCTGTAATAGCTACTACGTCCAGGTTTGCATCTTCCATTAATGCCATTAGTTCTGAAATTTTGTTCCCCAGACTGTGGGCATTTGTGCACATTTCTTTCCAGCTTATGCGCCCACCCTCCTTTAAGAACATTAAAGAGGACAGGTTCCAGTACTGATCCCTGCGGCACCCCTCTTGTCACCCTCCCTTCCTCAGAGTGAACTCCATTTACTACCACCCTCTGTCTCCTGTCCTCCAACTAGTTTACCACCTTAGCACCCACTACTCTAGATCAAAGGAGGGAAAGGGGGGACATGATAGAAATGTTCAAATACCTCATAGGTATTAATAAGGTACATGAAGGTAGCATTTTAAATAGAAAAAGATGCTCAGGACAATGGGTCATGCAATTAAGCTGGGGGGGACTCAAAGGAAATGTGAGGAAACACTTCTTCACGGAAAGGGTGGTGGATGCCTAGAACAGCCTCCTGGTGGAGGTGGTGTGTGCTAAAACAGTAACAGGATTCAAGCATGTATGGCATAGATACAAGAGGACCTTGGAACTAAGACAAGGGGGAAAAACAACAGAGACTGAGTAGGGTCTGCGGTGGCACAGTACATAGGAAAAATAGGGCAGACTAAATGAGCCAAGAGCTCCTTATCTACCAACAACTTTTATGTTTCTATCTTTCCTAAGCTTCCCAATTGTTTTACGAGTTTTCTTTGTGTAACAGGGTCATAGTACCACCACCGCCCTCCTTGAATTTACCTCCCATGTCCACTCAGCCTTGGACTGTGGCCATCTCACAGGTGCCATCTTTGTGGACCTATCTAAGGCATTTGATACCGTCAAGCATGCCCTCTTACTTTTTTTTTTTTTTTCTTTCTTTATCTCCTCCTTACTACCCCTGGAGCCCCCTCCTTCCGTCCGCTCATGTCTTCCCCATCCTACCTTGGGGATCTGCCCCTAGAGTGCCTGTCCTCCTCCTCCTCTTGCACACATTGGGGTCTGTCCTGCAGGTGATCTGGGGGACTTAGGGCGGCCTTCATCAGGGCTGCGGAGGATTTTCCATTTTCTCCCTTGCTCCCCACCCCTAGGGCGTGATTCGCTTGGGGCGTGCGTCCGAGTTCAGCGATGCTGCGCGTCGTCAAGCGCCCTCATCGTCAGCGGCGTCCCCCTCCCCGACTCCGTTAGGCGGGCGCCTCCATCCCTCAATTGTCGGTGCTTCCACCAGCTGCGAGAGTGATGCAGAGCGTGGAAGCGCTCATGATTCCCACCCCTGAGGGAGGAAAGCATCCGTTGGGACGCTCGATCCTCCCTCTCCCCTGCCGACCCCTGGCAACCCGAGTCCATTCCCGAACCCGGGTCGCCGGCGTGGCGCGAGGTGTGGCCTCCAGCGCCTCAGCCCTCAGCGCCACCGGGCCGGCTATAAGCATGCCCTCTTACTAAACACTCTGGCCTACACTGGCTTCTCCAATGATGCCATGAACTGGTTCACCAGCTATCTCTCCGGTAGAATGCAGATGGTCAAGGTTGGCACTGTCCTGTTCCCCCGCCTCCTTATCCGCTCCAGTGTCCCACAAGGCTCCATACTTGGCCCCTTACTTTTCAGTCTATACCTAAACTCCCTCCCATCGGCCTTCCCCGGCAACCTGCTCCTGTACGTGGACGATGCTGTCCTGTACGCCTTTGACCCGGCACCCCAAACTCCACCAAACTCTCCAACACTCTTTCCATGAAATCACACAATGGCTTGCCACCCAGCGTCTTATAATAAACTACAATAAGACAAAAGTCATGACTTTCTCCCATCCCCAGACCCTCAAAAACCTCTGCCCCCAGTTTCTCACTGCTAATCAGACCCCCCTAGAACAAGTAAGCAGCTTTAAATATCTAGGGATCACACTAGACCCTGCCCTTAACTTTAATCAACGTATCCTGCACTTATCAACTGCCCTTAGCTACAGACTAGGAGTACTGTACTGGTACAAACACTGCCTCACCCCTGAAGCATTACAACTCACCATAAACTCCTCTATCCTCTCCCTGCTGGACTACGGCATTCTCATCTACAGTGCAGCAACCTCCACAACCCTAAACTGACTCAGACTTGTGCTTAACAAAGCCTGCCATCTCATCCTAGGTTGTGATCACCTCACACACACATGCTCCCTCTACTGTACCGCAAACTGGCTAAACTTAGACAACAGAATCAGGTATCACACTTGCCTAATGAGTAAGAAGATTATCCTAGCCTCACCCCCTGCCCTGGACCAATTTATCCTCCCAACACCACCAGGCAGAGACAACCCATAGCTCAAGACAAACCTTTGCTATGGAATTTTTCCCGCGGACTTCCCAATTCCAACGAACTTTCAGTTACAAAGGCCCTTCCTGAATGACTGCGCTCCCAGCCTAATAACGGATGAAACTAGGCTTGGCCCTTTCAAAACCAGACCAAGGAATCACCTACAAGCCTCCAACCTTTGTCACTGCAACTGACCCCCCCAATGACCCTGAACATTTCCGAGTCTTCCATGCTAATGGCCCCTATGAGCTAACTTATTTTGGACAAACAGCCCTTCAGAACCTCTCTGCTACTCTATGGCTATGCGAATCTCTTGTTAATCATGTTATCCTGGAAGGGTAGTTCACCCACTGAACAAATGTGTAACCATGTTAAAAAATAATTGTAAGATAATGTAATGTACAAACAACCTGCAAAACATTTTTTGTCCCCTCTCTCCTCTGTGTATGATGTGGAACCTTTGTAAATGAGTCTTTGACTCAAAGGTCTTTCTGAATATCTCTATAAATAAAAAAAATGCCTTACTGAAATCTAGGTAGACCACATCCATCACTCCATCCTGATCCAATTTCCTGGTTACCCAGTCAAACAAATTTATCAGATTTGTTTGACAGGATCTCCCCCAAGTGAATCCATGCATCGGATCCTGAAGGCTACTAGATTCCAGATATTCCACAATCCTTTCCTTCAGTAGTAATTCCATTATTTTTCCCACCACCTAAGTCAGGCTGACCGGCCTGTAGTTGCCAGCCTCCTCCTCGCTGTCACTTTTGTGAAGTGGGACTACATCAGCTCTCCTCCAGTCCTCTGGAACAATTGTCTTGACTAGTGAGTGGTTGAAAAGGGCTGCCAGAGGTGTAGCCAGCACCCCTCTGAGCTCCCTTAATATTCTAGGATGCACCCCTTCTGGTCCTGTTGCCTTGACCACTTTCAGAATTGTGAGTTCCCTCAGAATCCTCTCCTCTGTAAATGGACTATTGTCTACCTCTCTTCCTCCTATGCTCCTTGTCCTTATCTGTGGTCCATCTCCTTTCTCTACCTCTGTAAACACTGAACAAAAGTACTTGTTCAAGATGTCCACTTTTTCCTGGTCCCCCTTCGCACACTCCCCTCCTTTGTTTTTAAGTTTTACTATCCCTCCCCATGTCTTTCTTTTTTTGCTTACATACCTGAAAAATAACTTGTACCCTTTCTGCACTGCCTGGGCTATTTTTACCTCTGTCTGCACCTTTGTACTCCTAATTGCTTTCACTCCCTCCCTCTATTTCTCCAGATACACCCCTCTATCTTCCTCTTTGTGTGCTCCTTATACCTCCAGAATGCTAAATTTTTTGCCCTTACCTTCCCGGCCATCTCCTTTGAGATCCATAGTGGTCTTTTTTTCCTCCTGCTTTTGCTTACTTGTCTGATGCAGAGGCTCATTACCTTCTCTAGCCCTCCTTTCAGATTTGTCCACTGTTCCTCTCCTTCCCACAGGTCCTCCCCACTGCCAGGGCATCTCTGAGGCATTCTCCTATCTTTTTAAAATCTGCTTTCCTGAAGTCTGGGACCCTTGCCTTTGTGGGGTTTGATCTTGCCACAGTACTTACATTGAGCCACACTGTACTGTAATCACTCACTGGTCCCCAGATGGCCACTCACTGTGACATCTGCAACACAGTCCCTGTTGGTGAGTACAAGGTACAGTACTGCCCTCTCATGAGTGGGCTCTTTTGCTAGTTGCCTGAGGAATGGCCCCTGCAGGGAGTCCAGGATATCCCTGCTCCTAGCTGAAGCTACTGCTGGGATGCTCCAATCTACATCCAGCAGATTAAAGTCCTCCACCAGCAGCACCTATCCCTTTTCCCCCATGTTTTGGATGACTTCCACTAGAACCTTATCCACCTCCTCTTCCCCCCCATGTTGGAGGTCTGTAGATCATGCCAGTGTGAATAGTGGCTCCCTTCCCTGTTTCTCAGGTGATCCACAGTACCTCTACCCCTTCCTGATTTGCCTGTATTTCAGTAGCCTTAATGATATCCCTCACATCAAGAGCCACTCCCCCCTTCCTTCCTACCCTGTTCTGTCTGAACAGAGTGTTGCCTGCTATGGCTATATCCCAGTCATGGTTCTCATTGCACCATGACTCGGTAATGGCAACAATATCCAAGTTAGCCTCTTCCGTAATGGCCTCTAGGTTTGGGATTTTGTTTCCCAGACTTTGAACATCTGCACACATGTGCTACCATCCTGTTTGTCATCATCCTCTGTCCCCTTTAACTATCACTCTCTACCCCCTCTGCTCTCAGATCCATCTTTCTTCACTTCTACCACTTTGTTCCCTTTTTTTGCTGTGTACCCTCAGGGATTTCTTTCCCCTTGATCTCTACCTACTCTCTACATCAGTTTGAGGAGGGCAGTTTATGTTTCTCCTTTTCCTTCCACCACCCCCCTCGGCTAGTTTAAATGCCCATCAATGTAACATTTAAACCATTCATTGAGGATTGTGGTTCCTGTCCCAGATGGATGAAGGTCATCTTCCCTATATAGGCCTCCATCCCTCCAGGTGGAACCCCAATCCCCAGTGTAGCTGAACCACTCCTCTCTGCTCCATTCCCTTAATCATGTGTTGAGGCGCCTGTTTCAGAGTACCCTATATCCCCATTATAGACAGGTAGCACCTCAGAAAAGGCCACGAAGTATGCTACCTGCCTAAAACCACTCCCCACCTCCCTGAACTCTTCCTGTACTATTCTAGCCTCATCCCTAGCCACGTCATTGGTCCCGAGGTGGAACATGACATCCAGCTCTCCCTCCCATCCTGTCTTCCTCGTGACTACCCTGATCCTGGTCTGCAGTAGTACTGTTCTCTCCCTATCTGCTGGCCTTTTCCTCTAGCACAGGCAAGTTTCTTTGCCTGTTCTGGCATTTTACCCCTGTCTAGCTGGGTTTTTTTCCCATTTGTCTCAATCACCCTGACTTGTAAACTCTGTGCCTTTCTGAGGTTATTCGTTAGTGTTATTCTCTTCTTAAACTGATACCATGGGCCATCCTGGTTGTCTTGTCCCATTAATATGCCTCCTTCTTTGGTGCTGTGCTGACCAATTCATTGCTGGGTCCCTACGTTCCCCCCCTCTGGAACAGTGCCCCTCCCTCCCCATGTCAAATTTGGCCAAACTCTGCATGTGTGCTTTTATATATTCCCTGTCTTCCTAAGCCTAGCTCTGCATTCCTTGGCTGCTGGCTCCATAAATGGTTGTGTGTTCCTTCATTTAGGACTTCCTTTACAATTTTAACTCCCTGTACCTCATTACTAACCCACCTATCTGTTTTCCTCCTTCTGGTGCAGGCTGGAGACATCGAACTCAAACCTGTGCCACCTCACTTTACCCCCTCTCTCTCTCCCCCTCACTACTACCCTGCCTCCCACTAAAGGCCTAAAAATTGCACGCATGAATATTCGCAGCCTCCGTCCTAAAATGGCTGAATTCGAAGCCTGGGCTTTGCAGTTTGTTCCTGATATTATATGCATTACCGAATCTTGGCTAAAGCCTCCTGTTAAGCAGCATGAGATATCTCTACTTGGATACAACTGTTTCAGAAAGGATAGGGAATTCAAGAGGGGCAGTGGTGTTATTTACACTAAGTCTCATTTGGATATTTCCGAAGTGCCTGTACCTGACATTGAACTACCTGCTGTAGAATCCCTATTCCTCTCCCTAACACTTGGCAATGTGAATAACATTATAATTGGTGTGCCTATCTGCCACCCAACACTGCCTGTCAAGGCCTCCAACCTTCCTAACCCCTCTCTCTAATGTCCCCCGCCATGACCCTATACTGTGCAGTGACTTCAATTTTAACTGGCTCCACTCTGTGGCAAATTAGGTGAAGTCTACTCTTATAGATGCCAACCAGGTACAACTTATTTAGGAACCCACATGTATTAATAGCAAATCCAGCAAACATTCACTGCTTGACTGGATTGTCACACATTGCCCCCTGAAGATCAAAGTGGTGGGACTCCTTTTTGATTGCTTAAGTGACCACTCCCCTACGTTCTGTGTATGGCAGAATAATTGCCCTAAACCTCCTCCTAAAATTTCTCTGGTCTGTGACATGTCAAGGTTTGATGCTGATAGCTTTACTACCTTCATCAATAATATTGATTACAGCCACATAAAGTCCCTCCCTTTCATAAATCAAGCCTTGGACTTCTTTGTATCTGCCTTTATTGGAATTGTTGACCTCCATGCCTCTTTAAAAAATGCAGATCCAAGGGGGTAAAGGCTCCTTGGCTCTCTAAAGAAATGAGACTATTCATGTCTCATCGTGACAGGGCTTGGTGGAACTTTAAACAAAGTGGGCTGCCCTCGGACTGGCATAACTATAGGCAACTAAGAAACTATTGCAAAAACTCACTTCACAAAGCCAAATGCCTTCACTTCAGATCCCTTCAGACCAAACATCTTTGTAACCCCAAAGAGTTTTGGAAACAGATTAATTATTTGGTCAAAGGGAAAGTCACTGAAAATCCTAGCTCTATCAATGCCCAGGGTACTCTCCTATCTGACCCCACATCTATTGCCACTGGCTTTAATGAATTCTTTACTGATCTCCGAAAGTACACCTCTCTTTTCTGTAACTTGTCCTCCTCTTCATTAATCTCTCCCCCCCCGGTCTCCCCTGGGTTTCAACCTGCTTTCCACATGAAGCTGGCCTCCCTCAAAGAAGTCCAACGACTTCTCAGTAACTTAAAACCTGAGAGCTCATCTGGGCATGATGCCTTAGAGCCTAAATTTCTAAAACTTAGTGCTGCAGCCCTGGCATGGCCTGTACAAGACCTATTCAACCAATCCTTCCTTACTTTCCTGCAGGGTCCCTGACAAATGGAAGGTTGCGGTAGTTGTTCCCATGTACAAGGGAGGACCAAACAATGTTATTGACAATTTTTGGTCCACATCAATTCTCTGCCTATTGGTTAAAATCCAAGAACACATTTTGTATAATCACCTCCAGAACTACTTGGAGCAATATAACCTGTTATCACCCTATCAGCATGGCTTTAGAAGGCATCACAGTACCCTTACTGCCTTATTAAAAGTTACTGCTGATATATTCCAGGCAATGGACCAAGGTTCTGCCACTGGTGCCATCTTTATCGATTTAACCAAAGCATTTGACCTGGTTAACCACGGTCTCCGGCTTCAGCAGCTCGATACTGTTGGTCTTGATTCTAGTTCCCTGGCATGGATCAATAGCTATCTATCTCCCTGGTCTCAATGGGTCAAGTAGGCAGGTTCCATCTCTGACCTCTGACCCATAACCCATGGGGCACCACAGGGCTCAATACTGGGTCCAATGTTATTCTCTCTTTTTAGCAATGATTTATCTAGGTTTTGTGGAGGTTCCACCATTCACCTCTTTGTGGAAGACAAAATCATCTATCGCTCATCCCCTGTTGTTGATCTAATTAATAGTGAATTTGCATCCGACCTTGCTGCCTTGGAAGGGTGGCTTATGCATAACCAATTAGTCTGTAACACCAAAAGAGACCAAAAGTATGCTATTCTCCCACCTGCCTCCCTCGGCACATGCCCTCTCCCACCTGTGCATTTCCTCCCTTAATGGTGATACCCTCGACCGCTGACCATTCCTTTAAATACCTGGGTATTACCCTTGACTCCTTGCGCTCACTCAGTGCACATGTCTCTAACATCATAAAGTCTATAAACCAAAGGCTAGTTTCCTGTTTCATATTCATCCTTTCCTCAGTTCTACAGCCTGTCATAAGATTGCTACCTCATCCCTTCTTCCCCTTCTGACTTATGGTGCTCCCCTACTGCTCTCTACTTATGCCTCTTCCATGTCTCTCCTCTCCCAGGCCTACCATAGGGTGGATAGATTCACCTTGGGGTTGATGCCCATCACCACCACTGTGACGTTCTTTCCTCATTAGATTGGCTACCTTATGAATCAAAACTATGGTTTATTATACTAAATTTCATGCATAAACTGGTCCATAAGTTCACACCACCTTGCCTTAGTGAGATCATACACCTTAGACAAGCCCCTAGAACCCTTAGATCTGCCTCCCTCTTTCACCCTTCTTGTAAAACCTTCACTATGTTTAACTTCTGCATGACGTTCCTTCTCCTATGCAATTGTATCAACTGGAATTCCCTTCCCCTCTTTGTACTGTCCTGTTTCACTCTTTCCAAGTTCCAAACCCATCTGCTTGCCTCCCTTTCCACCTCCACTAGTTGTTCATGCTTCCATTAACTCATTTGCTCCCGATGGCCATTTTGGGTTGGATCTAGCAATGGATGGTTCTGATGCCATATGGTGTCTATGGAAACAAATGTGTTAATATACTTTTTCCTTCCTTCCTACCTTCCCCATTGCCATACCCCTATACCTTCCTTTATGTGCTTTCTGTCCTTGCTCCCTCAATACACTACTCTCCCACTTTTCCATCTTGCTATTCTGGGCCCTGTGGCCTGCAGTCATGGTTTTACATTTCCTGGAACTCATATTTTTCTTATGCTGAAGTGTGTATTCTTCTGAATTGTTTCATCCTTTATTGACTTATATATTTGTTATATTTAACTCACATTGTATATTCAACTCATTGTTATTGTTTAGCTCATATATATTTATTGCTTGTCTCTGTTTGCTTGTTGCAAACTTGGGTTGACCCTGAAAATGGGACTGCATTTGTCTCAGTGGTCTTACCTGGTTACCAAACCTCAAATAAATAAATAAATCTCCTCCCCATCCCACCAAGCCTTGGTGCCAGGTAGGCACCTAGCCTCCTTCTTACCCTCCCTTCCTGTCCATAAATCTATCCACTAACAATTGAGCCCTCCACTAGGAGTTGCTTCCTCTTTCTTTTTTAACTTAATATCCTTTATTGAAGATTTTAAACATCCAAATATCCAAAATAATTAAAAGGATTTAACACTAGTAAACAACAACCCAACAAGAAAACATATACATACATATATATATATATATACACACAAAAATCTGGAGCGCAGCTAGCAAGAACAATGTTATATAATCATATCAAGCAGGGTAATAAGAGAAGAAAAAATAATAAATATAAGTGTCTCAATAAACAAAATACAATGAAAACAAAATGTATAACTGACCACCCAGGAGCCTTGAAAAAACAAATCTATCGGCATTGTCATCCATACAAGAAAGAGAGGACTCATACGAACACAATAAAAGCTAACCATAAATGATGTGATCCAGGAGACACTCTGCCATAAAGCAGTCATGTAGAATGAAATAAATATTATTCACACAATCATATGGAGAATATAGCTTTTCCCATTGATTATTGAAGGAGGGGAGTGCATGCCACATACTGGGTACTAGTTTCTCCATGTGCAGCATTACCAAGATTTCATTATGCCACTCCTGATAAGTAGGGGTAGCATTATCCATCCAATGATGTAATATAATTAATTTTGCCACTGCAGCTGTCAGTGATATATTTAATCTCTGAGGTCCTATTAATTGATCTGTACCTAATCCCAAAAGGCAAACCTCAGGGGTAAAAGTCTCCTGTAAACCTAACAGGGGGTTGATATGTGATTGAATTTGTGACCAAAAAATCTGGATATGAGGGCAATCCCATAATAAATGTTTGAGAGTGCCAATAGCACTATTACATTTCTGACATATGGGACTCGACACTCTACCTATTTTGTGCAGTATTTGAGGGGGTAAAGTAAGAATTATTTAAGATTTTATATTGAATAGGCTGCAGTTCTTCAGTCCTAATATAGTAAGTTATGAAGTCCTAAGGAGCAGATGAATTAAAAAAGTCAGAATGATCTGGGAATTCTCTCTACCAATAAAAAACTTCAATTTGCATACATAACCCCATTATATTTCTAAGTGCCTTATAAAGTAATGAAACTTCATGGGTTTTATCAACTAAAGCAGTCAACTCATTACATGCTGTACTCTCTGAAAACTGCCATGGACGGGCTCCCAATCCTGCTTTAATTGAATGAGGCACATGAAAAAAGGGAAAAACAGCTGAGGATGGTAGGGGGATCAGTGAACAAAACTGCTGAAATGTAATTAGTTGATCCCCCTGCAATGAACAAGAAACTGCTCTAGAGGAGCCACAGAAAGAAAAGAAGAGGGAATAGTCTTGTGGGCAATTTCAAAATTGGGATTATAGAGAATTGGTTCAGGGGGTCTTTTTGGGACACAAAATGCAAAAACTAACATAATTGCTAATTAATCCTGATTGACCAACCTATGGGACAACTCAAAGAAGGGTAGATTCTTCATAGTGATATGGGGTAGTGCTGCTAGAGTTATGCCATGAGTTAGGCATAAAAATGTCTCAATATCTTTCCAGAAAGGAGAAGGAACACCAGATTCCCTCCCCAGATTCAGTAAATGCCAGGCCAAAAACTTACTGGCCTGGGCCACCAGATAATACCAGAAAAAATTAGGTAGCTGCAAACCTCCATGACACTTAGCCAGAGTAAGTTTAGAAAAAGTGATACAGGGTTTCTTATTTTTCCATATGAATGCAGAAATGAGCCTATTGAGGTGGGTAAAATTTAGGCAGTGGTACCCCTAACCTAGTAAATGGGAACAAAAGCCATGGGAGAATGTTCATTCTAATAATCAAAATTCTACTTCTACCCCATGATGACAAAGGCAAAACCTGCCAATGCACTAAATCAGATGTGATTTTACTCATCAAAGGGGTAATATTTCAACTAATTAGTGAAGTAATCCACCAACTTGTTTTAATACCTAGGTAAGTATGGTCTGAGGTACTCCAGCATTGTTGTAGCTCAAGGGGTAGCTCACTTTTTTAAGTCTGTGAATTCAGGGGTAAAATAACTGTCTTGGATATATTTAACTTATAACCAGAAATAGACCCAAAGAGCTTAAAAAGCTGCAAAACCTCCTATAAAGATGTTGATGGATGAGTAAGGTGTCACAAAATAGCATCCACATGGGTAAAAATTTAAAAAGACTAGGGAACAATGAGAATACCCACTATGCGATCATTCTGAATGATATGTCAGGTAAGGGTCATCAAGTATAAATTAAGTACGGAGAGAGGGGACAACCCTGTCGTGTACCTCAATGTAAAGAAAAAAACCTCCTACAAAACCCCATTACAGCGTAGAATAGAGTAACCTTACCCATTTAATAATATTTTGAGAAAAAACAAAGGCAGTCAGGGTATGAAATAAATATGCCCAAGAAACTCTGTCAAATGTCTTTATGCTTTCAGGGAGAACAGCACTGTAGGGGTGCCAGAATCCTTGGATGATGAGAGCAAATGAAACAATTTCCTGAAATGATCAGAGGCCAGACACCCCTGCAAGTGTCCAGTCTGCTCTCTGCCAATCAAAGCCTGCCACAGGCCCAAAATCCTAGATGCCAAGATATGTGAAAGTATTTTGGTGTCAACATTTAATAGGGAGATTAGCTGATAGTTACTAATATTGGCATGATCTTTACTGTACCAGGGTATTACACAAACTGGGGAATATGGGTGTGGGCAGGACAGTAGTGTGGTGGGTAGGTAACTGGCTGGGTGGCAGGACACAGAGGGTGGTGGTAAATGGCTGTCACTCCACAGAGGGAAGAGTAACCAGTGGGGTACCACAGGGATCAGTGCTGGGACCGGTCCTATTCAACATATTCATCAGTGACATTGCACAGGATCTAGAAGGCAGAATTTCACTGTTTGCTGATGACACAAAGCTCTGTAACAGAGTAGACACACCAGAGGGTGTAGACAGAATGAGAAGGACCTGCAGAAACTTGAAGAATGGTCAAGGGTTTGGCAGTTGAAATTCAATGCAAAAAGTGCAAGATAATGCATATGGGGCACAAAAACCTGGCACAATATATCAGTTGAGGGTGAGATATAGCATGCACCAAGCAGGAAAGGGATCTTGGAGTTGTCATCTCTGATGACCTCAAGGTAGGAAACAGTGTGACAAGGCATCAGGTAAAGCAAATAGGATGCTGGGATGTATAGGCAGGGGCATCACCAGCAGGAAAAGGGAGGTCATAATTCCGCTATACAAGACACTAGTGAGGCCCCACCTGGAGCACAGTGTACAGTTCTGGAGACCATACTTACATAAGGACATAAGGTAGAGAAGGTTCAGAGGAGGGCAACAAAGATGGTGCATGGGTTGCATCACAAGTCCTATGAAGACAGGTTGAAGGAACTGAACATGTACTCCCTGGAGGAGAGGAGGGAGAGAGGGGATATGATAGAGACATACAAGTATCTTACAGGGAGGAACAGGGTGCAGAAAAACACTATTTTTAAGTGAAAAAGATGTTTCAGGACTAGAGGGCATGGGATGAAGTTGGAGGAGGACGATTCAGAGGAAACATGAGAAAATTTCTTCACAGAGCAGGTGGTGGACAAGTGGAACACCCTGCCAGAGGAAGTGGTGGGGGCTGAAACAATCACGGGATTTAAGAATGCATGGGATAGACATAAAGGAATTCTAGAGGGCAGGGGTAAGGGGAAACAGACTTCTAGGAAAACAAACTGAACTTACAAGCTTAAATGGGCAGACTAGGTGGGCCATAGGCCCTTATCTGCCGACACTGTCTATGTATCTATGTATCTATGGTTGGTTTCAATAAATGCACTTCTTCCATCACCCTTGATAATGTTAACTTTATACTGGCTATATCAGCTCTTAAAATGTCCAGTTTATCAGGCTCTTCTTCTACAGTTGGCGAATCTTTTGTTGGGCTTTTCTGTGGCAGCAAGGGCCTAACCGATTGCATAGTGAAAATTTCACCCAGTATCTCCACCAGCTGGTAAGTTCACCGGAACCAACTCTTGTTCTGCCACCTCAGCCATTGTTCAGATATTTCGGATATACCAAAATTAAGAAAGGAACTGGATGCTAAATGCAAAATAATTACTTTAAATTGCCACCAGGGACCGGGAGCTGATGTACACATGTCCTACCAGTCTGAAGGCATCATGTGACTCCCATTGCTTTCTACTCCTGCTGTACCACCTACCTTGAGGTCTCCACTATGGAGGACCCCCACATCCTCCTTAGTGCGGGCGGGCCACAGCGAGGGTGGGACACTAAAGTCTAGTTCCAGTAAAAAGGGAGCTGCAAGCCCCTGATTGGTTGGCAGGGCCATCAGTCACAGAGGTGGCATTGTGTTGCACTAGCTCCCACTGGAGTGATTGGTGCAGGAGAAGGGTAGCAGAGAAGAAGGCAAGCCCTCACAACCCCTGGTGCAGCTCAGAAATCCGATGATGAGTTAGTTTAGTGCACACAAGCTGGCTGTAATGAGCTCTGAAGAGTATAAAGTTAACAAAATGTACTACCAGTTGAGACATATCCTTTTGAATTTACCCCCCAGAATTTGCATACTAATGATGCTTTGCACTGGGTTTAAGGTTTTAGAATAAATGCACAAGGTTTGGCAAGATTTACAAAACCTAAACAAATCTTTCTTCTTGTATGTCTATGCATCCTACATAGTGCTAGTCTCTCAAACTGCCTCTCTATTACGTTGTTTTCAGGTATGTTAGTTTTGGTTTTAATGGATGTTATATAATTACACTGGTCTGTAGTGGATTGGCTATCTTGCTGAAGGGGTGAATACACTGGTGTGCCCAGTGTCTTGGCCCTCTGGGGCTGGCAGTGATTGAACTCACATTTTGTTCTTTATGGTTTTTAGCTGGGCTGTTACAGAGCAAACAAGCTGCCACTCCTTGTGTCCACTGGAGTGGAGGAAAAGACTGAATTTTCATTTTGTCATGCTTTTCATATACTGTATACTAAAGTGCTTTGCAAACAATTTATTTACATCTGATAGCCAAGTTGAGATGCCATATCTTGTGTTCAGTGGGTCCTGCTTATCATAGGAAAGCTTGAAACCTCTTAGTAAATTTTGTTCTTTGACTTTATTTTGACACTTCTGTTCCTATTGTATTCTTCTTATTAATTGTTTTACATAAAGGTCTGCCCCCGCCCCAAACAGATTATTGTTTTTAAATCTGCTTGGCACATCCATGAGATCATAATTAATATGGGTCTTACTGGAAGAAAATGGAAATTTACCATGTCCCTCATGGATTTGTGCATTCTCTTTGCTTAAAAAAGCCATGTGGACTCTGTAGAAGATATAGAGAGATGTATAAAGTGTAGCGGAAGTAATATGGAACTGAAGATTAAAATGTTTGAAACGTTTTTCTCTTTGAATGGGTTGGAAGGGGTAAATGGATAGGCATAGGGAGAATAGGGAACCAGAGAATGAATTAAAAAACACTTGGTTGTGTTTTGGCTATAACCACCTATGTAAGCATAGCAGGATTACATAAAAGGGTTGAATGGAAAAGTCTAATAGTAAAAAGAATGGGGATATAATAACACCTCACCTGTGAGGCAAAGGGGTGTATTGTGTTCTCTTTAGAAAGTGTATGCTAATAATTAATCTTGCATTTCAGTATTGATGGTATCTATGTGAAGTGTGCACAGCTAATCTATTGATAGTGAGTGTAAAAACCTGGAAGTGCTAAATTCTATGAAGTCAGTGGTTAGAGTGAGTTTGAGACAATAAAGTGGGAGCTGAATGACAAAGCTACCTGTCAGTAACCACTAAAAGTAAGAACTCATTATATTTGTACATGGAAATCCAAATAATATGTGCTGTTAATTGTATAAAGTGAGAAGAATTTTGTCTCAGTGGTATGTACCAAGGGGTATAATTAACATTATTGGACATAACCATTTGTAATCTGTGCCAGTCTGCATAACCTCAGTAAAATATTTGTTTTTTAGGATACAAAAAATTCAAACCACAGTTGAGTTTATATTCTGAGTGAACAATGCCAGTTTCAGTAAGCATACAATAGACTGGAATTTTGTTTCTTTTGCAATCATCAGGGGGCATACGATCTAAGAAATTACACATCTACTATAATATAGTATTGAAGATAGACTGGACAATACTTGGTAAATGCAGTGTAAAAACTGATAAAAAGCAGGACCCCATTATAAATGAGATGTTGCTTTTCAGCTTGGCTATCTTGTGTAAATAAATTGTACCGTAAGTAAAACTGTGGCACACAAACCGATGAGAGCAGCAGTATACAATCCAGATTCATAATGCGAAAAAAAAAAATACTATGCTACAACAGGATGAAAAAAAAATGCATATCAAAGTTGCAAGGTGGAAAATAAGATTTACTAGTGGACTGCTAGCATAGTACTGGCACAAAACTCCCCTGCACTTTGAATTCAAAGTTCTTTCCCAGCAGGTTTTGGCCGTGCCAAGGAGTTTGTACACAGGTGCTGTGCCAGCAGCACACCAATAAAGCATATTTTCTACCTTGCAACTTTGTTTGAGGTGTGTTTTTTTGTCCTGTTGTAGCAAGGTATGTTTTTGCCACAGATAAATTGTACAAATGTGTACAAGCAGGTCTCAACAGAACACAAGTTATTGCAGCTCTGCTGGGATCTTTTGGGTAAATACATTGTTAATATGGGTAAACACACAAGACATTGAATATTGATCTCAGGTGAGATCACACCAGGAATGCAATGCACAGTTCTGGAATCCACATCTAAAGAAAGACAGGGACAGCCTGGAGTCTGCCCAATGGAGGGACACAAAAATGATCCAGGGGCATCAGGGAAAATTGTATGAGGAGAGGCTGGTGAGCTTCAACAAGTAGGCAAGACAAGGTAAGTTTATTTGAAGGATGCCCAATCCTGGAGGCTCTATGTGCCTTATATAAATCAGAAAACAATGCAGGAAGCACAGATAATAGAACACAATTGCAAAATAAATCCAGTATAAATGCATCAACCAGACCATTAACCAAGGTTAAAAAAGTGGGGTTTCAAGCAGGATTTAAAATGTCCACTGAGGGAGCTCCTCTCACATCTGAGGGTAATGCATTCTACAGCACATGTGCCATAGCACTGAAGGTACAATCAATAGAGAGTTTAAGATGTGATCTGGGTACACTCTACTTAAAGCTAGGTTTGCATCTCTACTGAGCTACTCAGAGTAACTACAGTGTGCAAATTGGTAAAAACAGAATCGTACTGAAAATGAGATATTGCATCTTAGCAGGGACATTCTGAGTAAATACAGTACAAATAACAAAGTGTAAAAGCAGTATTCCATTGAAAATAAAATATTGCATATTAACTGGACCCCGGGTACATACATTATAAAAATGGGTGAAATAGCTGGCCTGTCAGCTCAGTGGAAGCGCTGAACTAGCAATGCTTTCAACCTGCATTCAGGAAGGGTCATCAATGTTTGGCAAGGTGAGGAGGCTGAGCATTCCAGTAGATGCTATCCTCCTCATCCAGGGAGGGAGGGCAGCCTGCATCACAGTTATGTTGCCACCTGGGTGACTACAGGTGACAGTGCAATGGAGCATCTATGGGGAGGGGAGTGGAGATGCAGGCTAGTGCTGCACTTTTCATGCTTGCATGAGTAAGCATATATACCCAAGCTGCCTGCATTTCTGGGAAGGGAAGGAAACAGGAAGGAAAATCTCCCCTCAGGCAGCATGACAGCCTCTCTGCACCTGTAGGTCCTGCACTTGCTGGGTATTGGGTCAATACCATGCATCTAAGACAGTGCAGTATTAACCATGGTGTATATACAGTGCTTTAACTTACAGTGACAGAGGTAGAATAGCGATAGTGATATACTGCTACCCCTGTCACTGAACAATGATGTGAAGAAAGGAGAATTTGCTGTGTGCTGGGTGCCTGGTCGAGCTGCTCCTGTGGTGGAGTGGCTAGGGCTCCAGCACATGGTGCAATTGTGAGACCTGGCAGCGTGGTTCCATTCCCCCAAGGTCTCCCCTGCTGCAACTTTGTCAGCATTTAAAAAAAAAGAAATCAACCCCCCCGAGTTTCTCCTGATCCCCAAAGTCTGCCCCCAAGAGTTAATTATCTAAGTTTTGGGGAGTGGGGTGAAACAAAGCCCCCAAAAAAAACATAAACACTCATTGCTTTCAATGGGTGCATTGTCATAAACAATTCGGCATTTGCCTGACTCTGTTTGTGTTAACACTATTTGGCTGTGGCATTTTTAGCCGTGCTGTTTTGTCATATGGTGGTATGACCCCATGCCCCTTGCTGACCTGAGCATCTCCCCAGACAACTGGATATAGGTACCCAAAGGAACTGGCCCAGTCAGAGGGCTCCACTGGGAAGGCAAACTATGGGGGTAATATGGGGCGAGTAAGTCCTAGAAGATGGTAAGGTGACAGGGTAGTGGTGTGGTGGGGGCTCAAAGGTGAGTCAAGAAGCATAAAATTAAAAAAAATAGCTAAGACCAGGACTCCACAGAAAATAAGATTCTGTATCTGAGCCTGGCTACCATGCATGAATGCTTTCTTTAAAAATTGGCAATAGCAGGACCTCACTGAAAACATGACAAATTAAAAGCAGCTGTTGTTGCTGTTGCTACAGTATCTCTTGTTTCAAATGTATACCTCATGTCTCTCGTGCCTTAAATCTTTGCATGTAACCAGTAAAGTTCATGGGAGCATGGAAATAACATTTTTCACCATCAAATATCCTGATTTTTCTGGCTGGTACTTTGTTTTCCATTGTGAAATATCTGTTTACTCCATAGTTACCCATCAGTGGTTTATAATTACTGCAGTTAGAAATGTCCATTATTATTGTAACAGTATGCAGACCCTACCAAAACACACTTTAAAGAGCATGTGACACCTCTGGGAACACTTGTATAAATTATAGCTATATTTCCCATATTTTCTGCTGTAATCTTATCCTTGCTGTCTAAATAAAGACATTTACATGGAAACAGGATCCTTACTCTTTGTACTTCATCTGCTTCTGTTTCCTGTCAACACATTATGCCATAATCACTTGTTTTTGGCATTATAAATCATGACATCATTCTTGGCTAGAAGTGCTGGATTTGCTGACAGAGAGTGGAATAAGTACCCTATGTTTTGAGGTCCTTGGCCAGAAAAAAGTGGTATCTGTCTGAACATGAAAAGATATTGATGTAACCCCCCTGCAAATGGGGGTTCCCAAAAGACTTCCAGGAGCTTGCTTGAATGCTCCAAGCCTGAATGGTGTTTGGCGTTTAAGCCATTTATCAGTGAGTGTTTTTAGAACCTCTGGTACTGTCTCTTTAAGAGCTGTCTGCTTGCAGACATAATTAGTTTGTATGGGGGACTGTGTGTTTCTTCGATTGAGTACCACTCGAGCTGCTGCCAATTCACTCCATTTTTGCAGTCACTAGAGTGCAAAGGGAAGCTATCTGAAAGATGTAACTGTTTGCCAGAAATAATGTAGAGTAATAATGAAAATACAGTTTGTCTAACTTTGCTTTGCAGTCAGAACTGTGTTTGCCTAGTTCCCCATTCTAGTTTTGAACTGCTGAACTGGACCAATCAGTGTGGGGTAAGCTAGCTCTAAAATGGTGCCTTGGAAGAATCAGAACTTGGACTCATAATCTGAGCCAGCCACAAGAGGATTGTATGGGCAGTGACTCTGGGAGATGTAGTTTAGACTTGGCCTTTTGGACCAACAGCAGCAGTCTATTGTGAGGTGACAGCCAATCCAGTCAAGAACTGGGAGGAACTCAAAGGAAGTGCCGGTTTTGTCTGTTGGAGTTTCAGTTTAGATCTGGCAGTGAAGGGAAAAGAAACCCTGTGCTCCTTCAGTGCACAGTTTCAGTCAAAAACGTGTGTAAGGCCCAGAGTTCCAGTCTGCAGCTTGTGTAACTGCTTGTTAGGACTGAACTGTCCTGTAAAAAGAATCAAAGGATCTCTGAAGAGTAGAAACCAGGCTCACCCTGTAGAAGACTGGAGAAATTGTTGAATTGCACTCGGTCTGTCAGAACTGAATCTGCTGTGTGTTCTCCCTGGTATTGTGCAGTAATTGCGATCGGGATAGAGAAGCAGCCTGCCTGGTATAGTACTTCTTTTTACCATATAAATGTGTGAAGAGTCTCGTGGAGCTCAAGAGTAGCCCTGCTGACGTTGAAGGACCCTATCTTGTTTGGAGGTCGTGAGTACTAATTCAGGGTCGCTCCTGTTGAATTGCCACATTAAATCCAAATGGAATCACTGTACTGCTGACTGTTTAAACTAATTTTTCTTTTCACTGTGTGAAAGGGCCCCTACCAGCTGCCACGGTTTGGACTAGCCACTAGGGCTTGGGTACCCAGGGACAGTAACTGGTAGGGATAGGCCTGTGCACAGAGCCATAGGTAGATAGTAAAGTGATAAGCTAATTAACCTGATTTCCCCCTGTCCTTGTTATATCCCCCTAAATAAATCAGAGCTGCTTGTTTCAGCAAAGTTATACTGCCTGAGGTATTTGTCTATGTTAAAGTACTGTACTGTGATTGTTGCACTGTATCTTATTTCACAGGAGGTCCCAGTGCCGGAACTAGTCCTGGGGGTAAGTGTATACTGTGAAGGTAATTCTGATATATTGTGTGGGCCACTAGTGGGAAGAAAGGGGGGTTGCAGTGTCCCAGAGGGCTGTGACCAAGTAAGTTTAACTATTGCAAACCCTGACCTCTGGGTGGAGGCACCCGCCATTGGATCCAGGCCCCTCAACCTGTTAGTGGCAAATCAGGCAGGGGTAGTAGCCCCTGGGATAGCGCCATCTAGGGGTTACATTGATATCTTTTCTTGATGCATTATGTAATAGTGTTATCTTTCCTTGTACCACTTTGCCATAGTCATTCCTTCTAGAATGCTCAAATCCACTCTAAAACAGGTATTTCCCTGAAGAATGTTCGGCCTCAGTAGCAGCACTGGCTACAGTATACTCAAATGTGAATTACTTTAAAACAAAAACCAGTTGCATGGTTCTGTGACCATGATGTTGTTCAGCACAAACACATCTACAAATTGAGTAGTGTTTCATTTATGGATACTTTTAGATGTTTTTATAAGCAAAAAGTGCAGAAAATCCATTCATTCTTTTTCACTTTAACAACGAACAAATGCCCACTAAAGCAAAAATAAAGAATTATATATCATACTTTTTTATTATGTACTGGCTATAATGTAAAGCTTGTGTTTCTCAAGTTTTAGGGTGATGTCACTTGTTTGACCAAGGTAAAAATAAAGAAATATTTGCACTCTCCAATTTGCACAAAGTGCAGATGATGTTTGGGGTCAGAATTCCGAGCATTCAACCATCTCACACCTAAACCTGATAGTCACAAAAACTATAGCTCTCAAGCATATAATTTACCAAGAGCACACATCTATAAACCTAGTCACATTTAAAAGAAAAATAAACACCTATTTTTGTACCAAACAGCAAAATCTGGTAGAAAATTAATTCTTTTTTCCACAGATAAATGCCTCCCTAAAAGCAAAAACTAAAGAACTGTACATCAAATATTTTCATTATGTACTGGCCATAATGTAAAGCTATGGGGCTCAGTGAATTAAAGAACAGTTTCCTAGTACATCCCACTCAAACATATAATAACCCTTGCCTGGCCCCAAGTGGACTGCAGCATGTTTTTTTTTAATAAATTGCTGCCTGTATTTATTAAGGAAAGAGATCACATTTGGCTTGTGGAGCCAGCAGCCAAAACGCTGCCACTTCTCTATTGTTGAGACATACCCCCAAGCTTGCATGTTTTGTGAAGTCAGTAAATGAAGAGCAAAGGGATACATGCCATAGAGTACAACAGGGATAGTTTTTAACTGCTTTTTATTATAGAGTTCCAATTATATCAAATCAAAGACCTTGGTACAAAAACCTTGTTAGTTGAGAAGTGGCCTTGATTTGATATAATCATAATGCTAATGTATAACAAAAAGCAGTTACAAACTGTCCCTATTCTACTCTATGGAGTGCGCCCTCACACTCGCAATTACTGACATCACAAAAGTGTAAGCACGAGAGCATGTATCTACAATAGGGAAGTGGCAGTGTTTTGGTTGTTGGCTCCATGGAGTGAAAAATAATCTCTTGCCTTATTAAATACAGTGAGACACTTATTAAAAAACAAGTTGCAGTCCACTTGTGGCAAGGTAAGTGTTATTATATGTTTGGGGTGGACTGTACTAGGAAAAGTAAGAAGCTGCTCTTTAAGCAGAAGTAATAGTACTGTAAATCTTGGAAACCACTCCCAAACAAGTACTGTAACAATAAAAGTAGCCGGAAGTTAGTCACACTTTGCAAAGTCACAAGCACTTTTTTACACATTCCCAATCATGTTTATTCCAAAACATATGTCTGTATAAACAGAACATGACATGGCTTGATTGAAGATATCCTTCTTTTCTTCATCTGAAGTTAATGATATTAAGATATTTCTCTTGTGGCTTCACCACTTGTGAGATATCATATCATTAGCCTCTCATGAAGATAAATATGATATCTTCAGCCAGGCTATGTCATATTATAGTGGCACAGTAGCACAGTAGCACCACTATAGTTAGGGTTAAATAAATGCCCAGTGCTTCCTATGCATGCATGGTCTTAGGTGCAATATCTCTTGCTGTAACAAGTTTCTTTCCAGTTCAATGTGCAGATTCTGAGATACAGATTGCAAAAAAAGTGAAACAAAATCTTTTTTTTTGTGTGTTTTTTTTGTCATCGCCTAGTACCTAGATGGTTCGGAATTTTGCTCTGAAATTTTCAGGGTACAAAAGGATTGGACCACAGTTGTGCCTTGTGCTAGTTTGGGGAAAAATTATTTATTCATTCAAAAGTTATAAAATTTTAAAATGTTGGTTCTAAGCATGCTCAGTACGGCCTTTTGGATAGCTGCTTTGAGCAAAAAAAGATTGTTCCAAAGAAAAAAGGATCATTTTTCGTATGGAGGTAATCCTTTTTCATAGGGAAAATTTCCTTTTTCATATGGTCACCATTTTGTTTCTGTTATTTCCCCCAAAACATTTTTGAAAACTCATAAAAATGAGATCCTGCAGAGACACTAACACACGTATCTTACTAATCGGGATCCTCTTAAGTGGATTCTGCAGGTTTGTGTTTGAAAAATGACCCAGAAATGTGTTTTTTATACATTTATAAAATCTTTTTTTGGTGAATAAATTTCCATTTTTCGTATGGTCATATGAAAAAGGAGTTGGGCCATATGAAAAAGGATCCTTTCATACAAAAAAGAATCAGAAAAAAAACGAAGTCCAAATTCTTTTTTTGTATGATGCAATCCTTTTTTGTATGTTTTTGTTCATACAAAAAGGATGCTATCATATGAAAAAAATTGGGACTTAGGTTTTTATTCTTTTTTGTAAAGCATCCTTTTGTACTTTTTTTCCTATATAAAAAAGGATGCTTCTACAATGAAATATTTGGGACTTATTTTTTTCTCCTGAATCTTTATTCACATGAAGGAATATTTTTTTTATGGGGTTTTCCTTCATATGAAAAAGGATGCCATCATATGGAAAAAGATTTTGGACTTTTTTTCCCCTCACATTACAACTTCAACAAGCCATAACTCCCTCAATATTTGCACTTAAGGGACAATCTATTTCATAACAAAGGTCTTAATGAGTACTACAAGAAGAACATATAATACCCCCAAATAAATTTACGGACCATATAAAAAAGTAAACCATCAAAACTCCCATTGGATAACATTAGAAGTTTAACAAGCCATACAACCAAGCAAGAATTTGCTTTTGGGGAGAAACTGGGCCCTGCATTTCCGCACCAATATGGATTCATGCATCTATAGAGGGATGGAAGTGCAGGGCCCTCCAGGCTTAGTGCTTCCATAGACAAATGGATATGTTGATTCAAGTCCCAAAGGGACCTGCATGAATGAGGACATGATTGTACTATCTCATAAAGTAAAGAACTTATTTGCAAAAATTTTCATTAATGCATCAGTTTGGGATTCAGATTCCCAACCATAACAAGCCCCCCACCCTGCAGGCAGCAAAGGAAAAAACAATTACAGTTTCACCTCTCCTGAGTCTTCACAAATCAGACTTGTGGTGTTCCTTGGGGTTGTCAATACTAACACTCCCCTCATTTGCATATTCTCTGCACATCTCAGGTTCTTTAGTGATGGAATGGGGTGAGCATTATTTTCATTTCATTTTCATTTTATTTGAATTGCAGTACACTGGAATTTACATTCCATTTTCAGGTATAACCTGAAGTCAGAGAAATAACAACAAAACTGACAATGAAGTATACAAAATGCAAAATAAAATACATCAACAACATACAATAAATTAGAAATTGAAAACAGTACATTCCTGCTTACATAAAGATACTTTTGCATTTTTAATATACTGAGTAACAGATGAGGAGAACAGCCTGACAGAAGGGAGGTGTTTGATATGTGTTGGTAAAGAATTCCATAAGGAAGCAGCACAATATGTGAAAGTTCCTTTTCCTGCATTTGTACACATGAAAGGTATAACTAGTTGATGATTTTGGATGAAAGTGAGTTAGTAACAAAGGTATGCTTGGTTAGTAGTCTATGCAAGGAAACTGGAATACCTGAATTATTACATTGTATATAAAACTTGATAAAGATCATTTATAATTATTCAGAACCGATAGCCAATCAAGTCTGTCCAAGAATAGACAATGGTGAGCCCTGTTAGGTACCAGGAGTGCAAAGTTTCCAATTTTTTGAATCAATACATCTTTCCTAGAAATAGCACGTGAAGGTGCAGTATCAATAATAATGAAGGTGTAATTTAAAGTAGGAAGAAGCTTTTGTTGTGCTATGGCCGATCGAGTTTCATGAGTTGAGAATTTTTTTATGCGATAAAATGAGCCAATTTTAGAGTGGATTTTGGCAGTAATTATATCAAGGTGTACATTAAATCTCAGTGCTGGATCCAAAACAGCTCCTATATGACAGAGCGCAGCAGGATGAAGATAGGGAGGCATACCAAACTTCCCTAAGGGAAGCTGGGAAGGCAGTAAGGCAGGCAAAGGCCCAAACCGAGGAAACACTAGCACGAACAGTAAAAGAATGTGACAAGACTATCTACAGATGCATTAATAAAAGGAGAAAGTCCAGAGGGGGTATTGCTAAGACGAAAGGTGATAAGAGGGTGTGTGAGGAGGAGGACCATGTAAAAGCATCTATCCTAAATAGATACTTCTGCTCAGTATTTACTGAAGAGAAGGTAGGGCAGGGCCCACAGCTCAGCACCATGGACACAGGAGGGAGGGAGGTGTGCACTAGTCCCTTCACAAAAGAAAGGGTCCTACAAAAGCTTGATAAGATCAGGGTGGACAAGGCAATGGGACCTGATGGCATACATCCCAGGGTACCAAAGGAGCTAAGGGTGGAACTAACAGAGCCATTATCAGAACTGTTTAGTGAGTCTCAGAGCATAGGAGAGGTCCCAGAAGACTGGAGAAGGGCTCATGTGATCCTTCTCCACAAGAGTGGTAGCAGGGAGGAGACGGGAACTACAGACCAGTCAGTCTTACCTCAGTAGTGGGCAAGATTATGGAGACACTCCTTAAGAAAAGGATCGTGCAACACTTGGAATCCATAGGATCACAGGATCCAAGACAGCATGGCTTTACAAAAGGAAGGTCCTGTCAAACTAATCTCATAGATTTCTTTGACTGGGTAACCAGAGTGATGGACCAAGGGGGAGCAGCTGATGTTGCCTACCTTGACTTCAGCAAAGCTTTTGATACTGTTCCACATAGAAGATTGATTAATAAGCTGGGTAGGCTCGGGGTGGGTCAGATGTTGGTCAACTGGGTGGCAAACTGGTTGACAGGCAGAAATCAGACAGTGGTGGTAAATGGTATACAGTCAGAAGAGATGCAAGTCACAAGTGGGGTACTTCAGGGATCAGTCCTGGGGCCAGTCCTCTTCAATATCTTCATCAGTGACATTGCAGATGGACTGGAGGATAAGGTTTGTCTGTTTGCAGATGACACCAAGATCTGCAACAGAGTAGATGATCCAGATGGGGCGGGTAGAATGAGAAGAGATCTGGATAAACTAGCAAAATGGTCAGAAGAGTGGCAACTGGGGTTTAATGCAAAGAAGTGCAAGATCATACACATAGGGAAAAGAAACCCTGAAGTCACCTATAGGTTCAAGATACGGATTTTTTAATAAGCAAAGCTAAGCATGCATGGCAGTGGCCAGGCCATAAATACAACTGCAAAAAATGTTTTTTCAAAGTTCCAATGATTTCTGAGATATTGCAACTTTTGCAGCACAAGGGTTATCTGGAATGGCTCTAGGCATGTGCTATGCCTCCATACTTATGGGTACATGGGGGCACAGGGCCCCCACATTTGGATCCCATTATGTAATAGTGGGAGTGCAAGGCCCTACATTATGCAGTAGTGCCGGACCCTGCACTCCCACATGGAGCTGTGCTATCATCAAAATATCAGTTCACTTACAGTATGTATAGGTGAGAGCATACGAATGACAATACACATTCTCAAAAGAAGGGAAATTCATTGCAAAAAACTTTGTTAAAGGAAAACTCTGTGTTAAAATCATAAAAAGATATGTTTTAGCCTTTTTTTCAGTGTTCTAACCCATTCCCAGCGTTTTTTTTTTTCCTCTGGCTGCGAGATGTTTTTTTTTCAATCTTTCTATGGCAGTTTTATTGCACTTGGAGGCTGCCATTCAGGTTTCTTTTATGACCTCCTCTATCAGAAAGTCTTCCCAGAGTGCTCTTTGCTGTGATGTCTAATCACCCCTGCTAGAGGACAGTGTCTTGTTACAGGGTCTGCCACAGCTCAGACACAGACAGAAGATTGCTTCCAGAGAGAACACAATCCTAAATTTTGGGTGAGTTTAATCACTGATTTTTTGTTTTAGATATAGTATTGGTACCTTGTCCAGCTGTGTTCTGGGGTGTGTGTGTGTGTTTTAATCATGTCAGTTGCTACAGTGGTTGTTTCAGCACTCATCTGGCTATTCCTCTCAGTCCCTTTCTGTTTTTGCACCAGTCCTAAGGAGCAAAAAATATCACTTTATAGGTTGTTTGCGTACACCATAGAAGGAAATATGCAGAATTTGAATGTTTTATATAAAGTATCCTTGAAACACCATGGAACTCATCTATTTGTAATACAAGTTAGTGTCTTCCCCTCAACAATGCTACTTGACACTTCCCCACCCCCTTCCTTTGCATAACAGAGTACACATTAGATTCTCCATCTCAGTTATTTCTGTCTGCAAGCTGTCTACTGTCACACATTGAAAAGGACAGGTTTTTCTGAAGTGCATGCATCAGGATTGTTTGTGTGCATGCAGTTTTCATGAGCCCTCCCTATGATTTCTGCTGGCATACCTCTCAACCTCCCTCATCAAAAATCAGAGACAAGGCTTAAAATGATCAGGGACAAATAACCAAAATCAGGGACACATCTGAAAAAATAGTAATATTAGTCCCAGAAGCTGTGTACAACATGCTTCTTAGTGTGAATAGCATTTTCTTAATGAGAACTAGACTGTAATACCAATGGCTGGCATTGTTTTGTGATTCAAATCCCTACTTTTCAGTGACAGAAATGCCAAATTTAGGACTGACAGAAGAAATTTCTGAGGCAAAATCAGGGACATCCCTGAAAATCAGGGACAGTTGAGAGGTATGTCTGCTGGTTGCTAGTATTGTATTGATGGCAACTTTGATTATGACAAATATTTTTTAGTGCTGCTTTCTAATGGCATAGTTCCCATTGGATTGGTGTTACTAACAAGTCGAAACCATGCAGCCACTTGCAGCACTGTGTGGTGGTGGAGGGGGAAACTGAGCAAATTAGATCATGGTGTAAGATGAGCAGTCAACTGGTTAGGAACACTGCTTCACTGCTGCATTTGCTATGGATCCCATCCTCAGTATGTGTGTATTTTAGCGAGATCTCCTTAGCTAAATTCTAGCCTTTGTCATTTTTACGTTTGCTTGTGTGCATGTGCAAGGAACGTTTTGGGAAAGTAGCACACTAGAGGTGTGCCTCTCCCGCTATACTGCCCCTTGAGCAGGCGTGGCGGTCCTGCACCAATGGGTGTAGTAGTTACATGACAGCGGTGTTCCTCTGTTTCAAAGAAAACACCGCTGTCATACTGAGCGCGCCCCTCGCATCACGCCGCCACTCTCCCGCCAAGACGCCCGGCCACGCTGCCCCAAAGCTGTGCTAATGCTGGGAGCTCAGCCCAGCGTGGCAAACATTGTTTGCCAACGGGGTGCCCAACTCGCTGGCTCCACGGCCCCCAAGCCATCCGCTGCCATGCTGGGAGCCCACCCCAGTGTGGCAAATGTTTGCTTTATTTCGCCGACTGGGGTGCCAATTCCCCTTCGGCTCCTCAGCGCCCCCAGCGTAGTTTGCTGACGGGGTGCCCAATCTCTGTCGGCTCCTCGGCCCCCAGCCATCTTGTGCCCTGAGCGTGTCAAGCGGTCCCATCCCGTTTTTTTTTTTTTTAAACCTTAAATAAAACTGTCCCATGCTGTCTCCCAGCCTCCCACAACCCGCACCAACCCACTGCGCACCCAGCCTCCACACACCCCCACCCCATACTTACCTCCAGACCTGGTGCGCACGATCTTCGGTGGACCGGGAACACGTCTGCACTCTTCAAAGGCGACCGCGAACTGAGGAAATGCCGGTAAGCTGCATAATGGGCTAGATGGGGGGGGGTTCAACTTTATTGCATATCTCAGTCATTTTTTGGAATCTTTGCACCAAATTTTCAACATGGGATTTTTGGGACCCCTTCTCATGAATGATATTACTGTAATGGTGTTATCAGTGTCAAGGGTGATTTCCGCACGGTCACTGCGCCAAATCACCCTTTGGCCTAGAATAACACCATGACAGTAACATCATTCATGAAAAAGGGTCCCAATAACCCCATGTTGAAAATTTGGTGCAAAAATTCCAAAAAATGACTGTTTTACGAGCGTGCATTGCACAGTTCCTACGCAGGCTCGTAAGTTCGCGAATTTTCAATATTTTCACTCCAGATTTTCAACATTGCCATTTTATCACACCTTCTTATGAGCTGTACAGCTGTCATTTTTCACATCTCACCCAAAACGTGTTTCCGCCCATGTAGCGCACAATGGCGCAGTTGGTGTGCGAAATCAATGTATGGAACACATTAAGAAAATCACAGTGACACTGTTCATGAGCAGAGGTCTTAAAATGGCTATGTTGAAAATTTGGCGAAAAAATTCCTAACAATCACTGTTTTACCAGCGTGCATTGCTCAGTTCCCACGCACGCTCCTAGGTTTGCGAATTTTAATATTTCCACTCCAGATTTTCAACATTGCCATTTTACCACACTTCCTTATGAGCAGTACAGCTGTCATTTTTCACATCCTGCCCAAAACGTGTTTCCACCTATGTAGCGCACAATGGGGGTTACAAAAAGGTCATGCTGACAATTTATTGTGCAAATACCAGCAATCGCACAGGGCATTAGGGTAAAGCACCATACATGCCAAACACCACTGCAAACACCTGCAAGCGAACATTCGGCATTGACAAATGCTTGTTTCAATTGCATTTACACTGGACTGGATACAGATTTCCTTATTGCAGACATGAATGCAATCAGGCAGGCTGAGATGTCAGCTTGATTACCACCCCCCCCCAACCAATGCACATACTGAAAAACACACATTATGCCTCTGCTAGCCACATTAACTCTACAGAGCTCCTGTGTTACATCAACAATTGCCTCAACTACCGCAAAACAAGGGTGTTCACAGCCAAACTAGTGTACTGCATCTGTGTGTATCTGGACCAGAATGCTTTCATGCAGAGTCAACACCAACTGAATGCATCCTAATGTATACATTTTCTCCATACTTTGCTGCATGTGATGTATACATGTTCCACCAACATTGTAAATATGTCACTGTTTCAAAAACAATACTGGCTGTGCATGGTTTAGCTGGGGATCATTGAGGAGAGAATGACCTAGGGTAATGGTACAGGGACCCTGAGTAACACTGCCCAGTGCAGGAGAGCGGCTGCAAAAGTGAACCAAATGCTGTGGTGCATAGTGAGGGTGGTTTCACCCAGGCGGAAAGAGGTAATCTTGCCCCTCTTCAGGTCACGAGTAAGGCCACACTTGGAGTATTGTGTGCAGTTTTGGAGGCCATACCTGGTGATTTCTGGTTACTGGAGGGGGTACAGAGGAGGGCAACGAAGACAATTTGTGGAATGACAGGGAGAGACTATAAGAGCAGGATAGGAGACCTGAATATGTACCACAAACTCTCAGTATCTCTACCTCCTCCTAAATTCTCACTTCTCCGCCAGATGTACATGCACCTATCACAAGCAAGTGTCCGGTACGCCCACAACAAGCACCCTCTGCATACCAAGCCTTGCAAAAGGGGACCAGGTTGCTAACTCACCCAGGGTGTCCTGCTGCAGATTCCTTTCCTCACTCCTCCATAGGTCAAATGAGTCATATGCTAAGGTTATTGCTGCTTGCTCTGTAACCAGTAATCTCTAGTGCCATGACACTAGTACTGTCTGTAATTTTTGTTCTATTATTGTCTTCCTTGACTGCTACTTCTTCAGCCTTGGGAGATCTGTAACTCTAAATACTGGTGCAATGCCACTTGTACCATCTGCAAATGTTTATCTATTATATGTCTGTATTACTACTCCTCTTTCCCCAGGACACATCTGGAATAGAGTTGTCCTCCGCTCAGTATGCCTTCCTGGTAAAACGCATAATAAAATAAATACATTTACACACTGGAGGACAAAAGGGACAGGGGGACAGGATAGATACATTCAAGTATCTTAGGGGAATAACTAAGGATGGGGCCGATGTGGTCTTTAAGCTAAGGAGTGTGATGGACACCAGTGAGCATGGGCTAAGAATAGAGGGGGAGATTTAGGAGGGAAATGAGGAAACACTTTCATGGAGAGGGTGGTAGCAAAGTGTAACACACTACCAGAATGGGTGGTATCCTTTAACTCTGAACTGCTTTAAAAGGGCATGGTACAGGGGAGAGCGAGGGTGGTGGAAGTGTGTGTGTGTGTCATTGGGATGACAATGGGGGGGTTGATAATAAAGATCCCATGGTACTTCCCGGACAGATTAGGTGAATTTCCCCGGTGCCCGGGTCAAATGTACCCCCATTCACTAACATACCACCAACAGCTTAATCTGGTCAAAAGTCAGTTTTAAAAGTCAGTCCGGTCCTGGCAATGATTGTCTGGTGCTCCTTGGAGTCTGGAGAGTTTCTTGCTCTCTGAAAGAGGCAGTGGTGACACCTCTGGATGAAAGCTTCTTAGACCCAGACTGACATGCAACTCAGACCTATCTCTAACCTTCCTTTATTAGGGAAAGTGTAGACAGTAGTGGCTGTGCAACTAGAGAACCATTTGACCATCCATGACATCTATGAACCACTCTAGTCTGGTTTTCGTAAGAGACACAGTACCAAGACAGCGCTGGTTTGGGTGCTCAACGATCTCCTGATGGCTAGAGATTGGAAGAACTTCTAGATCTCTCTTCAGCATTTGACACTGTGGACTAATTGGTGTTGTTGGGCTGTCTGAGGTTCATCTGTGGACTGTTGTGAACAGTCCTCAGATGGTTTACATCATTCCTCATGGGTAGAACACGAGTGGTGTCTGGGGTTTGTTCCTCAGACCTTACTTCTCTGTCATGTGGGGTTCCTCAGGGCTTGGTTCTTTCATCCACCCATGTTGTTTGTGGTGTACAAGCTTCCCCTTCGGAGACATTGTAAGAAGGTATGGGCTCCGGTTTCAATGCTCTGCTGATGATACCCAGCTCTACCTACCTTTTGCACCCAACCAGAATGGAGCTGTATCGGTCTTTAATAACTGTCTGAAAGAAATCCAAGACTGGATGGATTCCAGTAGGCTGAAGTTGAACTGAGACACTGTGCTTTCCCCCACTACCTCCTATGGCATACGATTCCAATACTGCAACCATTTTTAGGTTGAAAACATCCTCACATTACCTCTGAAGCTATGCACTTCCAATTTTCATCTTATCCCCCTCTTCTGGTACTTTGTCTACACTGAAAAGGTTCCCCTACCTGCAGCGTGTTAATGGCCTTGATGTACTTGAAAGTTTGTGATTGGCCCCCACTGTCTCCTTTTACTACATGGACTACATACCGAGGTCCCTAAACCCATCCTCATGTGTTTCATGGTGCAAGTCCTGCACCATCTAGGGCACATTAGAGCACTTTAAGAAATATAGGTTACTCACCTGTAACAGGAGTTCTAGGAATGGTATATTCCCGGACAACTGCTAGGAGTCTGCCAGACAGTGTGGGTGATCAACATATCCATGTCCCTAGAAATATAGGTTACTCACCTGTAACAGGAGTTCTAGGAATGGTATATGTTGTTCATCCACACGACCCACCCGACCTCCCCAGCTTCGACGCACAACCTGAGCTTCCAGCGGGCCAGATCTAGCGTCATGGGGTGAAGCCGAGAGTTTTACCACCTGGGTGGGTGGGAGGAGCCAGCTTGAAGACCTTCCGGCAAGAATTAAAGTGGCAAGGATACCTGCCAGACAGTGTGGATGAACAACATATCCATGTCCCTAGAATTGAGGTTTCACTTAGGCCCAACAATTTATGTTACAGCCAAACCATACTTCAGCATTGTCCCATTTCCATAGTACAGTATGCAATGCATTCCAGCACTGAATATGTTACTAAAATTAAAGAATGTTCCAAGTGGAGAACAGACAAGTCCAGTGACAGTTGCGGTACAATGCATTTTCATTTTATTTATTTATTTTTTACCTACTACTACTACCACCACCACTAATGAGTACTCAAAATGAGGCATAAGCTCACTCCAATGATTTCATTTTTTCATTTTTATTAAAATGTGTTACAGCCTTGGCATTTGAAACTAATAGTTAACAGTCAATAACATAAAAAGAACAGAATATAATACCTATACACATTATAGTTTCATCTACTGCTACATACAATTACTGACCATTAGCCTCAACCAACCTTCATTGGAATGGACAGTGTCTCTAAAAAGAGTTTTCACAGCAGTTTGCAAGGGAGTTTTGATGTTATTCAGACGGAATTTTATGTGCATGAAGTACACACTCTGTGCAAAGAGAAGCATGTGCAATTTTTGGACAAAAATGGGTGATTGTTGAGCAAAACTCACTGTATGCATGTGGGCACAAGGAACTTATGGTTTACTGTCAATGATACAGTAACCCGCACTTAGTCACAAGTATTACGTTAGCCATTCATTGTGTCTGGATATACCCAGAATCCTTCGAATGGCAGAAAGCCAACATAGTCTTCTTCATCCGATGGAAAATTATCCCATATGGCATTCACAACGCATGATGGAATTACAACCCGATGTCCGTAACCAAGCCTGCGTCCCTCATATATCCAGATAATGTAGCCACGATACGCCACAAAGCGGAACATCCTAAAAAGATAAATAAATAAATAAATAAATAAAGCAACAGGTGAGTTACTGGGTCATGAATGGTTTGCTTCATAATGCCAAACAGGGTCACCATTACAACCATATGTGACAACCCGTGTGTGACACATAATGCTTCACTGCTGCCACACTGAAACAAATGCAGTTCTTTTAAACCATGCTTTAGGATTCTGTTCTTCACACATCAAGGTTTCCATCAGACTGAGCCCAACGGCCCCATCATCCAACTCCTAAAGTGGTCTTACCTTAGGTAGTCATGGCTGTAGGCATGTCACCTAGCCACTAGTGTGGAAAGTGTGGAAACCATGTGGGATTGGTTTTGACACCCGGGGACTAAAAAACTGCTATGATGATGAGTGCACCTTACCTCACTAGAGCTGGCATCTTTGGGAGGGTGGTTGGGAAAACATGGTGTATCGCAGCCGTGGTACTTCACTGGGCTTAGAAGTTTGGAGGTTGCCCAGTGTGCCACCAGTAGGCACAGCTTAAGAAGCAGGCGCTTAGAAGACAGCTGGGAGATACGGTAGGTACTGGAACAGCAGGAGGCAAGGGATAGCATATGTATCTGCACAGGGCGCTGAGGAGTCAGGCTTAGGAAGAGTTGTGCAGGGGGTACTCAGGGGGCACATGGGGACACCAGTAGAGTAAGCCCAAATGGTGGATACTCCCTTAGAAGTAGGCATGCTTCTGGGATTGTCCAAATACAACTGAGACAGGGTGGTGGGATGGGTTTGGTTCTTAGGCTCGCAAATTGTTTTGACCCCATACATCTGGTAGTAGAGGAGAGGAGTGTTATAGAGGATCAAGACAGGACTGGGGCAGTTAGTTAAGGCGACCTGAAATTAGGGAGGAAGGAGGGAGGCATGGTGGGTGAGAAGGGGGGGTGGACTTGGGGGTTGGGACCCTGACCGGCAGAGTAAAGGAAAGTGGAGAGGGGGCAGGAGAAGGAGGAACTAGTGAGCAGGGTGGAGGCACAAAAACTTGGGGGCGTGGGGAAAGAAGGTACAGGCAAGGAGGCCATGCTAGTTAGGGAGGAGCTGAACATGAATGAGACAGAAGTGAGTAACAACAAAGCTAGGTCAACAGATAGGTGGGATGGCCCAGTCAAGGGCAGAGGAAGTAGGATAGCAACAAACAATAACAAAAAAAGAAGAAAAAAAAGAAAAAGGGAATGCGGGTGTGTGTGTGTGGGATGCCCAGAACTGAGGCGGAGGTGTAGGTCAGTGGCGATAGGGAGTGGAGTACATTTGACTTCCAGATTGTTGCAGGTGCGAGTAGATGGCTTGCAGTGGTGAACGGAAGGAGGGGCGAGGATGTGCAAGGAAGAAGGGGACTTCAGCATGGTGAGCAGGGAGGAAAGGGGGGGTTAGAGTGCTACTGTTGTGGTAAGCCATGTTCAGAGGTATCCAATGGGAGTTGCCGGTAGAGGGCAGAACCTGCCTGGTAAAAAGCAAAGGTTGCACAGGCATGATGGTGATCTGAAGGAGGAAGTGTCAAAAGCATCCATGGCAGCCTTGAGCTGTGGAGTCTTTGATTCTAAATGTCTGGTAAACGTTTGAAGAAACTCTGTGTGGTAACTTAAGAGTCTGGAAGAACTTCTACTGTAGTCTTGCGAGAATGCCAGAGTGTATACCCATATTGAGAGAAGTTGTCCAACACCACAAATGCACTAATTAACAGTCTATTAAGGACTTTAATTGTTATTGAGTTCTCATGGAACAAATTAGTATACAAAGCAAATTGCTTATCACATACTATAAAAATAAACTCACCTCAACATGGCGACATTTAAAAATGTGGAAGAGCTACAAAACCGGGATAGCTCAGCCAATTTTTCAACACCCTGAAGAAAAAGCTTGGATTTTCCCCATCTCCCCTCCCTTGGCCAACCTGGATAACAGTGGGCTGGACTTGAGGAACACTCAGTTGTAAAGTGGACAACTATTAGCTTACTAGATAAGTGTTTATGTAGCTTTGGGAAACCAGTTTATAATGCAATTCTGTCTGGATGTGTGAGGATTGTATTCATTCGCTCAGATGGTGTGCGCTGTCTTGTGGACAGATTGGCATGGACAGTTACTAAGATGGGATGGGAACAAGTCACACAAGAGTGGGCATCTTTGGTTGGGTGCTTGGGTGTACAGGGTGTGGGGTGTCCATGGTACTTGACTGGGCCTGGAATTTCAGAGGATGCCCAGTGTGCTATCAGATGGCACACCTTAGGGAGGAGGTAGAGGCAATTAGGAGGCAGCTGGAGGACATGAGGAGGAGATATGGGGAAGGATGGAAAAGTAGGGAAATCTGGGCTGCATATGTTACTGCACCTGGAGATGAAGGTTTGTGCATAGGAGAAGGAGAAGAAAAGGTGGGCATACAAGGGACACGGAGCACTCAGATAGGTGACCTGTACGTTGAAACCAACAGAACCCAAAAAAAGACAAAAAAAAAGGGCTGCTTAGGATGCCTGGAGGGAACTAAGATGGGGTGGGGGTGGCAGAACAGGAGGGCACAGTCATTAAGCTTAGTATGTACTTTGACCCTTTACACCTTGAAGAAGATGAGGAGCTAAGGGATGGATGGGGCGAGGGTTCAGATAGGGAGGGGAGGAGGGAAAAAGGCAGGAGGATAGGCAATAAATTCAGAGGGGGGCATGGAGTATGAGTAAGCAGGGATCGAGGGGAGACACAGCAAGGAGAAGGATCAGGGGAGCAAGGGGGAGACTGCAGTACATAGGGAGTGCTAGTTATTTTGAACAGGGTGGAATGGCATGGGGGCACAAAGCGTGGACCGGTCAGATGGGAGCAAGAGATGGGAGAGAAAGGCTTTGGAGGAAGGGGAGGTGCAGCAGGAGCAGATGGGTTACCTGTATAATAGACAGCAGGAGTCATCCAGGAAGATCGGTCAGAGCAACTTTGTGTAGTTCTACGATTGGGTGATGAGTGACCTGGACCAGGGTAGGCCGTGGATGTCCTCTTTCTAGACTTCAGCAAGGAGTTTGATTCAGTTCCCCACAGTGGCCTGTTGGCTAAATTGTGGGGAATAGTGGTGGTGGTGGTGGTGGGGGGGTGCAGATGATCAGGTGGATCAAGAATTGACTTTGAGCATATACAGAGGGTGCCGGTTAGTAAGTGGATATTCTCATCCCCAAGTAAGGTCATTAGGGGAGTACTCCAGGCATCTATCCTGTGGCCACTCTGGTTTAAGGCCTATGTTAGACATATGGAAGGGTATGGGGAGTGAATGAGTCTCTTTGTGTATAACTCAAAGCCGGGAGCATTGGTGGATGGGAAGGAGGGCAGAGTGGCCCTGCAGAGGAACCGGGCGTCTCTAAACAGGTGTTCGAGATAGTGGGGGATAAAGTTTCATGATGGAAAATGCAGTGTTCTGTACCTGGTGGCCAATAACACAGGTCAAGTCTAGACCCTGTGTGCTACACACTACAAGTCTCAAAGGAGAGAGGGATGGAGGACAGTGGTGTTGGATGATAAAATGAACAACCCAAACATATAGAAGGGCATCAGCCAAGGAAAATGTAATGCTGGGATGCATCACTAGGGGATTTACTGCCAGAAGGCGGGATGTGATGCTCCCTCTATCTAACTGCCTGATTAGGATGCACCTTCAGTACTGTGTGCAGTTGCGGAGGCCACACCTAAAAAAAATCATTGCCCTCCTAGAGATGGTCTACAGGAAGGAAATCAGGGGCATGGTGGTGGAGGACCTATGAGGAGAGGCTGGGGGAGCTCAAAATGTAAACACTGGAGTAGAGGAGGGCCCCAGGGGGGGACAGGGACATGATAGGTTTTTAATTACATAGAGGGGATCTGTAAGGGAGTCTCGGAAGAGGTGTTATAATTTAATCAAAGGGGGCAACACGAGGATGCGTGTGGAAGCTGGGGGTGGTGGAGTAGGAGTTACTTCACTGAGAGGGTGGTGGAACAATGGAATGTGCTGCCCAGGGGACTAGTGGAGGCGGATACCATGGAGGTGTTCAAGAGGTGCGGGAACAGGTATAGGATGATGGTGAAGCTGTGGAAGTACCATATTGGGGAAATACCCAGGAAAGAATATGGGAGAACACAAGGGGTGGGGGTTGGTCAGCAAAATGTACGCCCAGTATGGGTGTTGACTACTGAGCAGACACGAAAGAACATAATGCCTATTCTGATGGCATTTTAGTACACGTCTCCATCATGACACCACTCTTTCCATGACTCATTGTGGTGACGTGTTGCCTGCAAGAGCTGTATACAGCACACCAGAGTTTGCTCACAGTCAAAACTGTCGTATCAACACCTTCTAGCACAATACGTAATCTGACTAATGGGCTTTTTCAATTGTACAATCCCTCACAATTATTACTGTCAAAGTCAAGCATCCAATTTGTGTTCACCAGATATCAAGATTAATCTATGTATGGAATGTCTTTGTACAATCCCAGTTTGTGTTGGCAAACTGGGGTTTGTGAATTCCATGTATTCACAACGCCAGTTGTACACAGGAAAACTGGCGTTGTGCCAGGTCCAAAACCTGGTAAATCCTACCTCAGGTGGTTATACCTGAGCCGAATGCATGCATTGAGAGCCACAATGTTGTGGCACTGTGGCGCATGGAGAGTGTATCTCTGGTGACCACTGCAGAGAAACACATTGTTGAAAGGGATACGCAATAGATTTAAGTTATACACTGAGCATCGCTATTGACAGTTAATAAAGTTTAAAAATTACTTAAGTTTCAGTTTCACGTACCTGTTTGTCCATTGGATGTTTTCAGACTGTCCACGGAAATGCCGAAGTTGGTAACTGAGTAATTTGAGGCTTTCTTCATACAGGAAAATGACGGAATGCTTCGTTGTGTGACATGCAGTAACGGACACCAACGTCACTCACACATTTTGCACAGCAATGTGGGGACTCCATGCAGCAATAGCACTCAATAGCAGTGTTCATAATTGTGCAATTATTGCACAAGCACCACTCTCTATTTTCCAAACATGGATTGGGCAGCTGGAATCCTTCCACATCACCATCACTGTCAATACTGCTGTCACCACTGTCGACTGTGCTGCACTGTGGCATCTCATGGTCCTCAAACTGTGGCTCAAATTGATATGTCGCATTATTTCTCCACCCTTAAGCGATGCGATCTTGATTGCCTAGGCGAAACACACCGTATCAATAATTAAAAACAAAGGTCAATAGTATTAGAAATTAAATGAGCTAAAACTAGGCAATATTGAAGTGCTTACTTTTTGCTGCGATGCAATGCCAGAGGAACATGTTTGTCTCTGTATGTGCAAGACAGGCTCCATTCTTCTGCTCCATAAAATGTTGCGTCAGAACTTTGTAAAGGTACAGAGGCACACCAAAGTCCACAGTTTATTAGTATGTGTGTTTTTAGCTTGAAAACACAAACAGCAAGTACAACTTGCCATATTGTGATGGAGAAAAAAAGGTAGGATGAAGGAGTAAATGTAGCATAGGATGCAAAAGGCTTTAGCACATCTTATTGTTCTGTAGAACCAGCAACTATTAATAGATTTATGGCAGAAAAATGATATCAAAGGCAAAAAGTTTGCATTGTGTGAGTAACTAGAAATATATCACTCAGAGCTAAACCCAAGCACTGTTCCCATTTGTAGTGCACGACAACAATGTATTACTATATCTCAACATTGCAGTAGTGTAATGTAAGGCACTACCTCACGTTCCTCATTCAATGGCAATCATGCTAGGGAAAGTACCATATTCAAATGGCTCACATTTACTTTGTGTGCCTTTGAGGTACTGGTGGTACCACCACCACCATCACCACTTTCCACATTCCACATTCCACATTGATCTGGTTTAGATAATGCAGTATGTGTTCTTACAACATCAGTATCTACCAGACATCCCTAATAGCTGGCAGAAATTACTTTACATTGATGATTCAAGTCACATCAGTATCTCCTGCCTCATGCTGGCGATACCACTGCACTATAAACTCTTTATACCCATACCAACCACCACCACCACCAAGCTGAACCAAACTCCCAGTCTGCCACCAGCTGTCAGAGGTCTCACCTATGGTGCCTGGACTTAACTCTAAGGCAAAGTGGCAGTGGGAGTGCAGCTTCCCCTATAACCACCCTCCAAAGGGATCACGTCTTCACTGGGGACTTCTCCCATTAGTTTTGATGCCAAGCCAGTTATACCTCCTGCCTTCCTCTAGGTCAATACACCCCCCAAGTCAGAAAACAAACAAAACCCCTGGAGGAACTGAGCAGTGCATTGGACACTTAGACTGCACCCCCCCAACCACTCCATCCAGCCTGCTGGCACCCCGGTCTACACCAGAACCAGAGACACAAGCACACATGAAAGCACTGCAATGGCGGGCAGGTTGCATGCCATTATCTTATTGGCACTCCCATCTGCCGTTGTACTCTGCGTTGACATCTTCTGGTCATCCTACCTGACAACCACCATGCTCCTTTCTTCCTTTGTGACTGTCAGCAACACCCATCCCCATCCAGTAGCTTTCCACAGGTTTTCTATGTGCCATGTGCATAATTTGGCAATTTTGTGATTAGTAAATTAAACTTATATTGTCAGTAACCAGATCATTTCTCAAGCTTCAACAGGCACTTCCATACCACCTCCACCACTTCTGAGGCATCCAGAATGTTAGATCTTGGTGTCATCTGCAGACAGGTAGTCCATTCCTCCATGCCAATTTTGTAATATAGCTAATGAAGACTGCTTACCAATACCCGGGACCACATAGATGAGAGGGAGAGATAAATTAAAGTAACAAAATTGTGTGGTCAAAGTCGTGCACCCTGCCGCTGACAGCTCTAGTCTCTCATCCTCTGCCTCTCAAGCATGTACACGCAGTCATAAGTGACTGTTCACCAGAGGAGTAATTCAGGTATTGGCGAGGGGGCAGTGGAGACAACCGCACTCACAACCAGCCAGTCGCGAACCATAAGATCTGTGCTAGCCAACAAAAAGTAAATCTACGGATAAATAGTAAAAATTTCTAACATCAGTTAATGCATCAGTTACAGTTCTTTCCATATTGACAGTGTGGAAATTAAATGTTAGGGTTACCACTGCAACACTACCAAACCCACCACCCACACACATTCTGGTGTGCATAAGTCTCATCTCATTTCATGCGTAAAGAAACAGTATAGGAGACTGTGGTGAGAGTGAAGCACAACAATCACAACGCACACCCCAATGCATGTTGGTGTATGGAGGGTGGAGTGGTGGTGGGGTGGTAGTAGTGGTAACCCCAGCGTTGAATTACCACTATTTTGTTGGTGTAGAAACAACCTTAAGTAATACATTAATGGTGTTTTTTTGAAAAAGATTATTTAGTTTGAATTGAAAAGTGTTGGTGGGAACACAGGGACGCAACCACCAAGCTGCCAGTTTGTGCATAATGCTATGCATATGCATGGGGTCATAAAGCAGCCCTATAAGGAAAAGAACCCTTGTAACACTAATTTGCCAATAGCTTGTGAACCGTAGCTAGGACATGACAATCAGAAATTGGAACAGTAATTTCAAAATATCTCAGAAAACAAATTACAACTTCATGGTATTATTTTCCAGTTTGACTTAGGTAACACAGAGGATAGCCCAACACCTGTATGCAAGATAAGCTACCCATATAACAACCCCCCACAAAACAACAAGAGCCACCTGCCACTGCTCCCTGCCCCTAACCAAAGCAAGCAAAAGTATTAGTCAGGCTCAGGTGTTACACAGGAGAGACAGCACATAACTAAACAGTGACACAGTGCATGCAAGTAGACAAGGCCAACAATGCAGACCACTCAAAACAAACTGCAAGTTATCTTAGGATTCTTGCTTGCTCAAGCCGAGCAGCAATGTTATATTTTGCAGTCCGGTTGCTGACTGTGCTGGTCAAAATCTATTGGAATGGTAAAACCATTGGCACACTTCAGACACAACACTACCATGTCTTGCAAGCTGCATGAGTTCTCTTTGACAGGGCACTTCCTAACTCCCTGGCCCCTACTGGTGCAAAAATAAATGTCAAATAAATAGTTTATTGCCCCACTAGCTTTGTGCAATTCGATCCCATGACCTTCTTTTCTTGTTTGGCTCTGTCCTGTGCCGCCCCCCTTCCCACAAAAACCCAACTCACCCACCAACCACACTGCATTACCACCCGGCACAGTCTCCCATCTCCCCCATTTAAAGTACTTGCAGTACACTTACTTCAATGCTTTTGCTTGCAGAACACAGCTCGCAGCCTCATCCAGCAGCCTGTATTCTCCTATGCTCTGCCTTTCAGCTCCGATACAAAACTTGCTTCTAAAAAAGTGAGTGCTGCTAGCCTACTAGGCTCTTGAACAATGCACACTCGATGGTCCGATCAACCCCCACAAAAGACCACAATGCTATCAATCTCACCCAGGCCATAAGGCATGAACCCTTACACCACCACCAGAATCACAGAGCTAGAGGAAAGCCGGCAGCCCCTTGCAGGCAGATGCAGCAGCGGCAAGAAGCAAACAGCAAAATGAGGACTAACCAGTACGCAGTCTGCAGCTACCAGCCGCCCTTCACTAGCAGTCAGTCTCCGTCCGCCTCCTGCCAACTCCTCTATTTTGGTGGTATGCTAACGCCATTCTGCTTTCCCCAAACCCCCCCATACTATGTATCACTGCAAATGAGCCAAGGCTCAATGACTTATCCCTAATAAAACTTGCTGAAAAGTCTAAACTGACTCTTAGTTCCTGTGCCACAGTCTGCAGCCTATTACAGAAAAGTTTGGATAAAATCTTGAAATCCAAATTCAACAGGCTCATAGGCTTCCAATTACTTAAAAGAGCATTATTTAGGCCGGCCCAGTGGTGCTGAGGGTTGAGGTGCTGGACTCCACACCTCGTGCCTTGCTGGCGACCAGGGTTTGGGAATGAGCCTGGGCCATCAGGGGTATGCAGGGGAGAGGGAGCATTGAGCATCCAGAGGACAGCTCTTCTCCCTTGGGGTGGTGGGGGGGTTCCAGGGGGATTGCCCGGCACCGCAGTGGCTTCCAGTGGTGACCAGAGGTACTGTTATGCTCAGGGCACACATAGAGGGATGCGGCGCCATGACGGATGTCCCCTGGCATCATAACATGCTCAGGCTCCACCTGGGGGGTGGGGGCAAGGGTGTAACACATCCCCTCTGCCTCCTGATAGGTGAGGGTGGGTCCGGGGTGTTCAATCCACCACGCCCAATGTCGGGCTCAACCTCTCACTCCTCTGCTCTCCACTGCCTTGCACCACCAGACTAAATTGTAGATAGAGTGCCAGGAGGAATAATCTGGTGGTCCCACCTCAGGGGACTCAGAACTGGGGGGCTAGGTGGCTAGCGAGAGCAGATGGATTAAGCCCTCCTGGAGGTGCAAGAGGGGGCTTCAGGCAGGTGGGAACAGGACAGACCTCGAGTGACCACTCCTCAAAGAGTTCAGAAAGGTAGGGGCACAGAAATAAAGTTGAAAAAAAAAAAGAGCATTATTTCCTTTTTTGACTGAAAAAATAAGCAATGCTTTACCGAAAGTGGGAGAGGAACTAAAAAAATTAAGCATATTTTAAAACACATGCTTCAAAAAACTACACACAAGATCCACAAATACTTTATATAAATCTTTAGGAATCCCATCATTCCCAGAGGAAGATCCAGAATTTAAACCTAATATTTATTTGATTTCTTTCACCAACACTGGGGCTGAAAGAGCCTGAGCTGCCCGATCCAAAATCATTAGTATATTCGAAGACAAAAGATTTCAAGAGATGCGTAAATGCCAGGGACCATATTAAAGAGCTAGGGTGCTGCCTAAACCTAATATTAGTTTTTAAAGCAGTGAACCATTACCTTTGTTTAATTAGAAGATGATTTACCTGATGTTAGTATGTATAATGTGTGGAACAGCACTCTGAGTGGCAGCTGACATATCTAGCTCTATTCCTCCTACTTCATTATCAGCACTGTGGCTTCAGTGACTGTGACATCACTGCTGCTTTGGAACAGCCACTCAGTGGCTGCTAGGTCAGTCACCTGTGATGTCATAGTCACTGAGATCACAATGCTGATGATGTATTGGAGGGGGGGGGTAATCCCTAAGACCTAAATAATGTAGGTGGATTACCTGGACTTTATTTCATTTTTTTTTTTCATAAAGTTTTTTCACCAGCTTGTCAGTGCAGGCAGGCTTTCAGCCCTGTTCCCACCTCCTTTCATCCAGGGCTCACTTCCCTTGAACCACTGAGCCTACGATCCCTCATGAATTGCACCCCCCATGGCGGGGCTGGGAAGGGGAGGCTGTCCTCCCCCACCCAATGACTCTCATCCAGACTGTGGGCCAGTGGCCAGCTGGCAGTGCAGGATGGAGGCAGGCAGGCAGCGCTTCATGTAACTTGTGCTAATTTTCCATTTTCTCCCTTATGTCCCGAGGCTATGGCAAACATGGTTAGCACATCAGTGTGGAGGTGTGCATGTGCTTCAAAACTGCCAGCTCTGCTCCACCCACGTGGCATAATGCCAGCTCTCTGCGCATCGGTGCTACCACCAGACTGCCACCTGGTGGCAGCCAAGAGCTGGGAGGACTTGCATCCCTAATCCAGGAGAGGAGAGCTGCCTGGCAGCCACTTGACCCCCCTAGCCCCCCCTCAGCCGAACCCCAGCGACTCAAACTCATTCCCAAACTTGGGTTACCGGCATGGGAGAGGTATAACGCATTACAGCACCTTATCCCTCTATGCCACTGGGCCAGCATCACCTCTGAACCACTGAGGCTGGGATACTGGACTTTATTTTTTTCGAAATTGTTGGAAGAGTTCTTTGCTATAAATTTTAGAACTTTCCCACCAGTGTAAGGGATTAGCGGAAAAGCCAAAAACTGAATGCTGGGCAACTAATAACTGGTATGCCGCCTCTTGAATTTCTGGCCAAGTTAAAGATGAAAGTATTCAGTCTCTGACTTCCTTTTATACCTTCAAATAGAGGTACAGTATATCTGAAAAGACCATGTAAAAGCAAAAAACAAAAGATACAACTTTTGTAGAAGGAAATAAATATACTCAATCCTTATGGAAAGGGAACTATGAAAATATGTATTTCCTCCCTTGGAATACAGGGACCTATAAACATCCTTTAGACAAGCAGTTGTTACCATATGTTACAAAGCATGTATGTCACAACAAACCTTCTTTGCTTTGCTACCTACCCTTGTCCAAACTATCCAGTAGGAAATTAAAATCCCCTTCCCCAAATCATATGCTTTCTATTATGCAAATAAAGATAAATGGTGACGGTATCTAGAAGAGTTTCTCGTGTCCCACGAAACAGACTTCCCACCCTGTCAGCTGTATCCTCTCCGAAAATCCCAAAAGAAGGACCCCAAACCCATTCTTTTCTTGCCTGCGCTACATCAAACAAGGAGCATTGCCTTGTTTCCTGCAAAAAAATAAATAAATATATATCAATCAAAGATGATAGAAACAGGTAAAATGGTATCCCTTTTATGCTATAAACATTTAAAGAAGCTGTATGCAGGGATCCCATAGTGAGAATGGTAAAAGGAGGACATCTTAAATTGGAATACAGAAAGAAATAACCACAGTCATGTTACAGCCTTCCTGGAGGATTTCTCCTTTTTCTTTCTTGGTCTGTTGGAGGCAGAAACTCCAGAAGGAGTGCCCTCCTCAGTCTCAGAAGAAGGCAAGGTATGAAAGGATCTAGAATGCATAGAGTTCATAGAGACATCAGAGTCCACTTCTCCAGTGTTTAAATCACCCAATCCTTTCTGAGTGTTTAAGATTGTGAACTTGTTATCAGTGATGTGCTGGCAGATTTTTAACACCCCCCAGCACTTGCCTTCCCCACCTTAGCCCCTTCCCAGCTCTGCCCCTCCTCAATCCCCAACCCATGAACCCCATGTGACCCATTCCACACTATGGCTTCTTCAGTACCCCACTGCAACAAGGCACCACAGATTTTAGGAATAGCCCAAGGAGCTACAGCACAATACTGTATGGGGAGGTCCTCAAGCTGCCCAGATGACAAGCCCTACAGATACTGCCCACTGTAACTAGCAAGCCAGCCTCCACCAACCAGCCATGCTGTAGTGCTCCTGCGGGACACAGCTTATCATGACTGTTCAGTCACTTCTCCATGTGCTCTGTCTCTCTCTCATTGCACTAACTGAAAGTTTAAAAAAAAAAAAACTTTATTCAAATTTACTTTCTCTCACTTCTCCTCCAAGTCCACTGAGCTGCTCCAATCCTTTCTCACTCTCTTGAGTCCTGAAGGTAGTGGACATTCAAGCCGAATGAAAGTGCATATGAGGAGTGACTGACTCTTCTAACTACCCTAGAGTATCTGACTCGAACCTCGCCCATGCACTTGAACCTCCGCCCATGCACTATAGTTACCATATCACGTGTTAAGACATGCCATGAGCAGCTTTCTTTACAAGGGGATGGACAGCCACAGTATAGTTCCAGTGGCCCATGCAGTAAGGCAGCCACTCTGATTCTTCACACCACTGGCCACCACACAGCAACAGCACCAGGCTGCAATACTGACTCCCGTGCTCACATCTTGCATATCAGACGCAGCAGCGGGCAAGAAGCAAACAGCAAAATGAGGAGTAACCAGTAATGCAGTCTGCAGCTACCAGCTGGCCCCTTCACTAGCAGTCAGTCTCCTGTCCACTCCTGCTGACTCTTACTTTGGTGGTGTGCTAACGCTCATCCTGCTTTCCCCAAACCCCCCCCCATATCTACCTATCACTACCGCAGCAGGCCACACAACCACACTTTGATGCACGCTCTCTCTCTCTCTCTGTCCTGGGATATGGCCAGACCAGACCCACCCCGCCAAAAACAAAATCCACTACAGAATGGCAGGCTCCCAAATTATCAGGTGGCAAAGGACTAGGAGCTGGTGAATTGCGCCACTGCCGCTCACTACACAAAAACTTCTTGCTGTCTACACCACTCACTCACGATCTCTGCTAGTTCACTGTAGTCGGAGTGGGGAAAAAAAAACCAAAGAGTGGACTGCCTAGCGATCACAATCCGGCAATTGTTCCCTGTCTGCTCCAAGATGAGCAAGTAGACGAGTGTAAGTGATAATGCAGACACAACTAACCTTTGCTTTTTGCTGCCAGAATGAACACCTTTGCCTTGTCGGATAACTTGCTCACTGCCGGTAGATGTCGAGTCTGTTCTACTTCACTCAGTGGTTCAGGTCACAGCAAACTGACTACAACACCCTTGCTTGCATACAAAACCGGAAACAAAGTATGCCATTTTCAGCCGCATTGCACGCTGGGTAAAATATGATACATCCAATAAGGGACAAAAGAAATCTAGAGCCAATCACCAGTGTCACAGTGTAGCTAATCAGAGAAGTTGAGGCACTCGTGCTGAAGCCAACTGTGTAGCCAAGGGAACATAATCAAACACGGACGCTGCATTTCTTGAATTCGATAATACAATGGGAAGGTATAGGCGGCGATTGCATGTCATTTTCTTGGGCAAAAGTGAGAGCGCGAGACTAGCAAGCAGACTGAGATGGTGACCCGCAGAAAGGGGGGTGGCTTGGAAAAACAGACGTGTGACAAAGGTAAAACTCTAAGTTGACTACAGAGGGCTTTAAAAGTTACTGGAGATTATTCCTGCTAATTTTGAGATATTATAGAGGGATCCAGGCTTAGCTGAGGGTGGAGTTTTCCTTTAATGCATCAGTTAGGGTTGAAAGCACAGTGATAAAAGTTTGCAAATTCAATGCTAGAGTTACCACCCCTACCATCCCCTACCCTCCACACCCCCAGACACCACCAGACATCGGGTGTGCCAAGGGGTCATCTGGCCCAACTCTCACCCCATTCTATGTGCAAACAAGCTGACATGCTACAGTATAGGAGAATGGAGTGAGAGTTAGGCCTGACGATCCCATGGCACACCCCGATGTCTGGTGGTGTCTGGGGGTGTGGGTGGTAGGGGTGGTAACTCCTAACATCAAATTTTTGCTGTGCCATCAACCCTACCTGATGCATTAACAAAGTTTTTTGCAATGAATTTCCAGTCTTTTTGAGAAAGTGTATTGTAACTGTTAACTAGAACGTGTTTGTGGGAGCGCGGGCCCTCCAGGTTCTATGATCCCTTCATACTGCCCATTTTTGCATAATGGTATGTTTATGTGGTAGCATGGGCCATCTGGGCCCTGCACTCCCACTTACACATAACTGCGGAGCCATACAGCAGTCGTGTAGTACTAAAAAGGAACCCTTGTAACAGTAATTTGGCAATATCTCAGTAACAGTAACAACTATGAAAAACATTCCACTGCAGTTGTATTCATGACTTTGAAACCTCCACATGGGCTTAGTCCACCTCAACTGCCCAGAGAGAAAATTTCATATCTCGATTTGTTTTCAAGATACAGATGCTGAAAGGTGCCGTGAGCACTGCAATGTTATCCTATGGGAAATTTCTCAACTTCAGAATGCTGTAACTATGGGGCTGTTGCATATTTTTCCAAGATGGCAGCAATGCAGGGCTAGCTGTGTTTGTAGTTCTGCAGTGTTTCGTGTTTTATAGTCTTTATTTGTTTTTACATTGACATTTCTTTTGTTTTTAATAGATTTTTTACTTTTATCCACATTTGGAGTCCTGTTGGGAGTCGGGAGCTGGGAGACGGCGGTTTATGGATCCAGCGATTTGGAGGACCCAGTGAAATCCTGAAAGATTTTTTACAAGTTTTTTTGAAGTTTGCTGCCATTAAGACTGGGAGACTGTGGTTTATGGATCCGGCGATTTGGGAGGACACAGTATAACTCTGAAAGACCTCTTGGAAGTTTTTAAAGTTTGCCATTATTGGGTAAACACTGTGAGTACCTTGAAATTGGAAATCGGTGTGTTCACAGCAAAGGTGCTACCTGCCTCAGCTTTTCAAAGGACAGCAGTCACGGGGTTGTTTGGAGTGTAGCTGCTTACTGCATCTTGCTTTCTGTTCATTGGATTTGTTGGAGTCTCCAAGGTATGTTTTGTGGAGCTTTTGTGGGTGCCTACAGCGGATTTATTGGTCTGGTTGCTGCTGTGTGGAAGACTCCTGTGTATACATGGGAGTTATTTGGCTGAAATAGCAAATTTTGGACAACTGAGTGACCATCTGCCTGGATCTAGCTTGTGTTTGAGCCCTGTTTTGATCTATCTAGTGCAGAGTTTTGGAGAAGGAGGAGAGGTTTAGCCAGTCCAGCTGACCTGAGGTGGGTGCGGGGTATGGCCGTTTGTCCCTGGGATGGTCGGGTGTGCTTACTGGAGGGTTGGTGTTCCCGGGGCCTCCAGGAGTTGCTGAAATTGCCTGGCAGAGGTTGTGCTTTTTTCTGCACTCCAAGTGGGGATGAGCAGTTGTATATATCGTGACTGCCCTGGGCTGACTTGGTGCTGGCTCTGTCTGGACCAAGAAAACTTTATCTCCACTTGTAAACTAATTACTGATACCAGGAATTCTTGCTGTGAACAGAAATGTATTAGTAATTTGATCGATAGTCTGCTGGTTCTCGATCCTTCATGACTTTTGGATTTAATTGGTTTATTTGAAGCTGCTGTTGGATTTGCTATGACTTCTCCTACCTTTGGTTGACTTCTTTCCCAGATTTTTTTTTTTTCAGTCTCAGGTTTGGTGAGAGGACAGGACACCTGTATTTATTTTTTCTTTTTGTTTTTATTGTGTTGTTTATGTTTATTTCCATTCTTATTTGATTATTGTGTGTATTTTGGGTAGTGGGAGTCCCCAAAATTCTCCCTTTCCCTCGGCTGTGAGAGGGTGGGGGGTGAATTTGTATTTGTATATGTATTCTATCCTGTGAGAGAGGATTTTTATTTATTTTATTATATTCTGGTTTTCTGGGTTTGAATTCTATCCAGTCGGGGAGGAGGGTGGTTTTGCAGGTCTTGGGTTGGGTTTATTGTTTAAGTTATTATTGTTTTGGAGGATTTCAGGATTTTAACTGTTAGTAATTCTGTTTTAGGTATTTAGAGTTTTTAGATTAGTTTAGTTAGATATTTGTTGTATATTGTTTAGTTTGAGCTAAATCATGTGCTGGTCGGCAGGCTCCACGGGGGTGTGCTATTCATCCTCCTCTCTTCATGCCCTCCACCCTTTTTATACTCCTCACCTACAGTTCAAGACATACCAGTGCTGTAGAGCACTGGGGATTGATTGTAGGAGAGTGAAGAGGGCGGGGGTGGGTGAACAGGAGAGGATGAAAGAGCGGGACCACCGTATCAGGGTTACTAAGTCCAGAAAGTGCCCTGGGGTGAAATGGAATCCAGACCTGGGTCTCCTGTGTCTGGTGCCCATACCCAAAGGCACTACTGTATTTGGTGGGCAGATAGGCCGGACAGCTTCTGAGGTTTGTCCAACTCGGGCGGTGTTATGCAATGCCAGGTCTGTTAAGAATAAGACCACTATTTTAGCCGATCTTATTAATTCGGTTGACCTGGCTTGCATCACCGAGACCTGGCTGGATGAAAATTCAGGCCCCATATTGGAGGCCATGATTCCGGCTGGGTACTCGGTGATACACCGCCCGAGATTGGACTGCGGGGTGGGGGTGGGGTTGCAGTCTGTTTAAAGACTAAATTGGGCCTCACGAATATGGTAGTAGGTCAGGCTAAATCCTTTGAGTGTACAGTTGTAGCAGGTGTAGGCGTTCAAATCGTTCTCATCTACCGTCCACCCAGAGATGGGAAACGCTTCCTACAGGAAGTAGCAGACTTCCTCGTCGATATGTCATTTGAGTCACCAAGATTGACGGTTCTGGGTGACTTTAACGCCTGGGTCGATGATGAACTCTCACAATTTGGTAATTACTTCCTCCAACTTATTACTAGACTAAGTACTAATGTCATTACCTCCTCTACTCCTGCTGTATTTCAAGAGGACTCTGACAGTTGGGCAATGGTAACCAAGGGTAAATCAAAACATAGGGGCGGAAAAATTGGATGCAATGTACCACCGCTACCTTTATTCAATAAATACGATGCCCTCAAGCAGGACATAAATGTTCCATCCCATGATGTCACTATCAATACCACCTGCGGTGACCCCCTAGTCAGTAGTCCATCCCGCAGGAGAGAGAATTACTATACTATGATCCCCACACCCAAACAAAGTAAATTCCGAACAAAAGACCAAATTCACGATTCCATTAATTTACCATCAACTACTAGCAATATGGATTCTCACCCATTAACTAAACAAATTTTTGTGCTTGGGGACTCAATTATTAAACATCTGGATCGATCTATATGTAACGTGGACAAATTCAGCCGTACCTGCTCTAGCTTGTGAGGTGCTCGTGTATCTGACATCACTACTGCTGTAAAAAACATATTGAAAGTGGTTGGTGAAAATCAATAGTTCATAGTACACGTAGGTACAAATGATATAACTAGAGGAAGTATTGATGAACTTAAACAAGACATTATAGCACTCAATAATGTACTAGCAGAAAAAAACAGCCTAGCATGCTTCTCAGAGATTCTACCCATACCGAGAGCACCTGATATTATTAATACAAAGATTAAGGCCTTTAATGACTGGCTCAGACGCTGGTGTCTCCGACAGAACATTCTCTGTCTCACGCATTGGGAAACCTTCTATCTAAAAGACTCACTGTATTGCTGGGATGGACTCCACCTCAGTCGTAGGGGTAGCTCGCTCCTGGGTAAAAGCTTTACAACAGCTATTAATAAACTTTTAAACTAAAACCCGGGGGTGAGATCAGCGACAAAAGATCCTGTTCTCTAAAGAGGCCTACTAAGGACATTTCTGAGTGTGAGGTACTCAGTCTAAATGCCAGATCTTTAAACCAGGTTAAAATAGCTGAACTAGAAGCTATGTGTCAACTGAATAAATACGGACTCATTTCTATTACAGAAACTTGGTGGGATCCTGATACTTCTTGGATTCAGCACATCCCAGGGTATAAACTATATCATAAGGACCGCCATGAACAAATGGGGGGTATGTCTCTATGTTAGAGATGGCATATCCTCATTCCAAATCCCCACAATGAGTGACATTGAGTCAATCTGGGTTAACATCCAATTTAAGGGTTACCCACAACTGATGGTAGGGACATGCTACAGGCCCCCAACATCTAATAAAGAATATTCTACATGTTTAAATAATAAGATCCTAGATATGGCCTCTAAAGGAAAAATCCTTATACTGGGTGACTTTAACCTGCCTACTATAAATTGATATTCTTTAACTGGAAGTACGCAGGCCGAGAAAGACTTACTTACACGCATGGTTGATATGGGCCTTGAACAAATCATTACAGAACCAACACGAGGTTACAATATACTCGACTTGATTATTACAAATATAGGGAATCTAATATCCAAAGTTATAATTGGTGCCCCACTAGGATCAAGTGATCACTACACCATTTCCCTTACACTGTCATTTTGTCAACACATCACCAATTGTACTGAATTGAAAAATTATAATAAAGCTAATTTTAATGCTATTAATAACCAATTAAACTCAATTTCTTGGGATACAACACTATCCTCTCTTTCCATGGAAGAATCCTGGGACTTTTTCAAATCTACAATTTACTACTCAGAAAAATTATATGTTCCTATAACAAAAAAAATATAATAAAAAGGGGAAAATACCCCTGTGGTTTAACAATACTATCAAATCCTCAATTAAGAACAAGCAGAGGCTATTTACACGAGTTAAAAACAACGAGGGAGACACCAAAAAATTATTGTTCACTCAATACAGGGAAACTCTAAAATCACTCAAACAAGCCATTCTGCAATCTAAAAAAAAACTTGAGTTTCATCTGGCCCATACCAAAGACAACTATAAATCACTATTTTCCCACCTTAACAATAAAAAAATAAATAATAGACACATGGGGCCCCTATGCATACATGAATACAATTATATCTACAGACAGAGATATGGCAGACACATTTAACAAACAATTCTGCTCAGTAGTTACCAAGAAAGAGGTTCCTAAGCACTTCAAACATGCAAACAATGTTACCCCCTCTTACATCATCACCGAGGATGATGCATTAAAAGCAATTTTATCCCTAAAACCTAATTCCAGTCCCGGCCCTGTTAACATCAGCCCCCGATTTCTAATAGAGACAGCTGCTGCTATTGCAAAACCACTTTCAATTATATTCAACAAATCCTTATATGATGGAATTATCCCTCAGGACTGGACAATGGCTACTGTAGTCCCAATCTTTAAGAAGGGTAATCATTCCAGATCAGAAAATTATCGTCCGATAAGTCTGACTTCCATTATAAGCAAGATCATGGAGACAGTTATTAAGAAATTACTAGAGTACGAATCTATTGGGGGTAACCTGACTGACACTATACAACATGGCTTTAGACAGGGATACTCCTGTACTACAAACTTGGTTTCGTTCTATAATCATGTCAGTACGGCATTGAATAATGGCATCCCTGTGGATGTGATACTTCTCGACTACAGTAGAGCATTCAACAAAGTTCCTCATGACATCCTACTTGACAAAATGAATGATATGGGATTTTCTGACTACATAATTAACTGGGTGTCAGATTGGCTGAATGGAAGATACCAGCAAGTCAGAATTAATGGCACACTTTCCCACGTGCTGAGTGTGACCAGAGGGGTTCCGCAGGGGTCCGTGTTGGGACCCACCCTGTTTAACATCTTTATTAGTGACCTGCAGGCTAGCCCCGAGAACGTTCTCTCAAAATTTGCTGATGACACCAAGCTGTGTGGCTCTGTTCTTACATTGTTAAACAGAGAGTCTATGAGGAATAACTTAAAATCCATCGAAGAATGGGCAGTTTTAAACAAAATGACACTCAACTCAGACAAGTGTCATGTTATACACTTTGGTAAGAACAACCCTAGGCAGACTTACTTTCTGAACAGTGTTGCCCTTCATGAGTCACCATTAGAACGAGATCTCGGGGTAATCATTAACAATAATGTATCATCCAGTGATCATTGCAGGATGATAGCTAGGAAATTTAATGCCTTGCTCACTTGGATCCAACAATCATTTGTGTCTAGGACACAGGAATGTGTAATTCCCTTATACAGAGCTTATGTCAGGCCCCATCTGGACTATGGATCCCCCTGCTGGAGTCCCTACTTGAGGCAGGACATTGATGGAATTGAGAGGGTGCAGAGAAGAGCCACAAAAATGGTCCCTTATTTATCCAAACTTGACTACGAGGAAAGATTAAGGGTTACTAGGTTATACTCACTATGCACAAGACGTACCAGAGGTGACCTTCTCCTATTGTACAAAATCCAGAATTCTCAGGAGTTAATGCACCACTGTGGCTTACATAACTCTACCAGTTGGACCTCCCCACGGTATCATAACAAACAGATATTGGTATCCAAAGCTAAGACAACAAAAAGGTTAAACTACTTTACAATAAGAACACCCAAACTATGGAATCTCCTTCCACAATACTTAGTGGACAGTAGCTCTAATATAGTCTTCAAAGAAAGGCTGGATAGTTGGCTCACATTTAACAACTTGGAGGTATAATTATCCCACCAATGTGGTGGGGACAATCTCGATGGGCAGTAGCCTTCTTTTGTCCTTTGCAACCAAGTAAGCCAAGTAAGTAAACTTATGTCTTCTTTGGGCCTTACACAGGTAGTTTCCACTGCTACACATAAATCTGGGCATTCTTTGGATTTAGTCTTCCTCTTAGGGATTGATTCATCCGATGTGGGGGTGGAACCAGTCACCTGGTCTGACCACCACACTGTGAGGTTAAATTTTTACACCCCCCTAAGAAGGCCTTCCCCTGTGGAGATGCTCAGGTACTGCCCATTATGGAATATTACTTTCCAGGGCCTTGTAGTGGTCCTTGACCTCTCATCCCTCATGTTGACTAGCATTAATCCAGAGGCACTGGTGGCAGCCTATAATACAGTTGTTACGGGGGCCCTGAATCTTATTGCTCCTGTTTGTGAGCACCCTCTATCCCTTCACCACAGGTCCCCTTGGTTTGATGGGACACTGAGGGAGTTGCGGAGACAGGGGCGAAGGTTAGAGAGTTGTTGGTGCAAATCCACCCTTGATGCCGACCACCTTAGATTGATGGAACGTTATTCTATCTATCAATCTGCAATCACCCATAAGAAGGCAGAATTCCTGTCCAGGGAGATTGCAGTTGCACAGAATTGACCGGCTCAGTTGTTTCGGACTGTAGACAAACTGTGCGACCCAGCCTGTCTGCAAGTCTGAAAATCTTTTTCGCAAGTAGAGTGCGAGGAGCTTGCTCGGTTCTTTGCAACTAAGGTGGATGACATCAGGGCAGGCTTGCATCCGGCAATCTCTAAGGGTGATGTTGTGGAACAGTGCGAGTTCACAATGCCTCAAGTTCTCTTGGAGTTCCTTTTGCTGACTGGAAGTCGTGGATATTATGAGGATCATCCATAATGTGCAGCCTACGAGCTGTAGTTTGGACCCTGGACCAACTCCCCCAATTTTGGGTTGTTTTGAGGCCATCGGTCCAGTTATGGTGCAAATAGTCCGGTGCTCCTTAGAGTCTGGTGAGTTTCCTAACTCCCTGAAAGAGGCAGTGGTGACACCCCTCTTGAAAAAAGCTACTCTGGACCCAGACTGTTTTTCAAACTACAGACCTATCTCTAACCTTCCCTTTATTGGGAAGGTTATTGAGAAAGTAGTGGCAGCCCAATTGGAAGACCATTTAACCATTCATAATGTCTACGAATCCTTCCAATCTGGTTTTCGTAAAAAGACACAGCACCGAGACTGCACTGGTTCAGGTGCTTAATGATCTTCTGAGGGCGAGAGATCAGAAGAGATGTTCCATTCTAGTTCTTCTTGATCCCTCGTCAGCTTTTGACACTGTGGATCACTTGGTGTTGTTAGGACATAGCACGCCTGAGGTTAATCTGTGGAATGTCGGGAACTGTTTTAAAATGGTTCACTTCATTCCTCACTGGGAGATCATGAAGAGTTGTGTTGGAGTTCATTCCTCCAGCTCAACTCCTTTGTTGTGTGGGGTGCCTCAGGGTTCAGTGCTGTCACCCATGTTATTCGCAGTGTATATGCTGCCTCTCAGAGACATTAAAAGATGGTATGGGCTGAGGTTTCACTGCTATGCAGATGATACCCAGCTATACTTGTCTTTTGCACCTGACCAGGATGGAGCACTCTCGGTGTTTAATAACTGTCTGGAAGAAATCCAAGGGTGGATGGATTCTAGTTGGTTAAAGTTGAACTCAGAGAAGACAGAGGTGTTAGTGGTGGACCCGGGTGGTCAGATAGCGAGGTTGCATGATGGCACGCCCTCTGGAATTTTTCTTGGTGGTGTGTCACTTCCAACCTCTGAACAGGTGTGCAACCTTGGGATTGTCCTGGATGATAGGCTGAGCCTTCAATCTCAAGTGTCGGCCATTGTCAGGACTTCCTTTTACCATCTTAGGAATATTTCCAGTGTGCGTCACCTTATTCCGTCTGACTCCCTACCAACGTTGGTCCACGCTTTTGTGTCCTCACGCTTGGACTACTGCAACGCCCTTTACTTTGGGCTTTCTGGGGTTGAAATCCATTGCCTTCAGCTGGTGCAGAATGCTGCAGCCCGGGTTTTGACTGGGACAAGGAGATCCAGTCACATTACCCCGGTGCTGCGTGGACTGCACTGGCTTCCTGTACGGTGGTGGATCACCTTTAAAGTCATTTTACTGACTTTCAAAGCCCTTCATGATCAGGGTCCGACCTATCTGAAAGAACTTCTGGTGCCTTACTGCCCCAGCCGATCACTCCGCTCGGCCGACGAGGGGTTGTTAGAGATTCCAAGAGTGAATTTAAAATCTTCTGGTAGTAGGGCATTTTCTTATGCCACACCCACTCTTTGGAATTCTCTACCACACCAGTTAAGGGAGTGCACCTCCATGTAGGTATTTAAGAAAGATTTGAAAACTTATTTACGGCATTTGGCTTATCTGGATGATTAATGGAAGCTATTTGTAAATATTTGATGATCGTATGGATGATCGTATAGTTTGTTTTAACTAAGCGATGTTTTCATGAATTTATTTTTATATGTTTAAAATTGATATTGTGCAGGGCTGTTGCCAGGATTTTCACAAGGGGGGTTCTTTCTATGCAGTCTGCAACTTTTTAAAAAAGGCTATGGGTCTTAGGGCCGCTAGTACCCCAGAAGCCATGGAATCCTAGAATTGCTCTGTGGTGCATTTTGTGGCTTGTTTTGAAGCTAATGAAGTCATATCTGAGATCTCCTACACTCCTTGCTCTAAACAAAATTATTATCTGGCTGGCTCTAGGGTGAATACATATGTATTCAGTACCGGAGGGCAGCAAGATGCTGTTAATGTAATATACCCAAGTCATTGTCTCAGATATATTATGTTATGAGTTTTAATATCTTCAGCTGTATCTACTGGTGTGTAGGAAAGGGGTCTGGGGGCTGCTTGGCCCCAGAAGCTTTGGGGTACTAGATACTCTGTGGCTAATTTTGTAGATTATTTTAAACCAGAATAACTCATCTGTGAGCTCCCCTCCACCTCCTGCTCTAAGGACAGTTATTACTATCTGGGTGGCTTAGATTGTGTGTGCATGTGTGTGTGTGTGTATGTGTGTGTGTGTGTGTGTATTTATAAAATGGGAAGCAAAGTAAATAACAAATCCAGCATTCTGATTGTATAAAACACATCACATGAACATGCATCTATCAGAGCGTGACCGCACGCCTGCACTTTTACACCCCCTCCAAAACAATTTTGCCATTTTATAAGATATATAACCCACTCTAGGATGTATGGTCGCACTCTGATATACAAACGCCTTGGATGATTGATGCACTTGGCCTGCGGACTCATGCTTAACGCACACCAAGGCATGCGTATATTAGAGTGCGACTGCACACCTTACAGTAGGTTATCTATTACATATATAGATAGATATATATAGAGAGAGCAAATGCTAATGCACCGAACCTCAATACAGAGTCTGCAGCTGGTTTTGGCTGGGTATTGTACACTACTAACTTACTGCAGTGCTGGCTTGCTACTAGGGCAGGGGTCTGGGTCTGATAGGCCCCAGAAACCATGGGCTATGGTATGCTCAGTGGTGCACTCTTGTGGCTTATTTTAAGTCTAAATAACTCATATCTGAACTCTCTCTACTCCTTGTTGTTACCCCCACCAGCCACAACTCAATATACCATTTAAGTAATTGAGTCAGTGCAACATGGCCTATAGCAAGGCTAGCAGGATGCTGGGATGTATTGGTAGAAGTATTGATAGCAGAAGAAAGGAGGTAATACTTCCCATCTATAGATCCCTTGGTGAGGCCTCACCTAGAGTACTGTGCCCAGTTCTGGAGTCCTCACCTCAGAAAGGATAAGGATAGGTTGGAGACAGTGCAGTGCAGAGTAACTAAAATGATTCAGGGACAGTAGGGCAAATCCTATGAGGAGTGCCTCAAGACACTAAATATGTACTCATTGGAGACCAGAAGGGAGAGAGGAGATATGATAGAGATCTTCAAGTTCCTGAAATGAATTAAAGTGAATCACAGGGAACTATTTAGCCTGAGTACCAATTCATGGTCACATGGACACTAATGGAAATTAACAGGAGGTAGGTTCAGGAGAGATGTAAGGAAATATTATTTTATGGAAAAGGTGGTGGAACTTTGGAACAGTTTGTCAGCTGAAATGATGGGTGTAAAAACAGTCAGAGGATTCAAGCAGGGCTGGGACATAATAAAGGGAATAGTGGTTACCGGAAGCAACAGGACCAAGGAGGTGACTAGAAAGAGGACGGGGAGGGTTAGTACCCTGGAGAAATTGTAGGTTCCAGGGATTAACTTGGGCAGACTGGATGGACCTCTGGTCTTTTTCTGCTGTCATTGTCTATATTTCTATATTTCTATGTTTCTATTCCAGGCACCCTGCTTGGAAAAAAAATCTGTAACATAAGTCTTACTTCAATATTGAGCACTACAATTGTTGCCCCCACTCCATTCTCCAATGTGGTAGGTATGACAAAGGGAGTGAGGGGAAAGGTAATTTGACAGCGGCTGGGATTTTCAGTGCAAAGTTACCATCTCCTAAATGCCTACCCCCCAACCCCCAACCCCACCCCACCATGCTTCCAAAAGTACAGTGGGTATGTTCAAAACAATGAACTGTAGCAACAAATGTTATTCTACTGGCACGTGGTCACCTGGAGAAAACACATCACAACGTATTTGATTTAACGGCATCTGGCACAGATGACACAGACCAAAGTGGTACTGAATGTCCATGAAAATGGGACCACAGTGAAGACCTCTCTGAACAGCACAATTAATGAGGTGGCAGTGCAGATCCCAGCCAGACCCTTCCAAACACTTGCAGTGCCTTTCCACTGTGGTACCTCTTTTGTTTTACTTATGAAAAGCTAAAACATGCATATGAAACATGACAACTTTACTTTTTGTATAGAGGGTGTTTTAAATAATTTATTTCTACATTTTCAGCCTACCACCTGAAAAGCTGTCTTGCCCAACTGTACAGCCTATCCCTTAATATACAGTTATTAAGGGACACATCTTCAGTAATAGTGGCCAGCAAAATTTACTTGCCTGTGACTGATAATATTATAAGTAGAGGTCCTCTAATTTTTTTTTGCTGTCCTGGTGATGTCATCTCTGAGCCTGCCACCATGCTCCATCTTCCTCCAGTTCTAGCTGACAGTGTGAATTGTAGGCAGTGGCCGTGCTGTATTGAGGTCACATTCATGATGCTGATGTGAGCTCCAATTGGCCAGCCAGTCATAAGGAGAGGGTGCAGAGAAAGACTCACAAAGCAGCTCCAGTCATCTTACTGATACTGAGGGAGCTGATTGGCAGCAGAAGAAGGGAGGGGGTGCATGCAGAGAGAAAGTGCTGGGGTTCATCATGTGTGCGTTAGCACTCTGTAACAGTAAAAAAATAAACAGAAATGATGAAACTTTTTTTTTACAAATAATGAAAAATAAAGGGGAAGTTTCAAAAGGGGGGTTCTTTCGAACCAGATGAACCCCCCCCTTGCAACGGCTGTGTTGTATATTGTGGTTTTGATGTAAAGCGCCTTGATATTTTGAAAGGCGCTTTAAAAATAAAGTTATTATTATTATTAATTATTATTAAAAGGCACATCTGTTGGCCCAGGGCTTACCACCCTGTAAATTTAAGCCCAAAAGCCTCAGCCTTTGAGGTGCAGTGGGATGGCAAAGAATTGGTGTTTTTGCCTGCAGTACTGTTGCAATTTGTGAAAGAAAGGGCATGACACTTTCACAATTCACAAAAGTGTTGCATCCACTGTGTCGCAGTTTGTGACACTATGGGGAGCTGATCACAGAAAAGGCATTTCTGTTTTTTTCCCTCAAAAAAAAAACATTTGTAGTGTGTCCCTCATGCCCAGATTAGGAAAACACAACTGGCAGTATTTACTTAGGGGCACCCAAATTTAAACGGCAGCTGTTTTTGTGCATCACTATCTGAAAACAAGATGGCTGCCTATGACACTGTAGAGGACATTTGCAACAGTAAAATGTAATGGCGGCAGCTTTCGTGAGGCACATATATTTTTTCCCATTGACTATAATGGGAAAATTAAAATTCGAATAACTACTGAATGGATTAATATTTGTTCACCAGATCTTCAAAAGGCACATGAGTGACCCAGACTGCATCTTTCCTGAAGATTTCAGACCAGACAGACAAACCATATAGGCTGTAACCCCAAGCAAAGAAATGCGCGAAATCCCCAATTTTGTGGGTTTTTTGGTGCTCCACAGCTCAGCAATCACACATCTGACCATTATGCAACTTGCTAGATCCAGAGATGTATAATGCCGCACTGTGCATGCAAAATTTCAGGCAAATTCATTGTATGGTTGCAAAGTTATTATAGTACAAAAGTTCGGGTTTAACATAGAAGTGGCCGTGCAACCCTAACTATAGCTGCACTACTGTGCAGCTCCTCTCTCTCTCTCTCTCTCTCTCTATATATATATATATATATATTTATTAGAGGCCAAAAACTCCATTTAATGCATCAGTTAGGGTTGTTCCACAGTGACAAAAGTGAGGAAATTTGGTGTTAGGGTGCAAAGCCACCTTCACCCCAGCCATCACCCCAACCACCAATGGGGTGTGCATTGGGTCTTGGCCTAACTCTCACCCCATCACATGTGTAAACAAGCTGAAGTATAGGAGAATGGGGAGAGAGTTAGGGCCGATGACCCCAATGCACACCCCATTGGTGGTTGGGGTGGCGGGCTGGGGGGTGCAAGGGATGCTTTCGACCCTAACACCGAATTTCCTCACTTTTGTTGCTGTGGAACAACCCTAACTGATGCATTAAATGGAGTTTTTTGCCTCTAACTTCCCTTCTTTTTGAGAATGTGCAGTAGCATTAGTGAATGGAATGTGGTGGAGGGAGCGCGGGGCCCGCCACGTGATTTTTTGTGACATAGTAACGGTAAGGGCAAGGAAACACAACTGCTAATGGTTGCGCACATGGTGATTGAAATGTAAATGGAAAAGCAAACCTTAGAAACGCAAGTGGAAAGTGATGCCAAAGTGAACAGTGACGCAAAAGGAGATGCAAGTGCGTAAGGAAACGCAAACCATGATGCGCACAGTCATGGTACCGCAATCGGAAATGCAAATGGTAACGTTAACAGCAGCAATAATGCCAAAGGGAACAGAAATGGAAACACGGATGCAAGCGTGTACACAAACGAGAACGCAAAGGGTAATGCACATGGTGGCGTACATGGGAACGGTAATGCAAACGTGTACGGAAACACAAGTGGAAACACTAACAGTAAAAGAAGCACACACCCTGTTTTTGCCCAACAGCTGCATAGAGAAACACAGTGTGTACAAAGAATGTATGCATAATAATGGGCCTTGGAGCAGAAAATTAACTGTTGTAATACTAAATTGGTTATATCTCAGGAACCGTGGAACGTAGAAAAAAATTTAAATTTCACATGATTCATGAGTTTCCTGGCTAGGTTTTCGCATTGTTGTGACGAAAATTCCAGTATCTCGCACCGTTTCCAAGATACGAGCCCCGAAAGGTGCAGCGGACACCACCATGTTAGTCTATGGGAAAAAAAGTCAGCTTCGGAGTACTGTAACTTTACATCCCTGCAATATTTTTTCACCGAACTACCAAAAGGCACATCTGTAAGATGTTGGCTTTCTTCCCTCCAAATTTCAGCCTAAAAAAAACAAACTGTTTTTTGCAGCAGGGTGGCAAAGCATTCCTTTCATTTTGGCCATAGCCTAGAAAAGTAGTGTTGTAATTTGTGAAAGCTTTCGCAAAAATTTGCAAAAGTGTCGCTGGTGCGGCACTACTTTTCCCAAAAAATTGAAAAACATATTTCTGGGGTGTTTAACCCCAAAATAAAGACATGGCTAGCATCCTTAGGGCTCAAATAGGTAAACACAAAAAGAATTTTGTCCCTAGATGGTCCCAATTTTAAATGCCAAGCATTTCTGTGATCAGTAACTGAAAACAAAATGGCTGATTTGCGACACAACTAGGGCCATTTGCGACACTAAAAACTGCATTTGCAAAAGTGTCGAACTTTTTGTTAACTTTTCCCATTGACTTATAATGGGAACTTGTTTTTTGAATAACTTCTGAACTGTTCAAAATTTTTTCATGAAAAATCTTCAAAAGGCACATTGGGAACCCCGGCTGCACATTCCCTGAAGTTTTTGGACTGGTCGCAGAAACTGTGTGACCTGTAGATGCGGGCAAAGAATGCACAAAAAAATGTAATTGTGCACAGGATGCTGCTTAATAACTCCGCAACCGTAAATCTGACCAGTACGAAAGTTGGCGGATCCCAAGATCTATGGTATGCCCTGTGCCTGCCAAATTTCAGGCAAACCCGTTGAATGGTGGCAAAGTTATTAAGGTGCAAAATTTCACCATTTAACCTTAAAAGGACTATCAACCCTAACTATGGTAGCACTACTGGTACATAATATATATATATATATATATATATATATATAGTTATGCAATAGTGGTGGGATATATATATATATATATAGTTATGCAATAGTGGTGGGAATAAAGAGAGTGTGATAAATACATTTATCTGAGTAACTGTGTGTATAAATTTATTTATACACACAGTTTACTGTGTCACAAATCTCTCCGGAATTCATTTAGAATGTTTGGCGTCAGAAGCAGTACTAACTATATTCAAATGGGAATAACTTTAAAATAAAAAAAGATAGCATGTAATAGGCATAGACATAAATCCTATGTGATGAATCTGTGATGATGTGTCTACCAGGGGCCAGATATTCAAAAGGGATGCGCTATGCGCAACAGAGATGCTCCAGCACAAGTACAGAAATGCATCATTGTGCGATATTCAGCGGGAGGCAGTTGCGCCGTGCAAGTTGCAATACGATAGAGTGCAATAGTAATGAATGCACGTGCAACCGTAGTGGGAGGAACCATGAATAACATGCGCAGTGCGATATTCAACAGCATGTGCCATGCGCAGTAGGGGAGCTAGTGGAAGTTGGGTGACAGGGGAAATGATCCAAAATAAAAAGGATCAAGAGAGAGGTGCAAGAGCGCTACAGGGAAGCCACAGGTGGGAGCGAGCTGACAGGCACAAGGCAGAGGGTAGCAGTGAGCAGGACTGGGCAGGAGCAGGACAGGTCACACCTGGAGTTAACCAGGAACAGAAAAAGGGTGGGGAGCCTGTACCACTGTGCAGGAGTGCTAGGAAAGTGCCACAGTGGACTGATGGCAGTGGCAGTAGGCAGAACAGCCATAGCCAAAGGCCGGAGGTGTACCCGGTGCAGGGGGAGCATCATAAATGGAAAGTGGGGGGAACAGGATAACAGCTGCCGGGGGGGAACACCAGCCAGAGACATGGCCAGCGCCACCTTTTGGATGGAGGTGGTAATGAGGGGTGTGAGAAGGCAGGCAGCAGGGGGGCCACGGCTATGGAAGGGCCTGTCAGTGGTACACCAAGAACAGGTGGTACTGAGCCTGCACCACCTTCGAACACTACTCTGACACAGAGATTGTGGGCCGGTACCACCTGAACCGGGCGATCCTGAGGTGGCTCTGTGAGCTGTGCAGTGATGAGATACAGGCACCCACATGATGGAGCCATGCTCTGTAAGTGGAGACGAAGGTGACAGCTGTCATGTGCCTGCTCACCATGGGCACCTTCCACAGGGGACACAACAGGCATAACCCAGTCGGCTGTGTCACACCTACTCACACAATTCCTCAGCGTGCTGCTGCCACATGCTGTGGAGTAAATCCATTTCCCCAGCTCACAGGTGGAGCACACAGCACACATACAAGAGTTCCACAGGGTAGCACGTATGCCTGACATGCTCGGGGCCATTGACTACACCCATGTGGCCATCCGCATGCCACCTGGCCCAGACGGTGTGACCTACATAAACCAGAAGAGGGATGCCAGCATCAACTGCCAGGTGGTGTGTGATGCCAGGGGGGTGCATAACCAATGTCTGTGCCATGTACCCTGGAGGAGCACATGATGCCTTCATCTCGCACCAGTCTGCACTGTGTCACAGGTTTGAGAGTGGGGACATCCCCACTGGCCACCTAGTGGATGAGTGTGCATGTCACACAGAATGGCATGAGCAGATGGGGGGTGCATAGTCAGAGGCACCATGGGTACCAGCCTTGATGGCCCATGGCAAAGTGACGCAGACCACCATACTAATGTCCACCCTCTACACACAGGTAACAGTGGCTACCCACTCAGTCCCTGGCTGCTCACACCATACCGGCACCCCACAACCCCATCGCAGATACGGTGCAATAAGGCACATGCCACAACACAGAATGTCATTGAGCGGGTGTTTGGGATGCTGAAGGCACATTTCCGGTGCCTGGACACATCTGGCTGCCCTACAGTACAGTCCCTCCAAGGCTTGCAGGCTATTCCTGGCCTGCTGCATCCTGCACAACATGGCCAACGACTGTGGGATAGCTGTAGAGGTTGAAGAGAGGGACAGCAGTGGGGATGATGTGGATGCCGGTCCAGATGGTGATGGGCAGACACTCCCTGGGTGAAGGGACCCCGGCCCGATCTGGATATCACAGCTGCACCAGGACACCATCACAGAAGAGCACCTTGGCCAACACAGGTAGGTCACGGGGCCATGTGCAACCACCAATGGCAAGGGCACAGCCCACAGACAGGCATGGCCGAACCCCAGGGGTGGAAGGTGGCAAGGGAATGGGTGTGAGCATGGCACCGCACACGCCATCAGGGATGGGCAGGGCCAAACACGACACGTGCACGCGTGCACACACACACGCACACACACTCACACATACACACCACAAGACATGCACAAGGGGTAGATGGCACACCAACCCCAAATGCAACCCCTACCCCCACACTGGTCCACACATGACCATGCCCAGTGGCCATCACTGTGCATGCCTCAGACGCTGGGCATCATTGCACGCTGGCGGACAGTGCAACGCAGGCATCATCATGCACATGCCACAGTTGGCAGCAGCTGGGAGGGTGTGCACATGGACCGTGTGTGTGCAGGGCCGGGTACCCCACCCATGCATCACATGATACACACCACACTGCACACAGGGCAATGGCAGACAGTGGCCATGGTAGGAGACAGGTCAGTCATGCGGCATGGTGCCACGGCCACCACAGATGCATGGGTGGCCCTGCTGAGACCTGCCAGCCATGCCAGGCTAACCATTGGCTTCATGGGGTGGCACCGACGGTCCCCCAGGGGTGACACTGGGGGAACACAACTGTGTTCGCACAGGGTCTGCAGCTCACTGAACATGCCTGCGCCAGGCATGCTCGGTATGCCCAGAGCTGAACCCGGTGTTGACATAGCAGGTGTCTCACAGTGCTGGGAATGGGGGGTGGACATGACACTGCACAGTGTCTGCGGCCCATGGGCACCGAACTGGGTGCCCAATGTGGCCATGACAGCTGTGAATGCATGTGTCTGCCTGTCAATTGCAGCGGTCACATCCTCCCACTGCCGGGCTATCTCTGCCAGGAGCAGACCATGGTCTCTGCTGTGCTGCTCATCTGCCTGGCACAGAACCACACTGAGTGTATCCACCACAGTCACAAGCTGCAACTGCTGATCCACTGAAGCCTGGAGTAGGTGGCTGTGCTCATCAAAGTGGTTATCCGCTGGTTCGGCATGCTGTCCCTTGTGGTGTTCCTAGCCCTGCTGGGAAGCACCCCTTGACGATGGGCACTGCACACCAGAGCCATGCCGGGGCATGTCCACACGCGGTGCACTGCCACTGCCCCCTGACACAGTCCCCCCATCGCCATTGGATGACTGCTGGCACTGCCCCTCCGGCTGCTGATCACCAGGGCTCACCGGTGCTGCTGCAGCAGCCACAACAGCTCCACCAGCCTGGACCACACCAGTGCTGCCCCACTGGGGCATACAGGCACAGGCTGGGACTGTGTTGTCACACAGGCCTCCACGGCGGCACCACCCAAGGCTACGCCCATGCCATTTCCTGCTGTGGGACCGTCCTGCATCCCACACTTATCACTGTCCGGGACATGTGATCCATCATCATCGGTGCCAGATCTGGCACCAGTACATGTCCCAGCATGCTGGAGTCCGTGGGCGCTGTCACGCTGGGACACAGGCAGGGCCTCGTCTGCACCCGCACCACCATCTTCAGTCCGGACAGACAGGCAGGTTTGCAGTGGTCCTGTCCCTTGGACACATGTGGATGTGGATGGGCATTCCTCCATGTCCAGGGCATCACCCTCAGTGGACACACCCACCACCGTTGACCCATGTAGATGCTCAGGAACTGTAAGGGAACACAGTAGCGTTATAGTCTCTGCCCTACCCTGTGACATTCCCCCCACCACCCACACAGTGACAGCACAGGCCCTACCATGCAGTGATGGGCTGCCACCCATCTGGAAGCCACCACCAGGAACACCCTCTATGGCACAACGCCGCATGATGCCGGCCACCCACTCCTCCTGTGGCATCAGGCATGGCACATCTGGCTGTCTACCATCAGTGGCAGCATGTGCTGCCCTGATGGCAGCCACCTTATGCTTTATCCTCCTCCTGTCCGTGCCAGCCTTCTTTTTACACTCCTGCATGGACCACTGGTGGCTGCCATGCTGGTTCACTGCATGCACAACCTCACTCCACGCCGCAGCATGGGCCTGTGACATTCCATGCTGTCCGCTGAGCAGTGGTTCCCTGTCAAGCTAGGCCTTGAACAGGGCATCTGATTCAGCCCGGGTGAAGTTGGGCCTCCTTCTTCTCCCCTGACCCTGTTCCTCCTCATCCTCTCGTTCAGTCATGGTAGAGCCTATGGGAATGACAGGTGTTACCTTTGAATGTGCAGTCCCATGCATCTTTCACACACCACAGTCCACACATCCAAACAGCATGCAACCCAACACAATAGACTGCAATACCAAAATATGTCCTCTGCATCCCCATGGCGCATTTATATAGCGCAACACATGAAAATGAGGTGAGACGCAACTTTAAGTGGATGCTAATGCAGCGTTTGAGCATGGAATTGCTGATGAGCTACTTTGCATATGCTGGCTGAATATCCCACTCTTGCACCTTGCATAATGTTGTTGAGCATGCTCAGGCAATGGAGCAGCTCTGTGACATGCGCAGTAGGCACCACACGGTGCATGCCCAGGTTGCTGATGCTGATGCCTGCCGCGCAGATGATGTGCTGTGCAGGGGAGGCAGTGCAGGGCACAGCCACCACTGTGCCAGTGGTGCTAGTGCACTGTTCTCGCATGTGATGCTTGTGCCCTGGTGCGCCATAGGTGCCATGGAGCCACAGCGCTGTAGACCACTGCAGGATGTCACACACAGGCACCCTACCGTGCTACATGCAGGGAATCCCAATAGTACTGTGGCAGTCTGTGAGCAACAGACCCTTGACTCCTGTGGTCGACCTTTGCCCCCTAGGCACCATGTGTCCACATGGGTGCACTCCTATCATGCTGTTTGGTGACAGCGCGATGGAGAATGGCAGCACTGTACCATGCAGCCTCTGCACATGGGGGACGTGTGCTGCAGTGTGCCGTTTTGTTATCTGGACTGCCTGAGAGATGTCACACAGGAGAGCCCAGCAGTGGAGCACAGTTGAGCTGGCCAATCTTGTGGTCACTGTTGAGCCCCATGCTGGGGCCCTGTTTAGCCAGGACTCACTGACTAGGCCACGTAGTGCCGTGTGGGAGGAGGTTGCAGAGGGCATGGTAGAGGCCAAAGGAATTGCCCACTTCAGTGAGCAGTGTCACCACCGGTATAGGGGCCTCTGGAAGAGGGATCCAGATAGACTGGGGCGTCTACAGGCATGCGTCCAGCGAGGTGCCGTACCACGGCCAGGTAGGTGCTCCATCCATACACTGGTAGTGTCCTCCATCCAGATATCGTGGCATGCATGTGTCCACCCCGCGGGGTGGTGGGGGCCATCCAGTGTGGGCAGTGGTGGTGGGGTTGCGGCATGGCTGGGCTGTGCAGGAATGCACACATTGTGGGGGGCTTTGCTACTGGTTGATGTTCCCCTCTCCGTGTTTGCACCCTAGGCCTGGAGGAGCGCCATAGGGAGAGGGAAGCCTGAGCTGAGCGGGAGAGGGCTGGTGTGCCACAGCAGGGATGTGGAGGAGGGGCCATGGGACAGCAGTGCCCAGCTGGAATGGATGCAGGTGAGTGCCTTTTTTCCCCTCACATCTGTGCATGCTGTGTTGCAGGGTTGGCGGTGGGGCATGGCCACCAGCACTTGACCCTACCGCCGTGCATGCCACATGGTACACTCAGCACTGTTCTGTGGCACTGCATGTGTGGGTGGGCATCGATGGTGGTCCATGTGTGCACTGGGTACATGGCTGTGCCACTGTCTTCACACTGCATAGCCATGTCACTGTATGGCCACAGCGGTGCTGTGTGGGACATGAACGGTGGGTGTATGCAGCAGTCCACATGGTTGTGGGTGCCTGGATAGGTGGGTCTTGTCGACGTGGCCACTGTGGGTGGTTGCACACCATCACAGGGGCGTGGCCCATGGCTGTATGCCATGCACAATGGGTGGGCTGCAGGGGGCTGGACAGTCATGCGTATTGACTCTGCTCCCTTGTCCTAGGTGGACAATGCTGGACAGTGATCAAGAGAGGGGTTCAGGAGCTGCTGCAGCTTGCAAGGGCAACTCTCAAAATCCTGCAGAGGATAGAGTGGGACAGGGTTCGGCGCCACAGTGGACGGAGACGGCACAGGAGTGGAGAGCGGGGCAGGCAATAGGCCCTCTATGCTCCCTAGTTGAATTCCTCCCCAGGACTCACCCTCACACCCCTTCTTCCCTCTCCTATGTGTTCACCCCTGCCCCATGCCTGCCCCCACCTGGTTTGTGGCCCTTTCCCCCACCCTTGTATATACAGTAGTTGTAAATATGTTTGATTGTTGAAATTGTTTAATACATACATTTTGTTATGACAATGGTGGTGGTCTCTGATTTGCAGTGGGATACAGGTGCTTGGCTGCAGTGGTGTGCATAGCATCAGGGGTGGTGCAGGCCTGGGTGTGTGTGTATATCTGGCAGGGACCCGCCTATGGTGTGGGTGGGGGACTCGGCCACTGTCTGTGGTATGTGTATTGTTCTCTGTGCACTGGATGCCTGTGTGCAGTGGTCCACAGTGCATGCACTGTGTCCATGGTGCCCCTGTCAGACTGTCCATGGCCTATGCAGCTGACATCCTTGCATGTCTGTGCTATGCACAGTCTGCTGGCATGTCAGTGGTGGCTGTCCATGCTGGCCACCCCTTGTACCCAGCACAATGGCAGATTGCCTCCTGTCACCAGTATGGTGCACGTCTGCCTCGGGTGGCACTGTGGCCTCCACTGTTGTTGTCCCCCCTCCATGCTGTCACTTGTTTCTGTTGCAGGGAATGTACTCCGATGTCTGTCAGTTGCACTCCAGCTGCATGCTGGTGGTGGACAGATTCATGGTGCATGTGCAGGGTGGCTGGTACACCTGTACCATGGAGGGGTGCTGGCCATGGGTACATGGCTGCTGTGGTTGCACACCAGTGGGTTTGTTGCCCTGCTATTGTGTCCCTGTGTTGGGGTGCCCTTGGGTACGGGTGGGTGTTTGTCCATGCACTGTGTTGCATCCTGTGTGGTGCATGCTTCCATGCACCACTGTGGGAATCTGTGCTGGCTGTTGGGGCCTGTGCTGGGACAGGGTGTGTGCTTGAGTGGGTATGCGGGGTGCTGTCCTGCTGGTGGTGGGGTCCAGGGCAGGCTCTGTTGCATGCGGGGTACCTCAGGTGCCGATGCATGGTCGATCTCTTGGCTGTGCCTTGGGGGCCATGGAGGGTGATACTGTGTCTGCAGTTGTTGTGTGGTGGCTGCTGCCACCTGCTGCAGGGTGCTCATGGTGGGGCTACCTTGCATGGCTCCATGGTGCACAGGGTTGCATTGTCACAGTGGGGGTGGTGGCATGCATAAGGAGACATGCACTGTTGGGCACTGCTCCTGGGCAGGGTGTCTGGGGATCGCTGTGCAGGGTGTGATCTGCACTGGTGGGATGGTGTGATCTGCACTGGTGGGATGGTGTAGCACAGGGTGACTGGACCTCCTTGTGTTCCAGTCACAGCTTGCCGGGGGGTGTGCTAGGGCACCATGCCCCGGCTGTGGAATTGTTGCTAGTGTCCATGGGCTGGTGGTTCTTCCAGCTCACCTCAAGTTGTGCAGTTCATGGGGTGCGGGGGGTGCTGTCTGGTCTGCTGTGTGCTCCTCTGCCCATGTCTTCCATGGGTGGTGCACTCCTGCATCCTGTCCCTGCGCATCCCTGGTCATGCAGATGTGCTGCTACCCTGCTCCACTGTGCATCCCTGGTTGTGCTAATGTGCATCAGACCTGCGCCACTGTGCATCCCTGGTTGCGCCATGGCATGGTTGGCATGATATTCAGTTGTGTTGTGCAAGTGCATCTTGGCCTGCACTGTGTTTGAATATCATGCGTGTTGCGCATGGGCGTACTGCACTTGTGCCTGCTCCTGCTATTGCGCTACTTTGTTGCGCAGTTTGAATATCTGGGCCTGTGTGTATAAATGTGAAATTTCACATTTATACACATAGACAAATCATCACAGATTTATACACATAGTAGCTATGTCGCAATCACTCCAGAACTCATTTAGAATGTTTGGCCTCAGTACCAGTACTAACCATATTTAAATGCAAATGACTTTAAAATGAAAAAAGATAGCATGGTTTTGTGAGCATGAAAGTTATTCAGCACATTATCTACAAAATGAGTGCTGTTTCATTTATAGATACCTCATAGATGTATTCATATTAGCAAAAACAGCAGAAAATAAAATTTGTTTGTTAACTTTTTTGACAAACAAATGCAAATAACTTTAAAAAGAAAAATATTAGCACAGTACTGTGAGCATAGAAGTTGTTTAGCACAAAAATATCTACAAAATGAGTGGTATTTCATTTATAGATACCTTTTAGTTTTTTTATAATTAGCAAAAAACACCAGAAAGTTCAATGTTTCATCTACTTTTTTAACAAGCAAATGCAAATGACTTTAAAAAGAAAAATATAGCATAGTACTGTGAACATGCCATTTGTTCAGCACAAAGTTTTCTACAAAATGAGTGGTGTTTCATTTAATAGCAACCACTACGCTTGGTGGGCATACACTAGAAAAGTTAACAAAAAGTCCCAGAAATTATCATTTAAAAAAAAGATAAACAGTCAAAAGCAAATGTCCCTGCACTGACAGAAAGCATTCCTATTGCATAAATGAAATATACAATGGTGAGCTGTCAGATAAATGAGTTATCTACACTTGTGCTGTTTGACCTTGGATACCTCAATCGTGGCTTATGCCACTCGTGAGGTTACTAGAGGTCAAACAGCACTTGTGTAGCTAAATCATTTATCTGATAGCTCACCATTGTATATTATATATATATATATATATATATATATATATATAACACACACACACACACACACACACACTATGCAAAAAACTGTTTTAATGCATCATTTAGGGTTAAAACACAAAAAGTCAAGAAATTAGACCTTTAGGGTTGCCCCTACCCACCCCCCTTGTGTACCCCCATCCTCCCGAGATTGACAGGGTATGTCATTGGGGTTGTGAGGCCTAAATGTCACCCTATTCTTCTTTACTGTGGCATGTGAACATGATTACACATGGAATGGGGTGACATTTAGGCCACACAACCCCAATGACAAACCCCAGCATCTGTCAATCTCGGGAGGATGGGGGTACACGAGGGAGGGGGTAGGGGACAACCCTAAAGGTCTTATTTTCTGACTTTTTGTGTTTTAACCCTAAATGATGCATTAACACAGTTTTTTGCATAGAATTTCCTAACTTTTTGAGAAAGCATAGAAAAGTACAAAGTTGGGCCCTGCGCTCCCACCAACTTGCAAATTTCTGCCTAACATAACAGTACAAGTACTGAATATCATATGTATTGGTGGGAGCTCATATTGGTGGGAGCCTGGGATTGTCAGAGTGGCATAATTCCACACCTGTTTACATGTTACACACCTAACCACTGAAAAGTATGTCCATGGCAGTAAGGCTATCTACCCTATAAATGTCAAGCCACTACCACAATGCAGAATGATCTCTGCAAAATGTGAACTGTGTCATGCAATATCTCTGCAACAAATATATTTTCTGACATCTAAACACCATAATTCACATCTACAGGACATCCCCTCAACACCCTCCAAATTTCAAGTTAAAAGACCAAACCGTTTCTGAGATATTTAATTTTAAATGTTGTGAAAATTGGGCTATCTGGGCCCTTCATATCTGCCCATCTAGTCTCACCCTCGCGAATGAAGACCGCAATCAAAGAAGCTCGCGATCAAAGAATTTGCAGGTTCACGACCAAACAGTTTGCAGGCTCACAATCAAAGAATTAAAAAACATTAAAACTCAATTTTTTTTACAGAATTATATTAAACCACAAGCATGACTAGATAGAATGAAGCCCCCTGAGCAAAACCCATCCTAGTTTGAGTGCAGAAGACACCCCTGGGTGAGATATTTCATTTTTTCCAACCAAAAAATCTGGCCATCTAGCGCACCCTGGCGAAAGAAGATCGTGATCAAAGAATCTCATGATCAAAGAATCTTGCGATCAAAGAATTTGCAGGTTCATGACCAAAAAATTTGCAAGCTCACAATCAAAGAATAAAAAATATTAAAACTCAATTTTTTCAGAGAAGTACATTAAACCACAGGTATTACTCGCTAGAATGAAGCCCCCTGAGCAAAACCCATCCTGGTTTGACTTCATAAGTCACCCCTGGGCTGAGATATTTGATTTTTAAATCTTGCCATCTCGTCCCTCCCTCACAATCAAAGATCGTGGTCAAAGAATCTTGCGATCAAAGAATTTGCAGGCTCGAGATCAAAGATCATTAGCGAGCCACGATCAATGAATTTAAAACTTTAAAACTCTATTTTTTTACATAATTACAAGAAAACACAACCATGGCTCGATAGAGGGAAGACCCCTTAGCAAAACCCATCTTAGTTTTACTTCAGAAGTCACCCCTGAGCTGAGATATTTGTTTTTTCTGACTGCAAAATGAAAACAAGATGGCGGCTGTCGCAATCAAAGAATTCCTCATGATCAAAGATTCTTTGATCATGAGCCTGAAAATTCTTTGATTGTGAGGAATGACCAGATGGCCAAAACCCCATTCTTCTTCCGCAAAATAACCATATAAATTTTCCCATAGACTTATAATGGGAGCTAAAAAGTTTAATAACTTTTGAATGGATTATTATTTTTTCACCAAACAAAAAGTGGCATTATCCTTGTCCCAGGCTCTTTCTACATCCCAAGTTGCAGATTGACACACCACACAATGGTCGTGCAACACCACGGACAAAATCCGAAAAACTGCCTACAAAACTGTCGAAAAGTGCATTTTTCAGCAGTTTGGTGCACAAAAGCTGTAAATCTGACCAAAACAAAATCTGGCAAATCAAGAGATCTACCGTGCCCCACCATGCATACCAAATTTCATGCAAATCTGTTGAATTGGTCCAAAGTTATTAACACGCAACATTTCGAGTTTAACATAGAAGTGCCTTCATAACCCTAAATATAGGTGTGCGACCATGCCCCTATAATACATATATATGTGGATATATATATATAGGGGATATATGATGGGCGACTGTGGAACATGGAAAATATTTGCATGAGTGCAGAGTGAACTGTGATAATATCATGAGTGCGGAAGGCGTGAGTGATATTATTGCAGTTCACTCTGCACGAGTGTAAATGTTTGCCATATTCTACAAGTCGCACATCATGTGTGAGATTTATACAATAGGGCTAGTACCCTTTAGGAACATTTTTTTTCTGTATTCTCTCCCTGTTTACTTTATTTTGGTAATTGGGCAAGTTTTTAGGGGGGGGGACCTGGGAACACTGGGCAGTTAAGTGATTTGTTCAGAGTCACACAGTATTGAAATGGAAGTTGTGAGAATCAAATACTGGTCTGGGCTGCTGGATGTAGAAAGTTTGTTCATTGCTTGTTGCTATAAACTCTAGATTATACTGAGAGCACTGTTTGTGTGTGGTCTGAGTGTGTGTAAGTGTTTCTGAATGGGCTGAGAGTGTTAGACACTGAGAAACAGGTGCATGTGATTTGCAATGATAATTGTTACCTGCAGCTAGAAGTGAGAAACAAGACTGTTTATTCAGTAAGTTGCAGGCTTCACTTGAGACAGAAAAACTGTTGCAGTCAGCACACAGAAAGATAAACTGGTTTATGAAGGAGGCTGGTTTGAAGATTAGAGCAGCACAGTAATGTGCTAGGATAGTCAGAATAACTATGGGACACAGGTGATTGTCTTTTACAATGCTAATTGAGTTAGTTGAAGGATTCAGTGAGAAAGAGAAACTGAAGCTAGCACATGCAGGCTGCAGTGTAGATAGTCTGACTGGTGACATCACCATTGTGTGTATATTTGCTGGTGATGTAGACACTGTGGGTTTATCAGGAAATAAACCCACAGTGTCTATGTCATCACATAGTTATTCCACTGCAGTGAGAATACGTGTTTTTATTGTCAATGTTACATGCTCACCCCTATTGTATAAATATATTTACTATATGGATTCTCAATTTAATAGTATTGTAAAGTATACAAAAAATGTTCCCTAATAGTATCAGTCCCGAAGTGATAATACCACACTTCGAGAGTGATAATACCATCATTCAGACCCACTAATAGTATCATTTGGGGTCTGAATGATGGTATTATCACAGAAGCTCAATAGAGCAAGTGCCAGTCTCTCTGCCTACGTCTCCCAAGCGTGCCTTTCAGTTGGCCGGTTTCCCTCTTTATGTGGTCAAAAACAGTTTTAAAAACATGGCGGCCAGTCTCTGGCTAACCGAGAGAGTTTCTACTCCATAGCACTTCGCTTCATAAATGAAAGTGCCTGGTTCATCCTACATCACAAGAACAGAAGAAAGGTAGGATTCAACCAGAAAACACAAACAAATGTTTTTGACAGCTAACAGAGCTGATGGGGGAGTGGTAATGAGGGGCGAGGAGCGCACTGGTTCTGACACACTGCGGCGGTCAGCCAGCACGAAATACTTCTTCAGTTCAGTGGCCGACCACCCACAACATCCAAAAAATGACCAAAAAAAAACAAACAAATGATCAAACTCAGATCCATATATTAAAAAAAACAATGGATAGCCAAGCATGCATTACCGGTGAGCTTCAGCATCTTGAGGTTTTGGACACTCGGAGACCTCTCGAGCTTCGCTCTCAAGGTAACTGAGTGTCCAGAATCTCTCGATGCGATTACTCACTGGTAATACATACTTGGCTATCCATTATTCTCTTTTTATATGTGGATGTTCAATTTAATACGTCTGTAAAGCATGCAAAAAAAATCCGGTAATAACCTCAAAGGTTCAGTGATAATACTATTGTCTATCACTGGTGATAGTATTGTCAATCACTGGTAATACTATTGTTTTGTGCTGATGCCTCCTGCCTCCATGTCATAAGCATGCCTCCTCATTGGCCAGTTTTCCTCTGTGGGCGGGCAGAACAGTTAAAAAAAACATGGCGGTGCTCCTCTCGCTTACCGAGAGCGAACTCGGTCATCGCGCTTCTCCATGACCCAGACAGTCCTTAACTGAAGTGGCTAACCGCCCATCTCAAAACTCCCTAAAACACACTCGGATCCATATATTAAAAAAAACAATGTATGGTTCCATGTGTATTACTGGTCAGCAATACCATCTTGCAGTTCTGGACACGTAGGAACCTCTTGATAGTATTACTGACCAGTAATACACATGGAACTACTCATTATTCTCTCTCTCTCTCTCTCTCTCTCTCTCTCTCTCTCTCTATATATATATATATATATATGCATATGTGTGTTTATGTATATGTGTGTGTGTGTGTATATGCATATACGTGAGTTTATGTATGTGTATATATGTGTGCATGTATGTGTATATGTATGTATGTTTAATTTGGGGCTGGTTTTCAACTTGCAATTAGGCCTCATTTCAGCATTTTGCCTTTCATTGACTGTTCTTTAAAACACAAGGGCACTTGCAATAAAAGTTGTAAGCTCATCTTACATGTATTAGAGAGAATAATATTCCAGAGTTTTGTTATCAGTAGAATGCTTCCTTGAAAGGTACTGAGAGATTTTAAAATTTATGTGAGAAGAACTCTCTACTTGCTGATGTTTCTTGATAACCTTTGGCCTTCAGGGGCTTCTCAGCTAAAAGCAGAATTATGTCTTTTGTTTATGCATTATCTGGGTGTTACTAGTATGGGATTTTCTAAATAACTGTCATAAAGCTTCTGAAGAAGGACCCGGTTGGTCTGAAAGCTAGAGCACTTTGCTCTTTTTTTTTGTGTAACATCTATGTTGGTCCAATAAAATGTATCAAATCATTTGCTTCTGGTTGTTTTCTGTCAAAAAGAAATTTATTATTTAGTCTGTGTAGTTCACTGAAGACCTGGCATTTTATCAGTTAGGCCTTGAGAGGTTGAAAACAGTGTAAATCTTTACAAAATTTGCTGGGAAAGGATAACATTTATGACGGATGAATCTTTCTTAAAAGATATTCATCCACAACTGAAGATAGTAGTAAAAAATATTTAAATGCTAATCATTTAAATGTGCAAGCTGTTGCATTTTGAAGGGGGTAAACAAATCTCCAGTTTAATAGGCAAGCAATATTTAACAAGCTGTTTCAGTTTCCTAATGGCCATCAGATAAGCAGGTTGGAGTTATGTCTCCAACATTCTAAATAGAAAGAAGGGATTATTTTATTTTAGTTGTCATAGTGATTTGTAGATGTGAAAGGAAACATTGAAAAGTCCAAAAAATTTGTTTCACGAAACTCTATTTTCAAGCTACAGATAGCAAAATGGCTGTAGGCTCTGCCCACAGCCATAAAAAAGCACAGAGGATTACAGTGCCTTGAGCTGCAATTTCAGTGAAACAGAGGTGCCTGGCACTGTAGATACAGAAAACAGAGTCAGTAGGAGTGCCAAGCACTAGAAATACAGGGTAGAGCTGAGTCCAACAGAGAAGCATAAGGGGCCTGTAGCAGCCAAAGGAAGACTAGAAACAGCTGTAGAAGGACCAGTCAAATTACAAGCTCAATGGTCCTAGTGCTGGCAAAGCATACCTGAACAGCAGCTGGGAGCGGGCAGATTGGTGAGGAGGATGTGGCCAGCCAAAAGCAGTGCCAGAGCCACAATCTCAGTGGAAGAGCCCCCTCAGGGCTCGAGCTAGAAAAAGCAAGGCAAGGTTGTAAGCACATAAAGATTCTAGTACAGAGGCCAGCTAAATTGTGGGGGCAGCACAAGAGATAAAAGGAGGAGGGATGTGGGTGCCAGAAGGAGGCATAGCAGGATGGGAGAGGAGAAATTAGCAGTGGGGTAGATTGAGCTTTTGGTGCCAGTGGTGTCCAAGGGAAACAAGAGGCTGAGAATACAGAGGTATAATGGGGGGGGGGGGTCAGAGACAGAGAAATTAAGAGGCAGAGAAATTAAAAGCTTGTGGAAGTAATCAAACAGTTTAGTACAGTATGCTATTAAGCCTAGAAACAGAAACATAGAAGTTGACGGCAGATAAGGACTGCAAGGCCCATCCAGTCTGCCCATTTCTTTTTCTGCCTTATGAATGTGCCATCAACCTTTGTTCTGGCAATGGCCTATCTATTCATACTCATCTGTATTGCTCCCTTATGCCTATCCCATGCCTGTTTGAAGCCCTGCACTGTATTCATATCCACCACTTCCTGAGGTAGGCCGTTCCCATGCATCCACCGCCCTTTCTGTGAAAAAGAACTTACTCACATTACCCCTTAATTGGCCTCCCTCTAATCTCATGCTGTGTCCTCTTGCTCCTGCTGTTTTTCTTCTATTGAAACATGTTAGACTCTTTCACCTTGTTAATGGCCTTTAGGTTTTTGAATGTTTCGATCACAACACCTCTCTCCCTCCTTTGCTCTAGAGTATACTTATTGAGCTTCGTTAATCTGTCTTCATATGTTTTCTGATGCAGTCCCTGCACCATTTTGGTTGCCCTTCTCTGGACTGCCTCAATTTGGTTAATTTCCTTGTGAATGTGTGGCCTCCAATACTGCACACAGTACTTCAGATGGGGCCTAACCAGTGTCTTGTAAAGAGGGATTATTACCTGCCTCTTCCAACTTGTGATACCCCTACTAATACACCCCAATATCCCTCTAGCCTTACCTACTGCTTTAGTGGTCTGCTTGGATGATTTCAGGTCATTGGTGATGATGACACCCAAGTCTCTTTCTTTCCTTGTGGCTGCCAGCAATTCCCCTCCCAGCCTGTAGGTGGCTTCTGGGTTTCTCTTCCCTGTGTGCATGATCTTGCATTTCTTTATGTTAAACTCCAGTTGCCACTGTTCCGACCATTTTGCTAGTTTATCCAGATCTCTTCTCATTCTGTCTACCCCATCTGGATCATCTACTCTGTTGCAGATCTTGGTGTCATCTGCAAACAGACAAACCTTACCTTCCAGTCCATCTACAATGTCACTGATGATGATATTGAAGAGGACTGGCCCCAGGACTGACTCCTGAGGTATTGTAGGGACAAAACACCTCGATGGAAAAAGTATTTTATTTTTATCTTCAAGAATTGATTTTTAATTATTATTTTATCTGATTTATATATTGGACTAATTTCTGGTTAAGAGTATTGTTTGCATAAATTCCTACGAGAAAACAAAAAGTGTTAGTTATTTAAACCTTAAGACAAGGTATCTGGCTTTAATGCTTTAAAGGAAAATACTTCTGTTCCATAAGCAGCACTTTGCCATATGCTAGAGGAGGTCTAAGGGAATAGAGATGAAACTCCATTTTGTTTTTTTAAACCATGATATAAGTGGACACCTTCCATGCTAAGCATGTAGTGCAATGTTGTTCTAAGGGGGCCTGCCACATTCCAGGATCATCTCTGTGATGTCCAAGCCTTGCATGACAGAGTTATAGGTACATTTATAGGAAAAGCCTTAGATGGAGCTAGGTATCCATGGCTATGATCAAGATAGGAGATCATGTGACTGGCTGCACCAAGAAGAAAAAAAATGTCTTAGACTTTGGAAGTCCCATTACCCTGTATTGAAATAAGAAGTTTTATTCGTAGTTTAAAGATGCAGTGTACTGCCGCTATGAAGATTGGACAGTTATAGAAAAGTAGTATGATAAATAAGCTTACCAAGATTTATAGTTGCAGAATGAAGCATTCAAAAGTTATGAATATAATTTATTTAATATTTTCTTATTAGGAAACTAGACAAATCTAGTATCCTGTGATCGTTCACATCTTAGGGGCTAACAGTAACACCCTCAAAAGAGGGCTCTGACCAATCATAACCTGATGGTGATGTCGCCCAGTATGTGGGACATAAATGGGATGCTGGCAAAGCCGTCCCAGAACTGCTTAATTCTTCGGTGTGTGAAGACCTGTGTTCAATGTCATGACAATTTTGGATGAGCTTGGACTTTTTCTAGACTAAAAGCTGATGCTACACCTGCTGGGAACATTATTTGGGCTTTAACATTGCCACCACAAGGAGTGCTAAACCAGCCTGAAAGCCTGCACAACTCTGCCACAGGTCCAGCTGCTGAAACGGACTATTACAGAAAGGGCTTTCTTCCAGTATTGGATTAAGCAAGGCCTATGTTTTGCATACTGAGAATTTGGACTAATAGTAATGTTTGGGAATTTCTGTTAAAAGCCTGAACAAGAGACTGACTTTGGAATTTACCAGCCAGCAAGTCTGCAGTGCTGGTGAATAGCACTGAGTCCAGAGTTGCAGGTTCAAAAGCAGAAATGAACTGAAACAGAAAAGAGTCACAGAGTCCAGTTACCCAAAACAACATTGCTGTCCACAGGGACAGATCTTTCTACAGACTGTGCTGAACTGCTAAAATCTTGTCTGATTTTTCCCACTAAATCCTGAAGTGACTTTTGATGATTTGTGACATCAAGAAAGAAGGATCCAGCCTGCATTGCTTCATTGGTGTCAAAGGACTCTACAGTTCCAGGTTCAAGGGAAGAAGACAGCAGACTAAAGCCAAACTCACCACCAAGGACATTTGTCAACCAAAACCAAAAGTTCTCATCAAGACTTTGAAAGCTAAAAAGTAGAAGACCACATCTACAGATAACTAAAATATAAGTATTCCTTTATCCTATTTTTAGCACTTATTTGGCTATCTGGGCTGATAACTTAGTGCATTTTAGCTCTAAACCTTGGGTTTATGGTTAAGCTAGAATTTAAATCTAAAGAAAATACCTTTTACATACTATAAAGTTTAAACAAGTATCATAGCAAGATAATCTGAAACACTAGTGTAATGAATTGAAAGTTCTCATATAGTAAAAAGAAAAGGTCATGCTATTTATAAGTATGCTAAAGAAATAGTATAAACTGTCATTTATTATGCTGAATATTGCTTGGTTATTTACATTGCTTATTGCTGAAGTTTATTTGTTTTATATGATTTACTTGATTTTCTAAAATCTGTTTTGTTTACATTACAGTTTATGTTTACATTACTTTTATTATGTTTGATATTTATGCTAGTTATAAATATTTAGGACTTGTACATATGTGAATAAAATATATTTATCTCTTATATAATCCAAGATGTGGGCAACAGTATTTTTTGCCATCATTTTTGAATCTGGAGAGCATAGGATAATATCACATGTGAACATTTATTATTTTTGGTAATTTATGAAATTTTTTTGGGGTAAGGCCCGAGGTAAATCTAAGTGCATCATTATAAAAAGTGATATTATAAGCCTTTGTTCCGACATCTTCCCACTTGTGACTTGCATCTCTTCTGACTATATATCATTTACCACCACTCTCTGTTTTCTGCCCGTCAACCAGTTTGCCACCCAGTTGACCAACTTCTGACCCATCCCAATCCTAACCAGCTTATTAATCAATCTTCTATGTGGAACAGTACTGAGTGCTTTGCTGAAGTCAAGGCTGGTGACATCTACTGCTCCCCCCTTGGTCCACCACTCTGGTTACCCAGTCAAAGAAATCTATGAGATTAGTTTGACAAGACCTTCCTTTTGTAAACTCATGTTGTCTTGGATTCTGTATTCCTATGGATTTCAGGTGTTGCACTATCCTTTCCTTAAGGAGTGCCTCCATAATCTTGCCCACTACTGAGGTAAGATTGACTGGTCTGTAGTTCCCTGCCTCCTCCCTGCTACTACTCTTGTGGAGCGGGATCACATGAGCCCGTCTCCAGTCTTCTGGGACCTCTCCTGTGCTCAGAGACTCACTAAATAGTTCTGATAATGGCTCTGCTAGTTCTGTCCTTAGCTCCTTTAGTACCCTGGGATGCATGCCATCAGGCCCCATTGCCTCATCCACCGTAATCTTATTGAGTTCTTGTAGGACCCTTTCTTTTGTGAAAGGACTAGTGCACACCTCCCTCTCCCCTGTGTCCATGGTGCTGAGCTGTGGGCCCTGCCCTACCTTCTCTTCAGTAAATGCTGAGCAGAAGTATCTATTTAGGATAGATGCTTTTACATGGTCCTCCCTCCTCACATGCCCTTTTATCCCCTTTGATCTTAGCAATAACCCCTCTGGACTTTCTCCTTTCACTAATGTATCTATAGAAAGTCTTGTCACCTTCTTTTACTGTTTGTGCAACTGTTTCCTCAGTGTGGGCCTTTGCCTGCTTTACTGCCTTCCCTGCTTCCATTAGGGAAGTTTGGTATGCCTCCCTATCTTCATCCTGCTGCGTTCCCTTATATTTCCTGAAGGCCAGCCTTTTGGCTCTGACCTTTTCTGCTACTGTTTTTGAGAACCAAAGTGGTTTCCTTCTTCTTTTGCACTTCCTTTTCTCTCTAACACAATGGGATGTTGCTTCAAGTATTGCATCTTTAATGCTTGCCCACTTTCCCTGTACCCTGCCACCTGTATTTCTTTTTGCCAAGGCTAGCTTAACTCTGTTGGCCATCTTATCAAAGTCAGCTCCTCTGAAGTCCCATATTTTTGTCTTGGAATGGGATTATTTAGTTCTAGTGGCAAAATTGAACCATACCATGTGATGGTCACTGGTCCCCAGGTGACCTTCTACCTGGAGATCTGTGATCCTTTCCCTGTTAGTCAGTTCTAGATCTAGGATAGCCTTGTCATTGTGAGTTGTTGTACAAGTTGTTTGAGTCCCTTCCCCTTCAGGGAATCCACCATGTGTCTAGTTCTGGCAGATGTTCCTGCTGGTATTGACCAATCTGTATCTGGCATGTTGAAGTCTCCCATTATCAGAACCTCCCCTTTAGCTGCCATGTTTTGGATATCTTCTAACAGTAATGTGTTTATGTCCTCCCCCTGGTCTGGAGGCCTGTAGACAACCGTAGTTTGTATGGCTGTCCCATTTCCTGCTTCCAGGGTGACCCACAGTTCTCCTGGCTCCTTATGGGTATTCTGAATTTCTGTAGCTTTGATATTTTCATTGACATACAGGGCCACTCCACCCGCCCTTTTTGCACTTCGGTCTCTTCTGAACAGTACATATCCAGGTACTGAAGTCTCCCAGGTATGGTTACTGGTAAACCATCTCTCGCTAATGGCTACTGTGTCCAATTTAGCCTCTGTCATCATTACCTGCAGGTCTGGGATCTTGTTTCTCAGACTGTGAGCATTTGTATACATGATTTTCCATTGGCCAGATTTTGGTGTGTTAGTTGTTGGGCAAGGTCTAACGTTTCCCCTATGTGTCGTATGGGGAGCCAGACCTTTTTCCTTACCTGGTGATGCAAATGAACTACAAACATGCTGAACTCCTGCTTGACCACTAGCTGAGGGGGGAAGGGTGTTCTTCCCATTCGACGTATGGGGTGCTGCACCCCTCTCCCCATTTGCTAGTTTAAATATTCTGCAAAGACATCAAACTTCTGCCCCAATGCACTGACTCCCTCCTTAGTCAGATGCAGTCCATCAAATTTAAAGAACTTTCACTCCCAAAACTGTTGCCAGTTCCCTTCAAATTTGTGTCCTTTTTCATGGCACCAGCCCTTGAGCCATATGTTTAGCTCCCCTATCTCCCCTTCTCTGACCTTCCGTCCATCTGCCCCTCTCCCAGACTGGCAGGATCTCAGAGAAGGAGATGCCAGATGAAATGGATGATAGTTTGTCACCCAGCCTGGTCAGGTGTTCCTTGGTCTCCACAACTGACTGGCTGGCGAGTTTGTTAGTCCCTATGTGTACCAGCTAACAGCTAACATTTGTATTAAATGTAAGTTAAAACAGAAGCATGAAGCAGAGACTCAAATAGTTATCTAGCAAAGTCTACTAAGGCTATCAGCTAACATTTGAAATTGATCTAAAATTAAAACATCAGTAATGGTGCACAGTACAGAAAAAAAATCAATTTTAAGGCACATTTTTCAAATTAGAAAGCGCAGAGGGTTACAGTGCCTTGAATTGCAATTTCAGTTATACAGGGGTGCCTAGCACTGTAGATACAGAAAACAGAGTCAGTAGGATTGTCAAATGCTAGAAATACAGGATAGAGCTGAGTCCAACAGAGAAGCAAAAAGGGCTTGTAGCAGCCAAAGGAGGACTAGAAACAGCTTTAGAAAGACCAGTCAAATTACAAGCTTAGTGGTCCTAGTGCTCACAAAGCATACCTGAACAGCAGCTGGGGAGTGGGCAGATTGGCGAGGAGGATGTGGCCTGCCAAAAGCAGTGCCAGAGCCACAATCTCACCCACCACCCATGGTACTTAAAGTAAATAGCTCATTAGTGTCTGACCACCAGCTTCATCTGTGGAATTTAACTCCTCCTCCTCCTCCGCCTGTACATCCTGCACCACTGAGCTTCTGAAATCCCTCCCCTCCTACCCTTCCCCCTCCCCACCCTGTAATGGTGTGCCCCCTCCACCACCTTCCCACCTTCCCTTCTATTTCACTACTGTAACCCCAAATGGTGCCATAAGTGCCCTCCTCACTATCAACTCCTCTAAAGGTGCCTCCTCTGATGGCCTTGACTCAAAACTCCTCTCCCTCTCTGCTTCAGCCACTGCCTACCCCCTCTCAATAATCTTAAGTCTTTCATTCTCTACTACCTCGGTCCCCTCTTCATGGAAACATACTGTGGTCCTCCCTCTACCCAAAGGGGGTGATCCCTCATCCCCTGGCTACCATCACCCCATTTCTCTCCTCCCTACCCTTGCCAAACTTCAAGAACACATTGTGTCCTCTCCCAACTCACCTCTTTTCTATCTGACACCTCCTTTTTCACCCCTTTCCAGTCTGGTTTCAGGAAAAAACACTCAACCACCACCTCTCTCATATGGTCACAGACTCCATCCTACCCGGGATGGACAATGGTCAAATAACCTCTGACGTTTTTGTCAACCTGGCCAAGGCCTTTGACAATGACTCTCACTCCCTTCTCCTTCACTCACTCCCAGCAGCTGGCTTATCTCCCTCCACCACAAACTGGTTCAAGGCCTACCTTATTGGCAGAACCCAATCAGTTAAGATCTTGGACGCCACTTTCCCATCCCTCCTGATTAGCACTGCAGTCCCCCAGGACTCAGTATTAGGGCCCCTTCTATTCTCCATCTTCTTAAATGACCTTCCCTCTGTTTGTTTCCCATCCTCTGCTCTACATATGGATGCTGATGATACCATTCTGTATGCATCTAGCTCCTGTCCTGATGAGGTAACAACCAGCTTACAGCAAGACATCAACAAGATTTAGCTCTGGTTTGTTAACCATCAACTTTTCCTCAACACCAAGAAGACTGCCTCCATGACCTTTGGCACAAGGCAGAGACTCTCTAGGCTTCCATCCCTACCCACTTTTGACACCCTTGATGGGATGTTACTTGAGGACACATCTTCCTTCAGGTATTTAGGTATTAGGTTGGACCAACACCTAAACTTCTCTGGACATATTGATGCCATCTAGAAAAAACTGCACCCCAAATTTGGTGCCCTGCTCAGGAACCATAGGTGCATCCCTCCTACGGCTAGGCGTGAACTTGTTCAGAAGATGATACTGCCCATTTTTGACTACTGTGATGTAGTCTGTGGAGCTGCCATGAAGTCCTCCCTGGCCAGACTGGACACCCTCTTCAATTCCTTCTGCCACTTTGCCCTGGATGCCCCTCCTCATGCCCATCACTGTGATCTGTTTCATGCCCTATCCTTCCCCTCTCTTACAAATAGGTGGCTCTTCCACTGTGCTAAATTCACCTCCAAGCACTGATTAGGTGAGCTCCCTTCCTACCTCACCTCCTCCTTTATAACAACCCCCTCTAATTCCCTTAGATCAACTGACTCCCATACCCTGGTTGTCCCCCAAAGATCCACCCAAAACGGCCAATCCGGTTACTCTCACCACCTCCAAAAAATTTGGAATTCCCTCCCATCTCAAATCCGGCACTCATCCTGTGCCTACTCCATCAGTTCTGCCCTCAATAATTACCTTGCACCTATCTGCTCCTGCCATGTCCCTCCCAAATGCCCTGCTCTAAGCACTGGACAAACCCTACCTCTCTACATTCACCTTCATTTTACCCTGTGTACACCCATCCTCCAAATCTCTAGCCCTCCTTCCCCCAAATTACTCTCCCATACTGGCCTCCCTTTATCTCTCACAGACTGTAAAGGACCCTGAATGCTCTCCATGTGTCTCTCTCCTACCCCCCAAGGGGTTTGTATCTCTGACCTACTCCCGTCCCCCACCATCCTTAAGGGGTCTGTTTGGGACACTGCCTTATCCCTTCTCTCTGATCCCACCAGTCTCCTTGCAGAGTTCCTTGCATCCTGAGGGGGTCTCAAGGGACACGACTGTTCCCCCTCCCCACCTCACCCCTCCCTCCCCTTCCCCCTTTTTTTCATGTAAGCACTTGTTTACTTATTATTATTGTCTACTCATTCTACTTGTTTTGTACAACACTGTTGTAACACTGTTTCTAACACCTACCTACAACTGTATGTTAATGTTGATCATGTAACTTGAAAGTTTAATGTCTCATTCCTACTGTACCCCTTAACCCCAGGTTGCACCGTGAGATGAGCAACTTGTTGCTCAGTGTGCCTTCCTGGTGAAACATTTCAATAAATAAATAAATAAAAAAACAAGGTCAAACACTTTACTGAGATCCACAAACATGGCCCCAGTATTTTTCTCTTGGTTCATGGGAATAGCTATCAAGTTGTTAAAGTCTACTAGAGCCATGTCCATGGACTTCTTAGACCTAAATCCATGTTGACAGTTTGTAAGCATTTTTTTGTTGCTCTAGTCTAGATAGTAGTACAGCTGTCCATGGACCAATTTTTCCAATATTTTTGACTCTGTGGACAACAGAGCTATTGGTCTGTAATTAGTGGGGATCAAAGAGTCACCCCCTTTAAATATAGGAACTATCTTACCTACTTTCCAGATAGCAGGGAATATACCCCTATACAAGCTCTCATTAAACAAGTGAGTAAGTATAGGTGCTAATATGTCAGCTCCCAGTTTTAAAAATTGGGCCCAATCTCATCCTGTCCCCCTGCTTTTTAACTCTTTTGTAACCTCTTGATAGTTACTGCCTTAAATCTGAACATCTGTGCAGCATTATTCATTTGGTCTAATTCTTCCTTAGCAGTTTCCTGAATTATAGTGTCTTTATATCTAATTTTTGGTTCCTCTAACCCCAGATCTGGCAAATCAATGAAGTATGTGTTTAACATTTCAGCTACTTTTATTTGATCCTCAATGATTTCAACTTCAATGGAAAGGCTAATTTGAGTTTTAGCATTCCCAGGGTTCTGTAGTTTCTTAACATGATGCCAGAATTTTTAAGAATCTTTTGCCTTTGTAATATTGTTCTTATAATACTGTGGCTTAGCTTTTTTAATCATTTTTGTAATTCTATTTCTCCAATTTCTGAAGACTATCCAGTCTTCCACTTTTTTCGTTTTTTTTCTCTTTTCTCTATAACCTGTCTTTAATCCATGTTTCTGTCTTTAACTTATCATTTATCCATGGGAAATGATTTTTATGAAAACTTTTCAAGACCTTTGGCACATGTAAATTTATAATTGCCAACATAATGTTATTAAATTCTTGAACTACTAAGTTTATCTCTGCTATTAAAACAATTCTGTCCCCTACACAGTTAGGGCTTTCTCTGTAGGTGGAAACATTAAACTTTTTCCAGCATGCTGACCACTGGGATTGTTGCTCGGCTTTTATTAAGTTGTTTCTTTTCAATTTACAACTGGTTGAACAATGGTTCCCCAGGCTCATGGGCATCACTGTAACATCAGCTACATTCATTTCCAGGGTTACAAACATCAGGCTCAGTATGGACCCTTGGTTTGCCATTTTTACGCATCTTGTTGGGTGTTTACTATTTGTTTCAGACCCAATATGTCCATACTTCCTTTTAATCTATTTCCTCTTTTCTGAGTCCATTCAGCATTAAAGTCTCCCATTATTATTAGATCCTTGTTTTTTGTGAGGTTTTGCAACCTTCCAACCAGAGTATTAAAATAGTTGACTTTGGTTCTTGGGGGGCATATATAACATCAATCATCAGTTTACTAACCTTTAGTTCAATTCCCTCAATAAAGAAGCACTTTCAACTACTACACTTGGAACCTTCAAAAGGAATCTGAAACTTTACCTCACCTCTACCACTCAATGTGACTGCTTCTCTGAACAGAGATCTCTCTAAACACCTCCCAGCTCACTCATGTCTCACAGCCCGCCCTTTCCCAGTCTTATTCCCTCTGGCACCAGGCCTTCCTTGTGACTCCTTTCCTGCTTCGCATCTCCACTGGTACAAGACATTTTCCACCACCATCGGACAGTGGCCCATTAGCCTGCCAACTTCCTCTCCCGGTCGCACGCCTGCAATACTAACTGCCTATGGTGCCTCTATCTCTTATTGTTACCGCAGCCAGCTGCCTACTCAAGCTGCTCGTTATATGAATATTATCTCAAAGTATGTTATAACTGAGTATCTTTATTTTTTATTTTAGTTGTTTTGGTTGTTTATTGTGCATTCTTTTACTACCTCTGTATGTATGTTGACCCTCATCCTTTGATGTGGAACCTTTGTAAATGAGCAGTTTCTACTCAAAGGTATTTGTAATCTGAGAATTTAATAAATAAAAAAAAATATTTCTATTATTAAATAATCCATTCCTTCCATATTTGTTGTCATGGTAGTTTGTGTGGGGCCTAGGTCATTTTTAATGTACAACAGTACTCCCCTTCCCTTTTTTCTGTCTTGTCTTGTTAGTCTATAACCTTCTATCTGTATTTCTACATCCTTAATCCCTTCATGTAACCATGTTTCCAATAATCCCATAACATCATGCTTCTCTATATTCATCCAAATTCTAAACATGTGAATATGTACTTGCTGAAGACCGGAAGCGGGGGATATGATAAAGACCTTGACATTCCTAAAAAGAATTGACAGGGTAAACTGCATGGAACTATTTAACTTAAATACTAGCTCACAGTCATGTGGTTATGGATGGAAGCTAACAAGAGGTAGTTTCAGAAGGGATGTAAGGAAGTACTATTTTACAGAATGGGCAGTGGAGCCATGGACAGGCTGCCAGCTGAGGTGGTGGGTATGAAAACCATTAATAGTTTTAAGCACAGCTAGGACAGAAAAAAGGTATAGTGGGTGTTCAGAGCATCAGCATCAGAGAAGCGAAGGGGGGGATGGGGAGGGCTAAGACCTGGGAGTAACAGTAGGTGCCAGGGCTAAATATGGAACTCGGGCAGACTGGATGGACTTTTGGTCTTATTCTGGCATCATTTTCCATGTTTCAAGGGTTGTGGAGGGACAGATGCTAGTGTCAGTGGCTGTGGAGGGGGTGTTAGTGGCAGCAGTGGAGGGAGAGGGGCCAGTGTTGGGGGCTGTGGAGAGAGAGAGAGAGAGCGAGAGAGAGAGAGAGAGCGGGAGAGAGAGAGAGAGCGAGAGAGAGAGAGAAAGGCGGAGAGAGAGGGCTAGGGTCAAGGGGATGACAGGAGGTGGGGGCTAGTGCCTAGGGCTGATGGAGAGGCAAGTATCTGGCGGTTGTGGAAGATGGGGTAGCTAGTATCAGGGGTTATTGGGTAAGGGGCTACTGTAGGGGTACATGGAGGGAGATTGTTTGGACCCAAAGGTAGTGTGTGTGTGGGGGGGATCTGAGGAGGTGGTGTTGAGGGGGGCCATGCAGGCAGGGTATGTTTCAAGAGTCTGGTTGCTGGGCCACCAGGCCAAGTGGAGATGAAGGAGTGTTTGAAGGGACTATGGAAGAAGAGAGTGGGCAGCGGCACCTGTATATTAGGACTGAGTAAGCACTTAAATATTAAACCCCAATTTTTGCACCTCGACAGTGCAGCCATCGTTTGATATATTGGTGTCTGTGCCATGGTGCATGGTGTCTGTGCCAAGATATTCATTTTATTTATTCAAGAGTTTCACCAGGAAGGCATACTGAGCAGTATATCTCATTTCCAGATGCATCTGGGAGGGCAGGGGAATGGGAGAAGTACAAGTAGATAGAACATAATTACATAGAGAGCAAGTAAAAAAATGAACGGTATACACAGTGGCCAACTACAGTATGCATAGCAGCTAAATACAGTATATTAGTTACATCCAAATTTAAACAATATTACAACATAAAGATTTACATCTGGATTGAGGGGCCAGTGACTGTCATGTAGATAGCTCAGCACATATTTTTTATCTATTTTTTGTATGTTTCTTCCCTGTTGTCACATCCCTGCACCTCCCCTGATGTTGAGCTTTTAACAATGTTGTGTTTTTCTCCTTTGTAACACCTGCTTCTCTAATTCTGCTGGTCCCTCATCAACCCCACCGGCTTCCATCTCTGGAACTCCCTGCGCATGTACAGCAGGATCAAGCAGAGGTGCAATTCAACGGTAATTAATCTCTGTTGTCACATAGGAATCTGGCATTTTTACCACTGTGCTTGAGTCTGGCAGATACTACTGTACTCCTACCACTTAGCCTGAACCATCTGTGATGGGTGGGTGTCCCATTCGGTAGTGTGGTCCACACTGAGAGTGATTTCACACTATACCCCCATCCCAGGCCACAGGCACACGTGCACTTTCTGCACCAGCAGTGTCCCTCCCCAAGTGAGTGTCTCTGCTGTGTTATGGTTATGGGTAAGTTCATGAAATGGGGGTACCAATGTGCCCAATACTTTGTATGTTGATTTTTAAAAAAAATTAACAACAGCCACTGTAGTCATGATAAGTAAATTTAGAAGGTAGCGACAAGTACAGCTACATTTCATAGTTTGAGAAACCTAGGTGCACCTATTTTATTTTTATTCCATGTCCAGCTCCAAAATGTCACAGATTTTCCCTAGCAAAATGTGACATGCAAAACCACAGTACATTCCATTGCTTCTATGAAGAGTTTATTTTAGTTGCACTTCAGTAAATTTATGTTGAAAACTGCGCCGGGTGATGTCTTTTGTTAATGAAAACATTTTCACCCTAGTTTTTCAACTCATATAAAATTTCTGGTTCACTCAAAGTTTTGTTTAGTGCATGCAACTGTGGTGTCCAAGCAAATTGCATTTTTTACATGTTCCCAAATTTTCAGCAAAACATATGAACATACGAAATTTGCCAGCAGATAAAGGCCTAGAGGTGTATCAAGTCTGTTTGAATGTGCAGCTAGCACCCCTTAATCGGCAGCTGCCCCTCCCATCCACCCTTCCCCTTCATTGACCCTTCCCCTTGTCATGTCCCATCCCCTTTTGAAGCAGTCCACTGTTCTGCTGGATACCACTTCTGCAGGGAACACATTCCACCCAGCCACCACCCTCTCTGTAAAAAAGTGTCTCCTCATCTCCCTCCTGAACCTTCCTCCCTCCAGTCTCATATCATGGCCCCTGCTGGCCCTCCCCTCCCTTACTTTGAACAGCCACTCTGTACCTGTCTTGTTTATTCCTTTCATGTACTTAAAGGTTTCAATCATGTTCCCCCGTCCCTCATCTCCTCCAATGAGTACATGTTCAACTCCGTCAGCCTCCTCTCATATGATAAGTCCCCCAGCCCCTTGATCATCTTTGCTGCCCTGAACTGCACCCCCTCCAGTAACTTAATGTCCCTTTTCAGAAATGGACGCCAGTACTGCATGTAATACTCCAGGTGCGGTCTAACTAATGACCTATACAGTGGCAGAATCACCTCCTCCCTCCTCGAGGATATACCCCTTGCAGTACAACCCAGCATATTGTTGGCCTTTGCAGCTGCCTTCCTACATTGTGCCGAGGTGTTCATTGACCCTGTAATGAGCACCCCCAGATCCTTCTCCTCCTCTGTCTGGGCTAGCTGCACTCCCCCCAGCTGGTAACTCCTCCTTGGGTTCTTCATCCCAAAATGCAGTACCTTGCACTTTTTGGCATTAAACCCAGTTTCCAGGTGTCTGACCAGGTTTAAAGCTTTGCCAGATCATCCTGCAACCCCTGCCATCCCCCTAGGTCATCCACCACTGCTCCTACCTTGGTATCATCAGCAAACAGTCTGATCTTGCTCTTGATGTCCAATGATATGTCTGCAATGAATATCCCAAACAACACTGGTCCCAGCACCGAGCCCTGTGGAACACTGCTCGTCACTACTCTTGGGTGTGAGATCTCCCCACCCACCACCACCCTCTGTTGCCTTCCCTGAAGCCAGTTCCCTGCCCATCTCACCAGCTTTGCACCCGCCCCTGTGCCTACTAACTTACTTCCCAGCCTTCCATGCAGCACTGAGTCGAATGCCTTACTGAAGTCCAGATACAGGGCATCCACTGCATAGCCCTTGTCCAGTTGCCTAGTTATCCAGTCATAGAACTCCACCAGGTTGGTTTGGCAGGATCTGCCCCATATGAAGTCATGCTGTCTGCTGTCCTGTAGTCCTTTGGCCTCTAGAAGGGCCACCAGCCTCTCCTTCAGGATAGTCTCCATTAGCTTACCTACGATGGATGTGAGGCTCACTGGTCTGTAGTTTCCCAGTTCATCCTGGGGACCACTCTTGTGGCGGGGCATCACATGAGCCATCCTCCAGTCCTGAGGTACACACCCCGAATGTAGTGAGGCATTAAATAGGTCTGCCAAAGGTCCTGCATGGACCTCTGCCAGCTCCTTCAGTACCCTGGGATGGATGTCATCTGGGCCTGGCACCTTATCCACCCTCAGTGCCTTCAAACCCTCCCAACTCTGCCCTCCATGATTTCCCCATCTGTCAACCCTTCGCCCCGTTTCTGCCATTTCTCCCTCCTTGGGTGTCACCCCCCCTTCTCTTTAGTAAATACTGAGCAGAAGTACTCATTTAGTGCTTTTGCCTTATCACACCCTGCTTCCACCCAACCCCCCTCCTTCCTAATCCTTACTATTTGGTCCTTACAGCTCCTTTTCTCCTTGATGCACCTAAAGAAGTCCTTCTCCTCCATCTTAATGCCTTGTGCCAGCCTGAGTTCCATAGATGATTTGGTTCCCCTTACTGCCCTTGTTACCCCCTTTGATTAAGTCAAGTACTCCTCCCTGTCCTCCCCCTCCCTGTTTTCTTGTACCTCCTATAGGCAGCTCTTTTCCTCTTTACCTTTTCCATGACCTCCTTGCTCAACCAGCTTGGTTTCTTAGCCCTAGCCTTCTTGCTCTGGGCCTTGCAGCAGGTCTTGGTTGCCTCCGCTATCCCCAGCTTTATGAGCTCCCACCTCTGGTTAGTGTCCATACTAGATTGAATTCTGGCCAGGTACCCTTTTACCACTTCCCCCATCCTCCCAAAGTCTGCCCTCCTGAAGTCCAGCACTCTTGGGCCAGATTCCACTCCTTCCTTGCCCATAGCCATGTTTTTTTAGTGGGTGATTTTCTTTTGGGATGTGGTCTTAAAAGTACTACAGGACTTTGGTGAGAGAGGGGTGCAGGCACTGCTTTTTTAACTTAAACAGTTGTGTGGTGTCCACTGTTGCACATGCAGCATTTGGTGTCCCTGTTGTACACACAACACTGAAGGTGCTTTTCTCTCACATCTGATATGGAGTTATCCCACAGTGTAGTCCCTTTTTCACTCTTGGGTCATAGTGTATTGAAATGCTTAGTAAAATAGAGTAAAAAGAAAAGTAACTTTTTTTTTTCAAGTTGAACACCTGTTGTGTCCACTGTTGCATGTGCAATGTTTGGTGTCCCTGTTGCACATGCAACACTGAAGATGCTTTCCTCTCAAGTCTGATATGGAGTTATCCCATAACATAGTCCCTTTTTCACTCTTGGGTCATAGTGTCTTGAAATGCTTAGTAAAATAAAGTAAAAAGAAAATTAAGTTTTTTTTTTTCTAGTTAAACACTTGTTGTGTCCACTGTTGCACGTGCAACATTTGGTGTCCCCATTGCACGGGCAACACTGAAGGTGATTTTTCTCAAATCCCTGCTAGGGGGTTATCTCATAATCTGGTTCCTTTTTGAAGCTTCAATCACAGTGTCTGGGCAAGCTTATTAAAATTGATCTATTCTGGATCTGAAAAATTGACCCTCATGTCACACTTTGGTAACTCCATTTTCATGAACTTACCCTTACCTGTTTTTGCCAGGCAGCAGCCATGCAGCATAATGCAACATTCTCCCCTCACTGAAAGAGGATGCCTGTCCTTGGGACTCTCCAGTTTCCTTCCCCGAGGCAATCACAAATGGCCTGAGTTCATGCCTGAATTGACAGGTTGAGCATTAAAAAAATATTGCCCTGGACTTTCCGCTTCAGTTTTTCCAAAAGAAGAGGCAGAGTTATGTGCAATTTCTAACACTAACAATTTACAAATGATTCTCAGGATTGGAGGATGGCTCATGTGGTGCCCCTTCACAAGACTGGTCCCAATAATGAACCGGGGAACTACAGACTCGCATCCATCATGGGTAAGCTGATGGAGACTATCCTGAAAGAGAGACTGGTGGCCCTCCTGGAGGCCAGAGGGCTACAGGACAGCAGAGAGCCTGACTTCATAAGTGGCAGATCCTGCCAAACCAACCTGGTGGAGTTCTATGACTGGGTAACTAGGCAATTGGATGGGGGCCATGCAGTGGATGTCCTGTACCTGGACTTCAGTAAGGCATTCGACTCAGTGCCACATGGGAGGCTGGGAGTAAGTAGAAGGTACAGGGGTGGGCACAAAGCTGGTGAGATGGGCAGGGAACTGGCTTCAGAGAAGGCAACAGAAGGTTGTGGTGGGTGGAGAGTTCTCATCCCCAAGGGTAGTGACAAGTGGTGTTCTGCAGGGCTCGGTGTTGGGACCAGTGTTGTTTGGGATATTCATTGCAGACATATTATTGGGCATCAAGAGCAAGACCAGTCTGTTTGCTGATGACACCAAGATGGGAGTGGTGGTGGATGACCTAGGGGGTGGCAGGGATTGCAGGATGATCTGGCAAAGCTGGAATCCTGATTGGACACCTGGCAACTGGGGTTCAATGCCAAAAAGTGCAAGGTGCTGCATTTTGGGGTGAAAAACCCAAGGAGGAGTTGACAGCTTGGGGGAGTGCAGCTAGCCAAGACAGAGGAGGAGAAGGAGAAGGATCTGGGGGTGCTCATTACGGGGTCAATGAACAACTCAACACAATGTAGGAAGGCAGCTGCAAAGGCCAACAAAATGCTGGATTGCATTGCAAGGGGTATATCCTCAAAAAGGGAGGAGGTGATTCTGCCACTGTATAGATCATTAGTTGGACCGCACTAGGAATACTGAGTGCAGTACTGGTGCCCTTATTTGAAGAGGGATATTAAGTTACTGTAGGGGTGCAGCACAGAGCGACAAAGATGATCAAGGGGCTGGGGTACTGAACATGTACTAACTGGAGGAGAGGAGGGATGGGGGATATGATTGAAACCTTTAAGTACATGAAAGGAATAAACAAGACAAGTACATAGGGGCTGTTCAAAGTAAGGGAGGGGAGGGGAGGAACATCCCGGGGCAATGATATGATACTGGAGGAAGGAAGGTTCAGGAGGGAAATGAGGAGACACTTTCTTATGGAGTGGGTGGTAGCTGGGTGGAATGCATAACCGGAGGAAGTGATATTGATCAGAACAGTGGACTGCTTCAAAAGGGGCTGGGATAGGGCAAGGGGAAGGGTCAAGGGAGGGGCAGCTGCAGAATAAGGTGTGCTAGCTGCACATTCGAGCAGACTTGATAGACCACTAGGCCTTTATTTGCTGGCAAATTTCATATGTTCGTATGCTTTTCCCAAAAAGTGCTTGAAAGTGCCTATGCTAATAGTGTACAGGCATATCATCATCATCATCACTGAACTCTAGCAGCTTGTTTACATGCCACAAAGCATTACTTGTCACAAGAGTTTGAGGAGAAAGTTTGAGGGAGTACTCCTTTAAGGCACACTAGCAACTGGGTTATCTTGTTACAGTTGCAGCTATTGACATGTCTGATCAATATTTTTTAATAACTTGTATCTCTAGAGAAATTTCCTGCATACCTGCAGTAGACTGATGGGCCCAGGGAGACTTCAGTTACAAATATCACAAAAAATACCAAGAAATGCCTGTACAACTAGATGGCTACAACTCTGATTTAAGCTTAAGGGCATTATTATAAAGTACTCTGCTTCTCCTTGTACCTCATTTACATCTAGGATTGTATTATAAGGGACAATAATCTAACCCCTTGTTAAGCTTTAAATATTTTAAAACTGATGAATGTAATAAAACAAAAATTAAAATGAGTGTCACAGGTGTATTTATTGCGTGCACAGCACCGTCTAGTTATGTATGGAGAGGAGGTTCATAGTGACTGTTGTACATAGGATCCATGGACATGTAAATCTGGCACTGGGGACATATGCCCCTTTGACACTGGCAAGTTGGAAAGAGAACACATCCACTCACCGATATGCTCTTTGCATATCAGTTGTGCAGACCTGCCCAATCACAGCTAGGCAGAAGTTGCTGCCAAATCATCAGTGCCACACATGCTGCAGCTTCTGCCCCACCCATGTCATCAGTCTTTACTAAATTCCCCCAAATTCATTCCAGCACTGGCAGCCTAGCTGGTTCAATTGCTTTGCTTTCAGGTATCAATGGTAAATATGCTGTCAAAGTAGATAGCAAAATATGCAAACTACAGTGATGCTGCCAGTGCTGAGTTGAGACTTCATTTTAAATTAAAATTTCTCATGATTTCTGATTCAGCTGCACAGGCTGTGATGAGTTTGACCATAATGATAGAATGTGTATCAGAGCCAGTGAGTGGGACCTCGGATCCAGTCTCTGTCATACCCCCCACCAAACACACATGAACCTGAGCATCAGTTTGTAGTGGGTGTAGGCCTCAATGAATAGCCCATGTGCCCTTGTCTAATGATGAGCATTGGGGCAGGGATGTGGAATTTGTTAGATAAAAAACAGTGAATAAGTCACCGACTGCCAGTTCAGCTGGGCAAGGCACAAGCGGCAACACTGATGCAGTCTGTACTTGAACAATTGCTCAGTCTAAAGAACAAGTCACACTGGATAGATGTCACAGAGTTAATGACTCTATCTCTAAAACTGGGCTAAGGTATGGCTTTGTATTCAATGTGGGGGCCGTGGTGCTTCTCTCTCCCTTTTAGTCCTCCACTGCTGGAACACTTTCTGAATGCTGATTGATTATCTCTCTGCAAAATGTGATCCTTTATCATATATTATGTTCGAATGTCCAATAATTGGCAGTCATGTGGGGGACTCTAATTCCAGCTGCACCATTTTATATCTAATGTTGGCAGAAAAATAGCATTGGTCAGTCTGGTTTAACATGTTTTTTCCTATCTTACCTTGGGACCCAGGGGTTAGAAATTGCTAAAAGAATCTAATGTGGGAGGCAGAATGCCAAAGCTGCAAATTGGTACTATATTCCATCTCAATATTTGGTATTCCACCTATACAAACTGCAGTGACAGCATGGAAAAGTTGTATTTCTGTCCCAATACTAGCATGATAACAGTTGTATCCCACTTTGAAAACTGGAGTGCAAAACCAGGTGGAACACCATTAATTTCTAGTCCTGGGACTTGATGTCTATTTGGGGTTATTGCCCTCAGTCCCATCCCCCTGCACCATGCCTTATTGCTTTCCCCTATGTAACTATTGTATTATTATCACTGACTGGCTTATATTTTTATGAAGTGGTGACTGGCATAGTAATTCTTGTATCAGGATGACATCTCTGGGATTATACACTAACTTTAGGATCAGGCTGTACCACTATTGCTGTAAAATGAGCAAAATGGAGAATAAACAAAAATAATAAGTAAAACAAAAATAAATGGAAAATAAACAGGAAAAAGTGTTGTATGCTTTAATTTCTCCAGGGCAGGGCTACATGCTCTAATTTTTTAAGCAGGAGCCAGACTTACACGCTCTAATTGTTACAGTGTAAGCACAAAGCTACAAGCTTTAATGTTACTGCCCAGAGTCGGAAGAGATTGGACAGGCTATATTGTTGATTCTACTATGACATCTCGTAATAACAGTGTGCTGTGTTTGCACCCAATTTGCATGTCAAAGGCTTTGGTACATTACTTAAGGTTGAGTCAGTGGTTGTGGTGTTGTTAAGACATTTGTGCATATACAGTACATCTGTGAAGGGTGTGAAGATGACAAATGAAGAAGCTGAACAGGACAGCAAGAGTAGCTGTGAAGCTGCAGCCACAGTGGCGGAGCTGGGGGGCTGGGTGGGCATTCACCCTCCTGGCTGCCCCAGTGTGAGATAGTGGTGCCCCACCACCATCTTTATTCAATGTTTAGTGCCTATTGTGGAGCCGGTGACTCATTGAATGCCCCCCCCCGGCTCCCAAATACTCCCAAACCTGACTCCGCCACTGTGCAGCCACTGAGCTCAGGTCATTGTGCCAGTGATTTCAGGAGCTGGACAGTGAGTTGTAGCAAAGAGAGGAGATGAGTATACAGTCTGTCTTGGATTGTTGCCAGCATTCCTGTCATGTACTGTCTCAATGGTGGTGGCAGACAAAACTCGTGAAACCAGTGAGTAGTGAACTGTGATCATTAATCAACCAGCTTTGACTGGAGTGGGGATAGCTGAGGGGAGATGGGGGAGGCACTCTTTTTTTGTATCAGTCCTGCCAGTGGGGGGGATGCCTATATACATTATTACATAAAATCTTGATTGTTAAATTCATGTCAGCTGAGGGCTAGTGCCAGTGGGGGGGGGCATGGAGGGAGGTGGGCTAGGGTCAGGGGCTATGGATGCAGGGTTGCTAGTGCTGGAGGCTGTGGAGGGAGGGGGAATAGTGTTGGGGCCATGGAGAGTGGAGGTCTAGTGTCTGGGCTGTTGAAGGAGGGGGTTAATGTCTTTCAGGCAAATGAGAGGAAGTAGGGCTAGTGTCAGGGGACAAGTGGGAGCTAAGATCTTGGGCTATGGAACATGGGGTAACTACAGTCTAATATTATGGAGGAAGGTGGGCTAGTGTTGGGGCTCTAAAGAGATGGGGCTAGAGTCTGGGACATGGAGGGAGGGAGGGGGGTAGTGTCTAGGGCCACAGAAGGAGGTGAGGCTACTGCCTGGGGCCAGTGGGGAGGAGGGGCTAGGATCTGGGACTGTGGAAGATGGGGTAGCTAGTGTCAGTGGGCTGTGGTGGAGGGCTGTAGTTAGGTACCATGGAGGGGAAGAATATCTAGACCCATAGTAGAGTATGTGTCTGTCTGTCTCAGGTGTCTTGAGGGAGTGATGTTGAGGAGCCCATACAGGGCGAGTCTGTGCCAAGGCTCTGGTGGGGCTTCAAATGGTCACAGAGAGAGGGGTGTCAGACAGAGTGCCCCTAGGAGGAAGAGGGTATGTATCTAAGGTCCAAGAAGGAGAGATATCTAGAGAGGGAGGGGTTTTTGGATGGACTGTGGAGGAAGAGAGGGGGATGTGGTAGGGAGGTAGTGTTGGGGCCATTGCAGGAGGGGGGGGGATAGTGCCTGGGCCATAGACTGAGGGAGGTAGTGTCGGGGACTAATTGGGAGTTATGAATGGAGATCTCATGTCGACATTGAGGAGGTGCACGCACAGCTGGGCAATGCCCAGGTGGCACGGGCATGTTGTTTTTGAAAGCGCCAATCGGCGTGAGGAAAAAGAGGCAGTGGAAACTTAGAGAGAGAGTTGAGAGGAGTTCAAGGAGGAGTGGTAGTGCCTGCTCATGGCTGAATGGGAGGCCTACAGTCGGGGCCGGCGAGGTGAGGAGATTGCCCAGTCCCAAAAGTGACAGAGGGACCCCACAAGCATCTGGTGGGGCAACAGCAGTGAAGGAACAGCAATGTAACTGATGGTCACCATGGGCCTGCTAGGCTCCTAAAGCTCTGAGTGAGTGAGGGGCTACCATGGGGAACAAATCAAGATGAAAGTGGCAGTAAGTCTCTTGTGGGGTGGGTGGCAGAGCTACCCCTTCGTTTGCCATATCGATTTGAGGTATTTACTGCTGAGTATTGGGACTGTTGATGTTGAGACAGATTTGACCCTGTCCTGTGAGAACCCTGCCCGTGGATCTACAGGTGCAGAGGCCTCTAGTGGCAAGGACTGGATAGTGCCTGTACAGCTTACCATCGTACACATCCCTCCCTCCATCTTGAGGAGAGTTTTGACCTAAGTTCAGAATTTTATTTTTATTCATTTATTTAGCTTTTGTTGACCGGGTAAGTGCACTAGACAAATCCTGCCTATTTTCAGGCACGACCTGGGGGAAGGGATACAGATGAATGCCAACTGACCTTGAACCAGATTAAGCTGTTGGTGGTATTTTTAGTGAATGAGGGAAATTTGGCCAGGACACCGGGGAAATTCCCCTACTCTTTGCAGTATACGCAAGAGCAGCCATGGAGGAGGACGTTCAGGCAGACGCTCTGCCTGTCGGTATGCAGGAGTTGGAATCGCGACCCAGGATGGCTACAGAGACAGACGACGATTTACTTCAGGGGGCACTGCAGGCTTGTACGCATGCAAACGGGAGCCAAAGAATGGTAAATGCCTCTATACCTGAAGTTTGTAACATGGATGTTACCGCCGCTCCGGAGTTGCCAGTCAACCATTCTGGAACAGACAAGAGGAGGCAGAATTCGGAAGATATGGAGGAAACTCTGCAAAAAGGTACTGTGAATAAATTTGAGACCCAGGATTCGTCCGTTTTTCAGGGAACTTTGGTCTCAGAGACAGCGGTTTTCCACACGGAGGACAGTCAGTGTAACGCATTTCCGGGTGCACCCATATGCGATCCGCCGCTACAGAAAAATGCTGAGAAATCCAAAACGACGCTGACAGCATCGCAAGCAATAAAAAAACAATTTAAAATACAGACCCAGGACTCAGAAATAACAGACTGGTCAGAAGAGGATTCCCTTATGAATGCAGGTTGGATTAAAAGCGGGAATTTGGACCCTAATCCTGAATGGACACCGGTCGCCTATACATCACCGAAGCATGCCACCATACTGAGCTCAGGTAGTGACTTTAATACTACTAAAGGTGTACACCGAGTATTGCAGGACAAGGAAGCTACTAGTAGCTCCAAGTTTCCTTCAGTGGGGGATAAAACTAAAATGCATAAAGGAATAAAAGAAAATGCTGAACCGGAAACAGTAAATAATTTACCTCCTCCACGAGTTTCTATGGCAGACCTTTTCAGGCAAAAGCTTGAGCAGGCTCCCAGGAGAAACGCTGTGAGATTACGATATAGAGGAGGTTTAGATTTGCACCCTGATAGATACTATATAGTTAATACTTTGCTTAAAAACACTATGTTTTTTTCCCCATCTGATTTTTTTGCACTTATTCATGTCTCCGGAGAAGATTCTTTTGACATAAGTTTGAACAAACAATAGCTTGGAAAAATTTTGGGAAAAATACTAAATCTGAAAAACACTCCTTTATGGTTACCTTTTCTAGCCATTCCTTTAACTAGACCACAAATTAGATACGTCACAGTAATGTTTAGGAATGAAGGAGTGAATGTTAGTGACATTTATCACTGGATGCAAAAACAATGCGATATTTTAGGCCCCCCTGAGGCCTTGTTGGATTTAGAGGGTATTTGGACTGGGAGTTGGAAATTTAAAGTGAAATTATTTCAAGTTAATTCAGATATAATTCATCTCCCTAACAGTTTTTTCCTGGGAAAAGATAGGGGTGTAGTTTTTTATAACGGTCAACCTAGAGCCTGTTATAAATGTGGCTCACGGTCTCATATTAGCAGTTCCTGTGAAATGATGAAATGTTCACTTTGTGGAGGTTTTGGTCATTCGATGGATTTATGCCAGAACATATTCCAATGCAACCTCTGCGATGAAAAGGGACATGCCTTCCACCAATGTCCCTGGGCCAAACGTAATAAAACAGAGGGTTGGAACCATGAGGAATTAGTACTTCAAGCACAGGATAGAACTCATAAGCCGGGGCCGTCTGCAGACACAACACCAATCATCACACCAGTAACAAAAACAACTGTTCAGGTTCCCAAAGTATCTCAGGACCATAGAATTGAGTCTAGCACAGCTGAAGCTAACATGCCACCCCCAAAAAACAGATTTTGAAACTATGAAAGGAAAGAGGTTTACTAGATCGTCTTTAAAAATGTCTATTCCTGACCCTCTTCCAACATCTAATATCTTTTTGCCACTGCAAGAAGATCTGGGAGAATCGGATTTAGAATCAAACACATCTCATAGATCTGAGATGATTACTGAGGATGAGGATGGAAAGTTGATAGAGATTATGAAAGACAAAAAAAGTAAAAAAGGTAAAAAAAGGAAAGCAAATGATAATTCAAAGGGGGGAATAGGCTGACTTGAAATGCTTGATGTCTACACTACAACTTTTATCTCTTAATGTCAGAAGTTTAAAAACATATAAAAAACAAATCTCTGTTCTGTCACACTTATCAACCTTGCCTGTAGATGTCTTTTTTTTGCAGGAATGCCATATTTCTTCATTTAAAGAAATAGAGGTACTTAAGAAGCGATGGTACTGGGGGGCCTTCTTTTTGGTCCTTCAGCACAGATATTGCAGATGGGATTGGTATTTTATTTAAAACCACTAATGTCCACATTATTCGTTTAATAGATGTCAGTCCAGGTAGAACCTTAATCCTAGATTGTTCCATAAGAGATTTTTCTTTTCGAATTATTAACATTTATGCACCACAAACCAAATCTGCTAGGGTAGACTTATTTGGTGATATTAAACCCTTTCTTTTTACTAAACGACATGTTATTTGGGGAGGGGATTTTAATTGCTCTTTAGACATACCTGTAGCTACAATTAAACAAAAGAAGATATATTGTGATTCCAATGCTTTAAAACAAACTTTGAGCGTTTCCAATATGCAGGATGCTTTCCGAAACTACACCCTAATGATACTGGTGCTACATATCATAGATTTATTTATGCTACTAGAATAGACATGTTTTTGTTCTCTAAACATTTACACCCCAATGTATGTTATTCTCAACCCACGGAATTTTCTGATCATAACATTTTATTTTGCTCCTTTCACTTACAATTTCTTTCACCAAAAATATATTCTAAATATAACCGCTGGAGACTTAATATATCACTGTTTGATGATTTATCCTTTAAAACTAAAACTGATAATTTATTTGCATATAGAGATTCAGTATTTTGTGCATATTCTGACCTCTCGTTGGTGGATGGACACAAACAGGAATTAAAAAGCTATTTGTCTCTTTTGGCAAAATTAAAGCTAATTCAAATATATAAAATATTTACTTACTCTAACCAATTATATAAACTAATGTCATTTGATTTAAAAATAATCAAGGTTTGCTCTCCCAAATTAAACTATTGAAGGAACAAATGAAAGAATATCAATATGACAGAGCTAAATCCCTAGAACTAGAGTTTAAATTTGGGATCAAAACTACCCCAGCCTCGGATCCCTTTACAGCATGTAAACATAGATTAGAAACCACTCTTATGACCCACTTACGGGCAACTACTGGAGTTATATTCACAAAGGATATGGACATACTAGCTATAGTTCAAGACTATGTGGAAACATCTTTTAAAAATTCAGAGGTGTCAAGACCTCTGGATTTTTCCTTCTTTACGGCCCCTGTTCCTGAACTGCCTAGAACTAAACTGATACCGTTGATACAACCAATTACACCACAAGAAGTTGAATTAGCAATTCAACAATTAAATAAGGACACACGACACCAGGGTGGGATGGCCTACCCAATGAGTTTTATAAACTTTTTCTTCCCTATATGATATATTTTTTGCCTAAAATATTTAATTTTTTGTTATTCTCCTCTAGTGAATTGCTTGGTTTTAATACTTCACTATTATTTTTTCTATATAAATCAGGAGACAAGGCTTCAATAATGAACTGGAGGCCTTTAAGTTTATTAAATAGTGATTATAAAATACTTACTAAAATTTTGAATAACAGACTACTGTTAGTGGCCGAAAAACTAATTCACCCAGCCCAAACATGTGCCATCCCCCATAGGAAAATCCAACATAATTTATACCTCTTACGAGAATTATTTGAACTAAGTAGTAAGAAACAGATTTCAGGGTACATTGTAGCCTTGGATCAAACAAAGCTTTGGACCGAGTTAATCATAAATACCTATTCTCAGTGCTTTTGCGATATGGAATCCATCTCCTTTTGTACACTGGATTTCAACCTTATATAGACAAGCTAACTGCATTCCCATGGTTAATAATTTATTTGGGACAGAAGTACCTATATCAATTGGAGTAAGGCAGGATGCCCTTTAAGTCCACTTCTATATTCTTTTGCCCTGGATCCCATTATCAGACAAATTGTTTGGGATACAAATATTATAGGCTTATCTCCTTCCCTGGTTTACCACTGGAAAAATAACTGCATATGCAGATGATATTACCTTGCTCCTAAGAGATATACCTTCATTACTAAGGGCCCTATCTACATTTTCTCATTTTGAGACATTATCAGAGCCCAACTAAATATGGGAAAAGTTTCATTTTATTTTACAACCTACAAACTCAGATCCAACTAATATTGCAAATATTCCTGTAGAATCATCACACCGTAAGATTTTAGGAATTTGGTTTGGAACTGGTGATCTAGCGACATACAACTGGGAGAAACAATTATACATTGGAGAATTTAAGATTCACAGATGGATGGAAGGAAATTTGGCAAAAGAAGAGGGTTATTATTATAAAGAAGTTTGTGTTACCAATTTTTTATATTTAAGTTATGTGTTTCCCCCCTATTAATCTAGAATCTAGGCTGTTAAGTATTTTTTCCAAATGTTATGGGGTAATAGATTAAACCCAGTGCTGAGGGACATTACGTACTCTCCCAATTACTAAAGGAGGCCTAGGAATGATTAATCCTATTATTTTTACCATTCCATTTTTTATTTGATTCTTTCTCATACTTATGGTCTAATGACACTAAGACTTGGCAAAATGGTCCAAATCTTTTGTGGTCTGTCTATTTAAATAAATGGTCCCTGTTTCCTCCTAAAATACTTGGTAGGCGCTTTTGCCGTCATATGGAGTTCTTACATTTAAGAAATTACAACAATGGAAAATATCACTTCCAAAATTGCTTACTTTTTCAAGGAAAACTTTTATAATTTCATGGTATTTGAAGTACAGAAATGTATTCCCTGTTCCCAGAATGTGTACCTACACAAATGATTTATGCTATTAGGAAATTGACTGATTTTAGAGTACCCCCTTTCATCTGGGATATTGTATGGTTATCTATACAAGGGAAATTAGGGGTCCGAGGTAATTTAAAATACAAACCTACCACTGAAAGATTCTGTTTAAGAAACACATGTATCAACTGTGAAGAAACTATGGTTCATTTTTTTGTCTCCTGCCCTTTTAGTCAAAAATTTTGGCAAGATGCTTCTATTCACTGGAATCTCCCTCTTTTGGGTAATGTTACATATCAAACTATAGTTTTAGGTAATTATACTGGCTCTTGGAGACGTTATCATAGGAGCACCTTAAATGTTTTTTTTGCTTTCATACAATATTATCTTTGGCAAGCCAGATGTCAGTTTATCTTTCAACAATTAAATGTGTTGACGAACACTTTGTTTATTCAAATTGAACAGGGTTTACTTTCTGTTAAAACCAGGGATTTAAGTTCTTTCTCTAAATCAAAAGTTGATTTATTTTGGAAAAATTTTATTTCTATATGATGTATTTAGTTTCTATTGGGTCGTCTTTGTTTTTTCCCTCAACACTATGTTAAAGAACAACATAAGATATATTATCTGTTTGTATGATTTCTTGTGATGTTATGTTTTCTGTCAATAAAATTTCCCCTACTCTTTTCGATAAGTGCCATGGGATCTTTAACATCCACTTGAACTACCACCAATCCAGGCAGATGGGACCTCGGTTTAACGTCTCATCCGAAAGGCGGCACCTCAGAAATGCAGCACCCCTCTCATGCTGCATTACAGTGTCAGTACTGGGATATTAACCCAAGTGCCAGATGTGGGAACTGAACCCACAGCCCTCTGATCTCCCGGCCTCAGAGGCGAGTGTGCTACCTACTGAGCCACTGACACTGCTAAATTATGGAGGCACCCCTTAAGGAAAGGATAGTGCAACACCTGGAATCCATAGGAGCACAGGATCCAAGACAGCATGGGTTTACAACAGGAAGATCCTGTCAAACTAATCTCAAATTTCTTTGACTGGGTAACCAGAGTGGTGGACCAAGGAGGTGCAGTTGATGTTGCCTACCTTGACTTCAGCAAAGCTTTCGATACTGTTCCAGATAGAAGATTGATTAATAAGCTGGGTATGTTCAGGGTGGGTCAGAAGTTGGTCAACACATGGCAAACTGATTGGTGGGCAGAAAACAGAGTAGTGGTAAATGGTATACAGTCAGAAGAGATGCAAGTCACAAGTGGGGCACCTCAGGGATCAGTCCTGGGGCCAGTTCTCTTCAATATCTTCATCAGTGACATTGCAGATGGACTGGAGGGTAAGGTTTTTCTATTTGCAGATCACACCAAGATCTGCAACAGAGTAAATGATCCAGATGGGGTAGGCAGAATGAGAAGAGATCTAGATAAACTGGCAAAGTGATTGGAAGAGTGGCAACTGGGGTTTAACGCAAAGAAGTGCAAGATCATGCACACAGGGAAGAGAAACCCTGAAGTCACCTATAAGTTGGGAGGGGAGTTGCTGGTAATCGCAAGGGAAGAGAGACTTGGGCATCATCATCACAGATGACCTGAAATCATCCAAGCAGACCACTAAAGTAGCAGGTAAGGCCAGGAGGGATGTTGGGGTGTATTAGTAGGGGTATCGCAAGTCATAAGAGGGAGATAATAATCCCTCTTTACAAGACACTGGTTAGGCCCCATCTGGAGTACTGCGTGCAGTAGTGGAGGCTGCACCTACACAAGGACATTAACAAAATAAGGAGGCAGAATAGCACAGTGGTCTAAGGCTCTGAGCTGCAAATCTGGTGACATCCAGCAGACCAGACCTGGGTTTGAATCCCACAGCTTCCACTTGCATACTGTGTGACCCTGAGCAAGTCACTTAACCTCCTTGTGCTCCCAGGTCGCTCCTGTAAAAAAGCTTTCAGCTTAGTGTGCTATACCTGATTAAACAACTAAATAAATAAATAAATAAATTAAAAAAAAAAAAAAAATGGAGGCAGTCCAGAGAAGGGCAACCAAAATGGCGCAGGGACTGCATCAGAAAACGTATGAGGACAGATTAACAGAGCTCAATATGTATACCCTAGAGCATAGGAGAGAGAGAGGTGATATGATCAAAACATTCAAACATCTTCAAAGGAGAGACTTGGGAGGCAGCTGGAAAGGTTAGGGCACCAGGATGATAAACAGTATGGCTTCAACGTAAGGAGATCGTGTCAGTCCAACCTCGTAGAGTTTTATGACTGGGGGACAGGGGCTCTGGACATACATAGGCCGATGGACGTCCTATACCTGAATTTCAGCAAGGCTTCTAATTCAGTACCCCATAATGGGCTGATAGCAAAGCTGGGGGAGAGGGGGGTGGGAGGACAGGAGCTCAAGTGGGTTGAAAATTGCACTTTCAGGGAGACTACAGAGGGTAATGGTCAGTGGGATAGTCTCTTCCCTCAGGAAGGTAATCAGTGGGGCCCCTCAAGGTTCAGTATTGGGGCCACTTCTGTTCAATGCCTATGTCTCGGATATAGGGAGAGAGGTTAGGAGTAGGTGGAGTCTCTTTGCGGACGACTGCAAGCTGGGAGCACTGGTGGATAGGGAAGAAGCGAGAGAGACAGTCCAGGGGGACCTGGATACCCTGGAGGGGTGGTCAAGGAGGTGGGGATTGAAATTGAATGCTGGGAAATGTAAGGTACTTCATTTGGGGGGTCAAAAACCCGGGACATGTTTACACCCGGGGGGGGCCCCCCTCCACACACTGCAAGCTACATTGGGTGAGCGGGATCTAGGGGTGGTGGTAGACGTCAAAATGAATAACTCTGAAAACAGTAGAAGAACCGCAGCCAAAGCAAACAGGATAATGGGCTGCATAGTCAAGGAAATTTCATCCAAGAGGAGGAAGGTGATCCTCTCTCAATATAATGCCTTGGTTAGACCGCAACTAGAGTACTGTGTACAGTTCTGGAGACGTCATCTGAAGAAGGACACAACGCGGCTGGAAAGAGTCCAGAGGAGAGCGACCAGGATGATTCAGGGCATGGAGCGGAGGCCCTATGAAGAGAGACTGGTAGAGCTTGGGCTGTATACACTGGAGGAGAGGAGGACAGGGGAGACATGACAGGGGTCTTTAAGTGCATAAAAGGAATAACAGAGTGTGGAACCAAGGAGCTGTTTAGGCTAAAGGGGGGGGGAGAGAACAACCAGGGGCATGAGTGGAAGCTGGAGGGAGGAAATTACAGGGGGGAGAGTAGGAGGCATTATTTCACTGAGAGGATGGTGGAGCCATGGAATGCGCTGCCCGGGAGGCTGGAGGAGGAGGGCACAGTGGAGGGCTTCAAGAAGGGGTGGGACAGGTACAAGGGGAAACTGAAGACAAAGAAGACCCTCTCAGGAGCTGGGGGGCGGGAAGGTGAGCACCCACTAGGTGGCTGGCTACTGAGTAGACACGACAGACCATTAGGCCTATTCTGCTGGCTTTTTAGTATGTTAGTATCTTAAGGGCATTAACAAGGTGAAAGAGTCCAACATATTTCAATATAAGAAAAATAGCAGGAGAAGAGGACACAGCATGAGATTAGAGGGAGGCCAATTAAGGGGTAATGTGAGGAAGCTCTTTTTCACAGAAAAGGTGTTGGATGCATGGAACAGCCTACCTCAGGAAGTGGTGGATATGAACACAGTGCAGAGCTCCAATCAGGCATGAGATAGGCATAAGGAAGCAATACAGATGAGTGTGAATAAATAGACCATTGACAGAGTAAAGGCCTATGGCACATTTATAAGGCAGAACAAAATGTGCAGACTGGATGGGCCTTGAGGTCCTTATCTGACATCAGTTTCTACGTTTCCATGTTTCTATTTTCTTTCTCCGATGGCTGATCTCTGGGCTTCCATACAGATGGGCCGCACCTTCCGATGCAGACACGCAGGCAGGAACCAAGCTCCGCAGCTAAGTCCCCCGCTCCCATAGGTGGGGTTTTAAGTAAAGAGACAGTCATTTGGGACAAAGAAAATGTCCTGAAGTGAATCGGAGACCATTTTGGCTCAAAATTGGGAACAAAGCAATGCATAGGGCCCAGGTTCAAACTCTGCTCCCCCAAGGAAGTGTGCTATGGCTGGGTGCCACTGAAATGTGAAAATTGTTCCCGATTTTAAAATGAGGATCATCAGAAATGTTTGTGTTTGCCAGCTTGAGCTTTTGGAAAGAAAATAAAACCTGCCTGATTGCATTTTAACTCTGTTTGGAACTGAATCATTTTGGAAGCCTAAAAATGTTATTGCTGTGCAGCCTGCCTAACCCAATGTTTTCTAGAGAATACCATCTGATCCTGTGGCCACCAGTCATGTTGGGAGGAAAGTTCCAGCTAGCCTACATGTCAACAGAGATCGTGCCATCACCTGTGGAATCCCTAATCTACAAAAATAAGGTAACATAGAAACATAGACTTTGGCAGCAGATAAGGACTACTTGGCCCACCTAGTCTGCCCATTTCCCTTCCTACAGGATAAGCTGCAGATCCTATTTAACCAACAGCCTATTTCTTCCTACCCCCAAAAACATTGCGTTATGTCTGTCCCATGCATTCTTGAATACTCCCACAGTTTTAGACCCCACAACCTCCTCAGGAAGGCTGTTCCATGCATCCACCACCCTCTCTATGAGAAAATGCTTCCTCACATTGCCGCTGAGCCGTCCCCCCTCTATCTTCAAATTGTGTCCTCTTGTTCCTGCACATCTCTTTTTCTGAAAGATGCTACCGTCTTGGACTTTGTCGATTCCACTGAGGCACTTAAATGCTTCTATCATGTCCCCCCTCTCCCTCCTTTCCTAAAGGGTATACATATTAAGCTCCTTTAGTCTCTCCTCTGGGAGTCTTTCTGGAGGCTGAGATGCTGCCCTGTTTGCAGACAACTATCTGCCCTGAGGGAGGAAGTTGCCCGTCTTCAGGTCACACTGGACAGTAGCAAGGGAACCTCCCCCATCCAGGGAGCACCAGAGCCACCACCACTACCTCATAGGTTGTGAAGAAAGCACAGCAGTTGGACCACAGTGGGCTCAGGGAGGGTGAGGGTGGTAGAACAGAGGCACACCCAGTCAGTTGTTCCACTCCACAATCCATACACAATTCTGAGGGAGCATAGTTCCTCTATGGATGCACCCGCAGAGGAGACTAAGGAGGGTGCAGACAACTGTCACAAGAAACGCTCTCAGGAAGGAGGCAGAGGGCACCACAGGGAAAGGAAGCAGCTCCTGGTGGGGGACTCAATTATTAGGGGGATAGAACTGGGGGAGCAGGGAAAACTGATGTAAGGTGCCTGCCTGGTGCCATGGCTTGGAGGGACAGGAAGCACATCCTTAGGATCACGAGAACAGTTGCATGGGAGTCTGAGCTGGATGTCATTGTGCACCTAGGGACAAATGACTTGGCTCATCATGAGATTAGAGCAGTGCAGAAGGACTTTATAGAGTTGGGGAGGGGCTTAAGACAAGTAGCACACACAGTATCCTTCTCGGAGGTGCTGCCTGTCAGTGGCATAGGTGAGGCGAGGGTACTTTGCACCATGCAGTTTAACGAATGGTTGAAAAAATGGTGTGGAGCACAGGGGTTTGGCTTCATTGGGGACTGGGGTTCCACCTGGAGGGACACCAACCTATACTGGCAGGATGGTTTGCATCTGTCCAGGAAGGGAACAAGTCTTTTGAGCAATTGGTTTAAATGATTCATTGACAAGCTTTTAAACTAGTCAAGGGGGGAGGCACTGAAAAGCAGCAGGAAAATCCCAGCCTCCCCCTACAAAAAAGGGTACTAAATGAGAAAAAGACCAAGGTAGAAAGGTAAGTGGGGGATGCTGCTACAGAAGGTAAAGCCATCAAAAAATGGAGAGCAATGAGTACCAATGCCAGTAGTCTGAGTAACAAGCTTCCTGAATTAGTGGCCTTGATGGAGGAGGAACATCTGGATATCGTGGAAGTCACAGAAACGTGGTACACACAGAACCATGACTGGGACATAAACATACCAGGATACACTATCTACAGAAGGGACAGGGAGGGTAAAAGAGGAGGAGGAGTAGCTCTCTACATAAGAGAAGGAATCAAAGCAACAGAACAAAAGGTAAACAGGGAGGAGAAGAAGCACTGTGGGTCAATTTGGAGGCAGGCAAAGGCACCACAATCTGCACAGGGGTTGTATACAGACCCCCCCTTCAGCGGGAGGAAACGGACAAGGAAATGATAGAAAGTATACTTAGAATGGCAGATAAAGGGGAGATATTGCTGATGGGTGATCTGAATATGCCAGATGTTAGCTGGAGTGCAGTTGCAGCAGCCACTTCTAAGAGTGGGGTTATTCTAGATGCCCTACAGGGGGAATGTCTTAGACAACTAGTATTGGAACCCACTCGAGAGGGAACAATCTTAGACTGGTCCTCTCAAATGGAGATGGAGAGAGGATCACAGATGTAGAAGTTGGTAGCCATCTGAGGAACTAGCGACCATTGAACAGTATGGTTCACAATAAACACAGCAATAGAGTCAGCCATACAAAGGCAAAAGTACTGGACTTCAGGAGGGCTGACTTTGCCAAAATGGGCGAAGTGCCCAAGGAATGCACTAGCAAATGGGCAGGAAGGAAGGGTGGAAGAACAATGGGAATAATAAAACTGCCATCACAGAGGCAGCAAGCCTTTGTGTGAAGCAAATAAACAAAACTAAACGATGTAAGAAACCACTATGGTTCTCAAAGGAGGTGGCAATGAAGGTTCAAGAGAAAAAGAAAGAATTCAGAAAGTACAAGGAATCGCAGAAGGAGCAGGACAGAGAATTGTATCAGTTAAAGCAAAAGGAAGCTGGGAAGGCAGTCAGAAGAGCAAAGGCCCGAACTGAGGAAAAGATAGCCAACTCAGGAAGGGGGATAAAACCTTTTAGGTACATCAGGAGTGAAGGAAGACTAAGGAGGATAGTGAGGCTTAATAAAGGGAGGGGTGGGCAGAGGAGACTGTGAAAAGGCAGAGATACTAAACTAATATTTTGCTCAGTATTTACAAATGAAGAGGGGGAGGTACCTAAAACAAACAGAAACACTCTGGATGCAGAAGTTGATACCAGCCCATTTACAGAAGAAAGGGTTCTGAAAGAACTCTTAAAACTGAAGGTGGACAAAGCAATGGGGCCTGATGGGATTCATCCCAGAATTCTAAAAGAACTAAGAGTAGAACTAGTGACACGATTGACTACCCTCTTTAACAAATCATGGGAGGATGGGGTGGTACCTGAGCACTGGAGGAGGGCAGATGTGATTCCCCTTCACTAAAGTGGGAGCAAGGCAGAAGCACTGAACTATAGACCTGTTAGTTTAACCTCAGTGATAGGGAAAATGACGGAATCAATTCTGAAGGAAAGAATTGTCGAGTACCTAGAGGCCAGAGGGGCACAGGACCCAAGGCAGCATGGATTCACAGCGGGAAGGTCATGCCAGATGAATCTAATAGATTTCTTTGACTGGGTGACCAAAGTAGTAGATCAGGGAGGGGCTGTGGACATGGCCTAACTAGACTTTAGCAAGGCATTTGACTCAGTCCCACACAAAAGATTAATATACAAGTTAGCCAGCCTGGGAGTGGGTCCCAAGATGATAGCCTGGGTAAAGAATTGGCTGGAAAATAGGACACAGAAAGTAATAGTAAATGGAGTCCACTCTGAAGAAAGGGGGGTTACTAGTGGGGTGCCGCAGGGTTCAGTATTAGGATGGGCCCTCTTCAGAGTCTTTGTAGGCGACATTGCAGAGGGACAGGAAGGAAAAGTATGTCTCTTAGCAGATGACACAAAGATCTGCAACAGAGTTGATGCACAAGGTGGGGTGGAAAGGATGAGAGGGGACTTGGCAAGGTTAGAGGAATGGTCAAATGTATGGCAGCTTAGATTTAATGCTAAGAAGTGCAAGGTAATGCACCTGGGAAACAAAACCCAGGGAAGAGAACACAATGGGGGTGAGATACTAACAACAACAAAATGGAAATGGACCTGGGGGTAGTCATATCAGATGACTTAAAGGTGGGCAAGCAATGTGAGAGAGGGCAGTAAGGAGGGCTGGGGAGATACTGGGATGCATAGGAGGCATCACCAGTAGAAAACAGGAAGTTGTTATCCCTCTGTACAGACAGCTGGTGAGACCCCATCTGGAGTACTGTGCAGTTCTGGACCCAATCACATGACATAGACAAGATGGAAGCTGTCCAGAGGAGGGCAACTAAAATGGTGCAGGGTCTGCACTGGAAGACATATGAAGAGAGACTAAAGGAGCTTAATATGTATAGCCTCGAGGAAAGGAGGGAGAGGGGGACATGATAGAAACTTTCAAGTACCTCAAGGGAATCAACAAAGTCCAAGAGGGTAGCATCTTTCAAAAAAAGAGGTGTGCAAGAACAAGGGGACATAATTTGAAGATGGGGGGGGCAGCTCAGAGGTAATGTAAGGAAGTATTTTTTCACAGAGAGGGTTGTGGATGCATGGAATGGCCTTCCAGTGGAGATTGTGGAGTCAAAAACAGTGGTTGAATTCAAGCAAACATGGGACAGCCACAAGGCAATTCTAGGGGGTTGGGGTAGAAAGAAGTAGGTTGCTGGTTAACTAGGATCTGCAGCTTACCCATTATGTAGGGAAATGGGCAGACTAGGTGGGCCAAGTGGTCCTTATCTGATGTCAAATTCTATGTTTCTATGTTTCATATGGCTTCTCTCGCAGACCCTGCACCATTTTAGTTGCCCTCCTCTGGATTGCCTCCATCCTGTCTATGTTAGTGGAGATGGGGTCTCCCAAACTGGACGCAGTACTCCAGATGGGGTCTCACCAACTGTCTGTACAGAGAGATAACAACTTCCTGTTTTCTGCTGGTACTGCCTCTCCCTATACATACCAGTATCCCCCCAGCCCTCCCTTCTGCCTTCTCACATTGCTTGCTAACCTTAAGGTCATCTGATATGATTATCCCCAGGTCCTTTTCCATTTTTATGTTTGCTTGCACGCATGTGCAAGAAACATAGTGCCATCATCCGAGTTTTCCAGAGGTGTGTCAGCCTCTTCCAATCCAGTCAGTGTGTTTGCAGGCACGGTCGCAGTGCGCCAATCACTGCTCCAGCTGTCTATGACAGCTGAAAATGCAGTGGCATACAGTTGAAAGGGAGAGCTCCACTTCAGTGAGCAGAGCTCCCCCCCTCAACACACATGCACACATATTGCGTGCTGATGCGCCCCTCCTACACACATACTGTATAGCCGACGGGAGTGCCCAATCCCCCGTCGGCTGCACACCCCCCTCAAAGCATCCAGGTGCCACGCTGGGAGCCTACCCCAGCATGGCAAATTAATGTTATGGCCGACTGGGGTGCCCAATCCCCCGTGAGCTCCAGCCCCCCCAACAGCCTTCCAGCTGCCACTCTGGGAGCCCACCCCAGCGTGGCAAACGTCCCTCGTAGTCTTAGAAAAAAAAAACCTGTAAATACAAAAACTGTCCCTCGGCGCTTCTCCCTGCTCCACTCCCACAACCTGTGCACCACCTACCGCGCAACCTGCCTACCTACACCCTCTCACCCCATACTTACCTCCAGGCTCGGCCGCGACTTGATTCAGACGGGAATACGCTCTGACTCTTCAAAGCTGACCGCTGAACTGAGGAAATGCTGGTAAGCTGTATAATGGGATAGATAGGGTTTTTCAACTTTGTTGCATATCTCAGGCATTTTGGGCCCAAATTTTCAACATGGGTTTTTTGGGACCCCTTCTCATGAATGCTGTCACTGTCATGGCGTTACTCGGGCCTGAAGGGTGATTTGGCAGCCACTGCATGAAATCACCTTTCCAGAATGACTAACGCAAACGACACTGCCAGTGTTCATTAGGTGGGCTCTTTAAAGCCTATTTTTAAATTTGGATGGAAAAATTCCTAAAATATTGTTTTGTACGAGCTGCATTGTACAGTTCCTATGCATGCTCAGAAACCAAGCGAATTTTTCAATATTACTCCAGATTAACACGCTAGCCTCTTACCACACCTTCTTATGAGCAGTACAGTTGTCATTTTCACATCTCGCCCAAAATGTGTTTCTGCCCATCATGGTGCACAATGGCGCAGTTGATATGCTTAAATCAATGTATGGGACACATTAAGAAATCACAGTGACACTGTTCATGAGCAGAGGTCTTAAAATGGCTATGTTGAAAATTTGATGAAAAATTCCCAAATGACTGTTTTAACAGCCGCGGCGCTGTTGAGTTCCTACGCACGCTCAGAATCTCACATTTTCAATATTTTCACTCCAGATTCAACATTGCTATTTTACCACACCTCCTTATGCAGTATAGTTGTCATTTTTCACATCTCGCCCACAATGTGTTTCTGCCCATGTAGAGCACAATGGCGCAGTCAGTGTGCGAAATCAATGTATGGGAAATGTTAAGAAAATCACAGTGACACTGGTCATGAGCAGAGGTGTTAAAATGGCTATGTTGAAAATTTGGTGAAAAAATTCCCAAAAATGACTTTTAGGAGTGCATGTTGCGCAGTTCCTACGCACGCTGGCAAGTTTGCGAATTTGTAATATTTGCACACCAGATTTTCAACAGTGCCATTTTACTGCACTTCCTTATGAGCAGTACAGCTACCATTTTTCACATCTCACCCAAAATGCGTGATTCCGCACATGTAGTAATAATGGTGCCAGTCAGTGTGCGAAAGCAATGTTTGGGACAGATTAAGAAAAATCACAGTGACACTGGTCGTCGAGCAGAGGTGTTAAATGGCTATGTTGAAAATTTGAGACAAAACTCCATAAATGACCTGTAGTTATGAGGAGCATTGTGCAGTTTCCACGCACCCTCATAAGTTCATGAATTTGTAATATTTTCAGTCCAGATTTTCACCAGTGGCATTTTTCCACACCTCCTTATGAACAGTACAGCTGTCATTTTCCACAACATGGCCGAAATGTGTTTCTCACACTTTCAGCACAGAAATGCGTGTGTCACTGTGGGGAAATCATTGTTCGGGACAGATAAAGAAAATCAGTCTGACACTGTTCATGATCGGAGGTCCCAAAATGCCTGTGTTAACAATCTGCTGTAAAAAAAATTCCCAAACTAGTTACATTACAGGTGTGCGTTGCACAGTTTCTATGCATGCTCGTGACTTCACCAGTTTTTTTAAGATTTTCACAGCAGATTTTCAACATTGCCATTTTTTACACCTCCCCATGAAATGTACCACTGTCATTTTTCACATCCTGTTCGGAATGTGTTTTTGCACCTGTGGTGCCAAATGCCGTAGTCGCTGTGCAAAAGCAGTTTTCAGCTAACAAACTGATATTGCCACTGTTCATGAGGTGGGGGTCACAAAAAAAACATGTTGAAACATAGAAACATAGAATTTGACGGCAGATAAGGACCGCTTGGCCCACCCAGTCTGCCCATTTCCCTGTCTACTGGATAAGCTGCAGATCCTAGTTAACCAGCAGCCTACTTCTTCCTACCCCCAACCCCTAGAATTGCTTTATGACTGTCCCATGCATGCTTGAATTCCAACACTGTTTTTGACTCTACGACCTCTCCTCCGGAAGGCTGTTTCATGCATCCACAACCTCTCTGTGAAAAATACTCTTAAATTACCTCTGAGCCGCCTCCTCTATCTTCAAATTGTGCCCTTGTTCTGCACACCTCTTTTTTTGAAAGATGCTACCCTCTTGGACTTTTGTTGATTCCCTTGAGGTACTTGAAAGTTTCTATCATGTCCCCCTCTCCTCCTTTCCCGAGGCTATACATATTAAGCTCCTTTAGTTTCTCTTCATGTCTTCTGGTGCAGACCCTGCACCATTTTAGTTGCCCTCCTCTGACAGCTTCCATCCTGTCTATGTCTTTGTGAAGTCTGGGTCTCCAGAACTGCAACACAGTACTTCAGATGGGGTCTGACCAGCTGTCTGTACAGAGGATAATAACTTCCTGTTTTCTACTGGTGATGCCTCCCTATGCATCCCAATATCCCCAGCCTCTTTGCTGCCCTCTCACATTGCTTCTGCCCACCTTTAGGTCATTTGATATGACTACCCCCAGGTCCCTTTCATTTTTGTTGTTGTTGTATCCTTCACCCCCATTGTGTACTCTTCCCCTGGGTTTTGTTTCCCAGGTGCATTACCTTGCACTTCTTCGGATTGAATCTAACCTGCCATACATTTTGACCATTCCTCTAACCTTGCCAAGTCCCTTCTCATCCTTTCCACCCCACCTTGTGCATCAACTCTGTTGCAGATCTTTGTGTCATCTGCAAGAGAGATACTTTTTCTTCCAGTCCCTCTGCAATGTCGCTTATAGACATTGAAGAGGACCGTCCTAATATTGAACCCTGTGGTACCCCACTAGAACTCCCTTTCATCAGAGTGGACCTCGATTACTATTACTTTCTGTGTCCTATTTTCCAGCCAATTCTTACCCAGGCTGTCATCTTGGGACCCACCCCAGGCTAGCTAACTTATATTAATTCTGTGGGACTGTGTCAAACGCCTAGAAGTCTAGGTAGGCATGTCCACAGCCCTCCCCTGATCTCACTACTTTGGTCACCCAGTCAAAGAAATCGATCAGATTTGTCTGGCATGACCTTCCTGCTGTTGAATCCATGCTGCCTTGGGTCCCAGCCCTCTGGCCTCTAGATACTTGACAATTCTTTTCCTAGAAGTGATTCCATCATTTTTCCTACCACTGAGGTTAAACTAACAGGTTCGTAGCCTCTGTCGCCTTGCTCCCACTTTTGAGGGGGAATCACATCTGCCCTCCTCCAGTCCCTCGGGTACCACCCCATCCTCCCATGATTTGTTAAACAGGGTAGTCAGTGGTGTCACTAATTTACCCTCTGTTCTTTAGAATTCTGGAATGAATCCCATCAGACCCCATTGCTTTGTCCACCTTCAGTTTTAAGAGTTCTTTCAGAACCCTTTCTTCTGTAAATGGGCTGGTATCAACTTCTGTATCCAGTGTGTTTCTACTGTTTGTTCTAGGTACCCCCCTTCCTTTGTAAATACTGAGCAAAAATATTTGTTTAGTATGTCTGCCTTTTCACAGTCTCCTCTGCCTACCCTCCCCCTTTATTAAGCCTCACTATCCCCTCCTTGATCTTCCTTCACTCCTGATGTACCTATGTGTTGTTTTATCCCTTCTTAACTGAGTTGGCTATCCTTTCCGTTTGAGCCTTTGCTGTTCGACTGCCTTGCCAGCTTCCCTTTTGCTTTTTAACTGATACAGTTATCTGTCCTGTTCCTTCTGTGATTCCTTGTACTTCCTGAAAGTTTCTTTTTCTCTTGAACCTTCACTGCCACTTCCTTTGGAGAACCATAGTGGTTTCTTAAATTGTTTTGTTTTGTTTATTTGCTTCAACAAACGCTTGTTACCTCTTTGACGCAGCTTTTATTTTCCCATTGTTCTTCCACCTCCTTCCTGCCTATATTTGCTAGTGCATTCCTAGGCACTTACTCATTTTTGCAAAGTCAGCCCTCCTAAAGTCCAGTACCTTGCCTTTGTATGGCTTGACTCTATTGTTGTGTTTATTTGAACCATACTGTTCGATGGTCGCTAGTTCCCAGATGGCTACCCACTTCTACATCTGTAGATCCTGTCTTCATCTCCATTTGAGAGAACCAGGTCAAGATTGCTCCTCTCTCGAGTGGGCTCCAATACTAGTTGTCTAGGCTATGCCCCTGTAGGGCACTCGAATAACCCCACTCTTCAAGTGGTTATGCAACTTCACCCAAATCAACATCTGCATATTTCAGATCACCCATCAGCATTATCTCCCTTTTTGCCATACTAAGTATACTTTCTATCATTTCCTTGTCCATTTCCTCCCCCTGAGAAGGGGGTCTGTATACAACCCCTGTGCGGATTGTGGTGCCATTGACGGTCTCCAAATTTATTTATTTAGTTAAACATCAGTTTAGAAACCTTTGAGCCAGAGGCTCATTTACAAAGGTACCTCACCACAAAGAGGACATCAGAACAGTAGTACAAGGGACACAGTACTTACAAACAAAAAAGTTACAGTTCAATTACAATTTTGTTACAATAGAATACAATCTCCAACGAAGCAAAAGATAACAAAAGGTGCAAAGCTTATGGTCGGGGAAGAGCTGGTGGAGTAGAAGGGAGGGAGATAGGGAGGAGGAATTAGTAGGGAAAGGAAGGGGAGGGGAGCCACTCAGTAAGCATTGTCAAACAGAGTATATATATATATATATATATTTTTTTTTTTACACTAGGCTAGGGATGCAGTTGCATTTGTGAGAGCTAAGCGGAAGTTTCTGAGCCTGGGCTTAAAGCAGCTAAGGTTAGTGAGTTTGAGACACTGGCAGGGAGGGAGTTATACCAGTGGGGAGCACGGTAGAATGCCTCTGACCTTGAGAGGTCCTGGCTCGAATAATCTAGGTAGTTTGACGAGCTGCACGTGATCAGGATCAGTGCAGCACGGTGAATGAGCTGGATAGTCCATGGGGATAGGCCACAGGGCTTTAGTGAGCTGCGTTCGATAAGGCGAGTCGCTTCTTCCAGTTGAGTACGGTGGGCTAGGGTGTACAGCTCATGTGTGAGTGAGTCTGGAGCACCAGTGATAAGTCTGCAGGCCTTATTAATCTGTGAGGGAACCTTGTTGAGGACAGTCTGATCTGCTGAGCTATAGACCTGAAGGCCATAGTCAATGAGAGATGACAGAGGAGGTGAAAGGCAGTGGCGGAGGGCATTGTGGAGGAGGCATTGTTGTGCCGTAAGAATGCTCAGCGTGAGTTGGCGACAGATTTTAGGGCAGATATATGTCCATGGAATGAAAGTGCAGGGTCAAAGGTTATACCAAGATATTTATAGAAATGCACCTGGTCAATGACGCAGATTGGTGTGGAGTGGACAGCTAAGGGAAACTTGCTGTACTTATTTTGGTGGGAGAGAGCATCTGTTTTTGTTTCTTAAGGTAGATAATGTCGGTGCTCAGTGAACTAGGTAGCTGCAGAGTCAAAGACTAGTTGGAGGGAGTTCTGTAGGCATGGGGTCATCTGTGGGAGGCAACGAGAACAGCATCATCAGAATAGAGAAGCATCTGCCTGCATAACTGCTGGGTAGGAGTTAAGAAAGAGTGAGAATAGGGGGTCCAAGAATCGAGTTCTTCTGCACCCCAGAGCAATGGGGGGTATGTTTCAGAGAGAGTACCGTTGACTTTCGCTACTGGGAGGTTGAGAGATAGTTGCGCACCAGGAACAGGTCCTGAGGCAAGCCTATTATGGGTCGAGGGTGGAGAGCAAAAGAGGATGTGAAACAGTATTGAATGTTTTAGACAGGTCAATGAATATAGCACCAGCCAGGGCACCAGAGTCCAAGGAGGCATGGATGCAGTTGAAAAATTCCAGGAGTGCTGTATTGGTACTAGACCTGCTCTGAACCTGTATGTTCAGGGCAGAGAACATTGTACTTACAGAGGTGTCAGAGACTTGACGCTTCAATTTTCTAACGCTAGAGAGGGGGGAGGTTGAGATGGTAAGTACCTGAAGAGTCCTGTCACCACCTTTGTGGACAGGGGTAACTGTGGCACCTTCAGGCAGAGGGAATTGTCTGAGACAGAGTATTTGTTGAAAATGCACGACAGGTGAGAGGACCTGATCCAGGACCTACGAAAAGCATGTACTGGTGAGTTATACCGATGGTGTTACCTTTAGGCTTTTAGCAAGTAAGGCCTAGCTTGCATGGTGACATGACGAGGTGGAAAGAGGGGCGGCAATTGTGGTGGTATGATGGAGGAGGGGACTGAAAAGGTTGTGGGAAGTACTGATATGTCGGCAGGCATGGTGGGTGGCAATGAGGGTAGGGTCAGAGGAGTTTACCATTGATGTTGAGAAGAGAAGGAGAGGGGGGTGAACATCTGTTGCTTATGTTGTCTGAGAAGCACTGTGCCCCCAGAGGAGGTGTGAGAGTTTGGTAGTATTCCACCTTGCTTTGGATGGCCCAGGTGCACTGGTTGCGGGTGGCGCATAGACCGCCTGTCAGTTGAACGCCAGTGCAGCAGCAAGGTGCCAAAGATTGTCGCTGTTGTTGCCACGTAGGCAGGTGATCCAGGCATGTTTGACTTTGACCCCTAGCAGTTATGGGAGCAAGATATCAAGGCAAAGTTGAAAGTGCTACGCAGCCAGGGTCACTGTTGTTGCCCGCTGAAGGACCAACTGTGGGCGGGGAAGCTTGGGGTTTATGAGTCCCAGCCTGCCGCCAGAAGTGGTTTTGACCGATGAGGGCCGAGGGGTTTCCAGTGAAAAGCACAGGAGTGGTCACTGAGGCAGTCGGGAGGATTTGGATGTTGTGGATGCGGATTGGCCTGTTTTGAGACCATATCCAGGAGGTGCTTGTCCCCCCAGGTTTTTTTCTAGTAGACTGTGTGACCAGTTGACTTAGGTCACTGAATTGAAAGCCTCAATGTGGGGGAGGACGAGGGCAGAGCCAGTTTGATGTTCAAGTCGCCTACCAAGATTTGGTCCGACGAAAGGAGTGAGGTGAATTAGTGGCCCAGGGCCTGGGTTTGGTTCTGGGGGTATGTAGGCTGTGGTTAGGAATACGGCCTCTACTGGGCAAGGACAGCTTTAGAGGCTTGTGCCTTGGTCGAGGTCAGTGGGGGTGAGAACCATGAGAGAATCCTTCAAATGAAGACACAGCCCCCTCTCTCCTGCTGACATGGTCGAACCGTGGAGAGTGTAGTGGGGAGAGAGACATGAGAGTTAGGAGGAGGGTGACAGCTAGGTTTCAACCTGGCAACAACATCAGGTTTATAAGGTCACCCAGCAGTAGAGTCCATTTTTCAGGAGGCTGCTAGATGTTATGAAGCAAGCAGCCCAGGAGATTTGTGGGAGGACTAGGTTGCCAGGCCTGGATTGGGTGGACATTGCCTGACAGGAGCAGGAGGAGAGGGCTGACCTGGGAGTGCACAATGCGGATAGCTTTGATTATTGAGAGGGGTGGATGAGGGGTATCACCGAGTGAAAAAAGTTACCGAGAGGTAAATGACAAGTGAGGTATTGGGAGAATTGTTCAACTTAACAGGCTCTAGTGGCAAAACAATATAAGGAGCTAAAGGAGAAGTTGGTGTTAATAAAAAAAAAAAGATCAAGCACAAAAGATTAATTTGTTGGGGCGGCTGGTAGGGTGTGGGAGAAGATAAATGGGTGTGGGCTATCAGGCTATTGTGATTCAAAAGAAGGTGATTGCTAGCAGGGCAGACTGTACTCTACTACCAGAAAAGCACTTTGTAGTAACAGTCTGTAAATGAGTTTTTCATAGGGGTAATTCAGTTACTACTGAAATGCACTTACAAATTAACAAACAGTCCCAAGTGAGATTTGCAGGGGGATTTGATATAAACAGGTCCTGGGCTTGCAGTGACTCTAAGCTTAATACAGTTACAGGCAATGCAAATAATTTTAGTTGGTTCATTTTAAAAGTTTCAAAATCAGGCACAGGTAACAGTTCTGTTCGCTGAGCTGGAGCAGCAACCCAGGAGCTACTCTGGCTGGGATCGCGCTGAGCAGGGAGCTAGGGTCGCTTTCAGAAAATGCGCCAGAGTATTAAATTTATGGTGCAGGCTGGTAGTGGGTGTGGGGAGAAGAGCAAATAGGCTGTATCTATCAGGTGCTATTGTGATTCAAAGATGGTGATTACTAGCAGGACAGGCAAATTCTGCACACAGGAAAAGCATGAAGTTAAACAGTCCCAAATCAGTTTTCCAGAAGGTAATTCACTAACTGAAATGCACTTTACAAATTAACAAACAGTCCCAATGAAAGTTGCAAGGGGAGTTCAGATCAAACAGGTCCTGAACACAGTGACTCTATGCTTTAAATACAGTTATAGGCAAATGCAATAGCTTTAGCTGGTCCGTTTAAAGTTCAAATCAGGCACAAAGTAACAGTTCTGATCATTTGAACAGAGCAACTCAGTGCTACTCGCGGGATTCATGCGCTGAGCCAGGGGCTTATGTACGTTTCAGAAAAAGGCATGAATGCCAATCATGGTAGCAGCAGCTGGATCAAGGTAGAAATTCCAGATGCGTCTCAGTTCGGGGCTTCTGCAGGCAGGGGAGCTTCAGAGAGCCTCACGACATCCGGTCTCCTCAGGAGGTTGGTCTCTGCGGGAAAAAAGGAGAGGTGGGATTAAATAAGCACACAGGCAAAGATTAACTTGCTGGGGAAGGAGGCTGGTAGTGGGTGTGGGAGAGAACAAATGGGCTGTGGCTATAAGGTACTGTGTATTCAATAAATAAAGTGATTCTTACAGGGCAGACTGAAATTCTGCACACACAAAAAACACTTAAATTAAACAGTCCCCAAATAGGTTTTTCACAGGGGTACAATTCAGTTACAACTGGAAATGCACTTACAAATTAACAAACAGTCCCATGAGATTTGCACAGGGGATTTCAGATAGAACACAGTCCTGGGCTTCAGTAAACCTAGCTTTAAAATACAGTTACAGGCAAATGCAAATAGTTTAGCTAGTTCGTTTTAAAGTTTCAAATCAGGCACAAAACAGTTCTACGCCATTTGAGCCTGGGCAGCAAGTAGAGGTGCTACTCTGGCGGGATTCATGCACTGACAGGGAAGCACGGCAGTTTCAGAAAGGCATGATAATAACGATGGTGGCAACCAGGATCAAAGTAGAAATTACCTGGTATGTCTAGGATTTAGGGCATCTGCTGGCATGGAGGCTTCAAACAGACCCTCTCGACCTCCAGGCTCCTCAGGAGGGTGGTCTCTCGGGAGAATGAAGAGAGGATTAAATTTGCAGCACAGGCAAAATTAACTTGCTGGGGTGGGCCTAGTAGTGGGTGTGGGAAGAGCAAATGGGCTGTGGACTATCAGGTCTACTGTGATTCAAAGAAAGGTGATTACTAGAGGCAGACTGAAATTCTGCACAGGAAAAACACTTAAAGTTAAACAGTCCCAAATAGGTTTTTCACAGTGAAGATAATCAGTTACAACTGAAATAACTTTACAAATTAACAAACGTCCCCAGTGAGTTGCACATGAAGTTTCAGATAGAACAGGTCCTGGACGCAGTGACTCAAAGCTTTTAGAAATACAGTTACAGGCAAATGCAAATAGTTTTAGCTGGTTCATTTAAAGTTTCAAAATCAGGCACAAAGTAACAGTTCTGCTCCGTTTGAGCTGGGCAGCAAGTAAGGTGCTACTCTGGCCGGGATTCATAAGCTGAGCAGAGGAGTTTATAAGATTTCAGAAAAGCGCCAGATGGCCCGATGGTGGCAGCAACCTGGATCAAAGTAAAGTACAGTGTATCTCGGTTCAGGGCACCTGCAGGCGGGAGGCTTCAGAGCAGGCCCTGACGACTCCATCTCCTCAGGAGAAGTGGTCTCTGGGAGAATGAAGAGAGGGGATTAAATTTGCAGCAGGGAAAGATTAACGCTGGGGGCAGGCTGGTAGTGGAGTGGGAGAGGCATGGGCTGTGAGCTATCAGGTACTGTGTGATTCAAAAAGGTGATTACTAGCAGAGCCAGACGAAATTCTACACAGGAAAAACACTTAAGTTAAACAGTCAAATGAGTTTTTCACAGAGGTAATTCAGTTTCAACTAAATGCACTTTAAATTAACAAACAGTCCCAGTGAGATTTGCACAGAGTTCAGATGAACACAGGTCCTGGAAGGTGACTCTAAACTTTTAAATAAGTTACAGGCAAATGCAAATAGTTTAGCTGGTTCTTTTAAAAGTTCAAAATCAGACACAAAGTAACAGTTCTCCGGTTAGCCTGGGCAGTAACTCGGTGCTACTCTGGCCCAGGATTCATGCGCTGAGCTGGGGGCTTGTGGTCATTTGAAAGGCGCCAGATGGCCAGCGATGGTGGCAGCAGCCTGGATCAAGGTAAAGTACCTGGTGTGTCTCAGTTCAGGCTACTGCGGTGATAGATGAGGCGCTGGGCAGGCCCTCGCGACCTCGTTCTCCTCGGGGGTGTTCTCACGGGGAATCTGAAGAAGTGGGATTAAATATACAGCACAGGCAGAGATTAACTTGCTGGGGAGGGCTGGTAGTGGGTGAGGAGAAGAGCAAATGAGCTAGGCTATCAGGTACTATTGTAATTCAAAAAAAGGTGATTACTAGCAGGGCAGACTGAAATTCTGCACACAGGAAAAGCATGGTAAACAGTCCAAATAGGTTTTCACAGGGGTAATTCAGTTACAACTGGAAATGCACTACAAATTAAAACAGTCCCAGTGGATTTGCACAGAAGTTCCAATGAATAAGGTCCTGGGCTTGCAGTGACTCTAGCTTTTAATACAGTTAGAAACAACACTAGGCAAACTAGTTCATTTAAAGTTTCAAATCAGGCAGAAAACAGTTCTGCTCCGTTTGAGCCTGGGCAGCCTCGAGTTCTATCTGTGATTCATACGTGAGCAGGAGCTTATGGCGTTCAAAAAAGATGAGATGGCCAACGATGGTTTCAGCAGCCTGGATCAAGGTAGAAATTACCTGGTGTCTCGATTCGGGCTTCTGCGGGCAGGAGGGCTTCAGAGCAGGCTCTCGCGACCTCGGTCTCCTCAGGGAGGGTGATACTCTTGGGAATAAAGAGAGAGGGATTAAATTTGCAGCAGGCAAAGATTAACTTGCTGAAAGTGGGCAAGTAGTGGGTGTGAGAGAGAGCAAATGGACTTGGGCTATCAGGTACCATTGATTCAAAAAAGAAGGTGATTACTAACGGGCAGACGAAATTCTGCATACAGGAAAAAACACTAGAAGTTAAACAGTCCCAAATGAGTTTTCACAGTGGGGTAATTCAGTTCAATTGAAATACACTTTAAATTAACAAACAGTCCCATGAGATTTGCACATGGGGATTTCAGATAGAATAAGGTCCTGGACTTGCAGTGACTCTAAGCTTTTAAATACAGTTACAGGCAAATGCAAATTTTTAGCTGGTTAGTTTAAAATTTCAAAATCAGGCACAAAAGTAACAGTTCTCCGTTTGAGCCTGGGCAGCAAGTGGAGTGCTACTCTGGGGATTCATGCACTGAACAGGGGACTCTGTGGCCAATTCAAAAGGCGCCAGATGGCCAGCGATGGTGGCAGCAGCCTGGATCAGGTAGAAATTACCTGGTGTCTCGGTTGGCGTCTGCAGGCATGGAGACTAGAGCAGGCCCTCACGACCTCCGGTCTCCTCAGGAGGGGAATGCTCTGCGGAGAATGAAGAGAGGAGGATTAAAGTTGCAGCACAGGCAAAGATTAACTTATGAGGGTGGGCTGGTGGGGGTGGGGAGAAGAGCAAATGGGCTGTAGGCTATGGTACTATTGTGATTCAAAAAAAAGGTGATTACTGAGAACTGAAATTCTGCACACAGGAAAAGCATAAGAAGTTAAAACAGTCCCAAAATGAGTTTTCACAGTGGGGTAATTCAGTTACAACTGATACACTTTACAAATTAACAAGCCAGTCCCCAGTGAGATTTGCACAGCAAGAGGTTTCAGATAGAACACAGGTCCTGGACTTGCAGTGACTCTAGGCTTTTAAATACAGTTACAGGCAAATACAAATAGTTTTAGCTGGTTCGTTTCAAAATTTCAAATCAGACACAAAAACATTCTGCTCCGTTTGAGCCTGGGCAACAAGTCGAGGTGCTACTCTGGCGGGATTCTCGCGGGCAGGGGTTCTGGCCATTTCAGAAAAGCCAGATAGCCCAGCGATGGTGGCAGCAGCCTGGATCAAGGTAGGGGTACCTGGTGTCTCGGATTGGCGGGGCTTCTGTATGGGCAGGGCTTCAGGAAGGCCCTGGCGACCTCCGTCTCCTCAGGAGGGTGGTCTCTGCAGGAGAATGAAGAGAGAGGATTAAATATACAGCACGGCAAAAGATTAACGGCTGAGGCGGGCTGGTAGTAGGTGTTGGGAGAGCAAATGGGCTGTGAACATCAGGTACTATTGTGATTCAAAAAGAGGTGATTACTGCAAGACAGACAGAAAATTGCACAAGGAAAAGCAGAAGTTAACAGTACCCAAATGAGTTTTCACGGGGTAATTCAGTTACAACTGAAGCACGCTAAATAAAAAACAGTCCCAGTGATTTGCACAGAGAGTTCAAATAGAACACAGGTCCTGGGCACAGTGACTCTAGCTTTTAAATAATTACAGGCAAATGCAAATAGTTTAGCTGGTTCATTTTAAAGTTTGAAAATCAAACACAAAGTAACAGTTCTGCTCCATTGAGCCTGGGCAGCAACGCGGTGCCTCTGGCCGGGATTCATGCGTGAGCAGGGAGCTTGTGCATTTCGAAAAGGTGCCAGATGGCTACTTGATGGTGTGGCAGCAGCCTGGATCGAGTAGAAATTACCTGGTGTGTCTCCGGATTCGCGGGACTGCGGGCAGGAGGCAGAGCAGGCCCTCACGGAGCCTCGGTCTCCTCAGGAGGGGTGGTCTCTGGAGAATGAAGAGTGGGGATTAAATATACAGCACAGGCAAAAGATTAACTTGCTGAGGCGGGCTGGTAGTGGGTGTCAGGAGAAGAGCAAATGGGCTATAGACTATCAGGTATATTATGGTTCAAAAGAGGTGATTACTAGCAGACAGACTGAAATTCTGCACACAGGAAAACATAGAAGTTAAACAGTCCCAAATGAGTTTCACGGGGGGTAATTCAATTACAACTGAAATACACTTTAAATTAACAAACAGTCCCATGAGATTTGCGGAAGTTCAGATAGAACACAGTCCTGGGCACAGTGACTCTAGCTTTAAAATACAGTTAGAGCAAATCCAAATAGTTTAATAGTTCATTTAAAAGTTTCAAAATCAGGCACAAAGTAACAGTTCTGCTCGTTTGAGCCTGGGCAGCAACTCGAGTGCTACTCTGGCGTGATTCATCGCTGAGCAGGGAGCTTGTGGCCGTTTCAAAGGCGCCAGATGGCCAGCGATGGTGGCAGCCTGAATCAGGTGAGTACCTGTGTATCTCGATTAAAGAACTGCGGGCAGGGAGGTCTTAGAGCAGCCTCCGACCTCCGGTCTCCTGAGGGAGGGGACTCTGCCCGGAGAATGAAAAGAGGTTAAATATACCACAGGAAAAGATTAACTTGCAGGGGCAGGCTGGTTGTGGGTGTGGGGAGAAGAAGAAAATGGGCTGTGGGCTATCAGGTACTATTGTGATTCAAAAAGAAGGTGATTACTAGCAGGAGCAGACTGAAATTCTGCACACAGAAAAACATTTTAGAAGTTATACAGTCCCCAAATGGGTTTCACAGGGGATAATTCAGTTACGAATGGAAATACACTTTACAAATAAACAAACAGTCCTAGAGATTTGCACGAGGATTTCAGATAGAACACAGGTCCCTGGCTTGCAGTGACTCTAAGCTTTTAAATACAGTTACAGGCAAATGCAAATAGTTTTAGCTGGTTCGTTTTAAAAGTTTCAAAATCAGGCACAAAAGTAACAGTTCTGCTCCGTTTGAGCCTGGGCAGCAACTCGAGGTACTACCCTGGCCGGGATTCATGCACTGAGCAGGGGAGCTTGTGGCCATTTCAGAAAAGGTGCCAGATGGCCAACGATGGTTTCAGCTGCCTGGAACAAGGTAGAAATTACCTGGTGTGTCTTGGATTGGGGCTTCTGCGGGGAAGGAGAGGCTTCAGAGCAGGCCCTCGCGACCTCGGTCTCCTCAGGGGAGAGGTGGTCTCTGCAGGAGAATAATGGGAAGGGGGGATTAAATATGCAGCACAGGCAAAGATTAACGCAGGGGGCGGGCTGGTAGTGGGTATCGAGAGAAGAGCAAATGGGCTGTGGGCTATCAGGTACTATTGTGATTCAAAAAGAAGGTGATTACTAGCAGGAGCAGACTGAAATTCTGCCCACAGGAAGCACTTAGAAGTTAAAAGTCCACAAATGAGTTTTTCACAAGGGGTAATTCAGTTACAACTGGAAATGCACTTTACAAATTAACAAACAGTCCTCAGTGAGATTTGCACAGAAGTTCAGATGAACACAGGTCCTGGGCTTGCAGTGACTCTAAGCTTTTAAATACAGTTACAGGCAAATGCAAATAGTTTTAGCTGGTTCGTTTTAAAAGTTTCAAAATCAGGCACAAAAGTTACAGTTCTGCTCCGTTTGAGCCTGAGCAGCAACTCGGTGCTACTCTGGCCAGATTCATAAGCTGAGCAGGGGCTTGTGACCATTTGCACAAAAGGCGCCAGATGGCTACTTGATGGTGGCAGCCTGGATCAGGTCGAAATACCTTGTGTGTCTCGGGATTCGGGGCTTCTGCCCAGACGGGAGGGCTTCAGGAGCAGGCCCTCGCGACCTCCGGTGTCCTCAGGGAGGAAGTGATCTCTGCGGAGAATGAAGAGGAGGGGATTAAATATACAGCACAGGCAAAAGATTAACTTGCTGGAGGTGGGCTGGTAGTGGGTGAGAAGGAGAAGAGCAAATGGGCTGTGGGCTATCAGGTACTATTGTGATTCAAAAGGCGGTGATTACTAGCATGGCAGACTGAAATTCTGCACACAGGAGAAGCACTTAGAGTTAAACAGTCCCCAAATGAGTTTTTCACAGAGGGTAATTCACTTACAACTGAAATGCACTTACAAATTAACAAACAGTCCCCAGTGAGTTTTGCACAGAGGATTTCAGATAGAACACAGGTCCTGGGCTTGCAGTGACTCTAAGCTTTTAAATACAGTTACAGGCAAATGCAAATAGTTTAGCTGGTTCATTTTAAAGTTTCAAAATCAGGCACAAAAGTAACAGTTCTGCTCCGTTTGAGCCTGGGCAGCAACTGCGAGGTGCTACTCTGGCGGGATTAACATCGCTGAGCAGGGGAGCTTATGGCGTTTCAGAAAAGGTGCAGATACTACGATGGTGGCAGCAGCCTGGATCAAGGTAGAAATTACCTGGTGTGTCTCGGTTAAAGGCTTCTGCGGGCAGGAGAGGCTTCAGAGCAGGCCCTCGCGACCTCCAGTCTCCTCAGGGGAGGATGTGGTCTCTGCAGGAGAATGAAGAGAGAGAGTTAAATATGCAGCACAGGCAAAGATTAACTTACTGGGGCACGGACTGGTAGTGGGAGTGGGAGAGAAGAGCAAATGGGCTGTGGGCTATCAGGTACTATTGTGAGTTCAAGAAAATTGAATACTAGCAGGGCAGACGGAAATTCTGCACACAGGAAAAGCACTTAGAAGTTAAACAGTCCCCAAATGAATTTTCACAGCGGGGTAATTCAGTTACAACTGGAAATGCACTTTACATATTAACAAACAGTCCCAGTGAAAGTTGCATGAGGGGGATTTCAGATAGAACACAGGTCCTGGGCTTGCAGTGACTCTAAGCTTTAAAATACAGTTAACAGGCAAATGCAAATAGTTTCAAGCTGGTTCATTTTAAAAGTTTCAAATCAGGCACAAAAGTAACAGTTCTGCTCCATTTGAGCCTGGGCAGCAACTCGGTGCTATCTGGCGAGTTCATACGCTGAGCAGGGGCCTTGTGGCCATTTCAGAAAAGGCGCCAGATGGCCAATGATGGTGGCAACAGCCTGGATTAAAGGTAAATAACGTTTTGTGTAGCCAGTTCGGGGCTTCTGCGGGGAAGGAGACGTGGAGCGAACCCTCGCGACCTCCGGTCTCCTCAGGGAGAAGGTGGTCTCTGCAGGAGAATGAAGAGAGAGGGGGGATTAAATATGCAGTACAGGCAAAAGATTAACTTGCTGGGGGTGGGCTGGTAGTGGGTGTGGGGAGAAGAGCAAATGGGCTGTGGGCTATCAGGTACTATTGTGATTCAAAAAAGAAGGTGATTACTAGCAAGCAGACTGAAATTCTGCACACAGGAAAAGCACTTAGAAGTTAAACAGTCCCCAAATGAGTTTTTCACAGGGGGGTAATTCAGTTACAACTGGAAATGCACTTTACAAATTAACAAACAGTTCCCAGTGAGATTTGCACAGGGGGGGATTTCAGATAGAACACAGGTCCTGGGCTTGCAGTGACTCTGAGCTTTTAAATACAGTTACAGGCAAATGCAAATAGTTTTAGCTGGTTCGTTTTAAAAGTTTCAAAATCAGCACAAAATAACAGTTCTGCTCCCGTTTGAGCCTGGGCAGCAGCAACTCGAGGTGCTACTCTGGCCGGGATTCATCGCTGAGCAGGGGAGTTTGTGGCCGTATCAGAAAAGGCGCCAGATGGCCAACGATGGTGGCAGCAGCCTGGATCAAGGTAGAAATTACCTGGTGTGTCTCAGATTCGGGTCTTCTGCGGGCAGGGAGGGCTTCAGAGCAGGCCCTCGCGACCTCCGGTCTCCTCAGGGGAGGGGGGTGGTCTCTGCGGGAGAATGAAGAGAGAGGGGGGATTAAATATGCAGCACAGGCAAAAGATTAACTTGCTGGGGGCGGACTGGTAGTGGGTGTGGGGAGAAGAGCAAATGTGCTGTGGGCTATCAGGTACTATTGTGATTCAAAAAAGAAGGTGATTACAAGCAGGGCAGACTGAAATTCTGCACACAGGAAAAGCATTTAGAAGTTAAACAGTCCCCAAATGAGTTTTTCACAGGGGGGTAATTCAGTTACAACTGGAAATGCACTTTATAAATTAACAAACAGTCCCCAGTGAGATTTGCACAGGGGGGGATTTCAGATAGAACACAGGTCCTGGGCTTGCAGTGACTCTAAGCTTTAAAATACTGTTACAGGCAAATGCAAATAGTTTTAGCTGGTTCATTTTAAAAGTTTCAAAATCAGGCACAAAAGTAACAGTTCTGCTCCATTTGATCTAGACAGCAACTCGAGGTGCTACTCTGGCCGGGATTCATCACGATGAGCAGGGAGCTTGTGACCACCATTTCAGAGAAAAAGCGCCAGATGGACAACGATGGTGGCAGCAGCCAGCAATCAAGAAGTCAGAAATACCTTGTGTGTCTCCCGAATCTGAGCTTCTGCGGGCAGGGAGGGCTTCAGAGCAGGCCCTCGCGACCTCCGGTCTCCTCAGGGGAGGGGGGTGGTCTCTGCGGGAGAATGAAGAGAGAGGGGGGATTAAATATGCAGCACAGGCAAAAGATTAACTTGCTGGGGGTGGGCTGGTAGTGGGTGTGGGGAGAAGAGCAAATTGGCTGTGGGCTATCAGGTACTATTGTGATTCAAAAAAGAAGGTGATTACTAGCAGAGCAGACTGAAATTCTGCACACAGGAGGAAACACTTAGAAGTTAAACAGTCCCCAAATGAGTTTTTCACGAGAGGGTAATTCACCAACCAAATGCACTTTACAAATTAACAAACAGTCCCCAGTGAGATTTGCACTGGGGGATTTCAGATAGAACACAGGTCCTGGGCACTTTTGACTCTATGCTTTTAAATACAGTTAAAGGCAAATACAATTAGTTTTAGCTGGTTCATGTTAAAGTTTCAAAATCAGGCACAAAAGTAACAGTTCTGCTCCGTTTGAGCCTGGGCAGCAACTCGGTGCTACTCTGGCCGGGATTCATGCGCTGAGCAGGGGAGCTTGACCGTTTCAGAAAAAGGCGCCAGATGGCCAGCGATGGTGGCAGCCTGGATCAAGGTCGAAATTACCTTGTGTGTCTCGGTTAAAGGAGCTACTGCGGGCAGGGAGAAATTTCACAGAGCAGGCCCTCGCGACCTCGGTGTCCTCAGGGAGGGTGGTCTCTGCGGGAGAATGAAGAGAGAGGGGGATTAAATATGCAGCACAGGCAAAAGATTAACTTGCTGGGGGTGGGCTGGTAGTGGGTGTGGGGAGAAGAGCAAATGGGCTGTGGGCTATCAGGTACTATTGTGATTCAAAAAAGAAGGTGATTACTAGCATGGTAGACTGAAATTCTGCACACAGGAGAAGCACTTAGAAGTTAAAGAGTCCCCAAATGAGTTTTTCACAGAGGGGTAATTCACTTACAACTGGAAATGCACTTTACAAATTAACAAACAGTCCCCAGTGAGATTTGCACAGGGGGGGATTTCAGATAGAACATAGGTCCTGGGCTTGCAGTGACTCTAAGCTTTTAAATACAGTTACAGGCAAATGCAAATAGTTTTAGCTGGTTCATTTTAAAGTTTCAAAATCAGGCACAAAGTAACAGTTCTGCTCCGTTTGAGCCTGGGCAGCAACTCGAGGTGCTACTCTGGCGGGATTCATGCGCTGAGCAGGGGCTTGTGCCGTTTCAGAAAAAACGAGAATGTATGGATGGCAACAGCCTGGATCAGGTTGAAATTACCTGGTGTGTCTCGGATTCGGGGTTTCTGCGGGCAGGGAGGGCTTCAGAGCAAGCCCTCGTGACCTCCATTCTCTTCAGGGGAGGGGGGTGGTCTCTGCGGGAGAATGAAGAGAGAGGGAGGATTAAATATGCAGCACAGGCAAAAGATTAACTTGCTGGGGTCAGGCAGGTAGTGGGTGAGAGGAGAAGAGCAAATGGGCTGTGGGCTATCAGGTACTATTCTGATTCAAAAAAGAAGGTGATTACTAGCAGGGCAGACTGAAATTCTGCACACAGGAAAAGCACTTAGAAGTTAAACAGTCCCCAAATGAGTTTTTCACAGGGGGGTAATTCAGTTACAACTGGAAATGCACTTTACAAATTAACAAACAGTCCCCAGTGAGATTTGCACAGAAGTTTCAGATAGAACACGGTCCTGGGCTTGCACTGACTCTATGCTTTTAAATACAGTTACAGGCAAATGCAAATAGTTTAGCTGGTTCATGTTAAAGTTTCCAAAATCAGGCACAAAAGTAACAGTTCTGCTCCGTTTGAGCCTGGGCAGCAACTCAAGGTGCTACTCTGGCCGGGATTCATGCGCTGAGCAGGGGAGCTTGTGGCCGTTTCAGAAAAGGCGCCAGATGGCCAACGATGGTGGCAGCAGCCAGGATCAAGGTAGAAATTACCTGGTGTGTCTCAGATTCGGGGCTTCTGCGGGCAGGAAGGCTTCAGAGCAGGCCCTCGCGACCTCCAGTCTCCTCAGGGGAGGGATGTGGTCTCTGCGGGAGAATGAAGAGAGAGGGGGGATTAAATATGCAGCACAGGCAAAAGATTAACTTGCTGGGGTGGACTGGTAGTGGGTGTGGGGAGAAGAGCAAATGGGCTGTGGGCTATCAGGTACTATTGTGATTCAAAAAAGAAGGTGAATACTAGCAGGGCAGACTGAAATTCTGCACACAGGAAAAGCACTTAGAAGTTAAACAGTCCCCAAATGAGTTTTTCACAGGGGGGTAATTCAGTTACAACTGGAAATGCACTTTACATATTAACAAATAGTCCCCAGTGAGATTTGCATAGGGGGGGATTTCAGATAGAACACAGGTCCTGGGCTTGCAGTGACTCTAAGCTTTGAAATACAGTTACAGGCAAATGCAAATAGTTTCAGCTGGTTCATTTTAAAAGTTTCAAAATCAGGCACAAAGTAACAGTTCTGCTCCATTTGAGCCTGGGCAGCAACTCGATGCTACTCTGGCCGGGATTCGTAAGCTGAGCAGGGGAGCTTGTAGCCATTACAGAAAAGCCAGATATGGCCTTGATGGTGGCAACAGCCTGTATCAAGGTAGAAATAACGTTTTGTGTATCGGTTCAGGGCTTCTGGGCAGAGGAGGGCTTCAGAGCAGGCCCTCGCGACCTCAGTCTCCTCAGGGAGGGTGGTCTCTGCGGGAGAATGAAGAGAGAGGGGGGATTAAATATGCAGTACAGGCAAAAGATTAATTTGCTGGGGGTGGGCTGGTAGTGGGTGTGGGGAGAAGAGCAAATGGGCTGTGGGCTATCAGGTACTATTGTGATTCAAAAAAGAAGGTGATTACTAGCAAGCAGACTGAAATTCTGCACACAGGAAAAGCACTTAGAAGTTAAACAGTCCCCAAATGAGTTTTTCACAGGGGGGTAATTCAGTTACAACTGGAAATGCACTTTACAAATTAACAAACAGTCCCCAGTGAGATTTGCACAGGGGGGGGATTTCAGATAGAACACAGGTCCTGGGCTTGCAGTGACTCTAAGTTATTTAAATACAGTTACATGCAAATGCAAATAGTTTTAGCTGGTTCGTTTTAAAAGTTTCAAAATCAGGCACAAAAGTAACAGTTCTGCTCCGTTTGAGCCTGGGCAGCAACTCGAGGTGCTACTCTGGCCGGGATTCATGCGCTGAGCAGTGGTGCTTGTGGCCGTTTCAGAAAAGATACCAGATGGCCAACGATGGTGGCAGCAGCCAGGATCAAGTTAGAAATTACCTGGTGTGTCTCGGATACGGGGCTTCTGCGGGCAGGGAGGGCTTCAGAGCAGGCCCTCGCGACCTCCGGTCTCCTCATGGGAGGGTGGTCTCTGCGGGAGAATGAAGAGAGAGGGGGGATTAAATATGCAGCACAGGCAAAAGATTAACTTGCTGGGGGCGGGCTGGTAGTGGGTGTGGGGAGAAGAGCAAATGGGCTGTGGGCTATCAGGTACTATTGTGATTCAAAAGACAAGGTGATTACTAGCAGGGCAGACTGAAATTCTGCACACAGGAAAAGCACTTAGAAGTTAAACAGTCCCCAAATGAGTTTTACACAGGGGGGTAATTCACTTACAACTGGAAATGCACTTTACAAATTAACAAACAGTCCCCAGTGAGATTTGCACAGGGGGGGATTTCAGATAGAACACAGGTCCTGGGCTTGCAGTGACTCTAAGCTTTAAAATACAGTTACAGACTAATGCAAATAGTTTTAGCTGGTTCGTTTTAAAAGTTTTAAAATCAGGCACAAAAGTAACAGTTCTGCTCCATTTGAGCCTGGGCAGCGACTCGAGGTGCTACTCTGGTCGGGATTCATGTGCTGACCAGGGGAGCTTGTGGCCGTTTCAGAAAAGGCGCCAGATGGCCAACAATGGTGGCAGCAGCCTGGATCAAGGTGAAATACCTGGTGTGTCTCGGATTCGGGGCTTCTGCGGGCATGGTGGGCTTCAGAGCAGGCCCTCGCGACCTCCAGTCTCCTCAGGGAAGGGGGGTGGTCTCTGCGGGAGAATGAAGAGAGAGGGGGGATTAAATATGCAGGACAGGCAAAAGATTAACTTGCTGGGGGTGGGCGTGTAGTGGGTGTGGGGAGAAGAGCAAATGGGCTGTGGGCTATCAGGTACTATTGTGATTCAAGAAAGAAGGTGATTACTAGCAGGGCAGACTGAAATTCTGCACACAGGAAAAGCACTTAGAAGTTAAACAGTCCCAAATGAGTTTTTCATAGCGGGGCAATTCAGTTACAACTGGACATGCACTTTACAAATTAACAAACAGTCCCCAGTGAGATTTGCACAGGGGGGGATTTCAGATAGAACACAGGTCCTGGGCTTGCAGTGACTCTGAGCTTTTAAATACAATTACAGGCAAATGCAAATAGTTTTAGCTGGTTCGTTTTAAAAGTTTCAAAATCAGGCACAAAAGTAACAGTTCTGCTCCGTTTGAGCCTGGGCAGCAAGTCGAGGAGCTACTCTGGCGGGATTCATACGCTGAGCAGGAGTTGTGGCCGTTCCAGAAAAGCGCCAGAAGGCCAACGATGGTGGCAGCAGCCTGGATCAAGGTAGAAATTACCTGGTGTGTCTCAGATTCAGGTCTTCTGCGGGCAGGGAGGGCTGAAGCAGGCCCTCGACCTCCGGTCTCCTCAGGGGAGGGTGGTCTCTCTTGGGAGAATGAAGAGAGGATTAAATATATGCAGCACAGGCAAAGATTAACTTGCTGAGGGCGAGCTGGTAGTGGGTGTGGGAGAAGAAGCAAATGGGCTGTGGGCTATCAGGTACTTGTGATTCAAAAAAAAGTGATTACAAGCAGGGCAGACTGAAATTCTGCACACAGGAAAGCATTTAGAGTTAAGCAGTCCCCAAATTAGTTTTTCACAGGGGTAATTCAGTTACAACTGGAAATGCACTTTACAAATTAACAAACAGTTCCCAGTGAGATTTGCACAGGGGGATTTCAAGGTAGAACACAGGTCCTGGGCTTGCAGTGACTCTAAGCTTTTAAATACAGTTACAGGCAAATGCAAATAGTTTTAGCTGGTTCGTTTTAAAAGTTTCAAAATCAGGCACAAAAGTAACAGTTCTACTCCGTTTGAGCCTGGGCAGCAACTCGAGGTGCTACTCTGGCCGGGATTCATGCGCTGAGCAGGGGAGCTTGTGGCCGTTTCAGAAAAGGCGCCAGATGGCCAACAATGGTGGCAGCAGCCTGGATCAAAGTAGAAATTACCTGGTGTGTCTCGGATTCGGGTTTTCTGCGGGCAGTTAGGGCTTCAGAGCAGGCCCTCGTGACCTCCGGTCTCTTCAGGGGAGGGGGGTGGTTTCTGCAGGAGAATGAAGAGAGAGGGGGGATTAAATATGCAGCACAGGCAGTTAACTTTGCTGGGGCGGGCAGGTAGTGGGTGAGGAGAAGAGCAAATGGGCTGTGGGCTATAAGAGTACTATTCTGATTCAAAAAGAAGGTGAATACTAGCAGGGCAGACTGAAATTCTGCACACAGGAAAAGCACTTAGAAGTTAAACAGTCCCCAAATGAGTTTTTCACAGGGGGGTAATTCAGTTACAACTGGAAATGCACTTTACATATTAACAAACAGTCCCCAGTGAGATTTGCATAGGGTGGGATTTCAGATAGAACACAGGTCCTGGGCTTGCAGTGACTCTAAGCTTTAAAATACAGTTACAGGCAAATGCAAATAGTTTCAGCTGGTTCATTTTAAAAGTTTCAAAATCAGGCACAAAAGTAACAGTTCTGCTCCATTTGAGCCTGGGCAGCAACTCGAGGTGCTACTCTGGCCGGGATTCATGCGCTGAGCAGGGGAGCTTGTGGCCATTTCAGAAAAGGCGCCAGATGGCCAACGATGGTGGCAGCAGCCTGGATCAAGGTAGAAATAACGTTTGTGTATCGGATTCGGGGCTTCTGCGGGCAGGGAGGGCTTCAGAGCAGGCCCTCGCGACCTCCGGTCTCCTCAGGGAGGGTGGTCTCTGCGGGAGAATGAAGAGAGAGGGGGGATTAAATATGCAGTACAGGCAAAAGATTAACTTGCTGGGGTGGGCTGGTAGTGGGTGTGGGGAGAAGAGCAAATGGGCTGTGGGCTATCAGGTACTATTGTGATTCAAAAAAGAAGGTGATTACTAGCAAGCAGACTGAAATTCTGCACACAGGAAAAGCACTTAGAAGTTAAACAGTCCCCAAATGAGTTTTTCACAGGGGGGTAATTCAGTTACAACTGGAAATGCACTTTACAAATTAACAAACAGTCCCCAGTGAGATTTGCACAGGGGGGGATTACAGATAGAACACAGGTCCTGGGCTTGCAGTGACTATTTAAATACAGTTACAGGCAAATGCAAATAGTTTTAGCTGGTTCGTTTTAAAAAGTTTCAAAATCAGGCACAAAAGTAACAGTTCTGCTCCGTTTGAGCCTGGGCAGCAACTCGAGGTGCTACTCTGGCCGGGATTCATGCGCTGAGCAGGGGAGCTTGTGGCCGTTTCAGAAAAGACGCCAGATGGCCAACGATGGTGGTAGCAGCCTGGATCAAGTTAGAAATTACCTGGTGTGTCTCGGATTCGGGGCTTCTGCGGGCAGGGAGGGCTTCAGAGCAGGCTCTCCCGACCTCCGGTCTCCTCACGGGAGGGGGGTGGTCTCTGCGGGAGAATGAAGAGAGAGGGGGGATTAAATATGCAGCACAGGCAAAAGATTAACTTGCTGGGGGCGGGCTGGTAGTGGGTGTGGGGAGAAGAACAAATGGGCTGTGGGCTATCAGGTACTATTGTGATTCAAAAAAGACGGTGATTACTAGCAGGGCAGACTGAAATTCTGCACACAGGAAAAGCACTTAGAAGTTAAACAGTCCCCAAATGAGTTTTTCACAGTGGGGTAATTCACTTACAACTGGAAATGCACTTTACAAATTAACAAACAGTCCCCAGTGAGATTTGCACAGGGGGGGATTTCAGATAGAACACAGGTCCTGGGCTTGCAGTGACTCTAAGCTTTAAAATACAGTTACAGACTAATGCAAATAGTTTTAGCTGGTTCGTTTTAAAAGTTTTAAAATCAGGCACAAAAGTAACAGTTCTGCTCCATTTGAGCCTGGGCAGCAACTCGAGGTGCTACTCTGGCCGGGATTCATGTGCTGAGCAGGGGAGCTTGTGGCCATTTCAGAAAAAGCGCCAGATGGCCAACGATGGTGGCAGCAGCCTGGATCAAGGTAGAAATTACCTGGTGTGTCTCGGATTCGGGGCTTCTGCGGGCAGGGAAGGCTTCAGAGCAGGCCCTCACGACCTCCAGTCTCCTCGGGGGTGGTCTCTGCGGGAGAATGAAGAGAGAGGGGGGATTAAATATGCAGCACAGGCAAAAGATTAACTTGCTGGGGGCGGGCTGGTAGTGGGTGTGGGGAGAAGAGCAAATGGGCTGTGGGCTATCAGGTACTATTGTGATTCAAAAAAGAAGGTGATTACTAGCAGGGCAGACTGAAATTCTGCACACAGGAAAAGCACTTAGAAGTTAAACAGTCCCCAAATGAGTTTTTCACAGGGGGTAATTCAGTTACAACTGGAAATGCACTTTACAAATTAACAAACAGTCCCCAGTGAGATTTGCACAGGGGGTTTTCAGATAGAACACAGGTCCTGGGCTTGCAGTGACTCTGAGCTTTTAAATACAGTTACAGGGAAATGCAAATAGTTTTAGCTGGTTCGTTTTAAAAGTTTCAAAATCAGGCACAAAAGTAACAGTTCTGCTCCATTTGAGCCTGGGCAGCAAGTCGAGGTGCTACTCTGGCCGGGATTCATGCGCTGAGCAGGGAAGTTTGTGGCCGTTTCAGAAAATTCGCCAGAAGGCCAACGATGGTGGCAGCAGCCTGGATCAAGGTAGGAATTACCTGGTGTGTCTCGGATTCGGGGCTTCTGCGGGCAGGGAGGGCTTCAGAGTAGGCCTTCGCGACCTCCGGTCACCTCAGGGGAGGGGGGTGGTCTCTGCGGGACAATGAATGGGGGATGATTAAATATGCAGCACAGGCAAAAGATTAACTTGCTGGGGGTGGGCTGGTAGTGGGTGTGGGGAGAAGAGCAAATGGGCTGTGGGCTATCAGGTACTATTGTGATTCAAAAAAGAAGGTGATTACTAGCAGGGCAGACTGAAATTCTGCACACAGGAAAAAGCACTTAGAAGTTAAACAGTCCCCAAATGAGTTTTTCACAGGGGTAATTCAGTTACAACTGGAAATGCACTTTACAAATTAACAAACATTCCCCAGTGAGATTTGCACAGGGGGTGGATTTCAGATAGAACACAGGCCCTGGGCTTGCAGTGACTCTAAGCTTTTAAATAAAGTTACAGGCAAATGTAAATAGTTTTAGCTGGTTCGTTTTAAAAGTTTCAAAATCAGGCACAAAAGTAACAGTTCTGCTCTGTTTGAGCCTGGGCAGCAAGTCGAGGTGCTACTCTGGCCGGGATTCAGCGCTGAGCAGGGGAGCTGTGGCTATTTCAGAAAAAGGCGTAGATGGCATTGAATGGTGGCAGCAGCCTGGATCAAGGTAGAAATTACCTGTGTGTCTCGGATTCGGGTTTCTGCGGGCAGTTAGGGCTTCAGAGCAGGCTCTCGTGACCTCCGGTCTCTTCAGGGGAGGGGGGTGGTTTCTGCGGGAGAATGAAGAGAGAGGGGGGATTAAATATGCAGCACAGGCAAAAGATTAACTTGCTGGGGGCGGGCAGGTAGTGGGTGAGGGGAGAAGAGCAAATGGGCTGTGGGCTATAAGGTACTATTCTGATTCAAAAAAGAAGGTGATTACTAGCAGGGCAGACTGAAATTCTGCACACAGGAAAAGCACTTAGAAGTTAAGCAGTCCCCAAATGAGTTTTTCACACTGGGGTAATTCAGTTACAACTGGAAATGCACTTTACAAATTAACAAACAGTCCCCAGTGAGATTTGCACAGGGGGGGATTTCAGATAGAACACATGTCCTGGGCTTGCACTGACTCTATGCTTTTAAATACAGTTACAGGCAAATGCAAATAGTTTTAGCTGGTTCGTTTTAAAAGTTTCAAAATCAGGCACAAAAGTAACAGTTCTGCTCCATTTGAGCCTGGGCAGCAACTCGAGGTGCTACTCTGGCCGGGATTCATGCGCTGAGCAGGGGAGCTTGTGGCCGTTTCAGAAAAGGCGCCAGATGGCCAACGATGGTGGCAGCAGCCAGGATCAAGGTAGAAATTACCTGGTGTGTCTCGGATTCGGGGCTTCTGCGGGCAGGGAGGGCTTCAGAGCAGGCCCTCGCGACCTCCGGTCTCCTCAGGGAGGCGGTGGTCTCTGCGGGAGAATGAAGAGAGAGGGGGGATTAAATATGCAGCACAGGCAAAAGATTAACTTGCTGGGGGCGGACTGGTAGTGGGTGTGGGGAGAAGAGCAAATGGGCTGTGGGCTATCAGTTACTATTGTGATTCAAAAAAGAAGGTGAATACTAGCAGGGCAGACTGAAATTCTGCACACAGGAAAAGCACTTAGAAGTTAAACAGTCCCCAAATGAGTTTTTCACAGGGGGGTAATTCAGTTACAACTGGAAATGCACTTTACAAATTAACAAGCAGTCCCCAGTGAGATTTGCATAGGGGGGGATTTCAGATAGAACACAGGTCCTGGGCTTGCAGTGACTCTAAGCTTTAAAATACAGTTACAGGCAAATGCAAATAGTTTCAGCTGGTTCATTTTAAATGTTTCAAAATCAGGCACAAAAGTAACAGTTCTGCTCCATTTGAGCCTGGGCAGCAACTCGAGGTGCTACTCTGGCCGGGATTCATGCGCTGAGCAGGGGAGCTTGTGACCATTTCAGAAAAGGCGCCAGATGGCCAACGATGGTGGCAGCAGCCTGGATCAAGGTAGAAATAACGTTTTGTGTATCGGATTCGGGGCTTCTGCGGGCAGGGAGGGCTTCAGAGCAGGCCCTCGCGACCTCCGGTCTCCTCAGGGAGGGGTGGTCTCTGCGGGAGAATGAAGAGAGAGGGGGGATTAAATATGCAGTACAGGCAAAAGATTAACTTGCTGGGGTGGGCTGGTAGTGGGTGTGGGGAGAAGAGCAAATGGGCTGTGGGCTATCAGGTACTATTGTGATTCAAAAAAGAAGGTGATTACTAGCAAGCAGACTGAAATTCTGCACACAGGAAAAGCACTTAGAAGTTAAACAGTCCCCAAATGAGTTTTTCACAGGGGGGTAATTCAGTTACAACTGGAAATGCACTTTACAAATTAACAAACAGTCCCCAGTGAGATTTGCACGGGGGGGGGATTTCAGATAGAACACAGGTCCTCGGCTTGCAGTGACTCTAAGTTTTTAAATACAGTTACAGGCAAATGCAAATAGTTTTAGCTGGTTCGTTTTAAAAGTTTCAAAATCAGGCACAAAAGTAACAGTTCTGCTCTGTTTGAGCCTGGGCAGCAAGTCGAGGTGCTACTCTGGCCGGGATTCATGCGCTGAGCAGGGGAGCTTGTGGCCGTTTCAGAAAAGGCGCCAGATGGCCAACGATGGTGGCAGCAGCCTGGATCAAGGTAGAAATTACCTGGTGTGTCTCGGATTCGGGGCTTCTGCGGGCAGGGAGGGCTTCAGAGCAGGCCCTCGCGACCTCCGGTCTCCTCAGGGAGGGGGTGGTCTCTGCGGGAGAATGGAGGGATTAAATATGCAGCACAGGCAAAAGATTAACTTGCTGGGGGCGGGCTGGTAGTGGGTATGGGGAGAAGAGCAAATGGGCTGTGGGCTATCAGGTACTATTGTGATTCAAAAAAGAAGGTGATTACTAGCAGGGCAGACTGAAATTCTGCCCACAGGAAAAGCACTTAGAAGTTAAACAGTCCCCAAATGAGTTTTTCACAGGGGGTAATTCACTTACAACTGGAAATGCACTTTACAAATTAACAAACAGTCTCCAGTGAGATTTGCACAGGGGATTTCAGATAGAACACAGGTCCTGGGCTTGCAGTGACTCTAAGCTTTTAAATACAGTTACAGGCAAATGCAAATACTTTTAGCTGGTTCGTTTTAAAAGTTTCAAAATCAGGCACAAAAGTAACAGTTCTGCTCCATTTGAGCCTGGGCAGCAAGTCGAGGTGCTACTCTGGCCGGGATTCATGCGCTGAGCAGGGGAGCTTGTGGCCATTTCAGAAAAGGCGCCAGATGGCCAACGATGGTGGCAGCAGCCTGGATCAAGGTAGAAATTACCTGGTGTGTCTCGGATTCGGGGCTTCTGCGGGCAGGGAGGGCTTCAGAGCAGGCCCTCGCGACCTCCGGTCTCCTCAGGGGAGGGGGGTGGTCTCTGCGGGAGAATGAAGAGAGAGGGGGGATTAAATATGCAGCACAGGCAAAAGATTAACTTGCTGGGGCCGGGCTGGTAGTGGGTGTGGGGAGAAGAGCAAATGGGCTGTGGGCTATCAGGTACTATTGTGATTCAAAAAAGAAGGTGATTACTAGCAGGGCAGACTGAAATTCTGCTCACAGGAAAAGCCCTTAGAAGTTAAACAGTCCCCAAATGAGTTTTTCACAGGGGGTAATTCAGTAGGGTAGCCAGGGTGTACAGCTCACATGTGTGAGTGAGTCTGGGAGCACCAGTGATAAGTCTGCATTCCACATTTTTACCCACAGTGCTTCTTCTCCTCCCTGTTTTCTCTTTTGTTCTGTTACTTTCATTCCTTCCCTTATGTAAAGAGCTACTCCTCCTCCTCTTTTACCCTCCCTGTCTCTCCTGTAGCTAGTGTATCCTGGTATGTTTACGTCCCAGTCATGGTTTTGTGCGAACCATGTTTCTGTGACTGCCACAATATCCAGATGTTCCTCCTCTATCAAGGCCACTAATTCAGGAAGCTTGTTACTCAGACTACGCGCATTGGTGCTCATTGCTTTCCATTTTTTGATGACTTTACTTTCTGTTGCAGCATCCCCCACTGACCTTTCTACCTCGGTCTTTTTCTCATTTAGTACCTTGTGTTGTAGGGAGAGGCTGGGATTTTCCTGCTGCTTATCAGTGCCACCCCCCTTGTCTAGTTTAAAAGCTTGCCAATGAAGCATTTAAACCGATTGCTCAAAAGACTTGTTCCCTTCCCTTCCTGAACAAATGCAGACCATCCAGCCAGTATAGGCTAGTGTCCCTCCAGGTGGAACCCCAGTCCCCATTGAAGCCAAACCCCTGTGCTCCACACCATTTTTTCAACCACTCATTAAACTGCATGGTGCAAAGTACCCTTGCCTCACTCATGCCATTGACAGGCAGCACCTCTGAGAAGGATACTGTTCTGCGGTGTCTGCAGGGTAGGGTGTGGTGAAATGGCATGGTCGTTATGCCTGACGACACAAAGGCACACCCCAATGCCTGTCACTCTCTGCAGAGTGGTGGTGGGGTTGGCTTCACTGTTGAAAATTTGGAGTGAAAATACCAACAAAAGCCTGAGGCGTTAGGGTTTCCGACCATAACGCCCCACCCTGTAGAGAATGACGGGCATCAGGGGTATGACTTGGGATTCTTGCCTGTAATGCTCATACCATTCCACCCCCACCCACACCCTGCAGCCAGTGAGAGGCATCAAGGTGTGCCTTGGACTCTTCTGGACCAAACATCACCCCATTCTCCTATACCGCACTCATCTCACCGTATTTCCTGATGGAATGGGGTGCGCATAAGGGCCAAAGACCCCAAGGCACACTGTGACACTTGTCGGTGTCTGCAGGGTAGGGTGTGGTGAAATGGCATGGTCGTTATGCCTGACGACCCAAAGGCACACCCAATGCCTGTCACTCTCTGCAGAGTGGTGGTGGGGTTGCTTTCAGTTCAATACTCGCTGCCATTCCTATTATGCAGCTCTGTAACTTACACTACCAATGCCAATGCCAGCAAGCAAACTTTCGGCATTGACAAATGCTTGTTGTTGTTGTTACTACCTCTCCCCCCACTGTGTAATCTTCCCCTGGGTTTTTGTTTCCCAGGTGCATTATTTTGCACTTCTTTGCATTGAATCCAAGGTGCCATACTTCTGACCATTCCTCTAACCTAGCCAAGTCCCTTCTCATCCTTTCCACATCTCCTTGTGTATCAACCCTGTTGCAGATCTTTGTGTCATCTACAAAGAGGCATACTATTCCTCCCAGCCCTTCTGCATTGTCACTTATAAAGACATTAAAAACGACTGGACCCAGTACTGAACCCTGAGGTACCCCGCTAGTAACCCCTCTTTCTTCAGAGTGGACTCCATTTACAATTACCTTCCGTGTCCTTTTGTCCAACCAATGTTTTACCCAGGCTACTAGTGGGAGTATGTCAAATGCCTTGCTAAAATCTAGGTAGGCCATGTCCACAGCTCCTCCCTGGTCTACTACTTTGGTCACCCAGTCAAAGAAATCAATTAGATTCATCTGATATGACCTTCCCACTTTGAAACCATGCTGCCTTGGGTCTTGTGCTCCTCTGGCCTCTAGGTACTCAACATTTCTTTCCTTCAGAAGTGATTCCATCACTTTCCCGACCACAGAGGTCAAACTGACAGGTCGGTAGTTTCCTGACTCTGTTTTGCTCCCACTTTTGTGAAGGGGAATCACATCTGCCTTTCTTCAGTTCTCATGTACCACACCATCCTCCCATGATTTGTTAAAAAGTTGTCACGAGTTCTCTCCTTAATTCTTTTACAATTCTGGGGTGAATTCTATCAGGCACCATTGCTTTGTCCACCTTCACTTTTAGGAGTTCTTTCAGAACCCTTTCTGCTGTGAAAGGATTGGGATCGACCTCCCCTATCCAGAGTGCTTCTGTTAATTGGATTAGGCACCTCCCCCTCCTCCTCCTCCTCTTTTGTGAATACTGAGCAGAAGTATTTGTTCAGTATCCCTGCTTTTTCACTGTCCCTCTCTGCCCACCCACCGTCCATTGTTTTCTGCCTCACTATCCCTCTCTTTGTCTTTCTACGCTCCCTGATATACCTATAAAAGGTTTTAGCCCCCTTCTTAACTGAGTTGGCTATCTTTTCCTCAGTTTTGGCCTTTGCTATTCTGACTACCCTCCCTGCTTCCTTCTGCCTTAACTGGTACAGTTCTCTGTCCTGCTCCTTCTGTGTTTCCTTATACTTCCTAAATGCTATCTTTTTCTCCCTAACCTTCACCGCCACCTCTTTTGAGAACCATAGTGGCTTTTTTTTTGTTTTGATTTGTTTATTTGCTTCACACAAAGGCTTGTTGCCTCTGTGATGGCAGTTTTGATGTTTCCCCATTGTTGCTCCACCCCTCCTTTTAACCTGTTTGCTAGTGCTTTTCCAAAGCACTTTACTATCTTGCGAAAGTCAGCCCTCCTGAAGTCCAGAACCCTCACTTTCGTATTGCTTGACTCTGTAGCTGAGTTTATCATGAACCACACTGTTTGGTGGTCACTTGTTCCCAGATGGCTACCCACTTCTAGATCTGAGATCCTGTCTCTGTCCTCATTTCAGAGTATGAAGTCTAAGATTGCTCCCTCACAAGTGGGTTCCAAAATTAGCTGTCTGAGGTATGCCACCTGAAGAGCACTGAAAATGGCCCTGCTTTTGGATGTGGCTGCAACAAAGGTGCTCCAGTTAACATCTGGCATATTAAGGTCCCCCATCAACATTATCTCCCCTTTCTCTGCCATCCTAAGTATGCCTTCTATCATATCCTTATCCATTCCCTCCCCCTGACATGGAGGTCTGTATACAACCCCTGTGTGGATTGTGGTGCCATTTCCAGTCTCTAAGGTGACCCACAGTGCCTTCTCTCCTCCCTTCCCTATTTACTCTTTTGTTCAGTTGCTTTTATCCCTTCCCTTACATAGTGAGCTACTCCCTCCCTTCTGCCCTCCCTTTCTCTCCTGTAGGTTGTGTACCCTGGTATATTAACATCCCAGTCCATGGTTCTCTGTGTACCATGTTTCTGTGACTGCTACGATATCCAGCCATTCCTCTTTCATTAAGGCCACCAGTTCAGGGAGCTTGTTGCCTAGACTACTGGCATTGGTACTCATTACCCTCCATTTCTTGATATCCTTACCCCTTTTTGCCCCATCCCTGTCCTTATTGCATTTGTCACTTTCTCCATTTACCCCTGCCCTTCTCCCTATTGACATCTCTATCTTGGTGTTTACCTCACTGAGTACCCTGATATTTTTTTGGGCGGGGAGCTAGGATTTCCCTGCTCCTTTGCAGTGCCTCCCCCCTTGGCTAGTTTAAATGCTTGCCAGTGAAGCATTTAAACCTATCACCTAGGATCCTGGTTCCCTCCTGGACAGATGCAGATTATCATGCCAGTATAGGCCTGCATCCCTCCAGGTGGACCCTCAGTCTTCAATAAAGCCAAATCCCTGGGCTCTGCACCAGTTTTTCAACCACTGATTGAATCCCATGGTGTGGAGCACCTTAGTCTCACCCATGCCATAGACAGGCAGCACCTCTGAGAAGGTTACCGTGCGTGCTACTTGTCTAAGGCCCCTCCCAAACTCCACAGACATTTTCTGCACTGCTCTGATCCCTTTCTTAGGCAGGTCATTTGTCCCTAGGTGGACAATGACATCCAGCTCCCTCCCCTGTGCAGCTGCTTTAGCGATCCTGAGGATTCGCTCCCTGTCCCTCCAAGCCATGACGCCAGGCAGGCACCTTACCTCCCTCTCCCCTTCTTCCTCCAGTTCTACCTTCGTAACAATGGAGTCTCCAACCAGGAGTTGTTTCCTTCCCCTGTGGTGTCCCATGCCCTCCCCTTTCCCAGAGACAGCTTGATATCGAAACCCCTAGACAGGGAGGGAAGGGGAGGGGGGTAGTTTCTGGAGTTGTGATCTGTGCCTAGGCTGTAAGCTGCTACCTGCTCAATGTTGTGCCTCTGCAATGCTCGAGCATGACAGAGGAACTGTAAAGTAAAGCTGCTAAGTAAATTAAAGTGTAACACTTGTATAGTTAAATGGAGGAGGGTTACAAAAATGGGAGCTGTCATCTAGGATTCAAGAAAAGAGGTGCAATCACCTACTTGGCATGAGGGATGGTATTAACAGTGGTAGAATAATCCAGCCCGGTGGCACTGAGGGTTGAGGTGCTGGATGCCACACACTGCACCATGCCGATAACCCAAGTTCAGGAGTGAGCTCTGGTGTCAGGGGTCGTCGGGGAGAGAGAGATGGATCTGGCACCCACAGGGCTGCTCTTCTGTCCCAGGGGGAGGGTATGGGATTGCTTGGCGCTCTGGCAGCCCCTGGTGAAGACCAGGGGTGCCACAGAGTGCCAGCATTGCACATAAGGGAGCATGGCTGACACAGGTAGGGTTGCCGTGCACCAGCATCAGATGTGCAACATACATGGGGGGCTCTGGACACCACAGGAGGAGAAGGAGAGAAATACCCCTCCAGATAGGATGGGCAATGGCCCTACCAGTACCACCGCCACACACCCAACACTGGTTCCCCACCACTGCCCCCCTGTGGTCTCCCTGGCTTGCCCTCCCCTGACCCAGGGAACTGTGTTGAACTTGAAGATGGCAGGGGAACACAGCGGGTGGTAGAGTGAGTCGGCAAGAGCAGTGGCCCGAGAGAGTTCTGATCTGGAGGGCCTGAAAAGAAAGTAAAAAAAAAAAAAAAACAGTGATGGAATGTTGGTGGGTCACAGAGTGTTGCAGGCGTTTCAGCTACAGTTTTTTTGCATCGTGAGGACAGGAGACAAAATGGCGCCTGTCTCACATGAAGAAAAAACCTGATGACTGTAGATGAGTAAAGGAAGCGATCTGATTGATGGATGTGTTTAGTGAGATACAGCACTAGAAAAGGGAGGGCAAGTGGTCTGAGCAGCAGATTACTAGAAACCTTCAAAGAGAAAGGAGTGTAGTCTGTGTTAAAGAATCACTGTATCCACCACCATATGGTAGTGTTGTGCTAAAAAAGGAAAAAGTTCTGCAGATTGTTAAAGAAAGGGAAATATTTACACTCAAATCTTTACAGCTGGAGAGACTTGTGGAGGCAAATCATTGCGGATTAATCTGCTACACTGAACTTTTGGACAGCAAGCATGGCTTATGCCCCTAGATTTGGAGATTGGACTATCAACGTTCCAGAGGGATTAGTCAACTGGCTTTGGAGTGTGGTTGAAAGGAGTAGTTCTGGTGAGTCCTGCATCTTTTGTGGACATTGTGGGAATGGGGTAAAAAGGCAGCATGTATGTTTATCATGCGCTTGTGGGAAAGTTCCAAGGGTGGTGAGGCCTTCAGATATGCAGCAGCAAGAAGGACATTATGTGGGTGCTGAGCCACCAACTCCTGCACCCTGGCAATGGCCGCAATCGGCCAGAAGTTTGTCCCCTGCAACTAGCATGGCCACAACTGTGGAGCCATCTGAGCATTGGGAGAAGGTCATGGTTACTGAAAAAGAAGCACAGTCAGAGGTGGTATCAGGGCCTAGCCATCTGCCCAGCTCTGTACTACTGCTGAGTGCCCCAGAACTTCCCAGTGGCAGAGGGAGGGGCCACAGGTGGATCTCATGCATCAGGAGTACTGCTGCAGGGTACATGAGGGACATGACTAAGCAGTCAGGTCCACCTGAGGTTGTGGTGCGAGGCAAGCAGGAAGCCAAGAAGATGTCATCGAAAGCAAAACCCACCCAGGAACCCACGGTGAGGGTGAAAACCTTACCAAAGAAGTTAGAGGAGGCTAAGCCTTTAAAATTACTTTCCCCGCTCCCCAAGGCACAGAAAGAAGTCACTGGCCCTGACAACACAGAGGTTGTCATAGAAGCAGTGGAGGAGGATGATGGGTCAGAGGAGGAGGAGAATGTTTCCAGATCTGTGGAAGCCATTTCTATTTATGACCAGCTAAATGAAGGTATTACCCCAATGTTTGAAGACATGGTGTTAGAAAGGGATATTCCTAAGATTTATGCAATGCCAATTTTGGGAATTCTGGAACTCACCCCTTTGCTCCCAGAAACCTGTAAGAGACATTCATAGACATGGATGCTAGACATCAGCTGGACCTCATGGTGATCAGTTACAGGGAAGAAATTTGGTTGCCTAGAGGAGTGCCCCATGGCCCAGCATTAGGTCCTTGCCAACTTGAAGCCGGGTAGAGAGATGGGTGAGGCGTTACCTAAAAGTAGAGAGCCCTGGAACAAATTACTCTTAACAACAGTGAGAGACTTTGGGACTTGATCGAGCGCCAGAGATCAGACTGGATATTTCAGGGGGCCGTGGAAAAGGTGCATCTTAGGCACAAAGTGGATATCGGAGACATAGCCTATGAGAAGAACAAAGTATCTAGACTGGCAAGATCAGTGTGCAGTTCCTCGAGTTGGATGGTCTCACTTTGTTCAAGACTTTCGCTTTGGTGCAGGACAGAGCTGGACACAGGCTAAAGTATTTTGTAGTGAGCCATAACTAGAGTAGGAGAGTGCACCAAACCAGACCCTTGTTTCTATTTTGCATCAGAGGATCCTGCCGCTAAGTATCATACCCCCCAGAAACAGAAAACACATTAGATGCCCAAATGCCTCATGAAGTTGCAGAAACTGTGTCTGAGGGACTACTGCTACTCTTAGACTGTTTGCTTTTGTATTGAAATTTGAAAAAATATGAACTGTTGTCTTTAGCATGGACAGTACCCTGGTCAGCCTGTGCTGGGTAAGAAAAAAAAAACAGAACTCTTTTAGATAGAGTTTTGAATTGTTTCCCAGTTTTACCAAAATTGTAACTTTTTTTACTCTTATGCACCATTTCATTGAAAATCATTTGCAATGCGGTCTAAGTAGCTAGCTTTGGAAGTTTATAGGAAATGCTAAGTAGGAACCCCCTAGTAACTAAGCACATTTACCCACTGGTGCTGAACATGGGATTTCTTGGACTTTTAAAATTGTAAAAACAATTATCCAGAGACTTTTAAGCGCACCAGTGCATTTTGAAAAGGACAGTAAAAGGTAAAAGTGTGCTCCCCTTCCCACTGTTAAGTAGGTTAGAATATAGGAATAAACGAAAATTAGTTTGCCAGCACCAGGTAAAACTAACAGAGTGCTTTTTCCAAGCCTGCCAAATAAGGTTGTATGCTTACTGCCAAATGAGATTATGAGCTAAAGTATCTTACTACAGAAGATTCCTATGATTAAGCACCAGGTGGTGTGAAGCGTTAGGACACTGTGTGTGGAGTAATGGAGGAGGTTGGCAGCCTGTAAGCCTGCAGTTTGTAAGGAGCCTGTGAAGAGTGGGAGCACTTATACCTCATATGTTGTGTGAAAAAATAAAGAACGCTGGATTTGAAAGCACATGTGGCATGGTGTGGATTCCCTTCAGTGCATACTTTAGCACATAATCTCACTTGGCAGTAAGCATACAACCTTATTTGGCAGGCTTGGACAAAGCACTCTGTTAGTTTTACCTGGTGCTGGCAAACTAATTTTCGTTTATTTACATCTGCTTAATGCTGAGCACAGGACCCTGGTGCAGACCTTAACTTCTGCTCTCATTAGAATATAGGAATGTAGTTGTAGGGTACATTTAGTGAGAGTAGTAGTTAAACATTTCTGTGGGGGGAACAAGTAAAGTATTTAAAATGTGTAGTCAGATTACAGTATAGCCTCCTGTATGCTGCAATTAGTAATAGTGCAGCGGTTAGCCTACCACCCCCTGGTGGTGTAGTATAACCTAGACATTACTAACTGTTAGAAATGTTTTGGTGTTTTGCAAAAGTGTTGGGGTGCCATTTAGGCCTGGTTGGGTACTACTAAATGGTCCAATGGGAAAGCAATGGAGCCGGAAATAGTTAGAGGTATCCCTGGGGGTGGAGGGTGGGATGTCGGCCTAGTGAACCAGACAAAGCTGTGGGAGCCAGGATGAGTAGCCATGCCCCTAGTGGAGCCAGAGAACTGCAGGTAGGTGAGTTTGCCCACCTAGTTCTATTTAAGACTGCTACTATGTAGTCAGCCTGGTGGAGCCTGGATGTGATGGCTTGTGGGAGAGTACATATTATCCCACAGTGCACAGCAGCCATGGTTAGCCAGGGTGGAATCGCTTCCGTGGGAGGTGAATCATTTCTGTGGGGGGAAGTGTAACCCCTGTGCCAAATTGAGGATTATGATTGGAGATGCTCTGCTGTCATTGGGGATGTGCGCGCGCGGCTGGGCACTGCCCAGGCAACACATACACATTGTTTTTGAAAGCGCCAACTGACGCAAGGAAAAAGAGGCAGTGGAGAGTTAGAGAGAGAGCTGAGAGGAGTTCGAGGAGGAGCAGGAGCACCTGCTCACTGGCTGAAGGGGAGGCCTACAGTCGGGCCCGTGAGGCCTGGGGCAGGGGTGGGGACATTGTCCCCCAGTCCAAAAAGTGACAGAAGGACTCCCACAAGCATCCAGCAGTGAAGGAGCAGCAATGTGGCTGAAGGTTGCCAGGGTCCTGCCATGCTCCTAAAGTCTTGAGAGAGTGAGTAACTGCCATGGGGAACTAGTTGAGATAAAAGTGGCATTGAGTCTCCTGTGAGGTAGGTGGCAGAGCTACCCCTTTGTTTGCCATGTCCACTTGAGGTATGTGCTGCTGGGTATTGGGACTGTTGATGTTGAGAGAGATTTGGCCCTGCCCTGTGAGAACCCTGCCCATGGATCTACAAGTGCAGAGGTCTCTAGTAGCAAGGACTGGATAGTGCCTGTACAGCTTACCATCGTACACCCCCCTCCCTCCATTCTGAGGAGAGTTGTGGCCTGAGTTCAGAATTAAGTCCCCTGCTCCTGTAGGTGGGGATTTAAGTAAAGAGACCGTCAGCTGGGACAGAGAAAATGTCCTGAAGTGAATCTGAGCCCATTTTGGCACAAAATTGGGAACAAAGCAAAGCATAGGGCCCAGGTTCAAACCCTACTCCCCCAAGGAAGTGTGCCATGGCTGAGAGCTGCTGAAATGTGGAAACTGTTCTGATTTTAAAATGAGGATCCTCAGAAATGTCTGTGTTTGCCAGCTTGAGCTTTTGGAAAGAAAGTAAAACCTGCCTGATTGCATTTTAACTCTGTTTGGGACTGAATCATTTTGGAAGCCTAAAAATGTTATTGCTGTGCTGCCTCCTAATCCAATGTTTTCTAGAGAATACCATCTGATCCTGTGGCCACCAGTCATGTTGGGAGGAAAGTTCCAGCTAGCCTGCACTTCGACGGAGATCGTGCCGTCACTTGTGCAATCCCTAATCTACAAAAATAAGGTTCTGTGATTTGTGACCTCCTATGTGCTTCTAGTTGAGATAGTACCCCTCCCCTTTCCCAGAGTCAGCTTACTATCAAAATCTCTAGGCGGGGGTAGTTTCTGGAGTTGTGATCTGTGCTTGGACTGTAAGCTGTTGCCTGCTCGAAGGTATGCCCCTGGAAATCTCGAGCATGAGAGAGGAACTGTAAAGTAATGCTGCTAAGTAAATTAAAGTGTAACACCAGTAAAGTTAAATGGAGGAGGCTTATATGACACAGGTTGGGAATATCATGGATCTTACTACAGAAGTTGAGTTTAACATTAATATTGTCTATGGGCACAGTGCAAACTGACTGATGCCAGTGTGAGTCTCTCTGGCTTACAACCTCTCACCACACATCTGAGGCCTATCACCCTCACAACCCATGTCCCCATAGTCTGAAAAATCACCCAGGAAGTGACAAGTATTAGAAACAGGCTACAGCTGAGGAATTTGAGGTAAAATATTGAAAATTACCAAAGTTACAAGCGTGCATTTGCAAAATGTAAGATAGGCTCTTAAATGTGTTGTTTGTAATATTTTTACACTACATTTTCAACATAGCCTTGTTATGACCCTGCCACATGAAGATGGGCAGATAAAAGATTCAACTCCTGGCTTAAAGCTGTTTTTGCACAAGGACTGTGAAATCAACTTTTGGGACTCAAAAACACATTTTGGCAGGAGTTGAAAAACAAGCATTTGTCAATGCCGAATGTTTGCTTGCTGGCATTGGCAGTGGTAGTGTAGAAGTTACAGAGCTGCATAATAGGAATGGCAGTGAAGTATTGAACTGAAGCCAACCCCACCACCGCCCTGCAGAGAGTGACAGGCATTGGGGTGTTCCTTTGGGTTGTCAGGCATCTTGGCCACGCAATTCACCACACCCCAACCTGCAGACACTGACAAGTGTCACACGGTGTTCCTTAGGGTCTTTGGCCCTTATCGCACCCATTCCATTAGGAAATACGGTGAGATGGGTGCGATATAGGAGAATGGGTGAACTTTGGGGCCAAAGAGTCCAAGGCATACCTCGATGCCTCTCACTGGCTGCAGGGTGTGGAATGGTATGAGCATTACAGGCAAGAATCCCAAGTCATACCCCTGATGCCTGTCATTCTCTACAGGGTTGGGCGTTATGGTTGAAAACCCTAATACCTCAGGCATTCGTTGGTATTTTCACTCCAAATTTTCAACATGTTTTTTTTGTGACCCCACCTCATGAACAGGGGGAATATCAGTTTGTTAGCGGAAAGCTGCTTATGCACAGCGACTGTGGCATTTAGCACCACAGGTGCAAAAACATTCCGAACAGGTACTGTTCATGGGGAGGTGTAAAAAATGGCAATGTTGCAAATCTGCAATAAAAATATTAAAAAAATGGTGAGGTCACGAGCGTACATAGAAACTGTGCAACACACACCCGTAATATAATTAGGTTGGGGATTTTTTACAGCAGATTGTCAACTCGGGCATTTTGGTGCCTCCGATCATGAACAGTGTCACTGTGATTTTCTTTATCTGTCCCAAACAATGATTTCCCACAGCGACCACGCATCTCTGCGCTGAAAGTGTGCAAACACACTTCAGCCATGTTGTGAAAAATGACAGCTGTACTGTTCATAAGGAAGTGTGGAAAAATGCCACTGGTGAAAATCTGGACTGAAAATGTTACAAAGTCATGAACTTACGAGGGTGCATGGAAACTGCGCAATGCTCACTCGTAACACAGTCATTTTATGGACTTTTGTCACTAAATTTTCAACCTAGCCATTTTAAGACCTCTGCTCATGAACAGTGTAACTGTGATTTTCTTAATCTATCCTAAACATTGCTTTCGCACACCAACAGCACCATTGTGCGCTACATGTGTGAAAACACATTTTGGGCGACATATGAAAAATGGCAGCTGTACTGTTCATAAGGAAGTGTAATAAAATGGCAATGTTGAAAATCTGGAGTGAAAATATTAAATTTACAAACTTACGAGCATGCATAGGAACTGCGCAATGCACGCTCGTAAAACAGTCATTTTTAGGAATTTTTTCACCAAATTTTCAACATAGCCATTTTAAGACCTCTGCTCATGAACGGTGTCACTGTGATTTTCTTAATGTGTCCCATACATTGATTTCGCATCGACTGCGCCATTGTGCGCTACATGAGCAGAAACACATTTTGGGCAAGATGTGAAAAATGACAGCTGTACTGCTCATAAGGAGGTGTGGTAAAATGGCAATGTTGAAAATCTGGAGTGAAAATATTGAAAATTCGAACTTACGAGCGTGCATAGGAACTGCGCAATGCATGCTCGTAAAACAGTCATTTTTAGGAATTTTTTCACCAAATTTTCAACATAGCCATTTTAAGACCTCTGCTCATGAACAGTGTCACTGTGATTTTCTTAATTGTCCCAGTACATTGATTTCGCACACCAACTGCGCCATTGTGCACTACATGGGTGGAAACACGTTTTGGGTGAGATGTGAAAAATGACAGCTGTACTACTCATAAGAAGGTGTGGTAAAATGGCAATGTTGAAAATCTGGAGTGAAAATATTGAAAATTAAATGAACTACGGCGTGCATAGGAACTGCATAATGCATGCTAAATAAAACGATCATTTTGAATTTTCCTCCAAATTTTCAAAACAGGCACTTCTTGAGAGCCCACCTTATGAGCAGCTGGCAGTGTTGTTTCATTAATCAGGCCCGAAAGGTGATTTCATGCAGTGACTGCGAAATCACCCTTCGGGCCCGAATAACGCCATGACAGTGACATCATTCATGAGAAGGGGTCCCAAAAACCCCATGTTGAAAATTTGGTGCAAAAATTCCAAAAAATGCCTGAGATATGCAACAAAGTTGAAAAAAAACCATCTATCCCATTATACAGCTTACCGGCATTTCCTCAGTTCGCGGTCAGCTTTGAAGAGTGCAGACGTGTTCCCGGTCCACGCAGATTGTTGCCGGAGCCCGGAGGTAAGTATGGGTGGGGGTGTGGCGAGGCTGGGCGCGCAGTGGTGGGGTGCGGTTGTGGGGAGGGGCAGGAAGACTGTGTGGGACCATTTTTCTTTACAGGGATTAAAAAAAAAAGAACGACGCAGGACATTTGCCACAGGGGTGGGCTCTCAGCGTGGCACAAGGACAGCTGGGTGGGCCGTGGAGCCAACAGGGATTGGCACCCCGGTCATATGATCAGTTGCCATATGATCAGTTGCCACGCTGGGGTGGGCTCCCAGCATGGCACCCAGTACTCGGGGGGGGGGTGAGGACAGTGGAGCCAACAGGATTGGGCACCCGTCGGCTATTCTATGAGTTGCCACGCTGGGTGGGCACCCAGTGTGGCATGTGGAAAGCTTTGGGGAGCACAGCACAAGCTGGCAGAGTTGGGCACCCCTCGGCTGCTCACGTGTGTGCGGAGGCCGCAAGTCATGCGCATGCGTTTCTGTGTGTGTGTGTAGGGGAGGTTGCAAGCATGAGCAGGCGATATCTTATCGCTGCTCACTGAAGCGTAGCTCCCCCTTTCAACTGTATGCCACTGCATTTTGGAGCTTGTCATAGACAGCTCCAGCATGCATTGACGGACAGGGGCCGCGCCTGCCAACACACTGACTGAATTGGAAGAAGGGGTGACACACCTCCGAAAACTCGGATGATGGCACTATGTTTCTTGCACATGCGTGCAAGCAAACAGAATGACAGCTGTCATATTCATGAGGTGCTGTAAAGAAATGGCTATGTTGAAAATGTGGGGTAAAAATATTGACTATTACCAAAGTTATGAGCCTGCATTTGCAAAAATCAATGTATGCTCACAATTTTTTGGTTTTTTACATAGATACATAGATACATAGACAGTGTCGGCAGATAAGGGCCTATGACCCACCCAATCTGCCCATTTGAGCTTGTAAGTTCAGTTTATGTTTTGCTAGAAGTCTGTTGCCCTTTACCCCTGACTTCTAGAATTCCTTTATGTCTATCCCATGCATTCTTAAATCCTGTGATTGTTTCAGCCCCCCCCACTTCCTCTGGCAGGGTGTTCCACTTGTCCACCACCCGTTCTGTGAAGAAATTCTTCTTCACGTTTCCTCTGAATCATCCTCCCTCCAACTTCATCACATGCCCTCTAGTCCTGGAACATCTTTTTCACTTAAAAATAGTGTATTCCTGCACCCTGTTCCTCCCTGTAAAACACTTGTATGTCTCTATCATATCCCCTCTCTCCCTCCTCTCCTCCAGGGAGTACATATTCAGTTCCTTCAACCTGTCCTCATAGGACTTGAGATGCAATCCATGCACCATCTTTGTTGCCCTTCTCTGAACCTTCTCTACCCTGTCTATGTCCTTGCATAGGTAAGGCCTCCAGAACTGTACACTGTACTCCAGGTGGGGCTTCACTAGTGTCTTGTATAGTGGAATTACGACCTCCCTTTTCTTGCAGGTGATGCCCCTGCCTATGCATCCCAGCATCCTATTTGCTTTACCTGCTGCCTTGTCACACTGTTTCCCTACCTTGAGGTCATCAGAGATGATAACTCCAAGATCCCTTTCCTGCTTGGTGCATGCTATATCCTCACCCCAAATGATATATTGTGCCAGGGTTTTGTGCCCCATATGCATTATCTTGCACTTCATTGCATTGAATTTCAACTGCCAAATCCTGACCATTCTTCAAGTTTCTGCAGGTCTCTTCTCATTCTGTCTACACCCTCTGGTGTGTCTACTCTGTTACAGAGCTTTGTGTCATCAGCGAACAGTGAAATTCTGCCTTCTAGGTCCTGTGCAATGTCACTGATGAAGATGTTGAATAGGACCGGTCCCAGCACTGATCCCTGTGGTACCCCACTGGTCACTCTTCCCTCTGTGGAGTGACAGCCATTTACCACCACCCTCTGTGTCCTGCCACCCAGCCAGTTACCTACCCACCACACTACTGTCCTGCCCATACCCATGTTCCCCAGTTTGTGTAACAGTCTTCTATGTGGCACAGTGTCAAAGGCTTTGCTGAAGTCCAGATAGGCCATGTCCACTGCCCTCCCCTGATCCACCTCCCTAGTCACCCAGTCAAAAAATTCAATGAGGTTGGTCTGACATGACCTCCCCCTGGTGAAACCATGCTGCCTTGGGTCCTGTAGTCCATTGACAACCAGATGTTCCACCAATCTCTCCTTCAGTAGTGCTTCCATGATCTTCCCCACTACCGAGGTGAGGCTGTCTGGTCTGTAGTTCCCGCTTCCTCTTTGTTCCCACCTTTGTATAAGGGGACTACATCTGCTGTCTTCCAGTCTTTGGGTACCTCCCCTGTTTCCAGTGATCGGCTAAACAGGATAGCCAGAGGTTCAGCCACCACCTCTCTTAGTTCTTTAAGGACCCTGGGGTGCACCCCATCTGGCCCCATTGCTTTATCAACTCTTATTACTTCCAGTTCCTTCAGGACCCTTTCTCGTGTAAAGGGACTTGTGTCCATTTCTGCACCATTCTCACCCCTTGTACTCCCTTCAGACCCATTACCCTCCTCCTCTTCTTCAGTAAAGACTGAGCAGAAATACCTGTTCAATATGTTTTACTTCAAATTTCCAACATAGCCTTCTTATGACCCCACCTCATTAACAGAACTAAGAACATTATCAACTCCAGACCGAAAGGTGATTTTGTGCAGGGACCATGAAATCTCCTTCAGGATGTAAAAATAACATATTGGTTAATGAGGTGCTGTAAAGATATGACTAAGTTGTAAATTTTGTTTAAAAATATTGAAAAAGACCAAAGTTGCAAGCCTGCATTCTCAAAATTCTCCGTGGGCTCATAACTTGTTTTTTTTTTTTTTTATTTTTTGGCTCCAAATTTGCAGCACTGCCTGCATCATTGCCAGAAGATGGATCTGATGAACTATAGGCATAGATCCTGATGAAGCTCTACAAACCTGGGGATGCTTTACCTTTTGGTGGTTCATTAAGGAGGTGGTTGTTAAGTTTGCCAGAGATTTCCCTTGGCTGATAGTCATGCCGAACAATGTGCACACTACCTTTCTGCTAGCCTGTTTTAGCAATGTGAAATACAGCCATACCAGCGTCTTACTACTCCTGACACCACTCATTAGCTAGTGTCACCAGTAACATCACCACCGCCATTCATGCATCACTAGCTCTTCTTATTTGGATCTGATGTTGTGGGTTTTTCCATAGAACAACTGGAGCCCTTGCACCTGCTCATATTGGCTATTCAGGTTGGGATGGGGCCTGCTGAACAAAGAGCTAAAAGGTAGCTTGCCAAGTTTTTTAAGGGGGAGGTGGTGTATCCTTCTTTCTCCAGAGAGGTTGAAGTTATGTTTCCACCTGAATTTCTTTATGGCTCACGAGGTAACCACATACTCTGCCTCAGCATTAAAGCTGCTTTGGTTGGCCACATCAGATGACGTATGAGTGGCCAATTCCTCTACTGGTGAAAAGTACTCAGACCCTGATAAGTGCTCCTCCTGATTTGCATTATCATGTTCTACAGTACCGAATACAAGCCAACAAACAAGAAGCACCACAGTAGGGGTGGACACAGTACTGGAAATAGTTATGCAACAGGCTGGGCCACTATGGTAGCAAGGGAGACTGTCACTGTAGAAGTACTGTTCACCATGATTACAGTGGTTGGAGTGGTCTGGGTCACAGTGGCAGAAGTGATCAGGGTCACAGTAGCAGAAGTGGTCTAGGTTATAGTGGCAGGAATGGTCTCGGTCACAGTAGCAGTGGCAGGAGTGGTCCAGGCCACAGTGGCAGGAGTGGTTTCAGTCACAGTGGCTGGAGTGGTCTGAGTTACAGTGGCAAGAGGGGCTGGCAGGATCACAGTTGCAGCAGAAGGTGGCATGCTAGTATTCATAGTGGATGGGAGGATCAGAGCAGTGGTGATTATTAAGGCTTATATGATGGTGGTACTGATGCTAGTGACAAGGGATGAAGAGGACATATTCACATTAGTGGTATCAGTGACACTTAATGATACTGTCATCCTAGCAGTGATACTTGTTCAGATAGTACTTTTTTCCCTGGTGACAACCAATGTCATAATGGTACTGGTGCTGAGGCATTAGACTTTGACAGGAAAGCATTTTCTTAATGGTGAATGCACACTTAGCATTGTTCTGCAGTATGTTCACCTTCACCTACACCTGCTATTTCCTGCTCTTCAGATACTGCAGCTTTGCTGGGGCTCAACTAAGTATGTTTTCTAGTACTATTACTTCATCTCTTTCTGCCATTCTTATATTCCTCACAGGAAGGTGATATTAAATTATATTATTATAAAATATACAGCTGCAAGCTGGATCAATGCCAGTGAGCAGAGCAAGCCCTCGCTATAATCAAGCCTGATTAGTAAATTTTCAGAACAAGGAAGGAAAAACCATTATGTGTTAAATTTGTTGGGCACAAAGTTAATAAAATGTATTTTGGGTACATTGCAGACACACCCAGAACAAAATTTGACAATTAGCTAACTAGAAAAGGTGGGAGACAGCCAACAAATCCCACCACACTAGCTAACAGCCATACAGCATACAAACAGCTACAGAAGTGGGAGGGATCCATACCCAGGGTCCTCACAGGAAGATGATATTAAATTATATAATTATAAAATATTCAGCTAGCTATAAGTTGAAGCAATGCCAGTGAGCTAACATGTCTCACTACAGTCAAGCCTGACTAGTAAATTCTCAAAATGAGAAAGAAAACCTTCTTTTTGCCAGGAAAATGTATTGTTACTGTTTTGTGTTACTGTGGGTCTCCTTTCTAATATTAATGATCACTAAAAAGATTCTAAACAAACAAAGAAAAAAAATACTTTTTATTGTTTTCTTCATAGGCACAAAGCCACAAACAACACTAGAAAAAAGGTAATCAAAAAGCTGAGCTGATTGCACGTGCACAGTATGTGCAGTACACTCTACAGCACATAGATACATGAACAAACAGCAGCTGGCAAGAAGTGGTGGGAGTCAGACAAATCTAGCTTTCAATCAATCAATCAATCAATCAATCAATCAATCAAAATACTCAGTGCAGTGGTGTTCTTACAGCACTGAAGTTAGATGGCAATAATTCTAAATGCTGTACCTTGTTCTTTGCTTCAGACAAGTCCAACTAAGTGCAAAAAAGTACAAAATAACCCATTACAAAATCACCCTTACTTTCCTAAGCTGGATAAAACACTGCACCATTAAATTTAGTTTTGTTTTAGTGCTTAGTCACATACAGTATGTTGTGAGTGACCACTGGGCAGCAGCTCTGGTCTGTTTCTCACTTTGACAAGCCCTTCCTTAGTTTCACTTTCTTGTAAATCTTAGGCGTTCTGCTGAAAAACAAATGTACACTTAAGTGTAAAAAATTGATCCTATCTAGCTTAGGACTTAGGGAACATAAACTGTAAAAATTTCTAATTTCTGGCAAACATTAACAAGTGGATGAAGTAGATAGCTCTTTTACAATAGCTCAGACATCTGCCACTCTTACCTAGCTATGTGCATGGTAAAGTGTGGCACCCCTCCCCCAACACACGCACACACACACACACACACACACACACACACACAAAGATGATAGAATCAGTATTTATTGCATCAAGATTTGTTAGATAGTTTTGAATTAACATTGCATCTCTTGTGGAAATGGGGGAACTAATCACTATGCTATGGGACTCTCAATATTAAACACACAGCAGAAAAAGGCTGAATTCTTAAATAAGGAGTAGAGTGCATCTGCTCAGCTGCCAGGAACATAGCTCAGTGAAGTGAAGTGCATATTATACATCACCCACTGTACAATCTGTATATAGAGCATAGAACTATCAAGGAGAGAGGGGAGCCTGTACTACTGACATTTTTTATTTATTTATTTATTTCGATTCTTGGAAATAAACTTTGAGCAAAATGCACTTTTTCAAAGGTTCCACATCAGCAAGTACAGGACAATACATAGATAAACAAGACAAATTACATTTCTTATATATGCAATTAACACAGGTTTAGGAGGATTACATAGTAGCAGGACCTGAAAAACATATCTAATTACAGCCACACTGAATCTGCTGAGGAGAGCAGCCTAGAAAATAGGCATTGTCAAGATTGCAAAAGGACAGGGGAGAGGAGTAAGGAGGAGTATAGGTAAGTAATAGACATGAGAGAGTAAAGAGGCATATTGGGGTAGGGGTAGTTACAAGAGAAAATTAGCCGAATGTGGTGTAAAGTGAGGACAGTAAGGGAGAGCAAGGGGAGTGTGAGGAAGGAGTGTAGGATGCAGGGGGAGTAGACAAAGAGGGATGTAAGTTGGAAGTGAGAAAACTAGGTGACTGGTAGTAAAAATAGGTGAAAGAAAAAGGAACCAGCAAACATCAGTAAGTGGCCGGTGGCGATGAGTGCAGCTGCTAACATTGGGTTCAGTGTAAAACAAAAAGAGGGCAATTAAAAGCATACAAACCCATGGTCTGAAGTGGGGGGGGGGCTTAAAGGAGGCTTCAGGAAAACTGTGGCACGGGCCTAAGATCAGGTACTGAACCTACACTTACAGGATCCAATTGTAGTAAGATAGTGCTGCAATTCAGTTTTGAAGGATGGGACGTTATCAAAGTTAAGTAAGGTCGAAGGGACCTCGTTTTACCAGAGTGGGGCTCTATATGCAAAAGATCATTGCCCAAGAGAGGTTTTCCTGTAGGGAACAGAAAGGGGACTCTGGGCCATGCCACTTGTCTGATAGCTAGAGAGATTCATTTGAAGTACGCCCCTAATACAAGGTGGAGTTTTGCCAAGAAGTGTTTTTTGCCTAAGAGGCGCGTTTGGTGTTTTATCTTATTCTTCAGATTCAGCCACTCTGTTTGCTCAAAGAGTGAACAGGAGTGAGTTAGTCTGTCAGTCCCTAGGGTAAGTCTGCATGCTTTGTGGAGAGCAGTCTCTACCCGCTTGTGTGCACTGTCAGTTGCTGCCCCATATACAGCCAAGCCATAACCAATGAGTGAGAGGAAAGAGCTAGAGACAGACAGTTTGAGGGCAGATGGTGTTAGGTACTGTTTGTGATGGTGTAGGATCCCCAATTTGATATTAATGGCTTTTACTACAAGGTCAATACATTGTATGAAGGAGAAGGCATCATCAATAGTAACCCAAAGGTACTTAAAGGAGTGGACCTGTTCCGGGGGGGCAGCTTTATTGATAAGAATGGATAGAACAGGGTATTTTTTCTTGTTCTGGTAGCTTGAAATCAACATTGTCTTAGTCTTCTTATAATTAAGAAGCAGTTTATGCGAGCTAAACCAGTCCTCCAGTTGGTGGAAGGTAGACTGTAATTCTTTCTGAAGATGACAAGGCTGAGAACTGCTACTCAAAATGGCTGCATCATCAGCATGAAGAATTATTTCACTCTTGCAGTCCTCAGGAAGGTTATTCAGAAATAAGCTAAACAGTAATGGACCTAAAATGGATCCTTGAGGGCCCCCTAATGTAACTTCCCTGAGGATGGAGGTAGTAGATCCAACTTTGACAATCTGTGACCTATGAGACAGGTAGTCCTTGAACCACTGGGTTCCATCCGAGGACAAACCCAGGGATAGCAGTTACTCAAGAAGGATAGGATGGTTCACAGTGTCAAAGGCCTTGGTGAGATCTATTAAGACAGATCCCACAAACTTGCCACCCTCTATCGCCATGTGAACATAGTCAGAAAATTCCACCAAGGCAGCAGCCATGCTGTGGTTCTTCCAAAAGCCATGCTGCTGCGGGCATTATAGGTCATACTTCTGAAGGTACTCTGTGATCTGATCTGCTATGATTCTCTCAAGTGCTTTTGAGAGGGGTGAAAGTATAGAAATGGACCGGTAATTGGTAGTGTTGGAGCAATCCCCACTTTTGAAAACTGGGATCACCAGTGCCTGTTTACAGACAGCTGGGAATTTCACCAGGCAAGTGATTTATTGAAGATTTTGGAAATGGGAACTATGATTTAATCTAGAGCTACTGCAACCAGCTTCATGTCAATTTTGTCACTGCCAAGCCTAGTTTTTACTGAGGACCTTTTGGACATAGGTTCTGGCCTCCTTGACAGTGACATGTTTGAAGTAGAAATTAGGATGACTGAGGTCTGTTCTTGGTGATAGTAGGGTCAATGTAGTCAGGTGGGAGAATGGAACTTAGATCCGTAAATGCAGTGTTGAACTCTTTGACGATGATGTGTGGGTCCGATGTAGGGGTACCATTTAGATTAAGCATCATCAGGTGCTTCTTATCATCTTTCCTGAGTAGTTTCTTAATTTTTTTCCATTACCCCAGTTTCTGTACATCTGTTCCTTATAAAATTTTGCTTTAGCTAGCCTAGCGAGATTCGTGCACCTATTTTGTGCGCCCCTATACTTCTGAAAGTCACCTTTGTTGCCTGTACACTTCGCCTTGCACCAAAGGTTATCCCCTGATCCTCATTTCATAAAGGAGATCCTGAGTGATACACCCATTAGGGGAACCTCTGACCTTTCTTTTCTTGATAGGGGCATAGATGTCACATATTTCAATGAACCTATCAGAAAGAATTTCAAGGCCTGCTCAATGTCCAGGAACACTTCAATGAAAAAGCAGTTGACATTGGATAAGGCTGCTTTAAACCCATCTAGTTGCCCACCCTTGAGTACTCTGCTTTGTATAGTGATAGGGGGATCTTTTTTATCTTTAAACTCCCATCTACAGATAACTGGGAATGATTATTAAGGCAGTCAGGAGCACCTCAGCTTTCTTGATCCTCACCAGGCAACAAGAGAGATCCAGTCTAGAGGCGTGCCCTTACCAGTCTTCTAGTTTAATCTTGTGGGATCTGATATCATCTGCATGAGGTACTCACTGGCCACAAGGTCCTTTAAGTGGTCAGTGTCCTTACTGAGCCAGTTAATGTTGAAGTCTCCGGTGACAATGACTTCAGCATTCCTCTTAATTTTAGAGATTTCCTCCATGACTAATCCCAGCCCACATTTAGCCACAGTGGGAGGCAGGTAGACCGAGGTAATGGTGAGTGCCTTGCCTTGTCTGTCTATGAGTAGTCTCACTGCAAGCTGCTCAAACTCACCAGTAACATCCGAGATAGGCAGCACGCTGCCTTGTATCAACTCCTTGACAAAGATGAGGCAGCCCCCTCCCCTCTTTCCCCCTCTTCCCTGTTCTGTCCAGTCAGAAGATGTTATACCCATGCAGAGCAATGGCATTATCTCCTGTCTTAGGGGTTAGCCTAGTCTCCATCAGACAGATAACAACATCAGGGCAGCGTAATTGTGTCCACGCCTGAAACTGGGTCATTTTAGAAAGCTGGCTGGAAATGTTCATGGCCACTATTTTTAAGCCACTTTCCATTTTCCCATCATGCATCCTGGCTGGAGTAGGTCCTGGGTTGGGGTGAACATCCCCAGAAAGTAAGATCAGCAACAGAAATATATTCCTAGCTGAGTAAAGGAGGTACAGCTTGATGTCTGGGGAGGGGCCTCTATATCATCTTGGAGAGGCTATCAGCAGAGCCAGGACCACAATGCCACTGCTTGTGGAGTATAGGATAAAGTGGAAAGGAGAAGGTGTAAACGGTATTTTGCTGTGTATATAGGAGAGTATACCAAGTTGCAGCCCACCTAGATAGGACATATCTCTGTTAGGTCGGGAGGAATTTTGTGGTAGTTGGAGAAAACACTGACCAACAAAACGTTGGAATGTGACAAGAAATACTGAGGAAATTAGCAGGGCCCTACCCATAACTGAAGGTCTGGGTAGATATGCAAAGTTAGGTCAAAAGGAAGAGAAGCAGGTTGGCTTCAGAACTGCAGGTGTAGTACTAGGGTGGGTAGTTCCCCCTAGGGAGTCTGGCTACCTTGGGAGGTATCTGAAATGCTTAGTTGGGCAGAGATATAGTCCCCTTAAAGAGGCTATAAGGGTTAGTTCCTCAACCAGTAAATCGAGTATGAATGCCTACATCATATAATAGTATTGAGTAAGTCCTTGATGAGAAGGGTAGCAAAAATATTCCCCTGGATAGGATGAGAGTGTTGTCTAGGTTAGCAGAAGGTTACCAACCAATGGTGTGGTGTGAGGCAGAGTCCTGCTCAAGGAAGAGCATTTAATAAAGGTCAGGGCAGGGAGGGTGGGTGGGAGAAAATTCAGAGTCCAAGAAGGAGCTGCGGCAAAAAGTCCAAAAATGAGATGCAGCATGGAGACAGCACCAAGCGCTGATTTTCAACTGGGGCTTGGGATCCAACTGCAAAGCTACAGCTTGCTAAAGCAGCCAATAGGTGACTGCCTTCAGCCCTCTATGTCCAATTAAAACCGCACTTGAAATCCGCTGCTGGCCTAGAAAAGATAGTGTACCTGGGTAGAATGGGGTGGTCTGCAGAGGCAGCGTATAGCCAGCCGTGGAAGAGCCTGGGCTGCAGAAGCCTGCTCAGGGCACAATCTGGAGGAGAGAGAGACAGACAGGGAGAGATCAAGGTCAAATAAGTAAAGTGGCAGAGCTATGCTAAATCAGGGAGGGCGAATTAGCTAGGGTGAACAAAAGAAAGGGGAGTAGATGTTAGGAGTGTGCGTCAGAGGAGGCAGGGAGAGAAAAGTTCAGTGGGGGGAGGACAGGGCAATGGTGCCAGAGGCAGCCAGAAAACAAAAGCTGGGGAGAATGGTTGGTTGGTTGAGGGGAGAGTAATCCATCCATCCTCACATCCATGGGATATGTACTACCCACTCTGTGGACTACCCTACAAAAAACATTAAAACTTATGCATACCATTGGGATGTGTACCTTTAAGTACCAAAGAACAAGTGCTTTTGCTTTGTAAAATAATGGGCCCATTTCCTAAAGAGGATCTACTGCACTTATTGCTACCATGGTGGTGTATGTTCCACACTCTGGCTATTCTTTTTTTCTTCTCCGGTGGAGGGATCCCATAGGTTATTCTTCTTGACTTAACCTGCTTCTTATACAAATCTTAAATGCATTGTACTTACTCCCTATTCTCTGCATCTTCATTTTTCTAATTTTACCTATCCTTACACCCTCCCACCATTTCCTACCCCCATCCCCTACCTGTCTCTAGCTCTCTTGTTGCCCCTTCATGATACTTACACCTTATTCCAGTAACTCTACCTGTTTTCCCACTCTTTTTAGTGTTAGTGTTCTCTCTGTATTTATTTTAAATTGTATATGTATATTATCTGTCTTGTATTCCTTGTACTGTTAGCATTGTTTTTTGGATCTGCCACCTTGATTTTTATGTATAGAACCTAAATAAGCTGTACCCACAAATTACTTGTTTTGTATGATTGGTATTGTTATTACTGTTCTTGCATTAGCGATTGTGATTTTTAATTCTGTGTACCCCACGTATGTTTGTCCTTCCAGACCCACCTCGCTAATGAGCTGTTTCAATGGTGTTATTCTGGTAAAAATAAAATTGAACTGAATTGAATTAAAGGGACACACAGGTAGTTGAGGGACAGGTATTCTATGGCAGTCTAACACAGGGAAAATAAAAAACTTACTCAGTGTTTCATATGGCTCATTGCAATTGGGGTCTCCACATGAAATGATAGAAAGTATATTTAGAATGGCAGAAAAAGGGGAGATATTGCTGATGGGTGATCTGAATATGCAAGATGTTAACTGGAGTGCAGTTGCAGCAGCCACTTCTAAGAGTGGGGTTATTCTAGATGCCCTACAGGAGGCATGCCTTAGACAACTAGTATTGGAACCCACTCGAGAGGGATCAATCTTAGACCTGGTTCTCTCAAATGGAGATGGAGAGGATCACAGATGTAGAAGTGGGTAGCCATTTGGGAACTAGCAACCATCGAACAGTATGGTTCACAATAAACACAGCAATAGAGTCAAGTCATACAAAGGCAAAAGTACTGGACCTCAGGAGGGCTGACTTTGCCAAAATGGGTGAGTGCCTAAGGAATGCACTAGCAAATGGGCAGGAAGGAGGGGTGGAAGAACAATGGGGAATAATAAAAACTGCCATCACAGAGGTAACAAGCCTTTGTGTGAAGCAAATAAACAAAACTAAACGACGTAAGAAACCACTATGGTTCTCAAAGGAAGTGGCAGTGAAGGTTCAAGAGATAAAGAAAGCATTCAGGAAGTACAAGGAATCATAGAAGGAGCAGGATAGAGAATTGTATCAGTTAAAGCAAAAGGAAGCTGGGAAGGCAGTCAGAACAGCAAAGGCCCGAACTGAGGAAAAGATAGCCAACTCATTTAAGAAGGGGGATAAAACCTTTTTTAGGTACATCAGGGAGTGAAGGAAGACCAAGGGAGGGATAGTGAGGCTTAATAAAGGGGGGGTGGGCAGAAGGTGACTGTGAAGAGGCAGAGATACTAAACAAATATTTTTGCTCAGCATTTACAAATGAAGAGGGGGAGGTACCTAAAACAAACAATAGAAACACTCTGGATACATAAGTTGATACCAGCCCATTTACAGAAGAAAGGGTTCTGAAAGAACTCTTAAAGCTGAAGGTGGACAACGCAATGGGGACTGATGGGATTCATCCCAGAATTCTAAAAGAACTAAGGGTAGAACTAGTGACACCACTGACTACCCTCTTTAACAAATCATGGGAGGATGGGGTGGTACCTGAGGACTGGAGGAGGGCAGATGTGATTCCCCTTCACAAAAGTGGGAGCAGAGCAGAAGCAGGAAACTACAGACCTGTTAGTTTAACCTCAGTGAGAGGGAAAATAATGGAATCACTTCTGAAGGAAAGAATTGTCGAGTACCGAGAGGCCAGAGGGGCACAGGACCCAAGGCAGCATGGATTCACAGCGGGAAGGTCATGCTAGATGAATCTAATAGATTTATTTGACTGGGTGACCAAAGTAGTAGATCAGGGTGGGGCTGTGGACATGGCCTACCTAGACTTTAGCAAGGCATTTGACACAGTCCCACACAAAAGATTAATATACAAGTTTGTCAGCCTGAGAGTGGGTCCCAAGGTGATAGCCTGGGTAAAGAATTGGCTGGAGAATAGGACACAGAGGGTAATAGTAAATGGAGTCCACTCTGAAGAAAGGGGGTTTACTAGTGGGATACTGCAGGGTTCAGTATTAGGACCGGCCCTCTTCAATGTCTTTATAAGTGACATTGCATAGGGACTGGAAGAAAAAGTATGTCTCTTTGCAGATGACACAAAGATCTGCAACAGAGTTGTTGCACAAGGTGGGGTGGAAAGGATGAGAAGAGACTTGGCAAGATTAGAGGAATGGTCAAATGTATGGCAGCTTAGATTCAGTGCTAAGAAGAGCAAGGTAATGCACCTGGGAAACAAAAACCCAGGAGAAGAGTACACAATGGGGGGGTGAGATACTAACAACAAAAATGGAAAGGGACCTGGGGGTAGTCATATCAGATGACGTAAAGGTGGGCAAGCAATGTGAGAGGGCAGTAAGAAGGGCTGGGGGGATACTGGGATGCATAGGGAGAGGCATCACCAGTAGAAAACAAGAAGCTGTTATCCCTCTGTAGAGACAGCTGGTGAGACCCCATCTGGAGTACTGCATGCAGTTCTGGAGACCCAATCTCTGCAAGGACATAGACAGGATGGAAGCTGTCCAGAGGAGGGCATCTAAAATGGTGTAGGGTCTTCACGGAAGACATATGAAGAGAGACTGAAGGAGCTTAATATGTATAGCCTTGAGGAAAGGAAGGAGAAGGGGGACATAATAGAAACTTTCAAGTACCTCAAGGGAATCAACAAAGTCCAAGAAGGTAACATCTTTCAAAAAGAGATGTGCAAGAACAAGAACACAATTTGAAGATCGAGGTGGCTCAGAGGTAATGCAAGGAAGTATTTTTTCACAGAGAGGGTTGTGGATGCATAGAACAGCCTTCCGGAGGAGGTTGTGGAGCCAAAAACAGTGGCTGAATTCAAGCATGCATGGGACAGTCATAAGGCAATTCAAGGGGGTGGGGGTAGAAAGAAGTAGGCTGCTGGTTAACTAGGATCTGCTGCTTATCCATTAGGTAGGGAAATGGGCAGACTGGGTTGGCCAAGCAGTCCTTATCTGCCATCAAATTCTGTGTTTCTATGTTTCTATAAGCTGTTATGATCATTGTCCTAAACACAAATCTTTTTTTTTTTCGCTTCTTTATTTTTAGGTAATGTTTTGGTGTTATGCATTGAACAGCTGACCACTAGAATATCACCAGTCCGGTTAAGAGCTGTTGACTGTGTCAGTCAGCTACAAAGTTAGTTCTTCTCTGCCAATCAACCTCCTTTCTTTTTGTACTCTATAGAGAGTGGCAACTTATTCTGTTAGTCTCTGCCGATGTATGAGACCAAGCACTGAGGGACTGTTTCGGCAAAAAATAAAAACTTACCTCTGGTGGTTACAGTTACAAGCCCAGATCATTCTGTATATGCCCATGTCAACAGTGCCATTACATGTGCTGTCTTATCTTCATAGTCAGTATCTCTGAGTTAATGCTTGCTGCCTGTCTTTAAACATCTCGATCTGCATAAAATAAATTATCTACAGTATTTTACCCTGTTGATTTTCTGTCTGCTAATCATGTGTGTCAAGGTTTAGTTATATATATTTTTTTTTTACCAATTATTTTACCAGGTGAGACACACTAAGCTGAAAGCTTGTTTGCAGGTGCAACCTGGGAGCACAAGGAAGTTAAGTGACTTGCTCAGGGTCACACAGTATGCACCTAGGGGGCTGTGGGATTCAAACCCAGGTCTCCAGATTTGCAGCTCAGAGCGTTAACCCACTGCGCCATACTGCCTCCATATATATATATATATATATATAGTAGTTATGAATATACGAAAACACCAGCAGATACAGGTGTTGTGGTCTATCAAGTCTGCTCAATTGTGCAGCTAGCCCCTCACCTTGCAGTTGCCCCTCCCATGCCTCCCCTCTGCATACTTACCCCCCTCACTCTATCCCATCCCCTCTTAAAGCCATCCACCGTGCTACAGGCTACTACCTCCTCAGGCAGAGTATTCCACTTGTCCACCACCTTCTCTGTGAAATATTGTCTCCTGACTTCCCTCCTGAACCTTCCTCACTCCAGCTTCAGCTGGTGCCCCCTTGTAACCATCCCCCTTCTGATCTGGAAAATCCCTTCAGTACTAGTCATGTTTATCCCCTTTGGGTATTTAAAGGTTTCAAACATTTCCCCCCATTCCTCCTCTCCTCCAGGGAATACATGTACAGCTCGCCAAGCCTCTCCTCATAGGAGTATCCCTCTAATCTCTGGATCATCTTTGTTGTCCTATGCTGTACACCATCCAGCAGTTTGATGTCCTTCTTCAGGAATGGGCACCAGAACTGCACGCAGTATTCCAGGTGTGGCCTGACCAGTGATCTATAGAGGAGCAGGATCACCTCCCTATTTCTAGAGGAGATTCTCCTCGCTATGCATCCCAGCATTCTGTTGGCTTTTGCTGCTGCCTTTCTGCACTGATCTGAGTTGTTCATACTCCCCGTTATAAGCACCCCTAGATCCTTTTCCTCCTCGGTGCATTCCAGCTGTAGCCCCCCAGCTGATATCTCCTCCCCTGGTTCTTAGCCCTGAAGTGCAGTACCTTGCACTTTTTGGCATTAAACCCCAACTGCCATGCCTCCAACCACTCCTGTAGTTTGGTCAGGTCCTCCTGCAGCCCCCTCCACCCTTCCATATTGTCTACCACTGCTCCTATCTTTGTGTTGCCCATGAAGAGACTGACCTTTCTCCTGACCCTGTGGGAGATATCAGCAATGAAAATCCTGAACAACACTGGTCCCAACACTGATCCCTGTGGTACCCCGCTCATCACATTTCTCGGTAATAAGAGTTCCCCCTCCACCATCACCCTTTGCTTCCTACCCTTTAGCCAATTGGTGATCCAGTTCACCATCTTTGTTCCCACTCCTATATATTCCAGCTCCCTTCCCCCAAGTGGCATGGAATCAAAAGCCTTGCTGAAGTCCAAATACAGGACATCCACCACATGGCCTTTGTCCAGTTCCCTTGTCACCCAGTCATAGTACTCAATCAGGTTTGTCTGGCAGGATCTTCCCGAGACAAACCTATGCTACTGACCATCCTGGAGACAATTGTTCTCCAAAAAGGTCACCAGCCTCTCTCTTTTAGGATTGTCTCCATCAGTTTTCCCACAATTGATGTGAGGCTAACTGGTCGGTAGTTGCCTGGTTCATCCTTGGGTCCACTTTTGTGAATGGGCACCACATGGGCCATCCTCCAATCCAGTGGTACGCATCCTGTGTCCAAGGAGGTATTGAACAGGTCAGCAAATGGTCCTGCCAGGAGCTCAGCTAGCTCCTTAAGTACCCTAGGGTGAATGCTGTCTGGACCCAGTGCCTTATCCCCCATCAGTCCTTTAATCCTTTCAGCATCCTGTCCACTGTGATCCCTGTATCAGCCACTTACCTCCCCGCCTACCCCTCTTCTCCAAGGTGGTGCCTGTCCCCCCTTTCTCCTTCGTGAACACAGAGCAGAAGTAATCATTTAGTGTCTGTGCCTGGTCCTTCTGCTTCTCCACCCAGCCCCCATCCTTCATTATCCTCACTATCTGATCTTTGTTTTTCCTCCTTTCACTGATCTATCTGAAGAAGTCCTTCTCTCAGATCTTAATGCCTTGTGCAAATCTCAGCTCCCTGGAAGACTTGGCAGCTCTGACCAGCCTTGTTACCTCCCTGGACTTCTTTGTATACCTCTCCCTGTTGTCCTCCCCTCCCAATTTCTTGAGTCTCTGAAATGCCTTTTTCTTGGCCCTCACCCCCTCCATGACCGCTTGCGTTCTCCAGCTGGGTTTGTTTGCCCTCCACTTCTTACTCCTTGTTCTTGTACATGTCCCAGTAGCCTCCACCAACCCTTTCGTAATGATGTCCCATTTCTGGCTAGCATCCATGCATGGTCAAATACCTGCCAGATGCCTGCCCGCAATATCCCCCCATCCTTTTAAAGTCCACCCACTTTAATTCAATCACCTGGTACGTGCACCTCCTGATTCCCAGCCCATATTGAGTGTGAACCATACTGTGTGGTAGTCACTCCCATCTAGAGGGCTCTCCACCTCCAGATCCCTTACAGCCTCCCCATTTGACAGGACTAGGTCTAGATCCCATCCAATCTAGTTGACTCCTGGACTAACTGCACCAGGAAGCTGTCCTGGAGTGCCTCTAGTATGACCTGCTTCTTCGCACTTGTGGTGGTTTGGGTGCTTCACTCGATCCCTGATAGGTTGAAGTCCCACACCACCACCACAGTGTTCCCTTTCCTACATACCTTTCTGATTTGCTCAGCTAACTCCCTATCCAGGTCATCCTCTTGGCCTGGTGGCCTGTACACCACCCTCATCCTCAATGTCCTACTTTTTAAGTCTTGGAACTGCATCCAAATTGCCTCTATTCTGCTTTCCTCCCCCTCCTCCTCCCTTATGCACCTTGTCCCCTCTCGTACATATATTGCCATGCTCCCCTTTTCCCTTAGTCCTGTCCTTCCAGAAAATCCTATAACCTGGGACCATCAAATCCCACTCCTGGTACTGGGTGGCCCATGTTTCTGTGATGGCCACGATGTTCACCCTCCCTATTGCCAATAGAGTCTGTAATTCTGCTGATTTATTACAAAGGCTCCTCGCATTCAGTGAGACCACCCTCCAAACTGACTCTGCTCCCTCCTCTCTCTGGGATACACCCCTTTAATCCACCCCCCGTGCCACTGCTCCAATTATCTCCCTGCTAGGCTGAGCAGTAAGCTCGTTTGGCTTCCCTCTCTGGGATCCATGCCTACCATCTGTCCACTCACCACCTTCCCTACCTAGTTTAAATCCAACTTCATAGCTATATATTCCCTTTCCCTCTGTTTTAATACCTCCTTCCCCGCTAAAATGCAGCCTATCCCCAACATAAAGTTAATTGTTGTCCCAGAGTTTGTCTCAGCCCCCTACCAGCCTCCATCCCCTGGAATGACACCATTCCCTCAGCCTGGTCTTGAACTCCCCAATCCTTACCTTCCTAGCCATGGTAGCGCAGGGTATTGGGAGCATATCTGAGAAGGCCACTGATTCCTCCAGTTCCCCACACAGCCTGCCCAGATCCTTGAACCTCTCCCTCACTACACCCACCATCTCCCCTGCCAGGGCATTCATACCCATATGCACCATGAGATGCGGTTTCCTCCTACCCCTCCTAGCACACATAAGAATTGACTGCCCTGCCCTGTCTGCAGTTAAGCCAGGTATGGACTCCACTCAGATGCAACTATGTCATTCCCCCTTGCTGCCCCACCTTATCATTTTCAGTATTGAATCCCCCAGCACTAATACTCCTCCCTCTCTAACCCTAGTCCCCCCCACCCTTTTACCTTGGTGACTACTGCTAGATTCCACCTCTGCCGAAGCCCTCCCCTCCTACGGAACCCCCTTCTACCCCAGACCTATCACCGCTCCCCCTCAATGCCCCCTCACACTCCACCCCCTCCTTCCCTTCCTTCCTGTGCTCCCCTTCCCAAGTCCTTTCTATTCACCTCTCTTGCCTTGCTCCTCTCCCATTTACTCCTGCTCTCTTCTTCCATCCTTCCAGCTGTGCCTATCCCTCCTTACCACTACCACCATCCTTCACTAGACTCCTGTCCCCTGTGCCAGCCTCTCACTTCCCATTACCTACTCCTTCCTGGAGAGCCCCACCTCCCCCTCCTCCTCCAATGTTGTTAGCACCACAAACCTATTATCTGCCCTCTGTGCCATGCTGGGTGTGGGCTCCTTCCTCCTGCCCCTACCCCCATCTCATGCTTTGCCACCCATTTGTATTGCCCACGCCCCTCTTCCTCATCCCATCCTCTGAACCATTGTTCCACCTAAGTGGTGTCCTCCTGTTGCTCTCTGCCCCAGCAACCCTCCTCCCAACCTCCTCAACTCAATACCAAGCCACTGCACTTCATCCTCAAGTCTCCTCAGCCTGTCACAGATTGGGTAACCTCCTAGTTTCCACAATACATGCATCCAGACTACCAACTCACATCCATTGCAGCACACTATTCTTTCCCCGTAGGCCCCTCTAGCATCCTTTGACCCCCTGTACCCCCCTTTGCTGTCCCCATCCTCCCCCACTAATACCTCCCCATCTCCTAGTGTGTCCTTCCCTACCTCCCTCCATTTTCTCACTTCAGCATCACCTTAATTCCTAAAATACCCCCTAGAATGTAATCCTTACTATCTAGTGTGTCCCATAACAAATTCCTTCCCTGCTTCCCGCCAAGATCATGGACCTTAGCACCCCTCAGTCATGCAGCACCTTCAATTGAATTACCCTCTAGAGCAACAGTTACAAACCTCACCAATTGTCACACATCAGTCACTTTAAGTTCCTCTTAGAATACAGAGCACAAACAGATTCCAAACTCCCCAAGAGTCACATCCAATCACAGTGCCCCTCTTTTGAAGCTGCTTCTCCAGAAATGGACAGTCACAGTACTTTATTCCAGACACAGCCCCAGTGCCCCCAACCATATAACAGAACCACCAAAAATTGAAAAGTCACAGTACCATAGTCCAGTAGCAGTGCCCTTCCCACAGGATGTATCCCTACCTTCCAGGTCACCCAGAGACCTATCCTTCCAACAAGCTCCTCCTCCTACCCCTTCTGATAGATCCTCTTCAAGTTGGTAGTAATGATTTACATAAATATATACATATTCACATGTTCACTTGTTTATGTTTTTAATGCAACTGTGTAATGCAACACACTTCCTTTTTTATTAGGATGAAATCAGAAATTTAATAAATCTTTCTTTCTTTCAAATTGTTATAATTTTTTGGGGGGTACGAGATCTCGAATCACACTGAAGATAATTTCCTTGTTCCCATTCACATAGTATGCTGTTTGATCAGATCTGAATCAATTTTATGTCTTGGTGTTATTTGATAAATGTACTACACAGCTACACTGCCTCATAGTAATGCAATTGATCTTGATTTTGTTGATGTTTATGAAGGGGAATAAGTTTATCTAACATCAGTTATTTAGCAACATAGAAACATAACATAGAAACATAGAATCTGAGGGAAGATAATGACCACCTGGCCCACCTAGTCTGCCCAATTCCCTACCTATATGCACTCCAGGTCAACACATTTAAGACATCTCTGCGAATGTTCATTGTGTTGGGAAGCATAGGCAGTAGGTGAAGTTCAGTGTGCAGGAAGGGGTGCGTAGGCTTAGGTGATCGCTAACTGTTTAGTGCAGAATTTTCAATAGCTAACAGTCTGCTGAGGTGTCCAACCTTACATATTTTCAGAGTGTATGCAAACCAAAAACTGGAGCACTCTCACCCATCTTCAAATGCAACCAAGGCTCTTCAAGTATATTATAAACTTTTATTAAGTAAAAAAATGACACATATCGCCTAACACGTTTTGGATAGAATATCCTTTCTCAAAGGCTGATGAAAAACTGAACAACTTATCCTTATATACACCATAGCTATGACGTCACTAATAAAAACTTTAAAATCATTGGTCTGCATCAACGACCCCTTAAGTGCAAAACAACAACACACACATCTTTTTAAAGTGCCCACAGTAATACAGTGCAAAAAAGACATGAAAAGTGCAAATAGTTAACAGAATTTTAGGACCTCCATGAAATTAAGTGCAATCTCTGTCAAAATGACAAAGATGCTCCAGTTTTTGGTTTGCATATGTGATTTGTTTTAACTGTGGAGCACCACGTTTCCTTGTGCACACTTTTTGAGAAGAAATGAACTGAACTGTTTAGTGTCATTGCACAGGTTGCAGTACGAATAATTTCACTGTTTAAAACCCTTTTGCGCCACCAAACGAGGCCAAGTCATAACGACACTGCTTAGGCACCATGTCTCGTGAAACTACACCCACTGTGGTATCTCAGACAGGGAACCCACTGCAATATATGGATCACCTTTTGGCTACAGTGAGCACAGCCAACCCCTTTCTCATAGAAAAAAATGGAGGGGAAGCTTTACCACCAGAAACATTGTCCATAAGAGCAGCTTTTAAGGGGTTGGAGAGACTGACTCACCAACTGAGGAAGATATACTGGAACATTTCAAACATGGAAGCATACATCCAATGACAACGTATTCCAAGGGGTTTAAGAATATTAAAAGATCCAGCTTCCGGAGGAGAAAATGAGGTGTTCATGCAAGAGTGGGAGAAAATTTTAAGTGAGGCAATTACCAAACTTATGCAATTGATTATAAAATTTAGCAAAGAAAGAGAAGCTCAGCTGAGAGAAGATTTGAAAAAAAAGAGGTAGAAATACTAAAATTTAAGGCACACACAGATTTTAATACTTTTAATCAAAAGCTGCAAGATTCCACTATGAAATTGGACAGAGATCTAAAAGCCGCCAAACAAGTAAAGTTCCTAAGGGACAAAGGCAACTATGAGAATAATAGAGTCTACAGTTGGAAAATAGAGTGTAAGAAAGGCATTTTGAAAAGAACTAGACGTGTCTTTTAACTTTAGCATGGAGGGAAGTGACTCTGAAAAAGAAAATGAAGAACCAAGCCAAGGTCCTTTTTTAGGAAGAGGCCAGGCTGGATAGACAGGAGTAGACCCCCCAGTACAAATTGCATCAGATCTGAGACACAGCACCAGGTTCAACAAAGAAGGAACAGTAAGGGGGTACGGAGAAAGAGGACAAGAAGGGGGAAGAGGCATAGGCTTCAGAGGACAAAGGGATTACTTCCAATACGGGAGACAGTACAATGGGAGATGGAACAACAGGGGGAGATGGAGTTGATTGAAACACCAAATACTAATGAACAAACTATGCAAATAATTACCATCTCTGATTACCCCCTTACAGAGGAAGAGATGCAACTGTTAAAGAAGGGGTTACGTATCTGTCCTACAACACCACTAAATAAGACACAAGCTATTCTGGACTTACATTTGGCATGCAGGAAGTTAAACCTGAAATCTTTTTTTTCTAGGAAAGAATATGCTATGGAGAAGAATCCTTCAACCAGCTCTGCCATTAATTTCAAGCCTAATTCTGTGTTTAACCCACCCCTTTGTCCAGCAGTCTCAGTATTTCGAGACCTATGTGAGAGAGATCTAGAATTGCTATTTAAGGACCTGCCACATTTAAACTATAACAGTTTAACAAAGAATGAAAAGCAGCTTTACAGTCACTGCAGGAAAACCCCAGGATAATCATCAAAAAAGCAGATAAAGGGGGAAGTATAGTTGTTATGAATGTTCAGGACTACAAAAATGAAATCTTGAGACAACTTAATAACACAGATTTCTACATTAAGTTGAAGACTGATCCAATGTGGGATTATAAATTTGCAGTGGATGAGACAGTAGATCTAGCACTTAAAAAAGGTTGTATTGCAGAGGTTACAAAAAAAATGTTGACTATTGAACATCCTGTGAGAGCCACTTTCTATATATTACCGAAAGTCCATAAGAATACATAGAAACCACCTGATAGACTGATAGTGAGTGGTATCCGTTACTTGACAGAGCCCCTCTCACAATATTTAGACTCCCATTTAAAGACACATGTGAGAAACCTTTCCTCTTATGTGAAAGATACAAAGGACATTTTAAATCTGATAGAACACACACCTAGATGATGACTGTCTCCTAGTATCATTGGACATTGAGGCATTATACACTAATGTACCTCATGAGGGTGCCTTAGATGCAGTGGCCCACTACCTTACTCTAAGAGACAGTGCTGAACAACCCCCTACAGAATTCTTGTTGAAATTGTTAGAGCATATTCTTACAGAAAATGTGTTTATGTTCTATGGGGAACTATATGCACAGAAAAAGGGAATAGCAATGGGAGGTCACTTGTGCCCCCTCTGTTGTCAATCTTTATGTGGGTAAATGGGAATCAGATGTGGTGTATAATGATGTCATCAACAAATTTAAAGACAATGTAGTGCTGTGGAAGCGCTTTATTGATGATGTATTGTTGATATGGAGAGGTAATCAAGAGACTCTTGCAGAATTTATTTCATTTTTACATACTACAAATGAGCATCTAAGATTCAATTATTCAGCAGATTCCACTTTTGTTAAATATTTAGACTTAACATTTACCAAGGCGACAGGTGGGAATTTAAACACAGAAGTATTTAGAAAAAATGTGGATGGCAACACTTTACTCCATGCATCAAGTTGCCATCCAAGGCATACTGTGTGTAACATTCCTAAAAGGCAGATCCTGAGGGTGAGGAGGAACTGCAACACAGCAGAAGCCTTTCAGAAAGGAGCCACTGAGTTAGGAAACAGATTGTTAGAATGAGGCTATGCACACAATTTAGTAAATACTGCCTGTCAGGAAGTAACAGCAATGGATCGAGCTGAACTTTTGAAAACACAGGAAAGGGAACAAGAAGCAGGCAACAGATTTTGTTTTGTAACAGGGTACTCAGCCCATGCTGGCCTGGTTGCAAACATCATTAAAAAACATTGGAATGTTTTAGCAAGTGATAGAGGTTTGCACAACTATACAGAGGACCCCCCATCCTTTCTTACTGAAGAGCCCCAGCATTGAAAGATTGTGTCACACACAGTCATTTTCAAGGTAAATCCAATGAGACATGGCTTAATAAAACAAAAAGTTGCTTTCAGTGTAAAAATTGTGTCAACTGTAGATACATTAATCAAAACAAGGATTTTATTTGTGGTAGAAGCAGGTGGAAGTTTGAAATATGCCAGCTAATTACATGCAGTACCACAGGGGTAATTTACAAAGCAGACTGTAGCTGTGGAGCGTTCTACATAGGAAAGACAGAAAGACAATTGAAGACATGACTTGAAGAACACATTAGGGCTGTAGAGAAAAAAGCTATCACTTATGCTACAGCTCAACATGTGGCTATGTCAGAAAACCCGAGTGAGCATGGTTTCAGATTTACAGGGATAGAAGTGTTCCCTAACCCCAGAGAGGGTAGTTACAGAAATAAGATTTTAAAGAAAGAAACTGAGTGGATCATAAAACTGTCAGCCAATATAAAACCAGGTCTGAATGTTGGTATAGAGATAAAGCCTTATTTAGAAGAAAGGTAAATAAAGGGATGTGTGTTCTGGAAAGATACATCTGAAATCTCTGTATTTGCAAGTTAGAGATACTAGGAATTGAATGCCATATAGCTCGTGCATTTTGTTATATGACGGAGATGGCACTTAATTTCATGGAGGTCCTGAAATTCTGTTTAACTTTTTGCACTTTCATGAAAGGATACATCTGAAACTTCTATATTTACAACTTAGAGATTCTAGGAATTGAATTTCATGTAACTTGAGCACTTAGATGACAGAGATTGCACTTCATTTCATGGTGGTCCTGAAATTCTGTTTTTAAATGTTTGGCACTTTTCATGAAAAGTTGCATTTGAAACCTCTGTATTTATGATTTAGAGATACTAGGAATTGAATGCCATATAACGTGTGCATTTTATTATATGACAGATTGCACTTAATTTCATGGAGGTCCTGAAATTCTGTTAACTATTTGCACTTTTCATGTCTTATTTGCACTGTATTACTGTGGGCACTTTAAAAAGATGTGTGTGTGTGTGTGTGTGTGTGTGTGTGTGTGTGTTGTTGTTGTTTTGCACTTAAGGGGTCATTGATGCAGACCAATGATTTTAAAGTTTTTATTAGTGATGTCATAGCTATGGTGTAAATAAGGATGGGTGGTTCAGTTTTTCATCAGTCTTTGAGAAAGGATATTCTATCCGAAATGCGTTAGGCGACGTGTCATTTTTTACTTAATAAAAGTTTATAATTTACTTGAAGCACCTGCTGGTATTTGAAGATGGTGAGAGTGCTCCAGTCTTTGGTTTGCATATGTGATTTGTTTTAACTGTAGAGCACCATGTTTCCTTGTGCACACTTTTTGAGAAGAAATACTTTCAGAGTGCCATTTAAGTGAAAATAAAGAAAACAGCACCTTTAGTCCTTATTCAAGTCAGGACTGTCCATTTGATTGCAACTTGAATGTGGGATGGGGGGTTTGATGCCTGCCACTTCCGTCTTCAAATCTAGAGGAGTTTGAGGATGGGTGGGGGTCATAGCAGCAACCACCACAGCACAGGAAGTGTGTGTACTGGGGTTACTGATGAAGTTGGCTGCATTGACAATGAGCGGGTTGGGGGACCCCAAAGCTGAAATACAGAGTTGAGTCACATTGCAAAATGGGAAGCTTAAATTATGTTAGCAAAGTTGCCCAACTCCACAGGCAGAATTTAAACTTTGCATCCATTTTTGGGGGATGGGGCAAATTATGGATCCACCTGTCCTGCCAGAATTATATGCTGCCATCAGCCACATGGGGAGTAGAGAGCTGAGTCATGTATCAAAATAGGAAGTTTAAATTATGTTAGCGAAGTTGCCCAACTCTGTAGGCAGAATTTAAACTTCGCATCTATTTTTTTTTTGGGGGGGGGGCAAATTACGGATCCACCTGTCCTTCCAGATTTATATGCTGCCATCATCCACATGTGACTCCAGTCTAGAAAAGTAAGTGAATGTTGTAGTTTTAAAAGCTAAACAACGAATGAGATGTGCAATTTAATGTTAATAGTGATTTTGAAAATGAGTAGGCATTTAAGGCTGTGAATGATGACATTGAAATTAATATCAACAGGTGACATAACTGCTGAACTGGCTCCAAAAATGAGAGATACTGTGTGCCAGAAGGATGCAAATAGCATCTGCTGTGCTTCTATCACTAGGGTTCAGCACAGAGCATGTGAGATTGGATGTATGGAGTTGCTTATAACTGTGGCCGTCAAACTATAGATTTGAACTGCCTTGCCTGTACGTATTGTATATACATTTTTTTACTGAGTATTCTGTGTATTACTTGCTCACTGGACGATGCAGTCTCACATTGTACACTGTGCCTATGATTTGTTTGTTTGTACCAAGGCTTCTCATGTCTGATATTGAAACCTTGTATTCACTGTTCTCAAATGGATCTATGCATCAAACCTGTATTTTGTGTCTACTATTGTTGCTTGTATCAAATCTGTTTCATGTGTATTATTGTTACCTTGTATTCCACTGTCACCCTGCACCATGTGTTATGGCCCGGGTCGTGCCTGAAAACAATCCCTGGGATCAGTGCACTCATTCGGTTATCAAAGTCATAAATAAATAAAAACTGGTATCAGGGGAACAAATATGTAAGTAACAGCTGCGGATGGGTTCACATTGGGCTCTAGAACTTGCAGTTTGTTTCTATTTCTGTTACTCTGAGGTAATCATTTGAAACCCCAACCCCACCCACCTTTATTGAACTATTTGGTACTGTCTCCCACTGAAAAAAAGAAAACAACATGGAAGTAAGATGTTGATGCAAGAAATCACTTGCAGATGTGACTTTAACTCCCTATAGTGGTGGTGTCGAATACAATACTTACAATATATATTTTAACCCATTTCAAAAGATCAATGATAACAACACACCATTCATCAACTGGTCTGCTAATGTCAGAGTGCTGCACTTCAACATCTCACTCATTAATAGCTTCCACATTTATAACAGGTTCAAATGCATATGGCACTATTTCTAGTGGGAATGTGACTGCACCATCATATTCGGTATCTTCAGAAGTCATTACGCAAACTCCTCCCAAAAAAAAACCAAAGCAAAACAAAAAAAGGTTGTTATGAACAGATACCCACATCAGAATATCAGCTGCAAGTGGACAAATACGGTTGATGCAGAGATCCACAGCACTGTAACTGTTAGTTCATACAGTGCTGTACTACAGTTAGTGACTTCTTTGGAAAAACAAAACCTAAATCTATAGCTGGCTATCAAGCTTAAATCACAATGACTGGACTGAAAAATTACGGACTATCTGACCAGTTTGTCTGACGATTGATTTACTCATTGTCAGAATTTACAGTATGGGGATCACACAACAGGGATAGAACACACACGGACACCCCCTGGTAGTTAAACTTTTCACATCCACAAAATGCCTGTCATGTGTGAAACGATTTACTGTATTTCTTTTCAGTTTTTTTAAGAGCAGTGTTGTTGTTTTTTTTCTGTTAAAGCACGGAATGTTTCCAGGTGGAGTCATCTTTTTTTTACACTCCAGCATGTTGCTGACACGGAAAGAATGCGGAGGTCTTTTTTCTGAAGTGATCGTAAAAGGACTGCAGGTCTCCACCCACCTGCAGCCCTAAAAAAAGTCCTGAAGCAGCACACATCTGATGCTATCTTAACAGTCTCACTGCAGGGCTGAAATGCCAGTGTTCTGTCCCTCACTTGATATTTCAAAGCAATACTGGGAGGGATTTCCAGCATTCAGGCCCAGCAGAGAGACTTTAGATAGGATTGGTTGTAGGCTGCTTCTGGACTATTTTTATACAAACACTTATCACCTTGTGGATAATTTTTTGACTAAGAGGACATGGGTCAGGAGGGTGGTGGTGTTGAGATAGATGGGAGAAGGGTATTAAGCACTGTAGTTTTTTTCCTTTTTTTTGCTGTAATGATCTGAATAAGTGTGAGTTAGACAGCATCCAGCTGATAAGGTGTGCAGAGATTTTCTGCTGGCCATCATCAGGGGCCAGTAAGGATATATGGGGATAGGTAGAAGGAGGAAGGGAGTGCCACTGGACATTGGGAAGAACAAATGGGAGGCAGAGAGGGATGGGTGCCGCTAGACACCAGGGAGGGCTAATGAAGAAGGTGAAGAGAGAGGGTGGTCCACTGGAAATCAGTGATGGAATCACAGAGAGAAGGAGGAGTGCCACTGAACACCATGGAGAAATTGAGGGGAGAGATGGTGCCACTGGAAACCAGAGAGTAATTGGAAAGAGATGGCAGAGAGGAGTCCTATCTCCCTCCTCTCAATTTCCATTATAGGTTGAGGCGAGAGTAAATCTTGGGAGGCCAGTACAAATTGGTACCACTTTTCCAGCTGGACCAGTGCAAAAAAAGTTGAAAGTGAACTGTATTATAACTTTCAATTGACAAAATAATAGATGTACAGAGAAGGCTTGTTATGGGAAGGTCTAGCTGCAGAGAGGGTGGTGATGAAGTGGCTGTCCACAGCTCAGAAGGTTATCTAGCCAAAGGGTGAGTAGTCACCTAACATTTTGGAATTCCATCCTGTCTGATGTACAGTACATCTTTCCACTGTGCCTCAGGGCTTTCATACTGGTTATATCGTAAACATTTATTTAATACCTACAGCATAATTGCACCTGTTTCTGATCCATGCATCACTGACCTAACTGTTTCCCTGCTAATTAAGTTTGGATAGTTCTCTATTCACCTATACTTATTTGTTTAAATACTTTATTTAACTTATCTTCTGTGTAAATGGTGCCTATGACACTTACATGCCTGTATACCTGTATCCCTTGTGTTTGTATTAATTCTTACGGTCTTGATGCACTTCATTGTATTACGTTGTGTCATGTATCCTCTGTATTTTATGTAACCCTGTGAAATTTTTCCTGATTGTATCTTCCTGGGTCATGCCTGAAAATAGACAGCTATTTCCCTAGTGCATCTACCTTGTTACAAAAAAAAAAATACATTTATTAAATGTTTTTGTTTGTTAATTTATTTATTTATTAAAATTTGATAGCTGGGAAAGGCACATTGAGCCAAGGCTCATTTCCAGGTGTGACCCGGGGGATCAGGTGTGAACCTGGGGGGAGTGGAGGTCCATATAATAAAGACCAGCTATAAGCATTCAAAGTGCAATCATACAAAAATATAAATTCTGTATGCATTAAAAACCAAAAATTGAGTAAAGTGACAGAGCTATGAGTGATAACATACATGGCTACAGTGAACAAAATGTGCTAGAGAGCAACAAAATGGTGCACCAACATACTGAAGAGCAGGCAGGGAGCCAAGAGCATGGCAGACCCAGATAGGTAAGTAATAGGAGGTAAGTGGGGAGCAGGGGAGGCTGTGAGGAGAGAGTGGGAAATGATTCATGAGATGGGGGTGACTGATATGGGGGGACAGGTGCAGACCTTTGCATGTGTTTAAAGGCATGGAGGGAGGAGGGGGAGTGATAAAGGGGAAAGGGGAGTTGGTTCCAGAGGAAGGGGAGATGGTAGGAGAAGGCAGCTTGCCCAGGACATGAGTGAGGATGAGGAATGATGAAAGTTTGTGAATCTGTGGTGCATAGAGAGTAAGAGGAGGAGAGGGTGGGGGAGAGGAGTGAGGGAAGGCAGGAGGGAAGGGAGCCAAACCAGTGTTTGGCAATAAAGGTGGTACAGTAGGACAAGTGACATTGAGGTAGAGGGAGAATTGAAAGGGAAGAGTAAAGAGAGCAATGGTAGAGTGTGAGGTGGGAATATGGTGGAAAAATGACGAAGGTATTGCTGAGAGTATCCAGTCTGGTGAGGGAAGAGGTGCAAGTGATGCTGTAGTCCACTTCCACATAGCTGAACATCGTGAGGATCATTTTAGTAACTAACTCCTGGCTGACCTGGGGGAAGAAGCAGTCCTTGTTATGGTACAAGGCGCCAAGCTTGGGGTGAAGTTTGGGTGTGGATGGCATCAATATAGGCAGAGAAACTGAGCTTTCTGTCAAGCCAGACTCCAAGGTATTTGAAAGCAGGGACAACTTCAATGTTTGTGCCATCCAATATGGAGAAGACAGAGGAAGGCAAATGCCTTGCCGGTTTCTGGCTAGTGCCAAAGGTCATGGACACAGTCTTCTCTGTGTTTACATTTAGCTGGTTAGCCTGGAACCAGTGTAACATGTTGTGGTAGTCATGCTGGAGTGGGACCTCAACAGCTGAGGTTGAGGGGCTGGAAATGTAGATGACCGTGTCATCTGCATACATGTGGATGTTCGAAGTGATACATACAGAGTGAAAGTTATTCAAGAAAATAGAAAAAAGGATCAGGTCTAGGATGGAGCCCTGTTGGACCCCTGCTAGGATTGGGAGGCGGGACAGGACACCACCAACCTGAACAGACTATTCATGGTTCCTCAGGTATGAATGGAACCTGGCCACAGTGGATGCAGACAGATCTGCTGAGTTTAGCTTGTTCAGTAGGAGTGGGTGGAATACAGAGTCAAAGGCCTTGGCTAAATCAATGAAGATGACTGCAGTAATGTGTCCCTGATCCATCCTGGGGAAGATAGCATCAGTTACATGCACAAGGGATGATACAGTGGAATGGTTCTTCCTAACTTCAGACTGGAATGGAGAGAGGAGGTTTGAGGAGGTAAGGAAGTCAGCAAGCCTAGAGTAGACAATAGATTCTTGGAGTTTGGCTACGGAGGGAAGGAGTGCTATTGGCCTGTAGTTGCCTGGGGTTGAGGGGTCACCCCCCTTCAAGCAGAAGAAGAACCTTAGCAATTTTTCAGGGTGGAGGAACAGAACTGAGAGAAAAGGATAGGTTCAGAAAGTGAGAGAGAAGGAGAGCAATGGCTGAAGCATAGATCGTAGGAGTTTGGGGTACAGACTGTAAGGGCTGGACTTGGAGGGGTTGATTGACACAAGGACTAGGTAGACTTCCTGGGGGGAGACAGGAGGAAGTGGATACCTTCATATGAATGGGGTGGGGGTGAGACAGTAGTATCCAGAGGAGGGTGAGAGGGTAGAGAACAGATAGTGAAGAATTTGTTAAACAGAGCAGCTATGGGGGGGGGGGGTTTGGAGACCATGAGTCATCCACCAGAATGGCAGAAGGGGCAGACTAGGTTGGGAGATCAAATAGGGAGTGGATAATCTTCCAAAATGTTGAGAGGGAGGAGAGATTTCATTGGCAGTCAGCCTTAAAATAGTGGGCTTTAATGGTGCAAACAGCTTTTGTACAGGTGTTCCTGAATACCCTGTAAGACTTGGGGTCAGTCAGGGATTGGGAGGATTTAAAGCATTTCCACACAAGGTTCCAGGGTTTGCACAAATCAGTAAGGTCATCTGTGACCCTCAGGTGGTGGGAGCATTTAATCCTGGCCTTCCGGGGGGGGGGGGATTGTTGAAAATAGCAATGATGAGAGACAGGGCTGAATCAATGTCAGGGGCTGAGTATACTGGGGGACTGATCAGAGACTGCAAGGTCATTTAGGAGGGTATCGGTGTCTATTGACCTGAAAGGCCTAAACTAAATGTACTTGGGGCAGCTTGAGGGAGCTGCACTTTTCCGACACAGTAGGTTAGACAGTGGTCACTGAAAGCACCTGGGAGAATGCCTGTCGCTATAATGCTGTGAGAGTGGGAGGAGAGCACCCAATCCAGTAGGGAGTGGTTAGGGGAGTATGAATTGAGTCAGGTGAGTTCAGTGATTAGTTGGGAGAGGTTCAAGGACTAAGTCTTATAAAGAGAAGGTTTAGAAGTAGGGGAGTGCCAATATAAGTTGAAGCCTCCAAGGAGAATGAGCTCACCAAGGCAGCATGAGAGATGAGAGGGAGTTAACTAGGGAAGGGGAATAGAGCTTTGGGGAGACATAGATAATTTCAACAAATATAGGGATGGTGGAGGGGAGGAAGATCTTTACTAGCAGGAGCTTATTGTAGGAGGGGAGTGACTCACAGAAAGATGGAGTAGGAAAGGGTTTGATGGACATAGATGTCAATGCCATAACCATGTTTGCCTTGGTCTTGTTGAAAGAGGTGGAAGTTGGGGAGACCTATGCTGGAGTCAGGTATCCTTGAAGACAGCCAGGTTTCAGTGATGCACAGGATATCAGGGGACTGCTGGGAGATCCAGACTTTAAGGGAGTTGAGCCTTGGGAAGAGACTTGTTGCATTGAGGTGGAAGAAAAGGAGGTCTTTGGGTACAGTAGGTGGAGATAAGGAAGAGGAGGGGCCATGGTTTGGTTCAAAGTCACCAGCAAGAACTGAGAGAAGGAAGAGGAGAAGAAGGAGAGTAGAGTGAGACTTCTGCCCTTTTGAACGGGGGGGGGTGGAGTTGGCAGTTTGCCCTCTTAGGCTGAACTGTAGGCAGATACTATACTCTGGTTGATGCAGAAAATATAGACAACTAGAGCTGGTACTATAGACTGGAAGCAGTGGCTAGTGAGCTAAGGAACAATAAGGTACAAGAGCAGATTATAAGGCTTAGGATATGCAATGCTAATGACTAAACCATGTATATGCAGCTGAGACAACAGTTAAAGAGTGTTAAGCATAAATGAGGTAATAGGAGGTTGTACTGTACTCAGAAAAGTAAGATTATGTAGCTTAAGCACAATGAGCTAAAAGGAGATTGTTTGAGCTAAAACTAATCTGGCACAATGACATACTGAAGGCTAAAACAATAATTTGGCAACAATGAAAATGGCTGTAAAGTGCAAGCAATAAGCAACAGAGAAAGAAACAGGCAAACTGGGATACACACAGTCTGAAGACTCATGGGGGGATGGGGTAACCAGAGGGTACATAAAACTTGCGATCAGCAATTACTGTAAGTAACAGTCACCTTGTAGTACGGTAGTTGGGTAGCATCCAGGTTCGGTGTGTCTGAACAGTAGGCTAAATATCAATTATTTATTATGGGCACTCGGCTAAGCCTTCAACCCAGGATCATAAACCATGCAAAACAACATAAGATTGGCTCAGATTCTTACTTCACCACCTATTGCATACATAAAAGGTCCAGCTAATTATGAATAGACATTTCTGTGAGAACCTTGGAATTATATAAAGATAGATTTTATTATCCCTATACAATACACACTAGTAACTAATAACTCTGCAGAAATATAATGTCTTGTAAACACTGTAAAAAGCAGCATAAATACAAATAACAAATTGCAAAAAAAAAACAAGAAACAAAACAAGAAACAACCAGCATTAATGTAAAAATGTGCTTTGAAATCAGACAATTTATCACATGCAATACAGCAGGGGTTATTTACCTCACCTAATTCTCATGTAATGCATTTTATGTCAGGAAAACTACCCAACAATTCAAACAGAGACTGGGTGAGCATATCAGGATGAAAGAATGCAGGGATTTACTATATGCTACAGCAGCCCATATACTGGAAGCCACCCACAAACAAGATCACCATTTTTGTTTTACTATTATTGATAAGGTTAGCCAGAACCTGAGAGGTGGCAATTTTAATAACGAATTACTCAAAAGAGAAACTTTCTGGATTATTGAATTGCAAGCCACCAAAAGACCATGCATCCAATTTTTGAAAGGGGATGCAAGGCTTGCAACCAAGCCCTGTGTCCCTGCAATGTTCAACACACCTGTGTCCAAGGGTATGTCACAACCTGCACCCAGTTTTAGAAACCTGGATGCAGGTTGCGACACTGCCCTCAACTTATGGTTGCATGCACCAAAGCTGAGGCACAAGCCCCATTAACCGGTTCCTCTACAGGTGCAAAGGTACACCGGGGGTGCTGGTCTAACTGTACTGAGGCTTCGTGAACTGACTTGTGGCGCCGGGGTGCGGGTGATTTCTTTCCAAATTGGACATTTGGCACTTTTTGAGGAATGTCGGCACTTGCATCACACTCTCTGCTGCAAGTCCACTGTGGCAACTACAAAATGTTAGAAAATCAGTCCCCATGTCTTAATAGAGGCTTTGAACTATGGCCTTATCTGGTTAAAAACTGATGTGATACAGACGCTGCTATAGCATGCAACTAGGTTTTAGGTTGTAGCTGCTACTTGCACTTATTTTTAAAGTTCTATAGTTGCCTTGTACTAGCAAGAATCCAGTTTAGGAATTGGTAAAATATAAGAGATCTCAACGTAACAGCTACAGTACCTTTTCATTGTTCTATATTGTGATGCAATTTGATCTCTTTCCTTCCCCCCTCTTCCCTCTCCTATATGAATTTGGTCTGACTTTTGTTGTATGTGGCATTTTGCAGTTTGCTCATGCTGATTGATCAATTGTGTGTTACAGTATGTTGTGGTTTTCTTGTTCCTCATTACCATGTACCTATCATTTTAAAGTTTGTATGTGACATCGTATTTTTTGTCAGTTAGTCTTGAACTATTTATAGAGTGATTAATTTCTGATGCATTAGACTTTGATAAAGGATTGTTTAATCCAAAACAGGTCAGGCATGCACAGATTTTTCTGTGGGTCTGAAATGGATGTTTTTTTTTAATAAATCCTTGAATCGGACTGCAAAGCTGTGGAGTTTTGCTTTAGCTGGCTGGTGAGTGCCAGATTTTTGTGATTTCTGCAACTGCCTTATTGTGAGCACCACCATCCCTATGCTCACTTTTTTTGTTGTGTTGTAACATCTGCACTTACAATTAGGGCTATCACTGCTTAACAATAATAAACCTCAAACAATAACAATAACCTAAAACAACAATTCAGAATAAAATTGATATGTGTTTGAAGTCTTATTCTTGCTTGCAGTGACAACTGTCAGACAGAAACTATCTTTCTCAGCTTCTCACATTTCAGCCAATGAAATTTAGACCATTTGAAAACCAAAAACAAGAACAGTTATTTCAAGGTTTAAAACTTGCAGTTTAAAATATCTTAAAATTACATGTGTTTTTATACACATCCAAGGCGAATGCACTGTTCATTCAATAAACAAACTATACCCAGGATGAGTAACCCCAAATCTGTTGGAACAATAGGCTAAATATCAATTATTTATTATTGCCATTTGGCTAAGCCTTCAGCCCAGCATCATAAACCAAGCAAAACATCATAAGATTGGCTCAGATTCTTACTTCACCACCTATTGCATGTAAGAAAGGTCCAGATAATTACGAATGAACTTTTCTGTGATACTCCTGGAATTATATAAAAATAGATTTTTATTATCCGTATACTAAACTAAACAAGGTAGACAGTTATGTGGGGAGTAGTGCAATGTAATGGCTGTGGGGCAGCAGTCTTCCGGGAGTCTTTCTGGAGGCTGAGATGCTGCCCTGTTTGCAGACAACTATCTGCCCTGAGGGAGGAAGTTGCCCATCTTCAGGCCTCACTGGACAGTAGCAAGGGAACCTCCCCCATCCAGGGAGCACCAGAGCCACCACCACTACCTCAGAGGTTGCGAAGAAAGCACAGCAGTTGGACCACAGTGGGCTCAGGCAGGGTAAGGGTGGTGGAACAGAGGCACACCCAGTCAGTTGTTCCACTACACAATCCATACACCATTCTGGGGAGCATAGTTCCCTATGGATGCACCCCAGAGGAGACTAAGGAGGGTGCAGACAACTGTCAAATGAGGCCCTCAGGAAGGAGGCAGAGGGCACCACAGGGAAAGGAAGCAGCTCCTGGTGGGGACTCCAATTATTAGGGATAGGAACTGGGTGGAGCAGGGAAAAACTGGCGTAAGGTGTCTGCCTGGTGCCATGGCTTGAGGACAGGAAGCGCATCCTTAAGATCACGAGAATAGTTGCACGGGAGTTCGAGCTGGACGTCATTGTCATCTAGGGACAAATGACTTGGCTCATCCTGAGATTAGAGCAGTGCAGAAGGACTTTATAGAGTTGGGGAGGGGCTTAAGACAAGTAGCACACACAGTATCCTTCTCAGAGGTGCTGCCTGTCAGTGGCATGGGTGAGGCAAGGGTACTTTGCACCATGCAGTTTAACGAATGGTTGAAAAAATGGCATGGAGCACAGGGGTTTGGCTTCATTGGGGACTGGGGTTCCACCTGGAGGGACACCAGCCTATACCTGGCAGGATGGTCTGCATCTGTCCAGGAAGGAACAAGTCTTTGAGCAATCAGTTTAAATGCTTCATTGGCAAGCTTTTAAACTAGCCAAGGGGAGGCACTGATAAGCAGCAGGAAAATCCCAGCCTCCCCTACAAAACAGGGTACTAAATGAGAAAAAGACCAAGGTAGAAAGGTCAGTGGGGGATGCTGCTACAGAAGGTAAAGCCATCAAAAAATGGAGAGCAATGAGTACCAATGCCTGTAGTCTGGGTAACAAGCTTCCTGAATTAATGGCCTTGATGGAGGAGGAACATCTGGATATCGTGGCAGTCACAGAAACATGGTACACACAGAACCATGACTAGGACGTAAACATACCAGGATATACTATCTACTGGAGTGACAGGGAGGGTAAAAGAGGAGGAGGAGGAGTAGCTCTCTACCATAAGAGAAGGAATCAAAGCAACAGAACAAAAGGGTAAACAGGGAGGAGAAGAAGCACTGTGGGTCAATTTGGAGGCAGGCAATGGCACCACAATCCGCACAGGGGTTGTATACAGACTCCCCTCTCAGTGGGAGGAAATGGACAAGGAAATGATAGAAAGTATATTTAGAATGGCAGATAAAGTGGAGATATTGCTGATGGCTGATGTGAATTGCCAGATGTTAATGAGTGCAGTTGCAGCAGTCACTTCTAAGAGTGGGGTTAATCTAGATGCCCTACAGGTGGCATGCCTTAGACAACTAGCATTGGAGCCCACTCAAGAGGGAGCAATCTTAGACCTGGTCCTCTCAAATGGAGATGGAGAGAGAATCACAGATGTAGAAGTGGGTAGCCATCTGGGAACTAGCGACCATTGAACAGTATGGTTCACAATAAACACAGCAATAGAGTCAAGCCATACAAAGGCAAAAGTACTGGACTTCAGGAGGACTGACTTTGCCAAAATGGGTGAGTGCCTAAGGAATGCACTAGCAAATGGGCAGGAAGGAGGGTGGAAGAACAATGGGGAATAATAAAAGCTGCCGTCGCAGAGGTAACAAGCGTTTGTGTGAAGCAAATAAACAAAACAAAACTATGTAAGAAACAACTATGGTTCTAAAAGGAGGTGGCAGTGAAGGTTCAAGAGAAAAAGAAAGCATTCAGAAAGTACAAGGAATCACAGAAGGAGGAGGAGGACAGAGAATTGTATCAGTTAAAGTAAAAGGAAGCTGGGAAGGCAGTCAGAACAGCAAAGGCCCGAACTGAGGAAAAGGTAGCCAACTCAGTTAAGAAGGGGGATAAAACCTTTTTTAGGTAAATCAGGGAGCGAAAGAAGACTAAGGGAGGGATAGTGAGGCTTAATAAAGGGAGGGGTGGGCAGAGGGTGACGGTGAAAAGGCAGAGATACTAAACAAATATTTTTGCTCAGTATTTACAAATGAAGCGGGGAGGTACCTAAAACAAACAATAGAAACACTCTGGATACAGAAGTTGATACCAGCCCATTTACAGAAGAAAGGGTTCTGAAAGAACTCTTAAAACTGAAGGTGGACAAAGCAATGGGGCCTGATGGGATTCATCCCAGAATTCTTAAAGAACTAAGGGTAGAACCTGTGACACCACTGACTACCCTCTTTAACAAATCATGGGAGGATGGGGTGGTACCTGAGGACTGGAGGAGGGCAGATGTGATTCCCCTTCACAAAAGTGGGAGCAGGGCAGAAGCAGGAAACTACAGACGAAGCAGGAAACTACAGACCTGTTAGTTTAATCTCAGTGATAGGGAAAATAATGGAATCAATTCTGAAGGAAAGAATTGTTGAGTACCTAGAGGTCAGAGGGGCACAGGACCCAAGGCAGGATAGATTCACAGCAAGAAGGTCATGCCAGATGAATCTAATAGATTTCTTTGACTGGGTGACCAAAGTAGTAGATCGGGGAGTGGCTGTGGACATGGCTTACCTATACTTTAGCAAGGCATTTGACTCAGTCCCACACAAAAGATTAATATACAAGTTAGCCAGCGTGGGAGTGGGTCTCAAGATGACAGCCTGGGTAAAGAATTGGCTGGAGAATAGGACACAGAGAGTTATAGTAATGGAGTCCACTCTGAAGAAAGGGGGGTTACTAGTGGGGTGCCGCAGGGTTCAGTATTAGGACTGGTCCTCTTCAATGTCTTCGTAAGTGACATTCCAGAGGGATTGGAAGGAAAAGTATGTCTCTTTGCAGATGACACAAAGATCTGCAACAGAGTTGATGCACAAGGTGGGGTGGAAAGGATGAGAAGGGACTTGGCAAGGTTAGAGGAATGGCCAAATGTATGGCAGCTTAGATTTAATGCTAAAAAGTGCAAGGTAATGCACCTGGGAAACAAAAACCCAGGGGAAGAGTACACAATGGGGGGTGAGATACTAACAACAACAAAAATGGAAAGGGCCTGGGGTAGTCATATCAAATGACTTAAAGGTGGGCAAGCAATGTGAGAGGGCATTAAGGAGGGCTGGGGGGGATACTGGGATGCATAGGGAGAGGCATTACCAGTAGAAAACAGGAAGTTGTTATCCCTCTGTACAGACAGCTGGTCAGACCCCATCTGGTGTACTGTGTGCAGTTCTGGAGACCCAATCTCCACAAGGACATAGACAAGATGAAAGCTGTCCAGAGGAGGGCAACTAAAATGGTGCAGGGTCTGCTCTGGAAGACATATGAAGAGAAACTAAAGGAGCTTAATATGTATAGCCTTGAGGAAAGGAGGGAGAGGGGGGACATGATAGAAACTTTCAAGTACCTCAAGGGAATCAACAAAGTCCAAGAGGGTAGCATCTTTCAAAAAAGAGGTGTGCAAGAACAAGGGGGCAATAATTCAGAATGGGGGGTGACCAGAGGTAATGTAAGGGAAGCATTTTTCACAGAGAGGGTTTTGGATGCATGGAATGGCCTTCTGAGGAGGTTGTGGAGTCAAACAGTGGTTGAATTCAAGCATGCATGGGACAGCCATAAGGCAATTCTAGGGGGTGGGGGTAGAAAGAAGTAGGCTGCTGGTTAACTAGGATCTGCAGCTTATCCATTAGGTAGGGAAATGAGCAGACTGGGTTGGCCAAGCGGTCCTTATCTGCAGTCAAATTCTATGTTTCTATACAATACACACTAGTGACTAATAATGCTTTCATAAATATAAAGTTTTGTAAACACTGTAAAACTCAGCATAAAGGCAAAACAACTTACAAAAAAACAAGAAACAAAAGAAAAAAGCAATCAGACATAATATACTATACAGTCTTAGTCACTTTTGTAAATAACACCTTTGTTCATGCATAAATACTAAGAAAAGATTATTTTCATGAATGTTTCAGATTGTTTCTTTGTATATAAAAAAAACTGTTGAAATACCTTTTTACATGCAAACTGTTTAAATATTCCTTTGTATAGATTTGGGCTTCTTTATATACCCATATTCTAATATATAAAAAATTCCTCACTGTATAACCAACGCTCCTTCTGAATTATAATATAGAGGATAATGTATGGGCCATTATCCCTAACAAGTGTGTGTAGCCATTGAGCAGTTGTCTATGGTGACCATTTAAACCTCGAGAGCACAGCTGGAGAGGTTTTGGTCACCATGACAACTGCAAGATGGCTACTCGTGCTTGTTATGGATACTGGCCCATACATTGTCTTTTATAGTGTATGGGCCACTATCTCGCTGAAAAAAAAGTTAGCAAGTTTCCTTGTTGAGTCCTTACTCGTGTTCATTTTATTGGTGCAGTTCTCCTGCAATATCATTCTCACCACTGCAGCCAATTCCTATCTGGCGACTCTTACCCAAAAGCACAGGCATGTGTGTTCAGTGTTGTTATGCTGTAGTAACAATGTAGCTAGTGCAGTATAACAGCTGTGATGACATAGTTAGTGCAGCATAACAACTCCATTCTAGTTATGAATCTCTATCCATAACAACATTCTACCATACACTATAAAATTATATAAAAATATTAAAATGATACTCAAAGTATTGGTTGTTGCAGAACTTGGCATTTTCCATCTTAATTTCAGAATATTGATGAGAGTCCTTCTTTCTCTTGATGGCAAAAGTCCTTTTTTGTTGGTTCAGCTGCAGTCTTTGCCTTAGCCGCCACATGGTTACTGGAAGTCCATTCTGGTGTAGTTGCCTGAAGATAAAACAGTCTCTCTTGTTGAAAACACAGAAAGAAAAATATGGCTTCTCCTAACAAACACAGAAAGACAGTCCAAGATTTTGGCCGGAATTCTGTTTTCAGCCATTAAACACAGACTTGACCAACATAGATCCATTCAGCATCAGGATTAAGAGATTTTACTGTCTCTTAAAATGGCCAAATCTTTTATGACATTATATTCTTCAAATCCAGCAACTTTTGATTGGCTCTTGCAACTGAGGTAGGCATGACCATTTTTTTCTTCTTAGGATTCACCTTTCTCTACACTTTTCACTTTTAAGTCCAAAGTTAATTTTTCTTCTACTGTTTGCATACATTTAGACACAGTCTTGAAACAAAAATTTCTAAGCTTAACTCATTAGATGCCACATTTTCATGTGTCTTTTATATCTTTAAGGCAAATGGTTCCTAAGATAAGCTAATGATGGTTATAACATTAATTTCAAGCAAAATGTGTTTAAAAGAAAATAACCATCTTACCTCTCATGTCGTGAGCTTCTAAATAAGATATAATTCATTCGAATCCACCTTTAGGAAGTCCATTAAAAGTCCAGACTTCCTTTGGAAAAAAATCTTTCCCTTTTCTTGCTTTTGCCGGGCCCTAGCTCACAAATCATCCAGATGACAGGTTGTTTGTCTAAGGCAGTTTCCAAAACTTCCACACAACAGATCTTGATCCTGCAACCTCTTGCATGCATGCAAGTCATATTTTTGGATGTCTCATGAGTTAAGCCCTCATACAAGACTAGACAAGACATATTTGTAAATAACTTGTTTATGCCATCAGTTGCATTTCTGAATTTTGGTCCTTTAATACATCGAAAAATCAGCTATTAGATATTGTTGTTTATATTTAAGCAGTATCAAGGATTTTCTTGCAATTAACAAAAGTCTCTGTTTGAATGATAAAAGTGCATTGAAGCAGTTTTTTTTTTACTTAGACACTGGTTTGGTGGTGCCAGACTTGGTTATCAGCAAAGATGTCACTTGGTATGTCAGTTGCCATGGCTCCTTATCAGCTCGCTTCTTCTTCAAGCTGAATATTGAGGCCTCTCTAGGGTTAGCACTTTTGAAGTGAGTTTGAAACTTTCCTTCCACATCCATTCAGGACATTTGTTTATCTGTTTAGTTTTTCTTAAGCCAGTTTAAAACTGAGTGTTCTATTCTTCAGGGAACAGGACCCCCTTTGGAATTTTTAAACCAGTTGTCTTAGCATTGCATCCCAAATACCATAGCATACTAGTATAACTAAATACTATTAACTAGATATTTAAAAATAATATACAATAAAAGTTACAAATTATAGTTTTGTTCCTGCAGGTGTGAGGCATGGAGCAGGTGGTAAGTTAGGCTTATCTTTTGACAGTAAAGGTTGCTTTTGCAAGACTGAACTTGGAGCTGGGAAGGATGCACAATCTTGAACTAGTAACATGGAAACTGGAGGAAGGCACAATCTTGCTCGAATTCTGAGGGAAGTGGGCCTTACTTTTAATTTTACACTGGTTTTTGCTTGTTTGAATCAAGAAGAGGTTTGCAATACTGCTGATCTTTTTGTAGATTGCTACTTTATATACAGAGGGATTAAAATACTGTTGAATATTTTTTTCTTTTTCTATGAATCTCATGGTTTATTTGTAGCTTTCTAGTATTTTGGGTACTTTTTGCAACAAACATTTAAGTTTTTCACAGGTGTGTTCTTTCATTCCTCCTTCCAGTCAGTTGAGTTTTGTATTAGAGCCAGACAAGGCCTCCAGAGGTTCAAACTGGATTGCTGTGATTGTCCTCACAGCACAAAACAGGTGGATTACCCAAACCCTACCTTCCCCATTTCCACCCTCCCTCAGCTGAACTAGCTTTATACGGTTAGGCAGGAAGGTGTGACAACTTCCTGCTTAGACACAAAACAGGGTGGAGTGTGCCACAGAAGGCAGCCAGGCAGTGTTGAATAAGCTGGGATGATATCTTCTTGCAATTGATATTGTAAAAAAATATGGGGGGTCCTAGTACATAGTTCCTAGGAAAAGGGTTACACTATTAAGGTGGACTGAGGCTTCCTAATAGCGAAAAATAAAATACAACAAAAAAAAAACAACAACAATTTCAACAGGGAGGGAGAGAGAAATGTGGGGAGTAGTGCAATGAACTGGCTGTGGGGCAGCAGTCTTCCAGGAGACATTCTGGAGGCTGTGATGCTGCCCTATTTGCAGACACCTTTCTGCTCTGAGGGAGGAGGTTTCCCATCTCCAGAACAACCTGGCAAGGAGTAGGGAAACCTCCTCCCTCACCCAGGACCTGGCTGTGGATTGGTAAATCTCCTCTCCCACCCAGGGACCACCAGGGCCACTGCAGTTGCCTCAGAGGTTGCCAAGAATAAGGACTGTTTGGACTATGGTGGGCTCAGAGAGGGTGAGGATGGTGAAACAGAGGTGTATCCCTACAGTTGTACCTCTCCACAATTCATATGCCTTTCTGGTGGAGCGTTAATCCTCTGTCGAGGCACCCCCAGTGGAGACAAAGGAGGATGCTTGGAATGTCCTCAAAGGACACCCACAGGAGGGTGGCACAGGATCCCACAGGGGAAGAAAACAACTCCTGGAGGGGGACTCAATTGTTAGGGGGTAGAAATGGGAGAGGGAGGAGAGAGGGAGGTAAGGTATCTGCCTGGCACCATGGCACGGAGGGACAGGAAGCAAATCCTCAGGATCATGGGAGTAGCTGCATAGGAGAGGGAGCTTAATGTCAGTGTCCACATAGGGACAAATGACCTGTCTGGGAATGGGATCAGAGTTGTGCAGGAGGAGTATATGGAGTTGGGGAGGGGCCTTAGACAAGTAGCATGCATGGTAACCTTTTCGGAGTTGCTGCCTGTCTATGGCATGGGTGAAGCTAAGGTACTCTGCACCTTGAGAGTCAATGAAAAGTTGTAAAACTGGTGCAGATAACAGGGTTTTAGCTTCTATGGGGACTGGGGGTCCATCTGGAGGGATACAAGCCTATACTGGCACGATGGTCTGCATCTATCCGGGAGGGGAATCATGATTCTAGGTGATAGGTTTAAATACTCCATTGGCAAGCTTTTAAACTAGCCAAGGGGGGAGGCACTGAAAAGAAGCAGGTTATTCCCAGCCTTCCCCCACAAAACAGGGTAGTAAATGAGGTTCACACCAAAGTAGAGAGGTCAATAGAGGGCAGGGCAGGGGTAAATGGAGAAAAATGAAAAGGCAGTAAGTACAGGAATGGGTTTTAAAGGGGTAAGACCATCAAAAAATGGAGGGCGATGGCCAGCCTGGTGGCGCTGAGGGTTGAGGTGCTGGATGCCACACCTCACTCCACACTGGCGACCCGGGTTTGGGAATGAGCCCGAGTCATCTGGGGTTGTTAGGGGAGGACTAGGATCAAGCATCTGACAACAGCTCTCCTAGCCCTGGGGAAAAGAAGTGGGGCACACCACACTCTGGCGGTTCCTGGGGACTCCTGGAGGAACTGCAGTTGCACGGGGAGAAAAAGGATAAATGGCAGCATAGTCCACAGTAGCTTGATTAGCCGCTAGCTTCACCGGCCGATGATGCCTGAAATAAGGTGCGTGCCGGTATTGGATCCTTGTTGGGCATGGGGGCTTAAGGGGGGCCCTTCTCAATGATCATAACTGCATATGCCATCTGGGCACGTCAGCCTCGGGGTTGGTGGTGAAGGAAGGAGCGGTGGCTGGATGTATAGCAGGACTGTGGCTGCAAGGTGAGAAAAAAAGAGATGTGATTAAAAAAAATGGAGGGCTATGAGTACCAATGCCCATAGTCTGGGTAACAAGCTTCCTGAAGTGGCAGCCTTGATGGATGAGGGACACCTGGATATCTTGGCAGTCACAGAAACCTGGTACACAGAGAACCATGACTGGGATGTCAACATACCAGGGTACACAATTTACAGGAGGGTCAGGGAGGGTAAAAGCGGAGGAGGAGGGGCTCTCTACATACATACTAACATACTAAAATGCCAGCAGAATAGGCCTAATGGTCTTTCGTGTCTGCTCATTTGGTCAGCCCCAACCCTGGGTGCTGACCTTGCTGTCCCCTCGCCTTCTCTGGCTTCTCCTTCCCAGTTCTGGATATTCTTGCTGCATTGGATTTTGCTTCCAGAACCCTTCCCTGTACCTGTCCCACCCCTCTTGAACCCCTCCACTGTCTCTGCCTCCACCAGCCCCCAGGTAGTGCATTCCATGGCTCCACCACCCTCTCAGTGAAGTAGCACCTCCTTTCTCCCTGAATCTTCCCCTCCAGCTTCCACCCATGCCCTCTAGTGGCCCCTTCCTCCTTCCTTGAAGCACCCTGACTGTTCCTCCCCATTTACCCTCTTCATGTACCTGAAGACCTCCATCATGTCCCCCGGTCCCCTTCTCTTCCAATGTGTACATATTTAGCTCTTCGAGCCTCTCCTCATAGGTCCTGTTCCCCAAGCCCCAAATCATTTTGGTTGCCTCCTCTGGACCCTCTCCAGGAGGTTAATGTCCCTCTTTAAGTGTGGCCTCCAAAACTGCACACAGTACTCCAGGTGCGGCCTCACCAAGCAGTTATACAGAGGAGTATCACTTCCTCCTTCTGGAGGTTATCCCCAGTGATGCATCCCAGCATCCTGTTGACCTTGGCTGCTGCCCTCCTACAAGTCTCAGAGTTGTTCATCTTGACATCCACCACCACCCCAGGTCCCTCTCAGCCATTGAGACTTGTAGTATTCCCCAAGGGTGTACACTTGGCCTGGGTTTCTGGCCCCAGGTGGAGTACCTTGCATTTCCTGCATTGAACCTCAGCTTCCACTTTCTGACCATCTTTCCAGAGCCTCAGGTCCCCCTGCAGGGCCACCCTCCCTCCTCCCCATCCACCACCGCCCCAGTTTCGAGTCATCTGCAAAGAGACTCATCTCACTCCTGATTCCTGTCCTTATGTCAGATAGGTGGTGTTGAACAGAGGGGCCCAAGGACTGATCCTGTGGGACCCCACTAATGACCCTCCTTGGGGATGAGACTATCCCACCAACTATGACCCTCTGGGTCCGGTCCTGGAGCCAATTGCCTATCCATCTGATCATCTGGTTTCCCACCCCATTTCTCCCAGCTTATCCAACAGGCCCACGTGAGGAACAGAGTCAAATGCCTTGCTGAAGTCTAGAAAGAGGACATCCACTGGTCTACCCAGGTCCAAGGCACTTGTCACCCAGTCATAGAACTCCACCAGGTTTGTCTGACATGATTTCCGGTTGAATCCATGCTGTTATCATCCAGACACCCTGACTTATCCAGGTCCCCCTTAGCCTCTCCTTGACAATGCCCTCCACCTTGCCCACCACCGATGTCAGGCTGACAGGCCTGTAGTTCCTCCACCTCCTTGATCCCCTTGTGGATAGGCACTACATGCACCACCTTCCAGTCTTGGGCACCCACCCTGTCCTCAGAGAGATGGTGAAAAGCTCTGCCAGGGGTTTCACCAGGACATCTGCAAGTTCCTTCAGCACTCTAGGATGTAATTTATCCGGCCCCGGTGCTTTCTCCATCTTAAGGGAGCTGAGGGCTTCCCTCACTCTCTCTGCTGTGATTTCCCTTCCAGTACCCTCTTCTTCCTGTAGCCCTCCCCCACCTGCCAGTGATACCTTCCCCTCTCCCCAGACCTGCCGATTGGTAAGGGTCCCCCCTCCTCATTATCTCTGTCTCCTCCCATGTATGATGCAGCAACCCCATTTTAACTGGTGAAAACTGAGGTGAAGTACTCATTTAGTACCTCAGCCTGCTCCCCGGGTCTTGTGCCCATCTCTCCCCTGATTTAATCCTGCTAATCTGCCCCTTCACCCTTCGTCTTTCCCCAATGTATCTAAAGAACCCCTTTTTCCCTCTCCTAATTTCCCTGGCCAGGTTCTGCTCCTTCTACGTAAGGGAAGGAATTAAAGCAATGAAATTAAAGGGTAAACAGGGAGGAGAGGAGGCACTGTGGGTCACCTTGGAGGCAGGAAATGGTGTCACAATCCACATGGGGGTTGAATAGAGACCCCCATCTCAGGTGGAGGAAATGGACAAGGAAATGATAGGAGGCATCCTTAGAATGGCAGAAAAAGGGGAGCTATTGCTGATGGAGGACCAGAATATGTCAGATGTTAACTGGAGCACATTTGCTGCAGCCACATCCAAGAGCAGAGTCATTCTCAATGCCCAACAGGGGGCATGCCTCAGGCAGCAAGTGTTGGAACCCACTCGGGAGGGAGCAGTCTTAGACCTGGTACTATCAAACAGGGACAGTGAGAGGATCTCAGATTTAGAAGTGAGTAGCTATCTGGGAACAAGCAACCACCAGACAGTGTGGTTCACAATAAACACAGCCATAGAGTCAAGCCATGCAAAAGTAAGGGTACTGCACTTTTGGAAGGCTGACTTTGGCAGAGTGGGAAAGTGCCTAAGGAATGCACTAGCAAAACAGCAGGAAGGAGGGGTGGAGGAATAATGGGGAAAAATCAAAACTGCCATCACAGAGGCAACAAACCTTTGTGTGAAGCAAATAAACAGAACAAAATGAAGGAAAAAACCACTATGGTTCTCAAAAGAGGTGGCAGGTAAGGTTAGGGAGAAAAAGATAGCATTCAGAACGTATAAGGCATCACAGAAGGAGCAGAACAAAGGATTCTATCAGTTAAAGCAGAAGGAAGCGGGGAAGGCAGTCAGAATAGCAAAGGTCCAAACTGAGGAAAAGATAGCCAACTCAGTTAAGAAGGGGGATAAAACCTTTTATAGGTACATTAGTGAGTGAAGAAAGACCAAGGGAGGGATAGTGAGGCTTACTAAATGGGAGGGGGGTGGGCAGAGGGTGACAGTGAAAAGGCAGAGATACGGAACAAATACTTTTGTTCAGTATTCACAAAAGAAGAAGAGAGGGACATACCTATACCAAACAATAGAAGCACTCTGGATATGGGGGTCAATACCAGTTCATTCACAAAAGAAAATGTCGTAAAAGAACTCCTAAAACTCAAGGTGGACAAGGAAATGGGACCTGACAGGATTTATCCCAGAATTCTAAAACAACTACGGGGACAGCTAGTGACACCACTGTCTACCCTTTTTAACAAGTCATGGGAGGATGGTGTGGTACCTGAGGACTGGAGGAAGGCAGATGTGATTCCCCTTTACAAAAATGGAAGTAAGGCAGAGGCAGGAAACTACAGACTTGTTAGTTTGACCTCAGTGGTAGGGAAAATGATAGAATCACTTCTGAAAGAAAGAATAGTTGAGTACCTAGAGTCCAGTGGGGCACAGGACCCAAGGCAGCATGGATTCACAGTGGGAAGGTCATGTCAGATAAATCTAATAGATTTCTTTGACTGGGTGACCAAAGTAATAGACCATTGAGGGGCTGTAGACATGTCCTACCTAGACTTTGGAAAGGCATTTGACATAGTCCCATACAAAAAAATAATAAACAAGTTAGCCAGTCTGAGAGTGGGTCCCACGGTTGTAGGCTGGGTAAAAAATTGGCTGGACAACAGGATGCAGTGGATAATAGTAAACGGAGTCCACTCTGAAGAAAGGGGGCTTACTAGTGGGGTACCACAGGGTTCAGTATTGGGGCCAGTCCTCTTTAATGTCTTTATAAGTGACATTGCAGAGAGACTGGAAGGGAAAGTATGCCTCTTTGCTGATAACACAAAGATCTGCAATAGGGTTGATACACAAGGGGGTGTGTGGAAAGGATGAGAAGGAACTTGGCAATGCTGGAGGAATGGTCCTAAGTATGGCAGCTTAGATTCAAAGCAAAGAAATGCAAAGTAGTACACCTGGGAAACAAAAACCCAGGGGAAGAGTACACAATCGGGAGGGTACTAACAAAAACAGAAATGGAAATGGACCTGGGGGTAGTCATATCAGATGACCTAAAGTTAGACAGGCAATATAAGAAGGCAGTAAGGAGGGTTGGGGGATAATGGGATGCATAGGGAGAGGCATCACCAGTAGAAAACAAGAAGTTGTCATCCCTCTGTACAGAGAGTTGGTGAGACCGCATCTGGAGTACTGCGTGCAATTCTGGGGACCCCATCTCCTCAGGGACATAGGCAGGATGGAGGTAGTCCAGAGGAGAACAACTAAAATGGTGCACCAGAAACCATATGAAGAAAGACTAAAGAAGCTTAATATGTATACCCTTGAAGAAAGGCGGGATAGGAGGGACATGATAGAAACTTTCAAGTATCTGAAGGGAATCAAAAAAGTCCAAGAGAGTAGAATCTTTCAGAAAAAGAGATGTGCAAGAACAAGGGGGCACAGTCTGAAGATAGAGGGGGATGGCTTAGGGACAACATGAGGAAGTTTTTTTTCACAGAGATGGTGGTGGATGCGTGGAACAGCTTTCCTGAGGTGGGCGAATTCAAGAATGCATAGGACAGACAAAAGGCAATTATAGTCGGGCAGGAGGAAGTAGGCTGTTGATTTACTAGGATTTGCAGTGTATTCAATAGGTAGGGAAATGGGCAGACTGGATGGGCCAGATGGTCCTTATCTGCCATCAAAGTTTGTTTCTAGGGGGCAGTGTGGGTGGCTGATGGCTGACCCCAGGCAGACTCCAGACAGATTCCTCAATATCCTCAATATCCTTAGTGCTACAGTCCTTCATATAGACGTTCCACAGCACAGTGAAGCCACTTACAAAGACACAGACAAATAGGAAGAGGAGGAAAAACCTGCTGACAAGACCACCCAATTGGTGGTTGGCATTCCAATGCAGTACAGCAGTCTAGGGCTCTGATAAGTCTGTGGGAGGCTGAGGACAGGGGAGAGAGAGAGAAAAAAGATGGTGTAAGCTCACTCCATGAGCCTTGCTGAAGCAGAGTCAGTCTGGTTGACACTGGGTTGGCAGAAGAGATAAGCACCATTGAAAATCATGCAGTTCGGGGATAGATTCATCCATGAGACCACCTGACTGGTGGACGACGCTCCTACACAGCACAACACGCACACACACAGATGTTCTATATCTATATACTGTGTGTATATGTGTGTGTGTGTATATATATATATATATATATGTATATATGTGTGTATATATATATGTATTCATGGCAAAAAATCCATTTAAGGCATCAGTTAGGGTTGTTCCACAGTGACAAAAGCAAGGAAATTCAGTGTTACGGTTGAAAACCCTAACGCCGCATTCACACCCCCCAGCACAGCACACCCACAGACACACACACACACACACACACACACACACACACACACATATGCAAGTAGGGGGGAGGACCAAGGCAACATGACCAATCACAGACAACCAGCAGCAGGTGACAGAAATAGAAAAAACAACTGTCTAAATGTACTACAAGACGTCCCCACCCACCTGACCAGGTACTGCATGCTCAGTGGAGATCAACAGCAAAACTGAGGCCGTGTGCACCAAACGTACACATCCCTGATTGCAGGTGCACACAATGTACCACACTTAGGAGTTGCATGGCCTTACCTAGCGATGCCCCACACCCCACCACACCTGGTACTGCACCTCAGCTATAGAGCACAGCAAAACTAAGTAGTTGTACAGGTATTATTTGTGTGGTTGATTTCATGTATACACAACCTCCCACTGTTAGGCATTGGAGGACCTTTGCAAGGCAGTGCCCCACCCACTGAGACCAGGTACTGCATAGTTACTGGAGAACCTCAGTTAAAATGAACCCATGAAGATCAACACTGTTACTCCATGATTGCAGCCTGGCAAAGGTTAGTACAATAATGAGTCACACAGTCTGTGGGAGAGAATGCCCCCTCCTGTCCTACAACATTTGGTCCACTGAGACTGAAAGCTATAGTAAAAGAAAGTTTGTTTATATCTACGGTACACCTACTTGACTGTTGGTGTAGTACAATTAGCATAGTTATCACTTGTATGGCGTCAGCCACATAATGGTCTGCCAAACCCAAAGGCCAGGTACTACAGCCTGAGTGTAGACCAACTGCAAAAAAGTGAGGCTGTGGACATATATGGTACAGCTCACTCATTGCAAGGATACACAACTTACCACAATTGGGATTTCTGTGGTGTCAGAGAGACAATGCCATTGTCTTTACCAGGTACTACATCCTCAGTAGAGAGCTACAGAAAAAGTGAGCCTATAGACATCCGTGATACACCTCCATCATTGTAGGCACACTAATGTTAGCATGTTTAGAAGTTGCTTGGCCTCAGCCAGCTAATTCCACTCCCTGTTAGACAGACCAGTTACTGCATTCTTAGTATACAAATACACTGAAGGTAAGTACATGGACATCAACAGTACACCTACATCACTGAAACTGTATATCTGTTAGTGCCATTAGGAGTTGCACAGCCTTGTACAGGCAATAGTTCCCTCATACCTCCAGATCAGGCTGTGTATCATGAGTGGACACATGCAGTAAACTTACTACTATGCACATCACATACTTAAATGTAACAGTTCTTGCATCTTGATGATGAATGTGTCTTTTACTACAATTACACAGTTGTTTTTATTTCTGTTTACTAATAAGTGTACAAACCTTTGTACAGCTGCAATCAGAGAGTTACATTGTTGATGTCCAGTCAGGGTGCAGCACAAGGCATGGTGGAGTGTGGAGCATCGCTTGGTAAGGCCATGCAACTCCTAAGTGTTGTACGTTGTTTGCATCTGCAATCAGGGATGTGTACGTTTGGTGTACATGGCCTCAGTTTTGCTGTTGAGCTCCACTGAGCATGCAGTACCTGGTCAGGTGGGTGTGGATGTCTTGTAGTACATTTAGACAGTTGTTTTTTATTTCTGTCACCTGCTGCTGGTTGTCTGTGATTGATCGTGTTGGCTTGGTCCTCTCCCCACTTGCATATGTGTGTGTGTGTGTGTGGTGCTGGGGGGGTGAATGCGGAGTTAGGGTTTTCGACCCTAACACCGAATTTCCTCACTTTTGTCACTGTGGAACAACCCTAACTGATGCATTAAATTGAGTTTTTTGCCATGAATATCCTGTCTTTTTAAGAATGAGAAGTAGCAATACTACCCGCAATGTTGTAGTGGCAGCACCAGACACACATAGCAAATGCACACATATGAAGAACACAGTAAGTCATCTAGCAGAATTTTATATTATGAAGAGTAAGACAACATCCATCTCAAGCATATGCCTCTTAATAGTTATCTATTTCCTTTCACTTAACATTGTTATGTCACATACTAATTTATGCTGTTGCACTGTTTCACACTATCTTTTTGCAGGCAATGAGACTACTCTTGTGGGACATAAACAATGTGGCACTCTATTTCTCAGCACCACTGTTAAATATCTACATATCTTACATGGTCTTCTTCCGTACCTTTACTAGACACAAATTCTGAACATAACTCATACTTATTAATGTACCTACAAAAATGTTGTCATAAGACTGCAATATATGTAGCACAACAACAACTGTAATGTGTTATCTGTTTAAACCTGAAACTTTGTGTATAATGCCCTCCTTTATCAAACTAAGGAAAAGGAACGCTTTCTTATAGAATATATATTGATGACAAAGATCCCCACAACTTAATAATACCACAAGAAAAAGTGTTATTTTCAAAAAATATTTATTTCTACATATATTAAAGTAAAACAATATTATTTTTAGACATTCAAATCAAACAGTCAGTCCTGACAAAAAATTGTTAATTAAATTCAATGACGTTTAATAGAAAAATAAAACAAACATAAAAATATATTACTTTTTTTCTTATTTATTTACAAAATTAAATGGTACATAAAAAAATAGATATCTTCATTAAAAAAGTTACAAAAATGATTAACAAAATATGTGAAAAAATATTTTGAAAAATATGTACAGTATTTACAAACAACTCTCAGAGAGAAGTGTGTTGCTGTTTGAGGCAGCCCAACCCGTAAGTTGGACTCAATGTGGAGGCACAATAGAAGTAGAAGCTATTGCACCTTCCAGAGGAGATACCGGAGGAGCTGTGGAGGCTGGTCACTCTTTGCCAGGGAAGCTGGATGCCACTGGTGGAGGTGAAGTGCTTGAGCTGGCCACAGTCTCACTTGCTGCTGTCACCACAGACTCAAGCACAAGGTTGATAGTCGCTTGTTGCGCTTCCATGAAGGACAGCAATTTCTCCTGCCCTTCACGGAGCGCAACATTGTTTCTTATTAGACTGTCAGCCTTGCGCCTGCTTCTCGCGGTAACAGTGACAGCGCCAGCATCACTTTAAGCGAGGGCACCCTGCAAAGTGACCAAAAACATGAATCAATATATGAGCTTCAAAATGGTGATTGCCTACCTGTCTTTCATCTTACAATATTGATATCTAATTCAATAATTGTAATACATTTTGCTGGGCCCTCTCAAGACCATCGAAAAGTGTGATGTAAATCAGAACTCCTGTCTTGTCAGTTCCGTTTTTATACATTTTTCTACCATATTATGTTCTCCGTCGACAACTTGAAACGATCTATAAGAACAGTATACTTTCTACACTGTTGTTCTGTATCAGTTAGTATTTGCCTACACTCACTACTTAAATGTTTTTTTTTTTGAAATTCAACTTCTTTATTGAATTTTGGTAACAACAAAACAAGGTGTACAGACAGTGACATATACTGTAATAAGACAAAAATATAAAGGCATATACCCAGTGTAACAACAGGGAGCTAAGTGAAGTGTATGCCCACCTCCCCACCCCCGCAGGGTGCCACCTCAAACCACTGGATAGCAGAGATGGGATGGCCAGAGGTGCTGAGGTATTAAAAAAAAAAAACAATAAAATAGAGACAGAGTGCACTAAGGCTGTCAGAGGTGACTCTGGTATGAGATTTAGTGTAAATATAGGGCGTATAGCTTGCCCCACTTCTGGTTAAAGGAAGGCATACTATTCCGGGAGCTAGCTATTAACCTTTCAGTCCTGAAACAAAGAGAAATTTCACTTAGCCATTCAGTATATGAGATAACCATGTGGTCCAGCCAGTGTTTGAGAACCAGCCTTTTAACTGCTATGGAAATTAAGGCCATATGGAACCGGCGTTCCTTGATACTAATATCAGAGTACAACCCCAGTATACAAATTTCAGCTGTAAATAACTCCTCTAATCCTAAGAGCGGATCCAGATTGGTTTGAATTGTATTCCATAGGGGGGCCACCTTGTCGCAGTACCAAAATATATGTAATAAATTCCCTTCTCCTGCTCTACATCTTGTGCAAATAGATGAAGTCAACCTGCCAAGTTTGACCAGTCTAATTGGCGTATAATACATATTATTCAAAATGTAGAACTGGATTAACCTATTTCTATCTTGAGTAAGATATCTATATGTATAACGCCAGATCTGGTTCCAAGAAAGGGGGGAATCAGGTAAGAGGGAGACCCAAACCTTGGAACCAGTTAAAGCATTGGGGTATTTAGTATCTAGTGGATAAGAATAAATTCTGGCAATTCTGTGGGGTTTGCTTGCACGTTCTTGAATTTGATCTAAGAAAGGTTTGGTTTTGGAAGGTATCATTACAGTCCCAAACAGCTCCCCTAAAAGGTGTCTCAACTGAAAAACCTTAAATATAAATTTCTGTGAGATATTCAACTTAGTTAACATTTCAGTGGAGGAAAGAAGAAAGCCCTGAGAATAGAGAGCCTCCACTGGCCAATCATGTATTTGTGGAAGCCAATTTGGAGTTAGCAGGGAACCACCGATTTTGATGTTAGGATTAAAGGCAAGAGGTTGCTCCACATCTTTTGTAAACGGGATATTAAAAAAACTCCAGCATTGAGAGAGAATCTTAATAGAAAGCCCTATAACCGAATTTTGTATAACCTCTGGTAGTGTGGAATAGGTGTAGTAGAAAATTTGGGAAGGACAGAGATTGTATTTGTCCAACAAGTTGAGTTCTAACTTCAACCAAATAGGTTGATAGCTACTTGACTGGGCGCTGATCCAACATCCCATTTTGGCTAGATGGCTAGCCCAGTAATAAAGCAAAAAGTTAGGAAGGCGAAGACCTCCCCTGTCTTTAGGTAGATTGAGTTTAAGGAATGCCCATCTGGGATGCTTACCCCGCCAGATGAAGTTGGATAAGGCAGTATGAATTTGTTGAAAATAGGATCTGGGGAGCCAAATGTTGAGAAGATTTAGGGGGTAAAAAATACGGGGTAATATGTTCATTTTAATGATGCTGATGCGACCCCACAAGGACAGTGGAAGACTGTCCCATCTACAAAAATCTTTCTGGACTCTCACCATCAGGTCATCTAGATTAAACTTCTTAGTAATCTCTGGATCCCGAGCTAAATGTATGCCTAAATATTTGAGGGGAGTCCGGAGACCACCTCATGCCAAAATGAGAGAAATTAACTTGGGATATAAGAGAGTTAAGAGGGAAAATAACTGATTTGGTTAGATTTAGCCTGTAGTTGGATACCTGTCCAAACTGATTAATAATTTGTAAAGCTTGCGGTAAGGAAGATTCTGGGTTGGCGAGATGCAAGAGAATGTCGTCAGCAAAAACCGAGAGGGTCAGGACTTTCTGTGAGATAACACAACCAGTAATCTGAGGTGAGGCCTTAATACTGAGTATCAGGGGTTCTAAATACAAGTTAAATAAGTAAGGGGACAGAGGGAAACCTTGTCGGGTACCAGAATATAGGGGGAAACGAGATGAAAAGACGCCATTACAATAAATCCTGGCAGAGGGCGAGTTATAGACTGCTCTAACCCACTGGATAAAGATATTTGGGAAGCCCATTCTCCCAAGTGTGGACCACAAAAAATCCCAGTTAACCCGATCAAAGGCTTTTTTCAGCATCTAGGGCAATCAGTGCCATGGGAATCTGGGAATCTTGTGCAGCCTGGAAGATATGGGAGAGGGTACGCAGATGGTCCGCTGCAGATCTACCCTGGACAAACTCCACCTGCTCAGGACTCAACAAATGTTGCCAGATCTATTTAATTCTGAGAGAAAGTATCTTGGTTAGGATTTTGATATCATAATTCAATAATGAAATTGGTCGGTAACTAGCTGGCTCCAGCCGGGGTTTGTCTGGTTTTGGAATTAAAATTATTGTGGCCTCCGACAACGAAGGGTCAAAGGAGTCTGATGAAAACATATAGTTAAACAGTTTAAGAAGGAGAGGAGAAATCTCCTTGTGGAAAGTTTTATAAAAATTAGGGGAAAAGCCATCAGGGCCTGGAGATTTATCCATAGGTAGCCCCTTAATTGCATCCTCGATCTCATCCAAGGTAATGGGGGAAGATAGCAATTCACAATGATGTGCCTGCAAATGAGGGAGAGAGACACCATCTAAGAAATGTTCCATAGCGGGAAGAGATACTTGAGAGGTGCCACTACCATACAAATCTTTGTAAAAAGATTCAAAGATGTGCTCAATATCTCTTGGTGCGGTTTTAATAGAGCCATCGGGTGACTTCAGGCGGGTATTAACCTAGAGTTTTCTACCTCCTAACCTGAGAGCTAACAGTCTGCTGGTTTTTCCCTTGGTCTAGGTAGCGAGCTTTGGTTTGAAGGATGGCATATTCGCTTTTTCTTTGATCAGGTTCTCATACTCGTTTCTGAGCTTGCATAGTCCCTCCAGATCTTTTTGAGAGTTAGAGAGAGAGAAGGTACTCTCAGCCGCCCTGATTTGGTTAGACAGCGCTATAATCTTCGCTTCCCAAAGTTTTTTCCTTCTGGAAGCCAGTTTTATGAACTCACCTCTAATAAAACACTTCAGAGAGCACCAGATTAAATCCTCCCTAGCAATAGAACCCTGATTAAATTCGAGAAAAGATGAGATCAAAGATTTGAAATGGGAAATAATATGTTCATCTTTTAAAAGTTGCTTATTTAACTTCCATGAAGTGTCCCTCTGGCCAGATGGTCCGGGAGACACCCTAATCCAAGCAAGGGAATGGTCAGATATAACAATTGGCTCTATGCCTGGGTAGGGAGTATTTTCTAAAAGGGTGGTACTGATTAAGATATAGTTAATTCTTGACCATGTTTGGTGTACCTGAGAATAAAATGAATATATCTGCCAGAAGGATTAAGCAAAGCGCCAGGATCACATAGCCCTACTAGGTTCATGAAGTCCCCAAGAGCTGTTTGAGATGGGGAGAGGGTTTAACAGGTCTGTAGGTTCTGTCAAACTCTTGATCTGGGGCAATGTTCCAGTCACCTCCCAGAATAAAAGAGGATGGAAGAAACCCACTCAATTTAACAGCTAACTGCATGAAAAAATTTGGGTCACCTCCCACTGGGCCATATATTGCTCCTAACACCACACTAGCTCTATTAAGCAGCCCCTTAACTAAAACAAATCTGCCCTCTTGATCTATAGAGCTGTCCTTAACCACAAAAGGAATACCTCATCTTATCAAAATAGCAACACCCTTACTAACCGATGTTCCCTCGGATACAAAGACCTGAGAAAACCCTGACATCGTAACCATGAGGTCTCTGTACCTAACAAGTGTGTTTCCTGCAAAATAAGATATCAATATTTAACAGGGAGCAGTTAAGAAGGACTTGATGCCTTTAGTGGCATCCCTAATACTCTGACATTCCAGTAGCAATTTTAATAGGCCTCAGAGCATACAGCGAGGAAAAGGGTTAGAGAAACGAGATCCTGTGGCACATCAACCAGCCTTAAAATAAGTGGCACCTCCAGGCTCCCCTCCTCCCCCAACCCCAGTACATTGACAACATGCCATAATTCTCCAGCAATCAGGAAAATACTTGTGAACAACTAATAACAATGCTTGGTAACATTAACATGTAAATGCATAAAGAAGATAGCTGGATAGCCCTTAACCTCCCCGTCCTCCCTCTTCCCATAGCAACCCACCCTCTCCAAACCCCCTTTAAACTATATACAAAAGGCCCCACTAAGACTAAGAAACTGAGTACAGGAAACCTGAATAAGACTAGCAGGGACCGTCCCCAAAAGGTTACATGCCCAGGAGTAAACAGACTTAAACTAAAATACAGTATGTGAAAAAAAAACATTACCGAGGCGCAAGTCAACCTGCCCCAAACCAAGCAATGGACTCTAGATCTCCTGGGAACAGCAACCCAACCCCCCCAGCTAGACCATGAAGCAGGTCACCCAGCGTATATCCTCTCCCTAAGCCACCCACCCACCATCCACGCTTGAAGAAAGGAAAACTTATCCTTGTGCCCCAATTAATAAAAAATATAACAAGCATAAAGATATAGGATCCCTACCAGGAGCTGCAAAAACTTGGGGTGATAGCGACCCCTCCCATCCATAAAGTACCAAGAATCATTTCTGGTATGAGTCGTGGGGAAGGCAGCCTTCCAACAGGTATGTCTATCTGCTTCCAGCAAAAGAAAAAATAAAACAAAAGGAGAATCGGGAATAAAACAAGGACTTATCCAACTGAGCTAATATAAAACAAAAACCGCTCTAGGGTACAGGAAATAACGGGAGGAGAGCATAGCTGAAGGACCAGCCGGTCCGTCACTAAAAAGAACCTGTGGAAACCGCAATCTGAAATTTAGTTCCACCCCCTCTTCCCCTTCCCACGAGGCTCAACAGCTAGGCCTCTGGGGCTTACACAGGCCTCACAGGCCTCAAACCAGACCTCAACCCCAGTCCCAACAAACGGAGCAGAAGGAGACGAGAGAGGAAGCGCCCATCAGGTAACAAAAGCAAAAAAGAGACTGCAGCATTAGCACATTGTCAAAAAAAAAGAAAAATCTCCGTAACAGTTTCATATCTTCCAACTCAGTTCACTTTGAAAAGGCTAGGTAGCTTAAGAGAGAGATCCTTCGTGGCCTGATCTAGGCTTTCGTAGGGGTGCCAGACACCGTCCAAGACTATCAGAAGCTTAGCCGGGTAATTCATCCTGAACTGAATACCCGCTGTGATGAGTTTGTTCACAATTGGATGAAAAGCTGCTCGTTTTTGTCGGGTTTCATAAGGCAGGTCCTGAGTCAGTCGCAGCTTAGCATTGTCCCAGAGAATTGACTCCAGCTCCTTTGCTTTAGACAGGACATGCTGCTTCTCTAGAAAGCTGAGAAACTTGATTATTATGGGTCGAGGGGGAGCACCAGGTGGAGGCTTAGGTTTTAAGGAACGATGAGCTCTCTCAATGTGGTACTGCTGATTGAGAGGTGAGGGACCAACAACTTTATCCAACAACTTCTGGGTGAACGAAATGGTATTGGTTCCCTCTTCGGATTCGGGCAAACCGAGAATCAATATGTTGTTTCTTCTACTCCTGCCCTCCAAATCCTCCATCTTGAGTTGTAGCTTATTGATTTGCTGACGGAGTCGTACGATCTCCGGCTCAGTTCTCCCCTTCCAGCTCTCCAGTGGGGTTGTTTTAGCCTCCATATCCCCCACTCTTCGCGTGAGTGCACCAAGGTCGTTCCTGATATTTTTCACTTCAAAGGAGATATCTTGGAGGGTTTCCCGAAAGGGAAGCAATTCCTGTAGGAAGCGATCCTCCGTAAGCAAGTTAGCTGAGGCACTGGGGAGAAGCTGTTTAGATGGTTGCCCCGAACATTGATTCTTGGCTTTTTTTGCAGTTTTCTCAGGGGTAGTAGGCAGAGTATGCTTCACTCCGGCCTGCTTCATCTCCGCTTCCATTCTTCTGAGTGCTCCCGAAACGGCCGCCGCTGGTCCAAAAATGGAACACTGCACCTTCCAGGCAGAAGGATCAATTCCTAAAAGTAAACCCCTTATTACTTTGGGTTTTAGATGGGCAAAAACTTAGGTTTTGCTGGATAGTAGGTAGAAGCTCCAGAAAAGGCGGCCATTAGTTGCTCTGCATCATGTGACTCCACTACTTAAATGTTTTGGCATAATGAACAACACAGTGTGATATACAGTGATACTAGCTCTTCAATTGTATAAGAACAAGTGAACTTGAACATCTGCATCTATATTATTTGTTCGCACCTGCATGAGAATAATAGCATGACCTGTAGACCAACACTACTATTTCTGTTATCTAATGTTCATATAATCATCTGTTTAATAACTACTTCAAAAGAGACACACATGTTATATACCTATTTATTTTGTGTACATATTTTCATAGAAGCAAATCATCTTTTACTGCTGTTACATTAATACTTGAAATAATGTTAAACATTTAGAAACCAACAGCTCAGTGACATTGGCAACTAATTAATGAAATATTTTCTCTACACATCATGTAAAGAAACAGTGGGTGGGATATTCAGAAGGGTTGCGCATCGCGCAACACAGTGTCGCCATGCGCAACCCACTGATGCACCCCGGCATGATATTCAAAAGGGGAATGTGCCTGGTACAAATGCCGATGAGTCGGAGCACATCAGTAATGTATGCGGCACAATTAGGAGGGTCATGCCCATCCATGTTCCACACATCCCGATATTCAGCCCAGGATGTAATAATCCATGTAGTCACAACCCCTACTTGCACCGCATACAGCTGATTCCCCCCCCAAAAAAAGCAACAGCTGGCCACCCACAGGTGAGCTGCCATATTGCAGGGTGCAACATGGCAGCTGCCAGCTGTGAGTGGCCACCCGAGCTCCAGCAGCACCTTCGTGATGGCACCCCTCCATGCCTGATCACGGGCATTAGTATAGTAATAATGATCCTATATCCCTGGTGGTCCAGTGTACCACTCACAGCCCAGTTGCAGGTGTCAATGATATATTTTGTCAAACCAATCCATCCCTGGTGGTCCAGCGGTACACCCCTCCCCAACTGCCCACTAAGCCGCACTGGCCCACTCTCCCCCCATCAGCAGCAGTCGGCAGCTCCTCACTGGCTTGCCACCCTGCCGGCCGATGATTGAGTCTGTACGGTAGGGCTGTACACCCATTGGGCCACAGCGTAAGCCAATGGGCATGCAACCCATACCGTACTACACAAGCCAGGTATATGAATGGATCCATTCACATTTCTGTACTGTGTAGTATGGTACAACCTGCACACCCATTGCTTACGCTGTGGACCAATGGCTGTACAGTCCTACTGCATGAAGTCAGTCAGCAGACAGTGGGGTGGCAAGCAGATGGGGAGCTGCCACCTACCACTAACTGGGGGTGTGTGGGGTGGTGGGGCTCAGTGGATGGGTGGGAAGGGGAGTACCACTGGGCCACTAGTGATGAATTGGTTTCTCATTATATCTTACTGACACCCGCAATCATGCTGCGAGCAGTCCACTGCGCCACAAAGGGTATTGGACTATAATTTCATTACATATGACCGCAATCAGACTGCAAGTGGTCCATTGGACTACCAGGGTTATAGGACATTGTAGTTTATCACATATACCCACAATCAGGCTGTAAGCGGTCCACTGGACCACCAGGGATATTGGATAATTATTTCATTACACATTCCCGCAATTGGACTATGAATGGTCCACTAGACCACCAGGGTTATAGGACATTGTAGTTTATCACATATGCCCATGATCAGGCTGCGAGCATTCCAGTGGACCAGCAGTGATATGGGATGTTTATTATTTATACATATGCCCGCAAATGGGTGTCGGAGGATGTTGTCAGTAGGGGCAATGGTCGTCAGTCCCCAACGACTGCAGCCTGGCAGGGTGGCAGGCATAAGTCATTGGGGATTGGCACACCTGCATGCAAATGGTGCCATAATGACATGCAAATGGCCCCATTTCCAGCTTGCATGCATTATAGCCTATTTGCATCTGCAGTTTTGAATATTACAGTTGTTGTACCTAGTACAATGGCACTTCCGCTAGTGCATCCCCCTGCTCCACTTCGTCCACTGGTGCTGTCACACTGCCACTGCACCATGCGCACTGCAGGTGGCCAAGGAGCAATATTCAATGATGCTGTGCCATGGCACAGCTCCATTGAATATCACCCTGTCAATGCCCAGGCACAGCCCAGGCTTGCACCACAGCCTGGCGCAGTCTGAATATCCCGCCCAGAATGTACAAATAATAAATAGTTAATATGATACCAGTATCTTCTAATTTACTAAAAAGTTGTTTTTATCTCAGTGTTGTACACAATACTGTACAATTGTTCTCAGAAGTAACACTTTTCAATTGCCACAAAGACACTAACTTGCATAAGTAAAATTGTTTTAACACACATGTAGAGCTTCACCATATGCTGAACAAGGTCTCACGCTATTTTCAAATAAAGATTATTATTATAATAACAATAAGATGCAACCAAGAATCATTTAAATAGTGACATAATCACTCTGTAGTGTAATGTTGCAGTCATGCACACATCATGACACATTGCACCACTGCGCAAAGATTGATACGCTATGGAATTACACTTGCTCATGCCTTGAAACTTAATACTACTTACACCATGAGAACATTGATGCATTCACTCAGGATTGTTAAACTGTTGAATCCCACTTAACCATAAGCTATACAGCAGTACTGAAGTTATGTTTGGAACACGTACATTAGACTATGTTGATGAGTTGAACATATGACAACAGTTTCACGTCATGAAAACCTTGAGTGCTATATCCTTGTGTAAGGATCAAAATGAGAACCTGATCAGCAGTTTGCTATAATGAAACACACTGCAACAGTAATTGATGCAAAAAATAAGTGGCCTGTTAACATGCATAGTCATCAGTCTTCATTACTCACTCTGTAATCTGTGTCATATATAGAGCTGCACACTAACCTTCCACTGCCTGTGTGCGGGGGTACAGGTGTGAGCATACACCATAAGCAAACAACAACAATATGTACCCACTTACAGGTGACTTGACACATTGCAAAGCATTACAGTACACCCATCATCCATAAATAGCAAGTACACCATGTGACATATCCTTTGTACCCCCCCACTACCATTTATCACACTCTTACAATATGGTAACTAGCACTATTACTACACTAGGCCCTCCCCATTGAACTGAAAATTTGTTTTGAATTGGTTAAATATGCATTGTAGTACACTAGGCATTATCATCTTGATTATCACAAACTTTCTATCTATAAATATGCTTCTTATTCTAGTACACTCCCACCCTTCATACAATAACACTTATGATGACATACATGCATGACACATCAGTCCAGTACACTCCATCACCACTGCACACACATTGCAATAATTATGATAATGTACTCAGAATTGGCTTAGTACAGCTGCTCTCATGTGCCATACTAGTCTTACCACATCATACATTCCCCCTTGATGTAGTACTACCACCTTGACCACCTACCCACTGAGAACCAAAAATGTAATCATAAGTGTAGCATCATAACGAATAAGACACACTGTGCAGCAAAATACCTCCCAACTATGCATGAAGTGACACCATATAGTACACCTGTATGCATAATAAAGCAAAAAGTGGGTATCTAAACCTAGATAACAGACTGTGTCACAGAATCTCAATGTACAAATGATCCATTCACATGTTGAGACTGTCTACTACAGTACTGTTTGCATCCCCACTTACTCATCCCTTTCACAAATAGCCACACTGCTCTCACAGTACCTAGCAATTAGCAGTTCTATGGCTGCCTTAGTGGTGACAAGGTCCTCCATACTACTGAATAAAGGTTGTGGGTGCAGGGGTCTGTGGCACTACATTTTCTGTGACTATCTTTTATGATGGTACTTACACTCAGAGCTGGTGCCAGGCTCCTCCTTCACCTCCACTGTTGTTACTGGCACTGCTTCCCTGGCCAGTATAAAACATATAAGTAAAAAATATTATAACATATACCACAATATATTAATCTACCACTAAACTTTTATTGTGAAATACATTTTTTATAGTGTCTCATTGTGTAATTCAACCATGTACCACATTTCTCTTTGTAATGACACTTCTGTGTTTCTGTGGATGATGTGTCATTCACCAGCAGTGACATTAATGCACCGGCACTGCTCGTGGGTACAACAACAAACTCATTCACATGAAGGGTACCGGCAGTGCCACAGCTGATCTTCCAGAGAAGGTCCCACACCTTGCCAGCCATATCAACACTGCACACCCCACTGTAATTCAGAAACTCTCTCTGTGCAGTACTGCACGTGGCCATCCAGCTGCTCAGTGATGCCCACCCCATTTTCAGTTACTCCCTCAAAGTTAGCTTAGACATACAATACTGTCCATTCAGAAATATACAGATTGTGGTAATATATTACCAGGACATAACAGGCTCAATATCACAGTCTGTTAGGTATGCATGGGTTACCCCCCCAAACCTGATTAACATATATTACTATTCTTCCCTTCTCACATCATTATGTGAACAACAGAACATTCTGCTGTGTATATTGTGTCTAGTCACATCACTACGTGTCACCTAAGTGTGTAGTATATCAATATGCAAAAACACTTTAAATATACCAGCCAAGATCTAGATAACATATATTGGGGTGAGTACTTGTATTACTCATTTTGAACATGAGATGACACAAAAACACAATTCAGATCTGTACAAATATCTTCTTAGAGTGCAATGAAAACAACATTCACTTATAAAAAAATAGATAAGAAATTCATAGGACAACAATACTTCACATACCATTTGTGCCTAGAAATGTAATCACCAGTTGTAGAGCATAGTCAGTTAAACCAAACTGAGATGTATACAACTGCCGCACATCTGGCTATAAAATCTGTTCCCTTTGAATCACCAGTTATGTTATGAAGTGGTATACCTTGTTGTTTAGAAATTTTAATCATTATAACCCAGCAGGGTGTTGGTTTACTGGAGGATTTACCATGGCTGGTGTAGTTCAGTCACAAGGTACAGCCGAGAGACTTAACCATGCCAAGAGTGGGAAATCCTCCAGTATACCCACTCCCTGAAGGGGTATATTGCGATTATACAAAGGGCCTATTTGCTTTTTTCCAAAAAAAAAATTTAAAACATCCATTTGATTTCAAACTTGCTGCTCGTTTGTTTGCCATCCATCCGTTAGCTTAGCGAGTGGTGTGTTTGTGATGAACATATGGATTTGCCAGGGAGTTCCTGATGTGGCTGAGTGATGGCTGGCACCTTTTACAGTGGGTACACTGGAGAGTTTACAATGCTGAAAAGGTGCCAGCCAGACAATCAAAATTCAGAATTCTATTTTTTTTGTGTACTTTGTATTATTACAAATATTACATGGGTGCTGGAACTCATGGTAACTTTCTAAAGAGTATTTCCTAAAAAGATGTGAGTTAAGTAGTCCAGCTCACACCTTACATGACAGCATCATACCACCCCAATTATGTAATGCAATTATTTCTATCAGCATCTTACCATCTGACTCAACAAGGATGACACTGTCAGTGTCAGAGTTCTCAGCCTCCACAGCTTCTGACTGTGCTGGTACTACCTCAGCTGGGACTGGCGGGGTGCCTGCGCTGCTCTGTGAAAGAAGATAATAAGTAGATCCACTAAGTTTTTCATGTAAATGTCAACAAATTTTAACTACACTTTCTTTAAGCATTCAACATGTTTCAGGCACCTAACAGTGTCTGTAATCAGGTATTGCAGAGCCATTGCAGACACATATAAAATCACAATTACTTCAAATAAATATTTCATAAATAAAAGATCATAAGCTGACTCAGTACACAATACTTAGCACTTATATAGTATGCCACATGAAATAAAATTCTGCTTCAATAAAATCAATACTGGATAGTAACTCCATCACTATCATTGGGTTATTCATTCAACAGCATCGTAAAATACATGTTGTAATCTAAGTCAATATCAGGACACATGTATTGTATGAACATATATATATACATATATATGTAACACAAAAAAATGCATCATTATTTAATAACAGTTATAAATACGTTTTCCCTTAAGACAAAAAACAAAACAAAAGACAAAAAAATGACGTCTTTCACAACGTACAAAATATTCAGTTGTTTTACACTGCAGCCTCTTGACTTGTAACATCATATTGTGATAATAACTTGGCTACAACAACAAAGACTTCAATCAAAAAAAGACTTTCTTTTAACCAATTGTGTACCTGTACTATTATATCATAGAATCTGAGGAATTTTTTTTAATAACTTACAATGAGTGAGGCGTTCCCCCACAGCTGGCTTCCCTGCAGCTTCCCATAGCTCATAAGCAAGGTAGTACCAGCATTGTTGTTCTCCGGTATCTCCTCTCTCTGCTTCAAAACATAGAAGCGTTGACGCAACAGCTTCCACTTCCTCTTCAACTGCACAATGGTCTTATTTTTTACTCTTAAGACCATGTGCAGGAAGCTATTAATGCACCTCCACATAGAGTCCAACTTACAGTTCGTGCTCCGCATTAAAATACTAGCACTACCCCTCGCTTGGACTGTCTCAAGCAGCTAGCACACCTCTCTCATGGACCACTGCCTCATCTTTAATTTTCTATTCTGCAATAAAAACATACACAAACATTCCATTACTCTCATGTCTCAGAGCCTATATATTTCTATGTATTCTATGAAGTATTCTGATTAGAACATGCCAAGAACTGCATTGTAAAACATAATTTTCATAATCACAAATATTATCATTCAGCCAAATGAATTAGTGTATTTCAACACACTAAAAACATACACAACTCTGTGTCGTGTCATGGTATGTTCGAGTAATAACATATACCACAGCTTGAATACACCTACATCAAAAGTTCATCTTCCTGTCTATTGAAGATGAAGCATTGTCTATCTCATGTTGGTCTGATTCACAACCAGCTTCTTGTGGTACTACAGATTTAGAGGAATGGTTACTGTTGGGTTGGATGCACAGTACATAACAGTAGGTGTGTTCCACATTCCCCAATCACTCAATAACAGTTGCCACCACCCTGCCTACCTAACTAGGCAATGACATCAGAGAAAAGCTAAAGTGTAATGAGAGCAAAGGTCTCGCACAGTGTTACCATATCAAGCCTCTCTCTATGTGCACCCAACATAGCAGCAGTGAGTGCCGGTGTTGCTTATGAACACACCCATTTACTGTGTGTTTATGGGGGTACCCAGTGACTATTAGCATAATGTAACCCCCTCACATTTATTTTTTGCTTGCAAAGGGTGTGATAATTCCCTCTCAGTTTGTGTGCCCCCTTTCTTGCTTGACAAAGGGGGTACCCATCACCCCATCACCACATGCATCCCCCTTTCCTGTTTTCTTGATGTGGGTGCCCAATTCCCCATTGGCTAGACCAACCACCAACACATGTGCAGTCAGTTGGTATGCTCAGCAGCTCACCCTAGCATGACAAAAAACCTCTATAAATGAAAACAGTGCCCCGATGTCTCTTGCAGCATTTTTCATATCTACAAGTGGACATCACAGTAGTCACATGTAGAAGAAGCACTGTCACACTGGTACACACTGGTGCTCCTCTGTGAGTACTTGCCCTGGCACTATGACACAGAACCATATAATATGCAACTGCCACAGTCACTTATTTCAACACACCTGACCCATACCATGACGCCATAAAATATGACCCTGGCAACACCTGTTGTGCATCCAAGGTCAACTGTTACCAGCCCTGCATTTCACAGTGAATATCCCCAACTATGTGTTACTCCTGTGTGAGTGCTCAATATACCTATTCTATTTTTTGACCAACATGTTTGGTTCTTAAAAGAACTTTTTTTACAGCTCAATAGGTATACAGACAGTCTGACATTATTAGAGTACTTTGAGGATTCCATCTCAAAGCTCTCACAGGAAACAATAATTGCCAGCATGTGAGAAGTGCACACCATTAGGTAGGTATAACCAATCATAAAAAAACTTAATTTCAGGGTGACATATGGTGTGCATTACACACAGGCGTAGATATGCAGACATTTGTATGTTCACCTTTTATTTATTTTGCTTTTGGTTACCGGGTGGGTGCACTAGACATAGTAATGCCTATTTTCAGGCACAACCCAGGAGTATACAAGTGAAACACATGACCAGTACAATGTGACACAGCACAAGGAAGAGGTAGACAGTAGGACAAATGCATCTCCATGCTCTGTCAAGCAAGTACACATGGTGTTCTGCTTGCTAGACCCTACACTCTATAATATCTGAAAAAATGATTTTACAGGCTGGCAACATACTGATAATAGAAATAAGTTCCAATGTTGCTTCTGCCACTAAATCCACCCAACACTTGATGCCTAAATCATCCCGGCCAAGATGTATTACAACTATGTCTGGGTGAGGTTTACTACTCAGAAGTCTGTCCATTGTTGCCATGAGGTGCTCCCACCTCATTACAACCCTGCCATACCACTTCACACAGAAATTATTTTTCACATGGGTTGTATTGTGGTACAGTAACACTGCTATGCATGCTTGACACATCCTGGTATTGATCCCATAATACCATGAGCATCTGCAACCACAACCCATACTTCTGCTGCACACTGTTGAGGCCCCCAAAGAAAAAAAATTAGAAAAAATGACCACCACAGTGTACCTGCAGTATTACACAGTACAACATGGTAACCAACAGCTGTGGATGGCTACCCAAGCTCCAAGACTACCGTGTATTGACATCAGCCCTCCCTCACCAACTGTGATTTTGCTATGAAAAATATATCCATGGTGGTCCACTGCACCCCACCCCCCTCACCCAATTGTGGGCTTTCTGTTTAAAAGTAACCACTGTGCTGTAGTACAGCTCCCTCTCCAGCCCAATTGAATGAGGAAGTAGAGTGAACAGGGCCACGAGGGACACATTTTATACAGTTAACCCATTATAAGGTGAAAGGGTAGAGTCCACTGTACTACCAGCAGTATTTTTTTTATTGAAAAACCAAGATCTAGTTTTGAGATGCATTACCACAAAGCAACCTGGGGGGGTATCAGTAGCCAACAGGTACTGCCTCACACAGTACCAGGGACAAGTTACTGATGATTGTCACACCTGCATGCTAATGGTGCCATAATGATATCCAAATAGGTGCATTAACTCCTTGCATGCATTATGGCTCCATTTGCATATACAGTACTAAATACTGTCATATTTGAACCTACCACCACTGCACTTCAGTGCTATATCCCCCCTATTCCTCTCTGGCCACTTACACTGGTGGAGTACCAGAGTAACATGCACAATGCAGGTTGCCAGACTGAAATATTTAATGCTGCTGACCATGCCACAGCACTGTAAAATATCACCCTGACAACAACCTGCTGCACTGTAGTTGCACTTTGTCCAGGCTTGTTCCACAGCCTGGCACAGTTTGAATATTCCCGACCCATGTGTTACATCTGTGTGAATGATGTATGCAGCTGTTCTATTTTTTGACCAGCATTTATTTCTTCTGAAAAGAACCTTTGTTTGCAGTTTGCTATTTGTTCAAACAGTCTGACATTCTTAGAGGACTTTGAGGATTGCATCTCGAGGGTCTCCCAGGAAATGGCAATTGCCAGCATGTGAGAAGTGTACACCATCTGGTAGGTATAGCCAATCATAACAATACTTAATTTACAGATGACGTATGGTGTACATTCCAGACATGTGTATAAATGCAGATATCTGTATGTTGACTTTTCTTCGGGCTCTGTCAATCAGGTACATATGGTGTTCTGCTTGCCAGACCCTACGCTCTGTAATATCCAAAAAAATGATTTTACAGGCAGGCAACATACTCATAATAGAAGTGAGGTCCAATTTTGCTTCGGTTACTAAATCTACCCAGCGTTTGGTTCCCAGATCATTGCCTCCAAGATGTATCAGCAATATGTCTGGATTAGCCTGAGTACTCAAAAGTCTGTGTGTATGGTTGGCATGAGGTGCTCCCACCTCATTCCACCCCTACCAAACCACTTACAGCAATTTTGGAGCTGCAGGTTTCTCCCAAAATCACTATTCTGAGCATACTCAGATGCTTGTCTCACTATACTGCTTCCAACAATTAACAAAGTCCTTTTGCTGTTTTCTGCCATTCTCAGCTTTTCAACTTAGAAGTGGACAGAGAGCTACCAAGAAAGTCAGTGTTCACCCTGCAGTACCTAAGCAGTAGTGCAAGTAAAACTGCTATTTTCCCTCCTAACTTCAATCCAGCTTCAGTGGGCTGATTGATGACACACAAATAAAACAAATCATTGGCTACTACTGTGTCTTCATTAACCAATGTAGTCTATGCTCTGACTATCACTGCACTTCTGCTACAGCTAAAATGTGCTAAAATTTAAAGGTGGGAAAATGCATAATTTTGATGCGCAGTTTTAAACAATTACAAATGCAGACACATTTCTGATTGGTTCTGTCTTCTGTTGTGGGTACACGTGCACCTTGCTATCTCCCTCCATTTGCAGCTGTATCTGTGTAAGTAAGTACCAAATAATTGTCTGACTTTAAACAGTTGTACCAAAATAATGAACCATCATAGGTTATTTCTAGCAACATAGTCAAATGCAGCATTAAAAAACATTTTTATTAATACTATTTACCTGTTACTAACAATTTTTATCATAATAGAAAAATGCTTTATAAAATATGATGCACTTACAGTTATAAATGTGGTGTGTCTCAGTGTAGGCTAAGATGGCTGCTGTGGACTTCTTCTTCAGTGTTCTCTGTCTCTGATTGGTTGTCTCACATGGCCTGATAAATCTAGCATAACATTGGCAGAACTAGCTGTCAGTCAAATAGCAATCAGATATGATTCGATAATGAATACAGTTGTCACTCCCAAGCTTAAATTTGTGACACTTTCACATGCACAGCACTACTTTTGTGACACTTTCGCATGCACAATACTACTTTTGCAACACTTTCAAACACACAGCACTATATTTTGCAACACTTTCGTGCATACGACACTGTTTTTTCGAAATTTTGACTGTACGACATAATTTGATGATTTTTTCCTAAAAATGATGATTACCGAAGGGAAAAGTTTCCTGCTTCTTACCTAATGTATAAATACATAAGTTCACACAATTTAACACACTTATTCTGAAATTGTGACTCTACCTGCACAACTATGTAATTGCTGAAGCTACATTTTCGCAATTCATTGTTTTCTGTCACTACACAAGTGACCTCGATATTCATTCCTAATCAATAATTGTGATTATTTGTCTTAGCAATAACATATGAACAGAGCTTGGCTTAACAATATCTTAAGCACTCCCTACAGATGTAATGTGGCACACGGTAGAGCCAAGTGTTATATTGCCTCAAAGATGTAATTAAGTAACTGTCAATGTGATTCTTGTGAATGCCTTATGGCTATCATGACAATTAATATTCAAAAGTAAAGTGTTTGAAGTTGACTTTATTAATCTGTTACTCATTTACAGAAAGATTTTAAATAAAGTAGTTCTTTGACCAGCAGTTTAACAATACTAGGTCAAAATCACTATACAGAATTGCAGAGATTCTGCATTGCTGAACATAGAAACATAGAAACATAGACTTTGATGGCAGATAAGGACCGCTTGGCCCATCTAGTCTGCCCATTTCCCTACCTACAGGATAGGCCACAGATCCTAGTTAACCAACAGCCTATTTCTTTCTTCCCCCCACAAGAATTGCCTTATGTCTGTCCCATGCATTCTTGAATTCTCCCACAGTTTTAGACCCCAAAACCTCTTCAGGAAGGCTGTTCCATGCATCCACTACCCTCTCTGTGAAATAATACTTCCTCACATTGCCCCTGAACAGCCCTCCTTCTATCTTTAAATTGTGTCCCCTTGTTCTTGCAAGTCTCTTTATCTGAAAGATGCTACCCTCTTGGACTTTGTTGATTCCACTGAGGTACTTAAAAGTTTCTATCATGTCTCCCCTCTCCCTTCTTTCCTCAAGGGTATACATATTAACAGTGAAATAGTACAAAAAAAATCTATGTGGCATAGTGATAACACTATACAGGACAGTGTAACATGAATCAAAATAAGACTGTCCAAATTTGAGCAACCAATCTGATTACAGCATTTTCTGAAACTTTTCTTTGTAATATTTTATAAATAAATAATTTGTGTCAATACACAATGTTAGAAGTGATCAGCACAAGCATATACTAATATTTTATTTTTCTGTGTCTTTTATGCAGATGTCTGATACTTCTGTAACATTGCTCACTGCTACTGTGAACTAACAGATTGAAAGATGCCTAGTAAACACAGACATGCATGTATAGAAAGATGAAACAGGTATCATAGTACTTCACTGTTGCTTAAGAATGATAAAAAAACAGTGATGTGAGTTCAAGACGTAAAACAATATAGAGTTCTACTGGAATAGTGAGCTCTACAGTAACCCACTCCACAACAAAACAACATACTTGCTCAACAGCAAGTCAAAAATGTTTACCTGAGCAACAGTTGTGTAGATCTCTCAGTCAAAACACAACTATTGCTACAGCAACCATTAACAGACCTTCTAAACAGCACCATAAACGCACAGCTGGTGAATTTCATCTGAGAAAGCAAAAGTATTTCCGATCGCTAGCAAGTGAAGCAAAGATCGACAGGCTTATTGCTGCTGTGATGAGACATGAGCGCAAAAAGACAAAGAGTCATCTGACTTTGATGAAATTGCATCTCAAAGTACGCACATTTGTTAATAGAGCAGTATTTGTTCTTCAACGTTTATGGCATAAGATGTCTCATGTGCTTGAACTATTCAGAAAAGTTGTATACGACAATTTAAAAAAAGGCTACAATGGTATCCTACTTTGACTGTGCACAATTTCTGTGATGTATTCACAAATCACTGGATGCACACACAGCACTCAGAGGCATATTTCTGGGAAGAATCTTATTATTCACAGAAAAAAGAAAACAAGTTCACCATTGATGAGTCCGGGAAGCTGGTCAATGTGCTCAGTGTCTGTGATGACACAGCAATGGACACAAATGATGACTGTAATGCAACCACTGTGTCCCATAAATGACACTGTCTCTCATGGCCATGTGATGAAACCTGCAACCATAGGCAATCTTCATTTGAAAAGGTTGAACAGTTTGTCAACCTATTTGCGATAACAGATCGCAAAGAAAGATATAAACTGTTTAACAAGATTGACCTTTGTGAAATCCATCCACATACTGGACTTATAGGTCACTCACTAGCATGCCTCGATAGTGGTGTTTGTGACAGTGTCTTTCACAACATGCGGATGCTGGGAGTGCATCAAACAGGCATGCAAAACTTTGTATACAGGGTATATGAAGTTCGATGAGTTGTCAATCAGTACACTAGTTTAAATGACTTATTGCAGTCTGGTGACATGCAGGGTGCCTTCACATTTCTCAAACAGCTGCAACGTGTGACTTCTGTACCAGACACAACTATTTATCAGTCAGCAAGTTCTGCTGAAACATCTGTTTCTGTGTTAGAAACTGACATACTGAAACAGTACGGTAAAGACATTGCAAAATCTGAGCTGGCAAAGGCTCAGAAGTTCAACTCTGTATGTGTGTCATGTGACCATCTGTGCTACAGCAAACTAACAGTCACAGTGAACCTTGAAACCTTGTCACCATACAATGACATGTGGTTCCATCTCTCAGCATTTTTTTTTGTTGAAATCTGACTTTCAGTTACAGACCGCCATTGTGCTGTGCAAACACTGTTTCTCCAAACTAAAGTCCAACATTCTGCCACCAAGGTCACTGTTGAATAATATGGAGGCACATGTTACACCAAGTGAGACTGTGACATTGAATATGTTTGAATGCATTCTAATTCAGACAATGAAACCATTTCAAACCATTCTACGTCTGAACACAAAGACACAGAACATTCCACAGAAAGAACTCATTAGATCTCTAAAGGGTTCCGTGATGTATCTCCCACTTCCTCTACAGGAAAACGTGGAGGCAATCTCTATGGAAAATAGTTTGGTGATTCTTGTAAATGGTGTTTCAACTAAGTCCAAGGTCATCTGGCAAGATGTTGTCAATGTAAAGAAGGTGAAGCTTGCTCTTAGTTATTTAAAGAGTAACAATCCCTTTTATGCAGACCTTGACATTGATCACATGACTAGTCTCTCTGTTCAACATGATCTCATAGAAACAACTAAGCCAATGATTGAGAAGGTCAGTTGACAGACAAGTGACAATGTGTATGAACAGTACACAATTCGCCCACTACATGGCAGAGATCCAGTAGGAGACAATATTAATCTCTATCAAATGAAACAGGTGGAAGGTGAGCCTGTCAGTATTTGGGAGGCAACATTAGAAGCATGCTGTTTCCCAGATTTATTCCCAAAAGGGTCAGGTGGACAGCTAGATGAAAGGGAAGTGCGTGTACAGGGTGCTGAGTACCACACTACCCGTGTGCTCAGTAAAGATGGCAAATTCAGATGTAACATACAGTACCTGTTTCATCTCCTCTGGGAGAGTGAACTTAGCATTCTGTCTGCGTCTATTGTACATACTATTCGTCTCACAGCTCCACTAGATGTAATAACAGCTGTTCAATTTCTAGAGAAATTAAAGCAGAAAGATGAAAATGTGCAATTGAATCTGTCTTCCATACTTTCAAGTCTACATGGCACCAAAGAATATTGGTATCACAGACACTCCGAAGTGATGACAATGCTGCGAGAGTATGGTGCAGTCACATGGTTTGTCACACTTAATTGTGCTGAATATGCCTGGGATGAGCTCATTGAACTGTTGAAGTGGGCAAATTCTGATGTTGATGGCATTTCATCAATGACTGTCAGAGAAATGTGTTCACTTGATCCTGTGTCTGTCACAAGACATTTTCACAAGCGGTTCCATGACATTCTGACTTTCATTTTGTCAAAGGACAATCCACCTCTTGGTACCATGGAGCATTACTTTTGGAGAATGGAATATCAAGCACGGGGCGCCCCTCATATTCATATGTTATTGTGGATCAAAGATGCACCACGCATAGGTGAACATGAAGTGGCACAAGTGCTAGCATTCATCAAGCAATATATCACTTGTCACATTCCAGACAAGTATGACAGTCCTACACTATGGAAGTTGGTACAAAAGTTCCAGTGACATATTTGTGCAAAATACTGCCGGCGAGTAGTAAAGAACAAATCTAATTGGCATACACAATGTTGCTTCGGATTCCCTAGATGAGTTTGTCAGGATGGTTCCATGAATTAACTTTTTTCAGCAATGCAACACCACTTGCCCTCTTCATAAGGCCCACAGTTCATCTGTTCCACAGTATAGGCCCCCACCATCTTCCTCCTCCCCCACCAGCCAGGCACACCACTTCCTGCTCCCCTTCCCCTCACCCCTTATTACCACTACACCTGAATTTAATGTATAGTCTGATTAGAATGTATCCTTAGACTGTGTGTATACTGAATATTCTATGTAGTATCCTAGAGTGTGTGTATATTGAATATTTTTTATGTATCTGTGTAAATTGAACCTTGACCTTACCAGGTCCATCTTGCAAATGAGCTGTGCTCAACGATGTTTGCCTGGATAAATAAAGATTTGATTGATTGATTGATTGAAAATCAACCAAGAGGGTACATGAGTTACCCAGAGATGAGAAAGAGGTGTACATCAATGACTACAACCCAACTCTTCTCCTAATGTGACAAGCAAACATAGATGTTCAGTTTGTGGCTGACAACTCATTGGCCCTGGTGCGGTACGTGACTTCATACATAACCAAGCATGAGCAGACTAGCTTGCAAGATCTCTGGGAAGATTTTTCCAGTTCAAGCAAGAGCCTGACATCTCAGCTGTGGTCATTGGGCTTGAAAACCCTTTCACACAGAGAATGTGGAGCTTATGAAGCCAGTGACCGTTTAATGGGTACACATCTGTACGGGGAAGTCTGATGCTGTCCAGTTTCTCAGTGTGAACTTCAAAGAGAAATGCAAATGTGTACTGATTCCCCATGCTGATATTGAGGAACTCGTTGCCAATAGACCTTCTAACCTGATAGACACATACTACCCCCATTGACACGATGACATGGATGATATGTGTCTCTTTCAGGTGGCTAATTGGTATGACTACAAGGCAGATATATCACCTGATCAACATGGCACATTTACAAGGTGAACAGAGTGGATGGCTGTCTCGTAAAGAGACACAAGCCATGGCTCATAGACTACTGTAAATTACATCTAGGCACATCAGAGAGCAGAGCGCATTACTACTTTGCTCTCCTATTCCTATTTAGACCCTGGAGGAATAAGTCTGAATTAAAAGGTGACTGTGATACATTCGAGGAAGAATTCAATCTCAGTTATGAGACTTTCAAAACTGAATACTCAGAGACATACATACAGAGACTGGAGGCTGAGAAAGAACAGCTTGAGAAGGCAGAGAAGCAGCTTCAGGAAAACACTCCTGTTAACTTACAAGACAATCTTGATCCAGAAGGACAAGCTGTTCTAGGTGAACCTCTGCCTTTAAATGCCCCACAAGTGTTGATCTCAGAAATTGAGACTGCCATGGAACATGGAACACACTCCACTGTCAACCCAGCTGACTTGAGAGAAAGACTGAAACAGCAGCAGCATGTAGTTCACTCTCAAGTAATTGACGCTGTTCGAAATGGCCTACCACATGAAACAAAAAAATGTGACTGTCTTGACTATAAACCACTACTGATCTTTGTTAGTGGTTCAGCTGGCAGAGGAAAGAGTTTCCTTATTGAAGCCATCACTGCTGAAATACAGAGCCTGACTGGGTCATCAATGTCTGTTGCTGTTACCACTCCCACAGGACTAGCTGCATACAACATTGGTGGAGTTACATTACACCGTCTCTTTATGTTGCCAGTGGAACATGGCAAAACAGGAGAGTATCGTAAACTGTCATTTGAGGTTGCTTCTCAGCTCCGTTCCATGTTCACAAAGATGAAGTTACTCATCATTGATGAAATCAGCATGGTCTCCAATGTAATGCTTGCCTGTATACACCTACGTCTACAGGAGATCTTAGGTACTGACGATGGAGTACCATTTGGTGGCAAAAGTATTGTTGTATTGGGAGATCTTTTACAGCTTGCACCAGTTAATGCAGAGCATGTGTTTGCAACTCTGACTGCCAAGCAAGCTAAGAACATACTCGGCTGCAATGCAGCTTTTAACATTTGGGAGTTATTCACCTATGTTGAGTTGCATGAGAACATGCGCCAAAGTGGTGATCTGGCTTACAAATCACTTTTAGATCAAGCTTGTACAGGTTCTCTATCACCAGAACATGTTGCTATGTTAAACGATCGGAGAATCAGAGTAGATACTACATCCATAGAAACAGCATGTAATGTTTTTAGCGATGTGTACTCTACAGGCACACACATAGTGTGTCTGATGCCACGACTAAAGAAATGCACTGAGGTCAACAATGTTAGGCTGCTGAGAGAAAACCAAGAAATTCTAACTCTGCATGCTGTTGATACAGTTGATGGTGTCATTCTCAGTTGCAACCTAGTAGCAAAGATGACTGAACGACTCACTGAACTGAAGTCAGATGTTTCACGCACAGCTGGCCTAGAAGCTGTTCTTACACTTTGTAGGAATGCACGTATCATGCTACGACGTAATCTCGATGTTGAACGAGGCATGGTAAACGGTGCTATGGAAAACATCACTGACTTTGTCTACAATGTCAAGACATATATCGAGACACTTGTAGCTCACTTTGACAACATGGAACAACCTGTACAGATAGAATGTACCTGTGTGAAATTTCAGGTATTTAAGGATATCTATGTAAACAGAAAACAGTTTCCACTATGTGTTGCATATGCTGTTTCTATTGACAAATCTCAGGGCTTGAGTTTGGATTCAGCAATGGTGGACATAGGTACAGACATTTTCAAGGATGGCATGAGCTATGTGGCACTTTCACGTGTCCATAGTCTTTCTGGGTTGCACATTATAACTCTTGCACCTCAGAAGATACGAGCTGACAAGCAATGTATTGTTGAGTACAACAAGTTATGTACTCTCCATCAGCCACAAATGTCTTTAATATCACTGCCTACATATCTGGCTGTCTCACATCGTACAGTCATATCTACACATGTCAGCAAACAGGCACAAGCTTCCACAAGTGATTAAACTCTAAAGAGTTCAACAAAGGTCACAATATTAACTATACATTCAGAGCCAGCTGTTCATCAGAAATCAGTTGGTGTAGCTGCTGTGCCAGTCTTTGACAACAGCACTAGAGTGAACTGCTATGCTAACTCAGCTATGCAAGTTTTTCTCCACATACCGCACTTTGTGCAGGCAATATCTGCTTCCCAAGACACTCCCCTATTAAAGGCATTGAAGCAGATTGTCAACATGGCTTCTGACCAGTCTAACAATGTGCAGTCACTAACATCACTACGGCAGGTGTTAGGTACATATGATGGGTGCAGTACATTTGCTGCAGACATACAACAAGACACAAGTGAGTTTATGATGGCTATCATAAACAACTTGGATAAAGATGGCACTCCAATGTGCCAGTACTTCACAGTGTCATATGTATGTGTATCATGTGGTCATTCACAGTGTGAAACCACAGAAGACATGCTGTGGATTACTCTTTTTGTCCCTCAAGCCAAAAGTGTCAAATTTCGACAGCTATTTACCAATGCTCAATGTGGTCACTCCTGTAAAAGGTGTAGAGGCAGATGTACTCAGTCCATACGTCTCAGGAGTTCATCTCAATATCTGTTGCTTATATTGCACAGATTTGACTTCAACGGTCTCAGAGTTGACACTCCCATCACAGATTACACAGCTGGTAGAATAGTTTTTAACCAATCAGTGTTTGACACTCATGGTGTAGCCTATCACCATGGTCAATCTATGTATTCTGGCCATTACACCTGTTTACTAAGGTGCAGAACTGGATGGGTAGAGTGTGACGACTCTACAAGCAGTTTTAAACAGAAACTACCACGACACTTAAAAAATGCATATCTTCTAATATTGAAGAATTATGATGACCTTCATATTTCAGAAGAATAGCAGACAACATGTGGCATTTTTTAATGACTACTTTGTGACAGAATCAGTCGTAGGGCAGTACAATTGTTTCCAATCTATGACTCTCAATAAACCATAGCATTTCAACAAAATGATATACTGGCAGAGACATTTCATGCACTATGACATCTAAGATCTTGTGTGGATCAGTGACAACATGGAAATTGTTGTAGTGGCTTCAATCGGTGCCAACAGTATTCACAGTCACTAGAGAAACCATGCTTACATGTCTATCGAAGATTGTACATGTCAAAACAGAGTCCTTTCTGGCTCCACCATTCTGTACATATCTTTTCTTGTAGGTGTATCATACTCATACATAACAAGAAGTTGTTGCCAGTTGCTAAGTTTTTGCCTCTGCAGAGTCACAAAAGTTGTCCCTTATCATTTTAAATAAGTGTGTAACACATGTCTCATTCACCACAGAGAACACTCTGTCTCAAGTTTTCTATCACTAGTTTTTTTTGTTTATTATCTGTTGACATCTTGACAACAGCATCATTCTTTCACCATGCAACAGTGTTGAACTATGCCTGATGTATTTGTTACACTGAAACTGTACATATGTAAATATAAAACTCTTGTTATAATGAAGCAAGTGAAATGAAGCAAGTGTGAATACTGAAGTATTGCAGCTTAGTATCAAATGACTCTTGCATACCTATGTAATGACATGTAAATAATATTTACATTCTCATTTTGTCTCACCATTGTTGTTAACTAGTTTAATTGTTCTAGTAAAAGTGTTACTATAAGAGTCAAGTAACAATTTATCCTTAACATATAATAGAATACTATAGTGATTAAGTTCAGTGACCCATATCTTTCATAAAAACAAGATGCTACACACATTTGTTATTTACTAGTTCAGAACTGATATAGTAACTAATGTAACCTTTGAAAGAAATGTATACTGTACCTGTAATAATATGAAATCTGTTGTACTTGTCATACAAGTAAATGTAATCTATGTTAATAATACTGGAAATTATAAATCAGACACTTTTACTGATCACAATGCACTTCATACCAGTTCCTGACAATGTTTATGATCACCTCTATCGAGGGGTAGGGTGGGAATTTTTCATATGCACCTAGTCAGTGATATATCTTCAAATATTTAACTGAACATACCAGTTATCTAATGTCACTGAAATCATAACAGTTTTATATTCTATTACTTGAACACTTAGCATCTGGTTTTTCGCCCACCCCAAGAACATACACATTATCAGTCACACAATAACAACAAATCATCACTGTTTCATGTGTGTAATCAGTGTTTAGAAGCTCCTGACATACCTTCATTAATGTAGGACAGGACAAAGGGATGAGACATGATTGGAAAATTCAACTACTTAAAAGGTATACATAATACTGTAACCAATGTCTCTTCAAGCTGAGTGACAAACATATCATGAAGGGGCACAGTCTTCAGCTTGATGCTGGGAGGTTTAGGAGGAATGTCAGAAAGCACTTCTTCCCACAAAGAGTAGTGAACACTTGCACTGTGCTGCTAGAAGAGGTCATCTTGCTAAAGACAGTGACCAGCTATAAAAGAGCCAGGTATATGCATAGGGGGAAGATAGGAATCATGTCTAGGGAGGATGGGAGGACTGTGCAGGGATACCAGAGACATTAGCTCAAGATGTGGACCCTGCAATATGAGCAGACTTAATAGACCAAATTGTCTTCTTCTTCTGCTGCCTTCTTTCTATGCATGTATTTCCATATGTACATACTTATTCCAATTCATATCATCTACTTACTATGCATGACACACATTTAGATATATTCCAAGCAATGATTACACACATCCAAGGATTGCATTGTGAGACTGATTTTGTAAAAAAATTTAAATCTTAATTGGCCCTTTCTCAGTTTCACCAATTGACAATAAATACTTTTTAAACTTAACCACCTGTGTTGAGTCTTTGCTGAACCATAACATTATAACATTAGAATGTAACTGTTGTTCCTTTTAAGCATGCAAATCAACTGGAAGAAATAGTACCACACATACGTGTCCATGGGCTTATTTTTTGCTATGGCTCTCCACTCAGTATGCACCACATGGGCTAGGGTGTGGCGCATTGCCTGACACAGTTCCCATAATTCCTAAGTGTAAGTAGTCTGTACCACCCTTAGTTTTCCTGTGCCTCTCCAGTCAGCAGACAGTAGCTGCTGTAGCGAGGTGTGGTACATCACTATCTAACACTATGCAGCTGTGGCTATACACTCAGGATGCAGTAGCTGCTATGTGTGCTGCAATTCCCTGGCTGAGCCCATACAACTCCTAACTGTGCTAACTTCACTGTACCTACAATTACAGAAATGTGTCATTGATCTCCAGTGCCTTATTGTTCATGTGGATCACCATTCATGATGCAGTACAAATTTTTTGGGGGGATCAGCATTAGCTGCCTAAATCCATGCAAATCCTAACTGAGCTAACTTCAGTATCCCTGCAATCAGTGATGTCTACCATTGATGTCCATACCCTCACCTGTGTTGTGTTGTGTATCTCCACTAACAATGCAGTACCTGCTGTCACGTTTGAAGACACATTGCCTGCCTGAATCCATTTAAGTGCTAACTGTGCTAACTGGACTGTTCCTGTAATCAGGGAGCTGTACAACTGATGTGCATTGCCTATCTTTTCCTGTGGCTGTTCACTCAGGATGCAGCAAGTAGTTTGCAAGTGCAGTTCCCTCATGACACTGTTCATCTCTATGGGCTTTTTTGTTCTGTACTCTCCACTCAGTATGCAGTATGTGGACTAGAGGTTCTTAACTAAAGTAACTAGTATGTACCACCCTTACTTTTTCTGTGAGTCTGCAGTCAGAGTGTAGTAGCTGGTGTAGAGAGATATGCAACATTGCTAATTAAGTCCATGCAGCTGTGGCTGTACAGTCATGATCAGTAACTGGCATGCATGAGAAAATTGCCTGGGTGAGCCCATACAAATCCTAACTGTGCTAACTTGTGTCAACCAACAAATACAGAGGCATACCATTGATGTCAATTGCCTCAGTCTTGCTGTGCATCAGTACTCGTGATCCAGTATGATTATTTTTTGGGGGGGCATTTCCTGTCTGACCCCCCCACAAACACTAACTATGCTAGCTTGAGTGTCCCTGCAATCACTGACATCTACCATTGATGTCCATACCCTGAGCTGTGCTGTGGGTCTCTACTGAGGATCCAGTACCGGGTGTCACAGTTTGGAAAGGCATTGCCTGGCTGAGGCCATTTAAGTGATAATTGTGCTAACTACACTGTACCTGTAATCAGGGAAGTCTACAAGTGATCTGCATCATCCTTCTTTGCCTGTGGCTCTTCACTTAACATGCAGCAAGTGGTCTGGAGGTATACTTCCCTACCCCATGAGACTGTGCAACTCCTAAGTGTACTAACTTCTGTACACCTGCAATGACACTCCTAAGTATGCTAACTACTCTACAGCTGTAATGACAGAGCTACACTATTTATGTCCATAGGCGTATTTTTGTTGTGGCTCTCCACTAAGTATGCAGTAGGTAGACTAGTCGTATATTATTTCTGACACCTCCTGCTGATTGTCTGTGATTGGTCCTGTTGCCTTGGTTCTCCCCCCTACTTCCATGTGTGTGTGTGTGTCTCTGTGTGCCAGTGGTGCTCAGGGGTTGGGGGGTGAATGCACATTTATGCTTTTGAACCCTAAAACAGAATTTCCTCACTTCTGTCACTGTGGAGCAACACTAACCGATACAGTAAACAGAGTGTTTCTCTCTAATTTCCCTTCTTTTTGAGAATTACTCTGACAAATATTGAATGTAATACAGCGGCAGGAGCGCAGAGCCCTTTGGACCCCGCGCTCCTGCCACGTGATGTCTTTTCACATACTAACACAGTGCCCACAAACTCAAATTGTAATGTGCATGGTGACACAAAGTGAAACACAAAGATAAACAGTACTGAGAAATAATAAATGTAATACAGCAATGGGAATGCGGGCCCGAATGTCTTGTCACATAGTAACACAGAGCCAGCAAATGCAAATGGTAATGTGCATGGTAAAACAAAGTGAAACACAAAGATAAACAGTACTGAGAAATAGTGAATGTAATACAGTGACGGGAGTGTGGGGCCATTCAGGCACCGTGGTCCCGCCACGTGATTTCTTTACACATACTAACACAGTGCCCACAAATGCAAATTGTAATGTGCATGGTGACACAAAGTGAAACACAAAGATAAACAGTACTGAGAAATAATAAATGTAATACAGCAATGGGAATGCGGGCCCGAATGTCTTGTCACATAGTAACACAGAGCCAGCAAACGCAAATGGTAATGCGCATGGTAAAACAAAGTGAAACACAAAGATAAACAGTACTGAGAAATAGTGAATGTAATACAGTGACGGGAGTGTGGGGCCATTCAGGCACTGTGGTCCCGCCACGTGATTTCTTTACACATACTAACACAGTGCCCACAAACACAAATGGTAATGTGCATGGTGACACAAAGAGAAACACAAAGATATACAGTACTGAGAAATAGTGAATGTATGCTCCCGCCACGTGATGTCTTTTCACATACTAACACAGTGCCCGCAAACCCAAATGGTAATGCAGATGGTGACACAAAGCGAAACACAAACATAAACAGCACTGAGAAATAGTGAATGTAATACAGTGATGGGAGGGCAGGGCTTTTTCAGCCCTGCGCTCTCACCATGTGATGTCTTGTCACATAGTAACACAGTGTCAGCAAACACAAATGGTAATGCGCATGGTAACACAAAGTGAAACACAAAGATAAACAGTACTAAGAAATAGTGAATGTAATACAGCAACGGGAGTGCAGGATCCGACCGCGTGATTTCTTTACACATACTAACACAGTGCCCACAAACGCAAATGGTAATGCACATGGTGACACAAAGCGAAACACAAAAATAAACAGTACTGAGAAATAGTGAATGTATGCTCCCACCACATGATGTCTTTTCACATACTAACACAGTGCCTGCAAACCCAAATGGTAATGCAGATGGTGACACAAAGCAAAACAGAAACATAAACAGCACTGAGAAATAGTGAATGTAATACAGCAATAGGAGGCCGGGGCCCTTTGGGCCCCACGCTCCCACCACATGATGTCTTGTCACATAGTAACACAGTGCCAGCAAACACAAATGGTAATGCACATGGTAACACAAAGCAAAACACAAAGATAAACAGTACTAAGAAATAGTGAATGTAATACAGTGATGGAAGGGCCCTGCGCTCCCGCCACATTATGTCTTTTCACATACTAACACAGTGCCCACAAACGCAAATGGTAATGCACATAGTGACACAAAGCGAAACACAAAGATGGCCAACAGAGTTAAGCTAGCCCTGGCAAAAAAAAACACAGGTGAGGGGGTACAGGCAAAGTGGGCAAGCATTAAGGATGCAATACTTGAAGCAACATCCCATTGTGTTAAACAGAAAAGGAAGTGCAAAAGAAGAAGGAAACAACTTTGGTTCTCAAATACAGTAGCAGAAAAGGTCAGAGCCAAAAGGCTGGCCTTCAAGAAATATAAGGGAACACAGCAGGATGAAAATAGGGAGGCATACCAAACTGCCCTAAGGGAAACCGGAAGGCAGGCAAAGTCTCAAACTGAGGAAACACTAGCATGAAAAGTAAAAGAAGGTGACAAGACTTTCTATAGATACATTAGTGAAAGAAGAAAGTCCAGAGGGGGTATTGCTAAGCTCAAAGGAGAAAAGGGGGCATGTGAGGAGGAGGACCCTGTAAAAGCATCTGTCCTACATAGATACTTTTGCTCAATATTTACTGAAGAGAAGGTAGGGCAGGGCCCACAGCACAGCACCATGGACACAGGGTGGAGGGAGGTGAGCACTACTCCATTCACAAAGGAAAGGGTCCTACAAGAGCTTGCTAAGCTCAGGGTGGACAAGGCAATGGGACCTGATGGCATACATCCCAGGGTACTTAAGGAGCTAAGGGTGGAACAAGAAGAGCCATTAGCAGAACTGTTTAGTGATACTCTGAGCACAGGAGAGGTCCCAGAAGACTGGAGAAGGGCTCATGTGATCCTGTTCCACAAGAGTGGTAGCAGGGAGGAGGCAGGGAACTACAGACCAGTCAGTCTTACCTCAGTAGTGGGCAAGATTATGGAGGAACTCCTTAAGGAAAGGATAGTGCAACACCTGGAATCCTTAGGGGCACAGGATCCAAGACAGCATGGGTTTACAAAAGGAAGGTCCTGCCAAACTAATCTCATAGATTTCTTTTGACTGGGTAACCAGAGTGGTGGACCAAGGGGCAGTTGATGTCGCCTACCTTGACTTCAGCAAAGCTTTCAACACTGTTCCACATAGAAGATTGATAAATAAGCTGGGTAGGCTTGGGATGGGTCAGAAGTTGGTCAACTGGGTGGCAAACTGGTTGACGGGCAGAAAACAGAGAGTGGTGGTAAATGGTATATAGTCAGAAGAGATGTAAGTCACAAGTGGGGTACCTCAGGGATCAGTCCTGGGGCCAGTCCTTATCAATATCTTCATTAGTGACATTGCAGATGGACTAGAGGGTAAGGCTTGTCTGTTTGCAGATGACACCAAGATCTGCAACAGAGTAAATGATCCAGATGGGGTGGGCAGAATGAGAAGAGATCTGGATAAACTAGCAAAATGGTCAGAAGAGTGGCAACTGGGATTTAATGCAAAGAAGTGCAAGATCATGCACATAGGGAAGTGAAACCTTGAAGCCACGTATAGGCTGGGTGGGGAGTTGCTGGCAGTCACAAAGGAAGAAAGAGACTTGGGCATCATCATCACTGATGACCTGAAATCATCCAAGCAGACCTCTAAAGCAGTAGGTAAGACTAGGGGGATGTTAGGGTGTATTAGTAGGGGTATCACAAGTCATAAGAGGGAGGTAATAATCCCTCTTTACAAGACACTGGTTAGGTCCCATCTGGAGTACTGCATGCAGTACTGGAGGCCACATCTTCACAAGGACATTAACCAAATTGAGGCAGTCCAAAGAAGGGCAACCAAAATGGTGCAGGGACTGCATCAGAAGACATATGAGGACAGATTAATGGAGCTCAATATGTATACCCTTGAGCGAAGGAGGGAGAGAGGTGATATGATCAAAATATTCAAACACCTTAAGGGTATTAACAAGGTGAAAGAGTCTAACATGTTTAAATATAAGAAAAATAGCAGGACATGAGGACACAGCATGAGATTAGAGGGAGACCGATTAAGGGGGAATGTGAGGAAATTCTTTTTCACTGAAAGTGTGGTGGATGCATGGAATGGCCTACCTCAGGAAGTAGTGGCTATGAGTACAGTGCAGGGCTTCAAACAGGCATGGGATAGGCATAATGGAGCAATTCAGATGAGTATGAATAGATAGGCCACTGACAGAGCAAAGACTGATGGCACATTTATAAGGTAGAAAAAGAAATGGGCAGACTGAATGGGCCTTGCGGTCCTTATCTGCCATCAACCTCTATGTTTCTATAAACAGTACTGTAGACACAAATGGTTAAAATTACAGAAACACAAGTGCAAATGAAAACACAAAGGGTAACACACAAGGTGGGGTAGACAGGAAAAGTAAGTGAAACAGGTACAGAACCACAAGCAGAAGCGTTAACAGAAACAGTTATGTAAATGCACGCAATAGTTTCCCCCAACAGCTGCATATAGAGAGACAGTGAGTAGAAAGAATGTATGCATAATAATGGCTCTCGGAACAGAAAATGAGAACTTGTAATACTAAATTGCTTATATCTCAGGAACCGTACGACATAGAAAAAACATTTAAAAGTCATATGAATTATCACTTTCCAGGCTAGTTTTGTACTTAGCCCCAAGTAGGGGGCTAAGAATTTTTCTGACAAAAAGTCCGTATCTCACACCATTTCTGAGATACGGGCCCTGAAAGGCGTGGCAAACGCTGTAATGTTATCCTATGGGAAAAAAAGAAAAATTCACAGTGCCATAACTTTCCCTCCCTGTAATATTTTTTCACCAAACCACTACAAGGCACATCTGTGGGATGCTGGCTTTCTTCCCTCCAAATTTCATCCCAAAAGACCAAACCGCTATTTTGCAGGAGGGCGGCAAAGGATTCCTGTAATGCAGTGGACGCCGTAATGTTATCCTATGGGAAAAAGTGTCAACTTTGGAGTGCTGTCACTTTGCCGCCATGTAATACTTTTTCACCAAAATACTGAAAGCTACATCTGTGAGATGTTGGCTGTGTTCCCTCCAAATTTCAGCCCAAAACACCAAACCGTTCTTTTGCATCAGGGTGGCAAAGAATTGCTGTCATTTTCCTACAGCCTCGAAAAGTACTGTTGAACTTTAACGAAAGCTTCATAAAATCTGAAATCATTCGACAGTTACACTACTTTTACTTAAAGTACTTTTTCCAGAAATTTGAAAAACATATTCCTGGGGTGTTTTTCCCCAAAATAAAGACATACCTAGCATCCTCAGGGTCCAACTAGGTGAATACAAAAAGAATTAGGTTGCTAGAGACTCCCAAATTTAAATGCCATGCATTTTTCTGGTCACCAACTGAAAACAGAGTAGTGGATTTGTGACAGTAAAAGGGCATTATCATGAAAGTGAAAACTGCATTTGCGACTCTTTCGAACTCTTTGTTAACTTCCCATTGACTTATATGGGAAACTATTTTTTGAATAACTTTTGAACCGTTAAACATTTTTTCACGAAATCTTCAAAAGGCACATTGGGGACCCCAGCCGCACATTCCCTGAAGATTTCGGACCGGTTGCCAAAACCGTGCAACATGTAGAGACGAGCAAAGAATTCCAAAAAATCATAAACGTGCATGCAGATCATGCTTAATAACTCCACAGCCATATATCCAAACAGTATGAAAGTTAGCATATCCCAAGACATGTGATTCTTGATCATGTATTCCAAATTTCAGGCAAATCCGTTGAATGGTTGCAAAGTTATTAAGGTGCAAAATTTTAGGTTTGACATGTAAATGGCTCCTCAACCCTAACTATGGTAGCACTACCGTGCTACTATTTATATATATATATATATGCTAAACTTGCTATCCACCATGCAATAGAATGCCCTGTTCCCTTTAAATGGTAGCATTATTTATTAGAGAATGATACTGAAAAGCTACAATTGAAATGCAAATGTATCTTAATGAATAGCAGATATTAAGTAATTACTAGGTTGTCACACAATGCTCCCAGATGTTATTGAGAATGTATGAACCCCCATGACCTGAGTAATTTGACAGTACTTCAGTTTTACATAATTGGTATGAGGCTTTATATACCACCAAGGCATTGGCAAAAAGAATAAGCTCAATTACGGAAGGAAACTTTTTTCTGAGACATTACCCAAACCATGACAAGAAGATAAGGCAAAGAAAGATTTAAGCTCTTCAATATCAAAGTTCATTCTTCAAGCTGATGCTGACCTGTGGTTTCAGAAACAAATATATTGATTACTTTTCCTAATTAACCCACCAAGAATGTCCTTTAAATTATTCAATGGGATCTGAAAATGCCACAATCTAATTTGCTGACTGGTACATTTCTGCCATGGCAAATCCTAGCATAATCACCAGAAAAGGTGCCAGTCAACCACCTCACCATTGAGAAGCTTAACAAAATAACTACGATCCCCAAAAATTAAAAAACAAAATCTGTCTTAATACTTCCCTACTAAACTGACAACTCCTGGTACAACAGTCAGAATAAAGTAAAATAACTTCATGAAACACTTGCAAAACCCATATTGGGGCCAAAACAGTGTTTTTGAACTCATTACCCCATAACCACCCACCTGGCTTATCTTTCAACTGTTTTTCACTCTCGGCTCGGCACCATTGCCATGTTGCCCAGACAATCACAGCTGGCAAATCAACACTGCACGAGTGTTCAGAATAAATAAATGCCCCAATGTATTCCAGTATCATGTAATTTTGGTGACCCAAACTGAGCGACTCGAATATGAGTGACTCAATTTGGGTGCCAATAGGAGCAGCAAAAGTGAGGATATCGCAAGAGGAGGGAATAGTGAGGGATGAGGGAAAGAATAGTGACTGTGAATGATGGGTTTTTCCAGGAAGCATGGGGTAAATACAGGGGTGTAGCCAGCTGCTGCTGCTGAGCAGGCCGCATGATGTGTCGGGTAGGGATGCTGCCTATGGAGATGATGGTCCCGGGTATTCGGGACTGCCTACAGGTTTTTTACTTTTACCAGTGTTGGATTGTTTTTAAATTTTTTGCAGTCATCTGATTCTGGGGCCACAGTAGTCTCCTGTCTCCCAGTGTCTGCCCCCCCAGAGATGATTATTTTAGTATAAGAGGGTGCGGGGGGCATAGACCCCTTCATTAAACATTCATTTTATTGTGCACTGAATTGGTGTTTGCTGTGGTGTGTTGTGTGCCGATTTGGTATTCGGCAAGATGTACTTGCTGTTTTGTGAGTTGCAGTAACATTTTCATGATTATGACATGAAATCATGTGCCCCATAAAAAAAAAAAAAAAACACCCCATTTCCAGTCACAAGTAGAAAAACAAATGTAGCACTTTAACAGGCAAAGTCAACCAGGAAGTTGACTGTTAAGTACGGCAGCCCGTCACTGATCGCATCACGCTTTGTCACCAACCCTTTAGTTCCTGTCAGAACTCCCACCGCACTCTCAGAAACCATTAAAAGTAGACAGCCACTCAAACATCTAATACACTGCATCTTTATTTAAAAAAAAAAAGGAAAAAGCATGCCAACAACTTTGTGTCTCTCTGTATGTGTGGGAAGTGGGAGCGTGGTGGTGGCGGTGGGTGGGGGGGGTCGACTACTGTACCTTAACCATAATCTGTCTAGCAACAAGGGACTATACAACAGTGAGGAAGCAAAACTGATAAAATAAAAGCTTAAAAAAATAAAAAGAACACAGTTTAGGTAACTTTTTTCTCAATTAAAAGTTTATTGAATTTTCTCTTACTAACACAGTACAAGTATAGAATCATAAGTACAGTGAATTCTTAGCTGGGATTTCTCCCTTGGATGAACAGACTACGTAAACATTGTAAACAAAATAATATAACCTATGTGAGGAAAGAGAAAGAGGGAATACAGTGAAACCTTACTTCAACTTAGATAATATAACAATAAATTAGCAAATAAAACTTTATCTAACTCTTATAATAAAGGTAGTCTTCTTAACCAAAGGGAAAGGGGAAAAAACGCACCCACTTTCATTTAAAGATCATATACACATGGAGAGTGTCATTGGAGCACTGTGATGACAAATCAGATACATCTATTGTAGTTGGTGTCATGAGCAAGACACACAGGGGAGGTGGAGACCCCTGGTTATTTCCTACACCCAAGATGGTGTACGCTGTTTCTAGAAGGGATGTTATAGTAGAAAACTGCTGCCACTGTTTTTGAACCATGGTTAAAAATTTTCTATTTATGGGAGACCAGGTATTGCTCCCGGGATTAACTACTTGTGGGGAATATGCAGAATCTTGAGTCTAGATAGTGGCCCAAATGTTTGTGTATGTCTTCATTCTGTTCTGGACTGCATATAAAACCCTTTCATAACTTGCTAATTTCCCCAGCTCCTCAAGCCATTCCTGAATTATGGGGGAGCCTGCTCTTTCCAGTGCCTAAGGAGTATTCTTTTGGTCATCATGAGGGCCCCCAATAGCCATCTTTTCTTCCACATTGGTAACTGAGTCATCTGGGGAGGGTCTGGGTAAAGGCCTAACATTATCAGCATTGATGCAAGTGTCTTCCTGGTAGTCAGTATCTCACTGCAAGTATTCTGCATGGCTGTCCAGAAGGGAAAAAGGGCTCAACAGGACCGCAGAATGTGAGTGATGGTATCTCCAGCAGCTGTGCACCTCCAATAGCTGTCTGCTGTTAGGAGTCCCCATGCAAGTAGTTTCCAAGGAGTTCTGTGCCACAGATGAAGCACCTGAAATTGAGTGAAGCTACTCTTGGTGTCCTTGATGGCAGATTGAACTGACCTCCAGTTGTCATTCCATAACTTAGGAGTGATCTCTTGTCCCAGTTCCTCTGACCAGAGCTTTCTGACTCTTGTGTAGGGATCTGGGAGGAGGGTGAGCAGTTAGTTGTATACCTGGTTGCTCTTGATCGCTGTCACCTCACTGGGCCATAGGACAGAATCTAGCTGGTTCTGTCCTTTGCCCTCTAAGGTTTGTCCCAAGAGTTGCTGGAGAGCATGTCTAATTTGCAAATATTTCTAGAACTGTTGTTTGGGGACAGTATATTCCCACTGAAGTTGGCGGAAACTTTTAAGGGTGTTCAGGGGAGATGCATAATTTTGACAAGATATATAATACCTAATTTAGCCCAGTCTCTGTATCTCACTGGGTTTCCTCCTATTTTAGGGCAGGGGTTGACCCATATAGGAAAGTATTTTGCCTTTTTGGGTAACCAGTTGGCCATCTTTTGGAATATCTTCCAGGTCTGTAGAGTGTGGAAGACAATAGGGGCAAAGGAAGTTGCTTTGGTGAGGGGCCAAATCGGGTTATCATGATCAGTGGGCCTCCTACTGTATGTGCTTCACAATCAGCCCATTTGGGAAGGTGGGAGCATGTGCTCCATGGTGCAGTTTGCGCCAGTTGCAACAGATTGTGCGCCATGCTTTGGTAGTAAAAGTCAGGAATCTTGAAGCCTCCGTGCCTGAGGTCTTGAATCAGTTTTGCCCAGCTGATGTGGATGGGTCCCAGCCCCCAGAAAAAGATCTTTATTATGGAGTAGATCAGCCTGATCAGCTTACAATAAATCTGTAGAAGGGGGTTATCAAGCACATACTGGAAACTGGACACTGCCATCATTTTAAAGGCTTGGGCCCTAACCCAGTGAGAGATCTGGAGAAGTTTTCATCACTGTAGGTCCCTCTCCAGATCTGCTATTAATGGGGTCAGATTTTTACAGACTAAGTGTGCAAGGTTCCAATGAAACTTTAAGCCTAGATCATCTATTGCATGCTGTAAGCCCCATGGTTAGCCTGCGAGAGCAGCCATGTTCGGGGCAGAGGTCAGGAACTGGGAGTTGCCCTTATTAAGTTTGTAGCTCGATAGGTGGTTGCATTGATCTATCAGGGCATACAAACTAGGTATAGACTTTTCGGGGTTCATGAGCAGTAGTAATATGTCATCCGCATAAGCCAATGTTTTATGTTCCTCTCCCAGGGACACACCCATTATATTCGGTGATTGTCTGATAGCCTGTAGTAGGGGCTCAAGGGCCTGTACAAATAAGACAGGTGACAATGGGCAACTTTATCTTGTTCCCCCATGGAGCTGGAAAGGGGAGGCTTTCCCACTGGTAATAACCTCTGCAGAGGCCCCTTTGTACAGAACCTTCACCCATGACCTGAATGCAAGGCCTATGTTGAAGGCTGCCAGTGCTGCAAAAAAGTATTTCCGTTCGACCCTGTCAAACCCTTTTATTAGCGTTGAGAAAGAGAGGAGCACCATGGAGGGATTGGCTGATTTGGACTTCCAAAGTAAATCGATAAGTTGTCTGGTGTATCTGTACTTCTACGGTCTGGAATGAAACCTACTTGATCACCCTCTACCAATTCAGTTATGAGAGACTTCAATCTGTTTGCCAAAAGCTTAGCAAACACCTTGCAGTCTGCCATAAAAAGGGAAATGGGCCTGTAGCTGCTGCACAGGCAGCTGTATTTTCCAGGCTTGGTTTAACAGGAAAATCTGAGCAGTCCTCATGGAAGCTGGCAGGATTTCTGTTGTGCTTGTTTCCAGTAAAGCTACCTTCATAAGGCATACAGTATAAGGACATCCTGAAATGCATTTAAAAATTCTGCTGGCAAACCATCTCCTCCAGAGGCCTTTACGGCTGGCAGGGATTTTAAAGCCTCTTCCAACTTGACTTGTTCTATTGGTCTGTCTAATCAGTCCAGCTTCTGCTGGGAGTGGGTGGGCGGCAGCAGTTTACCTAGGAATTGCTGCAGGTCCTGGTCAGTGAGTTGGGCTTCGCTTGTGTACAATGAGCTGTAGAAGGCATGGAATTCACTGTTAATTTCACCCTCATCATGGGTGAGTCGGCCATCCCGCTTCTTAATAGAGAGGATTCTAGAATGCTGTTAGTTCTTTTTCAGTTGATAAGTCAGGACGCCGCCCGGTTTTCCACCGGGCTCCCAGAATGTTTGCTTCAGCCAGAAAAGACCATACTCAGCTTTCCGGTGCAGACAAACATTTATTTTGTATCTAAGGCCTCTTATCTCTGAGAGAAGGCTACCCAAAGCAGAGGGGTTGTCCCTGAATTTCTTCTCTAGCTCTTTAAGCCTTTCCTCATGCTCTGCCAGTTCCCATGCTCTAGTCTTGTGTAGGTGTGAGGTACAGCTAATACACCTACCCCCAGATAAATGCCTTCAGAGCATCCCACCTAATAGCTGCTGATGTGTCTTCTGGTTTGTTGACCATGAGGAAGTTTTTAATGTTTTCCCTCAGGCTAGCAAAGAACTTGTGTTTTTAAGTGTGGAGACATTAAACCTCCATCTGTCTTTGTTCATGCCAGGAGCTACTGGTGGTTGCCAACTGAATGAGACAGGAGCATGGTCTGAGATAACAGTGGGCCCTGTCTGGGCGTCAATCACATTTGCCATCCAGATTGCTGGAATAAGGCATACTATATGTCTATTTGAGAAAACATTTGGTGAGGAGTCAAGAACAAGGAATAGTGCCTCCTGGTGGGGAGGACTAGCCACCATATATCAGCTAGTCCCACCTCACTAGCCAAATCCTTGAGTGCCTCAGTCGCTGGGGAGGGGCACCCAATGGGTGTCTAGTTCATCTCCAGGAATTCATCCATTACAGCATTCATGTCCCCCTCCTAAAATCAGCTGGCCTTTTTGCACTTCTAGGAGGCGTTGAGAGAGTGCCTGATAAAAGGTGGCTCCTGTGGAATTTGGGCCATATACATTTCATAGTGTGACATCCTGCCCTGCCAGCTCCCTCTGCACAAAAACATGCCTGCCTTCTGGGTTTGCAATTTCCTTGACTAGTTGAAAGGGGACATTCCAGTGGATGAGTATAGCCACTCCTCTACTCCTGGCATTGTAAGTTGCTCCATATACTTGGGAGATCCAGCCACATCTTAATTTACCTGTCCCTTTTTTTGGATAGGTGAATTTCTTGAATCATTGCCACCCCTACTCCTTACTTCTTAAGAAAGTCAAGGATTTTTCTGCTTTTTACAGTGGTATGTATGCCTTTGACATTCCAGGTGAGCCATTTTGATACCATGATTAGCCATTTGCAAAGTTATGTTGTGCCATGAGTAGAAGATTTGATTCTAATGGCCATCCCCAAGTTAGTTTTCCCTGGCCAGTGGGTGTATCCCATATTGTGATCTTGATGGACTAGTAAAGGAGGTGCCTGATCTAGTTGTCACATTGCTCCATATTATAAAGAAGAAATAAGTTGTGCCTTTCCAGATACTATTGTTGAACATGCTTGCCATGTACTGCACTGGAAATAGAAGTATGTACTGCCCCAGTGCTATGTTTAAACTTCTGTGGAGCACTGTTCTAGCCAGCTGCTGATACAGCTGGAAAATAAACTTAAGATCATTAATGACATCAGCTCTATAAACCACCACTGTACTATGATGAAACTGCAAAGATTGCTGGAGGAGGTGCAGCGTAGGGCAACTAAGATGATCCAGGGTCTGGAGGGCAAAACCTATGAGGACAAGCTGACTGAGCTGAATATATGCACCCTGGAGGAGAGGAGAGGAGAGGAGAGGAGGGATCGGGGGGATATGATCGAAACCTTCAAATATTTGAAGGTTATTAACAAAACGGGCACAGAAGGGATATTTAAGCTGAAGAGAGGAAGGGACACCAGAGGGCATGGTCTCAGGTTGGAGGGTTGAATATATTGGACAGAGATGAGGAGGCATTTTTTCTCAGCGTGGGTGGTGGAGAAATAGAACACTCTACCCAAGGAGGTGGTATCCTGCAGCACAGTGGGCAGTTTCAAAAGGGCATGGGACAGGGTATGGGGGGTAAAGGTGGGGGGGCAGCTGCAAGATACGTGTGCTAGCTGCATATTCGAGCAAACTAACTTGATAGACTGTAAGGCCTGTTTCTGCTGGCAGATTCGTATGTTCGTATATAACATAACCAGATAGTAGGACTCATGTTCCTATAATTGGACCCTTTTGAGGCCTTTGGGTTGATCTGATCGAGGTTAGAGCACCTCGTGTCAGCCTCATTGGACCCTGGACATACACAACCCATCCTACAGCAGATTTGGGTACAAGGTTATTAGTCCCACTTGGTTATGTTTCCCAGTCATAAGAGGAGGAAGGGATCTAGGAACTTGGTTAGAGGGGTCACTCAGGGACGTGTGTATTTGCAATCTATGAGTGACCAAAGGTTGCTCCTTGGGGAATCTATAGAATCTAGAATATTTTCCTTGCCTCTGTAAAGTTTTTCTCTTGTTTGCCAGTTCAGCCAAATAGTCATTAAAGATGTATATTCTGTGACCCTGCCAGTGAAGAGGCCCTCTCTCCTGTGCCAGGCTCAAAATTCTTTCTTTTTCAGGGAAACAAAGGAGTTTAACAAGTATGGGTCTTGGTTTACCTCCTTCCTTAGGTGGCGGTGCCAGTGCCCAGTGTGCCCACTCAGTTTCAAGATGGGGTCTCCATTCATAGCTGAGCAACCTGGGAAGTTCAGTTTGGAGAAACCCAGATGCATCCCTATTTTCAGCTTCCTTGGGAAAACCCACAAAGCAGAGATTATTCAGTCTGTTTCTATTTTTGGTATCCTCAGCTTGGTTCCACAAGAGATGCCCCATCTTCTCAAGCTCCTGGATCCTCACCTTGTGGCCTAAGTATTTTTCATCTATGTAGGACATGTATGTTTCAGCATCCAAAGTCCAGTGGTGCAAGGCTCGCACTTTTTCTTCTAGAGTGGCTACCAATGATTTGAAGGTTTCTATATCTTTCAATACTTGTTGTAGCATACTTTTTAGCTCTGAGGAAGCTGTTGCAGAGATTGTTATTGAATTTCCATTTGGTGCTGCTCCTGCCATTTCCCTTAGCTGTTTTGCGCTACCAGGCATGTGCGCGTCAGGATTTCTGCCAGTATCTCTGGTTCCCTTTAGTTTTCCACTCTAAAATCAGATCTTTTGTTAGAGTGTAATTTTTCTCCCTACCAGTCCAGTTTTTATGTTGATCTGTTCACTGGTGCCAATTTTCCTGGATGATGAAACTTGGGAGATAACGGAGCTATTTCTCAAGGTTTCAATCCAGTGAGCTGCTCGCGCATGTGCCATTGGTAACTTTTTTTTTTTTACATTCTTTTATTAGAAGACATTTTATACTTTCAATAATCCACTCATGGGTGTGGGTCATGGTGAGATTTACCCACTTGCAGTATGGTTTACTCACTCGGCCTGCAGCCTCATGACCAAACCACATCAGGTGTAGGCAAATCCCACCATAACCCACAACCTGTCATGGATATTGCTTAAGTATTTAACATTGCAAAGTAGTTGAATGCAGTGGTGTTCAATGCAGAACTCTGGAACACACCCTCAGCTATGAGTGGGTTAACTTTGAACAGTCGATTTTTATTTACAGCTTATTTACCCAGGACAGCCCAGCTGAGATTCAACATCTCATTTCCAGTGGATTTCTGCTTCTACTCATTTCCAAACCAGGGTGTACTGGAGCTTTGGGAGGTTAAGTGACCTGCTCAAGGTCAGATGATGAATTTTTTTTTGTTTTTCTTGAGGGATTTGAACCTGTGAACTCTGGGTTCCCAAACTGAAGCTCTAACTATTAGACCAAGCTATAGGTCACAGCTATTGACAATGGCTTTTTTTGTGGGACAAAACCTGCTAATGAAGTAGTCTGTTAATAGAATACTCATCATTGATAGGTTTACAACCTTAGATGGACAACTACTTCTTTGCATGCCCATTTGGAAGTATTGTGTATTATGTGATTTTTATGCAGTGATGTCAGATTTATGTGATCTTATTAAGCATTTTGCCAGGATTTTCATGCATTCTCTATATAAAAAATGACATCTGTTACTTTGGCAGATGTTTATGCAATCTTTGTTCCTAGGTGAAGTGCAAGAAATAGCATGCCTCTATAACCTCTCATTATGGATTTTCTCTCTACTTCATCCAGTTTCTCCCTCAGATCATCACATTTTAATAGAAAAGATTTTATGTAAGCATACAACAATGGGAAAGAAAGTTTTTGGTTCATCAAACTTGCCCCCTACTTTAAGTGCACAATTATGTAACTTTGTTGTTTCTTGGTATATTTATTGCCTTAATGACTCAATTTTCAGCAGCTGGGCTATAGAACAAACAGAGGTGCTACCTATGTTCAGTAACTCTGAAGTGCCCTGGGCTACTTAAGCAATTCTCAGCATCACTCATGCAGTACAAGCCCTTTCCAGAGCTGTAGAATCCTGATTATGGACTTCAAAAATCAATGAAAAGCACAGATGTCAATTGCAAGCCTCAAAGACCCCCCTTTGTAACTCCCACATACACCATATATTCAAACATATATGAGGGCCCTACTTTTTTCTTTAGTTTGTGTTCCAGTGATTGTAGAGCGTGTGTGAATGTGCAACCCCAATCCCCATGCAGATGAACTTTGCCTTGTGACCTGGAGGCTCCGGAGGACAGCCTTCATCTCCTGGGAGGGAGGGGGGCTCCTGCTTGGCACTTGGCTGGCCTCTGGTGGAAGCCGGAGGCATAGCAAAGCACTGTAGCGTCGAGAAGGGTCGGGAGTGGCAGAACGTTGGTGGCAATGCTTTGACATCATGGTGCTAGCCACTCCCTATAATAGGGAAAAAAAGCCCTACCAGCTCTGGCGGAGATGGAGCACCAGAACTTGCCCTCGATTTGCAGCCACCCTCCTGACCGATATGACTAGAAGTTCGAAGTGTCGGGCCCCACCTCATCCCCGCCTAAGGGGTAAACCGCGGCTACATGGGTGAAGAAGGGTTGACCAGGTGAGGTGGACTGCAGAGGGATGACTCCAAGGTGCTCCCAAGGAGACCGGAAGCTGGGGGGAAGAGGAGGAGAGTAAAAATAGAAAGTTAAAAAAAAAATCTATGGAGAGGGTCCAGAGTGATTCCAAAGTGCTTAAAGGTTGAGGCTTCTTTAGGACTTGATCCATCCAGGTGAAAGACTAAGAGAAGGCAAGAGCTTGACAGTAGTTTACGTTTGAAGCCAAAAAGCAAGGTTTAAATTTTTTAAGCACTCCAAAAAATCCTGTTCAGATTCAGCCAGCTCAGGATGCAACCCTTACTGAAGTCCTTATTAATGTACTGATTTTGGGTTGTCAGGTTGTTGGAGCTATAGTAAATTACCTGGTCATCAGCATATTGGAGGCTTCTGCAATACACAAAAGACTTGGGGAGGCCATTATAAGTAGGGGAAATAGCAAGGGAGTGAGTATGGAACCTTCTGGAACACCAACAGAGAAGCACTTCAAGCTTGAAACATATTTTCCAATCTTAACCTGTTGACATCAGTTATTAAGGTAGCTAAAATAGAAAAGCATTTCAGGGCAGTATTCCCAAGGGTAGAGAGTTTGTGGACTAGGAAACCACGAGTTACAAAGTCAAAGGCCTTAGTTAGGGCCACAGATATCAACCTGTAGACATACTGTACCACTATCAATATCGTTACAGATGACATTTAATAGCTTTAGAAGGGCATTTGTCCCATGCCTTTCCTTAAATCCATGCTTGGAGTCAGTTAGGAAGTAGTAACTTGTTAAGTGCAGAGAACTGGTGATAGAAAATCTTCTCGAAAAGTTTGCTTAGGGTTGAAAGAATCACTGTAGGATGGTAGTTGCCTAGACAGCTCTGGTCTGTTCTGGTCGTGCTAACCAGCTGTGCCAGGTTATGCACTGGAAAAAGAATAATGTGTTCTCTGGGATAGCCCAGGTTCCAGTTGCCTTGGTGATGCAGCTGGTTAGCGTGACCTGAATGGTATTCTTGGTGGCCTGGGTTCAAGTCCCAGCTGAGGCACTTACTTCTTTCTCTCCTCTGTTTATATGTGTTATATGAATATGTACACCATACCCATGTGATTGAAAATGAAGTAATTATTTGTTCAGCACCAGGCTGTGCACTGGAGAAAGAGTAATGCATCCTCTGGAATGGCCAAGGTTCCAGTTGCCTTGGTGGTGCCTCCCTCATCTGAGGCTTCCTCAGATGAGGAAGGCAAGGAATAAAATGGAAAATGACCTTGTAAGTATGCTGAATGATGACTTGATGTGCCTTCCCAATGCCACCTGACATCTCAATGTACCCCCTCACTAGCCATCCTGATGGCAGAGGCCACTATCCTCTCTGTGGTCAGCAAGGAGGCCTTTTCCATCAGGAGTAAGACAAAACAGATGGAAAGACAGATTCTGCCCCCTAGCTGCCATGCAGGGCTCCTAGCTCTACATGCCTCTATAAAGTGCCCCCCAGTGGAAACCCTAAAACTGGAGCCTTCTGCTAGCAAGCCACAGTAGTACTGGGCCCTCAGCAGGCTCATAGTAACATTACTCCTACTATTAGCTGGAGATGTTGAACCTAACCCAGGGCCATCCACCCCCTCCCCTCCCCACCCACACTACCACATGGCTTAAAATTAGTGCATCTCAATATCTACAGCCTACTGCATAAACTTAACTAAACAACAGCCAACCATTCTGTCTCTAAGGTCTAACATCCTGATCATCACTGAAACATGGCTGAAGCCCCATAATAAAGATCCTGAAATCACCATCCCTGATTACTCTGTTCTTTGCCATGACCATCCAGGCAAGAAAAGAGGAGGAGGCGTAGCTATGTATACTGTATCTCTTCCACCATACAGTTCACCCCATCTGCATACCCCTGCCCACAAACTTCATTGATGTCTTGTTGATCAAACTCTCCCTCCCCCACTTTATCCCTATATTCATTGCCGGTTCTTACTGTTCCCCTGACTCCCCCATGCCTTCAATCCTGGACCACCTGGGCACCTTGAAATCTTGCACCACAGGGAGTGAGCTCCATATAGAGGGGGATTTCAACTTAAATTGGCTTTCCAGCTCAACATCCAAGCTCTGCAACCAGGTCGCTGCTCTGAACTTAACCCAGCTGATCACTGAACCCACACGTTGGAACTTAAAATCGCAACACCACTCTGTATTGGATTGGTCCCTTACCACCTACCAGCACCACATAATCACCTCAGGTATCTTATCTAACTCAATAAGCGACCACCAAATGGTCTGCTCAATTCAGAAAACATTCAGGCTCAAAGCCGCCCCCGAACCATTCTTATCCAGTCTTTTAAATCCTTTGACCTTGCATCTCTCCTAAGTGATCTGGCAGCCACCGACTGGTCTTTTATCCCCCTACCACCCTCCATTGACTCTGCACTGGATTATTTTAAGTCTAAGTTCCTTTCTGCCTGGGACTACTATGCCTCACTGAGGAGTACTGGTGTGAAGGGCACCCACCTGCCCTGGATCTCAGCCAACATCATAGTCCTCACCAAAGCCAGAGACCAGGCATGGAAGTCACTTAAATCTCTCAGCTCCCCCAATGACCATGTAAAATACTACCATTTATGCAACACCTGCTCCAGACAAATCCAGCAAGCCAAAACAAACTACATCAAAGCTTCCTTCCAAGCTAATATAAATCATCTGGCCAAATTTTGGAAAGTGGTTAAATTCCTCTTCTCCCCAAGATCCCAGTCCCCTCCCTCCTATTCTAAATGCAGGTGGGTCAGACATAATGGATACACTGGCAATCGCCTCAGAGTTCAACTCTTTCTTCACTAGCTGCACCTTGGTGCTACTATCCACTCTCCCTCCTTACCAGCAGAAATCCCCCCTCACCCCTACTATCTGGGCCCCTCCCACAGCCACATCCTTCGCCTTTCACCCGGTCACCCCATCAGAAGTGCATGACACCTTGCTCACCCTAAACCCAACCAAAGGCAAATGCTCCTCAGGTCTGGATGCCAAATTGCTCTACCTGGCTGCCCCTGCCATCACTCACCCATTAGCTGATCTTTTCAACCTCTCCTTTTCCCTAGCCTCAATACCTTCAGAATGGAACCATGCCATGGTTATCCCACTTCCTAAGGGCGGAGACCCCTCCACCCTGGGAAACTATCATCCAATCTCCCTCCTCCCCATTCTAGCTAAACTTGAGGAGCACCTAGTCCTCATTCAACTCATCTTCTTTCTCAACTCCATCTCCTTCTTCTCTACTTACCAGTCTGGTTTCAGAAAGGCCCACTCCACTGCCACCTCCCTTCCATGTGTCACTGACTCCATTCTCATTGGCATGGACAAAGAACATGCCACCTCAGCAATCTTTATTGACCTGGCCAAGATGTTCAACACTGTCTCCCATGCTTTACTCCTGGACAAGCTCTTCCTGGCAGGGTTATCCACTGTGGCCATCAACTGGTTCCACTCCTACTTGGTAGATAGGTCCCAATCTGTGAAAATCAGTTCCTCCACCTCATCTTCCCTCCCAGTCACCTCTGGAGTACCACAAGGCTCAGCCCTCGGTCCACTTCTTTACTCCATCTTCCTCAATGACCTGTCTACCACCTGCCCACATACTTCCATAAATATGTATGCAGATGACACAGTACTGTATTCATCTGGCCACTCAGTCACTGATGTGGTGATCAGGTTACAGCAGGACTTCAATGTGGTTCAGCTCTGGTTTTGCAAAAGACATCTTTTCTTAATGCCAAGAAGAATGTCTCCATGACCTTTGGAACAAGGCAGAGACTCTCTCGGCTCCCCTCTTCCCCCCACCTTTTACACTCTGGATGGGACCACTCTGGAGGCCTGCACCTCCTTTAGATACCTAGGGGTATGGCTAGACCACCACCTTGACTTTTCTGTGCATGTCTATACCATCCATGAAAAGTTCCACCCTGAATTGGGTGCCCTATACCACCATCATGGATGCTTCCCACTGCCAGCATGCCGCACACTTGTGCAGAAAATGATTCTCCCCATATTCAACTACAGTGATGTAGTCTACAGTGCCGTTCCCAAGTCCACCCTAGTCAGACTGGACCCCCTTTTCCATTCCTTCTGTTTCTTCACCCTTGATTGCCCATCCTCTATGCATCACTGTGCCCTCTTCCAGTCCCTCAACCTGCCCTTCTTCCAGGGTCATATGTTTTTCCACTGCATGAAACTCATGGCTAAGTTCTGGTCACATTCCTTACCTCTGTACCTTGCCTCTGCCCTAACCCACCAACATCCTCCTGCATATCCTCTTAGACATTTTGACATCTGGCGTCTTGTCGTACCTTGCATGGCTTCCTCTACTGGCCAGGCAGCTTTCAGACATTGTATGCCTAAACTGTGGAACTCCCTCCCAGAAGACACCAAGCATGTGCATTCTACCCAGCACCTTGACTCCCTCATACAAGCCCATTTCTCCTCCACCTGCTCTTGTGGAAACTGAAGCTATTTCCTACATATGCTCCCTTGTCCTGGTGGATTCTTCATGACTGTTTTACATTTGTTTTTAACAGTTTTTATATTATTGTTTGTATGCTCTGTTTGTACTTAATCTTTTTGGAATGTGCCTTGGTATTTGAAAGGTGCAATATAAATAAAGATTATTATTATTATTAGGGTTCCCTGACCCTTTATCTTAGGCGATGTCCTATGCATCCTGTATTTCAAACACTACTGCACTTATATATAGTAATTGTATACACTGGCTTGCTCTGTTATGTTATGTGAAAATTGTTTTCTACTGCTCTGTAAAATGTCTACCATTCCAAGTATATACCTAGCTTGCATTGTTATGTAAAAATGTCTTCTGCTGTTCTGTAAAAAAATGTCAGCTGTTTCTAATGTTTCACTCCCTCCAGGGCACACCTGGAATTAAGCAGTACTCTGCTGCTCAGGGTGCCTCCCTAATAAAACTCTGAAATAAATAAATAAATAAGTCCCAGCTGAGACACTTACTTCTTTCTCTCCTCTGTTTGTATAGGACCATTATAGTTACCCCTGGCACTTTGCCTCACTCTGAGGCTTCATCAGATGAGGGAGGCAAGGAAGAAAATGGAAAATGACATTGTGAGTGTGCTGGATGATGGTTTAATGTGCATTCCCAATGCCACCTGACACCTCAGTGCACTCCCCTCAACCCTCCTGATGTCAGAGGGCCACTATCCTCTCTGTTGTCAGCTAGGAGGCCCCTCCCCATCAGGAATAAGCCAAAACAGATGGAAGGACAGATTGTCAGCTCAGGTAGCCTTGAGGTAGAGGATGGTTGTGAGAAGTGAGTCTGGTGAGCAGTGGGGGCATATGAGAAAAGATAACCCAGTTTGTGTTGGACCAGTCCAAATTTGTCCCATGTTTCTGTTGGAAGCCAAATATGTTGGGGCAGTAACCTGGAATGAGAACAAAATTTAAAATCCTCTGCTTTACCACACCATAAGAAAGAGTGTTAATTATCCAGTTATATTTATTCAAGTGATACAGGACCAGTATTGCAGTGCTACTCAAATGAGGCCACTGTGGCTGCATGCAGCCACCTGCACAGTTTTGTGTGGTCACATAGATCTTTGGAGCCCAAATTATAAAAGTAATGGGCTTTCTTACCTTTAGAAAAAACACAGATGATACATTTCAAATGAAAATATATTGGGGACTTGATTTAAAGCATACTGTGTGAAAAAATGCATTATATCGGAGGGCTGGGTGTATGTCAGGGGATCTGTGGTAATAAAAATAAGGAGAGAAACCACCTGTGAATTCTGGTGACTGGGCTTTGAGGCTCCTTGAAGCCACCAGAATTTGGGTTTTGAGAACCACTGCATTAGTGGAAGAATTTTAAAGGGGCCAGATGCAGACACAAATGCCAGTGTTTGCATCCACCTGACTGCACCACAACTTGGGTTCTATATTTTCAATGTATCCTGAGTTTTTGCAATAGTGTCCACAATTTGTGGCAGCTTGCATAAAAAGTGGTGCATGCATTGCTTTTGGATGCAAATGACTGCAAATGTGTTGGGGTTTTGGGGACCCATCATAAGGACCAGAGTGGTGGCTAGCACCAAATAACCAAGGACACTAAATAAATGTTTTAAAAAAAGGTTTTTATTTACTTTGATGTTACAATTTAAAAACTTTACTTTACATACATTTCTGATATTACAATGCAAGTTACAGGTTTGGCAGAGCAGACTAACAGTCTAATACTATTAGAGCTATAGGTATACAAAGAGCAGAGAAAAGATATTATCCCTGTCCTTTGGGAGCTTACAGTAGGTGATCTGACAGTAGGTTCTTCCTTCTTTTTTCTTCCTCCCAAGACTCAAAACCCAGCACACGTGTATTTTTTATACTCTAGCTGACCTCACTGTTTGAGTGGTCACCAAGTTTTTAGGCCAATCAGAATGTTAGTGACTGAAGGCCAATTGGAGTTCACATGCTCAATGCATGGACAGAAGCTTGAAGCCAATCACAGCCTTTCAGCCTTCATGATCAGTGTATGAAACTTTATGGATAAAAATAGGAAGCAAGCCCACAAATGAACATATCCTTGGTCTATGTTACAGACCCCCATATTCCACTATAGAGGTTAATAATGTTATAATGAAGGAATTAGAGAAAGCAATAGAGAATGGTAGATTAATATTAGCAGGAGACTTCAATTATCCAGATATTGACTGGTTAAATAACTCAGCCTTCTCAAAAACAAATAGAGAATTTTTGGAGTTTTCTGTGGAAAACAACTTAATGCAACAAGTGCACTCCCCTACTAAATTAGACAACTTTTTAGATCTGGTTTTTACAGATGAAGATGTTAATATCACACAATGCAATGTTAAAGCCCCTATAGGAAATAGTGACCATGCATCAGTGGTCTTCGCCATCAATAATCTGGATTCCACTATCAAGGGGCGCACTGAATTCTAATATTTATAAATCAGCAGATACCAAACAAATCAATAAAGCCTTAACTGAGATAGACTGGAGTAAGACATTAGGCCAAAAGTCTTTAAATGAGTGTTGGGATTATATACAATCTACCATCTTAACAACTATGAATAAACATGTTAAAAGGGTAAAAAATATCATAAACAAGGTAAACAACCTAGATGGTTAACCAAAGGGATACATAAGTTAATAAAAGAAAAAAATGTATGGTCAATTTAAATGGCATAAGACAAACAATAAGTGGAACAGGTTTAAACATCTACAAGGGAAATTTAAAAAAAAAAACATCAATACTGCAAAAAAGGCCTATGAACTTAAACTGGAAAATTCTGCCATCAAGGATAATAGTAAATAATATTACAGTTACATTCACTCTCTAAAAAAAAAAAAAAAAACAGAGTTATCTACAATACAAGAAAATGGTAGTCTGATAACTGATCCTGCAGACAAGGCCAATGTTTTCAATTCCTATTTCAAATCAGTTAGTAACACAGATATAACTACATCTACAATTAATATGCCCAACATAGGGATTGGTTAATTCGAGATAACCAAATAAGAAATAATTGTTGACATTGAAAAATTTAAATTTCATAGTTCCCCTGGTCCAGATAACATCACGCCCCTGCTACAACTTATGAAAAATCATATTTGGAAATCACTTAAAATACTATATGAAAAATCACTAAACCTTGGAGACATTCCAGAAGATTGGAGGATGTTAAAAATCATTCCGATGCACAAAAAAGGTAGCACATCAATAACTGCCAATTATAGAACCATCAATCTGACTAGTATACCCTGTAAAATGCTTGAGTCCTTAATAAAAAATAAAATGGTGGATTATTTAAACACAGTATCAATGTTTGACCCAAATCAACATGGGTTCCGAAGAGGTAGACCCTGCACCACACGTATAATATGTTTCTATGACAAGGTTAACAAATTATTGGACTCTGGCAAATCAGTTGATGTCATTCTGTTTGATTTCAGAAAGGCCTTTGACCTTGTTTCACATGGGGCAATAGTCAATAAATTAAATAAATATGAACTAGACCAATACATAGTGAGCTGGGTTATAAACTGGTTAAGGGATAGGAAGCAGATAGTCACTATATGGGGCTATTCATCTACTCAGGCTAATGTCACCAGTGGCATCCAGCAGGGATCAGTGCTGGGACCAATAAGTTTTCAGATTTTTATTGCCGATCTTGAGGACAAGGTAATTAATAATATAATCAAGTACGCAGATGACACCAAGATTATCAGGCCCTGTGATACAGTAGAAGAAAGATTCATAATACAACAGGATATAAACGTGATTGCTGATTGGACCTTAAAATGGGGTATGAAATTAAATATCGATAAATGTTGCATGTTGCACTTGGGGAGATTAAATCCTGCACACAACTACCAGTTATATGATAACAATATCCAGACAAAAAATATGGAAAAAGATCTAGATATCATGGTGGATAATAAGCTTAATTTCAAACAACATTTTACAAATAGTATCACAAACATCAATCATACGATTTCATCAATAAAAAGAAATATCAAAAGTCGATCCAAGGAAGTCATAATGCCACTATACTTATCTTATGTAAGACCCCAGATGGATTATGGTACTTGTTTATGGAACCCTCACAATAAAAATGAAACAATTAGAGTAGAAAAAGTGCAATGGAGATATACAAAACTAATTAATAGTAATGTAGGCAAGTCATACAACGAATGACTTAACAGCATGGGTTTACATAGTTCAGAGTTAAGAAGAAGGGGACACATGTTGCTTTTTTACGATATTATGAATGGCCCTATACTCATGACTGAACTAGAAATTGAATATAAAGACTCACAATTCAATACAAGGGGCCACCCATTACAAATTAAAGTGAACAGTTACAAATCAAACAAAAGAAAATTATTTTATACTGTAAGATCTGCAAACCTTTGGAACAGATTACCTGAGGAAATTATAATTAGTAATAATAAAAATACATTTAAAAATAATCTTGATAAGTACATAGCAGCAGGGGAAAGATTGAGCTATTATCTTATGTTGTAAGGAACTACATATGGGCCTTGGCCTCTTTCGCTCCTCAGGAAGCCTTAGGAGGCAGTATAGCACAGTGGTTTAAGGCTCTGAGCTGCAAATCTGGTGACATCGAGCAGACCAGACCTGGGTTTGAATCCCACAGCTTCCACTTGCATACTGTGTGGCTCTGAGCAAGTCACTTAACTTCCCTGTGCTCGCAGGTCACTCCTCTAAAAAAGCTTTCAGCTTAGTGTGCTACTCCTGGTAAAACAACTAAAAAAAAAAAATTTCCAAGTGAACAGTGGGTTGGTGAGTGATCAATCAGTTCAGTTAATAAGTAAATTGGCCACTAGATGGCAGCAGTGCTCCATTTACAATATAATAGTTACTGGAGTCTGGGTTTGATATGGTTTTGATAGCCTTTTAAGATTTACATGTACATAGCTCTATTTAAAATAGTTATAATATTTGTATATGTCTTAAAGCGGGCCACTGTTATTAGTTCTACAGGTATTTTAAATATACACAAGCTAGGTCTTTCAGATCTACAGGGATTTCTGTATTTTATAGGCAAATAGAGTTATTTATAGGGAACTTGTTCCCATAGACTTGCATTGGTTATATGAGAAAATGGAACAATTTGGCTCCCCATAGGATACAATGTAATGTACAGGACAACACAGGAAATCACCTTGGAGTTACAGGGAAAATGCCAAATCCATCTGGGAGCACTGCAACATACAGGCATATTTAGCACATTTGCAGTTTGCACAAAGAGGCACATTTATAAATTGTTTAAAAGAAAAATATAGACATTAACAAACATTGGCTTTGATTAAAATTTTAAACAGACAGTTTAGAATAGACAATCACAGCTTTTGACTAACAAAATTTGATATAACCCTTAACATTTAATGTTTATAAGATACAATTCATAAAGAGAAGTATATTGATTTTACACTGGCATACTAACTCTGACCTTTTGGAGATCTTTACAAGACACAAAAACTGGTCTGACTCTGTCCTGCTTACTCAGCAAGAGTCACTGATATCCTGAGGGACACTTGACAATGCAATGCAATTTACTTATCAACAGTTACTGATTAGCTGTTTATCATGAGAGACACTGGACAATGCAATGTAGTTTTAGTTGAGATGATCTTTAAGATATGGTGGGATCACCTGCTGTTCACTGTTTACCACACAGAAAAAAAAACACAAAACCACCAATCTGTGGTTACCGTCAGAAGCTTGCCAGAGGCATTGTTCTTCCCTATTGTCTTTTGCTTTGTACTCACATACCTCTATCAACCTGCACATTCCCATTTCAGTTTTCATTTTAGTTTCTTCTTGCTTGTATAATCCTTCATTATTTTACAGTTGTTTAACCCTTAAAACTGCTTTTACACAATACTTATGATCCTACATTATTCTACAGTCCCCACCTTAAGGGGGGAGGGAGACTCGTAGGGATCTCCCAACCCATCACCTTACATAAACGTGTACAACATGAGTTATGGGTTAAATAAGCACTCTCTTTTTATAGCCAAAATATCTCTATAATATGTGTGGATTAAATGTTTTAAATTGCAATGCATTACAATTTGCATAAGCCCCATTAGTAATACTATAGCACAAGTTGTTTTAAAGATAATATCCCACCAGGAGAGTGAAAAATCCATATCCATGTTTCCTTCACGTATAAGTTGCTGGGCCGCTACTTTTATTTGGTGTAACTGCGCTCTGGCTTGGATAAGAATTGAGACATCTCAGTGTATAATGGGCAGCAATGCCTTTCTGAGGCCCTTGAACCCCTGTTGGCCTATATTGGCCTCAAAATTGAGCCCCGACTGATCTTGGTGATCTATGTACAGGTTTTTTGGAGGAAAAATAGTTTGGCCCCCTATGAGAATGGGGGATGTTACATTAAGGCAGAATGCAGATTCTGCTATTGGACATGTGCTGAGTTGAGGACAGGTTACAAAATGGGTTAGGCAATTGAAGATGCAACAATATCCCATGTTATCCTGGGCATACATTAAATATTTTACTGGGACAGGTCTTACATCTGTAAGGTGATTTACATTAGTAATATTGTTAGAGACGTAAAAAGGGTCAGTTTGTGTGACTACCTCTGAACACAAATACACTCTATCTATATGGTAACATTTACTAAGGTATGTAACCATTCTTAGGTAGCCCTGGACATCCTTGGCAACCATGGCTGGTTCATGCAATACCCTTAGGATGTGACTGTGGTTAAAAATGGTCCCTATATTTTGTACCATTTGAATCTTACTCTACTTTTTGTTTTATAAAAATCGGGGGGGTTATTAGACTGAGCCACAAAATTGGGCTTGTTTCATGAACCCGTGTGACCACCATTCGACTGTAGGCTACAGTGTCCTTATAGGGGATGCTAATGTCTTGTCACTCTAGGTTATCCCAGCTATCAAAGGCAGAATTATTGTCTGCTATGTCTGAGGCCCAGTCTTGGTGGCATGGTTTCCCCTCATGTAGGTAGCAGCAATTTTGTTATGGGTTATGGGGTGGCACATGTTATGAGTTAATTTGAGGGTCTCTTCCAGCTTTTGGGTCAGTTGCCACCCTGACATACCAATATTTGCATACTGGCTGACTGTGGAGCCAACCTTTTTCATGTGGGCTCTTATTCATGCATACTTTGTTAAATTTTACTTCTGCTCTTCCCCAGGGTTACAAGCTGGGTCAAAGGCCCACTTGAGGTCTAAATGACCAATAATGTGTCTAGGGAATCAGTTGCTGAGCAGGTCATTTACAGCACCCTGCCATTGTGCCACAAAATGAAGCCCATACAATCTACATGCTTTTGCTCTTTTCTGCCTGCTTATTTAAAAAATTAAAAGGCAGAAGGAGTTCGCACAAGGTTGTGGTGCACTGGAAAGTCAAGACATAAATACAAAAAAAACAGGCAACTCACCACCACATATTGCAGTGACACAGCAAATGAGTACAATTAAAACATTTTATTGCACATAATAGGTTACCTGACATGTTTCTGGTCTGCCTGGACCCTTTCTCAAAGGCTTTGAGAAAGGGTCCAGGCAAGAACAGAACACACGTCAAGTGACCAATGTAATGCAATAAAATGTTTTAATTTTATTCATTTGCGGTGTCAGTGCAATATGTGGTGGTGAGTTGCCTGTTTTTTTTGTATTTATATTATTTAAAGATCTAAAGTTTCAGCAACCTGTGAAAGTCCTTGTACTGTAAGAATGTCCTCAGTTATAAGTTTATCCAGTTTGTGCTTGGTTCATAATAAGATCAGCCAAGCAGTCTTTTAAGTCTCCAACATAATGGTTGATATTATCTGGGTGGTATGAATTTAGGACAGAGTTGCCTGCTTTGAAATATGCATCCAGATTGTTTACAATATCACTCTTTTGGCATTGTGATGATTGACCAGAGTCTTTAAATATCTTAATATTAACCCTTAGCCTGCTGCCGACATAATATCTTGTCCTAAAAACCTATGCGTTCTAAATCTTCTGGCAGCCTAAGGGTTAAACCTGAGACTTAGTTCTGTCAGTTCATCCTGAAACTAATAGTCTTGTACCATATAGTCACTTGAGTTACTGCACATATGGGAAAATGCCAAATACCAGTTTATGAGGTTTACTGTGACTGGTAACACAATCCATGTGATGTTTTCAATTTTTCCAATTAGGTATTCTCCTGTGGGAGTATGCACAAGTCCATCTTTTGGCCAATGGAGTTGCAGCAGCAAGAAATGCTGATAGCAGTGCTACCAGAATCAATATTAGTAACTTCATTTCCGATTAAATATTTACATGCTAAAAAAAAAGAGAAAGGATCAAGGTTAGTAACTGCTCCTATAAGGTCCGTCCTGCTGCTTACATGTTGTGCCCTTTTAACTGATTAACATAATACCATTTTAGTGTAGTTTTATTTTTGTTTGCAGGCAATTTTAACATATATACTGTATAGCAAGGCTTGCTTTGTCTATGATCAGGAACGGCCCCTTCCAAGATGGCACAAAAGAGTGTTTCTTTTTACAAAAATCTTTTACCATAACCAACTCTCCAGTTTCTTATTCTAGCGGGTTAACCTTTTTATTAAAGTAGTTTTTCATTTGTTTTTTGGATTTGCCAATATTTTATGCCACAAATTTATTTACTTCAATAATATGTTCCCCCATCTGTTTTACCCAATTTTCAGTTACAGCCACTTGATGCATGGGGGCAGCTGTGGGTACTAAGAGATGCCCTAGAGTATGCATTAGTCTTCCTGTCATTGCCTGTTAAGGGCTTACTCCTGTTGTAGCATGGGGGTCAATCTCATTGTCATTAAGCATAGCGGTAACATTTTGGCCCATTGAGTTGGCCGTTCAGAACAGAATTTAATTAACATGGTTTTTAAAGTTCAATTTCCCCTTTCCACCACCCCTGAAGATTGGGGTTGGAAAGCCACATGCAGCTCTTGTTTAATGTCTAGCATTTTTTGTAACTGCCAGAACATTTTCCCTGTAAAGAATGGCCCCCTATCTGATGATAACACCATTGGCAGTCCCGATCTGAGAAACAATTCAGAAAGTAAAATTTTAGTGCTGTCTGGGCTTCTTGGTTCTTAGTTGGGAAAACCCCAATCCATTTAGTAAAGAGATCACCCACTACCAGGCAATGAGTAACATTTATTGGGGTATGGAGTAGTGAACCAATAAAATCTACCTGGATATGCATCCAGGGACCCACAGGGGACTTTGTTGACAATAAAAATGCCTGATTGGTGGATGAGGGTGAGTTGGTTTGTAAATAGGGAAGGCACCTTGCACACAAAGCATCAATATCTTGTTTAAGTGATGGCCACCACATGGTGGAGGCAACCTTTTGTAACATTTTGCTGGAGTAATAATGTCCCCCAACAGGGTGAGAGTGAAAGATATGAAATTCCTCATTTGCCATATCTGGCAGAATGCACACCACTGGACATGCTTGTGTGTTGGGTTGATACATTAATATAGTATGAGAGCATTCTCCCAGTGACAGTACAGTGTTGGGCACCCAAGTAGTAGGAGCAGGGAGTGGTTGTCCCTGCTTGTGCCAGGCATGCATGCACTGATATGGCAAATAAGTATCTTGGAGTGATTGAAGGTCTGGAGTGGTTGTGAGGGTTAAGACTTATATGGGGGCCACTGGAACATATGTCCAGGGCTCAGGAGAGAGAGCAGCTGCTTGAGCTGCATGATGAGCTCGATTGTTACCATCATTGTGAACAGTGCCTGAGGAGTGCCCCTTAATTTTAAGTATTGAGACAGGGCAGTGCCTATTAAGTAACAGTGACCAATTATATGGCAACAAACTTGCATGAGACAATGGTTTACCATTAGAAGCAGTAAAATTATTAGAAACATACAGTGGTAACATAGTTACAGAATTAACCACATACTGTGTGAACTGTCACTATAAATATTGACAGAATATTCAACAGACTGTTCTAGGGCACAAGCTATTGCAGCAAGCTCAATGTACTCAGAAGACTGTGGAGTTCATGTGTGTTTAATAATTGCATTAGAGGTTACAACTGCAAATCCTGTATGGACCTGTCCATTAACATAAAAGGAGGACCCGTTGGTATAGAAATTGGGTGCTTCCTTAATTTCTGAGGCAGAGAAGGGGGTAGGGGGTAGAGACAAAGAGTAGGTTAAAGGGCAGTCATGTGGTTCTCCAGTGTACAGCAGATGAGCCAGCAACAAAGTGATCTTTTTAGCAGTAATGTCTGTGTCCCTTTGCATAAGCATTAAAGTCCATTGTGATAATCGTTGTGAAGAGATTATGGTATCTCTGGGCTTGAGCGAGTAATTTAATGGTGTATACACAGTGTGCAAAGCAGTTTTTTTGCAGTCCAGTGATGCATGTGAAGTGTTGCACTGCCCAAAATGTGGCCAAAAGATGGCATTCACAAGCTAAGTACTTTTTTCAGCTTCAGTTAACACTCGAGAGGTGAAGGCAACTGGTCAAAGCTTATCATGTCTTTCTTGGCACAAAACTGCTGCCAAAGTGATTGCAGGAGCAGAGACCTCTAGATGAAAAGGAAGTGTCGGATTTGTTGCAATAGAAGGGTGGTGTCTGCCATGGCCTTTTTAAGATCAGCGATAGCTTTAGTATGTTCTTCTGTCCAACAGGACTGAATGTCATCTTCTGGAACATTTGCCTTAAGAAGATCGTAAAATGGCATGCTAAATTAACATAGTGGGGTGTAAAGTCTCTTTGATTATTTATAAGTCCCAAGAAAGAATGTAATGCAGTCTTAGCAACAGGTAAGTCCAAACTTTGAATTCCTTCTTACACCCAAAAAGTCCACCTCAGTCTGAACCAACTGACACTTTTGGGGATTTACCTTTAGTCCTGCTTTTTGCAACACCTGAAGCAGTTCTGTCAAGAGTTTTAAATGTTCTTGCTCTGTCTCAGTGGTCAGTAACAAATCATCCACATATTGCAGTACAAGTTCTGGTTTGGTAAAGTGAGTTAACACAGAAGCCATTCTTTTATGGAAAATGGTAGGACTATTATGCAATCCCTACGGTAGTCAAGTATATGTATATTGTCTGTATTTCCAGGTAAATGCAAATTTATACTGTGACTACTGCTGTACAGGCACACTCCAAAATCCATTAGCAATGTCCAAAGTGAAGAACACGGTAGCCTTAGGGGGAATTTTTGATAACAAAGTTGGGACCTTTTGCACTACCGGGGCATGAGTGAGGGTTACTGAATTAAGCTTTCAGTAATCAATAGTTAATCTCCAACTTCTATCTGTTTTTTGACTGGCCGTATGGGCAAGTTGGTGGTAGACTCAGATTCTCTCAGTACCCCTTGCTCTAACAAAGATTCAATAATATGTTGCACATCTGCCTCACATTCCTGTGGTATAGGATACTGTTTCCGAGCTACATGGGCTTTGCCTGCTATAACATCTTCTTTATCTAAACTTCCACAGTCATGTTTATGTGTAGCAAATGCATCTTTATGTTTTTGGACTAAATTATTTACAAGTATATTATCATGAGTAGGAAGGGGGAGCTCCTCTGGCTTTTTGATGGCAAAAACCAAGTGTACATCTGAAATAGTAACAACTGAGGAATATTTATACCCAAACCAAATACAGCCATTAGCATAATCAATTACAGCTCCATTGGATCATAAGAAATCAGACCCAAGGATACCCCTCCCGTTGGGTAGATTCATTAAATGTGCTGTTAAGGGGAATGCCTGATTATCTACGATTACCTTTGTGGGTTTAGCTCTGAGTGTAACTGAAGTTGTGCCTTGAAATGCGACGAGTCTAAATGGCTCTCTGGTTGAAAGTGGGTGAGAAGAAGGGTGCAAAGTATATGTGATGGACATGGAAGCTCCTGTGTATACTAGCATGACTTGCTGTGGGCCTCCTTCAACAGCACATGCAACAACAGGTCTATTCCAACCATCATGCCTAAACCTCACAACAGGCTGCAGGGGGGAGCCACACATCCCTATGGGGTGCTTTCATTGATCACTCAACCAATGGCTTGCACAGCTTTGAGCCTTTCCATCTCAAGCTTCATGTTTTTTCAGTTCTTCTAATAGCTTCCTATATGTGGGTACAGTCCTTTGGCCTTCAGAGGGGGGCACTAGCCATCGTTAAAGGGCAATTTGCCTTTATATGTCCAATTTGGCCACAGCCATAGCATGTTGGAGGTTGTCCTTTTGCTTTTCTTCCTTTTCCTGGTACTTTCCATTTAGGAGGTCCCTCCACCACTGCTATCACACCTTTCTTTCCTTTTTCTTGGGTTTTGGCTATAGCATCTGCCTTGTGTAAGCAATTAATGATTTTAAGGTAAGTTTTATCCTCCAAGATTGTTACCCCCACTAGTGACTTAATTTTTTGTAATACACTGGCAAGTAACCTTTTTTTGAAGGGGAGGTTTGCATAGGTGGCTTGGACATCAGAAGGAAAAGTTAGGCAGTATTAATTATACAGCCTTTCCATGTGTAGGCAGCAACTGGTTCTGTCCTCCTCCTCCTCTGGTGACAATTTGCAAAGGCTAAGTGGAAATCCATTCCCTCTGCCCCTAACGCTCTTGCAACTTCTGTTGCAAACCATGCCAGAGTCTATCCTTGCCCTCCCAGAGCAGTGGTTGGCTGTACCATTTTAATCTCTGGGTGCATACACTGTAAGACAACATCTTGTATTTCCTCCTCTGATAGTGAATTATGTAACCACTGAAAGTTTTGAATTCTAGTAAAAACTTCTACAGCGTGATCTCCTGGGTTAATAAGTCCTATCTCTTTTCCTAGTGCTTCAAGGTCCAATGCCCGAAGCAGTGAGTGAGTGGTGGTTTGCCCAGTGACATTGCCTTGTGCATTAAGGTGGACCTGTGTGATTATGGGTGCAATTAGAGGGATTCCTGACCCCCTCACTCATTGGGATACTTTTGGCAGTGCTTCTCCTCCCCATCTGCATTTTCTGTGGGTCCCTAATCTACATCTTCATCATCTGAATCCTCATTTAAGAAAACCACATAGTGGCTACTACAGCCTGATGTTTTCCTAACTTATTTTCTAGTTCTTTAATGCACTGCTTGCATTTAGAATGGTCTGCACTAGGCTTAAAGAAGGATTGGGACAAGCACCAGATTGCTCCTGGTGCTTCTTATAGTCATTGCTTTAAATGTCTATTTCTGCTTCTAAATGTTGGTTATCTGACTGTGCTTGAGAAGCAGCAGCCCCTACAGTGGAGGCAGTCTGCACTGTTATTTTTAATACCTGATGTTGTTCCCTTGTTCCTTTTAATTGATCATGCAATTTAATTACTTCAGAGGTTAGTTTGTCCTTTTGAACCCTCCACTGGCTGGTGATCTAACATGCACAGAAAGCCAGTGTCTTACTACCCTTTGAAATCTTTTTCTCACTAGTACATCTAGCAACTTAGTCTTGGGCTTGCACCCAAGGATTCGGGGCTCTGGTCATACATTTGACCAGCTCCTCAGTATGTTTAACCATGCCAACTTTTTATTCAGCCTATTGATCCTTTACCTGTAGGTTACCTTAACCTGAGTAACACCTGATCTGACCAAGTGGCCCGTCTTTTCCTACCCAGCCGAATAAGCTGTGACCCTTATTTGGCACAAGCTCTATCTTGTTTTTGGTCCTGGGCTGCTGGTACTGAACTAAACTGCTCCTGGCTGGCTCACCAATAAATGTTGGGGTTTTGGGGGACCCCTCATAAGGACTGGAGTGGTGGCTAGCACCAAACAACCAAGGAGACACAATAAATGTTTTAAAACAAAGTGTTACTTTATTTTGATGTTACGAGTTAAAATATTTACTTTACATAAATTTCTGATATTACAATAAAAGTTACAGGTTTGGCAGAACAGACTAACAGTCTAATGCTATTAGAGCTATAGGTATACAAAGAGCAGAGAAAAGATATTACCCCTGTCCTTTTGGAGCTCAGGCGATCTGACAGCAGGTTCTTCCTTCTTCTTCTTCCTTCCTCCCAAGACTCAAATCCCAGCACACATGTGTTTTTTTATACTGTAGCTGACTTCACTGTTTGAATGGTCACTGGGTTTTTAGGCCAATCAGAATGTTAGTGACTGATGGCCAATGCGAGTCTGAATGCTCAGTGCATGGACAGAAGTTTGGAGCCAATTAAGCCTTCCAGCCTTCATGATCAATGTATGAACAGTGGGTTAGTGAGTGATCAATCAGATCAGTTAATAAGTAAATTGGCCACTAGATGGCAGCAGTGCACCATTTACAATATAATAGTAACTGGGGTCTGGGTTTGATATGGTTTGATTTATTTATTAGCTTTTGGTTACCAGGTAAGTACATTAGGCAAAAAACCTGCCTATTTTCAAGCACAACCCGGGAGTGTACAACATGCAGTAGACAAAAATACAGAGGACAAGTCAGGCATAAACACAAAAGGACAGGACCACCATGCAGGGCAGACTAACAATGATACAGAGTAAAACACCCATGTATGGGTGGGAAAACAACAAAACATCCAGGAGATTACATAGAGATAAGTATAAGTACATAAACAAAGTTAGACTTAGGGTGAGCAGGGGAACCCGAAAGGAAGTCAGAGGCAATTGCAGGCACCAGTAGAGCTCAAGTATGAAAAAATGCTTTTATGAAAGAGTGGTGAGATGAGAAATGCTTAAAAATATGAGGAAGTGAGTTCCCATTTTTGGGAGCGAAGTGAGAGAAAGCTTGATCACTCATTTTTGTAGAGCAGGGAGGAATGGTGAGCAGGGTAGCAGTTGATAACCTGAGGGGATGAGCTGTGGTAATGGGTAGAAGCATAGCTGCAAGTGCGTCAGGACACGGTGGACATGATAGGGAATCAATGAGGTTACCCAGAGCGTAGGAGTGTATGCCATCAGGAGTCAACCAGTTTAATGTGGAGTAAAGATGGCAGTGATGGGTAAGCTGGGGAGCAGACAGAGTGAACCTGCAAATGTTATTGTATGTGGTGTCCCATTTATGTAAGTCTACTACTTTGGCCTGAGAGAAGACAGGAAGAGCACACGTCAGCCCTGGTAGTAAGACCCCCTGGGCTACAGAGACATGAGTAGAAGCAGTAAGTGCATGACGAACCCTGTAAGCAGCTCCAATCTTTGAGTTAATGTGTTGACAAATCCCATTGATATGTGATGTGAAGTGGAGTTGGGGGTCAAGAGTCACCCCTAAATATTTGAAAGTCATTGTGCTGGTGAGTACAGTTCCAGCAGGGCATTGGACCCTCAGGTGTTGGGATTCTACATTGACCTTCCTTAGGGACCCAAAGAGCATAGCATGGGTTTTAGGTAGATTGAGAATTAATTAGTTAGAGGACACCCAGGCCTGGATCTGACTAAAGGAGGATGATAGGTGGTCATTGATATCACTGATAGCTGCAGAAGTGGTATAAAGTAGCAGGTCATCAGCATACAAGATAGTCTTACAGTGGGTAGTGGAGGTAGGGATAGAATTGACAAAGATGGAGAATAGCAATGGGCCTAGTATTGAACCCTGAGGAACACCACGAGAGATGGTAGAGGGAGATGATTGGGCTTTGCGGAAGGAGGTAGTATGGACTCGACAGTCAAGATAGCTTTCAAACCAGGACAAGGGGGGGACGGGTAGCTCCAAGGTCCTGAAGTTTGCACAGCAGAAGGGGATGGCTCACAAGGTTGAATGCTTTTGTAAGATCAATAAATACAGCCCCAGTAAGTTGTCCATTATCCATATTTGTCTTAACATCACTGGTAAATAGGGTAAGTACCATTGTGGTGCTGTGTCCAGGCCAAAAACCATGCTAGACAGGAGACAGAAGATTGAACTTGGTCAGTTGGGAGATGAGCTGGCCATGGATTGATTTTTCAAGCAGTTTGCTTAGGGTAGATAATATAGCAATAGGCCTGTAATTATTTAGTCTACTAGGATCACCTTTTTTGAACACAGGAATAATCCTGGCTTATTTCCATATGATGGGAACTGCTGAGGTGGAGATAGAGAGATTGAATAGTCTAGTTATGGGGGTTGCTAATAGAGCTGCCGCCAGTTGAAGGATCCTGGGTTCAAGTCCATCAGTACCCACACTACCATGAGGAGAGATGGAACTGAGGAGTTTCAGAACTTCAGCTCTAGTGACAGGGGTAAGCTTCACAGGGGTTGATGCCAGACAGGGATTGCAGGGGGATGTAGTAGAGCCAAGAGAAGAGGCAGGGGGAAGGTAAGGAGTGCTGTGAAAATAGAGTTAAAAGCTTCAGCAATGGTAGAGGGGTGGTTACAGCTAACCTCATTTACAAACATTTCCCTTGGAGTCTGGGGCTTGTTGCTTCCAATAATTTCATTAATGCTAGCCCAATATTGTTTGGGGTTAGATGAGGAAGAGCTCAGTAACTCACGGTAATAGCTACTTTTGGCCAGCCTAATGTCCTTCTTGCAGGCATTTCTTAAGACGCAATATTCCTCATAGTCAGTAGGCAAGGTTGAGGATTTCCATTTCTCCCATAGCCATCCCTTAGTTTTAGGTGCTGGAGTAGAGGACGCCTAAACCACTTCATGGGTTTGCCCCTGACCCTACTGGTTGAGGTAGGTATATGCCACTGCTGTAGTGATAGTAACACATTTGTGAAGTGTTCAGTAGCTCTGTTTACATCATTGGTAATAAAATTGGGGGACCAGTCAACCAGACTGAGTTCACAAAAAAAAGCTGCAGTGTCCAGATGGGCAAAGTTTGAGAAGGTTAGAATTTTGGGAGGATAAGTAGTGGTTGAGGCCTGCCATCTGCAGTAGATAGGACAGTGATCAGTGATAGAGTCCACAAGGACACCAGAGGAATTTATACGATCCACTCTATTGGTAAGTATCCAATCGATGAGTGTGCGATTGGAGCCATCAGAGGACAGTCTGGTAGGAGATATGATAAGCTGAGTAAGGTTAACTTTACTAAGGGTAGAAGCTAGGCAGGAGGCATTCTAGCCCAGCCAGTCCAGGTTGAAATCCCCGAGACAGATAATATCACTTCTGGAGGGAACCCTAGCTATCAGGTCAGTGAGTTCTTCATAACCGAGCTTACTGTTTCTCGGAGGGGAGTAGACACTTAGGATGTGGAGTTTCTTTGAGCCTCCCAATAGGAGGATCGAATGCAGTACTTCGCAGTGACTTAAAGGATTAACTGGTGCAAGAGACATGTTAAGGTGTGGTTTGAAATACAGCACCAGGCCACACCCTCTTTTGGAAGAAGGACAGTCCACACAAAGTAAGCTGTAACCAGGGAGAGCATATGCTGAGCTTGGGAAAGAATACTTTAGCCAGGTTTCGGACAAGGCGAGGATGTTAGGATTGTTAACATGAACCCCTGCTTCAAGCTCAGGGAGATTGGCTACCAAGCTTTGAATGTTTATGTGGGGAATGGATAGACCAGGGGCTTTGGACACTTGAGTTAAGTAGGTTTGGGGAGGTTGCATATGTGATCCTAGGGGGCCAGGGTTAGGCTCAATGTCACCAGAAAGTGTGAGGGATAGGGTCTGTCCAGATAGTGGCATGCAGGAACATGCAAGAGGCACAACCACGGTAATAGTTTTTTTTTTTTGAGCAGCAATCTAATTATGGAACTGATTGGTTTGTTACTGAGGCCCAGAGGAGGTACCTGATCAATGGATTTATACAGTAACATGTTTGAGTAGGAGAAGTCAATTTGGGAGGCAGCAGGGATGGTAGGGGAATGCCCAAGAATTTGTGACAAATAGTCAAGAGCTAGTAATGAGAGAAAGGGTAGGAGGCAATTTAACAGGAGCAACACCATTAAGCTGTTGGATAGGACAGGAGGAGAAGAGAGGTGAAAGTGAATAGGGGGAGGTGGGGAGAGAGTCCTCAGCAAGCAGAAATACAGATTACTGTGGTTTATTTGGATAAAGACACAAGAATTAAGTACAAGGGGACCTCTAGTGGCGAATGATTATAAGCTGCAGATGAGAATTTAGGGAGATCGAGATTTTCACATCACCACCACACGTGACTTAGTTCACATGAGAGTTCCGGCTATATATTCAGAGCTGGATAAGGGTGGGAGGGTATTGGGAGGTCGGGTGTGGAGCAGCTGTGCAGTAGCTGTGGGGTGAATACAGGACCCCTTATTCCCGAGCTGCAACTAGGATCGACCCCCCTCTCAGTGGCAGAAAAGCAAGACTCTCTGACTCTGCTTCAGGCTGCACAAATCCCTCATTAGGTGAGCAGCCTAGCTGGCTAAGGATATTTATTACTGTCTGGTGAGCTACCGAAGTAGCGAGAGAAACTGTACAGTCTTGCCCAGCAATGAGATACGAAGTCTCACAGCAGGCAGCCCAGTCATATTTGGAGTGCTTGCGAGGCAATTTTACTCTGAAAATTCAGTGGACAGAAGTTACAGGGCAGGGAGTAGTGTCCTTTACTTGAAATTGTACAGTGCACTCCAGATAGCCTTTTAAGATTTACCTGTACATAGCTCTATTTAAAATAAAGATATACAATTTTTATATGGCTTAAACCTGCCACTGTTAATAGTTCTACATGTATTTTAAATATACATTGAACATACAAGCATATTTAGCATATTTACAGTTTGTACAAAGAGGCCCATTTGTAAATTGTTTAAAAGAAAAATATAGACATTAACAAACATTGGCTTTGATTAAAATTCTAAACAGACAGTTTAGAATATGCAACCACATCTTTTGACTAACATAATTTGATATAACCCTTAACATTTGATGTTTATAGGACAGAATTCATACAGAGAAGTAGATTGATTTTACAATGGCATGCTAGCTCTGACCTTTTGGAGACCTTCACAAGACACACAAACTGGTTTGACTCTGTCCTGCTTACTCAGCAAGAGTTATTGATATCCTGAGGGACACTGGGCAATGCAATACAGTTTACTCAGCAACAGTTACTGATTAGCTGTTTATCCCAAGAGACATTGGACAATGCAATGTAGTTTTAGTTGAGATGATCTTTAAGATATAGTAGGATCACCTGTTGTTTACTATTTACCACACATAAATGAAACAAAGGGACAAAACCTACAAAACCGCCAATCTGTGGTTACCATCAGACCCTTGCCAGAGGCATTGTTCTGCCCTATTGTCTTGCTTTGTGCTCACATACCTCTATCAACCTGCACATTCCTGTTTCAGTTTTCATTTTAGTTCCTTCTTGTTTGTATAATCCTTCATTATTCTACAGTCTTTTAACCCTTAAAACTGCTTTTACACAATACTTACAATCCTTCATATTCTACAACTGCATCTAAAGTTTGGATACTGTTGGACCACCTAATATGTTTTCTAAACAGTGTCCAAACTTTGGATACAGTTGATACATGGCTGATAATATGGCCCAGTATGTTTGGCAAGAAGTTAGGTTAATATGTCTGTCACAGAAAATATATTGAAAGTGATATGCCTATATTATGAACACATTATGTTGATGACAGTTCTTTCTTTTTGTATGGGAAGGGGGAGGAGCTGCATATTTTAAATTGTCACTTGGTAAATAGTTACTAGAACAGCTGTCATAGATTGAGGGTAAACTGTGTTGTAAACTGAATTCAATAGCTTGTGGATGCCAGATGATGACTTTAAAAAGACACTGTTGGCAATGAATTCACAGTTCTTGAAGATTGTTATATGCAGATGATGGTAACAATTCTTAGTGATGCATTTTCACACACCTTTTAGCTACATGTAACCCTCTGTCCCCAGGTGAATCTTGCACTCAGTCTTATTCCCTTGCCAAAGATGAGCTGTTAATTAGGTTACCTTCTTTAAAGAGCATTGTTTGGTAAGGACATGTAGCCAATTATGAAATTATTTTGCTTGGTCTGTAGTGGATTTTGAAGGTATTGCCAGGCTAAGTAGGTCACTTTCTCTCCTTATTGTCCTCTGCAGTTGTGAGTGACTCTCTTTGCCAACTTCTATTGTCTTGTTTCTGATGGCATAATAAGACAGAAGACTGTGTCATGTTTTGTTCAGCAGTCAGTCAATTGTTTGGATATGACATGATGGTACATAGAGAATAATTCGTAGGTGACTGTGTGGATTTGTTTGACACGCCCAAGGTGTATGATGACCAATAAACCTCACAAGTGAAGCCTGCTGCTGCTGCTGCCTGCCCACATTTCTGAATGGGTGGGAGACAGTATGTTATTTACTGTGAAGATAGAGAATCTATGTGCAATACTGAAAAGGGACAGAGCAAGAGAAAAGCAGTGCTGAGCTTTTGGCATGGTTCTATTCTTTCCTGCTCTGAAGTGTGGGCACTAGAAAATGAATAATAACAAGGAATGACATTAAACCTGGTTATTATGGTGTTTGATCGGCGCTCATTATCCAGTCATTAAAGTGGGTCACCAGTAATTATAGATGATAATGTAGCTAATTAAAGATACCGTACTATACTTTCTTAGAGCAATGGTCTTTCTTGTATGCTGTCAAGATACACAAATCAGGTGATTTTATGCCTTTTATTGGATCAACACAGATTACAGAAAAACCTCAAGCTTTTGAACTCAGAATCCTTCTTCAGAAGAAATGGCAGATCTTTTAGGAAACTCACGTTTAACAGCTCAGAAAAAAAAACAGAGAAAAAAACTTTTTGTACATGGGTGTGACAGATTAGCAATTAGTTAAGAAATACAACCAATGATAAGCAGGCATCCCTGAGACTATAGCAATAAGTCAAATGTCACTGAATTGAATGTTATGTAGTAAATGATTTGATGTTACAAGTCTCACTTAAGCTATATTAAAGAAAGTGTGTGTGTGTGTGTGTGTGTGTTTATAAGCTTTTGGAACAACCATTTTGCATGTGTAAAACTTAAGTCCAAGAGATGAACTCCCCCCCCCCAGTTGAAATCAACCTTATAAACCCAGGAAGCATAATTAGAAACTGTCTGTGTGCTGAGCACTTAATGAAATTGCAGAAATGCTGCACTAGCAGAAAATGAGCCTGCACATAATTTTATCCACATATTTTCAATGCCAAAGGTTCTGCAGTGGTGATCTTAATCCAGGAGGATTATGTCAATGAAGCTAACAGACAATTAAAGGGACACTGTCAACCTCCTTAGACCTCAAACTGTCCCTAGTTTAAAAAACACATTTTATGAATGTTCGCATTCTATAGAGACTGCTGATGTAGCAGGTTGTTTGAGTCAGACTTCTTTTCTCTTTTAAAAAGTGAAACACTGAGTGCCCACCACACCAAAACATGTTTGTTTATATTTCTTGACAAACTAACACTGCATCTTTCCTGGATTCAGGAACACCCAAAACACTATCTAGCTAATCATCATGCAGTGGGAGTAGAGGAGATTATTGTATCATGAGTGGCTGCACTATTTGAGGGTGTTTCTGCTGTTCAGGAAATATGTAATAAGTTGAGTTCAATGGTTTGGAGCAAAATAAGGCTGGGTATAACTCTACAGCCTCATACATTTCAATTCTAATGTGCAAGGAGGCAAATAAAACAACAAGCAACATCAATGAATTTTGGAGAAGGTATGTAAGTTTTTACCTAGAAATAATATGACCCAAAAAAGGTTGACAGTGTCCCTTTGACAGATTACACTTACTACAGAGAACTGGATAGTTATCCAACTGTACAATAGACCAGGGAACTATAGGACATAATAAGGCCATTTCCTAAGCATGTCCAAGACAGAATAACTTATCTCATTCCTGATGAACCTAGACTAAGGACAGTCTACATGTTGTCCAAGATCCATAATTATGGGAATCCAGGGAGACCTATAATATCTGAAATGGGATGCTGACTAAGGAAATTTCTGGATTTATAGAAACCATTTTAAAACCACTTGTCATGGAAAGGGACAGTTTTATTTAGGACACTACACATTCCTGCTTAAATCTTCTGTTTTTAGGGACCTACCACCTAATACTATATTAGCCACAATAGATGTAACCTCCTTACACACTAATATTTCACATACTGATGGCATTTTGGCCTGTCTTAAATACCTGCAGGACCATGACATCCACCCAAAATTCATTACGAGACTTATTGAATTTCTTTTGACAGACAACAACATTATGTGCAAACTATGGGAATAGCAATGAGCACCAGGATGGCTTCACAATATGCCAGCATTCTCATGGTGAATTTGGAGGAAGATTTCCTAAAACAATGTACACACAAACCACTTTCTGTTATATTGATAATCTATTTATAATTTGGACAGAGGGTACCTGGACACTCAAAGAATTCAGTTATGAACTTAACAACCTCCACCCATCCGTTAAACTTTCCCTGGAGTTCACTAACACCAGTGTTCATTTCCTGGATACCACAGTTACCATCAAAGATGGAACCTTACAGATCTGTATTTACATGAAACTGATGGACAGACAAAAGTACTTGCACAGAAACAGGAATTACCCTAGGCATACTAAAAAATATGTAATGTACAGTCAAGCGTTTTGATACCACTGTATCTGTTCAAGTGAGGAGGAAATGGTTGAGCACCTGGTTACACTGAAAAAAAACATTTATTGAGCTGGGGAATTCCTCTAGAGAAATTGCCAGAGTGGTGGAACATGTTATACAGATACCAAGAGAACAACTACTTCAATACAAAGAAAATACTACCACCACCAGAATACCCTTGGTTGTCACATACAACCAAGATCTGGGGCCACTGCATATAATTATTAAGGACCTCCAACCAATATTTAATGAGGATTGCACCTTGAAAGCATCTTCCAAGAACCACATCTACTGTCTTTCAAACAGCCACCTAATCTATCTAACCTGATTGTCAGGAGGAAAGTTATAACTGACATGAACAACAGAACACTAGGTGGCATAATACCCTGCAGTCATTCTGGATGTAAGACATGTGTTCACATTTCCACTGCACATTTTGTCAAAGCCCCCCAAAACAGGCAATTCAACATACAGGGGAATTATAAATGTGCACCCTGGAATGTTGTTTTTTTACGTTCAATGCAAGAAATGTCCACAAACAGGTTATGTGGGGAGACTGGACAACCTCTTCAGACTCATATGTACTCACAAAGGCACAATATTAAAATAAAGAAGACTGAAAAGCATGTTGGACAACATTTCTTGAAGCCCGGTCACTCCATTTCTGACTTACCAATCCTGGTTTTCAAAGGTCATTTTGAAAATACACAATAGAGGCGAGCATGTGAGGTGAAAATGATTTTTCTTTTGAATATTGTGCAGGATGGCATGGACATAGACATCAGTTTCATGTCCCACTACAATATTTAAATAGCTCCTGTTTTTTTTCTGGTTTCAGGTACAACACATGGACAGTTATTTGTTTTACATGGTTTTAATATGCTTAAAGAGCCACTGATGCAAAAAGTGTTACATTGCAGAATCTGAATAAGCATATCCCCAGTAAATCTCGTACCAAAAACTAGATTTCTACATTACTTAATTTTAAAGTTGTTAGCCATTTTGTAACCCTGATTTCACTACCTGTTCAAAACACCCTGTTTCAGTGAAGAGCTGCTGTTAATGTCATCTAGGGGACTCACAGTCTAGTATTCCTTGTCAGCAAGCCTATAGGACCTGTTTCTCCAATGTTTTAAAGATCATGTGAACTAGTCATCAAAAGTAAAACAGGCAGCACCATGCACAAAACGTTACTATAAAAAACTATATGTGTTTCAGGTTTTGTAACAAACTTGACTAAATTGTATTATTTAATGCCTTTTTGCTGTGGTTCATTTCTCCAGGGTCACTGGATGCTGAGTCAGCATGCCTCCAGGCTGCTGAAGCCATTTGGAGTGCTACTCTACTGTGCCTGTTAGAAATTTGTGTTGCTGCTAGTATTGTAATATTGGTAACTTCACTGCTCTTTATCAGTGTCTGCTTTACTATATGTTTTAAAAGGGGCCTTATATGTGTTAATTCCTTCTAGGGCTGGAAGCATTAGCTCTGGCAAAATGATCATTTTAATTTAGAGTAGAACATAGATGAGCCTGAATGTAGGTCAAAACAGCTTAACGTGGAGAAAAAAAAATATGCTGGCTAAATTAGAAACTGCTAGTGAGGTTTTAAAACAACATTACCACTCCCACCCCCGTTTATAAGGAAATGGAATAATTGTTTTAAAGTGCCATTCTTAGAAATCACCTCAGTTGAATGATAGGTGTGAATGATCTCAGCCTTTCACAATATCAGACACTTAGTCTGCAAACCTCACAACAGTGTGCTATAATCCAGCATCCAACAACCCTGGAAAATAGGACCACAACAAAAAGGCACCCAAACAAAATGTTGTCAGCTTCATTACAAAACCTGAAATACACATAAAGGGAGATATTCAGAGCAGTTGTGCATGTCGCAACTGAGTTGGCTGGCTCAACTGTGAAAATGCACCGCCAAGCAATATTCAAACACTGTGGCTATGCAGTGCAAGTCTCACTGTGCCGAGGCACAAATGTAATGTATGCAGCATAAGTGCAGGGGGCATTCCCATGAATATGCGGTGCAATGGAATATTCAACCGGAAATCATGGTGCAAGTCCAGGGCAAATCACAAGATGCACCAGCCTGACTTGAGCCTATAAAAACTGGCTCAAACAAACAGATGCACAACCCTGTGGCAACCCACAGAGAGACCTACACAGAGATGGATGCCATACCATTCCTAATGGAGGCAGTAATGAGGGGTGTGAGGAGGCAGGAGGAACATCAATGTGGGTGACAAAGGGCTAGGTGGCAGTATGCCTGACACAAGTGGCACTGTGCCCTTATCACATTCAAGAACTATAGTGATACAGAGATAGTGGGCTGGTACCACCTGAACAGGTGTATTCTGAGGCAGCTCTGTGAGCTGTGCAGGCACCCACCAGATGTGGTCATGCCATGTCAGTGGAGACTAAGGTGACGGCTGTAATGTCCTTGCTCACCATGGGCACCTTCCAAAGACTAACAAGTGAAACCTTGGGCATCTTCCAGTTGGCCACGTCCAGCCTCCTCACACAGTTCCTCAATGCTCTGCTGCCATGTGCTTCAGAGTACATATGGTTCCCTAGCACACAGGCAGAGTGTACAGCAAACATGCAGGCTTCCACAGGGTGGCACACAAATGCCAGGAGTGATAGGGGCCATAGACTGCACCCACATGTGCATCCACACACCACCTGGGCCTGAGGGGCCAGTATACATAAACAGAAAGGGATACCAATCGATCAACTGCCAGGTGGCGTGCAATGCCACAGTGTGCATAATAAATGTCTGCACCACACACCCCGGGAGTGCACATGATGCATTCATCTGGTACAGCTCTGCACTGTGCCAGAGGTTAGAATGTGGGACATCCTCACGTGCCATCTGGTGGGTGAGTAGGGTTCGGGCCAGGAGGCTTGCATGGCGTGGCAGTGGGAGGAATGAGGGCAGACAGGATGAGTGTGGTAGAGTGGGCAGTGGGTGACAGGGACAGGGTGGGTACCACAACACAGCGCAGTGCTAACCATGTCCATCCTCACACAGGTGACAGTGCATAGCTGCTCACCCCCTACGAGTGACCTTCTTCCCCCTCGGAGGAGAGATACAATGAGGCACATGCCAGCATGTGCAGTATCATTGAGCATGCCTTTGGCATCCTGAAAATGCAATTCTGTTACCTAGACAGGTCAGGTGGTGCCCTACAATACAGCCCATTGAAAGCCTGTGGCCTATTCTTGGCCTGCTGCATTCTGCACAGCATGGCCATTGACCGTGGGATATCTGTCCAGGTGGATGAGGGCGACAGCAGTGGGGACAATGGTAAGGATGCACTGGAGGGTGGTGGGCAGCCACCACAAGGGAGGAGGGACCCCCACCTGGCAATGAAGGCCAAGCGGCATCATGACACTATTGCACAGGAGCATTATGGAGTGTGCAGGTAAGTGCACCAACACACATGCACGGGACACATGGACCAGCACACCACATACTGGCCTGTACATGCACAGAGGGATGCATGCGAATAATGGGGCACACTGCAGGCATGGTGTATGCAATGGCACACAGGCACATGTATATACACACAGCATAGGCATGTGCACAGACACACAGACTGAGGGACATGGCATGGATTAGATGCATGACACCGGTACACAGCACAACCAGTGTGGAGCTTCTCTCATCACACCCATGCCACACATCCCATCAGCCCAGACTGCACACATGGGGGGAATGCACCACAGCACTCATGCATGCCACCATTTTCATGCTGCAACACCACTGCCCACGTGTGCATGGGTCATCAGCAGTGGACAGCATGTTGGGGCACATGCACTTCAGGCCAACCGTGCAGTTTCTTGCCTGCCATGGCCACGTGGGTGGCCATGCTGGGACAAATCAGCTGCCGCAGGCTGCACATCAGCCACAGGGGGTGTGTCTGTTGCATCCCCAGGGGTAGAAGTCCTGGACCATGACCGTGTCCTCGCAGGGGTGTTGAGGTGTCCAAACAAGCTAGTGCCAGGCGTGTCTGGGATGCAAACATCAGAGCCCACCATCTGCTGTGAGGGGGTCACCAGATGCCGGGACCATGGGGTGGACAGAGCACCGCAGGGGATCCTCTGCACATAGCCAAGTCCAGTGGCTGCCACCAATGCAAGCCCAGCCACAATGGCATGCAGTCCATTGATGCAGTCATGGCCTACTGCATCTGGAGGAGCTCATCAATGAGATGTGCAGTACCCCTGTCCTGCTGCTCGGCCAGCTGATGCACCTCTGCATGCAGTTCACACACCTCTGTTGCAAGCAGCGCTTGGTTCTCAATGGAAGCCCACAGCAATCGGGTGTGCTCAGCTAGCTGTTCAGCATCCTGTGCCTCCTGGGCCAGATTCCAGGCTGCGGGGGGATGGTATGCTGCCCAGTGTCCTGCTCTGGTAGGCGCTGCACAGGGGGCTATAGTGGGGGTACAGTGTCCTCAGGTGCACTGGCTGCTGACCCTGGGTCACATTGCCAGGTGGTACCTGCATCCAACTGCTGCCACGCTACCATCTGCTGGGCAGTGCCCTGTGCAGCTGCCGCAACAGCACCACCACCCACACCAAACACAGTGGTGGCGCCACATGCCATCATGCTGGTGGGGATGGGTGGCAGCTGCACAGCCACTGGTACAGCACTGGGCCCTGCTGGTGCCTGTGAAACTCCCAGGGGCATGCCAGGCATCACAGCCCCTATGCTGTCCAGGATCAGTGTCATGTCATCATCAGAGCCGGACCCAGTCCCCAGTTGAATCTCAGTGCACAGCACTGGCAGGCTGGCATCCTGCAATAACTCAGCCAGGGCGTTGTCTGATACCAGGCCTAGGACATCCATCTGCCCCACACAGTTTAACTGTGGCCTGTCCCTGCTCTGGATGCCAGTGGAGGTGGACGGTATGGCATCCATGTCCGTGGCCACCTCTGCTTGGTCCTCCCCATGGAGGCATGATGGTGCTGCAAAACAGAAACAGAGAGTTAGTAGTGCTGTACCATCCATGTGTCCTCCCACCATGTGCATGCCGCCATTGCCACTGGCCATCGTGGTGCAATGCAAGGCTGCAGCCACCCATACATGTGGCATGCAGCATGGTAGCAGGCACACCTGCATGTCCATCCCACACTTCCCAGGCATGTCTGTCGAGTGCATACTCACCATGTAGTGAGGGGCTGCCACCCATCTGGAAGCCACCACTGGGCACACCCTCCACCACTGTGCAGCTGATGGTGGTTGCCACCAGCTCCTCCATGGCCGACAGTGGTGGAGCGGTTAGCGCACCACCGCCGGTCGCCCTGTGGGATGCCCATATGGCCACCACCTTCTCTTTGATCCATCTCTTGTCTGTGCAGCCCTTCTTCTGGCACTCCTGGTGCCTGCTGTGCATATTCATGTACCATGCCACCTCCTCCCAACCTGCTGACTCCTCCTGAGGAGTGCCTGTGCAGGGCATTCTGCTCTGCTGCTGTGAAATTGGGCCTGTGCTTGCATGCAGGCCCATGATCCTCCTCTCCTTCATTTGCCAACATGTCGCTACCTGTGAATGGGAATGGCACAGTGGGTCAGTGTCAGCACAGCCCAGTTGATCCCTCTGTAGCAGTGTTGTTGTAGGTCTCTGTCTCTCTAGGTTAGCAGCCACTTATCTAACAGGTTACAGTACCGGTCAGTGACCTCTGCTGTTCGGTGGTGCTTACATAGAGCAGTGCGAGGAGCCTGTGTGCAACCATAATGATATGCTAATGTATGCTACTGCATGCGCATTGGCTAATGAGGTGATTTGCATATGGCAGCTGAATATCACAGTTTTGCACCATCTGCAATAGAGTTGCACAGGAGCAGTCCTGTGGCACATTACCTGTGCTTGCACATTGTGCATGCCCGCCGTGTGCATGTGTCCACACTGCGCATGTGCACATGACATAGCACATGCCTATTGTGCTACTTCCATTCCTTGTGTGATGCGCATGTGGTGCTGGGGTGGCATCGTGCATGCGCATGCCTCATGACACTGGCCCCTATTGCACACATTTGCACTGTGTGCTGGGTAATAACCTCTGACCTCTGGGTCATATGCATGACCCTGTGCACCCACCAGGCCATGGCGTGGTGCACATCCCGGGACTGTGCTACTCACCCACACTGAGCACTGTGGTCGTGCATCCGCATGCTGCGCAATTGCATCCTGCCATTTGCAATCATGCATTGTACATGGGTGGCCCAGATGTGCATGGTTTCCTAGACATCTCCATCGGCATTGCTTCTGCTAATCAAAGCCATGGCACAGGGGAGGAACACATGCTGTAGCAAATGGAGTGACATTGAGATAATCAACCTGGTTGCTGTGGTGTAGCCCTTTGAGGGGCAGCTTTATGGATAGGTGCCACTCCAACAGACCTGGGGTGTTTTGTGGCAGCAAGTGTCCGTGGCCCTGGAGAGGTGGACAGGGGTGCCCAGGACCCCAGAACAGTGCCACCATCATTATGGAGACCTGCGGAGGAGGGACCCAGAGAGGCTGCACAGGCTGCAGGCACATGTCCAGCATGGGGGCGGTGCCAAAGCCAGGTAGGTATGTATGTGCATGTGGCATGTATGCCTAGGTGCTCAACTGTAGTGGGTGTAGGTCTGCGTGGCATGGTCCACAGCAGGGGTTTGTCATGGTCCTAGTTGCTGCTGTGCATCATGCATGGCTGCTGCGCAAGTTGCAGTCATGCAGGGATGGGGGCCACAGGATGGACTGGGACACACCCTGCACCATGCGGGCTGTGTGGTTGTGAGGGGCTCTCCATACATGCATGTGTACTCTCTTCATTCCTTCCACAGGGCCAGAAGACCACAGGCAGGCCAGGGAGCCCACAGCAGGGCAGATGGACAGTGGTAGGGCACAGCAGCCAGCACCTGCTGCACTGCGCTGGGCAGGTAAGCTTGCCACATGTTTGGTACGAGTCTCTGTGGGATATCAGTGGGGACAGGATCCAGCCATGGATCCGGCCATGGTTGCCACAGCCATGTGCCTGCACAGCTGTGGTTGGCACACTGTCGGTTGTGCGTGCCACTGTGGCACGTCCCTTGGCCACCTTGTGGTGGCTGGTGGTGGGGGGGTCATATGCACGGCTTCCACAGTGTGTTCTGTGGTGGTGCCTTTGCTCTGTGCCATGTGACCATGCCCATGCGCACATGTGCACACTGTGCTACACGTCCTCCTGTCTGCACCACTGTGGTGTGCTGTGTGGCTGGCTGGTGTGACCTGCCATGCGAGGGTCCATTGTGGTCTCTCCAGGGGTGTGTGCCCCTACTGTCCACTGCACATTGTGAGTGGGCTGGGGTCCTTGGTGCATTGCACTAATTGTCTGTCCCATCCCTACCCCTAGGTGGATGATGAATAGTGGTCAGAGGTGGGCTAGGCCCCTATTGCAGACCCTGCTGAGGATCCTGGGGGTGTAGAGGAGGATACTTGGAATCCAGCAGTGCCAGCTGAGGGAGACGGCTGCTGTGTGATGGGCCATTGAGCAGCAGTTTTTTTTTTTTTTTAGTTTTTGTTGACCGGGTAAGTGCACTAGACAAATCCTGCCTATTTTCAGGCACGACCCGGGGGAGGGGATACAGATGAATGCCAAGTGACCTTGAACCAGATGAAACTGCTGGTGGTATTTTTAGTGAATGAGGGAAATTTGGCCAGGACACCGGGGAAATTCCCTTGCTCTTTTCGATAAGTGCCATGGGATCTTTAACATCCACCTGAACTACCACCAATCCAGGCAGATGGGACCTCGGTTTAACGTCTCATCCGAAAGACGGAAGTTGACGTCAGGCAGAGGACGGCGACAGGCCATTCCTGTATGTAGTCCCCTTTCCTTGGCTTACCCTATTTCCCTGCAGTCCCCATCCCATTGTATAGCCTCTATTTTCTGTCCCATGATTCTTTCACCCACCCCATCCCTTCCCCTGGTTTTTGACTTTTGTATGGTTGCTGCTTTTCCTATAAAGTGTTTATTTTGCTACATCCCTGTGTCCATGTCTGTTTTGCAGGTGGTGTGGGGAGCTATGCTACAGATATCAGGTGCTAGTCCATGGGGTCACTGCAGGGGGGGAGTCATGTGTAGGGTTCCTGAGGGGATGTGTTGTTTCCAGTGGCGTTTCACATGGTCATGGTGGATATAACTGAGGGTTGGAAGGCTTTGGTATGTCTTTTCGTGGACAACTTGGGGATTTGTACTGGGGTGGGCAGCCAGTTTGGGGGGGAATATGCACATGGACCTAGGTGTCATGGAGGCCTGGTCCACCTGATGGTATTTTGACATCAGTGTGCACTGGTGCAATTCCAGTCACATGGGGAGGGGACACCTAACTGGGACTTACAACCTAGGTGGTCTGGCACTGGTGGTGCCTGTGGGGGTGAGGGACCTGGGTTTTATTGTTTCCAGGGACCTAGGATAGCCAACCACTGTGGGAAGGCATTGGCAATGACTAGCAGGACATTGGGCTGCATGGGGGTGGATTCACTAGTAGGATGGCAATTGCCATTATCCCCTTATGTCACCAGCTGGTCAGGCCACATTTGGATTCTGGGGTGCATTTCTGGAGGCTGTTCCTGACACATGGACGTGGACCGGCTGGGGAGGGTGCAGTGCACAGTGCCTATGATGGTGGCTGTACTCCGTTACCTGATGTGTGGAGCTAGCTTGGGCAGACTGGGTTTGCACTCACTGGACCACAGAAGGGATGGGGGTTTCTGATAGGAATGTGTCACTGTATGATGGGGATAGATAGGGGCCAGGGGATGACCTTCCTAGCATATGGGGAAATGAGGGGCCAAGGGGGCATATGGTACTGGTGGTTGGCAGTGGGTTTAGGGAACACATCAGGTGGAATATTTCCACTGGCAGGGTGGTGGACATCTGGTTTGTGCTCCCAGGGTCAGTGCTAAGGGAGGTCCCCATACATGACTTTCTGTGGCATGGAACGGACACTTGGGTCTAGTGTCAGGAGGGTGAGATAGGGTGGTTGCCACAGGAATAGGTGGGTTGTTAGGGCTATCCTAGCCTTCTGCTAGTTGCCTTGTGCAGATCTGCTGTGCCTGGCAGTCCTTCTTAGCCATCATGTTTCTATATTTTTGTGTTTCACTGTTCCTATATCTGTTCCGCTGTGCATTGCCATGTTTCTGGTAGACCTCCACCATCACCCTGGGCCATTGTCCCTGTGATCACTGTGTGTGTGGGGGGGCATCTCCCTGTTCTGTGCATGGCCCTGTGTTATGTGTCCCATGGTGGCCTGTCTCTGCCCCTGCACCTCATGCACCTGTCTGCCTGGACTGCCATCTCCCTGTGGGGCTGCGCATGTCCACTGTGGGTGATGCTGCATTGCCCTTCCCCACTACAGCCAGTACCCTGTGTGGCCATGTGTGGCCTGTGCCTCACTTGCCCCAGGGAACCTTCTCTTTGTGTTTACCCCATCTCCTGGCACCAGGCACATGGTGCCCTGTGGGTCTGCCTGGTGGGTGTCTGTTGCATGTCCCTGTCATTGGCATTGTTGTGGTGGCAGGGTTTTGGATGGGTGCTTCTTCCATGGTTGGTGGACTTGGGTTGTCTGTGCACCATCTCCTGGTGCCCTGTGTTCCAACTCTCAGATCAGTGATTTTGTGTACCCAGGTGTGCCCTGCTGGTGGGGTCCTCTGCTCCTTGTCCCTGTGCTTCCTTGGCTATGTGTCCCTGGGCCTGTTGCTCTTACTCTGCTCACTGGGTTTGTCCTCAAGCCTGCTCCGCACATCCATGGTTGTGCCGGCCCATCTCTGGTTGTGCCATGGTGCATCTTTGCTATATTCAGCCATTTTGCGCTGCTGCATTTCTGGTGGCACATGTTCTGAATATGGCTCCCAGTTTGCCATGACACAACTGACTTGCGCTGCACTGGACTTGAGCCAGACATTGGTGAATGTCTGAATATCTCCCCCATAGTCTTTAAAGCAATATTTACCAACAGGAGCTGCCTGTTTTACTTGTGAAAACCATTGCACATGATCTTTACAACTTTGGAGAAACAGGTCCTATAAGCTTGCTGGCAAGCTCTTCACTGAAACAGGCTTTTTTGAACAGGTAGTGAAATCAGGGTTGCAAAATAGCATATAACTTTAAAATGAAGTAATTCAGAACTCTAGTTTTTGGTATGAGATTTACTAGGGGTATGCTTATTCTAATTATGCAATGTAGCACTCTTGGTCAGATGGTGTCAGTTGCTCTTTAAATATAAATTTGTTCTATTTATTCTATCTAACTGTGGCTTCATAGATTTGTTTCTAACTGGTTGGTGGTGATTCACTGGGCTTTTGTTTCACATATGCAGAACTGCTGTATAGTAGTAAAAGATTTTAGTTTCACACAGTCATGTATGAGTACATTGACACCATTATGGCAACAAAACCTTATTTACAAGGTGGTCCTGTTTCAGGTTACAGTTGGAATGTTCACAAACAATACTGACTAATGAACACCAGTTGCAGACTGAACATGTTTAAACAGTGTGAATTTAAATATTCACAAATAATATTGACAAATGAACACATAAATATAGACAGAAACATGTTTACATAGTACCAGCATTGAAAATGTGTGGATGAAATTATGTGTAGGCTCATCGTCTGCTACTGCAGCATATCTTCAATTTCATTAAGTGCTCAGCACACAGACAGTTTCTCATTATGCATCCTGGGGTTACAAGGCTGATTTTAATTAAAAAGGGGGGGGCTTAATCTCTTGAACTTATGTTTTATACATGCAAAACGGCTATTCCAAATGCTTAGAACATACCGTATACACACACACACACACACACACACACACACACATACACGCACATGCATTTTCTTTAACCTACTTTTTGTGAGACTCGTAACATCAGATGATTTACTACATAACATTCCATTCTGTGACATTTGACTTATTCACTGCTATAGTCTCAGTCAACTTATCTCTAGTTGTAATTCTCAATTTATTGCTAATCTGTCACACTTATGTGTAATTTTTTTTCTCTAGGCTTTTAAAAGTGAGTTTTCTAAAAGATCTGCCATTTCTTCTGAAGAAGAACTCTGAGTTCAAAAGCTTAATGCTTTTCTGTAATTTCTGTTGAGCCAATAAAAGGCATCAAATCACCTAATTTGTGCATCTTGTTGTACAAGAGCCAATACGGCAGCAAACATTTTTTTTGCATGCTGACAGACAGACAGACAGATAGTCAGGCAGAAAGAAAGAAAGAAAGAAAGAAAGAAAGAAAGAAAGAAAGAAAGAAAGAAAGAAAAATATTTTTATACAGAATAAAGACTTTTGATACAGAATACCTATTTACAGTTTGTCTTGTTAATGGTGCCTGGTTACAGAATAAAAATTGGGTACAAAATAAAAAAAAAACAGAATTAATACAAATCCAATTACCTTAAATAAATATGATCATAATTAGATAAACAATATACCCAACTACCAAATAACACACAAATAACATTAATGCATATATTCATCTAATTTAGATCTAATTTAGATGACCACACTCACTCCTCATTTTTCACTGTTGCAGAGCTGTGCAAATTTTGGAAAATGTCCAAATTTTTTTAATTGGCAATACCTCAGTCTGTGTTGGAGCTTGAGGTCTGACATTTTGCATGTATATTGTCTGGTATTGGTCCTAAACATATGCTAAGTGTCATAACATTGAGAGGTTATTGGGGCTCAAAGTCCAGCAATTTATTATTCATGTTAAATTTCTGAAAATATTTCTATGCTTACAACTTAGCCACCTTTTGAGCTAGATAATTGACCTTAGATGCATATTTTCTTGGATGAGTCATAGAACCTGCTAAATAGAGAAGCACTGGTTATGTAAATTGTAAGTGTTAGCCATGACCTGCCTCCCAACATGACTTCCCATGTTTGCTTCCGAACCTGGGTCATTAGCATAGCGGCATGACCCACTGATGCTGTGTCATGGGGTTGCCTTAAAGCCTAATATTTAGGGTCAGTGAACTTAAAAACATTGGTGTTATTCTGTTCTCTAACTTGTAGAGGCATACAATTTAGCAGTTTACATATTTGTGAAATGCAATTTTTAAATTCTGAAAGTTTGAAGGCTTATAACTCTGTCACCTTTACAGCTAGAGATCTTAAAACTCGGTACACACATCATGTAAGGACATTGATAAAGTCACTATAATAAATTTGGTGCAATCTGGACAAACCGGTTTAGTTTACATAATTGTTATCTGTACTTTTAAAATTGTTGAAAGTTTGGAGGCTTATAACTCAGACATCTTTAAAGATAGAGATCTGAAACGTGGTACACTTCTGCGTGGACATTGGCAAGGTCTCCATATTAAATTACATGTAATTAACCAAAATCACAATTTTGGTAAAATTTCATTATATTTTTGCAGAAAGTTTGTGATATTTCACAGAAGTGAAAATCAGCATTTCACCAGAATTCCACTAGTAGAAGATACATTTTTCCCAGTCCCATTCACTGACAATCACAGTTGTCTATAAATTTGTGGACTGTGTCATTTTTAAAGATATATAGCCTGGACAAATGTCTTAATTGTGGTGAAAGAGCACCCCATATTTTAGACATATTGGGGCCTATTCACCTATGAATGTGCAAGAGGCACATATAGGGGCATGCAGCTCCGCACCAAGGGAGTTCCTTGTGAGGGCTGAATTCATGTACACCGGCCTCCAGCCGGCTCCTCTATGAAGGCCCACCCCCTGACATGCAGGTCTCTGGAGGGCAGGTGGGTGCAGAACATGGATCGTGGTGGGCAGCCAATTGGCTGCCCAGTCAGGGACCCTCAGCGGATACCTTATGTGCCTTTGGCACATGTTGCCAGCTGATGTGCAGAGTGCTAAATGAGCCATTGTGGCGGTCACCCCACTTGCCTGACCCAGGACTCCAGATGTGCCCTGATGGCAAGGGCAGCTTTGTTGGTGGTGCTGATGCCCCCCGCCGTGTCCAGAGGCAACCTCCTCGGGGGGGGCATGAATCCAGCCTCAGTGGTTTTCGGCTGACTCCCAGATGTGGATCCAGGAACCCCCGTGCACAGCACTCCATGGTGTTGTAAATGCCGTGGAGTGCTGGCTCATGCCCCCCACACACCCCAATCTGCCCCTGCCCAGAGCTCCATGATCAGTCAAGGGATCTGGTGTGTAGGGGGGTGCATCTGGATGGTGAATGTTGCAGAGTGGGCACAGTGGGTACAGGTAGCTGCACAGTGGCTACACGCCAGACTTACATGGTGTGTTGCTACCCCAGTCATTCATGAATAGGGCCCATATTAATTGGTTACCATTGTTCCATAGTGGGTACATACTTCTGGGGTTTCTAAAATCCCTGTTTTAAATTTCTCTTACTGTAGTTTATTCTTAGAAGCAAGGTAATCCATAATGTCCTCCCCATCCCAGGAATTCTCCCTTAAGTTTCTTAGAAGTCATTATTGCTTCCTGTTTTTTGTCTCCATGTTTTGAGGAAGTCCTGTTTCAAGAAGTCAAACATTAAGCAGTGATGGGTATCATAGGGGCATCTAAGTACAAATCTAGCCAAATTATTATTGGTAGTATCTAGTTTGTCTACGTCCAGTAGAGACCTTGTAGCATGCTGATATGCCATGTTTCTGTATTCTAAGACTAGGTGGATCAGTTGAACTGGGATGTTGTCCCTATCCTTTTTAGGGATTGCACAACCATTTAATTTTAGCACTCCAATTCTAGAACTTGCCCTTTTAACTATTTGCTCTATATGATTTCTGAACTTTAGGTTGCTGTCAACTAGTACTCCCAAATATTTGTACTCTTCCACCATTTCACACATTGAACCATTTCATATTTTGATGTTTAACTGGCAAGCACTTTGACCATGCATTTTGTGTTGTCTAAAGCCCATTTATTACTTTGGTCTTTTTTGCACTAAGGACCATATTGACTGACAAAAATTAGTTTTTTGCAAATAACCCAAATCATTCTGCAGATTACATTACATTTCTAATGTTTATTTTTTTGTGCCTTAGTTACAAGAACTGCATAATCTGCATAATTTTAATTTCAGAAAAAACATATGCTATTTGGGAAGTTGTTAACATAAAGTAGAACTAGCAGAGGGCCTAAAATCAAACCTTGGGAAACACCCCTAAAACAGGGCCCTCTGTCTGATAATCTTTGTTCTACAGCAACTTGTTGATTCCTTCTAGTTACCTAGGACTTAAACCAAGTATTCACCTCCATTGACACCACATCTACTTGATTTTACTTAAAAGAATATTATGATCTACTAGATCAGAAGCTTTTGAGATGTCCATGAACATCACTCCCACGGAATCCCCCACATCAAGCAATCTCACTATTATATCAACAAAATCTGTGAGAGTGACCTCGATGTCCATGGACCTCCCTGCCCTGAAACCAAACTGATGGGGTACCACTATATTGTAATTTTTTTAGGTAGTCATACAGTTGTTTATGAACTCTTTTTTCAAAGGGCTTGGAAATTGTGGAATGAAGGACTACTGGCTGATAATTTGAAGGCTCATTTTTATCCTCAGCTTTATACATAAAAGGGACAACTTTTTGAAGTGTTAAATGATTCGGGAAAAATACTTCTGTTAAACTTCTGTTGAATAGATTACTCAATGCTGGGGCAAGGTTTACTGCCATTAGTTTTAGAAATTTACTTTCTATTTGATCCCTGCATGGGGATTTTTTAGGGTTTAGTGTTTTGTTATGGCTAAGATCTCTCTGGCCCTAATTAATTTAAACATAAACTGTGGGGCATCCTGATCATGAGACTTAACACCCTGTTTCAATCAGTTCCTCAAGTTCTTCAGATCCAGTAAAATATTTTTTTTTCTTGTACCTGTATATCTGATAGCATACAGAAGTAATTATTTAATAATTTTCCAGTTTTCTCATCTGGTAGTTCAGATCCATCCTCTTTCATGAAGTCAGTTTGTGCTTGTGAGTTTCCTGTTCCCTCCACATCTTTAACTAATTTCCAATACTATGATGGGTTTGTAGCATTGTTCATTCTGTCTTTGTAGTAGTCCCTTTTGGTCTTCCAGACCTGATACTTACAATCATTTCTTAACTTCTTAAAGTAGTCATATTCCACTGGACCTAATATCTTCCTTGCCTTCTTCTAGCCCCCCCCCATGTTAGATTTTTAATAATGTTTTAATTCTTTATGTTGCCCATGGTAGATGAAATTGTTTTCATTATTTAGTTCTTAAAGGGGTTTGTTTGTTACACATAGCTAAAAAAAGGTCTGTAAATTTAGTAACTGCTAAGTCTACCTTTGGGATTAAACCCAGTCTTTCCCACTTTCACTTTGGATTGCCAATTGTAAGATTAAAGAGTTAAAGTTTTTAAAACATCTGCTAGTTGTAGAATTGTTATTCTCAGTGTTGGGCCTCTCCCATCTAATGGTGGGTTGAATTGGGTTGTGATCTCCCAAACATAATGGTAGCACCTCATGCCCAATCACATCAGTCATTTTAGGCACAACGATCAGGTTCAGTATATAGCCTGTACTATTAGGAGTCCCTTTTCTGGAAGGCAATGCTATTACTTTGTTTAGGCCCAGGAGGAAAGACTTATAACAAACCTGTCCTCCAAGATCCACTCCATGCAGCTTTAAAGTCTTCCAGTAGAATGAGATCCCTATTGTGGGCTAGATTTTGAAGCAAGCGAGTCAAATTATCAAATAATCTTACAATAATTTTGGGTGGAAATACATGACATCAGTACAGTTTCTATATGTGGGTAGAGTAACCAGTACACAGTCAGTCCCCCCATTCTACCAGCAAAGGTCAATTATACACATCCTCAATGACAACTTACATAAATTAATCCTCCTCCTCCTCTCTTTTTAGGTCTATCAAATTGAACGTGAGTGTATTTTTCCATGCTGTATCTCACTATTGGGATTTCTTTATTAGCCAAGTCTCTGATGAACCAATAACATTGAATTTCTCTTGGCTGGCCCATACTTTAAACAGATCCATCTTGTTTTATAAGCTCCTAGCATTGTTGTGTGCCACTTTAAGATGTTTGTTAATGTTCTCTGGCCCTGGCATTTGTTTCACATCTCCCCTTAGTAACAGAAATATGGCAGTAATTACAAGATCTTTTTTTATTTAAATGATGTGCTATTATGCAGGTTTGTGATTACAACCAGAGTTTCAAGTCTTGCATAGTCTTTGCAGTTATTTGTGAATAAATTTATATGATTTGGGCTAGTGTAAAAATTGAAAAAGAGGCTGTAATTTAATCTCACAAGCTAGGAGTTTTAAGTTGCTGGGATTGGGAGTCATCCAACTGTGCATTATTTATAACAAAAGATCCTAATAAAACTCTGATACAACACACAAACAGCAGACCCTTCATTTTTAAGTGAATTTGTGCAATTGTAAGAGGATCCCAACCAGTCCAACTTCCTATAACAAATTAGTCACATGACATATGGTTTATGCCATACAATGCATATAATACAACTATACTTAAGGCATAGCTGAAAGAGCTGTAATTAAGAGGACACTTTAGCCATAAAGAACAGGAAGTGAAAGCACTCTCCTACAGTCTGATTGGCTGTATTTCAGGAAGCACAAAAGTTCAAAGCACAAGTTGTCCTGTTATTTGTGGTTGTTGAGGGGAGCTGTCCCAGACCCTCTTGACCTGAGGGTTCTGCCACTGGAATCTGGACCTGGCCAAAGTTGGGCCTGAATGCTGCTGCTTCTAGGAACCAGTTAGCTCAACTAGATAGCAGACTACATATGCTCACTGACTGCAACTAGAGAATAAAGTCGGTGTTTCATGCAAGTACCATCCTGAAGCTTGACTGTCTTTGTGGCAGGAGGTGTCAAAGTTTAAGTCACAAGTTGGACTGGAAGTTGTTGAGGGAATGGCCATCCCAGACCCATGTGACCCTATTGCCATGCCATTGTAATCTGGTTCTGACCCAGGCTGAACCTGAAATGTTTCTGATATATGGAAGCAGTTAATCTGACTGGTTACTGGATTGGTGCTGCTACCAGATGTGGGCAGAGTAAAAGGTAGGAGTTTTCACGAAAGGACCATCCAGCTGCCCAACTGACTGTGTGGAGGAAGGTGCCAAAACTCAAAGCTACAAGCTGTCCTGGGATTAAAGTTTGTTGGGGAAGGACTATCCCAGACCTTCACAACCCGATTGCCCCACTGCTGGAATATGGTGCTGGCTCCAGTTAGGCTTAATATGCTCCTAGACAGTTAACCATACTGGCTACCTGATCTGTGTTGCTTGATGACTCAGCTAGAATAGTTCAGCTTTCTTGGCAGTCCAACTGGAAGCTGTTCTGAGAAAATACCTAGGGTAAGGGGACATAGGAGAAACCATGATGAGCAGCAGCTAGTTCACTTAACAGGGAGCCAGTCTAAGGAGGTGCTAATTATAATAATAGTAATAAATTTTATTTCACATAAGCACCTTTTGGGCCATCAAGGAGCTTTACAGAAAGATAAAAAACAGTCATATTAAAACAATGAGCATAATGATAGAATAAATAGCATAATGATAACATAAGTAACAGGGGATCAGAGTTATATGGTGCCATCATAAGTGTGACATCATAAGAAGGTTTTCAATGCCTGTTTCAACCCCTCCACAGTCATGAACTCCCGAAGCTGACTGGGTAGAGGATTCCAAAGGGTGGGGAACACGTGCATAAATGCATGGGCCCCAGAAGATTTCAGAGACACACTCGGAATCTCTAGCAACCCCATGTCAGCCAAACGCAGCTGTCACACTGGATGGTAAGGCACAAGAAGCTTTTTCATGTAGTTGGGGCCCAGTCCGTGTAGGGCTTTATAAGTCAGTAAACCAACTTTAAAGGTGATCTGTCACCTAATTGGCAGCCAGTGCAGATTGCGCAGCACAGGAGTAATATGAGATACTCTAGAAGCCCCAATTAACAATCATGCTGCTGTGTTCTGCACAAGCTGCAGGCAGTGGATTTCAACACCAGAAAGCCCTAAGTACAGGGAATTACAATAATCAAGGCACAAAGTCTCAAAAGCATGGACCAATGTAGGCAAGTCCCTGGATGGAACCAGGTGCTTAATCCTGGAGATGTTCCTAAGATGATAAAAGAAAGACTTGACGACGGCCGACACCTGAGATCATAAAGTCAGCCCGTCATCAAACACTACCCCCAGGTTTTGCACCCATTCAGATGATAGGATCTGAGAGCCCCCAAGAAAAAGTCTGGAGGGCTGATCAGCCCTAAACCCCTCTAGCTGGTAACCCGAGTCTACTACCATCACCTCCGTCTTTAACCAGCTCAAGTTAATCCAGTCCTGGATTTCAGCGAGGCAGGTATTAAGTACCGAGACAGCTTTATCCTGATCAGGGGCAAAAGACAGGTAGAGCTGGGTATCATCAGCATAGCAGTGAAACCTCAGCTCATACCATCTTACAATGACTCTGAGGGGCAGCATATACACTGCAAACAACATGAGGGACAGCACTGGACCCTGAGGGACCCCACATGCCCTAAGGTAAGAGTATCCAGGTCTTTGTCCACAGAAAGTGGCAGATCTTGACATTTTTAGCATCAGGCAGTTTTAACCCAACAGGTCTCTCACCGGGGGAAGGGGGTGCAGTTTGCTCACAATCCCTCAGCTAACAGGTATTTTGGCCTTCAGGCCAGAGGCATTCTCAGGATGGCCTTATCCAGCATGAAAGTGCTTGGATGGGCCAGCCTGGGCCACTCCCTCAAGAGGTGTCCTGTGTCACTACAAAATGCTGGCCCAGAGAGATATTTGCTCTGTTCTGTTCAGACCAGCTCAGTGGTTATTTTTCCACCCACCCTCCTATTAAATACTATAGGCCATAGCTAGTAGACTGCTGTGTTCACTAGTTCCAGCTGATGAATGTGATATCACAGCTAATGTTTTGAATATTTGTCACAGGGGATGGGAAATTCATGTAAGGCCCACCAAAAAGAGGCATTTACAGATGACTAATTTGGGTCAGCCACAGCTGAGTGACCACCAGGCCAAAGGCACAATCTTGAGTGAGTATGCATTCTGGTAAAGGGGCTGTCATGCACTTGAGGCATGCACTGAAATGTGGTGTGGACAGGACCAGTAACTGAGTAGTTTGTCCCTTCATGTGCATGCTTTTCAATAAAGGTTCTGGGATTTGCTAAATCTGGATGGGGGAAGAACTGTCTAGTAGAAAGATATGGCCCTGGGCAGGTTTGTCTGACCTTATGGGCCAGAGTTCATCCATGCATGGCTATGGGTCCAGCCAATGGTGAATACATGAATTTGCTGCCCCAGGAGTCATTATTATTATTGCATGTCTATAAGTGTATATATTGCTTTGGTGATGGATTATCTGTATAATGTCTTTATCAATTCTGAGTAAACATTGTGGCCTTTGTACATGAAGATACAATGTGTAATGTCTATTATTTGGTTAAAGGGATCCATTTTGGACATTGTATATTCCATGGTAATGGCTAGAGGTGTTGGTGCAGCTGACGTTTTCTATAATCAAATGCGCAGAAAAATACTTTTCCTTATTTTAGCTTGGAATGGCTTCCAAAAGTTGATTTAACATGAAAAGGCTGATACCTGGTATTTGGTAAAGTAAGCAACTGTCTTCCATGCCTCTGCTATACTGTATGTCAGCAGGATGTAAAATGACTAGGCAGAATTATTGTTTTACTCCCTCGATAAGATCTGATATGGATGGTTTTGCTGAAGTCTACAGGACAGGTGTTTAACTTTGTCACACATTTTGTGAGATATAGTCAGTACTCATTTATACTTGGGGCCCTTCCCACAAAAGATATTAGCCTTTGGCAAAACATTGGAGAAATCATTTTGTGTATAGGCCCTTATTTAATCTATATGCACAGTAATAACTTAAACATAACAGGATTTCAACTACATTTCAATCATTGGAAGTTTCCAGATTCACTCACAAAGTTGTTATAATACAGGGCTTATCTTCTAACAGGTATTTGGTAGCACAGTAGATGACACCAAAGATCTTAAGCTGCTACAGTAGTGTATTGCCTAATACTAATATTAGTTTTTTACAGCAGTCAACTATTTTCTTTTATATCTGACATACTTTTCATTTTCCCTTTTTGTACCTGATATAAGTAGGAGTGATGAGGGGTACAGCACTCTGTCTAGCAGCTGACATTATCAAGCTCTGTTTCTCCCATTACATCATCAGCATTATGACCTCACTGACTGTGACATCACAGTGGCCCAGGAAGAACCACTCAGCAGAGGCCAGGTCAGTCACATGTGATGTTACTGTCAGGTCACAGTTCTGATGATGTAGTGGGAGAAATAGAACTAGATATGTCAGCTGCCAGGCAGCATGCTATAACATACATCCAGCATAATACTATCACATAAAAAAACTGTCATTGAGCAAAAGGAAAAAGAAAAATACTTTAGAAGTAAAAAATTACAACTTCTTAAAATCTGGAACATTTTCCTGTCCACTATTTTTGGTTGTACAACCTCTTTCTGAACAGTTTTTCTGAATATGTTAAATGTTTCACCCCTATATTGGAGTTTTACAACAAATCTGCTAGATGGCACTCAAATCAATCACCGCGTGTATGTTTTATTTATTTAGCTTTTGTTGACCAGGTAGGTACACTAGACAAGTTATATGCCTATTTTCAGGTATCACCTGGGAAAGTACAATGAAAATATAGGTTCAAACAGGGTACATAACAACAAGTAGAGCAATGTACAGAGTCACAAAAGAACCAGATGAACATAGATAGTCTACAGTAAGCAGTAATAGGTAATATATATATATATATATATATATATAAGACATACATACATACATACAGAATAAATAGACTAAGTCATTCAATGGCAACAGCAGTAATTACAGTGTATGAGTGACCCTTTATCAGAGCCACAGAAACAGATAATTCCTGAACAGATAAACAAGCAAATTGCATGCATCTCAGAGTAAAAAGGACAGCAGGCAACATCATTAGAGCCTGCAAGAGGGACTCCATGGCTGGGTGAGTCCAATTTAGAGACCTGGTTAAGATGGCTTGGGACACCCACACACGGAGGCCAGCTTCAAGTGTTCCCACAGGGAATTCCTGAGGCACAAGATGGATGTGGAGGAATGAACATGGGCAGGAAGGGAGTTCCATAGCCTCGAAGCACCAGTAGTGAAGTCCTTATCCCCCATTAGTGTACAAGTATAAGGAACTTTGAGCACCCCAGGACCCTGAGACCTGAGGGAGTAGGAGGAGGAGGAGTCAGCAGGCTTGAGAAGCTGTGCCAGCCCTGAAGGGGTGCCGGCTCTGATCACCTTGCCCATGAAGCAGCCCAACCCAAAGTTCAAGTGATTGGCCAGGGAAAACCAGCCAAGTTTGTCGTATAATTCACAATGATGGGTGAGGAGAATGGCAGCCAGGGCAAAGTGACAGATGTTATTGTACATCATGTTCCACTAAGTGAGGTGGACCTTGGAGGTGTGAGCAAATAGGAGAAGGCCATAGCTAAGTGAAGGGAGCAGCACACCACTGGCCAATGCCAAGCGAGCAGCAGATGTCAGATTTTTCTTTGCCCTGTAGGCAAGACCTAGTTACGAACATACGAACATAAGAAATTTGCCAGCAGATAAAGGTCTAGTGGTCTATCAGGTCTGCTCAAATGTGAAGCTAGCACACTTTACTTGGCAGCTGCCCTTCCCTTCCACCCTTCCCCTTCATTGATCCTCCCCCTTGTCCTGTGAACAGTTTACAGTTTACTGCTCTGCAAACATTTAGGATGTGACACCCAAGGTCGAGTTGGGGGTCAAGTGTCACTCCAAGGTATTTAATAGAAACTGTGGTTAGGAGGGGAGCACCGTCCACACCACTGACACACAGAGGGGGAGAGGAGGCCTTGATCTTGGCCAATGACCCAAAAAGCATGGCTTAATTCATTGTTTATGAATGGATCCACTTATCTTGATGATTTATAGGAGACAGTATAGCGCAGCAGTTTAAGGCTTTGAGCTGCAACCCTGGAGACCTGGGTTTGAATCCCATATCCCCCACTTGCATACTGTGTGACCCTGAGGAAGTCACTTAATTTCCTTGTGCTCCCAGGTCGCACCTGTAAGCAAGCTTTCAACTTAGTGTGTCTCTCCTGTTTAAAAAAAGAAATGCCTAGTGATTCTCATTAGTCTTATCAGCTTGGTTTTCAAAACATGTATCCAAACCATATGACAACAGGTGGAGCTCTGACTCTGGGGATCTCAAAGGGACTTGCAGGGCCCAAATCAGTGGGGCAGCACAAGGTAGTGAGAAGCAAAAAATATAAGTCTGAAGTAAAATGATCATTTCAATAGCATAAAAAATCAACACTGAAAGAAAGTTAACACATTTCATACCTTTCTACAAGGACTGAACAAATTTTTAGTATATGGTTAGGGCTTATCCTGTATGGAAGTCAGTGGCTCTCAGAAAGTTGTTCTACACATTCTAAATGTTGTGCATGTTCTATCATCATGTGCACCTGTGTCCCTGTGTGTTGACTCCTGCCTGGTAGAGCTGAGATTGGCACAAGGGATTAGACGGGGGAACAAAGGGTTATTCAGGTATATCAGGGAAAGAAGGAAAGGGAAGGGGCAGATCAGTCAGCTCAGGATAGGGAGTGGGTGGGTGGAGGAGAAGGGAGAGAAGGCGTAGGTACCTGTTACTTTTTTGCCTCGGTCTTTACCAAAGAGGACGGAAGGGCGGCATGGCTAGGATAGGTGTCAAGGAGACCGGCAGATGAAGGGGGGGAAATTGAGGATGAAATACCTAGAGGGAGGGTGTGGGAAGCCCTCAGGGACCTAAGAAGGGGCAGGGCACAAGGCCCAGATGGGATCCATCCCAGGGTGCTCAAGGAACTGGCAAATACCCTGGCCACACCCCAGCAGACCTTTTTAACTCCTCCCTGCATTTGGGGTGAGTACCTCAGGACTGGAGGATGGCCCATATTTTGCTTATCCACTAGGGTGGCTCGCAAGAGGAGCCGGGTAACTATAGGCTGGTTAGCCTGATGTCAGTAGCGGGCAAAGTGATGGAGGTCATCCTGAAGGAGAGGATGGATGGGGTTCTGAGGGCATGGGGTCACCTAGATGATCACCAGCATGGCTTTTTTAAGGGCCGATTGTGTCACACCAATCTGGTGGAGTTCTATGAAGGGGTGATGAGGGCACTGGATCAGGGCAGGTCAGTGGATGTCTTCTTTCTGGACTTCAGCAGGGCATTTGACTCTGTTCCACATCATGGGCTACTGGAGAAGCTGGAGAGTATGGGGGTGGGGGGAAGATGGCCAGGTGGATAGGAAGCTGTCTGGCAGAGCATGTACAGAGGGTGAGGGTGTTGGGGAGGTCTCATCCTGCAGGCAAGTCACAAGCGGGGTCCCACAGGGGTCGGTGCTGAGCCCACTCCTGTTCAACGTCTATATCGCTGACATCAGAAGTGGTATCAGGAGTGGGATAAGCCTCTTTGCAGATGACTCGAAGCTGTGGGTGGTAGTGGATGGGGAGGAGGGAAAGATGGATCTCCAGGAAGACATGAAATCTCTAGGAAGATGGTCACGAGCCTGGAAACTAAAATGTAATGCTGTGAAATGAAGGGTTCTGAACCTGGGGGCTAAAAACCCAACTCATGTATACACTTTGGGGCAGAAATGCTGCAGGTTTCTAGGGGAGAGAAAGACCTCAGGGTGGTGGTGGATGACAAGATGAATAACTCAGAGTAGTGTAGAAGGGCAGCTGCCCAAGCAAATAAAATGCTGGGGTGCATAGCCAGGGGGATAACCTTAAGGAGTAGTAAGGTGCTCCTTCCATTGTACAATTACCTGGTAAGACCACACCTTGAATACTGCGTGAAGTTTTGGCATCTCTTCTTAAAAAAGGACATTGTGTTACTGGAGATGGTGCAGAGGAGAGTGACCAGGATGGTACTGGGGCTAGAGGAAGGGCCCTATGAGGAGCAACTTGGGGAGCTCAACCTGTACTTGTTGGAGAAGAGCAGAAACAGTAGGGATATGATAGAGGTCTTCAAGTTTCATAGTAAGTTACGAGTTCTGGAGGCCATAGCCCATTATGAACTTGCCTCAGTTTGTTTAGTGGTGGAAGTTGTATTTCTTATCTCCCATGTAATGATCTAATTGTTTTTTAAACAATTCTACAGTGTCACTCATTACAACATGGGATGGTAAAGAATTCCATAATGGTGGTACCCTTTGTGTAAAAAACCTATGTCGCCTTAATATCTTACTAAGAGAACATTGTAATTTGGCCTTGTGTGACCTTGTATTGTTCCTAGGTAATTGTCTTTCAAGACAGATGGCATCAAGTAGCTCTCCTTTATGCATTGTGTTTTATATGTATATGAGATCTCTTCTTAATAGTCTGTATTCAAGAGAGTACAGATTAAGTGTTTTCAGTCTATCTTCATAACTATTGTCTGAAGTTATTGATTTGCCTTGTAGCCCTATGTTGAACTTTTTCAGCCATGTTCAAGCCTCCTGCTGATGTTGGGGTACAGAACGGAGCACAATTCTCCAAATGGGGTCTGACAAGGCTTACACAGAGAGGCATCATAACCTCAGGTTTTCAACTTTTTATATGCTTATGAATGCATCCAAGTGTAGAGTAACATTTTTTAACTGCTTTCTTTTTATGTTTATCAAATTTAAGATCATCAGATATTGTTACTCCTAAGTCCCTTTCCTCTATAGTTACTTGTATGTTGATGTTGTTCATTGTATAACATGCCCCTATATTATTTTTGCCAAAGTGCATTACCTTGCACTTTGTCTCATTAAATGTCATTTGATTTTCCTTGCCCACAGACTTAGTTTGTTCAAATTGTCCTGTAACATGATTACTGATTCAGCATTGTTAACAATACATCTGATTTTACAGTCATCTTCATATTTATTTATCCAGACTTGTTCTGTTACCTGCATGATTGACACCAGGACATTAAATAATAAAGGGCCCAGTACAGAGCCCTGTGGAACTCCACTAGTAACAGGGCCCCATTCTGATTCATATCCTCTTAGTACCATTCATTGTTTGCTATCTTCAAGACACAAGGAGATTCAGTTTATAATGTTAGAATTTTATTTAATTTAAATAAGCTGCTTTATTAATATTTTGTGTGAAACGGTATCAAAAGCTGTTGCATAGTCCAAATAAATGACATCAACTGGCATACCATTGTCCAAGGCCCTACTCACTGTTTCAAAGAAGTTGATGAGATTAGTAAGGCATGATCTCCCCGGGGTAAATCCATGCTGTGAAATATCAAAATAGCCTCCCCTAATAATATGCTCAATTATCCTTGTTTGTAATAGCCTTTCCATCATCTTACCTATTATAGATGTCAGGCTAATAGGCCTGTAGTTCCGAACCAGTTGTTTGCTTCCACCCTAATGTATTGATGTTGGCAGATCTCCATGTTTTTAAAGTTCTGCCCTGTCTAACAGATGTATTAAATGAAGTTGTTAAAGGTCCAGTAACTTCCTTAATAAATTTAGACATTGTTCCATCTGGTCCTGGGGATGAGTCGACTTTAAGCTGACGTGTAATATCCTCCACTTCCTGTTCTGTTATCTGCATTGTTGCATTGTAATAACTTGGTTGTTCTGTTACAGTATCTTCCTTTTGCTTAAATACATTCAGAAAATATGTATTAAGTTCTTTAACCAGCTGATAACTGCCATATTTAAGTTATACGAGTCTCCGAGAGCACAGGTTAGAGCGAATGGACATATCTCTGGGACTTTTAATTTGGAAAGGGGAACACGACAAGGGTGCCCTCTCTCCCCATTATTGTTTGCCCTGTTCATTGAACCTCTTGCTCAGAGCATCCATCAGTGCCCATAGATAAAAGGGATTGATATGGGGGGACAAACCCACAAACTGGCTTTGTATGCTGATGATGTCATTTTATATGTGGCGGACCCCGTGGAGTCTTTGCCAGCAGTATTCAGATGGCTAGATAAGTTTTCCAGGTTATCCAGCTATAAATTGAATAACAATAAAATGGAAATTCTCCGTTTTAATTTTACCCCAACTGAGGCGCTTAAAAGTAAGTACCCCATGTTATGGGATCAGACAGAGATAAAATATTTAGGGGTAAAGTTGGGTAGGAACAATGCACAATTGAAAGAGCTGAACTATCCTCCTATAATAGTGCAGCTTAAAAGAGATTTTCAAAGATGGTCCCTTCTACCTATCTCACTTAGTGCTAGGGCTCAAGCCCTAAAGATGAATGCATTACCATGCCTTCTCTACGTATTTCAATGTGTCCCATGTCTGTTAACTCTGGTGGATCTGGAGACCTGGCAGAGTATGTTTTTTTCCTATATATGGAAGGGTAAAAAACCCAGACTAAGAAGATCTTGTCTTTATCTTCCTAGGGAAGAGGGGGGCCTGGCGTTCCCATGCCTGTAGGGCTACTGGGTGGCAGCCCAGATGAGGGTTGCACTACTTTGGGGCAACCCAGGTTATGACACCCACTGGAAGTGAATAGATCTCTGGAAACAAAGGGATCCTACTTTGTGGGCGGTGATGTTTGGGCCTCTGGATACAGGGGAAACGTTTGTTTTTTCAGGCACAAGGGTGGTGTTGGAACGAAGAAGGAGGGGAATAAGCAGGGGGTCCACATTTGTGAATCTATGGAGGTATAGATGGTGGGCATATGACCATCAGTTTATACCAGCAACGCTTGATAAATGGTATCAGAAACAAGCTAGAAGGGGTTTGTACGTGCCTTATCAAATAATGATGGGGAATACCCTGCTCTCCTTTGAAGCAATTCAGGAAAAATATGGCCTGAAGCAGACTGATAAAATCAGGTATTACCAATTGAGAGACTACTTGAATATACAAATTAACAAAATAATGCTGGAGGAGCCGGCGTTGGAAGAGAGAGGGCTATTTTAAAGAGTGTGGGGCAGACCATGCCATTTCATTGTTGTATAATAACTATGTATAGATATGGCCAACATCACCTCCAGCATATAAAGAAAAATGGGAATCAGGACTGTGAATTTTATAACAGATAAACATTGGTCTCTGATGTGGAGAAGTACGTGGTCAACGCCTAGCTCCTTAGTGTGGAGGGACTTTGTTGGAAGTTGAGAACCAGATATTTTTTAGTACCAACACAATTGGTGCATTTGAAGAGAGGGACCATGGCTAGGTGCTGGAGGGCTTGTGGAGAACAACATGCTTCACAGGCACATGTCTTTTGGTCATGTCCAGGTATCACCGTATATTGGAGGGAGGTTAGGAAACACCTAGAACATATATTTTCAATTCAGACACAGTTAGGACCTGAACATTTGGTTTTAGGATTAATATCAGAGGAGGTTAGAGATAAGGATGCCAGATACCTAAGGAAGATCCTGGTTGCGGCAGCTTTAAAAATCATCACAAAGAATTGGTTGCAGCCAAGAACCCCTGGGATAGGGGAATGGAAGGATATGGCTGAATGCATACATTTGATGGAAAGGTTAATGATCAATCTTAAGCAAAAGCCACAGATATATCAGCAGAAATGGACCAGATGGTTACTCCATGACAGTGGTTAAGAGAGAGATGCCTGAACTGCACTAAAAGAGATATTTACCTTTTACACCGGAGTTAGAGAATGTCCCCCGATTAACTCCTGTTGTAGGTATTTTCTGGATATGAGATAACTAGTTATAGATAGTGAAAGGACGGAACACATCCCAGACAGTCGCACCTACTGTTAGTGTCGTAGCTAGACTGTAGTAAAGTTGACTACTGAGAACCAAAAGTACTGTAATATTTCTGTGACGTTGTCAGTGCTAGGGGCTTTTACCCCAAAGAACAACATGTGAATCATGTAAATGATGTAACAAATGCTGACAAATGAAAGATAATAAACTAAGTATAAAAAAAAAGTTCTTTAACAATCTCCCTTTCTTCTGTTATGACTGCATTTTTCAGTCTTTAGTGGTCCCACATTGCCCTGATTACCTTTTAAGGATCCAATGTAATTAAAGAAATGTTTTTTGTTATTTTTAGCGTTAATGGCTAGTTGGAATTCTAAATCCTGTTTTTTTGAACGTCTAAGTTTTTTAGTTTTTTTTTGTAAGTTTTTTGAATTTTATCCAATGCTCAGTATTATGAGATTATACTGTATTTATGGTACGCTTATTGTTATTTATTTAAACTTCTTTTTATTTCATTATTCCACCAGAAGGGTATTCTTTTTTTGTTATTGTTATATTTGGCCCTAAGAGGTACCCATGTAGCTATACAATGTTCATTTCTGTAATGTAATTTATTCCATTGATCCTCTAGGTTAAGGTTTTTAAACTCATTTGCCTAGTTCCAGTCTGCCAAGTATTTTTTAATACTTCAATAATCAGCCCTGTTGTAGTCTCTTATTTTTGTAATGCCTTTATTATTGTTTACAGTCATATTCATATTAAACTTTGTTTTTTACCTTCATTTTACCAGGAGATACACACTAAGCTGAAAGCTTGTTTACTGGTGCAACCTGGGAGCACAAGGAAGTTAAGTGACTTGCTCAGGGTCACACAGTATTCAAGCGGGGCTGTGGGATTCAAACCCAGGGCTCTAGATTTGCAGCTCAGACCCTTACACCACTGCACTATACTGCCTCCTTAACCTTAAACTTAACCATATTATGATCATTATCTCCAATTGGAGGTAAAATGATGGGTGGTGTCTCTATATTCTTAACAATGGTCAAAATCAGGTAGAGTATATTATTATTTCTGGTTGGCTCCATGACTAACTGCTCTGAATCTTGCTGCAGTGTCACCTCTAGGAACCTTTTCTCCAGATGTCCATGAGCCTCAAATGTAGCTCACTTAATATTGGGTAGGCTGAAGTCACCCATTAAGACATAGTCATTGGTTATCTCTATCCATTCAATTTCATCAATAAGAGCCTTGTTTTCTTCTGTTCCTAGATTTGGAGGTCTATATCCCAATCCTATTGTCAGGGTTTTGTTACCTTGTTAAAGATCAACCCAAAGAATTTCTGAGTTTGTGTCATGCTGGTATTTCTGTTGACTATATATATATATATATATATATACAAATACAATGTCTCCATCTTTTTTGTTCTTTTGATTTTTCATATATTTGGAGAAGCCTATTATATCTATACCCCAATCATTATCAGAAAACCAGGCTTCACAAACTGCACAGACATCTATATTCTTAGTGCTTAATATATACCTCAGTTCATCCATTTTATTGTTCAGGCTTCTAGCATTTATTAGTATAGTTTTAATTTCTTTCTGATTTCACTATTACTGACTTTATTATTGGGCCTGCGCTTTCCCACGTCATGTTGCTTTTTTCTGCCTATATGTTGGCCATTTGTCTTTTCACCCACTGCCCTGTCTGCTGGTTTAAATAATTATTAATATAAACTTTTACATGGATTTCTAAGAGTTGGCTACCTGGCTTACTCAGATGAAACCCATCTCAACTGAAGTATTTTTCATTAATGACAAATTCTTCCCAATTAATAATACATCCAATTTTCTGTTTTAAGCACCATAATCTTAACCAGTTATTTATAGCTTTGATTTAGATTTTTTGCTCATAGGTGGCACTTGGAATTGATAAAATCTTGGAGAATGCAAACTCACATCCCAGTTCTGCTAACTTGTTTGTAATATCAACAAATTCCTGTTTTATTTGCTGTTCAATTTGTTGAAATACGTTGTTTGCTACAGCATGTATTATTACCAGAGAGTCATTTGCTCCATTCTGTAATATTTCATTTGTCATCTGAGTGATATCTGACACCTTAGCCCCTTTAAAACATGACATACTTCTAGATTCTTTATCTACATTGCAAATGGCTCTATCAAGCTTTTTAACTAAGGGATTACCCAATACATATATTTGTTTTTTTTTAGTTTTGGGTGTTATTTCCCTGTCTTCAATCTCTGTTGCACACATCAGATCTACAGGTGCTATTCACAAATTTTAATTCTCTGTTAATGCATCAAAGTCAGTATAAGGTTCAAGCATTACCAGAGAGACTGTGGAGGTGGTTGATTCAGAGACAATTACCCCTGCATTGTGCAAAGGTGCCTGTACCTCTTGTATTACCTCAGTGCTGATATTTTGCTCTTCCACTAGTATTAAGGGGTCAAAGCTATTCTGTAAGGACATATTACATTGATCTGCATTCTTTCCCCTTCTTCTTTTGGTGACTTTGGAACTTTGTACCTGGAACCAATTATCCTCAGTATTACTAGTTATATCCTCTTCTCTATGTATTTTTTTGGCGATGGCATTTTTATTTGTATTGACCCTATTATTAGATATGTCTTTATTAGAGTTTGGGTCTTGTGGTAGAGTAGTGCTTATGCAACTGTCATTATTATCTGTCAGCTGTCCACAAAGCCTGTTAGCTATCTCCTTTTGACTTTGTTCCAACTCATTAAGCCTTGTATTAAATATACTGACTGATGCTGCTAGTTCTATATTCTCTTTGCATTTTGTGCAAATGTACTGTGCATCAGGTAAATTGTCAGGGGTTAATGTATACATATGGCATGAAATACATAACATCCCATTTCTACCATCTATAGTTTCAATACTATAGTCCATTTTTTTCCCCCAAATGTTTAACCAGGTGAGACACACTAAGCTTGTTTACAGGTGCAACCTGAGAGCACAGGGAAGTTAAGTGACTTGCTCAGGGTCACATAGTATGCAAGTGGGGGCTGTGGGATTCAAACCTAGGTCTCCAGATTTGCAGCTTAGAGCCTTAAACCACTGCGCTATACTGCCTCCCATTTTAGCTGTTGTGAAATAATGCTTTAAGTCTGTAGTTTTCTATTGCTTGTCTGATGGTACATTATAGGTCCTAAAGACTACACTGAATAGCTTGCAGTACCTTACCAGGGTCTCTCTATTAGCTTTACTTATAGTGTGACACACAGTATTGCTCCCTTACCAAACATGCAAAACACACGCAGACACATGTCTTTGCTCAAGTCTTCGCACGCTTCAGTGTGTACTCACCCTGCTCACCGCAGGGCTCTCAGAAATACATGGCTCGTGACCCAGAAATGCTCCTTAGGGTGATGGAGCAAGTCCAAAGCTGAAAGCTTCTAAAACTATTTAAAATATGCACCCAAGTCCCACTACAATGTGGGTTAGCAAAATAAAAAGTATAACTCACCCTAGAGCAGTAGAAATTCACTCTGGTAACTGAGTTGTAGTTCCCAGCAAATGCTAGGGGACTACAGCTCCACTTGCTGCTTCCTCCCTAAGTAGGGCTCCAGGTGGCAACTAGCACAAAATATTCAATATACACAGATTTCAAAGTTGCATACACTAAGTGAGCTGCAGAGCTTTGTGTGTGCTGAATACAGCTCTAGCACCACAGACTACTGCTTTACCAGGATCTCAAGGGAATGAATAAGGTAAACCTCAAGGGGGTCTTCCAGCTAAGGGAGTCAGGGACCACCAGGGGGCACTCAATGATGCTGGATGGGGGGAGGCTGAGCTGAGAAACAAGGAGGTGTTACTTCACTGAGAGAGTGGTGGAGGCCTGGAATGTGCTGTCCTGGGAGCTGCTGGCTGCTACTATGGTGGAGGAGTTCAAGAAGGGATGGGATAGGTGTAGGGGAGGGTGCATCCAGGAGCCCCACTGGGAAATGGGGGACCTTGTAGGGAGAGGGGCTATACACAGTGCCCTGAGTAGGCACTGACCATCAAGCAGACTCAATAGACCATAGGGCCTATTCTACTGGCTTCATAGTATGTTAGTATGTTGGCTTCCATTTTCCACAGAGCACTCTGTGTGAGCTCTCCAGCTCCCACTTACACCGATTGGTGCAGGTCACAGCCTGCCTTCATGACCGCAGTAGCGATTCACGATGCCTGCCCTTAATGTGTGTGAGAAGATTCCCCTCTGAGCATGGTAGCACTTACTTGGAAGAGACACTTCTTGACTCACTCTTTCTCTTTGTCTGTACAGGCGTTTGGTGCTGTTCACAGCTCTCACCCATTAGTTCCCTCTACAAAACCATATAATATAAAAATGGGTGACCATACACAACTCACCTTGTGTTTCCATCTCAGGGTTGAGATACCAATATGGACTTCTCAAGCTTCACTCTTGAGGTCTTTATGCTGGTATCTCAACCTGTCGATGGAAACACAGGCTCATTGTGTGTAAGGTCACCCACACAGTATTACTTATATTGTTCAGCCTTATTTTCAAAATTCCTTACATACTGTTCAGCATATTCTGATCCAAGTATTTTTTCATTGCACTATAAAAGACTATTTTGTTATTCATTTAATTTTTACAGTGTCATATTTTAAAAGCCCTTCATGCAGTAAGTAATGAAGATGAATCTAATAGATTTCTTTGACTGGGTGACCAAAGTAGTAGACCAGGGAGGGGCTGTTGATATGGCCTACTTAGGCTTTAGCAAGGCATTTGACACTGTACCACATAAAACATTAATAAACAAGTTAACCAGCTTGGGAGTGAGTCCCAGGGTGATAGCCTGGGTAACAAATTGGCTGAACAACAGGACACAGAGGGTAATAGCAAATGGAGCACACTCTGGAGAAAGGGTTGTTAATAGTGGGGCACCACAGGGTTCAGTACTGGGACCGGTACTCTTTAATGTCTTTATAGGTAACGTTGCAGAGGGTCTGGAAGGAAAAGTATGCCTCTTTGCAGACAACACAAAGATCTGCAACAGGGTTGATACACAAGGAGGGGTGAAAAGCATGAAAAGGGCAAGGTTGGAAGAATGATCAAAAGTATGGCAGCTGCCTGCCCTTGAACAGGGCTGCTTCATCTCCCCAACGGTCGGACGGCACCCAGCTGACTGAGACCAGGATGCCCGCCTGCAGCTCCTTGGAAGCTGCCTGCCGTTGAACAGGGCTGCTTCACCTCCCCCATGGTCAGATGGCACCCAGCCGACTGAGACCAGGACACCCACCTGCAGCTCCTTGGAAGGTACGGTGACAGCCCAGTCAATTGGAACACGGGCACTTCCAACAAATCCACTCTGATTGGCCAGGACTTTTTCTCCTGCTTTAGCTGCTTGGCGCTTTTTACAAATAGATTTAGCTGCAACTAAGCAAAATTCAAGTGTCTAATAGAAGAATTTCAACTGTATTAGCTGGATTGTAATTTCTACTACTGTTTTACAGTGCTTACAGCTCTTCTATTGTTTCCTTGCTCCTGCACCCTCACCCCCATCCAAGCACTCTGCCTTGGCACCGAAAAGTCTCTCTCTCATTTGTCTTGCTAAATTGCTCAATCTAAACCTGTCCTGCCTCTACGCTATTTAACCCCTGTTATTTTTCTTCTCTCCAGCTGCCTGCTCTTGAACAGGGCTGCTTCAGCTCCCCCACAGTCGGACGGCACTCAGCTGACCAAGACCAGGACGCCTGCCTGCTGCTCCTTGGAAGGTACGGTGACAGCACAGTTAATCAGAACACGGGCACTTCCAGCAAACCTGGTCTGATTGGCCAGGACGTTTTCCCCTGCTTTTGCCACCTGGTGCTTTTTACAAATAGATTTAGCTACAACTAAGCAAAATTCAAGTGTCTCATAGAAGGATTTCAACTGTATTAGCTGGATTGTAATTTCTACTACTGTTTTAAAGTGCTTACAGCTCTTCTGTTGTTTCCTTGCTCCTGCACCCCCACTCCCCCATCCAAGCACTCTGCCTTGGCGCCAAAAAGTCTCACTCTCCTTTGTTTTGTTAAATTGCTCAATCTAAACCTGTTCTGCTGCTACGCTATCTAACCCATGCTATTTTTCTTCTCTCCAGCTGCCTGCCCTTGAACAGGGCTACTTTAGCTCCCCCACGGTTGGACGGCACCCAGCTGACCGAGATCAGGACACCCTCCTGCAGCTCCTTGGAAGGTACAGTGACAGCACAGTCAATCGGAACATGGGTGCTTCCTGCAAACCCGCTCTGATTGGCCAGGACTTTTTCCCCTGCTTTTGCCAACTGGTGCTTTTTACAAATAGATGCAGCTGCAACTAAGCAAAATTCAAGTGTCTCATAGAAGGATTTTTGGCCTTCCCTCCCATCCTCACCCCTCCACTGATTAAATACACCTATTGTCCGCCCACATTCCCTCTCATTTCATCATTGGTTAGTAAGCCTAGTAGCACTCGCTCCCTCATTGGCAAATAAGCTTAGTAGCACTGCTCACCCCCTCATTAGCTACATAAAACCCTCATTCCCTTTGCTCCCCCATTGGTTCCTAGTCCTTACAGGTCCCTATCATTTCCCTACCCCCGCATCCCAACCCTCCACCTTCTCCACTAAGTAACTATAGCACCTACCTTCTCTGCTAAGTAACCACAGCAGTAGGGTCCTCCTAGCACCTGATTCATGCCATGATCCTTCTATCAGGTCACCTGACCCTGCTCATCCCTATTTTCTTCTCCCTCCCTCGATTCCTTTCCAACATGCCACCCACCTCTCCCATGCCTCCTCTCTCAAATCCTGCCAAACCTCATTGAGCTCTCCCACCCCTCCAGCCAGGCATCCACCTCCACTTTCACCCAAGCATGGACAAACTCTGCCACATGTCCCAGCCCATTTCTTTTCAACCCATCGCTCCCCCTGGGTCATTTTTCAAATTATTTCCCTATGCCCAACTCATACACGCCATCAATCTAAGAGATGTCCACTCACAGTCCGTCAAATACAGCTATTCGCTCACTCCCTAACTCTCACTCTCCTGCTCCTTGCAGCAGGTCACATCCACCCTAACCCCAGCCCCAATACTACCCCCCCATTCCCCTCTCCAACATCAGCCTCTTCTTCACCTCACTCTGGGAACCTTCTCCCACATGGCCTGTGCCTCCTGCACCTAAATATAAGAAGCCTTGTCCACAAGCTTGACTTCCTTCAGGTTCTTGCCATCCACTACAATCCAGATATCCTCACCTTGTCCTAAACCTGGCTCAACAAAAACATCATTGACTCCTCTGTCACTATCCCAGGCTACATTATGGCCCACCAGGATAGAGCCTCTAAAGGCGACAGAATAGCAATCTACATAAACTTAGACTTGTACTATTCAGTGGTCCTGACCAAATCTGAACCAAAAGTCCTTGAAGTAATACTAATTCAGTTTTTCCTTCCCCTTCTCGCTAAGAATCTACATTGCTGGGATATACTGCCAACCTGGTACACCAGCTTCTGCTGTCACTGACCTCCTCAAGCAAATCTCCTGCCTAACCATGACAGGGGAACTCTACATTGTGGGTGATCTTAACCACAGTTGGCTAGCTCCTACCCTCAACAAAACCAGGACAGAAATTTCCACCCTAAACCTCTCACAAATCATTACTGAGCCCACCTGGCTTAACCTAAAATCTGGTAACCACTCGCTCATTGAGTGGGTCCTTACCACACACCCCCACTGGGTCAAACAAGCCGGTATTCTTCCTGACTCCCTCAGTGACCACCACGTAACCTTCTTAGTGCATAAAATCCACCATCCAAAATCCGCCATTAAATATGTAGTCCAATGCTCCTATAAATCCTTCAATCTAGCCCCTGTATTAGATGACCTTGCACTAGCAAACTGGGCCCCTGCTCATCCTACGATCTCCATTGATGATGCCTTCCTACACTTTAAAAACACATTCTTCAGCATCTGGAACACACACGCCCCACTGCATCGTACAAGAGTATGAGGAAATCACCTACATTGGATCATCCAAGAACTGACTGCATGTCAAATGGCACGGGACAAAGCCTGGAAATTGCATAAATCCTCACACCTCCCACAACACCTCTCCACATACCGCATGCTCCGTAACAAGTGCACCAGAACCACTCGTCTTGCAAAAGCAGAGTACTTCAGCAGCTCCCTCCAGTCAAACCTAAATAAACCCTCAACATTCTGGAAGGTCATTCACTCCCTTTTCACCCCACTGGCTGCCAGTCCCACTCTAATGCTAAATGTTAATAACTCTCTCCTATCAGAGCCCACAGCAGTTGCCACTGAGTTCAATGTGTACTTCTCCACTTGTTCTGCCACCCTCTTCTCTTCCCTGCCCAACACTTCACCTCTTGCACCGCCTACAGACATAAAGACCCAGACTAGGCCTCGCTCCTTTTCCTTCAAAGACATCTCTGCAACTGAGGCCCTAGATGCATTACTTTCTCTCAACCCGTCAAAGGGCAAATCCCCAGATGGATTAGACCCCAAACTTCTATACCTCTCTGTCCTCCCATAGCAACTCTGCTTGCCAAACTCCTAAACCAATCCTTTGCTGCCACTGCCATCCCCCATGCATGGAAGCATGCCATTGTCATCCCTATGCCAAAAGGAGGTGCCCCTACCTCCCCCTCTAACTACTGCCCTGTCTCCCTCCTCCCAGCCCTAGCAGAACTACAAAAGCACCTTGTGCTCACCCAACCTGCCTCCTTCCTCACTGACTCCAAATTCTTCAAGCCATTCCAGTCTGGCTTCAGGAATAGGACACTCCACCACCTCCTCCTCCCTGATAAGGCTTACAGACACTATCCTGACAGGCATGGACAGTGGACTGATCACCTCAGCCATTTTTGTCAACCTTGCAAAAGCCTTCAACACCATCTCCCACCCCATATTGCTCTCGAGTCTCACTGAATCAGGCCTCTCTGTCACAGCCAAAAACTGGTTCAGTACATACCTCTCTGATACTATTCAGTCCATTAGTCTCAAATGCTATCTCAACCCCCCTTCCCTTAACTACTGGTGTCCCACAGGAGTCGGTTCTTGGTCCCATTCTGTTCTCTGTATTCCTAAATGACCTGCCACTCATCTGCTCTACTTCCTCAATCCACATGTATGCAGATGATACTGTACTCTACTACTTGGGCTCCGCCCCTGATGTGGTACAATGAAACCTCCAAGTTGACTTCAACAAGGTGCAGCAATGGTTTAGCTCTCACCAGCTCTCCCTAAATGCAAAGAAAAACTGTCACTATGACCTTCAGCACATGACAACACCTGGCCAGACTCCCTTCCCTTCCCTACTTTGCCACCCTGGATGGCCAAACACTTGAAGATGTCTCCTCGTTCCATTACTTGGGGTTCTGGCTCAACAGCCATCTCTCCTTCTCTGACAACATCAATGCTATCTCAAAAAAATATTCCCCATGCTCAGTGCACTATAAAGGAACCACAGCAGCCTCCCTCCCTGATTCCGACATGAACTGGTCCTGAAGATGATACTGTCCTCCATTGACTATTGCAACATTGTATACAGTGCAGCCCCTAAGTCTACCCTATCTAAACTGGACACACTTTATAATGCCTTCTGCCACTTTGCTCTTGATGCCCACCACTGCGACCTTTACCGAGTCTTGGCACTACCATCCCTTGAAAACCACCACATCTCTCACTGTGCTAAATTTGTCTCCTACCTATGGCTCAGGTCCATCCTCTCCTACCTTGCAACTGTGCTCACAGATGCCCCACCCCCTCCCATCATCTTAGATCCAGTGACTCCTGCCAACTTTCAGTCCCTAGGCAGAAGACCTCTGCCGTCAAGATGCCTTCTCACACTGGCTACCCAAGCTCTGGAATGCCCTCCCACTGCAAATTCAGCACTCCCCCTCCTCTTCCTACTCTATGTCTGCTACCCTAGCAAACTTCCTTACTACAAATTGCTCCTGTCCCTGAACCTGCCATGCCCCATTATCCCCTCCCCAATGCCTGACCAGTGGCCTTAGCCTTGCTACAGAAGCAGGCATATAACCCCAACCTTGCACTTATGTCCTGGGCCTATTTTGCCCTATGTATTGTGTATAACTGTATAACTGTGATATACATCCTCTGTTGTTTACAGCTGTTACTACTGTGATAATTTACCTTGTTTGCTGCTTCTTGTCACAAAAGTTGTTATTTGATACTATAACATCCAAAGCATTCAATGTGCGTTGCTTGTATATTCATGCAATCGTGTATCCTTATGCTGCTTTTTAATTGCTTCTGTTAACTGTTCACTTGATAGCCTGCATGTTATCATATCCATGTGTACCCCCAGGTTGCACTGGGAGATGAGCATCTTGTTGCTCAGTATGCCTTTCCTGGTGAAACAATTGCAATAAATAAATAAATAAATAAATGGCAGCTTAGTTTCAGTGCAAAGAAGTGCAAAGTAATGCATCTGGGAAACAAAAACCCAGAGAACAGTACACAATGTGGGGGAGGAGGTACTAACACAACAAAAACAAATCCAGACAACATAGATTTTTTAGATCTTACTCTGAAAAGACCTACTCTCTCTGAAGCACCCATATCTACTAAGAACTATAGGAAACCCACAGCTACTAATAATCTACTTAGAGCTGATAATGCACACCCCCAAAATTTGAAAAACTCTATTCCCTATGGACAGTTCCTACATTTATGAAGAAACTGTACAGAAGAATTTGATTTCTGGGCTCAAGCAGAGGAACTTAAGAGAATATTTATAGAAAGAGGCTATACAGAGGATTTACTCATACAAGCCATGAACAAGGCATACCGTATGAGAAGGGAAGAACTACTTAAAGAGAAAGAGAAAGACTCTTCCACTAAAAATATATGCGTAACATCTGTTACTGAATACAATAACTGGTCAGGCCAAATAGGTAATGTTGTGTACAGGAACTGGCACATCTTGCATTCAGATAGAAATTTGAGGGAGGTAGTGGGAGAAAAAACATGTATTACCTTTTCAAGAGGACCTAATATAAAAGACAAATTAGTCAAAAGCAGACTGACTAAGCCAGCCAAAAGTACATGGCTAGGCATTAAACCCTTGGGAAATTTTAAATGTCAGCGGTGCAATATTTGCAGTTACTGTAACAGAGGGCCTGCATTTATACACCCTACAAACAAACAAAAATATGAAATGAAAGATTTTATCAATTGTGATACGTCATTTGTAGTTTATGTTTTATGGTGTGGATGTAAACAAATGCACATAGGATGTACAACTAGAGCATTAAAGCAAAGAATCCAAGAACATGTCAGGAACATAATTAATGTAAAGACTTGACACCCCTGTAGGCCTACACTTTTTCCAAAAACATAACTCAGACCCAAAGAGTTTAAATTCATGGGAATTGATTGGCAACAACCCTTAAAATATGGGGGTGATAGAATCAATTAATTACTTAAAAAAGAAAGTAGATGGATCTTCCAACTAGGGACAGTGAAACCTGATGGGTTAAATGATCAATGGAATCTAAAACCTTTGTTGAAAGAAAGGAAAAAATAGATTTTTGGGAAAACTGAGTCTATATCCAATAGTAAATATATCTGTTCACATGTGTACTAATTTATCTCTATATGTTTTTCTTTCTCTCCTGCAGGTAACCTGGCGAATGAATGTCTGTGGATCCCCAGCCTAATGAATGGTTCTTTCTCCCATAATGTGGATGGAAGTAGACTTAGGGTGATCACATCTTGATGTCTTTCCCTGGTCTACTTATATCATTTTTTTTCTATCTATATTGTTTACAGTGTTTGGAGATATGTGATTATTACAGACCTTGCTTCTCTATATGTATGCTCATTTATTTACTCATATAGTTCTACTATCAAATGAAGGTGCTTTGATATGTTCATAAAAACAGATTAGATAAGCAAGGTGGAGTTTGTATGTACATACAGAATGATGTTCTTTCTTTTGAAGTGTGTTCTCCCTTTCCTTTGGAAAGTATATGGGTTAAAATCTTATTGAAGGAGCAGTCCTATATAACTATTGGTAACATCTATCGACCTCCATCTGCAAATTCAGATTACGCAACTGATTTGTTTAAAGAAATTACACATTTTTCAGAATCTCAAGATACTGTAATATTTGGTGACTTTAACCTCCCTCATATTAACTGGGACTCATTCTCAGGACAGTCCTATGCTGAGAAAGGACTAATAGATGTGGTAGTAAGAGTACTGGATTACAACAACTTGTTACTGAACCCACTCAAGGGCCTAATATTTTGGATCTATTATTTACTAACACAGAGCAACAAATTAGCAATTTACAAATTTGGGATCCACTTGGGACCAGTGATCATTCATCTATTCTTTTTGAAATTCAACAGTTTAAAACTACACAAAGAAAGTTATATTATACAAAAAATGATAACAAAGCAATTTTTTCTAAAATTAATGAATACTTACAAAACATAAACTGGGAATCTATTCTTCTTAATTGTTCAACACAACAAGCTTGGGAACTTTTTTTAAAAAAACATTGTACATTATTTAGGAAATACCTTTATTCCATCTAAGAGGAAATTGAATAATAAAGGAAAAATTCCCCCTTGGTTCAACAAGACAATTAAAAATCAGATTAAAATAAAAATTAAACTTTTTAGGAAACTTAAGAATAGTTCTGTTCCATTTAAAACTACTCTATTACATAAATACAGACTATCTGTGAAAAACTTAAAAAATTCTATTAAATTGGCAAAAAATAAGCTAGAATTTAAACTAGCTCACTCAAAAGACTGTCACAAATCTCTTTTCTCCTATATAAATAGTAAAATAGGTGTATCACAGACCATTGGTCCCATTATAACCAATGGCTCTTGTCTATCTGATATAGAAACCTTGAATCTCTTTAATAAGTACTTTTGTTCTGTCTTCTCTCAAAAATCACCTATTAGTACATTTAAAGTTCACCACATAGATTATCATAGGTTCTATCCAACTGACATTATACCAGCTATCAAAAAACTAAAAAAAAATACTAGTCCGGGCCCAGACGGTATTCATCCATGGTTTCTGATCGAAACCTCTAAAAATATTTCTATACCTTTGTCAATTATTTTCAATAAATCCTTACAAGAAAGCATTATACCAAATGATTGGTGTTCAGCAGTAGTTACTCCCATACTTAAAAAAGGCTATAGAGGTTCTGTGCAAAATTATCATCCAATTAGCCTGACCTCAGTGGCTGGTAAATTAATGGAAGGAGTAATGAAGTCTCTAATAGATCAAGATTGTAAAAAATTAGGAATTTATGATTCAAATCAGCATGGGTTTACTCCCAAGTATTCCTACACCACCAATCTGATATCTTTTACAATAATATAAGTACTCTACTAGATGTGGGTATCCCTACTGATGTAATTCTTTGGACTTTAGTAGAGCTTTTGATAAAGTCTCACATGAAAAACTCATTACTAAAATGCACAATCTAGGTTTGTCACCTGATATTGTCAACTTGACTTAACCTGGTTGACAAATCATTCTCAGAGAGTCAGAATCAATGATATCTTGTCTGATTCGGGTAGTGTGACAAGTGGTGTACCACAGGGGTGGGTCTTGGGACCAACATTGTTTAACCTCTTTATCAGTGATTTACAAACAGGGTCAAATAACTTCATAGTTAAATTTGCAGACAATACTAAATTGGGGGGTAAGGTTAATAATCAAGAAAATATTTCTGCATTAAAGAAGGATTTGGAAAAAGTAACGCTTTGGGCAAATGAAAATCATATGCAGTTTAATCAAGACAAATGTTTAGTAGTGCATTTCAGTGTAAATAATCCAAAAACGATATATCATATAAACGAACTACCACTTCACTCATCAAATTGTGAAAAAGATTTAGGGATATATGTTAATAATAAACTTACATAAAATGATCACTGTGTTAGAACTGTTTGCATGACCAACAAGCTTTTGAGGCAAATAAAACACACTTTTGTTAATCACACTGAACAATGCCTTATTCCATTGTATAGGGCATACATTGGACCGTATCTAGACTATGGCTCCCCTTTCTGGAATCCAAACCAAAAAAGACATAGCAATTCTGAACAGGTTCAAGGAGAGTAACTAGAATGATTCCAAGATTAACAAACTTGGATTATCAGAACAGATTAAAAGCTACTGGTCTCTTCTCTCTTCAAACTAGAAGATTAAGAGGTGATATGCTTATGGTTTTTAATTTAATAAATTCATCAGATCTAATGAAAAATGTGGTCTAACACTCTCCAAAAGGAGACATGTTTCTGAGACTGCATAATAAACAGCTTGAAGTAAAAACTTATAAAACCAGCAAAAGGGGAAACTTTTTTCCAATAAGATCATCCATTGTATGGAACACCTTGCCACAAGAATTGGTAGAGGCAACTAGTGCCACTGTCTTTAAAAACAAATTAGATGTTTGGTTGAGGGATAATAGATAAATAATGTCCCACATAGTGTGGGGAACAGTCTCAATCAGCTCTGGCCTTCTTCTGTTCTTTCATACTAAGTAATACCAAGTAAGTAATACTGTTTATGAAAATTAATGGACTATATTGTCTACAAATGGCAGACTAATTCCTCATATTTTGTAGGTTTTAAGGAATTACTTACTTAGAATATTATTGAGAGAGTTAAAGCATTTAGTCAGTACTATAGAATGGAGGGTATTTAAAAATTGAATTAAATAATTGAACTGACTAAACTTGCTAGTCTGCAGATTTAGAGTGTGTGTGTATATATAGAAGTATAAAAACGTCTTTGTATGAATTGATTTGTTTATATTAGAAAAAATATTTTTTTTGTAAAATGCATTAGTGTCACCTGTTTATGATGTCACATATTGATTTTGTTTAAATGTGGTCTTGTTTCTTTACTAAGCCATACCCTCTTGAAGGCTAGCATGCCGGAGCGCAGGGGTTCCTGGCCATATTTTCTGGCTACAAATAAATGTTAATATAGCTTAATATTTGATGTTTGGAGTCGCTCTTATTTATTTTTGCAAAAATGGAAAGGGACCTGGGGGTACTCATATCAGACAACCTTAAGGTAGACAAGCAATGTGAGAAGGCAGTAAGGAGGGCTGGGGGATTCTGGGATGCATCTGGAGAGGTATCACCAGTAGAAAGCAGGACGTTGTTATCCCTCTGTACAGACAGTTGGTGAGACCCCATCTGGAGTACTGCATGCAGTTCTGGAGATTCCATCTCCACAAGGACATAGACAAGATGGAGGCAGTTTAGAGGAGGGTGACCAAAATGGTGCAGGATCTACACCAGAAGCCATACAAAGAGAGACTTAAAGAGCTTAATATGCATACCCTTGAGGAAAGGAGGGAGAGGGGGGACATAATAGAAACCTTCAAGTACCTCAAGGGAATCAATAAAGTCCAAGAGGGTAGCCTATTTCAGAAAAAGAAATGTACAAAAACAAGGACGCACAATTTGAAGATAGATGGGGCAGCTCAGGGGCACTGTGAGGAAGTATTGTTTCACAGAAAGGGTGGTGTATGCATGGAACAGCCTTCCTGAGGAGGTTGTGGGGTCAAAAACAGTGGGGGAATTCAAGAATGCATGGGACCAACATAAGGCAATTATAGTGGGGGGTAGGAGGGGGTAAGGAGAAAGTAGGCTGCTGGTTGACTAGGATCTGCAGCTTATCCAATAGGTAGGGAAATGGGCAGATTAGGTGGGCCAAACGGTCCTTATCTGCTGTCAAAGTCTATGCTTCTATATTTCTATGACATTTCACTGGGATTATAACTCAATGATAGGTATTTGTAGTCATTAAAGAACAGTTCACACTTCTTACTATAAAACCAAAAACTTGGATTCTGTAAAACTTACATGACATTCCATCACTCTCTTCAAATCCTCTCCCCACCATTATTGAAGTTGAGGGTGAGACCATCCAAGACAGCAAGTGCATTGCTAATACCTTCAACAATGCCTTCTCTGACCTGAGCGGCATTCTCCCCCCGACCTTATAGATACACTGACTGGTATAACAACGGGCAATAATGCCTTCCCCTCTAAGGATCCTCCCCCATTTCATTTCAGGAGAGTCGCCTTAACTGAGACTAAAAAAATACCTACAGTAGTAGCCACAGACATTGGCAGCTATTTCCAGATATTTCGTGAAATTTATAAAGAGTTTCTCTCTGCTGCTCCTGCAGTGGTAATGCAGAAAGCAGGAGATTTCTCTAGAAATATCACATAACTTTTGGGAAATAGCTGGCAATGACTGTGGCTACTACTGTAGGTCAGGTGCTACGCAAAACTAGATCCAGTAGTGACTCACTTGATCTGAAACTCTTTCATCTAACCCTGGATACAGTCCTACTACCCCCTCTCTAAACTGATAAACCTATCACTCTGCCTTGTGCAATTCTCATGCTTTGGAAAGCTGCAGTGGTTACACCTATCCACTAGAGCAATAGTTCTTAGACTTTGTCACAGTGAGCCTCCCCAAATCCATAGAAAAGATTTTGAGCCTCCCCCAAAAACCGAAATAATCTTGGGCCTCCCCGAAGAAAAATAACATACTATACTTTGCGCAGTACACCATGAATAAATTGAAACCCCTCTGAGTACTTGGCTCACATTCAGTTCTTTGTCTTATCCTGAGGTGGAACCTTTGAAAGAGAGCTCCTGTGCTCAAAGGTGCTGTCTGAATAACAAATAAATAAAATAAACAAATATTATTATTCATCTTATGGTAACCCAATCCCCCCCCAACAGACCAGCCTACTTGCTCTGCTATTTTCATTCTTGAACAATTGTTACCCCTTGTTTCAGTACCTTCATGGGTCAGACTACTTTCTCTGTTCCCTCTCTATATGAAATAACCTTCCTACATTCTTTGCCTCTCCCCCTCCTTCCCTGCTCCTAAGCAACTTCTCTAGGATTACTTTGCTTCTTCCTGCTATTGCTCTTAGCACTTCTATACTCAACCCTTGTATTTGGGCTGTTCTGCCATCAGTCTACAAATTGATCAATTACCAGCACTCATTATTAGTTTATTGTTCATATTTGTTTGCACTATTGTTCATTGTGTATTTCTTGATTGGTTTGCAGTTACCTTTTGAAATGTATTCACCACCTACCCTTCCCCGGTTACACCTGAAATGTGCCTTGGCTCATTCACCTTCCCTTATCACCTATCAGTAAATAAATACATAAAATTCACCTACTATTATCCTCTTCCAGTTTGCTTCATCTCTTCACACAAAATACATAAAACTCAAAATTTAAATATACTTTTTCAGACTTGATGGAGCCTCCTCTGGAACAGGTTGGGGCCTCCCAAGGGAGGCTGTCCTCACCATTTGAGAACCCCTGCACTAGAGTAGTGACTGAACTCAGCCCTCTAACTAGCACCCTATTTCCATTCTTCCTCCCCTCTCAAAAGCCTTTGAATGCATTGTCACTGATCAGCTTATGAAATACCTTGAGAAATATCAACTGCAATACCCACAACAACATGGATTTAGGAAGGCACATAACACCATAACTGCGTTACTTGAATACACTGGGTTTATACATAACGTGCTGGACCAGGGTCACCTAGTGGGGGCAATATACATTGACCTCTCAAAAGCATTTAATACTGTCAGTCACACCCTGTTACTCAACTCTCTCCACACACTGGGGCTCTCAGCTGAGGTAACAGGTTGGTTTAAGAGCTACCTTGGTGGCCGATCCCAAATGTCAAAATAAGTGATACACTCTCTGATACACTCTCTGACAGCTGCCAGGTGCAATCTGGGTTCCCACAGGGATCAATCTTTGGTCTCCTGTTCCTTAATCTATTTCTCAACATCCCCCCTCAGGCTTGTTCATCTACTTCTCTATGCGGAATATACCATCATTTTCTCAAGTCACCCTGACCCCTTCCCCCTTGAACAACAACTACAGGACAACTTCTCTGTTGTAGAGGAATGGTTCTCTGACAACAAACTCCTTTTTAATTACAAAACAACTAAATCTATGCTTTTCATCAGTCCCCACAATAAGAACAAACTACACCAGTTGACCATCCTTAGCAATCTTAACTCACCCCTTGAACAGGTCCAGCAGTTCAAATACCTTGGTATAACCCTAGATATCACCATGCCATTTGCCTCCCATGTGGACAATTTAGCTAAGGCAGTAAACACCAGGACTGGGCTCTTATATATGCATAGGCACTGTCTCACCCCTGAAACCCTCCACATAGCAGTCACCAGTTCAATATTCTCCTTAGTTGACTATGGGCTTATTGTTTATGGTGCTGCCACAGATAACATACTTAAAAGAATCAGCATAGCCCTTAATATAACCTGAAGACTACAGTCTATGCTGAGGACATTCTTTTACATCTCAAAAATCATGCTCAAACCTTACCAAAGGTCTTGTCCAAGATATGTTGCTTATCTGATATTTCTGCTTACAAGCTCAACATCACTAAAGCCAAGCTATTGCCTTTAAATGGCCTGGTCTTTAAACATGATATTCAAGGTCTTGGTGTCTCCTGGGAGCACAAACCTTTGCAGTATCTGGGTGTATACCAAGTTCAGTCTGTTCCACTAGTAATTAAAAATAATTTTACTCTTCTGCTGCAGCAGCTCAAACGTGATCTGGATAGATGGTCTTCTCTTCCCCTCTCCTTATGGGGCAGAGTACATGTTCTCAAAATGAATGTGTTGCCACACCTGCTCCACCCTCTAGGGATGTTGAGTATCTTCTTAAGTCCTGTTTTTCTCCTCTACAGACTATTCTGAACTCTTTCCTATGGTAAGGCAAAGCAGCCAAAGGTCTTATTCCAAACTGACTGAACCTAAAGTACACAGAGGGTTATCTAGCCCAAATTTGTTTTCTAGTATGGTGCATTACATGTGCACAAGTTTCTTTCATGGGGGTTGCCTAATGATCTAACTTATGAGTTGGGTTACTTTTCACAATGGCTAGAGGCTGACTCGGCCTTGGTCAAGAAGTATGGCTTTATGCTTTCCTGCCTTTTGCATGTAAAATTGGGTCAGCTTCCTGTCTACTGTCCACTCCATTAGGGTGGTCAATCAAAGCCAAGATGCAGATTGAATGTTACTTTCAATGGGACTGGTCAAGAGTGCTGTCACAGCCCATTTTCAGGATTTGAACTTTAAGATTGCGGGGTAACCCTCTTCCATCCTAGTTCCTTCCACAACTGAAGAAAGCAGTGCTTTCTCAGCTGTTAGAGGGTGACAAAATACTTCCTTTTCAGGCTGTTAAGCAGGTTTACTCACTTCCTACTGCTTGCTGTTTTAAATTTTTGTAAATTTCCCAGGCCACTCTTTCTATGCTTGGCCTCAAACCATGGAACTTATTAGATAGCTCTATACTGGACAACTTGTCGATGATTGCTGCTCAGCCCCACCCATTATCTGCTTTGTATAAAACCTTACAGATTTTAGATATCCTTGCTCCAGCAGGAGTGTGCTTCTACTGGACTCCAGCACTAGAGATCCCTGCTGATTCTATATTATGGCAGACAATATAGAGAACTCTCTGTCAATATGTCAGACAGGATAGGTTTAGGCTGCTCCAGTTTCAAATCTTACACAATCTTTACTATTCTTCTTATAAGCTATTTAAATTGGGGAAACTTGTCTCCCCCATATGTACCAGATGTCGTCTGATGGAGGGAAACTTAAGACATATTTTGTTGGACTGTGTAAAAGTAGTCCCTTTCTGGAATGTTATCAAGGATTCTATAGACCCACTTTTAGGGTTGCAGGAGCTTTTCCTTCCCAGTATTTGTCTTGTTGGTCATTTCTTGCAGGGACTCATTGCTGCCTGAAGGGCCCATATGGTGCTTATATCCGCTATGGCTAAGCTGGTGATTTTAAGACACTGGTTGGATGACTCGATCCCACCTGTAAGGGAATGGCATGCTGCAATGATGACTATGTTAATGTTGGAAAAACATAACACCAGTCACAGAAACCGTCTCCATCATTTTCGTGCCTTTTGCTGTTAGTTCTGGGTGAACAGTGACTTGCTAAATTAGGCCTCCTTCCTTTGTTGATCTCTTCCCCATTTTTCTTCTCTTTTTTCTTTTCATTATTTACCTTTGGTCTTTTTCCATACATTTGGCTTATGTGGTGCCTTTTGAGGTCAGACGGGCAGGGAAGGATTGCTGGGCTGTAGGGGTGTTTTGAGTTGGTGGGGGATGGGTTGTTTCACCTTCAGTTTATGCCTCTTAATGTCTCGCTTGTTGTGTTAGATTTGTTATGTTAGTTTGATTGTTTTACTATTATTGTATTTGTTTCTTTGTATTGTTTGTTCTCAAAAAATTAAATTAAGTATATTGAAGTAAAAAAACTCTGCAGACTAACTACTGGTGCACATAGACTCACTCATACATGGGAGTTATATGCTCAAACTAACTGGCTAAACTTTAAGGACTGGATAAAGTATCAGACCTGTCAGTTTGCAAAAAAAAATTGTCTTGGTCTAACCCCGCCAGCCTTCTTAAAGCTTCTTAACCAGGTAAATAACTCCCACCTCACCTATGGAATATCTAGCCTGGCCTCTGAAGTCCCATTCTGTTACAACTCGATGGCACAGTGCTCCTTCAAGTACAGGACCCCAAGCTGGCAAAAATTACCTCTCCCTATCACTGTGTGACCAGTTTAAGAGTGGACCTTTTAAGCACAAACTTCACCAGAACCTCACTACTTGGTGCAGTTGTGATTGTTTGACCTAAGCTGTCCATCCCCCATTATTGTTGAATGGACACCCTTGGACCTTTATTTCTCCTCTCCCCCTCTTTCTACTCTACTGCTTTCTCCCTGCAATTTACTGCTTTTCCCTGCATCCACAACGTCTCTTCTCCACTCTGCCTTCCAAGTACTGCCCCTCTTCCTCTCCACCCTCCCTCCATTCCCCATTCTCAGTGATCTAAGCATCCCTGTTTTGTCTGTCTTATCTCTCCTCCCCATACTCCCCCCTGCTTCTAGTCTACCCCTCCCTCCATTCTTGATATAGCCACTGCCTGGCTGCATTGTAAATCTGTATTCTCCTTAGGTTTGCACTTTATTTTGTCTAAGTTTTACATGCAGTGTTCACTTCACCTGTTTTTTTTTTTTTTGTAACCTACTATGAAAACTGTGTCTGTCTTTTACCTGATGTGGAACCTTTGTAAAAGAGTCTCTGGGTCAAAGGTATTGTAATCTGAGTAATAAATAACATAAATAAATAAACTGGCATGCCTGGTGCACTGCCACTGTAATGCTTTTAATTAGAACTTCTTGCAGAAAGTTGTAATTAAGACTTGTTTTTACAAAAAACTATTGACAGACAAAAAGTAGATGTTGTCTTTCTTGGCAATTGTCAGTATGCTTCCCTAAGTGATGTTTCAATCTTTAGAGAGCTTTACGGTCCTCACCTTTGTATAAGAAAATATTTCATGTACCAGTTAAAAGATAACACAGATTTTCTTTTGAATGGTATTGGAAGTAGTGAAGCAAGAAGCTACTTTCTATCCCATTCAGTTACATGAGTCATTTTGTCTCTGAAATACTAGTGAATTTAGGTGCTGTTTAAATTAAGATCACAATAACCTTAATTTTCTTTTGTGTATTACTGATACTTGGAATATAATAAATATATTCTATTTAAAAGTTTCACCAAGAAGACATACTAAGCACGGTTGCTTGTTTCCAGATAAAATTGTAACATAATAATTTAAGGTCAAAAAGGGCATTATACCCATCATGTACGCCTCTCTGCTTCATAAGCAGGTATGAATAAGTATGTTGTGCAGACATGTCCTAACGTAAAGGAGTTCTACTACCCAGGGTATCTACTGATACCTTCATCTAGCAGAAATGTGTCCAGAGTTGAAGTGAAAGCATGTACTGTCTTCACTTCCACTTTCTGCAATGGTAGGCTGTTCAATACGTTCACCACCATCTGGGAGAAGAGAGGCTTCCTAACATCACCTGGGAATGTACCACTTTTAAGCTTCAGGGCACGTCCCAATGTCCTGTTAAAGGACACCAGTTCTAATGTCTCTGTCTGCTCAGCCTTGTCAATACCCTTGGCTAAGCATAAAGCTGAACTCATGTCTGCTCTTAGTCTCCTTTTCTCTAATATGAACATGTTGGGGTACAGAAAGAGGGGACAGGGATGAGAGGGGGAGAGGGGTGTGTGTGTAGGGATGGGGGAAAGACCAGGTTGGCGGGGGAACAAGGGCTGGCAGGACGTGAGTAGGAGGAAGGGGATGGGGTACAAGAGGTAAGAACACAGAGGAGTGACAATGTCATGGCACCTGGGGGTACACAAGCTTTTGCTGGAGGTGGGGTAAGAGTTTCTAACAGGTTTACATCATTATCAACTATGCAGGACCTGAGAGCCCAGTAGGGGATAGAGGATAAAATAAGCGAGGGCAAAGGAACATGCAAAAACAGTGACAATGGGAGGGAGAGAGAGACAATGGTAGCAGGGGAAAGGAAGGACATGGGCATCTAGAGGAAAGAGGAAGAGAGCGACAGAAACAGGTGTACTGGAAAGAGGGAAATAGAGGCAAAAGTGGGAAACATAGACACTAGTGGGCAGGGGGAAGTGTGGAAAATCATTGCTAGGGAGACAGTTGATGGAGCCCCAGAAGGGTGCACAGGGCAGGAGGAACCAGGTGTAGTGGGGTACAAGGCCATGATAAGAGGGCTGCATGAGCAGGACAAGGGTCAGAAAGAAAGAAGAGTTAATAGAGGACAGCAAGGAGATGGCAGATGCATCACCATACTGGGGAACTCTGTACTAAAGGGTATCAGATGGGAAGGTAAGGGGGACAAGAGGAGTTCTATCTGGATGAATTGCATGCCAGATATGGCAGCACACAAAGTGAGGTACATTATTCCCACATGTGTAAAGGAACAAGAGGGGAAGCTGCACATAGTGGTGCACCTTGGTACAAATCATTTGGAAGGAAACAGTGTACAGGAAGTACAGTAAAGCAAGATTAAGAGAGCTGGTCAGGATATGTAGCAGTGAGGGGCTAACAGATGCTTTCTCTGAAGTTCTGCCCATACTGAGGGCAAATACAGCCAGGAAACAAAGGATAAAGGCGTTTAATGAATGGTTGGTGAAATGGTGTAGAATTATGGGGTTTGGACTGGTGAGTGGTAGGGTGTCAACATGGGAAAACAAGGACCTGTACACCCTGGATAGACTTAATCTGAGCAGAGAGGGATCAGGAGTCCTGAAGCGGAAACTGGGAGAGTTTGTTGCAACCACATGTAATTTAAACTAAGAAGGGGGGGGGGCTTAGACTTGGGAAACAGTCTGAGACGCAAGGTAAGGGGGGCCTTTTGCCTCACCCCCTAGTTGGAGATCAGGGAAATGTGCGAATGACAAAAAAGGGAGGAAGTAAGGGGCAAAGAAAGGATAAGGGGGGCCAGGGATCTAGTTGGAGGGTGGTCTCCATAAATGCAAGAAGCCTAGGTATCAAGCTACTAGAGCTCCAGGCACTGATGGCAGAAGGGGAGGTGGACGTACTGTAGCTGCCATCAGGGGGACATGGGCCAACCAGTGCCAGGACTGGGGTTTAACAATCCCATTTTACAGATTGTACAGGAGGGGCAGAATAAATGGAAAGGGGGGAGTGGCTTTATTCATTAGGGATGGGATAGCATGCAGTAGGGAAGAGGGAGAAGAGGGGAAGGCAGAGACTGTGTGGGTTAAAATACAGAATGTGAAGGGAAGAAAGGTTAGACTTGGGGTAGTGTACAGACTACCCTCCCAGTCTGAGGAAATTGACAGAGAGATGGTGGTTAAATTATGAATGAATTCAATTTTATTGATCAGCTATATAGCCATTACAATATAATTAACATATCAATACATAATTAAAAACAAGGTACAGTACAGGGAATTCCTAAAGTGCTTCTACAAATACAATATACTGATCACATAAGGTGCTGTATACAATAACATCCATTCAAGTAATTTTTTCAGCCCATTCACTACACTTATTTATCTAGTTCCAGAATGGCTCCTAGTATTATTGCACAACCTTTAGTTTCTGCCTAATTTTCATAATTTCCAGAAAATATTTAGAAAGACTCTCAAGGGACCAAGATCTGCTGTGTACATATTATTGAAGCCAAAACATTTTCCACTATCTCATAGCCATTATTTATAAAGACACCCAGCCAGTAATCTCTTTCTCTTGCATACCATGGGCATACCCAAAACACGTGGGTTAAATTCTCTTTTCCGCCCATTGAACAATCACATGTATCCGAGACTCCTAACTCATTATAACTGGCTAGAAGGACATTGCTTGCAAAGCATTCAAATTTGTAAGCAATAAAGCTATTACACAAGACTGGGTTCTCTAGAATTTCCAAATATTGTTTGAATCCAAAGTCCTGATTGTTTTCAGCATACCAGTTTGAACAGTGTAATTTTTTAATATTTTCTAAATCAGATTTATTCCAGTAGCTGATTATTTTCTTTGAGATATATTTCTTATATTGTTTATTTAATTAAATGTTTTTCCCACTGCATTTTTTAAAGGTAACAGCTTATGCTTAAGCATTAGTGCATTAAGTCATTTAAACCAAAATTTAGATTTGTATCTGAGTTTAAACCAGGATTACTTTTCCTCTAAACATTGTTTTGCAAGTGAGGAGTCCTGGAGATTTGTTAATCGTCACCAAAAATTAACTTTCCGTGCCTCCATTAGGGCAGAAACATTAGTTAGTCCTGTTTCTGCCCTAACATAGGCTGATGGGCATGAATGTCCAAGCCTTGATATATGTCTTAACATTTTGATGAGAGGACTCACTAGAGTATTAATATTACTGGGTTCCTATATCTCAGTACCTTAGAGGAGCTGAGATTCAAATTTTGCTTTAACCACTGCTAAAACACCTTTAACAGTTTCCTCCATATCTGTGGTTGAATCTTATCAATCCCCCTATTGTTTTAATAAGTTTGGCCTTTATCGTATCAGTATGTACCTTCCATAGGCAATTGGCTGTCACCATTATACTCAAATAGGTGTACGAAGTTGTAACATCCACCTTTTCACTTCCCAATCTCCAATTACCCTCGGTCTTCTACTACCAAATATAATTATTTTTGTTTTATTGAGATTCATTTTAAGACTCAGTTTCTCTGAGCATTTGCTGAGAAAGTCCATTTCTTTTTGCAAACCACTCCTAGAAAGGGAAAAGAGAACAATGTCATCAGTGTCAGCTAGGACTGGACATATAACATTATGAATTTTGGGTGAGTCTGACTGTGATTCTACCAGGTCCTTAACAGTTTATCAAGGTACAAGGAAAATAAAAGAGGAGTTAACATGCACCCCAAACAGACTCCTTTATTTGTGTTAAAAGTAAAAGAAAGCTTGCTATTGGTCCCTAATCTAATTTAAATCCATGTGCTAGTATAGAGACCTTAAATTATTGCTACCAGGTTTCTATCAATTCCTCTCCCCACCAACTGTATCTAGAGACAATTTCTTGACAACAAATCAAAAGCCGAAGTATAATCTATGAATATTGGGTGGGATATTCAAAAGGGTTGCACCATGCGCAAGTCCGAAATTGCGCCATTCTGCGATATTCAGCAGGAGGCAGTTGCGCCACTGAAAACAGGCTGAGCAACAGCCCAATGCAAATGAATGCATGCTCCACTGGAAGGGGAGGAACCATGCATAAACTGCACAGCCCGATATTCAGCCAGGCTGTGCAGAGTTGTGCAGGCGCAACCCCCAACCTGTGCCTGCAGGACTTTGAGCCAAAAAAAAGGCTTAAGTTGAGGGCCACCCACAGGTGAGCTGCTGTATTGCAGGGCACAACACAGCAGCTGCCACCTGTGGCTGGCTCCCCAACCCAGTCCCTGTGCCCCCACAGCCCGACATCATGGCATAGTGTACCCCCCACCAGCCCGATCGCTGGCAGCAATGTGGCCCCCCTCCTCCCGAACATATCCCTGGTGGTCCAGTGGACTGAAATGCCCAATCACGGGCAGTATGTGTGATAAAACCCACCCCCCCTCCGACATATCCCTGGTGGTCCAGTGGACCGAATGCCCAATCGCTGGTGGTAAGTGTATAAAACCACCCCGAACATAGCCCTGGTGGCTAGTGTCCCCACCCCACCCACCCACAAAGCCCCATCATCCGCTTCACCCGCAGCCAGTGGGCAGCAGCATCCCACCCACCTGCCGCCCGCCGCCGCCTGCCGACTGACTGCCCGGTAGAGACTCGCCATTGGTGCAGAGCAAGAGCCAATGGGCATGCAGTCTCATAACATATGATAGTCCAGATTTGTGAATGATGTTCATTCACAAATCTGACTGTCATAAGGTAGGGCTGCACACCCATTGGCTCTTGTTCTGGCACCACCGGGCATGCAGGCTCACCGGGCAGTCAGTCGGCAGGTGGTGGGGAAGCAGGCGGTGGGATGCTGCCGCCCGCCGACCGCCGGGGAGCGGTGGTGGGGCTTCGTGGGTGGTGGGTGAGCCACCAGCCACCAGGGCTATGTCTGGGGGTGGGTTTATCACACATACCGCCCGCGATCGGGCATTTCGTCCACTGACCACCAGGGTTATGTATGGGAGGAGGGGGGCCACATTGCTGCCCGCGACCGGGCTGGTGGAGGGGAGTACACTATGCCCATGATCGCTGCAGGCCGGTCCCCGACCGCCGCTGCCCGGCAGGCACCAGGCTTGGAAGTCCTCGGGATGGGCGCACTCCACATGTAATGGCATGCAAATGGGGATATAATCACATGCAAATGGCCCCCCGTGCCTTGCATGAATTATAGCCCCATTTGCATGTCACCTTTTGAATATCGTGATTTTGTGCATGGCACAATGGTACTTGCGCCACCGCAAGTTGAATGCTCCACTCTGTCAACTTGCGGTGGTGCAAGTTTCACTGCGCCATGCACAGTGACTGTGGATGGGGGTGATATTCAAAGGAGTTGCTCAATAGCGCAACTCCTTTGAATATCGCCCCAGACACACCCCTGCACAACTATTTTGCGCAGCTCGAGGGCTTGCGCCTATGAATGGCGCAGTTTGAATATCCCACCCATTGTATATAATTTTTGTTTTCTTAGGAATACATGTTTCTCAATAAAGTGTCTTAAACAAAGATGTTATCTGATGTGGAATATTGTGCTCCAAATCCAGCCTGTAGTTTGTATAATTCCCCTGTAATCTCAATTTGCTCTTTTAGTCCTACTAGGAATATTTTGGAAAACACTGTTGCATTTATATCCAGGAGGCTTATTGGCCTATACATCCCGGGGTCCATGACACTATCCCTTTTGTGGATTGGAATGATGTTAGAGCCATACCAAGTGGTTGGAAAATGGTTTGAGGCAATAGATTTATTATACAACATGGTTAATGCCCTACACCATAATTGGGTTTCACACAAATAAACTTCTGTTGGTATCCCATCTGGGCCAGGAGCCTTGTTCTTTTTTAAGGTGTCAATGGTCAAATAGACCTCCTCAAAGGATATATGTGTAAAGGCATTAATATCTACAGTTAAAAACTATGTTCAACTTCTCTACATTACAGTCATAGAAGATTTGTTTAAAAAAATGGACCCATGTATGTTCGGAAATATATGCATCTATTGTTGTTTTATAGTTATTTGAGCCCCAGGCAACCAAAACCCAAAAACTTTTTGAATTCTTTGTTCTTATAGCATCCAGAAAACATACCCATTGTTTTGTATAATAGGCTTCTTTTTTCTCCTTGATCCTTGATCTATACACATATCTTTTATTCTTTAGAAGTGCTACGGTACCTTTATTATTTCCTTTCCTTAATTGCCCCAATAATTTATTAATTTCAGATTTAATAATTTTACACTCCTTATCAAACCATTCATCGTCTCCTGTACCAGGATCAGGTCTCGAGGGTAGAGTCAATTTCTCTTTTATTCTAAGAAATACATTCTTAAATTCTAACAATAGCTGTTCAGTCTCCATTGATAACATGGTAGTTAAGTTATTATTCAAAAAAGATCCATGTAATAAGGGAGTAATCACTATTTCAGAATTTTGTTTCCAAATTATTCTTTCTGAGGTTCTCATTTTGGAAAAGGGATTATTTCCCTGGCAACATTAACTACCTCTCTCCTTGCCTGTTGTATTTTCAATTTTAATGGTAGGTGATCACTGTCTGGTCTCAGAATAATCTGAAAATTGTTCCATGTATTCATATCTCCTGTCCATAGAGTAAAATCAATTATTGAAGCTCCTCTTGTTGAAACATATGTAAAATCTCCTTCATGGTCACCTTCTACTGTACCATTTAATGGATGCATATTAAATTCGATTAAAATTTCCATTAATTTCTTTCCAGCACAGTTAACTTTTCTGTCTTTTGTTTTTCCTTTTGGGGAAATCCTCTAGGGTACCATTAGCAAGATGAAATGGGTTATCATGAAGACCATCAAAATCACCAATACGAGCATTAAAATCCCCTAGTAATAAAATGTCAGCTTTAGGGAAACTGGCACTTAAATCATACATAACACTTCTTACCATATTCCAAACCTGTTGGTCATGGAACTTTGAGTTACTAGGTGGGATATAACAATTAATATAAATTCCATGGATGCAAGGACCAGATACAATACTAAGAAGTTACCACATTTTCTAAGAAGTTGTACTTTATCACAGGATCCAGCATTAATAAATATTGCAAGGTCTCCTGAATATTTAACAGCTTTACAAACTCTTTTGCCTTTAACATGAAAGATTCATAGCCATTAAAATTAATGGCCTCATCCAAGTAATGCCATGTGTCTTGCATGTACAGTACATCATATAGTGCCAGAAAATTAATTAGATCTTTATCATAATGTACTTTAGCCCATCCAGCAATACTTGATGGTACAGTTTGGGTACTTCTATCATTTCTATTTGTGGGCAAGGTAAGGATTTCTGGGAGCTCTAATCATCAATTATTATATCCAGCAATGGCCCAAAATCTATTTTCTAATGGGATTGGTGGTTGTTCACAGACAGCTAGACTTTTCTGTGACAATGGAGCAACTTCCAGAATTTGTGAATCAAATGCATTAAATCTTAAACAATCTAATACAGCACTGTTTGACAAAATTAGGTCAGCCAGTTCCTGATTATTAACTTGTAGGTCAACCTGACTTGAGTATTCAGATCTCCTAGCCAGAACTTCATTATCATTCCTGATTGGAATGTGAAGAACATTATATAAAAGGCCTTGAATTATATTTGTTAATTTATCATGATCCTCATTATCCATAATATTTAGGCAAAACATACTAATAAAGAGTTGTACCATGTTTGGACCCTTTTGCATAGTCCCCTGTTTATTAGACATATGTCTATTTGGAAATGTTATCATAAGGTCCCCATTTTGAATAGTTAAACAATTAAGCCATACATAATGTGCTTCTCTTGCAGAGTATACATGCACATCAATCATAGTTGCAGCTTCAAGCAGAATACTCTTAATTTCTGCAATTTCTTTCAAATCCAAATCAGAGTCTAACACCTGTTTCAGTTTTTGGTCTAAGGCCAAGCTAATTTCATCAGTATTGTCTCCCAGCCTAATCACAGGGGCTGAGGAAGTGTTTAATTGGTAAAAGTAATTGATTAGAATCACTCCTTTTATCCTGGGCTGACCTACTGATCTAATTTCCGCAGTTTTTATAACTATTAATTTCATACTGCCTTTTATCAAGATTCACTCCACCAGGTTTGCAATTTAAGTAATTTGCCATAGCAGCCATAATCACATGATCTTAGGACTGGGTTGTCAAGCTAATCTAATTGTATACAGCTATATCCTTCCCTTGGTGAATTACCTTGTTAGAATATGTTGTGATTTGTTCTGGCTGCTGAGTGACCAGATCAATTCTATCTGGACACAATCTAGAATTCTCATCAATAAGATGTATTTTTTGACCTTGAGGTATGACCTGCAATTCTTTACTAAAATTCTGTTTAGATCCTGTGTTTTCAGCAGTACCCCCCCTTTTTTATGTTTCCTTTTTCCTTTTTTAAATTTTGTTTAGATACCTGATTATTCTGTAAGTTTTGTTTTGCCCGTTTACACTGTCACATTTTTTTCTTTCCCCTTTTCTCCCTTTTCTGTCATTTGTTTTAATAACTTCTTCAGTGCTGCTTTCTAGGATGCAGATGCTACTAAAGTCTGGTCTTCCCATAATAAGGGAGGGTTCCTCCACCATCTTGATGAACAAACCTTTCACCGCAGTGGGTGTGGTTAAATTACGAAAACAATGTAGCAAGGGCAGGATGGTGCTGGTCGGTAACTTCAATCTGCCAGGGGTGGACTGGAGCATCATGACTTCCGCAAGCACCAGGGAACAACTCATACTGAACACCTTCCAGGATGCATTCCTGTCACAACTGATGGATAAGTCGGGACTTCCAGTGGCGCTGTAACGGTGATGGCAGCTTAAGAGTAAAACTCTGTTGGCCCATTCTGGAAAACCCTCCTTCAGCCATGATTTGTTTAATTTGGTTTTACATATATGCATTCAGGAGGTGTCTAAATACCGAGTAGTACTTCAGCATTGATTATTAGCTGGTAGTCTGTCAGAATTGTTTGTTTTTTGACATTGCGTAGTTGGGGACTGACTCAGATACAGTGATCGGAAACAACAGCGAGCTTGAACAGCTGACTAACTCAGTTCTACTAAAGGAAATCCAGTCGTTTAGCGAGGAGACTCAATCTCTCTATCAACAGCTTCACATATCAATTCAGCAAATTGACAAACAGACCACCTCACTGGAGAGACAGGTTACAGATATCGATGGCCGAGTGGATCGTTTAGATTAAAGATTGCTTGCTCAACTTTTGCAGGATATGCAATAACTCGTGGAAAAAGATGGAAGATCTTGAAAATCACTCCCGAAGAAACAGCCTTAGGGTGTATTGTTTACCAGGGGGATTAGAAGGAGAAAGGTGACATTTTTACCTTTTTACAAGATTTTTTTGCTTCACTCATGGATCTGTCAGATCTTATGCCCCTGCCTATTAATTGGGGCCATTGTGCCCTCACTCCACCGGCTTACAGTCCTGGTTCTTGACCAAGATCCCTGATTGCTTGTTTTTATAATTTTGCTGTGAAGCAAGCTGTGCTAATTCGTGGTTGGAGGAAGGGACAGTTAACCTACAAAGGTCATCATATCAGGCTGGATAATGACTATGCTCTGGGGTTCAAGGACAGTGGAATGCCTTTATCCCACTATTCAGAACCCTTCAGGAGAATAACATCAAGTTCTCTACACCGTATCTAGCTAAGATAAAAATTATTTTCAAGGACGGTCCTAAAATCTATACCGATCCTGAATTGGCATTGTTGGAGTTAAGGGAACAGCACATAATTCCTTCAGAGACCATGGAGGTACAGGAGGCCAGAGATAAACATTGTCTTCAAAAAGAGCAGTGGTCTACAGTTTTCCTGGAGGGGAAGAAGAAGAAGCAAGATAAGACTTTGGAATAAATTTGTTCCCTCCTTCAGAGTTTTAGAAGGGAGCCTGTAGAATGATTGGGCTAGCAAATTTCAGTGATCTTGGCAGGTTTATTCTCTTTGAATATCGAGAGGCAAGATATATGTATGTAAGTAATGGCTAACTCCTCATACTAATTTTAAGGCTGGCTTCTATTGCCCTACCCTGAGCTGTTTGTCTCTTATTGGGACGGCTGGAGTTGAATTAGGATGGAGAGGCTGAGTGTTTCATGTGGTCTGGGTGAGTACTTTCAGAAATCTTGCCCTCACTAAGATGTGAGAACGCTTGCTAAATTCTTCTTCTTCTTCCCACGGGGTAGTTCTTTTTTTAGTACATTGTTTTGGCTTGGGGTTTCTCTTTGGGTGACAACAATTTCTATTGTTATTGCATCTTGTCATTCTGGCTTCCTGATTCTCTGTTGGACTAGAACATTGTTTAGAGGTTCATTTACTGGATTTCTAAGATGTGATACTGCTGGACCCTGTTTGAACTGAGGTATGAGTACTATTCATTGTTTGTCAAAATAAAAAGGGTGTGGAGATCCCTGCTTAGAACTGGGGTGGAGTGGATTGGTATCCTTGGATTGATGCGGCATCATCGGCATTTCTAATAAGATGCAGCTGATTTAGCTGAACTGTACATATTCCTGCTGTACTACATTGTTAATATGGTATAGTAGTTCAATATAATGCTTCTCCCTCCATAACAGGCTATTCAAAAACTGTCCGCTTTGGATGAATGGTCAGAAATTTTAGATACATAATCTTTGTGAAAATGAAGTTTGTGGAGGGGATATACATTATTCTGATATACTTTTGAACTTTTTATGGTTTCCTCCTTCTTTTATTTGAAGAGCAAAAGGTTTTGGGTTTGATTATAGATCTGGGAGTTAAATTTGTATTATTTATATGATATTTTACTTGTTCTGCATCTATACCTCAGTGCAGTTTAGGGGGATACATCAATGTTTATGGGGGATATTCAGATTGGTTTCATTTTTTTAAAGGTTAGGGAGCCTAGTGATTTTTTTTTTGCAGAGTTAGTCTTTTTGCATAGGTATTCCGGGGACATCCTGTTTTTTTCTTGGGGGGGATAGGTGTTAGTTTTGTAGTCATGAATTATGGTGCAGTTTTAGGCACTTTTCATATGATTTAGTTGATTCCCGGATTTGCTTCTGGTCAATAGCTATTTCTTACCAGTTGACTGGGTCTAAATGTTTTCTCACTTTGTTTCTTTTACTAAGCATCAGGGCTCTATAATTCTTCACCACCTCTTAGTATGGTTGTTTTGTGTAGTGCCTCTACTTTTGTTGAGGTGTTTGCTACCTCAGGGGTATTTTGGGTGTTTTGGATTAGTACCCCTCTCAGTACCTCATTCCACCAAGGTACTGAGAAGGGGCCAAAGTTTTGTTCTGGCTCCCTGGTTTGGTAGTCCAATGTTTATGAGCAATATGTTTTTTTTTTATATTATACTTGCATAGTTCTTACTGTTTGCTTGTTAGAGGTAGTTGCTTGTTTTTTTTTAGTTTAGGGCAGTTTGAGTGTGTGGTTCCTCTAGTTATGGCAATATACAGATTAGGATTTTTTTGCAGGGAGTTATACTTATTGTTCTTGAGATTTGGGGTTTATGAAAGGGTTTTCTTCCTAGTTTTGCTGAGGGGATGGGTGAGTCTTTTTCTTCTTTTAAGTTTTTTTTTCTTATTATAGTTGTTATGTGCTTCAATGTTCTTTAAGGACAGGATTTATAGTGTGGGTACCATTGTTTAGATCCTTGTTGCTGTGTCTAGCATTGAACTCTGGCTTAAGGGGTTTGGGCTGGGGAGCATCTTTGTTGTTTAAGGCTTCCACATCCTATTTTGCAGCAATGCTAGTTAACAATGGGTAAGATAGGGATATCCACTATGTACTTTAATTGGAATGGGTGAACATTGGATTAACAGTTTAATATTTTCTTATGTTATGTACACATTTTATAATTTAGGATTCATTATGTGCTCTTTAAATGTCAAATCTAGTGTATTGGAAAGATACTATTTTCTGTATAAAAGGAATAACTAAGATTTTTTCATAATGTTCCTGTGGGTACTCAATGGGCAGGAAACACTCTGGAATGGTAGGGTGTTTTTTGGTCATTTTTGGATCTTACAGTTTTTAGGATGGTGAATTCTAGAGGGCTTAGGTTGAGAATGTTGTCTTATAATGTAAATGGGAACACTAATCCAATCAAGAGATATATACTTCTTCACTATGCTTGCCAGCAGATTGCAGATGTCATTTTGTTTTCAGGAGACTCAACTGTCCCACGTGGAACATGAGAAGTTTCTTAAGTTGGGTTTTGAGAAGATATTTTATGCATTTTTTCCAAAGGGAAGGTATTGAGGGGTCTTAGTTTTACTTAGAAAGGGTTTACCTTTGGAAGTTAATGAAACTATAGCATATCCTGATGGGAGATATATTATTGTAAGTGGAATGTTATATGGTAAGGAGGTGACTCTGGCCAATACGTATTTCCCTCCAAACTCATCAAAAGGGTGTTTCAAAGATTCTTTTCTATTCTTACTAATCATTTGAATGAGAGAGTATTTTGGGAAGGGGATCTCAACTTGACACTTAATCCGGGCTTAGACTCCTCAAATCCTAAGCATCAGCAACACACTGCTGTAATTAAAATTGTTAATTGTACCTTGAAACACCTAGGGTTAGCAGATGGTGGTGCTGTTTATATCCTGGGAAAAGAGGCTATACTCACGATTCAGCCAGATATGGTAGTTTGGCCAAACTAGATTATTTTTTTACAACACTTGAACATTTGCCTGATGTGCAAACTATTCAGTTTGGCCTGATTGCACTTTCAGATCATGCCCCCATATTAATTACTATAGGAAATATACAGGAACCTTCTAACTCTTTTTGGAAGCTAAATATGGCCTATTTATAGGATTCAGATCTGCATCAAAGAATAATAGAGCAGATTAAGTTGCATTTAGAGATTAATGATACAGGGGAAGTTTCAGATGGGATCTTATGGAATGCTTTAAATGCCTCCATCTGGGGAACCCTAGTGACTTTTGCCTCAGCTAAGCAAAGGGAATGGAGGAACAAGATTCTGAACAACTCCAAAGAAGTACAATTGCTTCAAACTAGAATGCACGGAGAAGACAAGACAGTTCCAGATAGTTTATTAGAAGCCAAAGCAAATCTACATAAGTGTATAGATCAGAAAACTGAGTTTGCATTGCATCATTTGTGGCAAAAGATGCAGTTAGGGGGATCTAAAGGAGCTAGATACCTGGCTAGGTGATTGAGGGTGTGGAAAGTTACAACTACTATTTTTAAGTTTCATGATCTGGAGACGGGTAACATTACTTATAAAGCTGGGGAAATGCTGTATATTTTTAGGTCTTATTATTCCTCTTTATATACTCCTGATTCACCAGCTTCATCCCCAGAGCAGCTTTCTTGGTTCTTGGATAAAGCTCAGTTACTTAGGCTTTCAGATTAACAAGTGTCATCTTTATTGTCCCCAATTTCATATTCTGAGCAAATGGCAGCAATAAAGAGGTCTAAAACTAGCAAAAGCCCAGCCAATGATGGGTTTCCATTGGATTTTTGTAAGTTATCAGACCTGCAGTGACACTTGTATCCTATCTTATTACGTGCTATGAAGGCTGTTCAGGAAGGAGAATCTCCTACCCTTCGTGGAATAGTGCGATTATTGCAGCTCTTTGGAAATCGGGTAAGGACCCAGTTAAACCGGAGTCCTATTGTTCAATTTCTATGTTAAATGCAGACTGTAAGTTCTTTATGGACATTTTTGCTAATAGACTAGAGGTTCTTCTCCTGTCTTTGGTTGACTGGGACCAGACAGGTCTTGTCTGGGGACGTCAAGTCTTTGATAATGTGCAGCATACATTTCTTTTGTTAGACTATGTTGATGAGTGGTCACTCCCTCTGGTCCTGGCCAGCCTAGACATGGATAAGGCCTTTTACAGGGTTTCCTGGCATTTTCTTTGGTCAACTCTTCAGGTTTTTGGATTTCCCCCCATTTTTATTGATATGCTTTGTTCTTTTTATTCAAACCCCATGGCATATGTTCGTATAAATGGATCTCTTACAGAACCATTTAATTTGGCATGAGGGACATGGCATAGATGCCCTCTGTCTCCTCTTCTGTTTGCATTGTTTGTTGAGCCTTTGTCAGCTTCAATTCATCTCTTGGACCAGGTTGAGGGTATAAGTACTGTATAGGGGGAAGGACTACAAAGTGGCATTATTTGTGGATGATATTTTGCTAACTTTGATGAATCCCACCTGTTTATTGCAGACAGTCTTGTGAATTTTGGAAGAATTTGAAACCCTGGCTGGTTTTAGGTTGAATAAGTATAAGATGGAAGTGATAGCATATTGGTATACTCCACCAGACAGTATTCGCAAACTTTTATTGATTCGCTAGAACAGGAATTTTATTAGGTATTTGGGAATCAATTTAACTAAGTCCCCCAATCACGTGGAATTACTAAACTATGAACCACTCATACAAGAAATAAAACATGATTTACAGGCCTGGGCAACATTGCTGTTATCTTTTATAAGGAGACTTGAAGTTATCTGTATGATAATTTTACCAAAGATTCTCTTTCCCCTGCAAACTTTGTCTGTCCTCCCCTCTAAAAGACTTCTTTCTGATTGCCAGAAATTGATTTTGTGTTTTGTATGGAAGGGGGATCGAGTGAGGGTACAAGTGATGTTATTGTATCTATCTCCGATGCAAGTGGGAATGGGTATGCCTTATCTGGAGTGGCATGCCAAGGCGACTGTTCTGCATATTGTTTGTTATTGGACAAATACACAGTATGCCTCATATTGGAAGGACATAGAGTTTATTTTGAATGACCTGCATGATGTTGCTCATGCTTTACATTCAGCCCATATTCCCTATTTCTCCTTGGCACAACTATTTTGATATACTAAAGTGGTTTTCAAGGTTTGGAATAATTACCAATTTGCTCCCCCATCTCATTTGTGTTTCCTTAATGACAGTGTTGGCCTGGAATGGGGCTAATCCATTGTTAAAAACTGAGGTCTTCCCTCATCAATAAGCTCGATTAGGCTTGGAATATTACTTTCAAAATTTTGATGCTAAGGGCTGTCTTTCTTTTTCTGTATTAAACTAAATGTTATTAAACAATATGGGTTGTTACAGAAGGATTATTATCAATATTTGCAAATTATTTCTTATCTACAAACTAAATCCTTTTTATCTTCCCTTTCTGGTTTTATGGAGGTCCCAGAGATTTATATTGTTTTGGCTGCACAGAAAGCTGAGCCAAGTAGACATTTCATTGGAAACTGGTATTGGGATTTATGGGCTGGGCAGTTGGGGGAGGTTAAATCCATTGTGTTAAAGTGTGAACAGGATATAGGTCAGTCTATAACATGGGAGGAATGGTCTCAAACAACATTATTAAATTATAAATTGTCCTCCCTGCCCTATATGAAAGAATTTTCTTGGAAATGTAGGGTAAGATTTTTTCTTACACCATTGAGGGTCTCTAAGTATAAAGGTATAACGTATGCAAACTGCTGGTGACAGTGTGGGGAACCTGTGGCTGATCAGGAGCTTATTTTTTTTGATTGTTCTAAACTGATTTCTTTTTGAAGCAATATTCAGGGAGATTTGCAAAACATTTTTAGGGAACCAATTATTCTGTCTCCTAAGTTGGTTTTGGTTTTAATACCCCCTGAGAATTCCAACTTCCCAATGCATCAAATTCATTTGCTCTTGTTGTTGCTACAATGTGCTAAGAATGTTTTTAATAAATATTGGTTGCAAACACAAGTGCCATCTATGGAAGTTGGTACGATGTGGTTAAGTTAGTGTATGGAGTTGAAAAACTCTGCTATAAGTCTTTGGATAAAGAGGATTTTTGTTTTGATTTGTGGTGCCCATGGATCAATTTCCAGTTGGAGATGGATCCCACATTTGTTCCATGAGGATGTGTTTGGCCATTTAAAAAAAAAAGGAAAGAAAAAAAGAGTGTTTCTTGCCTCAACAAGTTTCAGTTATTATTTGCGTAACGCTATTTCAAAGTTGGAATTATTAGCATTGTGTGCTATTTACATTAATTTGCTAGTGGGGGCCTATGCATGTTGCTTAATCTATATTATCAGACTCTTGTGTTTGTGTTGTTCTTATTGAGTTAGTTCTTTACTTTATTGTGGGTAACTTCTAAAGAGCTGGACATGTTTTGGACTATTTGTACATTCTATTTTCTATATTCAATAAAAATGTTATTTAAAAAAAAACAACTGGTGGACAAGCCAACCAAGGAGGGGAACATTTTAGACCTTGTACTATCAGATGGTGACCAGTTCTGAGATGTGAGGGTTGAGGACCCTCTGGCAGGGAGTGACCATCATACAGTATGGTTCTCCCTTGATTTGGGAAGAGAGGAGACACATCTGAAAACCAGGGTAGCAAATTTCAAAAGCATGGACTTTGAAAAGATGGCAGCCATACTTGGGAGCATGTAGGTACAATCAGCCTGGACTTGGATAGCAACCAGAAAAGGGCCATCTTGAAGTGGGGCCTGGTAGAGGCCACAAACTCCTGCACAAAGAGCAGTAGTAAGAAGGCAAGGTCCCGAAAACCAAGTTGGTGTACCAAGGAGGTGCAAGAGAGGGTGAGAGAAAAAAGAGCAGCCTTCAAAATCTACAAGAGAACCTGTAGGGAGGAGGATAAGGAGGAGTACAACAAGAAATCCAGGGCGGTGAGCAGGGTTGTAAGAACACCCAAGGCCTCAAAAGAGCTAAGATTTGCACAGGGGATTAGAGAAGGTGAGGAGTAGTTACAGGGAACAAATCACCAAGATCAAGAAGGATGGAAGGTGGACGGAGAAGGGGGCTGAGCAGGTGAAGGCACTAAATGAGTACTTCTGTTCAGTATTTGCCAGAGAACATGATGGGCCCATCCCACAGGTGAATAACAGGGTAGCGGTGGTGGAGGGGAGGGAAGAACTGATGAAGAGATCACTGTGAAAAGAGTGTTGGAGGGCCTTAAGTTCTTGCGGACAGACAAGGCACCATGGCTGGATGGAATACATCCAAGAGTCTGGAAGAAACCTGCAGAGGTCCTGGTAGCACCTCTGACTGATTTTTTTCAATACCTCCCTACAAACAGGATGAGTGCCTCTAGATTGGAGGATGGCACATGTGGTGCCCCTCCATAACAGAGGACCCAGGGATGAGCTGAGTAATTACAGGCCTGTGAGCCTCACGTCCATAATGGGGACATTATTGGAGATTATCCTAAAGGAGAAGAGGATAGCATTCCTGGAAGAAAACAGTATTCAGGATGACCAGCAACATGGGTTTGTCCTGGGGAGGTCCTGTCAAACAAACGTGGTTGACTTTTTTGAATGGGTGACTAAGGCACTGGATGGTGATCGGGCAATTGCTGTCCTGTATCTGGACTTCAGCAGACTTGGTGCCACATGGGAGACTGACTAGTAAACTAAAGATCCTGGGGGTAGGGGAGAAGCTGGTTGGGTGGATAGGGAACTGGCTGAGGAACAGAAAGCAGAGAGTGATGGTATGGGGGAACTCTTGACACCCAGACCTGTCATCAGTGGGGTCCCACAATGCTCGGTTCTGGGATCACTGCTATTTAACATCTTCATAGCTGATATAGTGGAAGGGGTTAAGAGCAAGATGAGCCTGTTTGCCGATGATATCAAAATAGGTGAGGTGGTGGACAGTGTGGAAGGGAGGAGAGTACTCCAAGGAACTCCAGGAGGTTCTGGTAAGACTTGAACACTGGTCAAACACTTGACAGCTGGATTTCAATGCTAAGAAGTGCAAGGTCATGCACTTCAGAGCCAGAAACACAGGCCAAAGTTACCAATAGGGTGGGGAGTCATTATCCATCTATGTGGAAGAAAAGGATGTGGGGGTGGTGGTCACAGGGAATATGAATCACTCAACACAGTGTAGAAGAGGCCAAGGCCAACAAAATGCTGGGATGCATTGCTAGAGGGATCACCTCTAGGAGGAAGGAAGTCATTCTGCCACTGTACAGGTCACTGGTGAGGCCTCACTTGGAGCACTGTGTGCAATTCTGGTACCCCTATTTAAAGAAGGACATCAAGCCTTTGGAGGGAATCCAGAGGAGGGTAATCAAGATGATAGAGGAAATGGGGGAAAAACTCTATGAGGATAGGTTGAGGGTGCTCAACATGTACTCCCTTGAGGATAGAAGGGATAAAGGTGATGTGATTAAGACCTTGAAGTACCTGAAGGGCATAAACACAGTTAGTACTGAAGGTATGTTTTGATTAAAGAAGGAGAGGATCACGAGAGGGCATTGTCAGAAACTGGAGGGTGGTAGGTTCAGGTGGGAGATGAGGAAGTATTACTTCACAGAGAGGGTGGTGGAGGCATGGAATGCGATTCCTGAAGAGGTGATCTCTCTGAAATCAGTGGGGAGTTGAAAAAGGGGGTAGGATAGGATTAAAGACATGATACAAGTTGGGGGGGGGAGGGAGTTGACCAGAGTTGTGAACTCAGTTCAGGGAAACATCATTGATAGAGGGACAAGGGGTGGGGGGGGGGCAACAGTAGTTGTCTGAACTGTGAGCTGTACAACCAAGCACACGCAACAGACCTTGAGGTCTGTATATGCTGGTATTTTCTTATGTTCATATGTTCGTATGTTAAGGGGCAGCAGTCTCTCCTTGTAGCAATTTTCTTCCATACCTCTGATCATTTTGGTGTCTCTGCATTGCACCCTCTTGACTGCCTCAGTGTCGTTTTAGTATTGGAAAACTCAGACCTTCACAAAGTACACTAGGGTGGGCCTCACCAAGGCTTTGGAAAGAGGCAGGATAATTTCCCCTGCCTTGCTTGTCCCCCCCCACTCCTTTGATGCACTACAGCATTCTGAATGCCATCTTGGTAGATGCTGCACACTGCACTCCATGCTTTGCCATCATGTCTATAATGACCCCCAGGTGCTTTTCCTCCTCCTCCTCCAGTGTAGCAAGAAGAGCCCCACACAGAGTGTGAAGCACCTTGCATTTGGCTACACTGAATCCAAGAGTCCCAAGAGTACCAGCAATCATTCTGTTTGTTCATGTTCTTCTCATGTTTGTGCCAATCCTGAAGGGAGATGACCACTCTGGCCAGCTTAGTGTCATCAGCAAACTTCAGCAGCATGCTAGAGTCTTCAGGTTCCAGATCATTGACAATAATTTTTGACAGCAGTGGCCCTAGCACTGATCCCTGTGGGATGCTGCTGAGAATCCCTCTTCACTTGGTATAATGGCTCTCTGCCACGACTCTCTGCTACCTACTCCCAAGTCAGTGAGCAACCCATGTAGAGGATGCCTCATGTATACCACACTAGTGTACTTTGTTCAGAAGCTTGTAATCCATCACAGTGTCAAAGGCCTTGTGGAAGTCCAAACAGACTATGCCCAGGGTTCTTCCCCTATATACATCCCTGGTCACCCCCTTAAAAAAGTGATCAGGTGGGTTTGGCATGAGTGGTGCCACATAAACAATGTTAAGATGGCGCAAGATCCTTTGCATCAACCATCTGATCCATTATGCTACCCATGATAATGGCTTCCAGTACTTTACCTAGCACTAAAGGCAGGTGTATAGACTTGTAGTTCCCAACATCTGACTTTGCCCCCTTCTTGAAGATAACAACACATTGACCACTTTGCAGCCCTCCAGCAACACATCTGTCCAGACAGATTGTTTCAAGTTGCCCTAGCAATTGTTTCTTTAGCTTCATTATGATTCTAGAGTATATCCTTGCCACCCCTTGTCACCTGGATTAATGTTTTGCAATGTTTTCTGCTACCTGCCCCCTTGGACATCTAACTAAAATGTTATTGTTCATTTTTTTACTTTGACCAGTGTATAATAAACTCAATGAAAAGTGTCAAATTGTATCTATCATAATTTCTTAGTTTTGGAAACAGTATTTGCACATGTGAGGTTGTTAGCCTAGGAAAAGTTATCAAATTGAACCCCTATAGCCTTCTGCCATTAATCTAATAGATTGTAGAGAATATGTAGTTTCCTTTTCTTGTTACAGAATACATTTTATTAAGAATTTTGTATTTGGATAGAAACATGGAAACATAGAAGTTAACGGCATATAAGGACTGCAAGGCCCACCCAGTCTGCCCATTTTTTCTACTGTATGAGTGTGTCATAGGCCTCTACTCTGTCAATGGCCTGTCTAGTCATACTTATCTGTATTGTTCCCTTATGCTTATACCATGTCTGTTTGAAGCCATGCACTGTATTCATATCCACCACTTCCTGAGGTAGGCCGTTCCATGCATCCACCACCCTTTCTGTGAAAAAGAAATTCCTCACATTACCCCTTAATCTGCCTCCCTCTAATCTCATGCTGTGTCCTCCTGTTCTGCTATTTTTCTTATATTGAAACATGTTAGATTTCTTCACCTTGTTAATGCCCTTAAGATGTTTGAATGTTTCAATCATATCACCTCTTTCCCTCCTTTGCTCTAGGATATACATATTGAGCTCCATTAATCTGTCCTCATATGTTTTCTGATGCAGTCCCTGCACCATTTTTGTTGCCCTTCCCTGGACTGCATCCATTTTGTTAATGACCTTGTGCATGTGCGGCCTCTGGTACTGCAAGCAGTACTCCAGATGGGGCCTAACCAGTGCCTTGTAAAGAAGGATTATTCCTAACCTACCTTGGGATTAAAATCTCTAAAAATGTAACATCGATGATCAATCTTAACCTAACAAACTTAATACGGGTAGTTAAGGAGGATTTGGAGAGGTGGAACGCCCTTCCATTATCACTTTGGGGCAGAGGTAATGTATTGAAAATGAATGTATTACCCAGGTTATTATACCCTCTGAATATGATGGGTGTTTCTCTCCCGAAATCCTGGTTTCTACACATTCAGAGAATATGTAATAGATTTTTGTGGAAGGGCAAAGCTGTGAGAAGAGCATACTCCAAGCTAACAGCACCCAGATGCAGGGGTGGCCTTGCACTACCATATTTCTATCTGTATTATGGGGCCCAACACATAAGTAGGATAGCTTATTGGCTAATTGAGGAAAACCCACGAAAAGACCCAGTCTATGCACCGGTATGGCTTGATATTGAGCGCAACCTAGCCCGGAGTATGTCAACCACATTATTTGCTGTAATGTTCATGAAGTCTGCATGTCTTCCTACTCAACTGAAAAAGTTCCCAATGGCCTGGTCACTTAAAGCGTTCCAGCAAATGCAACTATACTTCTCGGAAAGGTGGGAAGTATCTAGGGCTCAACCACTAACCAACAATTGGCACTTTCAGATTGGGAAAAAACCTATTTCACCCTCCTTTCTTCCGCAACTGGGATGCTGTATTCTGGAAGATCTCCTTCAGGACACAGCTCTGGCCCCTTTTAAAATCCTACAGAGTAGATACCAGCTGAAGGGTCAAGATTTCTTTAAATACTTACAAATTAAAATGGCTATTCGGGTTTTTATAGGAAAGCAAGATTGGGTACCACAGGTGGCGGAAGGTCTTTTAAAGGCTCTCCAGGGAGCGGGACAACCTCACTCGGTCTCTAGAATTTATAAGCAACTCCAGGCTCTAGATACTTTATTGTCTAAAGGCGTGTGCTACTACTGGGTGCAAACGCTGTCACTCCCTGAAGATCCTGTTTATTGGGAAAAAATATGGAGAAGACTCCACAAATACATTAAACAGGACAAATTTAGGTTGATTCAGTTCAATATCTTGCACAATATCTATTATTCCCCAGATAAACTTCACAGAGTGAGCCTAGAAACATCCCCATTATGCCTACATGGTTGCCAGGTTCCAGGGTCCTTATATCACATGCTATGGCAATGCCCGCTAATACAGAACTTCTGGGCTGAGATACGAAAGCTCTTAGACCCAATTTTGGGATTAGATGCCCTATTTACCCCAGAGAGCTGTGTGTTAGCCATATTTCCCCGGGGGATTCCCCAGACATGCATAGCACACATAGCACTGGTTTCAGCCTCAGCAAAACTTGTTATTTTAAGGCACTGGAAGGAGAAGTCCCTTCCCGCTGTCATAGAGTGGTATCGAGATATCTTACTTGCAATCCAGGTGGAGAAACATATACTGAATCTGCGAAATGCCTATCGTAGATTCACGGAGATATGGGAGCTACCCAACTTTACTTGAGTTGGTGAAATTTTGAGGAAGAATAGACATTGCTGAATGATTACTGCTTGTAATAACTGTTATTTTACTATAGAGTAGATGTATACTCTGGGAGTTTGTTATAGATGTGGAATAAGTGCAGGTGGGGTAGGATAGGGGAGGATTATTATAACTGTTTGCCAATGTCTGGTCTGTGTACCAACCAAGTGTATGATTGAAATACCAATAAAGTATATTGAATTCAAAAAAAAAAAAAAGGATTATTACCCCCCTCTTATGACTTGTGATACCCCTACTAATACACCACAACATCCCTCTAGCCTAACCTACTGCTTTAGTGGTCTGCTTGGATGATTTCAGGACATCTGTAATGATGATGCCCAAGTCTATTTCTTCCCTTGTGATTGCCAGCAGCTCCCAACCCAACCTATAGGTGGCTTCAGGATTTCTCTTCCCTATGTGCATGATCTTGCACTTCTTTGCATTAAACCCTGGTTGCCACTCTTCTGACTATTTTGCTAGTTTATACAGATCTTTTCTCAATATGACCACCCCATCTGGATCATTTATTATGTTGCAGATCTTGGTGTCATCTACAAACAGACAAAACGTACTTTCCAGTCCATCTTCAATGTCACCGATGAAGATATTGAAGAGGACTGGCCCCAGGACTGATCCCTGAGATACCCCACTTGTGACTTGCATCTCTTCTGACTGTCTACGATTTACCACCACTCTGTTTTCTGCCTGCCAACCAGTTTGCCACCCAGTTGACCAACTTCTGACCCACCCCAAGCTTACCCAACTTATTAATCAGTCTTCTATGTGGAACAGTATCGAAAGCTTTGCTGAAGTCAAGGTAGGTGACATCAGCTACACCCCCTTGGTCCACCACTCTGGTTACCCAGTCAGAGAAATCTATGAAATTTGTTTGACAGGACCTTCCTGTTGTAAACCCATGCTATCTTGGATCCTGTGCTCCTATGGATTCCAGGTGCTACACTACCCTTTCCTTAAGGAATATCTCCATAATCTTGCCCACTTCTGAGGTAAGACTGACTGGTCTGTAGTTCCCTGCCTCCTCCCTGCTACCACTCTTGTAGAGCGGGATCACATGAGCCCTTCTACAGCCTTCTGGGACCTCTTCTGTGCTCAGAGACTCACTAAACAGTTCTGATAATGACTCTACTAGTTCCATCCTTAGCTCCTTTAGTACCCTGGGATGTATGTCATCTGGTCCTATTGCCTTGTCCACTCTGAGCTTAGCAAGCTCTTGCTGGATCCTTTATTTTGTGAAGGGACTTGTGCATACCTCCCTCCCTCCCCCCATGTCCATGTTGCAGAGCTGTGGGCTCTGCCCTACCTTCTCCTCAGTAAATACTGAGCAGAAGTATCTATTTAGGATAGATGCTTTTCCTTGGTCCTCCTCCACACACACTCCCTTATCCCCTTTGATCTTCGCAATAGCCCCTCTGGACTTTCTCCTTTCACTAATGTATCTATAGAAAGTCTTGTCCCCTTCTTTTACTGTTCGTGCTAGTGTTTCCTTGGTTTGGGCCTTTGCCTGCCTTACTGCCTTCCCTGCTTCCCTTAGAGAAGTTTGGTATGCCTCCCTATTTTCATCCCACTGCATTTCCTCATATTTCCTGAAGGCCAACCTTTTGGTTCTGATCTTTTCTGCTACTGTTTTTGAGAACCAAAGTGGTTTCCTCCTTCTTTTGCTCTTGTTTTTCTCCCTAACACAATGGGATGTTGCTACAAGTAATGTATCCTTAATGCTCGCCCACTTTGCCTGTACCCCCTCACCGTATTTCTTCTTGCCAGGGCTAGCTTAACTCTGTTGGCCATCTTATCAAAGTCAGCTCCTCTGAAGGTGTTCTAAAACCAAATTCTCTAGAGAAGAAGAGGATATAGTGAGGTTCCAACATTTCTCTTAATATAATCCCTAACCTGAAGGTAACATATACAGTGCCATTTGGGGGATTAAACATATGTTTGAGACTTTCACAATCAAGCATTTGGTGGTCATCATATAAATACTTAATTAGCGAGATACCTCTATTATCCCACATTTTCAAAAATAAGCTATCCCCTGCCTTGGGAAAACTATCATTATTCAAAACTGTGGAGAATCTGATAACTTTTTTTATGTCAAAGCAGGACCAAAACTTCATACCAAACATTTACTGTGGTTTTTGTACAATTTGAGCTTCATTTGCAAGAGGAGTGTGAGTTGAAACTAATAGCTAGGATGTTGTCTAGGGGCTATGTTTCTTTCTATTTGTATCCATGCTGCTGGATTTTCCTCTGGCTGAAACCAAGACTGTATCTTTGTGAACAAGGACCTTGAGAAAGCATCTGAGCATAGGCATGAAATGTTGGTGGACTGTCTGAGGCAAGGTCTCCATTGGTATGTGCAATAAAGAAACTTTAATTCATTTGAATCAGCCTTCTGAGTATCTCTTCAATATTTTGTATAAAACTGTTTTGGTGCCAGGCATTTATGCTTTTCCTCCCTCCTTTTTGCATACCTTGGCCTAGATGGACTTTGTGACATGGACTGACCCCCAGATGTCCTCCTTGTCATTCACAGTGACTCCCACTCCCTTATGGAGAGAACCATCCACCCCCTTTCCTGTCAGGTCTATCCTTTTCGACTAGTCTGTATCCCTTCATTCTGATGTCCCAGTCATTGTCTCCCCCTCTATCTCTTTGTGAGTGCTATGCAGTCATGGCATATAATTTGCCTTAAGATCACACATTTTGCTCGGCACTCTCCACATAATGGACTGTAGGCAAGTGAGTATAGTTGGCTCTGCATGCTACCTTGCCTCTTGGGGTCTCCTCTCCTGGTACTCACCTGTTCTGTTGTACACCCTTCTTTTTTCCCCTGCACCTGTCTCCCTGTCCTCTACATTAAATCCCCACTGATTGCACTGTTCATTCTCCTGGTAAGTACTGTACCCATGCTCCATTCTAATGCAGGTGCAGCCTGTCCTGGGCATATTGGTGTCTCTCATCCCAAAAGGTCCTCTAGTTGGTCTGATAAACAAAACTCTCCTTCTTACACCAGTCCCTTAGTCAAGTGTTAGCCTGCCTAATGATCTGCTACTGCTCTTCTCCAGTCCCTAAAATATGGAGGACCTCAGAAAAGGTCACTCTGAATACCTTTCCCATCGGGAATATGCCCAATGCCATGAAGGATGTCCTTATGTCTCAGGACTTGTGTGTTCTATGTTGTTTGTGCCAACATGGACAGAAACAGTCTGATCCTTTCCCTAGCTACAGGCATGACCTTAGAAGGTACTCATAGAAATGTATATATTTTACAGGCATTAAAAGACCATCATCCACTGTGTCTTTTTTGATTATCTGTTTCTTCCCCTTGGTCACCTCAGTGGCACCTTTCAGCTTGGTTGACATGCCAGCCCCAACCAATCCTTCTCTGCTGCTTACCCACCTACTGTTCCCCAAACTTATCCCTTCGTGTAGGATACATAGGGAGTCAGCCACATGCAGTAGCTCCCCACTGAAAGCCACATTTCTGGTTGGTGATGGACAGTTGTATCATCATGGCCTGAAAGTGCCTGCTTGGTCCTACACACCTCATGTTTTTTTTTTCTGTTTTCTTCTCCTTTTCCAAAATGAAGCTGATGACAGGTGCTCAGTGATGTACATGCACAAAGACATATGATAGCACATGTCTGAATGAGTTGGCATCCCCCATCTGCTTCCAGTTCCAGCTTTACAACTACTCATTGTCACCCAGGTGGCTATAGTGCAGCAGTGTCTGCAACTCTCCCTCCACAAAGAGGACAGTGTACTCAAGGAAGCTTGATCCTCCTTCCCTGGTCATCCCCCAACATCTCAGGCACAATCCTGGCCCTTTACTGTACACTGGGAATCTAGGAATCCCCTTTGCACCCTGTCAGGTTGTATCATTTACATAGCAATCTCATAAGATGACATAATATCTTTTTTTCAAAATAATGTACACAACACTTAATGGGATGCAGATAGCAGGTCTGACCTGGTTAATCGGGATGTTTCTGTTGGAACCAATTTTTTCCCATTAATCAATATGGAAAAGACCACTGGTTAATGGGCACTAAGCTACCTGGTTAGTTGGGATGGTTGTGAGGGTTAACATGGCTTCCTGTAATTGGGACCAGGTAGGAAACAGAGATGCCAGAGACACAAAGCCAACTACAGCACCATGGCTGAATGTACATGCTTTTATTTTGTGGAACTGTAGTATTTTTAACCCTCTAAAACATCTAATGGATCCTCCCATGCCACACCACCTGTTTGGAAGTTTCTGAGTCTATGTGATGACCTGCTGAGAGATTGCTACGATAAGTAAAAAAATTTCATGCCAGGTGGAGTAATGAGTAGGAAAGCAGACTGATTACCAGGGTGATCATTCAAAAAAGTATTAAGGGATTCTGTTTTCAAACATCAGTACATGCTGCTTTTGTGGTCAGGCAACCACGTAGTGCCTGGTTACTTTGAATTGTGCTTATGGTCAGTCAGGTAGATAGATTCTGAGAAGCTGCTTTCTTCTCTCTGAAACTAGCAGTACCTCGATCAGAAAACAACAATGAAGATGGTGTAATGCTCACCCACAATTACAGGTTGCTGCTCACTACAGTATCTGGGGCATTTCTCTAACTCCTTTTAAATAGGACACCTGTTTATACAAGATGTCTCTGAATCCACCAAGGCACCCCCAATAAGTGGTATCTACTATACCATGTTTACTGTTGGTGATTTTCTGTTGCTTTACACACATTTGTTATATAAAAGATATGAACACACTAGGAAAAGAACAAGAACGTACTGTATGCAGATAGGATTACATAAAAGGAAAAAATCGCAATGCATTGTGAATGGTTTTATAGATTGAAAATGTGATGTACTTACAGTTACAACTCACTACAGAGAATTTAAAAATGTGCAACAAGTAAGCAGTAAGACACACTAGGGTAGGGGTCATTATGTGATAACTGCATGCCAGGTGAAGTGTAAGCAGGGTTGGTGGCAGGGCATTTCATTTCAAATGGGCCCCGCCATTAAGTGTGTTCCCAAAGTAGTCTTTGAACTTGCTGCCACTATTTAGGGATGGATAAATGTAACATTACTTTCTGTGTTGTTCCACTGAAGGAGGCTGACAATAACTTTACATACAATTGACATTAAACTATGCTGCACCATGCCACACTATGGAGTCTACATGTAGCTGGCATGTGTCACAAAAGTGCTACTATACATTTTAGAATAGCTTTAAAAAATGTCTATTTCAAACTTGGGTTTATTCATATTGCTACAGATTTACAAGCAGAATCACATTTAATATGTATTTAAAGTATACTTTATTGTTGTTTAAAAATGGTGATCACAGTAATCAATAAATGTCAACAATACATAAACTGCTGATAAACATCCAATATTAACTGGTGCTCAGTTTTTCACTAAGGGAAACCTGGTTATATTTTCCCCATTATGACCCATGAATTATAACAGTGAAGGAGCGCCGGTTTTCCCTCCTACTGCACATGCGCCATTTGCCAGTCTTCCCTTCCTTTGCGCTGCCTGCCAGTCCTCAACACTGCACAGATCACCGCCACTCTGAGTCAGCAGTAAGTTTCTTTAAAACAATAATGATAGCAGGGCTTAAAAACAGTTTTGAAATGGTTCTGCTTTAAAAAAAAGGTAAATGTTTCACTTTCTTCACAAGCTGCTATGGACCAGGTTGAAAACCAACTGGTCAGTGGCTCTGTGGAGATGTCAGTTTATTTTATATAATTGCTCTGGCAAAAAAATTGTTCACAAGCAATTATATAAAATAAAGGCTGGATAGGTGTGTAAAACTCAAATTTTACACACACCCTTGGTGTGGGATGCCTTTATAAACCCCTGGAGCTTCGCTCTCGGGTTTATGTGGCATCCCACACCTTGGGTGTGTGTAAAATTCTCATTATAACCCCCTACCCAGCCATTATTCTATATTTTATATGTAGCTGATATTCACTGGCAACTGCAATTAGTGTTTTACTCTAAAGAAGCAAAGAAGACTAATAAAAAACATTAAGTGTGATTCCACTTAATGGCAGTATCAATATAAACATAAAAATTGAGAGGTGAAGCTAATTTTTTAAAATATTTTCTGAAAACTCTACTTTTTGTAGCAAGTATTGGCTACATGTAAACCCTGGACTCAGAAAAGTGTATGACTGTATATGACAAAAAAGTGTATTGGTGGGGGGGGGGGATAACAATATAAAACATCATGGCCCAGATATTCAAAAGAGTTGTGCCATGCGCAATAGGGTTGTACCAGTCCGAAAATGCGCCATTCTGCAATATTCAGCTGGAGGCAGTTGCGCCCCCCCAAATCACGTTGAGCAACAGTGCAATGATAATGAATGTATGCACAACTGAAGGGGGAGGAACCGTGCATAAATGGCGCAGTGCGCTATTCAACAACATGCACCATGCGCAATAGGGGAGACAGCGGAAGTTACGCCATAGTGGAAATGAGCCAAAATAAAAAGGAGCAAGGGAGAGGTGCAAGAATGCTACAGGGAAGCCACAAGTTGCTGAACTATAGGCAGCCACACAGGCAACACACACACACACACACACACACACACACACACACACACACACAGGGCAGGACAGTGAAAGGGCACCTGGAACCCACAGGCTCAGGGGAAGGTGTGGGGAGCCACAGTGCAGAAGGGGGAAGTGCCACACAGCAGTGAGGCCAGCACAGTCAGGTGTTCCCAATGCAGGGGAAGTAGCAGCCAGGACAGCAGTGGGAACACAGAAACAGCTGCCGGGGGAGTGAACACAAGCCAGGGACATGGCCAGTGCCACCATCCAGATGGAGGCTGTTATGAGGGGGGTGAGAAGGCGGGCAGCAGGGGGGCGCAGCCATGGAAGGGCCCATCAGTGGTATGCCCCCAAAAGGCAGTACCGAGCCTGCACCAGCTTTGAGCTGTATAGTGATACGGAGATCGTGGGCTGGTACTGCCTGAATTGGGCAATTCTGAGGTGGCTCTGTGAGCTGTGCAGTGATGTGATGCAGGCACCCACATGACAGAGCCATGCTCTGTCAGTGGAGACTAAAGTGACAGCTTGCATGTGCTTGCTCACCATGGGTACCTTCCAGAGACCAACTGGGGACACCACAGGCATAACCCAGTCGGCCGCGTCATGCCACCTCACTCAGTTCCTCAGCGCACTGCTGCCACATGCTGTGGAGTACATCCATTTTCCCAGCACACCGGTGGAGCGCACAGCAAACATACAGGAGTTCCACAGGGTAGCACATATGCCTGGCATGCAAGGGGCAATAGACTGCACCCATGTGGCCATCTGCACACATATGGCCCTGAGGGGGCTGCATACATGAATCGCAAGGGCTATGCTAGCATCAACTGCCAGGTGGTGTGCAATGCCAGGGAGTGCATAATCGATGTCTGTACCATGCACCTTGGGGGAGCACTCGATGCCTTTATCTGGCACCAGTCAGCACTGTGCCACAGATTAGAGAGTGGGGTCATCCCCACTGGCCACCTAGTGGGTGAGTATGCAAACCACATGGACAAACATAGGGCTTGGGAGGGGCATGGTCAGAGGTGACATGAGTAATGGCCTACATGGCCCAGAGCAGGGTGATGCTGATCACCAAACTAACCTCCACCCTCTACACACAGGTGACAGTGGATACCCACTCCGTCCCTGGCTGCTCACACCATACCGGCTGCCCGCGACCCCATCGCAGCAATGCTACAATAAGGCACACGCCACTGCATGTAATGTCATCAAGTGGGTGTTCGGGATGCTGAAGGCACATTTCCATTGCCTGGACACCTCCGGCTGTGCCCTACAGTATAGCCCCTCAAAGGCCTGTGGGCTATTCCTGGCCTGTTGCATCCTGCACAACATGGCCAATGAATGTGGGATAGCCATACAGGTTGAAGAGGGGGACAGCAATGGGGACGATGAGGACGCCAGTGACAATGGTGATGGGAAGCCCCCCCTTGGGTGATGGGACCCCCAACTGCTCTGGCTGGCACAGCTTCACCGGGACACCATCACAGAGGAGCACTTCAGCCAACCCAGGTAAGTCATGGGGCCATGTGCAACCACCAGCGGCTAAGGCACACCCACAAACATGCATGGACACACACCAGGGGTGCATGCCATCAAGGGAAGTGGCCGGACATGGAACCACACACACCACCAGGGATGGGTAAGGTTTAAAATGGCATGCAGACAGACACAGACACACACACACACACACACACAAAATGCACCAGACATGCACAAAGGGTAGGAGGCACACTGACCCAGAATGCCACCCCTAGCCACACACACATGTCCACAGACCACCACATCCACTGCCTGTCATTGTGCATGTGTCAGATGCTGGGCACCATTGCACATTGGTGTACAGCGCAATGCAGGCATCATCATGCACATGCAACTGTGGATAGCAGCCAGGAGGGTGTGCAGATGGACTGTGTGTCTGCGTGCAGGGCCGGGTACCCATCTGTGCATTGCCTGCTGAATGACACAATGCACACAGGGTAGCATCAGACAGTAGCCGCATTGGGAGACAGGTCAGTCATGCGCCACAGTGCCCCGGCCACCATGGATGCGTGGGTGGCCCCACCGAGACCCGCCAGCACTGACAGGCTGACCACTAACCTCATGGGGTGGCACCGATGGTCCCCAAGGGGTTCCACTGCGTGAACACAACTGTGCTCGCACAGGGGTCTGCAGCACACCGAACATGCCGCACCAGGCGTGCTCGGGATGCCCACAGCTGAACCCAGTGTCGACAAGGAGGGTGTCGCATGATGCCAGGAATGGGTTGGGGACATTGCACTGCGCAGTGTCTGCGCTGCATGGGAAAATAACTGTGTGCCTTCTGTGGCCATGGCAGCTGTGATTGTATGTGTCAGCCTGTCAATGGCAGCAATCACATCCTCCCACATCCGGTCCATCCCTGCCAGGAGCAGAGCAGTTTCTCTGCTGCGACGCTCCTCTGCCCACTCCAGAGCTGCACTCAGTGCTTCCACCACCGTCACAAGCTGCATCTGCTGATTGACTGATGCTTGCAGTATGCGGGTGTGCTCATCCAAGAGATCATCTGCCTGATCAGCATTCTGTCCCTCAGGGTGTGCACAGCCCTGATGCTCAGCATCCCTTGAGGGTGGGTGATGCACACCAGGACCTGGCCTGGGCATGTCCACAGGTGGTGCACTGACACTGCCCCCTGACACTGTACCCCCAAGCCCATTGGCCGACTGCTGAAGCTGCCCCTCTGGCTGCCACTCCCCAGGGCTCACTGGTGCTGCCGCAGTGGTCACAACAGTCCCACTGTCCTGTGCACACACCAGTGCTGCCCCACCGGTGCTGACAGGCACAGGCTGGGACTATGATGACACGCAGGCCTCCACAGCGGCACCACCCACAGCCATGGCTGTAATGTTACTTGCTGTGTGGCCATCCTGTGGCACACACGTGTCACTGCCCATGACGTTAATGACATCATCATCGGTGACAGACCCGGCACCAGCCCGAGTCACAGCATGCTGGCATCCTGGCACGCTGGGACACAGGCAGGGCCTCCTCCGCACCTGTTGTGCTCACAAACTGGGACAGTGTGATGGGGTAACAGTGGGGGAGCACCTGGGGAACAGTGACCACCAGTCATTGTGGTTTGAAATCACAGAAAGAGCAGAACCAAACCACACAAAAACACGTATCCTGGATTTTAGGGGGGCAGACTTTGGGAAAATGGGGAGATACTTGAAAGAGGCATTAAGGGAAATGGGGCAGGAATCAGGGGTTGAGGAACAGTGGGCAGTATTTAAAATGGGGATTACAAGAGCAACAGAATTATGCATTAAGCAGGTTAGCAAGAGGAAAAGGAAGAGGAGACCATTATGGTTTTCAAAGAGGTAGCAAAGAAAGTGAAAGCCAAAAGATTGCATTCAGGAAATACAAAAGACACAGGCAGAAGGGGATAGGAGAAGTACCAGGAGAAGCAAGGGAGGCAGGGAGGTCAGGGAAGCCAAAGCTCTGACAGAAGAACGCATTGCAAAATCAGTGGGTAGAGGGGACAAAACCTTTTACAGGTACATAAGTGAAAAAAGAAAGGCAAAGGGAGGGATAGTGAGACTGAAGGGGGAGGATGGAGGCAGCATGGAGGATGACAACAGTAAAGCTGACATATTGAACAAGTATTTCTGCTCAGTCTTTACTGAGGAAGAGGAGGGTAATGGGTCTGAAGGGAGTACAAGGGGTGAGAATGGTGCAGAAATGGACACAAGTCCCTTTACATGAGAAAGGGTCCTGAAGGAACTGGAAGTAATGAGTGTTGATAAAGCAATGGGGTCAGATGGGGTGCACCGCAGGGTCCTTAAAGAACTAAGAGAGGTGGTGGCTGAACCTCTGGCTATCCTGTTTAGCCAATCACTGGAAACAGGGAAGGTACCCAAAGACTGGAGGATAGCAGATGTAGTCCCCTTATACAAAAGTGGGAACAAAGAGAAGCAGGAACTACAGACCAGTCAGCCTCACCTCGGTAGTGGGGAAGACTGCGAAGCACTACTGAAGGAGAGATTGGTGGAACATCTGGTTGTCAATGGACTCACGGACCCAAGGCAGCATGATTTCACCAGGGAGGTCATGTCAGACCAACCTCGTTGAATTTTTTGACTGGGTGACTAGGGAGGTGGATCAGGGGAGGGCAGTGGACATGGCCTATCTGGACTTCAGCAAGGCCTTTGACACTGTGCCATAGAAGACTATTACACAAACTGGGGAATATGGGTGTGGGCAGGACAGTAGTGTGGTGGGTAGGTAACTGGCTGGGCGGCAGGACACAGAGGGTGATGGTAAATGGCTGTCACTCCACAGAGGGAAGAGTGACCAGTGGGGTACCACAGGGATCAGTGCTGGGACGGTCCCTATTCAACATCTTCATCAGTGACATTCGCAGGACCTAGAAGGCAGAATTTCACTGTTCGCTGATGACACAGCTCTGTAACAGAGTAGACACACCAGCGGGTGTAGACAGAATGAGAAGGGACCTGTAGAAACTTGAAGAATGGTCAGGGGTTTGGCAGTTGAAATTCAATGCAAAGAAGTGCAAGATAATGCATATGGGGCACAAAAACCCTGGCACAATATATCAGTTGGGGGTGAGGACATAGCATGCACCAAGCAGGAAAGAGATCTTGAGGTTATCATCTCTGATGACCTCAAGGTAGGGAAACAGTGTGACAAGGCAGCAGGTAAAGCAAATAGGATGCTGGGATGCATAGGCAGGGGCATCACCAGCAGGAAAAGGGAGGTCATAATTTCACTATACAAGACACTAGTGAGGCCCCACCTGGAGTACAGTGTACAGTTCTGGAGACCTTACCTACATAAGGACATAGACAGGGTAGAGAAGGTTCAGAGAAGGGCAACAAAGATGGTGCATGGATTGTATCACAAGTCCTATGAGGACAGGTTGAAGGAACTGAACTTGTACTCCCTGGAGGAGAGGAGGGAGAGAGGGGATATGATAGAGACATACAAGTATCTTACAGGAGGAACAGGGTGCAGGAATACACTATTTTAAGCGAAAAAGATGTTCCAGGACTAGAGGCATGGGATGAAGTTGGAAGGAGGACGATTCAGAGGAAACATGAGGAAGAATTTCTTCACAGAACGGGTGGTGGACAAGTGGAAAACCCTGCCAGAGGAAGTGGTGGGGGCTGAAACAATCATGGGATTTAAGAATGCATGGGATAGATATAAAAGAATTCTGGAGGTCAGGGGTAAGGGGCAACAGACTTCTAGGAAAACATAAACTGAACTTACAAGCTCAAATGGGCAGACTGGGTGGGCCAAAGGCCCTTATCTGCTGACACTGTCTATGTATCTATGTAACAGTCTGGACATCCAGGCGGGCCCACTGTCACACTGAGCCGTGTATTCCTGTGGAGGTGGATGGGCCCCCCTCCATCTCCATCTGACTGGCCTCAATGAAGAGGCCCACCACCGCTGACCCATGCAGACGCTCAGGAGCTGTAAGGGAAAACAAAGTCGCATTACTCCATGTGACCTACCCTGTCCCCCCCCCAATAGAGAGATCATGACCTACCATGCAGTGACGGGCTACCACCGTCTGGAATCCACCACCCAGAACACCCTCAATGGCACAACGCTGCATGCTGCCAGCAACCCTCTCCTCCTGTGGGGTCAGGCGTAGCACCTCTGGCTGTCCCCCACCTGTCGCAGATTGTGCTGCCTTGATGGCAGCCACCTTCTCCTTAATCCTCCTCCTGTCTGTGCCTATCTTCTTCTTGCACTCCTGCACGGAGCGCTGGTGGCTGCCATGCAGGTTCACAGCACGCACCACTTCCTCCCATGCAGCAGCACGGGCCTGTGGTGTTCCCTGGCGTCTGCTGAGAAGCGGCTCCTGGTCCAGGTAGGCCTCAAACAGGGCATCCATCTCAGTCTTTGTGAAATTTGGCCTCCTCCTCCTCCTCCTCCCACAACTCTGTTCCTCTTCTCCCAACAACTCGCTCGGTCATGATTCAGCCTGTGAGAATGACAGTTGTTACCTGTGACTGTGCAGTCTCATGCATGTCCCAAAATCCACAGTCCACACTCCCAAACAGCATGCAACTCACCAATAGACTGCAGTTACCGACTATGGCCAGTGCAGCCCAATGTCGCACTTTTATAGCTCAACCCATGCAAATGAGGTGAGGTGCAACTTTAAGTGGATGCAAATTGCAGTGACTGCACCATTGAATGGCTGATTAGCTGATTTGCGTATGACAGCTGAATATCACGCTTTTTGCACTTTGTGCAATTGTGTTGAGCATGCTGAGCCAAGGGTGCAGTTCTTTGACATGCACAGTACACACCTAACTGCCCATTCCCGGGTTGATGATGCAGGCACCTGCTGCGCTGCAGACATGCTGTGCGTGGGAGGCAATGCAGGGCACAGCCATCATTGTGCCAGTGGTGCTACAGTGCTGTTCACCTATATGGTGCTGTGGCACTGGGGCATCATAGGCGCACTGGGGCAACAGCGCGGTAGGCCGCTGCTGGAGGTGGCACACAGGCACCAAATTGCACTATACGCATTGGGTTCCAATCGTGCTGTGGCTGTCCATGCACCAGAGACCCTTCACCCTGTGCCTGACCTTTGCCTCCTAGGTGCCATGCGTCAGGCATGGGGTGCACCACTATCACGCTGTTCAGTGACAGCACGATAGGGAATGGCAGCACTGTACCATGCAGCATCTGCATGTGGCGGAAACGCACTGCAGAGTGCCATTTTGACCCTACCGAGCAATAGAGATGGCACGGAGGAGAGCTGCCCAGTGGAGCCAGATAGAAATGGCAAACTTGGTTGCCATTGTGGAGCCACTTGTTGGCCCACTGTTTGGTGAGGCACCCCTGGACAGGTCCAGGAGTCAGGTGTGGCAGGAGGTGGCCGATGCCCTGGAGGAGGCCACAGGAATGGGGTGGATGGTGGAGCAGTGCTGCCACAGATATGGGGACCTGAGGCGGAGGGACCCGGACCTGCTTGCCCGCCTGGGCACGTGCCAGGAGGGGCACGGTGCCATGGCCAGGTAAATGTAATGTCCATACACTTTTATCTTCCATATGGGTATCACGGTTGCATGTGTCCGGAACTTGGTGGGGGACCGTCCGGTGTTGGCTGTGGTGGTGTTATCAGGGTGTGGGGTGGGTGGGTCTGGCTGTGTGGGATTGCACACACATGGGGGCAGGGGGACTTTGCTACAGGATTGTACTGATGTTCCTGTCTCCATGTTTGCACCTTAGACCCAGACGAGCAATGGCTGGTGAGGGAGAGGAGGCACCAGCAGGAAGACCGTCACTCCAGGAGGGGCGGAAGGTCCACAGAGGCAGAGGGACTAGCTTGATGATGGTGAGTGCCTTACATCCATGATTACTATTGCATGCTGTATAACAGGGTGGGCAGCGGGGCATGGCCACCATCCATTGACACCACTGCCATGCACACAACTTGTTACAGCCAGCACTGTTCAGTGACACTACATGTCTGGGAGTGCGTCAATGGTGGTCCATGCGTGTACCAGGTACATGGCTGTGCCACTGCCTTCACACCACATAGCCATGTCACTTAACAGCCACGGTGGTGCTGTGCAGGACTTGGCTGGTGGGTGTGTGCAGCAGTCTGCATGGCTGTGTGTGCCTGGGTGGGCAGGTCTTGTGGACGCGGTCACTGTGGGTGGTCACACATCATCACAGAGGCATGTCCCATGGCCGTATGCCATGCACAGTGGGTGGGCTGTATGGGGCTGTGCATTCACACCTATTGACTCTTCTCCCTTGTCCTAGGTGGACAGCAGCTGCAGGCAATCAGGGAGGTGCTGCGGGAGATACTAAATGTTGCCAGGGTGTCTCTGGAAATCCTGCAAAGGATCGACAGGCTGGGTGTCAGGCGGCGACATGGCAGGAGGAGCAGCCGGAGCAGGGAGTGGGGCTCCCGCTGAGCTTAACAATGCCCTTGATTTCCCCTACACCCCTGGACCCAACCTCACACCCCTCCTTCCCTCTACTTTTTGTTCACCCCTGCCACTTACCCACCTCCACCTTGTTTGTGGCCCTCCACCCAAACTTTTGTAAATATTTGTACATAGTTTTGTTTGATGTTTTTAAACACATTTCTTTTGATATGACTACTGTGGTGGTCTCTGATTTGCAGTGGGCTATAGGTTCTCAGCTGCAGTGGTGTGCATGGTGTCAGGGGTGATGCAGTCATGGGCATGTGTGTGTGGCTGTGGGGAGGTGACTATGGTGTGGGAGTAACTATCAGTCACTGTCTGTGGTGTGTGTGTTGTTCCCTGTGCACTGGATGACTGTGTGCAGTGGTCCATGGTGCATGCTTTGTGTCCATGGAGCACCTGTCAGCCCATCCATGGCCTCTGCAGCTGACACCCTTGCATGTCTGTGACCTGCACAGTCTGCTGGCATGTCAGTGGTGGCTGTCCATGCAGGACAGCCACTGTACCCGTCACAATGCTGGGTTGCCTCCTGTCACTGGTGTGGTGCATGTCTGCCTCGGGTGACACTGCGGCCTCTGCTGTTGTTGTCCCACCTCCATGCTGTGGCTTGTGTGTGTTGCAGGGGATGTGCTCCACTGTCTGTCACTTGTGCTCCGGGCAGATGCTGGTGGTTGGCACTCCTGTGCCATGGAGGAGTGCTGGCTGTGTGTACACGGTTTCCATGGCCACATGCTGGGGGCTTGGTGGCCCCGCTACTGTGTCCCTGTGTTGGTGTGCCCTTGGGTATGGGTGGGTGTTTGTGCAGGCACTGTGTAGCATATGGTGTGGTGCATGCTTCCATGCACCACTGCAGGTGTTTGCACTGGCTGTTGTGGCCAGTGCTGGGTCGGGGTGTGTCCTTGGGAGGGTGTTCAGGGTGCTGTACCACTGGTAGTGGGGTCCAGAGCATGCCCTGTCACATGTGGGGTACCTCGTGTGCGGACACATGGTCGGTCTCTCAGCTTTACCTTGGGGGGGCTGTGCATGGTGGCACTGTGTATGCAGTCATTGCATCGCTGTGTGCTGCCACCCACTGATGGGTGCTCGTGGTGGGGCTGCCTTGCATGGTTCTGTGGTGCACAGGGTTGCATTGTCACAGTGGGGGTGGTGGCATGCATGGGGTATCCTGCACTGGTGGACGCTGCTCCTGGGCAGGGTGTCTGGGGGTCATGTTGCAGGGTGTGCTCTGCATTGGTGGGATGGTGTGGCATGGGGTGGTAGGCCCTCCTTGTGTGCCGGTCACAGCTTGCCAGGGGGTGTGATGGGGCACCATGGCCCAGCTGTGGGTTGGTTGCTGGTCTCCATGGGCCAGTGGTTATTCCAGCCCTCCCCCAGTTGTGCAGTGCATGGGGTGTGGGGGACGATGTCTGTTCTGCTGTGTGTTCCTCTGCCCATCTGTGGCATGGGTGGTGGGCCCCTGCATCCCTGGTTGTGCTGTTGCATTGCTGCCCTGCTGCTGGGGGGCATCCCTGGTTGTGCTATGGCACATCTGGACTGCTCAGCTGAACATCCCTTGTTGCGCTATGGTGCATCAAATACGCTCAGCTTCCCCTCCCTAGTTGCATTATGGTGCAAGTGGTGCAATATTCAGTCGTTGGCTATAGGCACATCTTGGCCAGTGCAGTTTTTGAAGATCGCGCCTCTTGCGCATGGGTGCAATGGACTTGTGCTTGCTCCTGCTGTTGTGCACTTTTTGGGCACAGTTTGAATATCTGGGCCCATAACCAAAGTCATATGCTACAATCAAAATATACAGTACACAACAATTTAGTAAAGTGCAATGAGTCAGGGAGTATGGATCCAACTTAGATCTGAAATTCCCAATAGCGGAAGACAGGCAGAGTAGGACAGGGACTGCCACCACATAAGCTGAGTCACCAGCCACTTATAAAGGATGGCACCTAGATATGCCCGTCCAATTGGATTAGTTGCTCTATCAGGGGCAAAGGAGAACAGACGCTTATGAAGGTAATGGGATCCCAGCTTGTTCAAGACTGTAAGCATTATTAAAATAACTTTTTTTGGCCACCCACCACCTAACTGGTAGGCAGTCTGGGACACACAGTGATAGTATTATATGAGCTGACCACCACACTAAAATCAGAAGCCTTCTGGATTAGGTACGCATGACATATCTGACTACCTGGTAAGTATAGAGCACATTATAAAATGGGTATAAAAATCCAGAAACCTGATTGGCTAACCAACTTGGATCCCAGTACTGATATTCCAGAAAATCAGCACTGGAAAAAGATCCAAGACCTCACTGACATGTTTGCATTAATCAGGCACAGCTGTATCAATAGGTTCCACCATGCTGCAGTGACACAAATTGTGTCGACCATCAGCACAGCAACAGAACAATGCTGACAGTCGGCATTGTGCTGTCAGGAAAAACAAATGTTTTTTTGTGGGGGTTTCATCCTACGCACCCGCTATGTGGGGGCTCTGCCCCAACCCCACCGCATTGTGGATTGTCAACTCTGGCTCAGAGTTGATTCAGGAAGTGGGCGATATCCCTGGAGACAGCAGTGTTGGGAATACCACAGACCATTACAGTGACTTGCCAGTTTTGTCACTGTAATAATCTTCGCTGTATTCCCATCACTGTGCTAACATGATTCCATATCAATACACCTAAATTCATGCATTTAAATTTAAACCAAATGCAGTATCTGCCATCTGCTGCCAAACAGCAACATTTCAGTGATGCGGTAGAACTACTTTTCTCTTTTTCTCCTTATCCACCTTTTTTTAAATTTATATACTGTAGATTAAAACCTTTTAAAACAGTGTTAAACGAATCTGATCAGACCCATTTTATAATATTCATGATTTTCAATCTCAGTGCCAGCATTATTCTGCTATACCACAGTTTCTTGATTCACAGTGCATCAAATATTGGGGCTTGTGCATGAATCTTCCAGGTTGCTTACACCTTCACTTCGACAGAAGCTGCCATAAGGCACATCCATGTGCAGCAAAATCAGTGATTTTTGAAAATACTGTTCAGGTTTGTCAAAGTGTCTAGGTGCACCAGCTTTGCCAAACTCTGAGGCTGTACCTATGGCCACAGTCCTTGTCCCATATTTTTAAGCTTCAGCCCATGCTGTCTCGGTGCCATGGTGTCAATGTGAAACCACAATGAAATGATTCAAAGATGGCATTAGCCTCCTGGTGACCAACCAGCTGATTTGGCACTGTGCCACTTCCTCAGCAACATTTGTTTGGAATGGAAAGTTGGAAGTCCAATAATTTGCATGGTCATACAGATCTGAAGATAAATTCTTGAGTTGTGGCCTCTCCACTGCCCCCTAAAGAGGTTATGGTAAAAGGCCTGCACATAAAAGGTATTGACAATCACTTCAGAGATCAGAACCCTAGCCACTGCCTCATGCTTGAGAAGCTAAGTCATTGCAGAATTTAGTCTAGATGTGGTGCACCACAAACTTGTGATCAACCAGTATACATCTCTTTCATCCACAAAGCAGAACTTCCCTCAAGACAAGACAGTCCCTTGTGACCTCTTAGTAGTATTTCTGCAATGGTCTGCAAAAGATGGTGCCTTTAGCACAAGGGGACCTGCAAGAGGGTGATTTATCTGCATTAAAAAAACTGATCACTGCAACAGTTTAAACTTGAAACCTACTGCAATATAATTTATATACATTGAACAGTACGTGTATATTATGAAGGATGTTTTTTGTGGTGCAAGAAAACAGCAACTTCCTGTTGGCTCAGATTTGTTACATATTTGCTTCCCACCATGAGGAGCTGATACAGCACGGTGAGAGTGAGAAAAAAAATTGTCATGGCTGTTCTGTACACATGAAAGGAATAACTTTTTTGGTGAGCCACAAAAAGGTACTGCTTGAGATGAGTAGTCACTCATTACTTAAAATATGACGTTTTGTTGGGCTGGGGATGTAAATTGGTTGGGTTGGAGATGTAAATTGGAAGTGAGCAGTTTTTCTAGTAAATTTCATCTGTAGATTTGCTGCTGTAGTAACCTACCAAAGTGCTTCAAAGACCCTGCTTTTGAAATTGTTACGGAGGGGAAATGAAAACCTAAAATAAATAAGTTCTGATCAGAGCCAACATGGCTGCTAATGTATGAATCTGAGAAGAGATATAGAATTAATGTGTGGAATGGATTGTATGGGATCTTCCTTGGGGTTGTCAACTCTAATGCTTAACTCTCCCCTAAGCAAACAAGAAGCTAGGACTAATTCTGTTGGTAAAATGTGGTGAGACATACTTCTCTACCTCCGAAGAGTATATCACTATGAGGTATTGACTTGGAGCTGTACCTTGGCTTAGGACAGGAGGTCATGGGCTGGGGGAAAGGGTGGACAATAAGGTTGACAACCCCAGGGAAGACCCAAATACTAATCTGCCAAAACTCCAGAAAGCAAAACCCTAATATCTTTTCATTTCTTTACTTTGTGCACTTTGCTGTCTTCAGCTCTAATGTCTGCATTAACTCATTCACTCCAGTAACTGTCTGTAGGTGACAGCAGAAAACACCCCCTTCACTCTAGTAGACTTCTGTAGTTGGCGGCAACTCACTCACAGTCCCTCTGGAAAAAGTCTATGGACATCTCCAGTTTTAATGTATATACTGTACATATATATATATATATATATATATATAGACAACCAATCAATTTTGGGCTTATTTAAGTATTTCTGGGGCATGCTGTTATCAGCCCATAAACCACACCTCATTGTGTCTTATTCCTTACAGATATATATATATATATATATATATATATATATATAAATTAATTAATTATAGGGGCACCATCGTGCCCCTATAGTTAGAGTTGAGTAGGCAGTTTAATGTTAAACTCCAAATTTTGCATATTAATATCTCTGCAACCATTCAATAGATTTGCATGAAATTTGGTCTGCTCTGTAGGGTAGCTCTCTTGACATACCAAGTTTTGTTTTGATCAGATGTGCAGATTTTGCACAGCACATAGGGGAAAAAGTGTGTTTTTTGCTTTTTTCTGGCAATTTTTCCCTGAATTTTCCTCATCACTTTGTGCCCACACCATTTGGGATTTTAGCATGAAATGTTCAGGGTAGAAAAAGCTTACTCTGAGGGACAAGCCGGCATTAGTTGGATGAAAAAATATTACTCTAATCCAAAGTTATTCAATTTTGAAATTTCAGGTTCAGAGTATGCTCAGTTCAATCTTTTGGATAGATACACAGCTTCAAGCAAGGATTCATTAAATCCCCGTTCATGAGAAAAATTCCCCATTCATAAGCCTCCATCTTGCTTTCACTTTTAGCCCCAAACAAAATGTTGTTACTTGCTCCACGGATGTATTTTGTAAAATCAAATGTATGGGTTTTGTTCAGGGCCTACAAAACCATGTGTTTGATTTCCATCAGTTATTAAAAAAATTGCCATTTTTTTATTTGAAAATCCCCATCCTTGACTCGCTGCTGATCCCCTTTCATGAGGTGTCCAAATCCCCATTAAGGAGCCGATCCCCATTCGTGAGCTGTCAAAATTCCTGTTCGTGAGATAATGGCCAGATGGCCATATCTCACAAACAGGGATCGGCTCACTAATGGGGATCTTGGCACCTCACGAACAGGGATTTCGCTCATGACTGGGGATTTTGACACCTCATGAACAAACATCATAAAATAAATCCTTGTTTGTAGGGTGTCAAAATCCCTGTTCGTGAGGTGTCAAAATCCCCGTTCATGAGAAATCATTGTTTGTGAGGTGGCAAAATCCTTGCTCATGAGATCAGGATCAGATGGCCAAATGTTACAAACAAGGATTTCTCACGAATGGGGATTTTGACACCTCATGAACAGGGATGCGGCTGGCAAACAGGGATTTTGACAGCTCATGAACAAAGATTTAAAAAAAAAATCCTTGTTCATGAGCTGTCAAAATCCCCCATTCACAAGCCAAATCCCCATTCATGAAGTATCAAAATCCCTGTTCATGAGATAAGGACCAAATGGCCCCATCTCACAAACAGGGAATCCCTGTTCATGAGCTGTCAAAATCATTGTTCGTGAGTCGATCCCCATTCATGAGCTATCAAAATCCCCGTTCATGAGATAAAGACCAGATGGCCTTATCTCAAAAAGATGGATCGTCTCATGAATGGGGATTTTGTTATCTTGTGAACAGGGATTCGGTTTGTGAGTGGGGATTTTGACAACTCATGAACAAGGATTTGTAAAACTTTGCCAGTTCACTGCTAAGAAATGGTAAGGACTTTTGGCTTGAAATTTGCAGGGTGCAAAGGGGGTGTTCCACAGATGTGTCATATGCTGGTTTGGTGTAAACAAATTGCATTGGTTGCATAGTTAGGATATTCTGAAGTTGAAAAATTTCCCATAGGATAACATTGCGGTGGCTATAGCACCTTTTGGTGCCCATATCTTGGCAATGATGCGAGATATGGATTTTTCTCTCTGGGCAGCTTAGTTCACCTTTAGGTAAACACTACTACAGTACTACACCTTTAGGTAAACTAAGCATGCATGGAGGTTTTGAAGTCATGTTTACAACTGCTGTGGAATTTTTTTCATAGCTGCTATGGTTACTGAGATATTTGCAAATTAGTGTTACAAGGGTTCATTTTCAGCCCTATAGGGCTACTGTATGGCTCCATTGTTATGTGCAAGTGGGAGAGCAGGGCCCAGAGGGCTCGTGCTCCCACATATGCATATCATTATGCAAAAATGGACAGTTTGAAGGGAGCACAGGGCCCAGAGGGTCCACGCTCCCACCAATACATACCAGTTACCAGTTACCAGTTACGTTATTCTTTCTCAAAAAGTAAAGAAATGAATTGAAAAAAAAAACATCATTAATGCATCAGTTAGTGTTGATGCAACAAAATTATAGAAATGAGATGTTAGGGTTGAGTCCCTGACCCCCCACCCTACCACGCCACCCCCATCCTCCACACAGTAACAGTCATTGGGGTGTGCCATGGGATCATTAGACCTAACTCTCACCCCATTCTCCTAGACTGTACTATGTCAGCCTGTTTACACATGGACTGGGGTGAGAGCTGGGCCCAATGACCCCATGGCACACTCTGATGACTATTGGTGTGTGGAGAATGAGGGGTGGGCTGATAGGGTTGAGCTTCTAACCCCCCTACCCTAACATCTCATTTCCATACTTTTTTTGCTTTAACCCTAACTGATAGTTACAATTGAGTGCCCGTTTTAAGGTTAAATCTGAAATTTGGCACCTTAATAACTTTGCCACCATGTGATGGATTTGCCTGAAAATTGGAATGCACAGTCTGGTTCCATAGATATATGGATCTGATAAGTTGCATTATGGTTGGATGAATGGTTGTGGAGCTACAGAGCACCAAAAAAATGCATACCTTTTTTTCATGTTTCTTTGTCTACAGATCCCACGATTTGTGCGATTTGTCCAAAAGCTTCAGGGAACAAGCAGCCAGGGTCCCCAATGTGACTTTTGAAGATTTCATGAAAAAATATTAAACAATTTAAAAGTTATTCAAAAAACATTGAATCCCATTATAGGTTATGGGAAAAGTTAACAAGTTATGCGACAGTGTCGCAAATGCTGTTTTTACTGTCGCAAATGACCTTTTTACTTTTGCAAGTCAGCCATTATATTTTTAGTTGGTGGTCAGAAAAATGCTTGGTGTTTAAATGTGGGACCCTCTAGGGACACAATTCTTGTTGTGTTCACCTAGTCGGGTCCTGAGGATGCTAGCCATGTCTTTGTTTGGAGTAAAACACCCCAGAAATATGTTTAAAATTTTTTTTTTAAAGTAGTGTTGCATAGTACTTTCGCAAATGCGACACTTTTGTAATTTTTTTTTCGAAAGTGTTGTTATGCGTGAAAGTAATTTTTGACAGTATGCCCAAAACATCAGGAATTTTTTTGCCACCCTGCTGCAAAATAACAGTTTGGTTTTAGGGCTCATATTTTCAGGGACAACTGCCAACATCCCACAGATGTGCCTTTCGGTGGTTTGGTGCCAAAATATAACAGGGCTACAAAGTTACACTACTCCAAAGTTGACCATTTTCCCATAGGATAACATTCTGGCATTCACATCAGGTTCTTCGGTCCCGTGATTCTAAAATGGTGCTAGATATGGACTTTTCGCTTCAGAAGTGCTTAGTCTCTCATTGAGGGGTAAGTGCAAAACTAGCCATGAAAGTCATTGATAATATGAGATTTAAATTTTTTTCTACATCGTATGGTTCCTGAGATATAAGCAATTTAGTATTCCAAGTGCTCATTTTCTGGTCTGAGGGCCATTATTATGGCCACATTCTTTGATTCACTGTGCTTCTGAATGCACCTTTTTGGGACAAACAGCATGTGCATTTGTGTTACTGTTACCATTAGTATTTGCGTTTATGTTTCCACTTGTATTTCCATTACCATTTGTGTTAGTGTTTGCATTTGCGCTTGCGTTTGCGTTACTGTTTGTGTTACTGTTTCCTTTTGTGTCACCGTTGGTGTTACTGTTTGCATTTGTGTTATCATTACCGTTTGTGTTTCCATTACCATTTTCATTAGCATTTCCATTTGCATCATCAAGTGCGTTACTGTTTGTGCTTGCATTTGCATTACTGTTTCCTTTTGCATTACCGTTGGTGTTACTGTTTGCGTTTGCGTTATCGTTACCGTTTATGTTTCCATTACCATTCTTGTTAGTGTTTCCATTTGTATCACCGTGTGCATAACCATTTGCATTTGTGTTTCCACTTGCATTTGTGTCTCTGTTTTACTGTTTCCTTTGTTGTCACCGTTACCATTACCATGTGCGTTTGCATTTCCATTTGTGTTACTGTTATCGTTTGCGTTTCCGTTACTGTTTGCATTAGCATTTGTGTTTGCATTTCCATTACTGTTAGCATTTGCACTTGCATTTCTGTTGTCACTTGTGTTACTGTTTCTTTGTGTATCGCCAATGTCGTTACCATTACCATTTGCATTTCCATTTGTGTTACCATTTCTGTTTGCATTTACATTTCCACATTCCATTCATTATTTATAATGCACATTCTCAAAAAGAAGGGAAATTCATGACAAAAAAATCTATTTAATGCATCAGTTAGGGTTGTTCCAGAGCAACAAAACCGAGGAAATTCGGTGTTAGGGTTACCACCCCTTGCACCCCATGCCCACTCTGCACCCACCAACAGACATCAGAGTGTGCTTTGGGGTAACCGGGCCTAATTCTCACCTCATTTTCCTATTCTGCACCACCTCAGCTTATTTACACATGGAATGGGGTGAGAGTTAGGCCCACAGTTTGCAAATATCCTGTGTGATATCAAGCTGCTGGGTGCAGCCTCAGTGTATTTAGCCTAAATGTAACTGAAACCTGTGATTTTAATATAACCTTGCTAGCACTGTTGGAACCATGTTCAGTAACAGGAATAGGGTGGGTAGTTTTGTGCACTGAGTCCTTTTTGAAACTACTAAATAGCTGCCGAATAAAGGGTGGTGTGTTTACACTACTGGGGCTGTTCATTTTAACAGAAAATGCCTTTTTTAAAGGCTTTTGGCACATAATATATGCTTTGGGCACCTTATTACCTTCTGCTTCACTGCATGACCCTTGGGCTACTATATTTCCGGGTCATGGGATTGTACAAAAGTACTCCCTGCAGTGAGCAGGGTGAGCATGCACACAGAGACATGTGCAGAGACATGCACGTCTGCGCATGTCTGCATTGTCCTCTAGGGCACTGGGGGAAAGGGGATCATTCAATACATAATTCTTGACTAGTAAGTATTAATATAGTAATATAGATACACAAAATAACATCATAGACATGGATACACCCAATAATTATTGTTCCTCCTGCCAGATATTTGGCTGGGGTGCTCAAATTACTGACTTTGTCTGTGATAGATATTTGCTGTTACAGACACTGCAAACCGAAATAACTCAATTACAAACAGCTAGAGCAGTAAGCTCAGAGATTGAGGCCCTGGAAGATTATATTGATCTGATGTTAGGCCAGATAGTTCCCCCAGAGGCCCCAAATGTCCCAAAGGAAATCCCTGTTTCAGTAAAGGACCCCCTCCAACATTCCTGCATTGTCCCTCTCACCTGCTGATGAAATAGATAGCTGGTCAGTGGTTACTAAACACAAAACTAAACACAGGGGAGGGCAAATATTTCATAGTGCACCCCTACTACACTTATCTAACAACTATGAAGCCCTCACTATAGCAACTGCAGAGTTTCCCCAAGCAAAGAATACACATGCTCCCCTGGGAACTAACATTGCATCCTGCTCACCACCTAAATGTCCTGCATTTAAAAGCAAAGTGAAGATCACTAAACAAATAGCATCTCATCCTAAGTTAGAGGCTACACTTACTAAGGTTGTAGAGGACAAATTGACTTCTGTATGTACCAAGACTGACCTTCAGACCAAAGATGGACAAATCTTTGTAATTGGAGATTCTATAATCAAGCACATAGATTGCCTGGTTTGTAATGTGGACAAATTCAATCGGACATGTACCAGCCTAAGAAGGGCAAGAATTACTGACATTACCTCAGTGGTCAAAGAAGTACTAGTGGGGGCAGGTGATAACACTGTGTTTATTATACATGCTGGCACTGACGATATTAATAGAACCAGTTTGGATGACCTCAAACATGACATCATTGCAATTATTAACATACTGGCAGACAAAGATAGTCTTGTCTGCTTTTCAGAAATTTTGCCTGTTCCGAAGGCAACAATTGCTATGACAAATAAAATGAAATCCTTTAGTGACTGACTTAGGAGATGGTGCCTCCAGCAGGGTATTTTATGCCTTGCACATTGGGAACAATTTTATCAAAATAACCCCTTGTTCTGCTGGGATGGATTGCACCTCAGCAGAAGGGGTGGTTCTCTGTTGGGCAAGAGTATTCTATATGCCATCAATAAACTTTTAAACTAGAAGCTGGGGGGGGCAGGTCCTTCTCCTGTTGTCTAGAAAATTCCGTCAGTAACAACATTACTTGTGAGGTTCTTTCCTTGAATGCAAGATCATTAAATCAGGTAAAAATGGCAGAACTTGAATCCAAATGTACCATGGCTAATTATGGACTCATATCAGTAACTGAAACATGGTGGGAACCTGACTGTATATGGGCAATAAGATTATTGGATTCTAAGCTTTATCATAAAGATCGTATAGGCCAATCCAGAGGTGGGGTTTGTCTATACGTTAGGGAGGATATAACTCCTTTTCAACTCCCCCAGGCTAATGATATTGAAACCATATGGATTAATGCTCAGTTTAGGGGTCAACCACAGTTACTGGTCAGTACTTGTTACAGACCTCCTTCAGCCAATGCTGAGTACACCTCTATGCTCCACAAAGAAATATCAGATATGGCTAGTAAAGGCAATATCTTAGTTCAAGGCAACTTCAGTATGCCCACTATCAATTGGATCTCTCTCTCTGGAAAAAATCACTATGAGAAGGATTTGATTTCACTCATGGTAGACTGAGGCTTAGAACAGTTCATCACATAGCCCACATGGGGGGATAATATACTAGATCTGGTTATATCCAACATAAGGAACAATATCTCTAATGTATGCATTAGTGACCCCCTAGGTTCCAGTGACCATCATTCTATAATACTGTCATTAACCTTTAATACTGTAGAGCACCTAAGTCATTCACAATTCAAAAATTATTATAATGCTAAATTTAATATTATTAATGAACAATTAAATAAAATCCCATGGGAGGAAACTTTATCCCCTCTTTCACTGGAAAAGGTCCGGGAATACTTTAAATCTAGGATCCATGAGCTTGAAGAACTTTTTGTCCCCACAAAACAGAAATATAACTAAAAGGAAAAGATTCCATTATGGTTTAATAAAATCATTAGGAAACAAATCAGAATCAAAAAGAGGTTATTTTCTCTCCTAAAAAAGAATGAGGGTGTTAATAAAGAACATCTTTTATTACAATATAAAAATGCATTAAAACATCTGAAACAATTTATTTTACAGTCTAAAAAGAAACTGGATTTCCATCTGGCACATTGCAAAGATAGTTATAAATCTTTATTTTCTTATCTTAATAATAAAAAAGTGAATAATAGGTATACTGGCCCCCTATTGATAAATAACTCCTTAATATCTCCAGATAAGGAAATAACAGATGCCTCTAATACACAGTTTTGTTCAGTTTTTACTACAAAGAACAACCCCAAATTTAATCAGTGTTCAACCAATATAACTACAGTCTATCACATTTCTGAAACCGACACGTTGGTAGCTCTCCAGTCCTTAAAAAAGACATCTAGTCCAGGACCAGATAATATTAGCTCAAGATTCCTGTTAGAAACTGCTGAGGTCGTAGCCTAACCCCTAACACTTATTTTTAATAAATCCCTCTGAGAAGGTTTAATACCTCATGACTGGGCAAATGCCACAGTCATATCTATATTTAAAAAAGGCAATCATTCAAACCCAGAAAACTATCGTCCTATAAATCTAACATCTGTAATAGGTAAAGTAATGGAGAAAATTATTTAAAAATGATTGGAAAGGGAATCAATCTCTAATGACATAATTGATCCAACCCAGCACGGCTTTAGGTCTGGGTATTCTTGCACAACCAATTTAGTTTCCTTCTATAATTATATAAGTCTGGGACTTAATAGTGGGACTCCCATGGATGTTATACTGCTTGACTATAGCAGAGCTTTCGACAAGGTGCCACATGGCAAGCTCATTGATAAAATGTTGAGTCTGGAGTTTTCTCATCTGCTTGTCAGATGGGTTTCTAGCTGGCTGTCAAATAGACAGCAGCAAGTTAGAATAAATGGTACCCTATCAGACATAGGGCATGACACCAGTGGGTTCCCCCAGGGGTCGGTCCTTGAACCCACCCTATTCAATGTGTTCATTAGCGATATACAGGTCAGTAATGAAAATCTCCTCTCTAAATTTGCAGATGACACTAAATTAGGGGGGCTGTATCAACAGCTGCAAGTAGAACTATTCTGAGCAACAATCTAAAAGCTATAGAATTATGGGCAGTTAATAATGGGATGTTACTCAAGTCTGATAAATGTACTGTGTTACATTATGGAAACAACAACCCCAAGCAAAGCTATTTCTTAATGACATGCCCCTTAAAGTTTCCACATCTGAGAGAGAGATCTTGGAGTTATTATTAACAACAAGCTGTCTTCCACTGATCAATGCATTAAGGTAGCTAAAACCTCTAATGCTCTACTTACTTGCATCAAAGAAACATTTGTTTCCAGGACCCAGGAATGTATCATTCCCCTGTTTAGGACTCATGTTAGGCCCCATTCCAATTACGGGTCCCCCTTTTGGAACCCATATATGATAAAACTGAGAGGATCCAGAGGAGGGCAACAAAACTAGTACCCCATTTGGCTAACAGTAATTATCATTCAAGACTGCAGGAAACTGGGTTATACTCTCTACAAAATGAACTAGAGGTGACTTACTTTTATTGAACAAAATTCTTAATTCTCAGGACCAAATGGACCAGTGTGTCCTAAAATTCTGCAACAGAAGGAGTTCCCCACAGGTTCACAATAAAGAAATTGAAGTGGGAAAATCAAATACTAATAAAAGGTTGAACTATTTTATAGTAAGAACCCCAAGACTATGGAACACTCTCCCACAATATTTAGTGAATAGTTAATCCATTAGTTTCTTTAAAAAAAATTTGGACCAGTGGATGGAGTCCAACACTTCTGGGGTTTAATTATTTCCCACTAGAGTGGTGGGAGACAACCTCGATGGGCCATGGCCTACTTTTGTCCTATGATACCAAGTAAACCAACAACCCCAATGCACACCCCAATGGCTGTTGGTGGGGGCAGGGTGGGCATGGGGTGCAAGGGGTGGTAACCCTAACACTGAATTTTCTCACTTTGTTGCTGTGGAACAACCTCTAACTGATGCATTAAACTGAGTTTTTTGCCATGATATATATATATATATATATATATATATATATATATATATATTAAACAACGTTGTTAATGCATCAGTTAGGGTTAAAGTGACAAAAGTGGGGAAATGAAATGATAGGGTTGAGCTCCTAACAACCCCAACACCCCACCCTCCACAGACCAACAGATACTGGGGTGTGCCATGCGGTCATCAGGCCCAACTCTCACCCCATTCCAATGTGTAAACAGTTTGACATGCTACAGTAAAGGAGTATGGGGTGAGAATTAGGCCTCACAACCCCATGGCACACTCTGGTGTCTGTCAGTCTGTGGAGGATGGGGGTGGGGTGGAGGGGGGTTAGGGGCTCAACCCTTACATCTCATTTCCCCACTTTTGTCACTTTAACACTAAATGATGCATTAACTATTCAAGTATTGTATGTAAACTGTTTGTTATTGTTGTCATTGTCACTGTTTGATGTGGAACTTTTGTAAAAGAGCACTGAGCTCAAAGGTATGATCTGAATCCATAAATAGATAAATAAAAAAAACTAAGTTTTTTGCAATGAATTTCCTTACTTTTTGAAAAAGTGTAATATAACTAGTAAACGGAATGTGTTGGTGGGAGTGCAGGACCCCACCAATCTGCCCATTTGTGCATAATGATATCTGTCTGTGGGAGCATGGGCCCTCCAGGCCCTGCACTCCCCATACACATAATTATGGAGTCATACAGCAGCTCTATAGGGCAAGGAACACTTTTAACACTAATTTGCCAATATCTCAGCAACCATAGCAGCTATGAAAAAAATTCAAGTGTCATTGTAATCATGACAGCGAAACCTCCATTCAAGATACGTCAATGAGATCTATATTTTGCATCATTTCCAAGATATGGGCACTGAAAAGCACTGCGTGCACCACAGTGTTATCCTATGGGAAAAATCTCAAATTCATAATGGCATATCTATGGAACCAATAACATTTTTTACACCCAAACAGCATAAGTCACATCTCTGGTACACCCCCGTTATACCATGAAAATTTCAAGACAAAAGACCAAACCATTTATTTACAGTGCTTCGGTAAAGCTTTTAAATTCCTAGTTCATGAGGCAGAAAAATCCCTGACAGCGAAGTCAATCCCCATTTTTTGGGAACTGTCAAAATCGCCATCTGCGAGCAATCCTTGACTGTCAGATTTTGGCCATCTGGTCTCTAACTCATAGTCAAGGATTTTGATACCTCACAAAACAGGATCTGCTCACGGACGGGTATTTTGACAGCTCACAAAAGGGGATTCAAAAACCCAAGCTCCTTTTGTGAACTGACAAAATCCCCATCCACAAGCTGATCCCCTTTCGTGAGGCAGCAAAATCCTTGACCGTGAGTCAATCCTTGTCTGCAGAAGGGCCATCTGGTTCCTACCTCACGGTCAAGGATTTTGCTAGCTCGTGAAAGTAGATCGGCTCACAGGCAGGGATTTTGACAGCTTGCAAAAGGGGATGAGAAGCGAGTGTCATATGAAGAATTTCAACATTTCATTTTTGGCCCAAAATGAAGCAAACCAAAGGTATAGGTCTGAAGAGGGCATCACCCTGAACAACACCCATGCATTATTACAACAAAAAGTCACCTGTGGAGGAAGTTATGACATTCTGTTTGAAGGAAAAAATGAAAACAAGATGGTGTCTCACAAAAGGGGAATTTTTCCTCACAGATGGGGATTTTTTTAAATCCCCATTTGTAAGCTGACAAAATCCTTGACAGTGAGCCTAATACCGTTTCGCAAAAAATACATATAAATATTGAAATGAACTGAGGATGCTCAGAACCCAAAAATTAAAAATTAAATAACTTTGAAACAGATTCATATTTTTTCACCAAACCAACGCTGGATTGTTCCTTGACCTAAACTCTTTCTACCCTGAAAGACCAAATGGTGTGGTCACAATGCAATGGGCAAAAAAGTGGCAACAAACATGTTTTTCAGCGCTTTACTGCACACAAACCGTACACCCGACCAAAACCCAACTTGGCAAATCAAGAGATCTACCATACCAGACTGTGCATTCCAAATTCTGTGCAAATCCATTGAATAGTTGCAAAGTTATTAACATGCAAAATTTGGGGTTTAACATTAAACTGCCTACTCAACCCTAACTATACTGTCACGACCGGGCCAGTATAATATATATATATATATATTCATTGCAAAAACTTTGTTAATGCACCAGTTAGGGTTGTTACTAAAGTGACAAAATCAGGAAAATGGGGTATTAGGTTTTCCAACCCTAACACCTCACCCCTACCTTGCAGACACTGATAGGTGTCAGGGGTGTGCCTTGGGGTCATCAGCTGTAATGCTCACCCAATTCCACCACCACACCCATCCTCCACACTTTGACAGGCATCGGGGCTGTCCCTTGGGGTCATAGACCCAAATACTCACCACATTACATAACTAAATAACCAGAGATGGGTACAGTATAGGAGAATGGGGTGAGAGTTAGGTCCAGTGACCCTAAGAGACAGCCTTGATGCCTGTCAGTGTGTGGAGGGTTGGTGTGGTGGTGGAATAGGGTGAGCATTATGGCTGATGCCCCCAAGGCAGACTCTCAATGCCTGTCAGTGTCTGTAGGGTGGTGGTAGGAACCCTAACACCCCATTTCCCTGCTTTTATCACTTTAGTAACAACACCTAACTGATACATTAACAAAATCTATAATATTATGTGTGTGTGTATATATATATATATATATATATATATATATATGTATACAGTGAAGCCCACCAAGATGAAGTGCAGTGTCACAGGTTTACTGCATGACAAAAGGATTAATTCAATTTAAACTGCACTGTTTGCTGCAGTAGCTCTACTGCAGAATTCTGCAGCACTGTGCTTCATTCTGGTGGGCTTCACTATATATATATATATATATATATATATATATATATATATATATATACATATATATATACACACACACACACACACACATATATATATAAAATATATATATCTTCATTCCAAAAAAAACTTCACTAATCCATCAGTTAGGGTTGAGTTCCTCACCAACAAAAGTGTGGAAATTCAACATTAGGGTTTCCAACCCTAAGCCCCACCCCTCCACACACCAACAGGTGTTGGGGTGTGTGTTGGGCTCTTTGTGCCTAACTCTTACCCCATTCCATCTGTAAAGAAGCTGATCTGGCACAGTATAGGAGAACGGGGTGAGAGTTAGGCCCTGATGACCCCAACACATGCCTCGATGCCTGATGGTGTGTGGAGGCTGGAAACCCTAATGTCGAATTTCCACACTTTCATTGGTGTGGAAATCAACCCTAACTGATGCATTAAAAGAGTTTTTTGCATTGAATTTCCCTTCTTTTTCAGAAAGTAAAATGTTAGTCACATGGAATGCATAGGTGGGAGCACAGGCACTCTGGGCCCTATGCTCCCACCCATTCATAACTGTCTCCTTGGGATTGTAAAATGGAATCCATAGGTGGGAGCATGTGAACTCCATGCCCTTCACTCCTACTCACCAAAAACAATGTCCTCAGGTTTGCAAAATGGTATCCATAGATGGAAGCACGGGTCCTCTGGGCCCTTTCCTCCCACCCATGAATGTAGTGCTCCCAGTTTAGCATAAATAGTATGCATAGTTGGGAGTGCCAGCCCTCTGGGTCCTGTGCTCCCACCTAAACATATGTGCAGACAGATAGCACAGGCCTAGAAGCATTCCAAGCAACCCTCATAATGCTTATTTGCCAATATCTCAGTAATAATAGCAAGTGCAAAAAAATTATTTCACAGTTGTATTCATGACCTAGTCACCTCCACACATGCTTAGTACACATTTAGCAAATAATCCATATCTTGAACTGTTTTCGAGATATAGGCAACAAAAGGCACCCCGACAGCTACAGTGCAATCCCATGAGAAAATTTGCAACTTCAGAGTGCTATAGCTCTGGAACTGGTGTAATTTTTTTCACCAAATCAGCAAAAGGCACATCTGTGGTGCACCCTGCAAATTTCAGCTCAAAACTCCAAACCATGTAGTGGCAGTGAGGTGACAAAGAAACCATGCTTTGGGGGACAGTACTGTCACAAATTGTTAAAGTTTTGCAAATTTGCAAAAGTACAGTGTGGCACTTTTGCAAATTTGCGAAAGTGTTGTGCTCCCATTTGTGACAGTACAAATGGCTGCATCAAAATACCATTATTTCTGGGTCTTTTTGAAAAAAAAAAACTGAAGCATGGGTGCTATTCCTAGGACCCCTTTTAGGTAAACACAACAGTTGGTGTTTACCTAGGGGCACTATTCTTTGAAATATAACATTTTTTTCTCCACCTCTAACTGAAAACAAGATCATGGCAGCATGACACTACTGTGGGCATTTGTGACAGAAAATGCTACTTTCATGACACTACAAGTTGCTTTTGTGTGGAACATATATTTTTTTCCCATAAGATACAATGGGTATGTACAAGGGTATGTACAAATTTATTGTTTGGCTGAAAAGCCATTACAATGTATTACAAAACTCATAACACATACAAACTTTCCATAAAAAATACCCAATATAAAAATCATTGATAACTCATTTTAGTTAAGCTAAATGGATATACATTACAAAACCTTAACTAATCATTCTGCACCTATACAGATATTTAATCAATTTATCATTCTAGAACAAGACAGGATATAATAATTATAACAAATCGTACTGTCAGATTACTCTGACCCACAGAACTTATCCCGCCAAATCATATAACAAGCCGTAAATGCCCACCTGGAAACCAGCAGGGTGCGCTGGCACAAAAGGCAAATCCTTCAGAAGTATCATGCAGTGCATACTGCTCCATACCCCTTGGACCTCTACCTAGCCTACTATTCTGAATGGCCATACCTGAGGCACCTAATTTGACTACATGGTACGGGAAGGTCCTGTCTGTTTTACACCATGCTCCAGTTGTACCTACTTGTTACCAATGGACACACCGGCCTTGGAGGACAATTACTTGAGTCACCATGCAGCGCATGCTGCTCCATGGCTCAATAATCCCCCATCCAGTCACGCCTATCAGCCACTTTTAAGGCACTAAATGGGGCTGTGTGTCACATTCTAGGCCCCACCATTATCCATCATGTCACATTTATGCCTACCTAACGGCCTATTGGTCATGTTGGCAATATAGCTAGTCCATAGGGGCACCGTGTGACTCATGCTGCTCCGTGCCTCCCTGGAATTGACCTTAATCCAGTCACTCTACTAGCTACTCCTAGTGCACATTTGGTTGCAATGATATTGGTAGGACCACTCATTAGGGCATTTTATCTTGACAACATTGTGCCATGTAGTTACAGAAAGCTTAAGATTTTTAAGTGTATCCCTAAAGAACTAAAAACGTACAAGGTAATTAAAATATAAGGACACCTTTGAACAGCCAAAAATATTTTAAGCTGATTTAACTAATCAGTATATTTCTATACAACCAATTAGATCAATTACTCAGTTAAACTACAAAAATCCAAATTCAGCTCAACAGTGATTTTACAATAATATATGAATTATCGTTTGTTGTCTCGTACTATATAACAGACATACAAAGTGTGTGGCATAACATAGACGTAACATATGTAAAGCCTCCTAATAAAAGTTATTGTAAAATTGATGCTAAACATTTTTACAGGCTTCAAAACAATAGGAAGTCCATTCATCATGGAAAGTGTCCAAAATAGCAGTCTTTTACTTTTGAAACAGTTTCCTTAAGTGGCCATTTATACTAAAAAGCTCATCACAGCTCCAGCCATTGATTTAAATAGATTGCCCTTCAATAAAGGCTATCTTACTCGCCCCTCCAGTTTTGTTGGGTTTTTATTTGTGGCCCACATGAACTGCTGTGCCAAATAGTCACATCTACTTCTGCTTCTTAATGTAGTTTAAACTCAGAAAAGAACCAGAGTTATACCGCAGTAAAATTTCTTTATAAGGTTTGCTAGAGAACATCAATAACTTATAAGGCAGTATACTCCAATAGTCAGACACTTTAAATCACAGCCCCTTCCTCTTTCTCTTTGTCTCACCAGATTACTTTTCTTTACTTTTTTCCTTGACTCATAGCCCACTGAAATAAGGCAACTTGAATCCATAGACAGGACAGCACAGCATGACAAACCAGCTTTCATTCTCCATTATTTTGATCCAATTTCTTCATCGTCATCTTACACAGTGTTCCTGTAAAAACAAAAATAAGAAGCACACTCCTCTAAGTGCCATAAATTTTAATTAAAAGAGCTATATACTGAACCTCTGGCAATGTTGGCATACCTGTTATTAATTTTAAATCAACTTGTCGGCAAAATATGCCTCCATTTAAAGCAGGAGCCCACCTCTTCTCCCAGTCTCCTTACAAAATCCAGCAATTCTACAATTCATTAGAAAATCGTCCGACCATCAGCTTAGGTGCTACGAATCATAAAACCAATCGGTTAAAGGTTAAGTTATCCGGTACTCTGTGGTGCTTCAGTGTCTCACACCTCCCTTCAGCTGGTAAGACTTTCTTGTAGCACTAGCACCAGCACCAGTACTCGTACTCCAGAATGTAACCCAGTCACAAAGCAGAAGAGTCCCTGAACACTGTAAACTTAGCAGCCAAAAACTCAACTGCATTAGTTGTGCTTGTTCAACAAACCACCAGAGCTAACAAGAAACCCAGGTCAAATGAATATCCACAAAGGGCTCTATAGCTCGTCTGACCAACTACAGCGGCGTTCTGTTTTAGGACAGCGATACCCAGACTATAGAGTTATATCAAAATTACAGCCTGTTTCATTCATAATCTGGCAAGAAAAATACTACAAAGGCTAAAAAGGAGATTTACCAAGGAGCGGTCTCCTAGCATGGTGCAGGGCAAGATGGCAGCACAGCCATCTTGCTGCCCCACCCACAAGATACAATTGGAAACTTTAAACTTTAATAACTTTTGAACGGATTAATATTTTTTCACCAAACCTTCAAAAGGCACTTCCCTGATCCAATCCCCAAACCATTCAGGATGTACAGAAGAGCAAAGAATTTGCAAAGTTAAGGATTTTTCACAGTTTTCAATGCTCTACAGCTCCTCAACCACAAATCTGACCAGAACAAAAATTTGCAGAGCTAGAGATCAATAGTACAACAACACACATGCCTGAGTTCAGGCAAATTGAATGGACAGTTGCAAAGTTCAAAATTTGGGTTTCACATAGAAGTGGCCATGCAACCTAACTATACCTGCCCAGTAGGGCAGGTATAATATCTTATCTTATCTTATCTTATCTATCTATCTATCTATCTATCTATCTATCTATCTATCTATCTATCTATCTATCTATCTTCATTGCAAAAAACTTTATTAATGCATCAGTTAGGGTTGATGTCACAGTGACAAAAGTTTGGAAATTCCATGTTAGGGTTACCACCCCTACCACCCCACCCCCACCACCCCACCCTACAGGCACCAACAGGCATTGGGGCATGCCATGGGATCTTCAGGCACAACTCTCACCCCATTCCATGTGTAAACAAGTTGACACTCTACAGTATAGGAGAATGGGGTGAGAGTTAGGTCTGATGACCCCATGGCACACCCCAGTGCCTATTGGTGCCTGTAGGGTGGGGGGTTGGTGTGGTAGGGGTGGTAACCCTAACATCAAATTTCCAAACTTTTGTCTCTGTGACATCAGGCCTAACCAATGCATTAACAGAGTTTTTTACAATGAATTTCCCTTCTTTTTGAGAAAGTGTAATGTAAGTAGTTAGTGGCATGTGTTTGTGGGAGCGCGGGCCCTCTGGGCCCTGTACTCCCTTCACGTTGTCCATTTTTTGCATAATGATATGCGTACTGTATGTGGAGAGCCTGTGCTCCCACTTACACATAAATACAAAGCCATGCAGCAGCACCATAGTACTGCAAAAGAACCCTAGTAACACTTATTTGCCAATATCTCAGTAACTGTGCAACCTATGAAAAAAATTCCACTGCAGTTTTTTTTTTATTTTAATCTTTGGTAACTTGGTAAGGCCCACTAGGCACAAGTACCTGTTGTCAGGGGTGACCTAGGAGTACTGGGCGGTTAAGTGATGATCAGAATCACACAGTATGCAAGTGGAGGTTGTGAGACTCAAACTCAGGTCTGGTCTGCTGGATGCACCAAGCTCATTCACACCTCATTCCTCTAACCTCTAGGCTATACTGCCAGCCCAGCCAATCATGACTTCCATACCGCCATGCATGCTTAGTCCACCTAATGGTAGCGGGTAGCAAAAAATCCATATCTTGAATCGTTTTCAAGATACGGGCACCAAAAGATGCCACGGGCACAGCAATGTTACCCTATTTCTCAACTCTGTAATGCTGTAACTATGGTCCCATTGAATGTTTTGGCACCAAACCACCAAAAGGCACATATGTGGGACTAGGGCTTGCCACCCTGCAAATTTCAGCCCAAAAGCACAATCCACCTTGGCACAGTGAAGTGACAAAGAAAATTCACATGGGACAATGTTGTGGAGTATTGTTTTCACAACAACAAAAATGCTTTCACAACAACAAAAATGTTTTTGTGACATCCCTATACCTTATAATGGAATGTTTTCATGCTCAAAAGAATGTTGACATGCAGAAAAAAATGTTTTCATGAAAGTTTTGTGAAAGTTTTCACAATACACATACAGTATATATTTTCCCATAGGCTGCAATGGAACATGAAAAACTTGCATAACTTTTGAAAGGATTAATATTTTTTCACCAAATCTTCAAAAGGCACCAGTTTAACCTAGGCCACATGTAGACTGGCAGATTTGAATCAACTCAGATGCATTCTTCAGTCCATTTTGTCCGACCAAAAAATTGCGCAAAAGTTGGTGATTTTCACTGTTGGACACTCTATGGTTCTGCAACCGTACATCCAACTGGAACACAGCTTTCCAGATCCAGAGATGCATGGAAGAAGGCAGCGCATGAAAAAGTTCAGGCAAACTGAACGAACGGTTGTAAAGTTTTTAAAATGCAATCGCTGGGGTTTAACTTAGAAGTGGCAGTGCAACCCTAACTATACTGCCTATGTATGTATAGATATGTATTATAGGGGCACGATCACACCCCTATATTTAGGGTTATGAAGGTACTTCTATGTTAAACTTGAAAATTTGTGCATTAATAACTTTGGACTCATTTAATGGATTTGCATGAAATTTGGTATGTGCAGTTGGGCATGATAGATCTTTTGATCTCCCAAATTTCATTTTGGTCAGACTTACCATTTTTGCACACTAAAACACTGATAAATGCACTTTTTGCCAGTTTTGTGGGCAGTTTTTCAGATTTTGTGCATGGTGCTGCATGGCCATTGTGTGGCATGCTATTCTGTACCTTGGCATGTAGAAAGAGCTTGGGTCAAGGAACATGACACTTTTAGTTTGGTGAAAAAATATTAATCCATTCAAAAGTTATTAAACTTTTTAGCTCCCATTATAAGTTTATGGGAACATTTATATGGTTATTTTGTGAAAGAAGAATGGGGTTTTGGACATCTGGTCACTCCTCATGATCAAAGAATTTGCAGGCTCATTATCAAAGAATCTTTGATCACGAGGAATTTATTGATCATGATGGCCCGCCATCTTGTTTTCAGTTTGCAGTTGGAAAAAAAATATATATCTCAGCTCAGGGGTGACTTCTGAAGTAAAACTATGGTGGGTTTTGCTCAGGGGTCTTCCCTCTATCAAGCCATGGCTGTGGTTTTATGTAGTTATGTCAAAAAATAGAGTTTTAAACTTTTAAATTATTTGATCACGGCTCGCTAACGATCTTTGATTGCGAGCCTGCAAATTCTTTGATCGCAATCTTTGACCACGAGGGAGGGACGAGATGGCCAGATTTAAAAATCAAACATCTCAGCCCAGGGGTGACTTATGAACTCAAACTAGGATGGGTTTTGCTCAGGGGGCTTCGTTCTATCGAGTCATGCCTTTGGTTTAATGTAGTTCTGTGAAAAAATTGAGTTTTAACATTTTTTAATTCTTTGATCGAGGGCCTGTAAATTGTTTGGTTGTGAACCTGAAAATTCTTTGATCATGAAATTCTTTGATTATGAGTTTCGTTCATGAGGGTGGGATGAGATGGCCAGATTTGGAGGGACCAGATAGCCCAGTTTTCATGACCAAATGTCTCCTCATGATCAAAGATAATCTTTGAGCATGAATTTGCAGTCAATTCTCCCGATCAAAGGATTTTTGAAGGTGCAGAAACTTTTAATTTGAAATTTGAAGGGTGTTGAGGGGATGTCCTGTAGATGTGAATTATAGTGTTTAGGTGTTGGAAAATTAAATTGCTGTGTAGATATTGTGTGACGCAGTTTATGTTTTGCAGATAGCGTTCTGCATTGTGCTAGTGGCTTAAAATTTATAGGGTAGCCAGCCTTACTTCCATGGAGGTAATTTTCAGTGGTTAGGTGCGTAAAATGTAAACAGGTGTGGAATTATGCCACTCCGATGAATGAAAATCTCAAATATTAAAATTTAATATTTTGGAAATGGTTTGGTCTTCAACTTGAAATGTGAAAGGTGTTGAGGGGATGTCCTGTACATGTAAATTATGATATTTAGATGTTGGAAAATTAATTTGCTGTGGAGATATTGCCACATCACGTATGCCACAGCTGTCATTTTTGAAGTCCTGGCCAAAATGTGGTTTCACACCTGTGTCATAGAATAGCATTGTGGTTGCACAGAATTATGTTTTAGTGAGGATTTAAACATTTTCTATACTGGGTACATGCAGTGAGGTGATAAGAAGGTTATGTTAAATATTTGGGGTGAAAATTATTTAAGATGGCACAGTTATGACTATTTGTTGCAATTTCACTATGCCAGCTTGTAACTTTATACATAGAAGCACAGGGTTAGAGCTAGATACATATGCACATCTGTGGAGGGAAGGGAGTGCAGGGTTTGAAGGACCATGCGCTCCCACAATAAAATAAAGATACTATTATATTATATCAAAAGGTAAGGAAATTTATTGCAAAAAACATTGTTAATATATCAGTTAGGGTGAGTACTATAGTGACAAAAGGTGGGACATGAGGCATTGGGGTTTCCAACCCTAACACCCCACCCCAACCCAACCCTGCAGAGATTGACAGACATGGGGGTGTGCCTTGGGGACATCAGCTGTAATGCTCATGCCATTCCACTCCCACCCTGCAGATATTGGCAGGTGTCAGAGTGTGCCTTGGAGTCATCGTCCTTAATGCTCACCCCATTCCATAAGTAAATAAGGTGAGATAGTTACAGTATAGGGGAATGTCATGAGACAGAAGTGTGGCATTTCATACACATTTTTCATCTGTAATTAGAAAAATTTTTGAGTGGATACCTGTAAAGGTTTACATCCATTATTACTGGTGCCTTATGAGGCACACAATATGGTATACCCTCCACAAAGCAGCAGAATTGTTAAAAATGTGAAAGTACTGTACACATTGCATAATTGTCAGTTTCTGTAGGGCTCAAAAATCACTTAATGGGCATGTAATTAGTTGGGTAGTATGACTGATTGGGATCTCCCTGGCCACCAGGGTAGTTTCAGGGTGGGGATTAGGGTTACTATAAACCAATTTTAATATGTGGACCCATATGAGGTACCATACCACTGATCAGTGGCCTTGTACCTGTAGACTGTCCTTGGGTGTTGAGGGTAGCTCAATAGACAGGTCACACACCTCAAAAGCATGAAAATCAAAATGCCCAAGTCTTTGGAAAATAACACAGAGTCAAAGAAATGATTTAAGTAGCATTAAACACTGTAGTCATAGAACCAGTGCTGTTCCTAGACCTAGTGCATATCCTTTACAGCTTTATATATATATATATATATCTGGATATACAATGGTGAGCTGTCAGATAAATGATTTATCTACACAAGTGCTGTTTGACCTTGGGTAACCTCACGAGTGGCGTGAGCCACGAGTGAGGTGTCCGAGGTCAAACAGCACAAGTGTAGATAAATCATTTATCTGACAGCTCACCATTGTATATTTCATTTATGCAATAGGGATGCTTTCTATCAGTGCAGGAACATTTGGTTTTGACTGTTTATCTTTATTTTAAATTATCATTTCTGGGAGTTTTGGTTACCTTTCCTAGAGTATATCTGCTTAGCATAGTGGTTGCTATTAAATGAAACACCACTCATTTTGTAGAAAACTTCTTGCTGAACAAATGTCATGCTCACAGTACTATGCTACCTTTTTCATTTTAAAGTTATTCACATTTGTTTGTCAAAAAAGGGAAAATAAAATTGAATTTTATGATGTTTTTTGCTAATTATAAAAAAAAACTAAAAGATATCTATAAATGAATCACCACTCATTTTGTAGATATTTTTGTGCTGAACATTTTTCATGCTCACAGTACCATGCTATCATTTTTTGTTTTAAAGTTATTCACATTTGTTTGTCAAAAAAGTGAACAAAAAATTACATTTTCTTCTGCTTTTTTGCTAATTGTAAAAAATCTATAAGGTATCTATACATGAAACACCACTCATTTTGTAGATAATTTTGTGCTGAACAATTTTCATGCTCACAGTACCATGCTATCTTTTTTCATTTTAAAGTTATTCTCATTTGAATATGGTTAGTACTGCTTCTGAGGCCGAACATTCTAAATGAATTCTAAAGAGATTTGTGACATAGTAACAGTGTGTATAAATGGTCACTGTATGTATAAATTTATTTATACATACAGTGACTCAGATAAACGCATTTATCACACTGAATATATGTCCACCCCATTGCATAAATATATATATATATATATATATATATATATATATATATATATATACAATGTTTGAATATGTGATTTTTAATGACTGGGAATGTAATTGTATTCTCTATCACTGCTGCTGTTCATTTTATCTGCAGCATGTTTAGTGAGCAGATTAAATGGATACTGTTTGATTTGATACCTGGTTCCCCAATTTTAGTGATAAATGACCCTTTACAGCACTGGATCTTATTTCTGTCTATTAAGACTAAACAGCTACCTCTTGTTTCAGACACTTATCATTTTAATTACAAAATTAGATGACCAGGCATCTCCTCTAACTGGGCTTCCAGCATCAAACAGAATCATGTCTGTTGTCCCAGCTTGTTAGGTGTTTTATTTTATTTTGTGACTGAGTAGTAACAAAGACTGAGTGAGGGCATGAGTGAAAAAGATGAATCAGTAGAAAGTTTTATAAGATCTGATTGCACTGAGAAATACAAAGAGAGAAAGAGACTTTATTTTTGTTATGATCTCATTCACTGGTAGTGAGAGAGACAGGATGGGGGGAAGATAAATTAGTGAAAGTCTTTGTTTATTTATAGGATTGTACACTGATAGTGACAGAGAAAGACATATGTGTGCCTGTCAGGTGATATTTTCCTGACTGTGTGAGTATGGGGGGGTGGAGGTGGGGGTGGAGAGCAATCTGTGTCTTTGTGGTGTGTGTGTATGTGTTTCTTTAAAGGATGGTGATGGAGGTGGTAGCAAGTTGGACAAATGTGTCAAACAGATATAGAGGAAGGAAGAAGTGTAGTGAAACAGGTCAACTGGTGATTATCTACTGTTTCAATTATGCATTGTCATTACTGAACAGTCTGCAGTACCTGAGCTGAATAAAGAATTATGTTTGACAGATCTGGTAATATGTTTTTTCTAGGTACTGCCTGTGGAAAAAAAAAAAAAAAAAAAAAATATATATATATATATATATATATATATATAAATATGTTAAGGGTTGTGTAGTTTAATCACGGTTGTTATTGCTCATCATGAAGGCTTTCTTCTATGTACTCTACTGTTCTGTATCTAATAACACCATGAGTTTGCAATTTAAAAACATTAAATACTTTGTCATGTATTATACGTGGATGCCTTTCAGGATGTATTTATTACATTTACTTTGCTAGCCCCATGTTACCTACCTACACCCCAGCATCACCACTACAACCACCACCTCCAGCAAGCTTGTGGTCTCCATTTTTGGAATGGAACATGTACCTTATAAGAGCTAGTTAAAAACAAACTGTGCTGTGACAGAAAAGTCAGACTTATACTAGTACCAGGGTCAGTGTTGGTAGGAAGTTAAATGATTCCCTTTAATTGCAATGAACCGTTATCAAAAATATTTGAAACTCAGAAAGAATATGGTATGATTTAGAGATATATATATATATATATATATATATATATATGTATATATATTATTTCAGGATTACTACATGAATTCCTATGGTTTTAAAGGTTACTGGATGTAAATTAGGGTTACTGGGTTCAAATCCTGCCACAACCACAGAAATGATGACCACAGTCAGAAGCACACCAATGTTATACAGCTGGCAAAACAAAAATGGTTTGGGGATTGAGTCAGGGAAGTGCCTTTTGAAGGTTTGGTGAAAAAATATTAATCAGTTCAAAAGTTATTAAAGTTTAAAGTTTCCCATTATATCTTATGGGAAAAAATATATGATCCGCACAAAAACAACTTGTGTTGTGAAAGTATCATTTTCTGTCATTTAAGTTTCAGAAGTATGCTAAGACAGAATCCATCCTGCTTTGTGGTGTCTACTTTTGGGATGGAACATGTATAACACACATTAGGATGTTGAGTGTGTGGTTTCATTGAGTTTGCCATGCATCATTCTAGGTGTCTTGGAAATGCTAGTGTAGTGGTTCATAAAATGATACACCAGCAAATATGCAGTGGAAATTATTAAAATGGCTTATATTATAAGCAATTAAATTGCCTGGAGTAATATGCATGACATTTTATTTCCCAGTAAAAATGGTATGGGTGCATCACCTTTTGAGGTCAGGCAACTTGACATTCTGATTTGTGCTTTGGAACCTACAGTAGACCCCCCCCCATACTACAAGTTACAACATGAAGTGTTTTGTTAAGTTGATGTTTTGGATTGTCCACCAGGCTAGAAGCACATTGCTAAGGATACACCTGGGTAGAATATGTTTATGGCATATAAATTGCTTAATCACCATTTGTCTGAGGAGAAAACAGAAATATATAATTTCAATACCGTAATATACTAGAAGAAAAGATAATGATTTGCATGAAGATGAGGCAACAAAGGGCACCAGATAGTGTGAACAAATTTGACCTGTACCTTGTACTGAAGCATCACAGATTTAGAAGTACTGCAGTGATATACTTATGAACACATTTATACTAATCATGATGAATTACCTACACTTTTAGAAAATGAGATAATGAGGCTTGCTCTTAAAAGGCAGGCCAGGTTGTCCTGGAAACCAGCCAGAAAGGAATAGTAGAAGGGAGGGGGGGGCTGGGGTCTGCTCCATACCCCTTGGACCTCTACCTAGCCTGCTACTCTGAATGGCCATACCTGAGGCGCTTAATTTGGCTACATGGTATGGGAAGGTCCTGTCCATTTTACACCATGCTCCAGTTGTGCCTACTTGTTACCAACAGGACACACCAGCCTTGGAGGACAATTAATTGAGTCACCATGCAGCGCATGCTGCTCCGTGGCCCAATAATCCTCCATCTAGTCACTCCTATCAGCCACTTTTAAGGCACTAAATGGGGCTGTGTGTCACATTCTAGGCCCCACCATTATCCATCATGTCACATTTGCGCCTACCTAATGGCCTATCTGTCATGTTGGCAATATATCTCATCCATAGGGGCACCATGTGACTCATGCTGCTCCGTGCCTCACTGGAATTGACCTTAATCCAGTCACTCCTACTAACTACTCCTAGTGCACACCTGGTTGCAATGATATTGGTAGGACCACTCATTAGGGCATTTTATCTTGACAACATTGTGCCGTGTAGTTACAGAAAGCTGTAGTGGCAAGGGGGGGTGATGACCTCAGATGGGGGTCATACGACTAGGCAAGGGTCTCGCTGACTATAGACCAAGAGGAGGGGCCAGTAGGGGTCCTGATCAGGAGTCCTTAGGGGCTATTTAACGGCATGTAATGCTCAGTTAGCCCTCTTTCTTGTTGTAATTTTCAGTTTGATTACAGCACATGGTTGACAATCTAAGGTAAGGCACTGAAGGTCTGGGGCTTTCTAGGTAAGGCTACGGCAAGAGGTGTTTTTGGTTTGTCTCAAATGGTTTGTTGTGGTTTGATGCATTGTTTAAGTAATTGAGGTGTACTAAAAAAAGAAGAAAGAAGGAGGGTGCAGTTTTTAGATGTTTCTATAGTGGGCAATGCTATCTGGAGGTATTTGCAGTTTTATAGCAGAGTTTTCCACAGTTTGCTAGCAGGTGTAGCGTTATAGCCAGGCTAGATGGCTGACTTGCAGTCATATTAGAGTATTTGGCATGGCTTTACTGGTTGCAGAGTGTGAGGGCAGTTGATGTTTGTGAAGGGATCCTGAAGCGTTGGGTCTAGAAAAAATAATTTTAAGCGAGAAAGACAGAGAGAAGAGTACTACAGTTTGCTGGAAGCAGGTTTTTGATTTAACAGCAGTGCCATGCGCAAACAGGAGACCTGAGGGCAGACCATATAGCTAGAGGGATGGTTGGGGTTTTGAGACCTGGCCGGAAGGGCTGCTGCATCGTGGAACGCTGACCTAGCAGGGGAAGCGAGGGCAAGACAGCATGTGGTGGCGCCATGTGGCGCGTTTGTCAGATGCAGTCCATTGAGTTGGATGGCCCACAGGAAGGGAATGAGGATGGAAGATGGAGGCTGACTACAGGCTAAGGGCTGGCTTGGTTTAGTGGGCCTGGAGATCCGGGTGAAGGTTGCAGCACCACGTGGTGGGGGACGGCTAGCATAGTGGCCTAGGGGTTTGTTGTTTGTTTGTAGCAGCAAGGCATGGTTCACAATGCCATGTGGTGGAGGGGTTGCTATCTTGGTGGCCAGGGGAACCTCCTTTTCATGTGAACAGGAAATTAGAGACCCAAATGGGAGGTATATTATTGTGGAGGGACTGTTAGATAGAACAGCAGTAGTGTTTGGTAGTGTATATGGCCCCAATGCAGACACCCTTGGATTTTTATTGACTTATTAAATGTTCTGGCTCCCTTCACCACCTTACCTATTATATTAGGGGGATAGTGGAACCTTCCCTTCTCCCCAGATTTAGATAAATCTGACAAAAGACATAAAGGACGTTCCCCGGCACAACGATCCATGAGAAAACTTGTGGATCATCTAGGTTTATGCGAACCGTGGTGGATCCTCCATCCTGACTTGAGGGAGTATACCTTTAGGTACAGAGTGCATAGCTCCTCCTCAAGGATTGGTTATTTTCTAATTAGTCATGTGTTATTATATGGGGTTAGACAGCAAAATAGACCCTGGAGTCATTCCTGATCACTTAGTCACTTGGTACTCCTTATCTCTTACTTCCAATGTGCCCAAAGAAGCGATCTAGAAGCCAAACAACCAGCTACTTAAACAGTCAGTGATCATGGATACCATTGTACAGGAAATAGAGCAATACACTAGGATCAACTTAAAGTCTACGGATAGGTTAGATTTAGAATGGGGTGTCCTGAAATGTGTCCTGCGGGGGGTATTCATCAAAATGGCGTCCCAAGGAAGTGGATAAGAGACCAAAAATCTCTCTCCCTTTTGGTGGAGTTCTACAACATGGAAGCATCATTGTCCCCTACCACTGCAGAGACTGACAAGAACAAACTGTTAGGGCTTCGGGATCAGTACAGTCGTTGGCTCCTTGAGAAGGCGGAGTATGCGATTTTGAAAACTGGGATGAAATACATAGATCAAGGAGAGAAGGTGGGTCACCTGCTAGCCTTGTGGCAATAAAATGTAGAATCCACCAGAATAATCAAAAGTATTTGCTCCCAATCTGATGGTTCCCTTCACCTTACCCCGAATGATATCACCAGAGAATTTGCCGGCTATTACAAAGATCTCTACAGTCCTATGCCTAATCTTCCTGGACCTAAGCAGGTATCGAATTACCTGGATTCTGTCCCCCTTCCTTCCTTAAACTGGGTGCAGCAGAAGAGCCTGCTTGCACGCACAATGGAAGCAGAGATTCTGGTCTCTATTAATTCCCTTGTTTCTAATAAAGCACCTGGACCGGATGGGTTCACTCCCAACTTTTATAAAGTGTTCGGTAAACAGTTAACTCTCTGGCTTTCTAGGTCATTTACCTGGATTCTGGATTCTAATCCTTAGGACAAAACACTACTAGAAGCTTTAATTATAGTCCTTCACAAACAAGGGAAAGACCCAGAGAGCGTAACCAGTTATAGACCCATATCACTCTTAAATTGCGACATTAAAATACTACGGAAGCTGATCACCACTAGGCTCAATGTGGTAATGCCTGATATAATCCATCTGGATCAGGTAGGGTTCATGCGAGGTAGAAATTCCTCAGACTAGCTCCGTAAATTGGCACACATTTTCCCTGCATCCAAGGACTCGACAATCCCAGCTGGACTGCTCTCCCTGGATGCAGAGAAAGCATTCAATAGAGTGGATTGACAATTCCTGTTTGCACTATGCAAAGACTGGGCTTCCCCAAAAAATTTATAAAGTGGGTCTCCTCCCTATACCAGAACCCCCATGCTCGTATTTATTGTAATGAAGTGTTTTCAGATCTCTTTCCCCTCCACTGTGGTACCAGACAGGGCTTTCTGCTGTCTCCTCTACTATTCAATATTTATCATGAACCATTACTGCCCAAGCTGCGAGAGAATGCAGCCATACAGGGCATCACTGTGGGTACTCAGAAGTTCAAACTCTCGGCCTATGCCGATGATGTTCTTTTACATTTAGTGCAACCCTGGCAGTCATTCCCAGTCATTCTTTCCACCATTGAGGAATACAGCTGGTAATCAAATTATAAACTCAATCTGGGGAAGACCTTGGTGTTCTCCCCTAATCATAGGCTCACTAAGTCGGACGTGGATTACCTTGGCCTGCAATGGAGTCTAGCTAGTCTGTAGTATTTAGGGTTAACTCTGGCCAGAAATGAGGTGGCTATGAGGAAGCTCAATTTAGACTCTCTCCTCCAGACCATTCAGCAGGATCTCACCAGGTGGCAGTCTCTTCCCATTTCACTTTGGAGTCATATCAGTATACTCTAATCAAATCTCCTTTATCTTCCTCAGTCAGGATTCATATCCAACTCTGTTCCTGTCTGTGCTATAAACATGACAGGGACCCTTTGCAGGACTTGACATGTGGGGTTCTAATGATATGTATCAATGTTACTGATGTGCAACCATGTCAAGTTATTGTTGTCAAAACCAATAAAGTTCAAATAAAAAAAAAGATGTAGCCCTGTGAATCTACCCTACGGAGGGGAGCTGGTGCTGGAGAACCAGATGCTTTTTGAGTAATCCTCGCAACCCTCATTAACCCTCCAAACTGGGGGTTAGGCCACTCATGGAAGTGAAGGCTAAGTAATGACTAGAAGTATTGAAAAGTTTTAATTTGAGGGCAAAGTTGGTGTGAAATTGGGAAATTCACAATTTGCTGCTTTCTCTGCGGGCACTCCTACTTCACCGATATTTTTTTTTTTAAAGTGACCCAAATGTACAACAACTCTCCTCTATCCACTATGCTGTAATTTCCAACACTCCTACCACCTCCCAGATACTTTCTTAAAATAAATCTCCCTCCCATCCCCCTGTTAGCACCCTCCCCTACTATGGGGAATTTATATGAAAAATATAGTTTTACCCTACCCCACTCATGCACCAAAGCACACTCCCCTGCTTCCTCCAACCAGACCAGAGCCCAATGGCTCAGATCAGAACATCCACCCAACCCCCTTAGGCCCCCATCACCCTCTTTCCCACACCTGCACCCCAATGAATCCATTTTCCCTTGACCAGTAAACAAAAAAATGCCCCCCAGTGCAGAACATCTCCTCTCCTCTCCTCTATTCAGTGTTTGTATCAGTAATGGCATGAATGCTTGCAGCATCTTTTCTACTAGTAACATCTGATTTCTAAATCTCAGCCAATCAGATTTTCATAGAAGCAAAGACATCACCATTCATTCATGTCATTACCAATATACTGCCTCTCCCAACTAGCATAGCTAATGTACAAAGACTAGGGCCATTTAACAAAAAACTCCTACAGCACTTCTTCTCTCCTCTCTTGGCTGTTGTGACTACCAATCTTAATCATCACTTCTTCCAAGTTCTTCACCCCACCCCTCCTTCCCTCTTAAAACACCTATCCCCTAATGCCCCCTCTACTCTCCCTTCTCTCTAGTGATCTCTCTCAAACCATACCTCCCTTCACTCTAATGATCTCTCTTTCAAACTTTACTTCTCCACCCCCCCACTTCATGGCTCCCTTCTCATCTCTCTTACCCTACCCTCTCCTCCTCCACCCCTCCTTAATCTATGACAATATCTCACTGCCTCCCTCCCCACCTTCCTGCACACCACCTGCCTAACAATGTCAATTTCTGACTGCTACACAACTATGTGTTAATTATGTAACTTGTTTAATCTTGTATCACCCTCTATTTGTAATGTTCTGTTTTCATTGAGTGTATTTCCACTGTATTTTGTATGCCTGTAATTTGTAACAGTGTATAATGTGAAATCTTTGTAAAAGAGCTTCCAGCTCAAAGGTGTTTCTCCAAGACAATATATAAATAAATAAATACAAATATGAACACAGAACAAAGCAGATGCTCTGCATTGAGGGACAGTTTTCTTCACTTACACATCATGGGAAAATGGATTTTTTGGTGTGCTCGGGAGGGAGAGTGGTGGGGTCCAGAGGTGGGATTTGGGTGAGTATTTTGATCTGAGCCATTGGGGTCTGGTCTGGTGGAGGGAGGAGGGCTGAGTGTGTTTTGGAGGATGTGTGGGTGGTAGAGTAAAACTATATTTCTCATACAAATTCACCAGAGTACACTGGCTCTGTGGCACCAAGCAATTGGGCATCACTCGGGCATGCTGGCAATCTGGGTTCACGCCCTCAGCCTGGATGCCAGGAGTGGAAGCTGGCAGGGTGGTAGCTGAAAGTGTTCTTTGGATGCTTCCCACAGTGGGGAAGTGGCTCCTGGTGGTGGTTCACAGAGGTGTTCTTGGTGGCATGGGTAACCACATGGAGCCGAATGCCCCCACCCCCAGGACACCACCATGGCTGCATGCATTGTGGGAGGTAGGAGGGTGCCCCAGAAAAGTGGAAAACATTGCTGCCCTGCAGTGCTGGATGACAGCCTTCAGTAGACTACCATCATGCTGCTAACCATCCAGCACACTGCTCCTAGCCCCCAACCAACTTCCCCAGTGTAATAGGTGCTTTCTCCCCCATGCTGTCCCACCGGGGTGCCCCTTGGCAAGGATAAGCTGAATTACTAATGGGGAATGTTAGCATAGCTCTGGGGGAAGCTGAGACAGCCATGGCAGTGGGGATTAGGTCCAAAAGGCATAGAGACAGCCAGTATGTGAGAACCCAAATGAGTGCAACTGCATGAGCACTGGAGAAGCAAAGGAAAAAAAATCACTAGAGCAGTGGGAAGGAGGGACAATGGTGGTAGTGGGGGAATAGTAGAGAGATTCATTAAGAAAAGGTATCTGGGAGGCAGAAGGGCAGTGGAGATCATGCACAGTGGGTGGGGTAGGGATTAGTAAATGCCTTTTTTAATGACCAAGGCAGATGGAGCATGGAGGACCCAGTTTGTGTCATTTGTTTACCTGCATAGTGCCTACTTCATCTAGAGAAAACTACATGACTTGCCTAATTCTCTATTAAACTGGCAATTTACATAGATTTGTTGCAGGGACCTGGGCCAAAATGACATGAACTGCAGTTGTTAGAGATTCAGAGTCACCAAATTTCATAAATTTCATTGAGTTCACCCATCCCTTATGATGACACTGAACTGAAATATATATTGCATGGTGCAGGTTGTCTGGCCTTGCTGCCCTCATTCTGAAGATCAATCTGCACTTCTTTGGTGTTTTAGGATAGGGTGCAAATGATTTACTGTCTGCATTTTCTTTAGTTATGGTGCCAGTTTTCATGTGTAAGATAATATTGTACTATCCTGGACAACTGAGGCATCTCTGTCTTTTCAAGAGCACTTACCTGCCTCTTATGAAACATGCTGTCGGGCATCATTGCTAAGCATTCCCATGGGGGGCTTCATTTGGCAAAATTTAGGAGGTAGGGGTATGTGAGTATTATTTCCTAAGTATTTACCGAGTATTCCTTTTCAGGACCCCAAATTCTTGGCAAATACTCTGCCATTTGGGTAATCCAGGAACATTTTAAACAAAAGAAAAATAACCCTTTCAAGCCCTCTTCAGTCATCCAGAGCTAGTTCCTGGGTGACCTCACCCCATATCAGTAATTTATCACCATCCACTCCTTTTCAAATCCCCCAAATATATTTTTTTAAAAGAAAATAATTGGCTTCTTGCTGGCATTGTGCTGATGCTGATTACTAATCAGAACCCATCTGGAGAAGCAGCTGCAAAAACATGCAGTCACATGCTCCTGAAGAATTATGCCTGGTTAGCTATCTGGAGACTTTTGAACCCACAGACTCGATCCTTTATCAGTTATTCTGCACCACATCAAATCTGTATCAGAACTGATTTAATTCCCATCTCAATGGAGCTTCTAAACCACCTATTCAAATGTGACAAGCATCCAAGGGATATTGGAGTAGACCAAATGTGGTCCATCATCAAGGGGGGAATAATGGTTGCAACAGAAGAGAGTGTTAGGTCTACAGAGTCACAAGTTGAATATATCTATAACTGCTCAGAATTCCATTTACAGTTTTAAAACGGCCTGTGCACAATATTTATCATTACAATCTATTTGCAACTGTTATTAATTAACTTATCCGGTGTACATATCTATTGTTATTTATTCTGTTTCCACTGTTGGTACTCACTGGGCACTTATGAAAAAGGGCCTCTGCCCATTAAGACCTTCCCAGTATAATAAATAAGAATGAAATGAAATGAAACTCAAGGACCAAAGCATCCAGCTGGCTTAGTACTGAGGTCACCCAAGCAGTAAGGGACAAGAGGTTAGCCTACAAGAAATACAGGAGAACCAAGAGAGTGGAAGACAGGGAGGATTACCTGAAGATGGCTAGTGCAGCAGGTCAGGTAGTCTGATGGGCTAAGGGTCAGCATCAACTGCAGCTAGCTGAGGGGGTTAAGAAGGGGAAGAGTGCCTTTTTTTCACTTATTAGTGAAAAAGGGACAAGAAGAATGGGATTGTTAGGCTAAAGAAAGGGGGCAGGTGGGTGGAGGAGAATGGTGGCAAAGCAGAGGTACTGAGTACTTTTGTTCTATCTTCATCTGGGAGAAAAACAGGTCTGCCACTTGAGAAAAGAAGAGGAGCAGGGGGTGTGGGCCACAGATGTAGAGATAGAGGTGGATAGGGTGAGGACAGGGTTGCTAGCATTGAAGATTGACATATTCCCAGTCCTGAACAGCATACACCCAAGGGTGCTGAGGGAACTGGCGGAGGAGCTTGTAGATCCATTGGCTGTCCTGTTCAATAGTTCACTGTTGTCAGGTGTGGTACCACAGGACTGTAGAATGGCAGATGTAGTGCCTCTCCATAAGAGTGGTCCCAAAGATGACCCAGAGAATTATAGACAGGTCAGTCTGACCTCAATCATATGCAAATTCATAGAGACCATACTTAAGGAAAAGTTGGTAGAGTATCTAGATGAGCATGGTTTCCAGGATGTGAAGCAGCATGGGTTTATGGGAGGGAGGTCATGTTAAATGAACCTGATTAACTTTTTGACTGGGTCACTAAAACAGTGGACAAAGGCCAAGCAATGGACATCCTTTACCTGAATTTCAGCAGGGTGTTTGACTCTGTACCCCACCAGAGATTGATCAGGAAGTTGGGGAGAAGTTGACCAGATGGGTTGAAAACTGGCTGAGGGTCAGGTCTCAGAGAGTGGTGATGGTGGTGGGGGGTGAGCTATCTAGCATCAGGGAGGTCACTAGTGGTGTTCTGCATGGCTCGGTGCTAGAACCGGTGCTGTTCAATGTCTTCACAAATGATACTGGGGATGGCATTAAGGGAAAAATATGCCTATTCATGGATGACACCAAGCTCTGTGGGAGGGTGGACACAGCAGAAAGTATACAGGACCTAGAGAATCTGAAAAAACTAGAGAGGTGGTCTCAGATTTGCCCACTTGGCATCATTGCAAAGAAATGCAGAGTTATGCACACTGGAGCCAAGAACCTCAGGACAGCATACAGCCTGGGAGGGATCTGGGTATTTGCATCAGAAGAGAAGAAAAATCTGGGAGTTATGATCACTACAGACCTGAAACACTCCATGCAGTGTAGTGAGGCAGCAGCAAAGGTAAATAAAATGGTGGACTACATTGCCAGAAGGATCAGCAGCAGGTGAGAGGAGGTAATACTGCCCTTGAACAGGTAATTTTAGTGAGGCTGCATCTGGAGTGCAGTGTACAGTACCGGTGCCAATACTTTAAAAAGGAAATTAACCTGCTTGAGATGGTCCAAAAGAGGGCAATGATGATGATGATCATGGGCCAGCAGGGTAGAACATATGAGGAGAGGTTGGAGGCACTGAACATGTACTCCCTGGAGGAGAGGAGGAGGAGAGGAGAGAATTTGTTTGAGACCTTCAAGTATTTGAAAGAAATAAATTGGGTGGATAAGGAGGGTCTCTTTAAGCTAAATGGAAACTAAAACACAAGAGGACACAGTCTCAAATTGGAGGGGGGGTTCAGGAAGCATGTTAGGAGGCAATTCTTCACAGAAAGGGTGGTGGCTAGTTGGAACATGCTTCCGAAAAAGGTAGTTTTGTTGAAAACTGTGGGCAGCTTCAAGAGAGGCTGGGATAGAATTAAGGGGAAGTAAGGGTCAAGAACGGGGCAGATGGAGGGAAAGGGCAGTTTGGGGAGAGGGTCAGTTTCTTAAGCTGAGGATCCTGCAATTTGAGCAGACTAGGCAGTCCAAATGGCCTTTTTCTGCTGGCTTCATCATATGTTCGTATGTTCATACCTACAGTATATGTCTCTCAGATCATGGATAGGTACTGGTCAATTTACATTGGGGTACAACCAGGTTCATCACATTGTGGAGATTCAAGAAAGAGGAATTTAAAACACTTGTCAAAGAACAAGTGTTACAAATAATTGCAGAGAACTCTTAACATGATTTATCCCCAAGTATGCTCTGGGACACCATTAAAGTGGTGCTCAAGAGAGAACTCATTAGTTATACCTCCAGATTAAAAAGACAGAGAGAAAAAAACTCAACTGACTGCAACAACCCCTGTGGAAACTAAGTAAAGCACATGCAGGGTGATACAACCATTGCTCCAGATTTGGCTAAGGTTAAACAAGAAATTCAAGCAATATTGAACACTAAAACAGAAATGGCGCTATGCTATCTCTGACAGAAATATTATGAAGGAGGGGCCAGGGACACAAAAATCCTAGCTGACTACATCAGAAAGAAATGAGTTGAGAATGCAGTTACCTACCCACATAAAAGACTCTGCCTCACCTGTGTTCTATACCATGCAGGAAAAAAAAATAGAAACATTCCACCAGTATTATCTACAATTATACTCCCCCAGGAGATATGTGTTTTTCTGGCATACGCACATTTACCCTTAATGATCCGAGCCCAAGTAACTAAATTAATCACACCAGTCTGCCAAGAAGCTAGAAGCAGTTATTAAAAATCTTAAAAATAGCAACAGTCCCAGCCAGATAAATACACGGGCACATTTTATAAAATATTCTAGGAAGACCTCCTCTTCCTTCTTAAAAAAGCTTGTAACTGGGTGGCAGGTGATAATCTGATGCCCCCTCCTGGAATCAAGACACAATTTTGACCATACTTATGTCTAATAAAGAAAAATCTCTATGCTCCTCCTACAGGTCTGTTTCAGTCCTGAATATTGAGTATACAATATTTGCCTCATTATTTGCCAAATGAGTAGATGCTACTGTACCATCACTCATCAAACTGGTTCAGCTAAGGTTTGTATGAGCAAGACAGACATAGGACAACAAAAAGAGCACTCTACATATCTCACACCATGCTAACCAGTCAAAAATGCCATTCCTTTTACTTAGTTTAAATGCAGAGAAAGCATTTGATTGGGTGGAATGGGAGTTCCTGTTCATCACCCTTCAAAAGATGAAATTCCTGCTACCCTTTAAAACTATATTGCACACCTTATATGGTGTCCCCAGACCTAAGTAAAAATGAATGACCAGGTATCTTAGTCATTTCACCATCACTGAGGTACCAGGAAGGGTAGTCCCCCATCCCCCTTCCTGTTCACTCTTTACCTTGAGCCCCTAGCACAGGCTCTTGGTCAGAGATTAACAATTAAGCTAGTGCATCTTGGAGGCAGGGTCCATAGGTTTGCACTGTATGTGGATGACTTACTGATATATCTGTTAAACCCCAGCCCCTCTTTGCCACCCCTTTGGCATCTCTTACACAATTTTGGATAGTGTGCGAGATGCAAATTAAATACATCTTAGATGAAGGTACTGCAGCTTAATTACTTGCCCACAGATGAAATAAAGCATCAATTTAAGTTTAAGTGGGTGTTGCAACTCCTTAAATACCTGAGGGTCTACATTATGAATTATCTCTTGGCCCTACTGAAGCTTAATTATTCTTCATTGTTGCAGACTTTCAGGGTAGATCTCTCAAGATGGCAAGCAATCAATCTCCCACTAATTCAGTGAACTGATTACATCAGTGTGAATGTCCTACCTAGAGTCCTCTACTTAGCAAAAACCCTACCTTTCCTCCCCCAAAACATGCAAGTCAGACAGTGGGACAACCCAATCTCATAATTCATATGGGCAGGTAACAAATGCCACACTAGATACACTATGCTGCAACTAACAACAGCAAAGAGAGGCATGGCCTTGCCAAACCTAGAAAAATACCATCAGGCAGCTCAACTCTGCACTCCCTTATAAAGGATGTCTCCGAAGTACTCAGCATGGATTTTATCATCTTGCACATTGCTTTCAGGGAGAGTTAGTGGACTTTCAAACCTTAGCTTAGAAATTGCACTGGAGACCCACAGATACAATTCATTACAGGCAAATTAGATATTTTTTACAAAAACAAATGACAGTTTCCTCAAAAGCCAAGTCAACACCTGAGATCCTTACTTTGATCTTACATATACTTGAGTGAGTCATGCTACAGCCCATTATCTCTAAGCTATACCATGGCATGATAGGGTAGATGGCCTCACTGCAGAGTACACAAGATTAAGATGGCAGGTAGACTTGGGAATAGACATATCTATTCAAAAATGGAGCAAATATACTCTGTACATACATAAATGTACCTCCTCTTAAGGTTGGAAAGAATTTTCATGGAAATGTTTAACTTGTTTTTTTGGTACACCCTCCCAAAAGGTAAAATATGTCCCACAATATGGGGCAACTGTTGACGAAACTGTGGGGAGGCAAAGCCTTGCATGCATACATCTTCTGGATATGTCCTAAACTGCAGCTCTTCTGGATACAGTTATGGGATGAGCTACTGTAGGTGAAATTTTTGAGCCCTCTTGGGTTCTCTTCCCACAAGCATTGCTTTTCCTAGACTTACTAAAAAGCTTCTCCCAGCCTAACATAAGGAAGCTGTTTTATCTCTCTCTCTCTCTCTCTCTCTGTAACTAAAAAGGCTATTAGAAACAATGGGGTCATGGATAAGCTCCTTACACTAGAACTGTGGCAAAAAATAATGAACAAAAACTATGGCATGAAGAAACTCACAGCAAGGGTATCTCAGGCACTCTCAAACTTTGAACAGCGGTGGCATAGGTGAGTTATGTATACCATGAACAAAGTGGATGATTTTGTGCCTTGATTTACTCTATGCTGAATGACCTATATAAGACCTAATCCCATATTTCTGTCTCCTTTAATGTTCCTGTAGAATGTATGTACTTAATATGACACAGCAGAGCAGCATTCTGTTGCTGTTACAGTATATTTTATGTGTTTTATATGAAAACTTTAATAAAATACAATTTAAATAAAAAAATGCAAGAACAGTGGGATTACAGGTACTGTAGAGCTGTGCAGAGTGGGAAAATTCTGAAGGCATGGAATTTCAATGAAAGTTCCCAAAATTCCATGAAATGTCGTGGAATTTTGTCAAAATTTTGTGTAATTTTTTAAATTTAGTTATTTGATCATAACTCAGCTGTCATTTAAGCTAGAGTTCAGAAATGTTTCATGGACACTCTTTAGTTGAAGGGCCAATAATGTGCCAAATATCATGACATTCGGATGGATAGTTACAAAATTATTGTTGCTCAAAGTCTATCATTTTATTTTTTGTGTGTCATTTCATGAACATGTTTATCTGCATATACCTCAGCCATCTGTTGGGTCAGAGATCTTAAATTTGGCATGATTAATTGATGATAGGTTTTCTAATAATGTGCCAGATTTCATAACAATATGATTCATCATCTCAAAATTATATATGCTCAAAATCTGTCATTTAATTTTTTAGTGGGAAATTTCATGGAAACATTTCATCTGCATATAACTCAGCCACCTTTTGTGCTAGACATGTGTAAATTAGCATTGATGACCTTATTGCAATGCTTATAGAATGATCTAAATATGGAGAGAACTGGATTAGAGATGTTTAAGTTACAGGGGTTCAAATCTTACTTTGTAAATATTTGCAACATTTTGTGAAAACTCACAAAAATGTGGATGTTTGTAACTTCTATAATCTTGCAGGCATAGACTTAACATTTGACATGCATATCCGTAATCAGTGTATCCTGATGTCTTAACACAACTGGTTAAGTTGGTTTAGCAGTTTTACATCTGCAGTAGAAAAACTATTGATAACATTTTCTCACATATTTATAGTAGTATATAGATGAATCATTCACAATTTTTTTTTGTGGCCATACCTCCATCAATATTTGGAGTTAAGTGACAATCTCTATATGGCCACAAAGGTCTCACGGGGTACTACAAGAATAACATATGCTGCACCATTAAATATTTGTGACCATTAAAAAGGCAAGTAATAAAACATAAAAATCCCATAGGATAACACTGGAAATTCAAAAGGCCATAACTCTGTCAGTATTTGGAGTTCAGTGACAATCTCTATATGGTCACAAAGGTCTCAAGGTGTGCTACAGGAATAACATATGCTGCACCCTTAAATAATTGTGGCCATTAAAAAAAGCAAGTAATAAAACATAATGATTCCCATAGGATAACACTGGAACTTCAATAGGCCATAACTCCATCAATATTTGGAGTTAAGTGACAATCTCTATATGGTCACAAAGGTCTCAGTAGTGTACTACACGAAATGATAGTGCCTCAAATGCAGTAGATAGATAGCAGCACCAGCACACTGTTCTAACAGCAATCAAGTAATGCACTGCTTATACAAGCAAAGGACAAACAAGCATATTTTGTTTTTGTCACCACAATGTGCATCGGCTTCATCATATCTCAACTGTCAGTGGTGCTTCTTACCCAACTGGATCAGCAAATTTCTGTCAGAACAGTATGCTGGTGCCGCTCGTTAAGTTTCAAGAAGGGTTCCTGCTATTCTGCCAGCACCTCAATCCTCCTCTAATATGGCAGACGCGTGATTTCAATGGAGCCATTGGAGTCCACACTCTAGTCTCTCTATATATTGAACTCTATGCAACATACTCAGAGTGAGGAGATCACATAGTGTTCCTAGCTCTGAGCTCCAAAAACAGCCTCCAATTGGTCAACAAATCTCTTTGAGATTTTGATATCTAACCCACTGAATAGTGCATCCTGAATAGTGGCCAAATAGTGGACTATTCAGAACATCCATCCGAATAGTCAGCAAGCCTACTATTTGTGGTATTTGGGAAATACTTTTCAGTCCATGCACAGCCCTATTATTTTGCAATTTCTGGCAGCAAGCAATTAATAAAGTTGGCACACACAGTCTCCTTGTAAGGTCTAAAAACCTGCAAAATTTCAGGCATGGGGTCATTATGTTGCACAACATAATGCTGCGTGGCACAATCGCACTGCGCGATTGATGCCATGAGGCATATGTCTTTGTTCTGTGGGGGGCTCTGCCCCACACCCCCTCTTTTACTGGGGTCTGCACCCCCCGGACCACCCCCACTAAAGATTCTCAACTCCAGGGGGATCCAACTCGGGGTGCACACAAGTCCAGGTTCGCCATAATGCAACATGCTATTATGTCATGCGACATCATGACCCAGTACAAAAATGTCATGATATTGCATTCTTTAGTTTTAAAATTTCAGGGGCTTAAATTTATAGTTACATTCTTGCAAAATTTAATTTTTAAATGTTGTGAAAGTTTGACTACCTTTAATTCAATCCCATTTAAAGCTGCAAACATAAACTTTTTCCAGAAATGACCATGTGATATAGTTGTTTAAATGTTTCAACTCTGGTTAAATTTGGATATGTTGTTTTAAAATTAAAGGGAAATAACTGAAATTTAAAATTTGGCAACATGTTTGGCAGGCTATGACTCAGTCCCATTTGAAGCTAGAAATCTGAAACTCTTTACTTATACATATGGGCCCAGATATTCAAACTGCGCTCAAAAGTAGCGCAACAGCAGGAGCAAGCACAAACCATTTGCGCATGGTGCAACCCTTTTGAATATCTGGGCCAAGGAGTGAAAACCTGTATACTTGTCAAATTTTATAACATTTTAATGACTACTATCAAAATTATACCAAAATTACAGAAATCTAAATTTTGACTAAATGTTTAGCTACCTATAACTCAGCTCCCATCAAAGCTTGAGAATTAAAATGTGGTTTATGGTAAATGTTGGGAGCTTCTCTAAATCCAGACATTGTGGAGAAATTTGAATACGAAAAATTGTCTCAAAATAACTGAAAAGTTAATTTTGATTAAAGGTTTGGTCACCCATACCTCTGCCCCATTTCAATCTATAAATCTGAGATTTGGCACACATTTGTATGTCATTACTTTCTGTTTACATTCAAATTAGGTGTTAATTGGACATGTACTTTTAAAATAATAGCAATAGAACTGAAATTTAAAATTTGGCAAAATACCACAGTATTTTCACAAAAATTCTGTGAATTCTGCAGAATCAGAATGGTCATGCCACAGGCATTCTGTGGGTGGAATGTTGTATTCTGCACAGCCCTAAGGTATTGTCCTGCTAGTAGATCACACACAAATAAGGAAACAATCCTTCTATAGTACAGAAGAGCCCTGGATGTAAATGCTACATCGGAGCATCAGATGTTGAGTTACTATGAGTTGTTCAACCATCAGTTCACTCCCAAGGGAGTACCTCCAGTAAAATTTGAGGCATCATTAGGATTTGAGTTGCTTTCTCCCCACAAAATGTTTGCTAATGTATGAACACTGCTACAAAGACTTACTTTGCTCCATTTGGCTTAAGGCTTACATTACACAAACTCTTACTCTGCTCATTTCAGTTGAATGCTAACATATACTCTCATTTTGCTCAGCTCTGCTTTACAAGGTGGGTCCCCAGTATGTTTCTTGTGATCACCACAGAAGCAGGGCCAGAAATCTAAGCAAACTCCCATTTTGCTCAGTATGTGCAAAATTGCTGTCTGGAGTCAATCTACCTGATGCCACACTTTAAAAATTATCCAGTGCAGGGCATAAAGGGAAACCTCTGTCTCATCTCTAGCACTCCAGAACTCCAGCATTCATTGAAAATCAGTTCTGTGAGTATATAAAGCTGCCACTGATACTAGTTACTGTATATATATATCTATCTATCTATCTATACATACATACATACATATATATATATATATATATATATGCACTAAAACAAGCTAAAAAGTTACTGTCACTAAGAGTTGTAACATGTCATCATTTGGCCATACCCAAGAGATCTGTATTTTTCTCTCGAGGAGAGTATTTTGTCCCAGCAGTATGAAGTTCAGATTAGGCAAAATATTTATTTAGTTTTAGTTTACTGGGTAAGTGCACTAGACAGGAACTGCCTATTTTCAGGCATGACCCAGGAGGCTGCAGCAGGAATTATACAAAAAGCAGGCACAATGCAAAGAAGGCACATGTAAAACAACTTACAGTACAAATAGTACAACAAAATAATGTACAAGAATAAACAGCTAAGCCAATAATTCACAACACAGAATAAAATAGCAAGAGTGAAGCAAAGTAAAAATAATGTGGACATTTGATTGAATCACAATGTTCATAGTCATCAACAAGGTTAATGACAGGTACAGGTAAAATTATTTAATAAATACCTACAATACTCTCTATGGAAACCCGTTACAGTAGAGCAGTTCTGTAACTCTGATGGTATAGTGTTCCAAAGCCTGTGAGTTGAAATTGAGAATGCAGTAAGACCATGTTTGGTCCTCAATTTAGGGACAGTTATGAGAGTCTGACCAGTAGACATTAATGGATAATTCCTGTCTTGGCATTGTAGCAGGGAGGCAAGGAACAGGGACCACTGTCTTTACAAAACATTATAAGTAAAGCCACCTAACATTAATTTATGTAGGAAAAGGGGGAAGCCACTCCAACCTAATGTGCAGGGTGCAGTGATGGGTGAGGTGGCTGGCTGTTCAAGCAAAGTGGCAAATATTGTTGTAGGAAACATCTCAGTTCCTTAGAGCAGGAGAGGAATTAGTAAAAAAGTAGAGAGACACATTATACATGAGTTCTGGTAATAGGAGGCCATGAGCAATTGCAGGCCAAGTATGTTGTGTAAGGCTCTGGCTGATTCTGAAGAATAACCCAAGCATAGAATTAACGGACTTGCAAGTCTTAGACACATGAAGAGAGAAATCAAGGGAGAGATCTAGGGCAACACTCAAATAAATAAAGGACAATAATGGGGTCAAGAAGGGTACCATCCGTCCAGGTGATCAATATGGGGGACTGACAGCTCTTGAGATTAGGAGAAGAACCAAATGACATGGACTGAGTTTTGATAACACTTAATAGTAGTGTGTTTTGTGTAAGTCAATTTTACACCACTTATAAATCAGTGGTGAGAGTACTATTTATATCTCTGTCATTCGAGCTTGCTATGAGTACCAGATCATCTGCATAAAGAATTGGTATACAATAGGACAAGCACCCATGGAGGTTGTTGATGTGCAAGGAGAAAAGTAATAGGCCCAAGATAGACTCTTATATAATATTGTGGCCACCATCAAGCAAGGATGTGAAACTACAGCTATCTAATGATCCCTCATTATAATCTATATGGCTTCAGGTGAATGGCACCTGGGTTCTGTTGGTATTAGAGGTAATTGTAAAGTGGTGAAGTGCCAATACCTATAAAGATCTTTTTGACAGGTTGCTGCCAGAGTGCTGCCACACAAGATATGAATGCAATCTCCAACCTCAATGACAGGGAAACTTTAAAATTATACTCAAACCACCCAACTTAAACTCTAAGTATGCAAAATAAGTAAACACTAGGATATGCAAGAACACAATAAATAGCCATTTAGAACAAGGGATGTTTATTAGAGGAAAGGGAACAAACTCTGGTGGTGGGGGGGGAGGAAAGGGTTAAATGCAACAAAACAATTATGCTGTTCATTTCCAACAAAGCCCACCACCCTCTGGTGAGTCCCACATAGTCTTCACACCAGTACCCTCCAAAGTCACTTGGGGGCTCCCAAAACAGTCTATTAATGTGTACATAGAACAGACAGTTAAAGGCCTGAGGTAAGTGTGCAGTGCAGTACCAATTGAAGGCTGGTGGTAGGGGATTCCAAACACCCAGGTCATGCCTGAAAATAGGCATGTGTGCAGTATGCCTAGTGTATCTTACCTGGTATGAAAAACAAATACATAAAATAAAATTTTTAATAGAGATGCTAGCTGCTACTTGCTGTTGCATTTCTAAATGGATTGATGGAATCATGCAGGAATGCACAGCAAGTAGTAAATAGATCCTAACTAGCAAAATAATTGCTATGGTATTGGCTCAGTACTCACAATGTCTAGCAGACCTGGCAGTAAATGGCTCCATCAGGATGTCTCCTTCTGGGTTGCAGATGCAGGCAATGCTACAGGTGTAGCAGACCCAGAGCACTTCCTTTTGGTAAAGATTGTGGGTCATGCTGGTCTCTGATGTCCTCTTCATCTCACATATGGACTTGTCTTCATCCATGCTGAGGGGTAGGCAATCCCTGAGGGCCTCAGGTGACTCAACCCCTCTGTCAAGACAAGTTAAGACACCAAACAAAGTCCAGAGCAGTGGCTTTGGTGTTGTTCCTGAAGGGTACAGAAAATCTTTTTGCAAAGGCATTTGAAACAGCTTTTGTCAACCTGGTGATGGATTACTACTGTATAGACTCATAGATCTCTCTCCTTCTCTCTCCTAGACAAATCTGAAAAATCTGTTACCTGTGCTATTGGTCTCTATCTGAAGATCAGTTCTCAATGGCTGGCTCCTTGTACATAACTCCTTATGCTAATCTCCTTGCTCTTAGAGGCTGGCAACTTAGAGCTATATGCAGCAAGTGCAGCTTGGTGACTGTGTTGAGTTGGCAGCAGTAGGGGGGCTTCTTCCAAGCTAGTGTGGCTTGGACTTCAGGATAGACTTCAACTAACTTATTGTGGAAAACAAAAACAGCCAGACCATCAGTGTTTCCTCCACCAGTGCCACTGCAACCAGTACAGCACCACCAGGTCTGGCCAGCATAGCCAAATGCAGGGACCTAAGATTTGTAGTAGCAGCAGCCACCTTAAGGTAGGGAGGATGCAGCAGGCACAAGGGTGATGAAGGGGAGGTCCTTCTCACGCATTCCCATTAGTAAAATTTACAGTGTGTGCTGGGTAGGGAGAAGTTTTAAAAGTTGTCAGATGTAAATGAGGAATCAGAAATGGATTTGGATTCTGACTGCGGTTCTAACCGTTTATTTTGCAATTAGGATTTTAGCCTTAATCCCTAAAATCTGAATTCCAAGAAAAGCTTAGATTCTAAGGTACTGGATTTTGGGACTTGCATTCTGATCATTCCTAGTCCAGAGCCCAGCTTCCCCTGCAAGACTGTTGGATTCCCACATAACCAGTGTGCCAATGTTGCACTGCGCTCCTTGTTACTGTGTGTAATAAACAAAGCCCCCATGCATTTGTTCTATGTACATATACGTTTTCAGACATAAAGCCACAGGTTAAATTGTGGCAAACTCTAGGCATAGGCTACCCGATGGTTAGTGCTCGTGTATGCTTTTGTGCCCTCAACTGCACCCTGTGGGCAGCAGTGCCTGTAATGCTCTGTTATCTTAGAGTCCAGTTCTAGAGATAAATATATCATATTCTTGTATGTCTGTAGTGTGAGCCAAAGAACACACACAAGCAGTAAGTAATAATGAACTTTATTACAATATTCACGCCAAAACATGTGACAGAGAAAATCATAAGGGAGTCGATTTCTCACCAGTCCTTGGGGAAGGTATAATCCTCTCAGAGGAATAGGCATACAGAAGGCTAAATAGTAGTTATAACAACATAGTTACAATGAGAACAGCATAGTTACAGATACAGGGAACATAAGACATTGGATATTGTATCTTAAATAAGGTGTATGCAAGGCGTCTCCCTTAGGCAGTTACTTAGGAAACATAATTACTAATGACTAAGAAGTTAGACAAAGGAAATGCCTGTGTCAGCAGTAATCACAGACAAAGAGAATGCTGAATAATCAGAAATACATGTGGTGTGCTACCTAAATATAAGACACAAACTACATATAATTTTATATATATATATAGAGAGAGAGAGAGGATACATAATGGGCAGTAGTGTGATATGGATATATTCTCACTCCTGCAGAGTGAGCTCTGGGTACTCACGGTGCTGAAGGCATGGTGAGGTATCAGAGCTCATGTCCCAGGAGTGAAATATTATACATAACACACAATCTACCATATATGCTATTATACAACAGGTGAAAGCTTCCAAAGTATAGTTATGTTTTCCTGTGTGTTCTTTTATTTTATTGTTTGGTAACTGGGTAAGTTTTTAGAGGTGACTTGTTCGAGTCACACAGTGTGGATGTGGAGGCTGTGAGAATACAACCCAGGCCTGGTGTGCTGGATGTATCAAGCTTGTTCAAAGCTCATTACTCTAACCTCTAGGCTATACTGAGAGCACTGTTTGATTGTGTTCTGAGTGTGTTTAAGTGTTTCTGAATTGGTGGGGAGTGTTACACACAGTATGAGAAACAGGTGAATGTTACTGGCAATGCTAATTAAGTTAGTTTAAGCAAGCAGTGAGGAACAGCAACTGTGAGGCACTGTGATTTAGATTGCAGGTTTTCTTGAACTTAAAATAACGTAGTAATGGGCTGGGAATTTTACACACCCTGTGGGAAACAACTAAATGTTCTTTGCAATGTTAAGTGAGTTTCTTGCAAGTAGCAGTGAGAAACAGAAAGTGTGAAGCACTGTTATTTAGAATGCAGGATTTTTTGAAAATTTAGTAATGGGTTCGGAGTTTTACAACACTGTGGAAAACAGCTAAATGTCCTTTGAATGTTAATTGAGTTACTTGCAAGTAGCAGTGGGAAACAGATTTGTAAAGAAGTTCAATTTAGTATGCAGGCTGGAGTGAGTGAGTGAATGAGTGGTGACATTAGCAGAGTATGTATATTTGTCAGATATCACACTCCAGTAATGTCATCATCATCAGATATGTCACTCTAGTGGAAATAACCTAGTTTATCACACTGATATTGCTCTCACCCCCATTATATAAAGATTGTATATATATATATATATATATATATATCTAACAATCACCGATGATCCGAAAAGGCCCTTTTATCAGTGACATGGGTCAGAACATATATGTGTAAAATACATAAAAGAAAAACATAATAGGTAAATGCATTATTGTGAGGTATAGTGTATCATGCATGATAAGTGTAAAACAATCATATAAAAGATGTAAACATAATATATATTAGCATATATTAACAGCAAAGCACATTCATAGTACCCATGCTTGTACAATGGGTACCTACATCTACGTATTAATGCAAATAGCAGTATTACAGTATAAGTACATTGAAATGTGTATGTGGGATAATAGGGGTGCATAACCCATTGTATAACAATCCCCTCCTTGTTACCTTGTAGAAGAGGCAACACAAGAAAGAGAAGATGATTAGGAACCATTTATTTACAGGCCCATGGCACAAACCTGGTAAAGGAATTTTAACTGGGCATGATGGTGTTTCAGGGTTTTCCTCAAACAGCAAAGTGTAATGATAAGGGATAAGATCAGCAAACCTTGAATAGCTACACAAATTTGAAATGTAAACATGACATTGGGGTTTTCCAGAATCATAGCAATGTCATCACTGATCAGATCAGCAAGTGCTTCCTGACCCTTGGTAACATTGTTACTGATGTAAATTAGGTGTGTATCTGTTCTATTGAGAAGAGATTGGAGAGACAAACTCAAGTTACCAATGTGAATGTTAAACATTGGTAAAAACTGAGGTAAAGCATCAATATAGTCAGGACTAGACTCAATGGAATCTGGTTCCGGGATGGGAACAGGGGTAATGACAGTATGACCTATAACAACACACTGTTTACAGAAAAAACAGAAATTAGGAAAATTCATTTTACACAACTTTCGCCCATACCAAAAGATTTTATAGTTGATCACCACACAGTATTCTCCATCAGGAGAATATACCACCTTGGAAGATGGCCTTTTCCATTTGTGTAATTGAACAGTGCAAGAGATGTCTGTGTCCACAAGCCATAAACCAAGAATAACTCCAGGGATAGATCCAGGGTTTCTTCTAGTGTTAAACAAGGCTTCATTGTTAATTTTACATCCATTTAGATTTTTCAAGTTTAGATCCAAAGCAGAAGCCCAATTCCAATTATTAGGCCAGTATCCACAAGCTGGCAAGACAAGTTCAAAGATGTCACATCTGCACAGGAAATGGTATCCTTTCCAAGTACAATGATCAACATTAGGTGCCAACCAAGTATCCAGGACCTCATGGTAAACCAACAAAGGAGGTAGTTCCAGTCATTCACGATAAATGTGCCCATCAAGATGACCAATAGAATGGATAGTAGCCAAGCGATCAAAGATGGAAGCTGAAGGATCAAACTACGGCAACGACACTGTGAAAGTCATGAACATAGCGTCCTTGATAAGTGATAAGTGTAAAACAATCATATAAAAGAGGTAAACATAATATATAGTAGCAGCAAAGCACATTCCTAATACCCAGGCTTGTAAGATGGGTACCTAAATCTACATATTAGTGCAAATAGCAGTATTACAGTATACGTACATTGTAATGTGTATGTGGGATAATAGGGGTGCATAACCCCTTGCATAACAGCTCTTTCACAAATGTTCTTCTTTGAGAACTTAGTTCTCTTGTAGATTTACTATTACTAACTTCATGCCACCATGGATCCCCACTCAAGCGAAATTCTGAACAAAAGAGAAATGAGTGGATCTTGACTGGATTCAAACTCCGAACCTCTGGTTTATGAGATTGCAGACCTGTGCACTATACCATTAAGCCAGGATTAACGGGGAAGCTGAGCTATTTTGCTGTAGAGGCTTCAGATCTGTGGGTGCTGCCCCCGAAGAAGTACTGCCAGGGAGACTTGCTGCTCTCAAGGCAGGGCTGCCCCCAGGGAGACTCCTGTGCTGCCCCAGGGAGAGTTGCTTCCCCTGAGGCAGTGCTGCCCCTGGTTTGCAGTTGAGGGCAAAAATGTACATCTACATAGGCAGCAGGGTCAGGTAGTGTGGGTATCACTTATTTTTGGGCAGGTAGGGTACTTTGGGTAATGTGCTACCCTACCCAACATAACAGTGTAATTCTTGGGTTGGGTAGTTTGAGACGAGTAACATGTAATGGGTAATTGGGGCAAGACTTCCAGGCTAGAAACAGGCATTAAAAGGGCAGCCTGTGGGGTCCTTCATGTAGCTTACAGAAAAATAGGAGCACATGACACCAGGCTGACACCTGATTGCTCATTGGTGTCTAAAGGGCTATGCTCCATCTTCTGTGAGCCTATATGGCATGGAATCCACAGAGTGTGGCCAACTGATAGCAGTCTGGAAGCAGCTCTGTGGGCTCTGGCTCTGCAGCACAAATCACAGCTGTGTTAAAGACTAGTCTTTAAAAGTTGAATTAATCAACAGCTGAAATTAAAACCTACACTACACTACACAAAGGAGCATAGGGAGAAATCATGGGGGAATGAAACAATCTCGATCGGAGGAAGGGGAATCAGCCTCAGTTGAGGCAGTGGTGCTGGGGAGAGAACAGAGAAGGGGCAAGCTTGGGGGAAAAGGCATAGATAAAAACACAGAAGGCAGCTGGTTTGAAATTAAAAATTTAAAGTATTACACTGTTTGTTAGGTGCCCCTAAGCCCTTTTATTTATTAATTTTTGTGGCATAGTCAGCGACACTGTATGTCTCTGCAGCAGTTAGTGAAATCCTTTTACAGCTATATTACACTGTTTGTGAGATGCCTCCGAGGCCCAAGCCCAGTCATTTATTACTGTGACATAGTGGGCTACAATGTCTGTCTCTGCAGCAGTTATTGAAAGCCTTTTATGGCTGTATTATACTGTTTGTTAGGTGCCCCCAAGGCCCGAGCCCTGCTATTTTCATTTATTACTGTGACAAATTCAGTTACACTGCCTATCTGTGCAGCAGTTAGTGAAATCCTTTTACAGCCGTATTACATTATTTGTGAGGGTGTCCCCAAGGCCTGAGCCCTATCATTTATTATTGTGACATAGTCAGCTACACTGTCTGTCCCTGCTGCAGTTAGTGAAACAATATCATTTCACAGCTGCGTCTACTACAGCATGTCTCATATTTCCAAGTCTAAGTCTACTAAAAGGTAACACAGTGCTGCTGCATGTGCAGCTGTTAATGATATGGACAATATGAATCATACTACTAATGAAGAACATAGAGACAATAATAACATCACCAGTACTGGCACTAAATGTCCTAAACAAAAAAAGCATGTTAGCAATGAAATGATAGTGGAGTTTCAGAAAGAACTGACTGAAGTTATTCATAGAGGTACTGAACATTTTGCCACATATGCCAATATACTGCTAGCTGCTGAAGCAACATGCAAGGAGGCATCCTGCTCAAATATAAGCTCAGATACTGAGGCAGCAAATGCTGATAGAGATGATGGTGATATTGGGGACTGGGAATGGGATATCGAAGGCTATGTCCCACATAATGATGATGGCACTTCCAGTTCTTCTGAATCTTGTAGCAATGAAGTCAGTAATTGTGATGGGGGAGTATCATAGGATGCCACTGTAAGGCATGAAAGGCAAGTGGAGAAAAAAAATCATATGCTAAATGTAAAAATAAGAAGATGAGCATGAATGAGAACAATTCCTCTCAACAAGGAAATGGCAGTGCTGGATTTTCTCCAGGTCCCTTGACTGTACAAGGAATAGTACCAGGAACTATGGCACAAAGCAGAAACAGTAAATCTTTAGTGTGAAATGTATTTTATATTGACCCTGCAGACATCTCTCGAGCTGTATGCAGTCTGTGCAAATAAACACCAGTTGTAGTGGCAAAGTAGAATATTTTGGAACATCAGTAATGATGCTACATGCAAAGGCAAAACACCCAACTGAATGGGGCAGGGCAAGGGGCAGTGTGGTTGTATTGATGGTAGTGCAGATGGTGGTGGCAGTGACTATAGTGAAAATGAACTGGAAGCAGGAAGTGACATTGAATCACTTGATGTGTCCTTGCAGTTTTCCTAAACATAAATTGTTTTCTGATACCATAAAGTACTGGAAAATCCCAAAGTAGTACTCCACATGAAAAAGGTGTGAAAAATACATTTCCCAAAGTATTAAAACTATCTCATCAACTAATATTAAAGAAAGTGTTGTGACAAGATCAAAATGGACCTGTCAGCATCCAGCATGCCAGTTATTAAATAGAGCCATTGCAGAGCTGTTGGCTGACTGTCAACTCTCTTTTGGTTTTGTTGCACAAAGAGGTTTCCTCAAGTTCATGAACCAGATTGAACCATGGTACAACTTTCCCTTTCAAATATATTTCTTGCAAAAAGTGGTTCCACAGTTGTATGACTTGGTGTGTACTTAAGTCATTAAGCAGTTGAAACTCTTTGAGGTGAAGCAGGTTCACTTAACTACAGATATATGGATCAGCAACCAAACAATTGACTACTTGACTGTTACAGCTCATTGAGCATGGTTTTGGTCAGAATGTAATAATCCCTGCTCTACTGTAAGCAGTAGGAAGCAGGCTATATTATGTGTCACCATTTTTAAGGAAAACCACATTGCTGTAAATATTTTGCAGGAGCTGGAAAAACAATTCCAGAAATGACTTATTCCATATTCCTTATCTCCAGGGTTCATAGTGTCAGATAATGGTGCCAACATAGTCAAAGCTGTTAGAGATGGCAACTAACAACACATACCTTGTTTTGTACATTGTTTAAATCTTCTCATCCATAATTTCTTAAATGGAAACAGGAATGCTGAAAACCTGTTAGGTCTTGCTAAGAATATATGCGGTTTTTGAGCCATTCTGTAAAAGCACAAAAAATCCTGAAGGCGCTGTAGAGGTCAAACAATTTACCACTGCATACCTTAAAACAGGAAGTTCCAACTCACTGGAATTCAACATTTTGCATGTTGGAAATGCTTCCTGAACATAAAAAAGCCGTACATGACTACACCATGCAGAATCAAATAGGTAAAGTAGACATCATGATCAGTTCCAGCAGTTGGAGTCTACCTGAGTCTTTGGTCACTTTGTTGGAGCCATTTGAGGCTGCTACATGAGATGTCAGTGCAGACAGTGCAACTCTGAGTCAAATTCTGAGTCAAACAAGATTTCTTCACATTTTTCTTGATGACATAAAGAAAGATTTTCAGTCAAAAGAAGACACCACTGCTGTTATGCTGGCAGATGACCTGAGTCTGAGACTGTTGACTGATCAGAGAACAAATGCCATGTTTAAGAATGGCACCTATGTGCTAGCTACATTGCTTGATCCCTGCTTCAAGATTACACAATTTCCAATTAAAAGTTGACTTCTACAGAACAAATAAAAGTGGTGCATGGTTCAGTCAAAGAGTGGTGAACACCTGGATTGGCCTACCAGCAAATATGGTAAAAAGAAAATCTATGAATGCATTTAAAATATCACTTGACTAACATTTAGGTAGTAAAACCACCTCCTTTTCTTTTTAATTTTTGTGAAGTCATATAGGCCTTTGGCTATCAGACTCGTATCTGTCCTATGATCTTAGGAACACTGAAACCATCCTTCCAGCAGGGGAAGACATTGAGTATTGGAGAGATCTTCTGCTAACCAAATGTGACATTGCCTCACCAAGACCATTAACTGAGGTACAGTAGTCATACCCTGCCGAACCATCAGAGTGCACCTCTGGCGCAGACCATAGCACATCTATAAATTCTTATCACTCACCAGTGTCATCAGTGATAGAAAGGACATCTACAGCTACTTCTTAGGCATCCTATATTCAGGATCAGAAAGGCAAATCAATTCTGAGTTGCCTGCAGTAACATGGGTTAGCATCCTCTAATGAAAGTGAAGCTGGTTCATCTGCCAGACTGGTAACTGTCTCACACAGCACAATGATCCAGGAGTATTTTGCAGACCATACTGTGATTGGTCTTGAGGAAGATCCATCACTTTATTGGAAACAAAAGAGAACAATATGGCCAGATCTAGCAAATCTTGCAATAATGTACCTCAGTTGTTCATCTTCAAGAGTATATTCATAACACATATTTATTGCAGCTGGAGAATAGTCACTGACCAAAGAACACTGCTAAGTCCTATAAATGTGGAATGGCTTACATTTCTCAAAATGAATGATGACAATTTCCCAATTGTCTGAAACAGTGAATTATGTGATTCAGACCCTGAACATGAACAACAGCCTGCAAACAGTGATACTGAGTATGATGACTAGCTTGTGTATGAAATCAATAAGAAATCTTGTGTGGAGCGGCGTACTGCCAAATTTGCTAACTTAACATTGCTAACACATCTCTCTCAGGAGTTGCTACTGTCCCTCTGAAATAAATCCAGCCATAGTCATAGACAGTACATGGACAAACAGGAGCGTTTGTTATTTTTCTGACAATGTTGGCACCATTATTTAAATTTGAATTCACTTACTTTTTTTACATTTTCTCATCAAACATGTTTCACATATCACATACTGTTCCAGTCCTGCTTATATGAGCACTACACAAATTCTGGAAAGACTGTTGCTAATAACTTACAGGCCTTATATCATAGTTGTTACTGCAGTTTCTTCCATCAGCATCACTTTCCTTCAGTTTCACATCCATTCTCTTTAGACATGTACTACTGACAAAATATGTCATCACCACTGCTACCATGCCAGCCACATCTGCCACATTACTCTTAGTTTTGCCAATCATCAGTTTATTATGTTTGATGCCCACCATGGGTATAATTTTTGAAAACAGCAGCAGCCTCACTCAGAGCAGCTGTGCCTCTTGTACCTGCCTCAGCAATGCCTGCCATGGGTATAATTTTTTGAAACAGCAGCAGGCTCACTCATAGCAGCTGTGCCTCTTGTACCTGCCTCAGCAATGCCTGCCATGGGTATACTTTTTGGAAACAGCAGGAGGCTCACTCACAGCAGCTGTGCTTCATATACCTGCCTCAGCAATGCCACCATGGGTATAGTTTTTGGCAACAGTAGCAGGCTCACTAAGAGCAGCTGCATCTCTGGTACTTGCCTCAGCAATGCCCGCTATGGGTATAATTTCTGTGAACAGCAGCAGACTCAAGTCAGAACCGATGCACCTATTGTACCTGCCTCAGCAATGTCCATCATGGGCATAACTTTTTTGAAACAACAGCAGGCTTACTCAGAGCACCTGCATCTCTTGTACCTGCCTCAGCAATTCCCACCATGGGTATAATTTTTGGAAACAGCAGCAGTCTCAATAAAAGCAGATGCACCTCTCATATCAGCTTCAGCAATGTCCATCATGGGTGTAACTTTTTGGAAACAGCAGCAGGCTCACTCAGAGCACCCGCATCTCTTGTACCTGCGTCAGCATTTCCCACCATGAGTATAATTTTTGGAAACAGTAGCAAGCTCAATCAGAGAAGCTGTACCTCTTGTACCTGCCTCAGTGATGCCTGCCATGGGTGTAATTTTTGGAAACCCAACAAACAGTGTAACACTGCTACAAAAGAATATTATTTCACGGTCTGCTACAGAGGGAGGCAGTGTAGCTGACTAGGTCACAGTAATAAATGACAGGGCTCAGGGCACCTAACAAACAATGCAATAGTATACAGCCCACAGTCAAAAACAGTTTTCCACTCCTGTAGCTGGCCTAGTGGCATGGATGGCTGAGGCATCTGTGCCTTACCTTTTGCCATGCTGGTGACCCATGTTCACATGTGAGTGGGCCACAGGGAGTCAGCTGGGGAGGGAGAGGATCAAGTGTCTAAAGGACTGCACTCCTTTCCCATGGAAGGAGAATTGAACCTCCTGCCAAATGACTGCCCCTGGGTGGAGGCCCAAGGGTAGTGCGAATCTGCTGGGTACCAAGGAAAGGAGGGTGCTGCAGGACTTCCATGGATGTGCATACACCTCCACATACACATGTCTGGTATGTGCACCCCAACAATGGGGAAGGGAGAAAATGGAGGAAAAATCCCCCGGTTGCAGATGACAACTGACCCTCCACAGAGGAATAGCCTAAGTGCACCAAAACATGTTAAAAAAAATTTAGACGGGGGGGGGAATGAACGTGGAGGTCTAGATACAAATTTATAAATTCTGTGAAAAACATAATCAATGAAAAATCAAGACAATAGTAAGTTAATAGTAAGAAAATGATGCTGCTGGAGGTAGGCATTGTTAGAGGTATACAGTATGATGGGAGAGGAGGAAACAACAGAAACTTACAAGGGGGTGGGAAGTAGAGGGGAGAGTGTAGGCATGATAGGGGAGGGGTGGATAGGTAGGGTGAGACCACATTGAATACTATAAGGGGCTGACAGTAGAGAGGGCAGGGTAGTGGTGGTGTGAGCAGTATCAAGGGTAGGTGAGTGGGACAGAAGGGAAGTAGTGAGAGGAGAGGGGTTGAGATATGAGGGAATGAGTTGAGGGGGTAGGGGAAATGAGTAAAATAGGAAGGGGAGAGGTGTTGGGGAAGGGAAGGAGAGGAAAGGTGCCACATAGGGAGAGGAGTGACTTATAGTCAGTAGTCACAGCTACTAAGTGCAGAGATATGTTTCCTAAGATTACACTTAAAAGGATGAATTTAAAGATATCACCCCACCCTCCTCTTCCTCTCAGCACCTCCCCTGTAACATAAGAGTGACACTGGGGGTGCCCAATCCCCGGTGTTGCAATCAGGACTCCACAGCCTTTTTTTCTTTTAATATTCCACCTCACACAACCTTCCCTCTCAGCCCCCCTGAGAAACTTAAGAGTGACACTGTGTGTGCCTAATCCTCCAATGTCACAATCCAGAATCCTTGTTTTGTTTTTTTAACCCTGTAAAAAGAAAACTGTCCATCAATGCCTTTTGCAACCATTCCTGACCCCCCACCTGATCCTCCCACTTAGCAACCGCCACCTTGCAACCCCCCCAAAGGCCTTTCTTACCCTTTGGGGGTCCAACACCATAATCCTCTCTGAACCACAGACACAACTTCACTCTTCACAGCTAGACCATGAACTGAAGAAACAGGTATGTGGTTCAATGTATTTCAGTGGTGTTTTTACTCAGTTGCATAACATGGCCATTTTTGCATATTTTTGGTCCATATTTTCAACATGCCTATTTTGGGACTTCACATCATGAATAATTGCACTGACATTGGGCAAATCTGTCTCAAAGGGGAATTTTGCAGTCCCTGCACAAAATCTCCTTTCAGGCAGGAGTTGAAACATTTCTCTGCATTGTTCATGAGGTGGGGTCATAGGAAGGCTATGTTGAAAATTTGGTGTACAAATATTCAGAAACAACAAATGTATGGGCCTAGGTTACATTTTGGGAATGCACGCCCGTAACTTTGGTAATTTTCAATATTTTTACCCCAAATTCCTCAGCTGCAGCCATATCAGCTCTGGCCAGAGTGTGTGTCATTATGGTCAGGGTACAAGGGTAATAAGGTAATAGAATGATTAGAGTAATAACTACCTGACCCTAACTAACTACCCCTTTTTCATTAGGGTATTTTTAGGGTAATTTAGGGCAGTTTGGAAGTACTTATGGATAGTATTTAGGGTAGGGTATTTCACTACCCACACTTGCCTAGCAAAATCCTTATGAAAGGTCCATCCCAAAAAAGTCCATCAAAAATTATAGACCATTTATTTTCTTCATTCATGCCTCTTTCTTCTTGTAAAGTGCTCAGATGTTTCTCTCTTTATTAGTTTTCTGTTTCTGTCATTTCCTCAATTGATAGTATTTTTAGTTTGAACTGCAAAAAAGTCAAAATCTTCAATAGTTTCCAGTTGCCAGCCCAATAAAGTCTATTTTGGAAAAACAACTCAAAGGCAGAGTTTATCTGCCACATAAAAGGTATGGCATACACTTTCTGTAGTTTGATCATCTTTCATTGCTTAGTTCCTGCATCTTACCAATGTAAATCTAGGGAATACATAATGGTTTGCAGTGTAATAACATATTTATCTCCACAAGTGAGTGTTAAGACCCATAAATCAGGAGTGGCAAAACTACACGTTAGTTATGAAGGTCTTACCACTCATGGGGAGATAAATGTGTTATTCCACAACAATCCATATATATATATATATATATATATATATATATATATATATATATATATATATATATTAAACCACAACAGTGGGTACATTAAGGGATTTTAATGCATACCACAGGGGCATAGTAAGGCACAAGGTCACAAGCTGAGTGTCATTATATCCCTAGGAAGTGCATTAAAATAATTTAATGCACACTCTGAAGTGGCTTATCACTCTTATTAAATAGCTCACTTGTACTTTTTTAAAAGTTGTGCGTGTTTTTCTTGAGCTAAAATATAATTTTATGTAGTAAAAAAATTAGTAAAAATAGAGAAAATAGATCTATTTGAAGTATGGGGCCAGCAGGTGGTGCTGTGCTATTGTGCACACAGAGCAAGGAAAACTGCAGGTAGTTTGTGCTTACTTTGGGAGTTGTGGTTGTCAGTTTAGGGGACAAGCATGATTAAAGACAGTCCTCCCTTGCTCTGATCAGTTGCGAGTCATCAGGTCTGCTTCCCTACCTCGATACAATTGGCTGCAGCTCACATAATCAGGAAGCCTGCCCCACTGTTCTTTTCGGCTGTTCTGCTCAGTCATGACCTGCCTGATTCTGGATTCCATTGTAAGGAGGTTGGTTGTTTAAAAACATTAACTGTAAAAAGATTAACTGCAAAAAAATTGTTGTATAAGTTGAGTGAGGGGATGAAGAGAGAGCCATATTGTATGGCTAATTGTGTATGGGCTGTTTTGGCAGTATGAGTGAAGTTGTCACTCTCTGGATGTGCTCTGCTCCACCCGCCAGTCTCCATGATTTAAATGGCAGCTTGTCAACCTCTACCTCTTCTTTAAGGGATATGCTGCTATGTTGTTTTTGGTCACAACTGGGTATGTGAAACTGTATTGAGGTGGCACTAGAGAAAAAGGTTTTGTGGCAGAAAGAGTATGAGCTCCACCAGGGGTGTGGTAACATAGAAACATAGACTTTGACAACAGATAAGGACTGCTTGGCCCACCCTGTCTTCTCATTTTCCTACCTATTGGACAAGCTACAGATCCTAGTTAATCAACAGCCTACTTCTTCCTACCCCCCCCACCAGAATTGCCTTATGTCTGTTCCATGCATTCTTGAATTCCCCCACTGTTTTTGACCCCACATCCTCCTCAGGAAGGCTGTTCCATGCATCCACCACCCTCTCTGTAAAAATATACTTCCTCAAATTGCCCCTGAGCTGTCCCTCCCTCAGTCTTCAAATTGTGCCCCCTTGTTTTTGCACACCTCTTTTTCTGAAAGAGGCTACCCTTTTGGACTTCGTTAATTCCCTTGAGGTACTTAAAAGTTTCTATCATGTCCCCATCTCCCTTCTTTCCTCGAGGGTATACATATTAAGCTCCTTTAGTGTCTCTTCGTATGGCTTCTGTTGCAGACCCTGCACCATTTTAGTTGTCCTCCTCTGGTCTTCCTCCATCCTGCCTCTGTCTTTGCGGAGATGGGGTCTCCAGAACTGCACACAGTACTCCAGATGGGGTCTCACCAACTGTTTCTACAGAGGGATAACAACTTCTCTTTTTCTACTGCTGATGCCTCTTCTTATACATCTCAGTGTCACCCCCACCTCAGCCCTCTTTACTGCCTTCTCACATTGCTTACTTACCTTTAGGTCATCTGCTATGACTACTCCCAGGTCCCTTTCCATTTTTGTTGTAGTTAGTACCTCCCCCCCCCATTGTGTACTCTTCCACTTCGTTTTTGATACCCAGGTGCATTACTTTGCACTTCTTTGCATTGAATCTAAACTGCCATACTTTTGACCATTCCTTCAACCTTGCCAAGTCCCTTCTCATCCTATCCACCCCCCCCTTGTGTATCAGCCCTATTGCAGATCTTTGTGTTGTCTACAGAGGCATACTTTTGCTTCCAGTCCCTCTGCAATGTCACTTATAAAGACATTAAAAAGGGCCAGACCCAGTACTGATCCTTGCAGTACTCCACTAGTAACCCCCCTTTCTTTGGAGTGGACTCAGTTTACTATTACCCTTTGTGTCTGGTTGTCCAGCGAATGTTTTACCCAGGCTACCACCGTGGGACCCACTCCCAGGATGGCTAATTTGTTTATTAATCTTTTGTGTGGGACTTTGTCAAATGCCTTGCTAAAATCTAGGTAGGCCATGTCCACAGCCCCTCCCTGGTCTACTACTTTGGTCACCGAGTCAAAGAAATCTATTAGATTTATCTGACATGACCTTCCCACTGTGAATCCATGCTGCCTTGGGTCCTGTGCCCAGCTGACCTCTAGGTACTCAACAGTTCTTTCTTTCAGAAATGATTCCATCATTTTCCCTACCACTGAGGTTAAACTAATAGGTCTGTAGTTTCCTGCCTCTGCTATGCTCCCACTTTTGTGAAGGGGAACCACATCTGCCCTCCTCCAGTCCTTAGCTACCTCACCACCCTCCCATGATTTATTAAAAAGAGTAGTCAGTGGTGTCACTAGTTCTCCCCTTAGTTCTTTTAGAATTCTGGGGTGAATCCCATCAGGCCTCTTTGCTTTGTCCACTTTCAGTTTTAGGAGTTGTTTCAGAACCCTTTCCTCTGTGAATGGACTGGTATCGACTCCCCTATCCAGAGTGCTTCTATTGACTGGATTAGGTACCTCCCCACTTCTTTTGTGTATTCGTTCAATATACCTGCTTTTTTACTGTTACCTTCTGCCCACCCACCATCCCCCTTATTAAGCCTCACTATCCCTCCCTTGGTCTTTCCTCACTCCCTAATGTACCTATAAAAGGTTTTATCCCCCTTCTTAACCTCGTTGATGATCTTTTCCTCGGTTTGGACCTTTGCTATTCTGACTGCCTTCTTTGCTTCCTTCTGCTTTAAATGGTACAGTTCTCTGTTAACTGCTTCTGTGTTTCCTTATACTCCTGAATGCTGTCTTTTTCTCCCTAACCTTCCCCGCCTCCTCTTTTGAGAACCATGGTGATTTTTTCCTTAATTTTGATTTGTTTATTTGCTTCACACAAAGGCTTGTTGCCTCTGTGATGGCGGTTTTGATGTTTTCCCACTGTTCCTCCACCCCTCCTTCTTGCCTGTTTGCTATTGCTTTTCTGAGGCACTCTCCCATTTTGACAATGTCAGCCCTTCTAAAGTCCAGTACCTTCACTTTTGCATGGTTGACTCTATGGCTGTGTTTATCATGAACCACACTGTTTGGTGGTCATTTGTTCCCTGATGGCTACCTAATTCTAAATTTGAGATCCTCTCACCATCCCCATTTGAGAGTACCAGGTCTAAGATTACGCCCTCCTGAGTGGGTTCCAACACTAGTTGTCTGAGGCATGCCCCCTTTAGGGCATCGAGAATGCTGCGGTGGTGCAGTGTTTAGTGTGAGATCTAGAAAAAAAAAGAGTTGTTTTTGGCAGAGGCCACAGTCTGTAGTTTAAGCACTCAACACTCAAGATGGCTGATTTAATTATTTGGAATTTTTTTACAATGTGTTATGTGTGTGGCAATGTAATTTGTCTGTAAAAATATTAACTTTTTTTTAAGTTACTTTGTAATATTGAAATAGTAAAAGTTAGGATTTTCAATATTGCGGCCACTGGATTATTTTTTTTTACTTTCTGTTTGGAGGTTTAGTGATATTTTTCAGAAAGCAGGTTTTTCTGGGGAGATTTGGCAGCTGAACATGCATTTATGGAAAGCTAATGTATGGTCAGCTTTAGTCTCTTGACTAATGAAATTACTAGATTTTTCCTTGCCACTTTATAAACATATTTATGCAATAAGCATGGACATAAAAGCCTTTGTATAAATCTATTTATTTTCACATATGCTGTATAAACACTAACTGTCAATCAACCCCCCAGTCAAAACTACTTTCTCACCAGCACTACAACACTCAACGATTCTCCCCGCAAAACCTCCCTGAGCACCCACCCCCAGTCAACACAAAAGTTCCTTCTATATACAGCAGCATCCAAAAGTCCACAGAACACAAAAATGAGCATTTTATTTTTTAAACTCCAAACCAAAGGTGCATACAGTATACTTTTCTCCCCCAGCCCCACACACAAAAGGCTTCTTCTCTCTAGCTCATGTTCCACTTCCTTCTCTTGTTCTCCTTCAGCACATTAAATCCCAGCAGACACAGTGGGCAGGATTTTCCAAAGGTGGCACAGGAAGTGCATCCAGCCCTGCACCACGGGACTCTGAATTCGGCTGTGTGTCGATCCCCTTTGCTGCAACTGCACCCAATATTCCAATATCGGGTTCAGTTGCAACAGTTTATCTGCTTTCTGGCAGCTTTGGCCACATATCTGGTGCAAGTACCAGTACTTTGTCCCCCAGGAGTGGCGCACGCTAGACCAAAAAAGTCTGGTCTATGGAGCTGCACCTGGTGTAAGGGATGGAAAATCCCAAATGATGGTCAGTGAATGCCACAATCTCCATGTGCCATATGTTCAGCACACAGGGGGTGTGCGGTATTAATGGGCATTTAAAAATCTGGCCCAGTACCTTTTTTTTTTTAAACTGTTTTTTTTTCTTTCCAGACTTGCTGTTCTTTTTCTCTTTACAGCCAACAGTATGATTATTTCAGCCATCCGCACCACTTACTTTAAGACTGCCACAGTTGTTTCACTCACTCACTCACTCAGTCCCGATGCACATGCAGGAAAAAAAGTAAGACTGCACCCTATTACAAACTACAGGATTGGGCAGATATGTAATCCCACGGCAGACAACTGGAAAATATTTTATTGTGTAACACAATAGCACTCTTGACTTCAATCCTGCTGTTTCACTGGCTTCCCACTGTACAGCTATACACTGGTATCACATCATATGAGAGACTCAAATTGTGCTACTCAGTTTGGAGTGATTCAGTTTGAACGGTTGTGATATGAGTTACCCTGAAAGGGTAGTGAGGTGTGATTATAGTGCAGTTATAGTGCCAAGTTAGGGGAAAGAACAACTACTGCTGAGCAAGGCAAACAAACAAAAGAGGAGGGTTCGAGAAAGAGGAGGAGGTATGTGGTGTGTAGTTTGATGAGGTGTTGATGAACTGGCCTTCTGGTTTGGTGGTGAGGGTGGGTGGCTGCACTGAGGGAGGTCCAGGGTTCAGGGATAGGTAGGGGGTACTTTTTTTTGTTTGTGTGCAGGAGTTTGACTTTTATTTTTTTCAGATTTTCTCCCCCTCTCCGACATGCACCCCCTTAGAGCTGAGAATCTAAATTTTGGGGGTTTCCTCACCGTTGTTTTTCTCATTGGGGAGTGTACATTGCCATTGTGCTTTTCAGTGATGTACGCTCACTGTAACAGTGATCGCTATTTAGCATTCACCTTAATGATATGGAACTGATATACACTAACATCCAGTCTGGGCATGCAGTTCTCCCCCCCCCACTCTGTACATGGCTGCAAACCTGGCAGCTCCCTAACCGCCGATGTCAACTGCACTCATTCTCCTTTAATTTCCAACCATCCTGACTCTACATCCTTAAAAACACATCTCCTAGGCACTTTGTTCTCTGCACTGAATAGCAAGAAAAATTAAAAAGCAACTCTTTTTCTTTTAAAAAACACAGACTTGTTCTATCACAGCAGAGCTACCTCATTCCGTGACTGCAAATGTATACCCCCTCTGCACTATACACATGGTAAACAGAAAGGAAAGCCCAACCAGATAATAAAAAAGTACTTTATTTAAAATAAAACAAACAGAGCACTACAATACTTTAAACTACCATGGCCATCTGTGTCCTTTGCTAAGTGAGAGAGACAACTCCCATGTTTTTAAAACCAGCATACCCCCCAAAGAATACACCCTATCAAAACATGTGCTTCCAACACCAAGATGTGGTATCCCAAGCAACCACACCACCTTCTCATAGCAACCTGCTCTTGATTTGTAGAAATACATGGCATACCACAATATAATCCTCCCAAGTTTATAAAAAAGTGCACTGAAAATAAATAAAAAGCATCCCACAAAACTCCTTCCCTATAGCATAAATGGAATATGCAGTGAGGAACTTGTTAAATAAATGAGTATGTGCACTCGAGCAGTTTGATGTCAGACACCTCCCATGGCTTAGGCCACTCATAAGGTTATCCAAAGTCAAACTACTCCTGTGCATATAAATAATTTATTTAACTCATCCCCACTGCATATCCTATATATATTGAATGGTTGCAAAGTTATTAAAGTGCAAAATTTGAGGTTTAACATTAAACTGCCTACTCAACCCTAACTATAGTGGTACAGTATATATCTATATCTATCTGTCTGTCTATCTATCTATCTATCTATCTATCTATCTATCTATCTATCTATCTATGTGTGTGTGGTAGTTATCCAAAAGTTTCCTACATTGAGGTACCTCAAGGTACCACTGAGGTACTCAAGTTACAATTTGCATTGACTGTAATGTGATCCTGCCTCATTCTGCCTCAGTGTACCCAGGTATACCTTAGTACTGAGAAATTTTTCTATGACTACCTCAGTACTGAGAAATGTTTCTATGACTACCACTATACAGTGTGCATATATATATATATATATATATATATATATATATATATATATATATATATATATATATAGATTGATAGATAGATACATGATGGATATGAGTGTGATATGGCAAATATTGTCACTCCAATGCACACCCTGATACTTGTTGGTGGGGTGGGGCTGGGGTGGGGTGCAATGGGTGGGAATCCTAAAATTGAATTTCCTCACTTTTTTTGCTATAGAAGAACCCTAACTGATGCATTAACAAAGTTGTTTGCATAGAATTTCCTTACTTTTTAAGAAAGAATAGAAAAGTAGAAAGTTTCACAAGTTGATGGCCCCATGCTCCCACCAACTTGTAAGTGTCGGGCCACATTACACACCCAATCACTAAAAATAAAATTGACAACAGCAAGGCCAGCCACCAAACAAATGTTATTCTAGTAGAACAATAGAAAACGTTGTCCACAAAACGTAAACTGTGCCATGCAATATCTCCACAAAAAATATATTGGCTGACACATAAACATCACAATTAACATCTACAGGACATGCCATCAACACCCTCCAAATTTCAAGTAAAAAGACCAAACCGTGTCCGAGATATAACATGTCAAAATTTTAAATTTCCATTAGTCAGAGTGGCACAGTTCCACACCTGTTGACATTTAACACACACAACAACTGAACACTACATCCATGACACTAAGGCTAGGCACCCTATCAATTTCAAGCCTCCAGCACAATCCAAAACACTGTCTGCAGCATGTAAAGTGCATCACACAATATCGCCGCAAACAAAATTTTTTCTGATGTGTAAATGCCATAATTCACATCTACAGAACATGCCATAAACATCCTCCAAATTTCAAGTAAAAAGACAAAACCATTTCCAAGATACTCAATGTTAAAGATTGGTAAAATTTCCCTATCTATTCCATTATAAAAAATCTGGCCATCTTGTCCCTCCCTCGCGATCAAAGATGGTGATCAAAGAATCTCACGATCAAAGAATTTGCAGGCTCATGATCAAAGAATTTGCAGGGTCATGACCAAAGAATAAAAACTGTTGTAATTTAAAAAATTCAAAGAATTGCAGTAAACCACCACCATGGTTCATCAGAACGAAGCCCCCTGAGTGAAACCCACCCTCATTTGTCTTCCTAGGACACCCCTGAGCTGAGAAAATTAATTCTTTTATCTGGCCATCTCATCCCTCACTTGCAATGCACGATCACAATCAAAGAATCTCAAGATCAAAAAATTTGCAGGCTCGCGATCAAACAATTTGCAGACTTGCAATCAAAGGATTTACAAGGTCATGATCAAAGAATAAAAGCTTTTGTAATTTAAGAAATTCAAAGAATTGCAGGAAGCCACCACCATGGTTCATCAGAATGAAGCCCCCTGAGTACAACCCAGCCTCATTTGTCTTCCTAGGACACCCCAGGGCTGAGAAAAGTGATTTTTAAATCTGGCTGTCTCGTCCCTCACTCGCGATGCATGATTGCGATCAAAGAATCTCGTGGTCAAAGAATTTGCAGGGTCACGATCTAAGAAATTGCTCGCTCATACAGAAGTTGATACCAGCCCATTTACAGAAGAAAGGGTTATGAAATAACTCTTAAAACTGAAGGTGGACAAAGCAATGGGGCCTGATGGGATTCATTCCAGAATTCTAAAAGAACTAAGGGTAGAACTAGTGACACCACTGACTACTCTCTTTAACAAATCATGGGAGGATGGGGTGGTACCCGAGGACTGGAGGAGGGCAGATGTGATTCCCCTTCACAAAAGTGGGAGCAAGGCAGAAGCAGGAAACTACAGACCTGTTAGTTTAACCTCAGTGATAGGGAAAATGATGGAATCACTTCTGAAGGAAAGAATTGTCGAGTATCTACAGGTCAAAGGGGCACAGGACCCTAGGCAGCATGGATTCACAGCGGGAAGGTCATGCCAGATGAATCTGATAGATTTCTTTGACTGGGTGAACAAAGTAGTAGATGAGGAAGGGGCTGTGGACATGGCCTACCTAGACTTTAGCAAGGCATTTGACACAGTCCCACACAAAAGATTAATATACAAGTTAGCCAGCCTTGAAATGGGTTCCAAGATGACAGCCTGGGTAAAGAATTGACTGGAGAATAGGACACAGAGAGTAATAGTAAATGGAGTCCACCACAGAAAGGTACTAGTGGGAAATTCTAGGGTTCAGTATTAGACTGGTCCTCTAATGTCTTTGTAAGTGACATTGCAGAGGGACTGAAGGAAAAGTGATGTCTCTTTGCAGATGACACAAAGATCTGCAACAGAGTTGATGCACAAGGTGGGGTGGAAAGGATGAGAAGGGACTTGGCAAGGTTAGAGGAATGGTAAAATGTATGGCAGCTTAGATTCAATGCTAAGAAGTGCAAGGTAATGCACCTGGGAAACAAAAATCCAGGGGAAGAGTACACAATGGGGGGTGAGATACTAACAACAACAAAAATGGAAAGGGCCCTGGGGGTAGTCATATCAGATGACCTAAAGGTGGGCAAGCAATGTGAGAGGGCAGCAAGGAGGGCTGGGGGGATACTGGGATGCATAGGGAGAGGCATCACCAGTAGAAAACAGGAAGTTATTATCCCTCTGTACAGACAGCTGGTCAGACCCCATCTGAAGTACTGCGTGCAGTTCTGGAGACCCATTCTCCACAAAGACATAGACAGAATAGAAGCTGTCCAGAGGAGGCCAACTAAAATGGTGCAGGGTCTGCACCAGAAGACATATGAAGAGAGGCTAAAGGAGCTTAATATGTATAGCCTCGAGGAAAGGAGGGAGAGGGGGGACATGATAGAAACATTCAAGTACCTCAAGGGAATCAACAAAGTCCAAGAGGGTAGCATCTTTCAAAAAAAGAGGTGTGCAAGAACACGGGGGCACAATTTAAAGATGGGGGCGGCTCAGAGGTAATTTAAGGAAGTATTTTTTCACAGAGAGGGTTGTGGATGCATGGAACGGCCTTCCGGAGGAGGTTGTGGAGTCAAAAACAGTGGTGGAATTCAAGCATGCATGGGACTGTCATAAGGCCATTCTAGGGGTGGGGGTAGGAAGAAGTAGGCTGCTGGTTAACTAGGATCTGCAGCTTATCCAGTAGGTAGGGAAATGGGCAGACTGGGTGGGCCATGCGGTCCTTATCTGCCATCAAATTCTATGTTTCTATGTTTCTATGAACAAAGAGCGAGGGATGAGATGGCCAGATTTAAAAATGTCTTTTCTCGGCCCAGGGGTACCCTACAAAGTTACATGAGGTTGGGTTTTGCTCCGGGGGCTTCAGTCTGCCCCATCTGAATGTAAAAAATCATGTTTTAAATACCCCTAGTAGTCTATGGCCCCCCATCATAAAAAAATAGATAATGATCTGTAGTGGCCCCCCCATTGTCTATGTCATAAATATGTTTTTTATATGCCTGGTAGTCTAGTGGACCCCCTGATGTGTATATAGTAGAAGCCACAGACAGTACCAGCTATTTCCAGATATTTCACAAAATTTCTAAAGAGTTTCTCTCTGCTGCCCCTACTGTGGAAATGGAGAAAGCAGGAGATTTCTCTAGAAATATCACAGAAGTTTTGGGAAATAGCTGGCCATGTCTGTGGCTACTACTGTAAAAGAATAATTGTTATTCTTATTTCTGGTAATCTAGTGGCCCCCCATCATAATAACATATATGAGTTGCTGAAATTTCCTGGTAGTCTAGTGGCCCCCCATGCGTATTTTATACATATTGCTGTTTAGATCCCTGGTAGTCTAGTGTCTCCCCCGATCTGTATTATGTTATAATTATTTTTCATATCCCTGGTAGTCTAGCGTCCCCCATCATAATAAAATAAACAAGGATTTTGAATTTCCTGGTAGTCTAGTGGTTCCCCAACCCAGCTGTGCCAGCCCACCCAGCACCCCTTGCACCCTTCTCCAGTTGGCGACTGGCACAGCCCACCTCTCACCTCCACGGCCAGCCACCAACTGTGTGTATTATGAGCACTAATGCAAAGATGTGCCCTGAAATTATTTCTTAGTGCCTCTTTGCATTAGTGATCATAATGCACACAGTCACCGGCTGGCCATGGAGGTGGGAGGTGAGAGGTGGGCTGTGCCAGTCACTAACTGGGGAAGGGTGGTGGGTGCTGGGTGGGCTGACAAGTTGGGTGCAGGGGTGGGGGCCACTAGACTACCAGGAAATTCTAAATCCTTATGTATTTTATTGTGATGGAGGAGGGGGGCTGCTAGACTATCAGGGATATGAAAAATAATTATAATGTAATACAGATCGGGGAGCCACTAGACTACCAGGGATCTAAAACAGCAATATGTATAAAATATGCATGGGGGCCACTAGACTACCAGGAAATTGCAGAAAGTTATATATTTTATTATGATGGGGGGGCTGCTAGACTACCAGGGATATGAATAACAATTATTATTTAATACATATTGGGGCCACTAGACTACCAGGGATATAAAAAAAAATTTATGAACATTGGGGGGCCACTATAGATCGTTATTTATTTTATCATGATGTGGTGGGAGCTGCTAGACTACCAAGGATATGTTAAACATGTTTTTTTTTTATTCAGATGGGGCAGAATGAAGCTCCCTGAGCAAAACCCAGCCTTATTTAAGTTATAGGGCACCCCTGGGCTGAGAAAAACATTTTTTAAATCTGGCCATCTCGTCCCTCGCTTGCGATGCACGATCGCGATCAAAGAATTTTGGGATGAATGAATTTGCAGGCTCATGATCAAAAATCGTTAGCGAGCTGCAAACAAAGAATTGTAAACCTCAGAACTCTATTTTTAGACCGATTTCTATGAAACCAAAGGCATGGCTAGATAGATCGGGATCCTCTGAGTAAAACCCATCCAAGTTTTACTTCAGAAGTGACCCCTGAGCTGAGATATTTGTGTTTTTCTGATCAGAAAATGAAAAGCAAGATGACAGACCTCACGATCAAAGAATTAAAAAAATCCTCAGTTACAAAGATTCTTGAACCACGAGGCTGCAAATTATTTGATCACCAGGCAGGACGAGATGGCCAGAACCCCATTCTTTGTTCGCAAAACATACATATACATTTTTCCATTGACTTATAATGGGAACTTAAAAGCGGCCTTAATATTTTTTCACCAAACGAAAAGCAGCATGTTTGGCAACCAAAGCTCTTTCAAATGTGCCATCTCTCAGAGTGGCATGCCACACAATGGTCTTGCAGGGCCACGTCCAAAATCCCAAAAGCTGCCTCCAAAACTGGATCATTTTGCATTTTTCAGCATTTTGGTACGCAAAGACCATAAGTCCGACCGAAATGCAATTTGGCAAATCAAGAGATCTACCATGCCCCACCATGCATTTCCAAATTTCAGGCAAATCTGTTTAGCAGGTCCAAAGTTATTGATGCCCAAACATTTGACTTTAGTATATAAGTGACCACTGAACCCTAACTATAGTGGCGTGATCGCGCCACTGTTATATATACATATATATATATATAGTGGCACAGTAGCACCACTATAGCTAGGGTTGAGTAAGCAGTTTAAAGTTAAACCTCAAATTTTGCACTTTAATAACTTTGCGTTGCAACAGATTTGCACAACATTTGGTATGTGCTGTCCCGTGTGGTAGGTCTCTTGTTTTGATTGTATTTGCAGAGTTTATGCTGTGTAAAGTGAAAAAACAGTGAAAGTTGCTTTCTTTTGCTTGTTTTGTTTGTTTTTTCCTCAACGTACTGTGGCCACTCTGTTCAGAATTTTGGGCTGACATTTTCAGGGTAGAAAGAGCTTGCCCCAAAGAACAAGCCAACATTAGTTTAGTGAAAAAATATTAATCCTTTCCAAAGTTATTCAGTTTTGACACTTTGAGTTCTGAGCATGCTCAGTTCAGTCTTTTGGATAGCTGCACAGTCTGAAAAGGGATTTAGGGCTCACAAAAAGGGATTTTGACACCCAGTGAAAAGGGAATTGGCTTGCAAAAAGGGATTCTGATACCTCACGAAAAGGGATTTTTAAAGCTTAATGTTTCTTTCTCACTTCACTGCAAAGAAATGGTTAGGACTTTCAGGCTGAAATTCTCAGGGTACAAAGGGCTTGACCCATAGATGTGATGTTTGCTGGTTTGGTGATAAAATTTACATTGCTTCCCTACATGTAACATTTTGAAATTTTGAAATTTTCCCTTAGATAGTATTGTGGTAAATGCAGTACCTTTTGACGCCTATATCTAGAAACAGTTTGAGATATAGATTTTTCACTAAAGACAGCTTAGCAGAGATGCAGGTTGCCAGTCCGTGATTACAACTTTGGTGGAATTTTTTCAAATGTTCCTACAGTTACTGAGATATTGCATCATTTGCAGCACAAGGGTTACTTGGAATGTCTCTAGGCCTATGCAGCATCTCTACAATTATAGATAGATGGGAGAGGATGGCCCAGACGGCCCTGTGCACCCACTTATGGATACCACTATACAGTAATGAGACTGCAGGGCCCTCAATTATGTAATAGTGGGAACGTAGGACCCTGAGGGCCCTGCACTCTAACAGAGAGATGACAGTTCATTACAATGATTGTACACTTATGGATAGAAGGAAGCGCAAGGCCCTACTGGCCCTGTGCTCCCCAAAAATTATACCATTATGGAATGATGGGAGCGGGATGGGAGCCCAGAGCCCAGATGGCTCTGCACTCCCACAGGAGGGTGGGAGTGGGGTGGTAGGGTTGGGTGGTGTTAGGGTTCAAAACCCTAATGCCTCATTTCCCTACTTTTGTTGCTTCAACCCTTAAAGATGCATTAATGAAGTTTTTTGCAAATATATATACACAATGGGGGTGAGACATATTCCAGTGAAATAAACCATGTTATTTTCACTACAGTGAAATAAATCCTGATGATGTCAGCAGAGTTTAAATAAATACCATTTATTACACCCTCGAAACTCACACTAAACCTGCTCTAAACCCACACAAAGCCGCGTAATCATGCAAAGCAATGCTAAACCTGCACTAATCCTGCACAAATTGTACATTTTGCAACACTGCCCCATTGTATAAATAGGACACATGATGTGCACTCATGAAATATCCAGGCTCACTCTGCAGAAGTGAAAATATTTTCCATATTCCACTCGTGCCCATCATGTATCCCTATATCTATCTAGCTATCTATCTATCTATCTATCTATCTATCTATCTATCTATCTATCTGTCTCTCTCTGTCCCTCTCTCTCCCTCTCTCTCTCTCTCTCTATATATATATATATATATCTACAGTGGCAAATGCTGCAGCAGACCTACTGAATAAAGCAATGTAATTTCAATGGCAATTAGTCCCTTTTGTTATTCAGGAAAATGTGACACTGCCAGGATGAAGAGAATGCCACAGTTTCCTGCATGACAAAAGGGACTAATTGCCATTGAACATTACTTTATTCAGTAGGTCTGCTGCAGCATACTGCAGAGTGCTTTAAAAGTGGGTTTCATTCTTGGGGATGCCACTGTGTGTCTCTGTGTGGTGTGTATGTATATATATATATATATATATATATATATATATATATATATATATATATATACATACACACACATATACATATGACTCTCTGTACAGTACTGGAGAGATTCATACCTTATGCTCAATTTTACCCTGTAATTTTTTTAAACAGTGTTATATTGCTTTTATTCCATCTCTGTTTTGTAGTGATCTATCATAAGACATACTGGGCATAACATGCCCTGTTGTTAAATTTGGTTTTGTTTACTATGTCCCTTCAACTGCCTTCTCACTATCTTAAACTGGCATCCATTTTGTGACATTCATGCCTATCACAAATTGTGCTGTAATTATTTGCATACACACAGTGCTCTACTTAACAAACTTTGATTCCATTCATTGCTAGATAGCATGTTGTATCCTCCTACTTAGAGGCTTTGGTTAAATAAATGTATTTTTGCAATTATTTCCACTTTTGATTGCCCTCTTACGTTCACAACATGATGTGTCCTTTATATGCCTTGCTGGACTGGTGTTATCCATTGATTATAGAGCTGTGCAATTTCAGTGCAGCTCTCTGCAATGATGCATTTTCATGGCCCCTTTCATATTTTAAAATGAATTTCTTTGTATAAGTTTTACTTTTTTGCTTGTTTTTACAGTTTGTGGTGATCCCTCCTTAGTGTCCTATAGTCACTCACGTAAGGTACTGTCCTTGCCACAGTCCAGACAAATGAGAATTGAAAGTATACATTGGCACCTGGTTTTGTCATCCACCAGGTCTTTAAAAAGGCTTGACTTGCAGTTCTCGGTTTCTTTCAATCACACTTTTGGATGATGAACATTCTGTCGGCTTCACAGTGTTCCTTTGTAATGAACATATGCTACTCAGTCAGCCAGTATTATCTTCAAATGCACATCAGCTTTCTGGTGATCCCTTCCAGCCTTTTCAACAACTGTACTTTTCTATACTGCTTGTTTCACCTGCAATAATTCTAGAGGTAACTCCTTGGTGTTCGGTATGCTTCACTTAAGGTCCTGCATGGGTGTTTTGGGGAAAAGAGATGCAAAATATTTTTTGTAACCTGGGCCAAGACTGACCAATTACACACCCTCAGTTACCTTCAGTGCTAGTTCTTTTTTTGCATTTTGAGGGTTTTTTGGAACATTTAGGCTGTTTAGTTGTTTCAATCTATGTTCAGTACAGGGGAAACTAAAAGGGCTGTTTCCTTTGCACTGAACATAAGCTTGGGCCATTTCACAGCTTTAAATGCTGAATTTACATTTCTTTTTCCCCAGATGCCTGTAGAGTTCTTTCAGGTTTATCTGTAAGCATGTTTGTATTTGAAAGTTAAATTTTTTAATTCATTTCTGGGCATGTTCAAGTGCTTTTGAGTAAGTTTTTGGAGTATCATGTGATGTGTATAAGGCCCTGCATGGCCTTTTCTGGTGAAAAGAGATGTAAAATAAAGTTTTGCAACCTGGTCTGGCTCTGGCCTGTAACTGGCCCATAGTTATCTTTGAAGCTAGTGTATTTTCAATTTTATTTTTACTTTTTCTAACATTTGTGTTTGGTTGTTTCAGTTAATGTTCAGTACAGAGGAAACTAAAAAGGCCGGTTCCTTTGTACTGAACATAAGCTTGGACCAATCTCACATCTTTAAATGCTTAATTTAAACTTCTTTTCCTCAGATGCATGCAGAGATTTTAAAAGTTCATCTATAAACACCTTTGTATTTTAAAGTTGGATTTTTTTATTGCATTTTAGAGCATGTTCTGGTGCTTTTGAGTAATTGTTTGGTGTACTGTGTGCTGCATGTAAAGCCCTGCATGGCCTTTTCCTATGAAAACAGATGTCAAAAAAAGTTTTGTAACCTGGTTCAGCTCTGGCCTGTAACTGGCCCATAGTTACTTTCAATGCTAGTGTATTTTCACATTTTTTCCTTTTTTGCAACATTTGAGTTGTTTGGTTGTTTCAGTCGATGTTCAGTACAGGAGAAACTAAAAAGGCTGGTTCCTTTGTACTGAACATAATCCTGGGCCAATCTCACAGCTCTAAATGCTCAATTTAAATCTATTTTCCCCAGATGCATGCAGAGGTTTAATAAATTCATCTGTAAGCACCTTTGTATTTGAAAGTTAGATTTTTTTAATGTACTTCAGAGCATGTTCTGGTGCTTTCGAGTAATTGTTCGGTGTACCATGTCCTGAATGTAAGGCCCTGCATGGCCATTTCTGGTGGAAAGAGATGTAAAATAAAGTTTTGTAACAGGAGCCAGCTCTGGCCTGTGACTAGCCCAAAGTTACCTTCAATGCTAGTGCTTTTTTACTTGTTTTTGCTTTTTTGAAACATTTGGGCTGTTTAGTTGCTCCAGTCGATGTTCAGTACAGGGGAAACTAAAGTGGCTGTTTCCTTTGTACTGAACACAGCTTTAAATGTGTAATTTACATCTTTTTTCTCCAAGATGACTGCAGAGTGCTAACATACTGATATATAAGGACACTTTTCTTTTTGAAAGTTTGAGTTTTTTCTTAATTTCAAAGCAAAGGATGTTGCTTTTTAGTAATGTTTTGGTGTATCACATGCTGCACATAAGGCCCTCCATAGCTTTCTCTTGGGAAAAGAAATGTTAAAATAACTGTTTGGAACCTGGGAAAAGACTGTCTTTGTATGTGTGCCAGACCACTAAGCAATGGGTCACTGTTACCAACACCCCCAAAAGCACATTCACATGTATAACTTGAAGAGTCATTCAGACTCATCAAACAATTGAATCAAATTCCATTTCTTTTATTCATTGGTAATTAGGTAAGGCCCACTAGGCACACATGCCTGTTTTCAGGGGTGACCTAGGAACACAGGAGAGGTTAAGTGACTTGTTCAGAGTCACACGGTATGCAAGTGGAGGTTATGGGAATAAAACACAGGTCTGCTGGATGCACCAAGCTCATTCACAACGAGTTACTCTAACCTCTATGCTATACTGCAAGTTGGTTCTATGTGATAATGGTGAGTGCTGAATGGCGATTCGCATTATCATGATGTTAGGGCAGTGAAAACAATTTTGCCACCCTGACATCCTTGGCGCATGGAAGAACAGTGCCGGGGACTTAAAACACTGCCCCCACCCCCCCAACTTAGGGGCTTTGCCCCAACACCCCCCTACTTAAGGATTCTAAACTCCAGGGGGGTGAAAGCAAATAAAAATACAAGTTTTGGGCCGGGCGCAACAAAAGCACAGTAGCGCCTGGACCCAGACCCAAACCCGGAACTCCAGCACTGCAAGCAGAGACCAACCCCGATGCTATGGCACAGCTCAGCAGGTGACCTGTAATGCCATCCACTACATCCCCTCCACCCCCTCCTGAGCCATGGTTGACGTGCTCACTTCCCCCCGCATGTTTACATATAGCGACATCCTGTTGCTAGGGTTGCCCACCCCACCTCATCTGGTTGCCATCCCTGCCCCCTCGCCTTTTGGGCTTTTGCCCATATTGCATTGCCGTTTTTGGACAGCACCGTGATTCAGGTGCCCACCTCACCTGCTAAACTGCCAGCCCCATTCAGACTGAAAGCATGCCTTAACAGAAACTTACTGTGCTATTCAAAAGTAAGCCTTGCAGTCAATGTTCCATTAGGTAAATGGGACAACTCACACCTTTTCTCATACCTATTGTTTCAGTCTCAGAGTAACAAACCTTTTTCTGATAATCCACCCAACACAGATTAAAATTCTTAAAGCAGCAGTAACAGTTAAAAATAATTTAAATAACTTGGTGAGCAGTTAGGCAAACCAAAACCTCAATATATATGACTTTCTTTTTGCTTTATTTCATTCCCAAGGTAAGAAAATGGGTTTTCAAGTATTAAAAGTTGATAGTCTTTTGCCATGTCAACAATCATGGATGTAAGCAAATAAAGGTGTTGTTGAGCTCTAGTTTGTGCAAATCCCTTTTAATTTTTTCTACCCCATCAACAGTGCTTACTCTGTTGCAGAGCTTTGTACTGTCTGTAAATCAATAGACCTTCCCCTTAAGCCCTTCCACAATGCCGCAATGAAAATATTGAACAGAATTGGACCCAGTGCCAGTCATATGGTACCACACTAGTCACCCTTCCCTACCCTGATGGAACTCCATTAATGATCACCCTTTGCCTCCTTCCCTCCAGCAAATTCTTCATCCATCTCTTCATCTCTGGAGCCACCCCCAGGGCTCTCATTTTGTGCAGAAACATTCTGTGCATCATGATGTCAAATACATTACAAAAGTCTAGGAACACCGTATCCACTACAAAACCCTTAACTGTGCCTTTTGCCTCAAACCCAACAGTCAGGTTGTCAATGCAATATTTTGATGGTTATTGCTTATTAGTGTACTACATTGGGTTCCATCACTCTTTTCTGGGTTTGGGACCAGCTGGTATGAGGATGGCTGAGACATACCAGGTGAAAGTATATACCTTATACATAGTGTAATTACGTGTATATAGTTATTTGTAAGTAGCTTAGTTGTGTGTTTGTCAATATGGTATTGTTTTATGAACAAGTAGTAGTTAACTTTAGTTTGCATGGTGAGACAGTATCACTGTGATAATGTAGTATCCCTGTAGCACATGTTAACTGTTGAAAAAAAATGCTAAAAAATAACATTTCCTTTTTTAACTAGGAGTTGCAGAGTTGTCTGTCTTAGACACAAAGGTGTTGAAGGCTGCACAGCATGGTTGTTTGGGAATATTAGAAAGATCCAAGTTACAACAAAACTGCTATATTCCAAAGTTTAACATACAATGGTGTCCTAAGATGAACTGTTGTTTAAGCCCATCCCAGAATGAATAAGTAACAAACAATGAAAGATCAATACTACAGCCGATAAATAGAAGCAGACATCATGGTATTATAAAAAAGCTGCTTTTATTTACATAACTAGAAATTAAACAAGAAAGACACCATGTTATGCATGTTAGAGTTTTCATATTCTAACTTTGGATACATTTTTCCATAACATAGACCTCATGAACTATCTTTATATTTTGCATACCAACAGTAGCATATATATGCATCTTAGAGGCATAGTCATGAGAAACAAACAGACTTTATTTTTTGCCCTGAGAGTCACAATAGGTCTCTCCAGTAGCAAATTTGTGCATATATATATATATATTTTATGGTAGCACGGTAGTGCTACCATAGTTAGGGTTGAGGAGCCATTTACATGTTAAACCCAAAATTTTGTACCTTAATAACTTTGCAACTGTTTGATGGATTTGCCTGAAATTTGGAATACATGATCAAGAACCATATGCCTTGGGATCTGCCAAGTTTCATACTGGTTGGATATACGGCTGCAGAGTTATTAAGTATGTGATCTATCTTGTGCGTTACGCTTTTGGGGAATTTATGGTCTTACTTGCTAGGTCGACTTGCTAGGGAGACCAGTCCAAAATCTCAGGGAACATACGGCCAGGGTCCCCAATGTGCCTTTCAAAGATTTTGTGAAAAAATATTAAACGGTTCAAAAGTTATTCAGAAAACAAGTTACCATTATAAGACAATGGGAAAAGTTAACAAAAAGTTCAACAGTGTCACAAATGCAGTTTTTACTTTCGCAAATGGCCCTTTTACTGTCACAAATCCACCATTTTGTTTTCAGTTGGTGATCAGAAAAATGCTTGGCATTTAAATTTGGGACCCTCTAGCAACCTAATTCTTTTTGTATTCACATAGTCGGACCCTGAGGATGCTAGCCATGTCTTTATTTTGGGGTAAAACACCCCAGAAATATGTTTTCCACATTTCTGGAAAAAGTACTTTCACAAAGTACTTTCACACTTGTGACACTTTCGAATGCATTTGCGAAAGCTTTCGCAAATTGCGACAGTACTTTTCTAGGCTGTGGGAAAATAACAGCAATTCTTTGGTACCCCACTGCAAAAGAACGGTTTGGAGTTTTGGACTAAAATTTGGAGGAAACGCAGCCAACATCCCAGAGATATGCCTTTTACTGTTTCATTGAAAAAATATTACATGGTGCCAAAAGTTACGGTACTCCAAATTTGACACTTTTTCCCATAGGATAACATTACGGCTTCTGAACCATTGCAGCAATCCTTTGGTGCCCTGCTGCAAAATAATGGTTTGGTCTTTTGGGATGAAATTTGAAGGGAACACAGCCAACATCCCACAGATGTGCCTTTTACTAGTTTGGTGAAAAAATATTACAGGGAGCCAAAGTTATGGCACTCCAAACTTCTCTTTTTTTCCCATAGGATAACTTTACGGCGTTGGCCGCGCCTTTCTGGGCCCGTATCTCGGAAACGGTGCAAGATACGGACTTTTTGTCAGAAAAATATTTAGCCCCCCCAATCAGGACTAAGTGCAAAACTAGCCAGGAAAGTCTTAAATCATATGACTTTTAATTTTTTTCTACCTCGTACGGTTCCTGAGATATAAGCAATTTAGCATTCCAACACCTCATTTTCTGCTCCGAGACCCATTATTATGCAGACATTCTTTGTACTCACTGTCTTTCTCTTTGAAGCTTTTGCAGAAAACCAGCCTGTGCCCTTCCATTACTGTTACTGTTGCCCTTTCCGCTTGCGGTTCCATACCCGTTTCACTTACCGTTCACATCTACTCCACCATGTGCGTTATCCTTTGCGTTTTCATTTGCGCTTGCATTTCCATTATTTTTTACCATTTGTGTCTAAAGCACTGTTTCTATTTCTGTTTCACTTTGCATCATCATGCCCATTACCCTTTGCGTTTACGGGCACCATGTTACTATGTGACAAGACATCATGTGGCGGACCGTTCCTGTCTACGCCACCGTGTGCGTTACCCTTTCTGTTCTCATTCACGCTTACATTACCATGTGCACCACTGTTACCACTTCTGTTTGCATTACTGTTCCTGTCACTGTGTCACAAGGTATCACATGGCGGGCCCCACCCTCCTGCTGCCGCATTACATTCACTATTTCTCATTATCATTCTCAAAAAGAAGGGAAATTAGAGGCAAAAAACTCCATTTAATGCATCACTTAGGGTTGTTCCAAAGTGACAAAAGTGAGGAAATTTGGTGTTAGGGTTGAAAACCCCCCTTGGACCACACAGCCCACCCCCCCAACCGTCATTGGGGTGCGCTTTGGGGTCTTCGGTACTAACTCTCACCCCATTCTCCTATACCTCTGCTTCTTCACACATGTGATGGGGTGAGAGTTAGGCCAACAACCCCAATGCGAACCCCAATGCTGGTTGGGAGGGTGGGCTGGGTGGTCCAAGGGGGGTTTTCAACCCTAACACCGAATTTCCTCACTTTTGTCGCTGTGGAACAACCCTAACTGATGCATTAAACTGAGTTTTTTGCCTCTAATATATATATGTGTGTGTGTAGGCTTTTTATAAATTGATGCAAACTGCTGTCTGAGTATTGCAAAATTCCTTTTAACAATGATGATTTACCACTGCCTATGTCTAAGTAGCTGTGCTGTGATATAGAGCTTTTTGCTGCCATACGTGCTGCATAAGGAGTGTATAAGGAATGTACAAGTATTGTGAGCAAACCTTCAGTACATGATTCTAGCAAACAATAGTATGGAAAGTGATATGTAGCATGATTATCTTTTATCTCTACAGATAAATGGCTGTACATATTTTAAAGCACTTGAACTTGCATTGTGACACTCTTTGCAAAATCAATCAGTCAATCAATCAATCGATCAATCTTTATTTAACCAGGTGAGCATCATTGAGAAGAACTCATTTACAAGATGAGCCTGGGCATTCACATATTAAGTGCAGGCAACAGTATATACAATGTTACAACAATGGGGAGCCCAACAACAGAGTAATTCACAAAAAAGAAAAGAAAAAAAGAAAGTAAATAAATGATAGGTACAGGGCAGGGATATATACAGTGTTACAACAAATTAGTGTTCATACCATGCAGTAATGCTAGCATAAACAAGGAGAAAGTGCACATATCTTAGATGAAAGCAGCATACATATTATGGTACAAAAACCTATGTACATTAGCTGTGACAGGAACCTATGCAGCAAGAAAGGGTAAGGAGAAGGGGGAGTAGAAAGAGGAAGGGGGCAAAGCCAGAGGGGAAGGAAGAGTGATACTTTTGGGGAAGGCATTACATAGTTTAGGGAATAGGTCAGGGTAAAACTACGATGTGAAAAGAGGCAGGGCACAGAAAAGAAATAGGGGAGAGGAGCTTAGAATAGAGAGTAGGATAGGTGTGGTAAGAATGCCATTAACGGAAGCAAGTACAGGTTTCTGAAAAAGAATGTTGGTAAGGGGATTTGAAGAAGCTCAGTTTCACATGGATTGACACCTTTAGAGTTTTCTGTACTGTGTTCCAAATGACAGGAAGAGCATGACTTATTGCAGATTTGCCATATCTGGTTCTTACCTTAGGGACAAATAGTGAGATGTAAGAGAGGCTTCTTAAGGTGTAGTTTCCAACCATACAGGTGGGCAGGCAACTCACAATATAATGCAGGAGCATGCTAGTGATTGCTCTGTAGGTCTAGAGCACTGCATTCTTTTGTCGTCTGAATGTTAGTGAGTGCTACCCTACCTTGGCATAGAGCTCACAGTGGTGTGTGACATAAGGGAGACCAGTTATGAATCAAATAGCTCAATGGAAGAGTATATCCAGGATAGAGAGGGACAGCTTTGGGCCTTGGCCATAAAGGAAATCATCATAATCTAAAAGAGGCAAGAATGTAGTCTGGACCAACCTAGTTTTAGCTTCTGGTGTAAGTAAGTTTCTAATATGGAAGAAGAAGAAGAGACCAAGTCTCTGTTTCAGTTTTTTTGAGAATTCATTGACATGATGGACAAAGGACAATTTGTGGTCTATCCAAAACCCAAGATACTTACATTTTTCAATGAACACCAGTGGCTCACCCAGTAATGTGTATATTAAGGGAGCAGAACTAGGGATACCGTGTTTATTTGCAAAGGTAGAGGGAACAAGTATCATAGCCTTGGTCTTTTTTGCATTTAGGAGGAGCTTTGATTAAAGTAGATTTTTCTGTAAATGATCAAAGTCTTGTTGGAGATCACTGCAGGCAAGATCCAGAGTAGGTCTGGCAATGTACAAGAGAGTATCATCTACAAACAGGTGGATGTTTGCTGTGGAAATACTAGTGTTAATCCAGTTAATATAGACAGCAAATAGTAGCAGGCCTAAAATGGACCCTTGAGGGACACCCCTTAACAGGTTTTTTTGAGGAAAGAGGCCCCCTCAATCTTAACCAGCTGTTGACGTTCAGCAAGGTAGTTAGTAAACCAGTTCAAGGCTGGTTGGTCTGTTTCAATATTACTTAGAACACACAGGAGTAAGTCATGGTCCACAGTATCAAAAGCTTTGCTCAGGTCAAGAAACAAAGAACACACATAATTTTTTTGTGGCCAAGGCAGTCTGCAAATCATTAGTGACCTTAACCAACACAGATACAGTGCTATAGCGAGGTCTAAAGCTTGACTGAACTGGAGTCAACAGGTTGTAGGTCTCCAGATAGGACCTAAGTTGCTCATTGACCACCTTTTCTAATAATTTGGATAGGATGGAAAACAGCGATATTGGTTGGTAGTTATTTAGGCCACTGGGGTCCCCGTATTTAAACAGGGGAACTACATGAGCTATCTTCAAGACTGAGGGAAGTGCTCCCAGTGCAAAGGACATATTAAGGAGGTGAGTAATAGGGGGTGACAGAATGTAATATACCAGCTTTAGGTAATAAGGTTCAATATTGTCAGTGCCTGCTGACTTTCTGGTGTCCAGGCTCAATAATAGATCCTCCGCTTGTTTTAAGGTAGTTGTAGTGAAGGAGAATACTCTTTTATGGGAGTGGATAGCTGAGACATGGTAAGCTAGGTCATGGCCGCTCAGCTGTGAGTGAAGTTGAGATGCTGGAGAGATGTCAAATGCCAGGCCAGCTGTTGCAAAGTGGTTATTGATATGCTCAAGGATCTCATTTTTGTCCATGGTGGAAATACCACAAGTTGAGATTTTCTGGGGCAACAAGCTGGCTGGGTGAAATCCTTCAATGTCCCTGAGTGTTTTCCAAAATTTGGTTGAGAAATTAGATGCAGATTAGAGTTCAGCACAGAAACCTTAAAGGACATCCCCCCTTGGCTTGGACAGAGACACAAAATATATACTGTAAGTACAGGGGGTTGGTCATGATATATTAGCTCAGATGAAGCCATAACAACATGCAAAACATCAGCACATTTATGCACACACAGTGATTTGCTCATCCACTCATTCTCCTTGTCGACTACTCTGATGGTGGAGAGCTATGAGGAGTTTTGAGTCCTTTGAGAAAAATGGCAAGACGTTTTAGAGGGATCCGGGACAGGGGACAGTTGCAATAAATCCTAAAATGGAAGAGAATAAAGGGTTATCATGTTTCAAGCAGTTCTACACTTTGGAATTGTTATGTGGCACTCAGCAATAAATCTTTTTTACATCAGTTAGGCAGCTCTGGGTACTACTTTATGTTAGACATTACTTGAAGTAACTTGTAGTAGGTGTGCCAGTACAAAGGTGCATAGCACCTTAACTGGTTTCATATACTATACCACAGTATTTCAAATAGTTTTAATGGTCATAACCTACTATTGTTTACTAGAATCATGTACTGTAGGTTTGCTCACAATACTAACATACTAACATACTAAAATGCCAGCAGAATAGGCCTAACAGTCTTTTGTGTCTGCTCGTTTGGTCAGCCCCCACCCTGGGTGCTGACCTTGCTGTCCCCCTCGCCTTCTCTGGCTTCTCCCTTCCCAGTTCCGGATATTCTTGCTGCATTGGATTTTGCTTCCAGAACCCTTCCCCTGTACCTGTCCCACCCCCTCTTGAACCCCTCCACTGTCTCTGCCTCCACCAGCCCCCTAGGCAGTGCATTCCATGGCTCCACCACCCTCTCAGTGAAGTAGCACCTCCTCCTTTCTCCCCTGAATCTTCCTCCCTCCAGCTTCCACCCATGCCTTCTAGTGGCCCCTTCCTCCTTCCTTCGAAGCACCCTGACTGTTCCTCCCCTATTTACCCTCTTCATGTACCTGAAGACCTCTATCATGTGCTCCCAGTCCCTTCTCTCTTCCAATGTGTACATATTTAGCTCTTCGAGCCTCTCCTCATAGGTCCTGTCCACCAAGCCCCAAATCATTTTGGTTGCCCTCCTCTGGACCCGCTCCAGGAGGTTAATGTCCCTCTTTAAGTGTGGCCTCCAAAACTGCACGCAGTACTCAAGGTGCGGCCTCACCAAGCAGTTATGCAGAGGGAGTATCACTTCCCTCCTTCTGGAGGTGATCCCCCTAGCGATGCATCCCAGCATCCTGTTGGCCTTGGCTGCTGCCCTCCTACAAGTCTCAGAGTTGTTCATCTTGACATCCACCACCACCCCCAGATACTTATACATTCCTTATAAACTCCTTGTGCAGCAGGTATGGCAGTGAAAAGCTTTACATCACAGCACAACTTCTTAGACATAGGCAGTGGTAAATCATGCTTTGCCTGTTCTCTGGAACAGCATTCAAAAAACCTTGAAATTAGTAATCCCAGTCAAACTGGCCACTTTTAAAACTCTGCTGGCTCATTCCATTACTGAGTTGTACAGTTGTTTTCAATGTTTACCTACAGCTCTTCCCATTGGTTCCCATTTCCTTTGCTTCCCTTGCTGAATTTGATTCTTTTCTCCCCCCTCCTTGCCTGAAGTTATCAGGTACTGCTGTACATACATTATGTATATACTGTATATAAGTGCATACTGTACCCATCTTGCTATATTGTTTGTATCTTAGCATACCATGTACATACTTGTTACCTTGTAATTATTTTGTGAAGTTTTCAATTTTCATGTATCATATGTTATTATTGTGTCAAGACCCAGGTCCATCTTGTAAATGAGTTTTACTCAACGGTGTTTCACCTGGTAAAATAAAGATTGATTGATTGGTGTTTTACTTTATTTTTGTTTAAAATTACCTTGTTTCGTGTTGTAAATGTTGTATCAAACCCATGTTTCTTTGCATACTGTTTCTGGATTCTAAATGTAAACTAGAAAATAATGCATTCATTCTTAGGCAGAATAAGTACTAGATTTTCCTTCAAGTCCCCAAAATAATCTTATATGACATGGAGTTCACAATAGGGATTGTTTAAAGTTTTTTTTCAGATGATGCATTGTATTTCATTGTTTTTAGGCCTTTTCTCCATGGTTAGCTCATGCTGGCTTGTTTTTTGAAAATTTGTCAGCTATAGCCCTGCAGTCTCATCCAATTTTAATCTTTATAATGCAATTAGCCAATGCTTTTGGGACAGGACCTCCTCTGAGGCCTTTTACTGGGAGACAACTCTTGGCTTGGATTATTCCAAAGAGCATTGACAACAGATATGGGCAGGTCTGTAGAAATACATCAAACAAGATCATCTTCAGTTACAACAATTTAATATTTTTGTATTTATTTATTTAAGTCTTGGATTACATACACCTTTGCGCTAAGGGCTCTTTTGCAAAGGTTCCATGTCAGTAAAAAGTACAACAGATTAAACAGGACAATAAACAATGGTACAATAAAGTGAATATAGAAGGTACAAAAATCAAATGAACGCAAGATCATAATTGACAGTCAATGTAACACAATGGAGACACACTGTGTTAAACAGTTTCAGGCACAGGAAAATGCATACAGTACATTGATATCAGCCAGATAGCTTTGTCACGACAAACAGTGCATGGGGTGCTGGAAGGGATGTGGGAAGGTGGGCTGGAAAGAGTAAAAAAAAGGAGGGTGGGAATGGAGGACATGAGGAGAAGTGGGGCAAGAGGAGGTGGGGAGGAAGGGTGGAGAGGGGGAATGGTGGATATAGGGGGAAGGTAGGAATCAAGAGTGCTAAGTTACTTTAAAAGAGGATGAGTGCTAAGGTCGTGGTTTAGGAAAACATGGTTAATGTAGACAATGACATGTGCTACATGTAGATAGTAGTGACTGAAGCTTGGATTTGAAGAGGCCCAGCTTAGTTTCAGAGGAGATGTCACAGTTGAGAGCATTCATCCAGAGAGGGGTCCTATAGGCAAAAGATCTTTGTCCCTGGTTGGTTCAGTGATGAGGGACATGTAGGAGCTGAGATACAGAACCTCGGGTATGGCGTGGATTACGAGGGGTGCTTAGAAGGTCTTGTACTCCAAGAGGCAAGAGGCTTAAGGTTATTTGCTTGGCCATCAGGCATGTTTGGTATTTGATGAGATTTTTAAGCTGTAGCCAACTGGTTTGGGCATAGAGGTCACACATGTGGGTGAGATGGTGGGCTCCTCAGACGAGATGACATGCCTTGTTAAGAGCAGTGGAGATATGCCGGAGGGCAGTATCAGTAGCAGAGCCATAGATGATTAGTCCATAGTCAGTTATGGAAATTTATTTTATTTATTTATTCAGGATTCGGAAAGCACCTTTAAGTCAGTGACTCATTTACAAAGGTTCCACATCACAAGTATTGGACAGTACAGAAATAGGGTAGACATACATTGCATGAAACAGAACAGCTAGATACATGGTAATAGTACAAAATAAACTGTATACATGGTAAAAGTGCAATGTAAGGTTCGCAAACAGGACCAGAGAAACTTAGGGTGGCACAAAAAAATATATAGGAAGATAAGGGGGAGTAAGCCAGCCAGAGACCATTGTCATAGTGGGGAAGATCGAGAAACAGGTTCAATAGCAGTCGAGTAGTTTGAGGACAGGAAATAACTCTTAAGTAGGTTTTTGAAGAGGCTGATAGAGTTTTCGTTTGTGATGAAGCTGGGTAGGCCATTCATCCATGAGGGGGCCTTGAAGCTGAAGGACCTTTGAAATAGGGAGGTTCGACATCGGGGAACAGTGAACAGCTTCTTGCTAGAGCTACGAGTTATTTTAGGGGCTGTGGTGGGATAGATTAGGGAGGTGAGGCTGGGGGGGAAGAGACCTAGGGTGATTTTTTTGACCATAAGACAGGTGTGGAACTGGATTCTATTGTCTAAGTTAAGCCAGTTAGTGGAGTTATAAAGTGAGCAGGTATGAGTGAGATGGTCGCAGTTCAGGACAAGGTGGCAGGTTTTGTTGAGGGAGAGATGGATCCTATTGAGGATGGATGTGGAGGCAGCACTATATATGAGTATGCCATAGTGGAGGAGGGAGAGGATAGAGGATGAGACTGCAAGTCTGAGGACGTAAGGCAATGTTTAAACCAGTAGAGCAGGCCAAAGCGGACATTGAGGGCAGTGGACAGGTGGTGTATGTGTTGGTGGAAATTGAAAGCCGGGTTCAGGGAGATTCCTAGATATTTGAAGGAGTCCACTTGTTCGAGAGGGGTTAGGTCAGCAGTAAGACCTGGAGGAAAAGCTTCTTCCTAGAGTTCCTAGAAATGATAGAGCTCTGTATAGCTGTGCTTATGGGTTCAGAGGTCAGAGATCACCTGTGTCTATAGAGTAGACCAATTTGAATATTTACAGCTTTAGCAACATTATCTATATGCGTCCCATATGATAAGCTGCTGTCTAAGGTGATACCAAGAAACTCGGAGACTTGTACCTGTTCAAGGGGAGTGCCAAGGCAGTTAGTGATAGTGAGAGGATATTGCCTGTGTTTGTTATGGTTGCTGCTGAAGAGCATAAGCTTAGTTTTTTTATAGTTTAGTATTAACTTGTGATTATTAAACCATTTCTCTACCAAGGCAAATCCGAGTTGTAGCTGGTTTTCAAGGGGTATAGGCTTCGTGTGAGTTGTGTATATTACTGCATCATCTGCGTAGAGTAGGATTTGTTCAGGGAAGAAGCTTGGGAAACTGTTTAGGAAGAGGCTAAATAGGAGTGGACCCAAGATGGACCCTTGAGGAACCCCAGAGTGAACAGGTCTTGAGTCAGAGAGGATGCCAGCAATTTTGACTTGTTAAGTGCTGTTGTCCAGTTAGCTTTTAAACCAGGCAGTAGAATCAGAGGAGAGTCCTGCATTAAGTAGTTGTTCCAGTAGTAGAGGGTGATGGACTGTGTCAAATGCTTTTGTCAAGTCGATGAAGGCAGCACCAACTAATTGACCATGGTCCAGGAAGCTGTGTATAGAACTGGTGAATTCCATAACGGCAGAGGTGGTGTTATGACCTTTTCTGAACCCATGTTGTTGGGCACATTGGATCCTATGTTTATAAAGATAGTCAGTAAGCTGGTCAGCTTCAATGTGTTCAAGAGCCTTAGAGAGAGGAGGTAGTATGAAGATAGGCCGGTAATTCACGTGAAGAGTCCTGTTACCACTTTTGTAGACTGAAGTAACTGTGGCTGATTTCCATTTATTGGGGAACTGTGCAAGTCTAAGTGAGAGAGATTAAAGATCCCAGCTAAAGTCACTAACATTTCCTCAATGGTGAGGGACAGCAGTTTGAGGTCTAGGGAGTCCCCACTGTGTCTAGTTTTGCCAATAGCTTTATGGATGTATTTTTGGGCTTCCTGCAATGAAGTAGAATGGTGGGTGATTAGATGATGGGGAACAGCTTACAAGACTGGTGGGGGTGACATCTGCCTCAAAAAAGTTTGGTGGAAGAACACTGCTAAGGTCTGTGAATGCATTATTAAAGGTATTGACAATAGTTAGGGGGTTCAGTGTTGTAGTACCTCCGACGTCAAGTAAAGTGGGTGATGTTTTCGGGGTTTTCCCTGTAACCTCTTTGATATTGTCCCAGAAAGCTTCACCATTGCCCCACATGTCAGTAAGCACTCCCTTGTAGTATTTATTTTTCTCAAGGCGGATGGACCTTGTGCAAATACTCCACGCTCTTTTGCATTGCTGAATGTCCAATTGCATGCCGGTGGCTCGGGCACATTGCCAGAGGTGGTTCCTAAATTTCATATGAGCTAATAAGTCTGCAGTGAGCCAAGGGTTGCAAGGGCCTTTGAATTTCTGTTTTTTATGGGGTGCATGGGAGTCACAGGCAACATCAAAGGTGTTGATGAAATAATCAAGTGCTGTGTTGACATCCTTTGCACTGTCAATGGGAGTGCAATCTTGCACTCTTAGGAGGGATTTGAGGGGTTCAAGATGACTTCATGGTAGGACCCTGCTGGTGATTGTTTTTGGTGGGTTTTGGTTTAGGTTTTCAGAATTTGTTTGTCCATGCACAGATGACTGGGGAATGGTCACTGAGCACATCCAGTAGAACTGTGGTGTTAGAAATGTGATCAGGATGATTGATTGGGACCCAGTCTAGTAGACTGCTTGATCCAGTTTTGTAGCTGGATCTAGTCAGGGAGTCGACCAGCTGGGAAAAGTTTGCGGCAGAGATGACATCGCTAAAGCTCCCATTCTCAGGTGCAAGTCAATTGATATTAATATCTCCCATCAGAATTAACTCCGAACCAGGGGGCTGGTTCTGATAAAGTCCATGACAGAATTGAGACCTCTCCCTTGATCTTTGGGAAGGATGTACACTGATGCTACAGTATGTGCCTTATTATGGGCACCTAGCAGAATTTTGATAGCTAGTAATTGTGTGGTTGAACCATCAGTTGATATCAGCAGGGGGTGTCCCAAAAGTGACTCTTTGAGATAGATTGCACATCCCCCACCTCTCTTGGTAGTCCTGTCTAGTCTGAAGATGGTGTAGCCTGGGTGGGCAATAACGATGTCAGGGATTTTTGGAGTGAGTATTGTTTCAGCAATTGACAGGATGTCAGGGTTGTGCTGGTTAACAAGGACTTATAGGGCATCCAATTTAGGGAGAAGACTGCAGATGTTCAGAGCAGCTAACATAAGTAACCCCGGCTGCATTAAAGAGGCTGTCTTACATGCTGTGCAGGGGCCAGGGTTTAGGTGAATATTACCAGACACCAGTAACAACATAAGTATAAGTCTGAGCAGGCATAATCTTATCTGCCTATAGGTAAGTCTTGCCATCCACCTCTGTCTGGTGTCCCAGCTTAGTTGTTGTTGGCATTCCCAGACGGTGGGCATGAGGGATTGAGGGGAGAGTGATAAATTATAGGTGCATGATACCCATCCTTGATACTAAGATTCAAACCAGTCATAAGGCATAGGGCTATTATGTGCTGAGAGGGGATTGGAGGCAAGAGTCCCAGGGGTAGGGTAGATTATATTGAACACATAGCAGGGAGGTTAGGAGGCGTAGCAGGCTCCCAGTATGCTCATAGGCAACATCAGTAATGTGAGCAGAAAGAAGTGAGGGAGCAGATAGGACAGCATCATTGTATCTAGGTAGAGATTAGATGGAAAAATGGAATCAGAGATGGAAGAGAGGGGAGAGAGAGGGGCTGAGGAGTTAGCAGACACTGGAGCTCAACACAGGAGTCAGGAGCAGAGGTGATTTTAGGAATTGGGAGCTATTTGCAGAACAGGTTAATTGAGCTGCTATACTCCACAATCTCTACCTTTCACCTATGAAACTATTTCAGATGGGTAAAACTCAGACTCCCATCTGTACTAGATGTGGTTGTGGAGACTGCACTTTATACCATATTTTTGGCAATACTCTTAATGTTCAGCCATTCTGGAACTCCATTAGAACCAGTTTGGATCCTCTCCTGGGTCTTCAAGATGCCATCACAGCAGAGATCTGCATTATAAGGGACAATGGCAACCAATTATTGGGGCCCAGAAAAGGTCACATGGCATTAACTGCTGCACTAGTGAAACTAATCATTTTAAGTCATTGGCTGGACACCACAACCCCAGCCTGGTCTGAATGGCTGAAGGAGATACTGTCCACCCTTAATGTAGAAAAATCCATAGCCAGATTTTGTAACACTCTGCATATTTACAGGTCTCGCTGGGATACTTTACATACATTGTTACTTACTAAACATTAAGTTTGACCTTACCTTTTTTGTTGCTGCTCTGTATTAAATTACTCCAAGGATATTTATCCTTGTTTCAGGTATTCCCCGCTGACTTGGAGACACTTCCAGGTGTCCTACCTGGGTATTTGGAAGGGGAATGCGTAAGGGTGGGGGGATTTGCTTTTGTTTGTTCTGTTTTACTGTTTGTTGGTATAAGCTATGGTTCTCCTTATGTGTCTCTTGCTGTTGCTGCTTGTTAGAAAATCAATAAAGTATATTTCAGTAATTAAAAATAATCTTATATGATAATTTTATAATACTTGAAGCTACATTTTAAAAGCTGTAAGATCTAACAGTTAATACACTTCTATTGTAATGCTACATGATATACATGTCAATATAATATGTTAAAAATGACAGGACTTTAAAAAGGCAGTAAGGCATTTTTTTATATCGTTATGAAACATTTTATGTTTTCTCATATCAATATATGGTCATTTTAGTGATATATTAATGGTGCATCTGCTTAACTGACTCCAAGCTTTCATTTCGAAAAAATAAGTTTCTACCGTAACAGTTCCAAAAACATCACATTTTAAAGAAAAGATCTTTTGAAAAGCCTAACTCTGGAACTGTTGGGGCTAGAAATGTAATTTTTAAAACAAATTAAAGCTTAAAGTCCATCTGCTGAGATATATGGCCCAATTTTCAAATGGGGATGCGAGGCTTCACGATCAAGTCCTCGTCCCTTAAATTCTTTACCTGCATCCAAGTGTGTACGTAACTTGTACCAAATTTATAACCTTGACATAGTTGCAAGGTACCCTCATTTTATGGCAGCTTGCCCTATAAAGGGTCCTTATGGTTGCAAAGTTAGACCGGGGGGAGCTGGTCTAACTTTGCTGCATTGCCGCAAGAGACTTTTGGTAGGTGGTTTGTGGCAAGTGGCTTATAAACTCACGCTTGCCACAAGGTTGCATAGATATATAGATGCATAGACACTGTCAGCAGATAAAGGCCTATGGCCCACCCAGTCTGCCCATTTAAGCTTGTAAGTTCACTTTATGTTTTTCTAGAAGTCTGCTACCCCTTACCCTTGATCTCCAGAATGCCCTTATGTCTATCCCATGCATTCTTAAATCCCATGATTGTTTCAGTCCCCACCACCTCCTCTGGCAGTGTGTTCCACTTGTCCACCACCCTTTCTGTGAATAAATTCTTCCTCATGTTTCCTCTGAATCACCCTCCCTCCAACTTCATCTCATTCCCTCTAGTCCTGGAACATCTTTTTCACTGGAAAATAGTGTATTCCTGCACCCTGTTCCTCCCTGTAAGGTACTTGTATGTCTCTATCATATCCCCTCTCTCCCCCTCTCCTCCAGGGAGTACATATTCAAGTCCTTCAGCCTGTCCTCATAGGACTTGTGATGCAATCCTGTATCATCTTTGTTGCCCCCTCTGAACCTTCTGTACCCTGTCTATGTCCTTAAGTGGAGAAACCTGTGCATCTGCTGTTTTTACATTTAAACCTGGTAGCCTAGTTCACCCACTGTGAACCCTGTTGTGAATAATTCTAGTTAGTGGAGTCAGGCAGTGGAATTAGTCACTCCCTCAATCCTAACTATTTAAACTCTGTCTCTTCCTCTCCTAGTTCACCTCCCCATGGCAGACTGTGAGGTCACGAGGGTAGGAAGCTCTCCCCTGAACCAGACAGTGCGCCCCCCAAGGACTCAGAAAAAGGTATGCAGTCGTCACCCGATCTGATATTCGGCAGCTCACCAGAGAGCTTCACCCCACTGATGCTTCACATTAGCTACCCCACCAACCCCACCACCACCACCCTTGGCAAACTCTCACTAATATAGGGCTGGTCACATGGTAATAAAACAAAATAACCAATCAGCTCACTTTACCATTTGCAGGTTATATCTTTCTACCACTAGTGGCCTCCTCACTAAGAACACCTATGCAGTAACTTTAACTCTTGCACTTCTGTCTCTACAATGATGACCCCTTTTGTCCTTTTAACATTCTTCATCCTCATACCCTGTGCGTCCCTCCCACCATCTATCTATCCTGACCTGATGGTCTGTCAGGCACCATGCACCATGCGCCAAATAAACATTAATAACTCAGTTACCAAAGCTAACACTCACCCTAGGCACCACTTCCACACTCTTTCATTTGGCCCTGCTGTACTCCCACCCAACTTCCAAACCAGCCCCCTTGCCCTCCTGCCTCATGATCGTTGGCCAACACCTGCTATCGCAAGGACTCATGCCTCCCAAGAAAGCTGCACTGGGTTGCACATAATACTAAACTCTTGATTACACTACTGCTTCTCATAGCAGGAGATATTGAGCCAAACCCCAGACCTAACCACCACCACACCCCAAACCCACCAATACCCCACCAACTCCCCTCAGGCTTAAAACTGTCCCATCTAAATCAATCAGTCAATCAATCAATCAATTAATCAAATCTTTATTTATCCAGGTGAACACCATTGAGCAAGCTCATTTACAAGGTAGACCTGCATTACACATGGTCAAAAGACAGAATAACATAATTGGCAAAGATACAGACATTAAAACACAGTTGAAACATAGATAAAAGAATGAATTGAAAAACAGTAATAAGTGTGTTCAGTGGAACAGGCAAATTGAAAATCTATTCTGTCTTTGAAGGTATATACAGTACAGGGAGCCCAGTTTGAATGTATATTTAGTTCAGGGACAAAGGTTTTTTTTTAAGCAGTAATTGTAGGTACCACAAGTCGGTGCAGCTGCAATGGAGGAGGCAGCAAATGACAAAAGCAGCTAGCAGCCTTAGGTTCTTGATATAGGGCAAAGAGGTACGTAGCTCACTGAAATGGAGAGAGTTAACGAAGACCGGCTATGGTACCAAGAAGCACCAGCAGCCCAGTTCGCAAAACTTAGGTTATTGTTATGGAGCAAAGCAAAGGGTACATAGCTTACAGAAATGGAAAGGATTAGAGATGACCAGGTATGGCACCAAGAGGTGCTGGCAGCCCAGTTCGCAAGCATTAAGTTTTTGTTGTGGATCAAGGGGGTTCATGGCTTGCAGAGGCAGAGAGATTAACGAAAAACCTGGTTATGGTACAGGGAAGCATCGGCAGCCCAGAGACAACAAGCAGTGTCCAATCTAGACTCCTGGAAGAACTTTGAGCTAGGGGAACATGAGCCACTCAGGTGAATTTCAGATAACGGTTTCAGAGGCACCACCACAGATATACTTGGATCATGTGGCGGCTATACTTGGAGAACTTAGGGGGTCAGTGGCCCTAGGAAAGGAGAATCAGGGCAAGAGTAAGATGTTGGAAGGGAGGGTGAGGCAAAGGTGTGGGAAAGAAAATGGGGTATGTGAGGTGGCAGTGCAGTACAGGCGTAGGTGATACAGAAGCTGTAGAAGAACAAGGTAAATGGAAGAAGTGACATTTATCTCTAATTAACTTTGTGAATAAGGACTTGAACACTGCAATAGTTACTGGGGTTCTTAGCTTCAAGATTTTCTGAGTTTCATTCCAAAGCGACAGTAGCGAGTAGCTTATGGCCACAATCCCATATCATGTGCGGGCCCTGGGGATTTTCAGAGTGATAAAGGAGCAGCTCTTTAGGGCATATTTTCAGACTTCGCTTAAGGGCAGAAGATCAGAGATATAGTGTGGTAGTTTTCCAGCTAACACTTTCAGAGTCCATATGGCCGCGTTTCTTTTTCATCTGAATTGTAAGGAGGTCCAGCCTACAGCAGCGTCCAGGGAACAGTGATGGGTAGAGGAGGGGAGGCTGGTAATGAAGCGCAGCGCTCTGTGATACAGGACATTCAGCTTACCCGGGTATAAGGCGTTGCAATGGCTGTAGATAAAATCAGCATAGTCTAACAGGGAGATGATGGTGGACTGTACGAGCTGTGCCTATGTAGCCTACTAAATAAAATAACTCAGCTTCAACCTCTTGCCATGTCCCTCAGCCCGGATATCCTGATTATCTCAGAAACCTGGCTGAAGCCTCAAAATCCTGACTGGGAATTTTCTATTCTTGGCTATACACTCATCCGACATGATCGTATGGGCAAAAAAGGGGAGGGGGCTTAGCAATGTACATTGCCTCCACCATCCAGTTCACCCCAGTCACCCTACCCCTGCCCTCAAAGGCCATCGATGCTCTTATGGTAAAACTCTCCTTCCCACATTCAATCCCAATCTACGTTGCTGGTACCTACTACACCCCTGACGCCAACACAGCTGCTATACTGGATCACTTGGGCATGCTGAACTCAGTGGCTCCAGGTGGCAAGCTCCATATACTTGGGGACTTCAATTTGAACTGGCTCTGTGGGGCCAACTCTAAGCTCCGGGACATGGTGGCTGCCCTAAATGTAACTCAACTAATCTCCAAGCCCACTTGGCACAATCACAGAACCTTGAATCACACCCTTCTAGACTGGTCCTTCACCTCACACCCTCACAGGATCATAGCCTCAGGCCCTCCTCCCAGATGCCCTCAGTGACCTCCATGGAATCTACTCGGTGCATAAAATCTTCAAGCCAAAAGCCTACCCATCCAAAATCCTTCTGGCCAGATCCTTCAAATCATTGGACCTCACCTCCTTACTAAATGACTTGGTCAATTCTGACTGGTCATGCATAAGTCAATCAAACTCCATAGATGATGCCCTGGAATTCTTTAAGACCAAGTTCACTGCTGTCTGGGACTGTTACACCCCCCTCAGAAGAACCAGAGTCAGAGGTGCCCATCTCCCATGGATCTCAACTGAAATCCGATCCTCCTTAGAACCAGATACAAGGCCTGGAAATCCTTCACGGCCTCCAGATCTCCTGCCATCCTCCAGCAATACTGCACATTACGCAATGCCAGTACTAGGAAAATCCACAGAGCAAAAGCCAACTACTTCAAAGATGCATTCAATTCCACCTCCCACCACCCAGCCAACTTCTGGAAAATGGTAAAATCTCTTCTCAGCCCTCCATCACAGCCCTCCACTCCTGCCCTGCAGGTAGGCGGTCTCAACATCACTGACCCCCCTGCATTGGCAGCACTGTTTAACTCCCATTTCATAAACAACAATGCCACTCTCCAGCCATCTCCTCTCCCTGCACAGTACCCCTCCCCTACCTCCATGCCAAGAACTATGCAGTCAGCTCACCCATTCTCCTTCCTGCAGGTCACCCCTAGTGAGGTATTTAGTGCACTGATTGCCCTTCATCCAAGGAAGGGCAAATGCCCCTCCAGGTTGGATTCCAAAGTGCTCCACCTCTCAGCCCCAGCCATAGCCAAACCTCTGGCCTCCCTTTTTAACCTATCCTTCTTCCTTGCTGAGGTACCCTCTGAATGGAAACATGCCACTGTAATCCCCCTTCCTAAGGGTGGGGATACCTCAGACCCAAGCAACTACCGACCCATCTCCCTTCTACCTATTCTGGCTAAACTCCAAGAATGTCTGGTACTCTCTCGCATATCAACATATCTGGATTCCTCCTCCTTTTTCACCCCATTCCAGTCTGGATTTAGGAAATCCTACTCTACCACTACCTCCCTTCTCAGGCTCACTGATTCCATCCTCACTGGGATAGATGCTGGCCACATCACGGCTGCTATTTTCATTGACCTGGCCAAAGCATTTGACTCTGTCTCCCACTCACTCCTCCTGACCAAACTTGGCAATGCTGGTCTATCCAGCAGTGCTATCAGTTGGTTCCACTCATACCTTGCGGATAGGTCCTAATCCGTCCGACTCAGTTCCTCCATTTCGGCCCCCCTCCCAGTCCACACAGGGACTCCACAAGGCTCTGTCCTTGGCCAACTCCTGTTTTCCATTTTTCTGAATGACCTGCCTCCTCTCTGCCCTCACACCTCAATCCATATGTACACAGATGACACCGTACTATATACATCTGGCCCCTCGGCAGCAGAGGTCTCGACTAAATTGCAGTGTGACTTTGTTACCGCTCAGCACTGGCTTCACACTAATCAGCTCCTCCTCCTCAATGCCAAAACACAGTCTCAGTAACCTTTGGCACAAGGCAGAGACTCTCGGGGCTCCCCTGCCCAATTACATTCCACACCCTTGAGGGGTCGCCCCTAGAGGCCTGTACCTCCTTCAGATACCTTGGGGTCTGGCTGGACCAGCACCTCAACTTTTCAGCCCATGTTGACTCTATAATTAAGAAGCTGCACCCTAGGCTTTGGGCACTTTACCGGAACCGGGACTGCATCCCAGCTCCTGTCTGCAGGACTATTGTGCAGAAAATGATCCTTCCCATCTTTGACTATGGGAACGTAGTATACAGCGCAGGTCCAAAGTCCACCCTAGCCAGACTGAACCCTCTTTTCCATTCTTTCTGTCACTTTATACTGAACTGTCCTTACTCCACTCACCACTGTACCCTTTACCAATCAACAAACCTCCCCTCTCTAGACAATTCAAGACTGTCCCACTGTGCTAAGATCACAGCCAGGTACTGGTCCCAGCTACTCTGCTCGTACCTTGCCTCTGCCCTTGTCAACCCTATCACCCCAGTTTACTCCCTCAGAAACACAGACTCCAGGTCCCTTGTAGTCCCTCACAGGGCCACTGTTGCTGGCCAGGTGGCTTTTAGCTACCGATTACTGACGTTGTGGAATTTCCTCTCGACAAACATTCATCACTGCTCTTCCCCCCCCCGCTCCTCAATGCCATGCTCCAATCTCACTTCTCCTCTACCTGTTCATGTGTCTAGACAGTTTACGGAACACTGAATAGCTGGACAATGCATCCAAGCTGTAATTTACTACACTGTATGTTCCACCTGTATATATTTTATGGTAATGTATTTGATGCTATGCCTGTGTCTGCTGTTTATCTCTATACTTTGTATACTATATGTATTATGTCTGTTCAACTATATAATTGTACCCCCTCCCCCCAGGACACATCTGGAAATGAGCAGTAGCCTGCTCAGCGTGCTTTCCTGGTTACATGCTTAAATAAATAAATAAATAAATAAATGTAGGTAATGTCTCCAGAACTGTACACTGTACTCCAGGTGGGGCCTCACTAGTGTCTTGTATAGTGGAATTATGACCTCCCTTTTCCTGCTGGTGATGCCCTGCCTATGCATCCCAGCATCCTATTTGCTTTACCTGCTGTCTTGTCGCACTGTTTCCCTACTTTAAGGTCATCAGAGATGATAACCCCAAGGTCTCTTTCCTGCTTGGTGCATGCTATATCCTCACCCCCAACTGATATTTTGTTCCAGGGTTTTTGTGCCCCATATGCATTATCTTGCACTTCCTTGCATTGAATTTCAACTGCCAAACCCTTGACCATTCTTCAAGCTTCTGCAGTTCCCTCCTCATTCTGTCTACACCCCCTCGTATGCCCACTCTGTTACAGAGCTTTGTGTCATCTGCAAACAGGGAAATTCTGCCTTCTAGGTCCTGTGCAATGTCGCTGATGAAGATGTTAAATAGGACTGGTCCCAGCACTGATCCCTCTAATACCCACTGGTCACTCTTCCCTCTGTGGAGTGATAGCCATTTACCACCATCCTCTGTGTCCTGCTGCTCAGCCAATTACCTACCCGCCACACTACGGTCCTCCCCACTCCCATATTCTCCAGTTTGTTTAATAGCCTTCTATGTGGCACAGTGTCAAAGGCCTTGCTGAAGTTCAGATAGGCCACATCCACTGCCCTCCCCTGATCCACCTCCCTTGTCACCCAGTAGAAAAATTCAATGAGGTTGGTCTGACATGACCTCCCCCAGTGAAACCATGCTGACTTGGGTCCTGTAGTCCATTGACAACCAGATGTTCTACTAATCTCTCCTTCAGTAGTGCTTCCATGATCTTCCCTACTACTGAGTTCAGGCTGACTGGTCTGTAATTCCCTGCTTCCTCTTTGTTCCCACTTTTGTATAAAGAGACTACATCTGCTGTCCTACAGTCTTTGGGTACCACAAGTCACCACTTATGGCAAACCCTGTGCCACAAGTCCCTTGCAGTGAATGCATTCCATTTAAAAATCAGGCCCATATTGTCACTACTATATTGTTATTATATAACAGTAGTAATTTTGTTATCAATATAAAATACAGTCTTTTTTTTGTAAAATAAATGTTATCATTCTACTTTTTGCATAATGATAAACTATAACATGATAATTTTTTCATATCAAGATGGAAAATGTCATGATGGTTTTAAAAATTAAAATTTTAAAAAATATATACTGTTGTACTTTTTCTGAAGTTTGGTATTAGTACTCATAATTTCATTGGTATCTATAAAAGTGTAAAACCCATAAACATTCATCTTATACCTTAAATTGCGTGGCTAACATTCCACTATCCCCTCCATCAGATCAGTTCTTCCTAACTTTTACAACCCTTGTCTTTGAATAACGTTGCCAAATAGTAACATGTTTTTAGTGAAATAATGTTTTCTAAGGGCAATACCATATTCTAAGTAAAAAGAAATATTTACTCCAACATGCAAAGATTTATTTACCCAATTTAGTCACTGCTGGTGTTATTTATAATACTTTATGTGACAGTCCTATTCAACTTCTTCATTAGTGACCTCGCAGATGGACTAGAGGGTAAGGCTTGTCTGTTTGCAGATGACACCAAGATCTGCAACAGAGTAGATGATCCAGATGGGGTGGGCAGAATGAGAAGAGATCTGGATAAACTAGCAGAATGGTCAGAAGAGTGGCAACTGGGATTTAATGCAAAGAAGTGCAAAATCATGCACATAGGGAAGATAAACCCTGAAGCCACTTATAGGCTGGGAGGGGAGTTGCTAGCAGTCACAAAGGAAGAAAGAGACTTGGGCATCATCATCACTGATGACCTAAAATCATCCAAGCAGACCTCTAAAGCAGTAGGTAAGGCTAGGGGGTGTTAGGGTGTATTAGTAGGGTTCACATGTTGTAAGAGGGAGGTAATAATCCTCTGTACAAGACATTGGTTAGGCCCCATCTGGAGTACTCGTGCAGTATTGGAGGCCACACCTTCCAAGGACATTAACCAAATTGAGGCAGTCCAGAGAAGGGCAACCAAAATGGTGCAGGGACTGCATCAGAAGACATATGAGGACAGATTAACGGAGCTCAATATGTATACCCTTGAGCAAAGGAGGGAGAGAGTGATATGATCGAGACATTTAAACACCTTAAGGGCATAAACAAGGTGAAAGAGTCTAACATGTTTAAATATAAGAAAAATAGCAGGACAAGAGGACACAGCATGAGATTAGAGGGAGGCCGATTAAGGGGAATGTGAGGAAATTTTTTCACAGAAAGGGTGGTAGATGCATGGAATGGCTTACCACAAGAAGTGGTGGCTATGAATACAGTGCAGGGCTTCAAACAGGCATGGGATAGGCATAAGGGAGCAATACAAATGACTATGAATAGATAGGTCACTGACAGAGCAAAGGCCGATGGCACATTTATAAGGTAGAAAAAGAAATGGGCAGACTGGATGGGCCTTGCGGTCCTTATCTGCCGTCAACTTCTATGTTTCTATGTTTCTATTCTACCATATACCTGCCTTAATATACCTGGACCATGCTGTCATTGAGAAATTTCAGATCCATGTCAATCAGGTCTATCTACCTGGTGTGAACATCATGATGCTTTCCTCAACTGAGTCTCCTACTCATATGAAATATGAATAAAATGTTACCATACCATACCATACCATAGCAATCATCTTCTCATTATAACTTTCATTAATCCTAATTGCTTGCTGCTGCTACCATAACTGAGCAAATACACAGAATGGTGGGCTAACTCACTAGCATTCTCCTGAGTCACTGCCACACTGTCTGCTGGTCAACTGTTCATGCTCCAGTCTATTCTTCCTACAACTACTCGTCCACTGCAATCTGTGAGGAGCCCAGAGCTGCAAGCAGTTCATGCAGTACATCCCTATAGCACATACAGTACTGCAGTACAATCCTATAAAACTATGTGCTATAGGATTGCATTGATTTTGGTAACGCACCTATTCAATTTCCCCACAATCCCCTGTAAGTAACCATAAAAAGTATTGCTGGATGTGCCAAATATCATTAAAAAGGGTGTGACCCTCCATAATGAACACCACTAGCACCTGTTGAGAAACATTCATATCTACTGAAAGAGTAAAATAAAAGGATTATACTTCATGTAGTTTCACATTTTTATTTGCATTATTTCTTTGATAGTTATCTCAACATAACTGTATTATTGTGTACAAATCACACATTTATCTTCCTCTTGCTCATTTTGTCTGCATACATGTTTTAAATGTAAAAGCAGACCTCACTTAAAGGAAAACACTGGAAAAGGCACATCTTTACCCAGATGCTACAAAAATGCTTGATTAGTGCTTTCAGACAGTAATGTTTTTTTAATTCCCTCTAATTGCTTTTTTAGTGATTTAAACAGTGGCCTTCAACTTTCACTTTCTATTGCTGGCAGCTACCATTTCATGAGTAGCAGTGAGCTTCCTGAGCTCACGTTATGCTAATATGTCCTGCCAACCAATAGCAGAGGTCAAACAGTCATATTAGTGTAAAGTGAGCTCAGGAAGCTCACTGCTCTCATGAGATGGTGGCTGCCAGCAACAGAAAGTGGAAGTTGTGGGTAGCTGTTTTAAATCATTAAAAAAAATTGCAACTGTCTGATAGCACTAATTGAGAGTTTCTGTAGTGTCTGAGGAAAGCTGTGTCTTTTCCAGTGTTTTCCTTTAAAAGGAGAAAACGCATCTTAGCTGGGCAAGCCTGGGTAAATACATCATAATTATACTAATAATAGTCATAATAATCATAACACCATGAGCAGTACTGAAACATTAGTTCTTCAGAAAATATTCCCATTGTAATCATTTGCATTGGAACCTATTTTATTTAAATGAATGATAAGATTCATATTGATCCATTTCTCAAAGACACTGCAACAAAACATATCAACAAATGTTAAACAAAATGATATAACACTTTTAAAAAATATCTTCTAGAGATGTACAGTATTTTATGCATTTAAATAATTCCTTTAGTGGTTTATTATTGTATTTTAAACAGATCAATATATTGTAGTGAGAAAGAAATGATGTGATTCACTGGGAATTGATGCCAGACCCCTAGAACACCATCCCAACAATGGAACCAATGAGCCACAGGATCACATAGCTGGACCAGGGGCTCCCAGACACACTTTCACTCTCTGGTATTGCATATCCTACAACTAGGAACAATGAAGATGACAATTGGATGTTTTTGGTGCAGTACCAGCTTCTGCTTAGCAATTAAATCACAAATTGTAGTGAGAAATAAATAACATGACCCACTGGGAATAAAGCCCAGGTCCCTGGAACACCGTCCCAGTAGGGACATTGCAGAAGAGCTGAAAGGGAAGGTATGCTTCTTTGCAGATGGCACCAAAATCTGCAATTGGTTAGATACACTGGAGGGGCTGGAGAGAATGAGTAGGGACTTGAGAAAACTTGAGGAGTGGTCGAAGTTATGGCAGCTGGGTTTCAATGCAAAAAAGTGCTACATCATGCACCTAGAGCACAGAAACCCAGAGGCAGACTGTGAAGTGTGGGAAGAGATACTAATGGTCACTAAGCAGAAAAAGAGACCTTGAGGTTATAATGGCTGATGACCTCAAGGCAGCGGGGCAGTGCAACAAGACAGAAGGCAGGGCCAGCTGGATACTGGAGAGCAGAAGGAGGGGAATCACTAGCAGGAGAAGAAAGGTAGTGTTACCACTGTATAGGTCTTTGGTGAGACCCCCACCTGGAGAACTGTGTCCCATTCTGCTGACCACATCTCAGGAAAAACATAGAGTAGAGGCTGTTCAGAGGAGGGCAACTAAAATAGTGCAGGGGTTGTATTGTTAGCCCTATGAAGAGAGACTGAAGAAGGCCAAATGTACACCCTAGAAGAGAGAAGGGAAAGGGAGGACATGGCTAAGACCTAACAGTGCCTCATGGGAGCAAACAAGGTGCAAGAAGGGAGTATTTTTCAGAAGTGAAGGTGCACCAGGACAAGTGGGCATGCAGTAAAGCTAGAAGAGGGTAATTTAGGAGGGATGTATGGAAGTATTCTTCATCAAAAAAGTGGTGGACAACTGGAATAGTCTTCCAGCAGAGGTGGTGGGAGCAAAATAGTGAAGGGCTAGAAGCATGGAAGGGGGATAGGTACAAAGGAATTTTAGTAGGAAAGCAGGGGGGGAGGGTAGCTAGAGAACAAGAAGGTCAGCAATGACAATGTAGGCATTGACAAATTGAACATCCTGGGTGGACCATGTGGTTCTTATCTGCCAACTAATTCTCTGTTTCTATGTTTCTATTCAGTGGCACTGTCCCAAAGTTATTTCAAAGAGCCACATCCCTTGTTTAGTACCTACCCCTTGGTTCAAGTGGAAGGGGTGGGGAAGAGTCATGGGTTGAGTTGGGGTGGTAGCTAAGACTGTCCTTTATTGATTTTTATTTATTTATTTAAATTTTTTAACCAAATAGGAGTACTGGACTAAGGGTCATGTTTCAGGCTTGACCCGGGCATATTGTGCAATACAAAAAAATATACAACATTCAACAGAAACATTCATTTATAGTTACAATTACATAAATCAAGCGAAAACAATTTTAGTCACTTTTCAAAAACTTGAAGAGAACAGTTAATATGTAAAAATAATATGAGGTGGCCACCCACCTTTAATGTACATCTGGGACCATGTTACCATACGGCACAGAAGATGCCACTAACGGCAGCTCTTCACTGCTTCAGCTGGCTCTCCTGCTATATTCAAGTCCTTGGGGTCAAAGGAGACAGACTGCATGATGGTATTCCAGCGTGACCAAGGGAACCCCTGAGGTAATCCCACACTGAGGTCACACTAGCACACTGCTAATGACCAGAATGATTGAGCATGGGAAGGGGGGTGGCAATGGAAGTGGACCCACTTTAGTATTCCTCCTGATATATGTCACTACTTCTCTTCACTGATGGAAATCAAATTACCTCCAAAACCTTTTTATAGCTTTGTAAGTTTATATAGAGTATATATACATATTTTTTCTTTATTATTCTTATTGTACATGCATGTTGCTTTTGAAACATTATTATTACTATTCCCTCACTTGTAACCCCTCCCTGGGACACACCTGGAAATTAACTGTGACTCTGAGTGCCTTTCCCAATCAAGAAATTTACGTAAGTAGGTAAGTGCCGTACCGACTGCCCCAACTCCTCCGGTCTGTGATTTCAGCTCTGGTCTCTGTACCCAAATGCTCCACCAAAATGGGTGAACTTGCCTTCTCTTTCCATGCTCCAAAATTCTGGAACTCCCTTCTGCTTTCCCTTAGATGTTTCAATTCTCACTCTGCCTTCAAGCATACCCTCTTCAATTACCTCAACTCTATGGATGCATGTAAATGCCTCTAATTTATGCATTATCCCTCTTTCATTGCCTTTGCATTGCTATCCTACCCTGTTCCTTCCCCTCTTCCCATGCCACCAGCACTGATGTTATGTACTTATGTTACTTACTCTGTTAGCAGTTTTAGATCTGTGAAGCTTTGCAATGTATACCATTCACTTTTGTGCTATGTAATTTTACTCCCCTGTTAAGGTTGTTGATTTCTTTTATGTACTGCATTGTATCTGCTTTTCCCTGTACTATTGTTTGTAACTCGTCTTGATTTGTAATCTCCAAGGCCACTGATTTACGATGATTAAAACATTGAAATTCCATTTTCAATACTTCAGACTCCAGAATCACACCGGTGATTGTTATTCTAATTTTTTGATTTTACCGGGATTCTGCTGTCATTCTATTAGTGTGTGTATAAATAATCAGAATAAAAGAAGGATTACTATACAGAGCATTAAATAAAGCAAGTTGAAAATAGTTCAGGAAGCAATTATAAGAAAAATATAAGTTTTGTAGAATTACTGATCTAATATAAAATGGCAGATTCCATGAAATCTTTGTTTTTACCGGTGTTCAGGCAGCCCTAATTCCGGAATTTTACCGGGTTTTCTGGTAAAAACCAAAAAACAGTGGCATTGGTAATCTCCCTGGTCATGACTGAAAATAGGAAATCCTGTTTAGGCACTTACTTGGTTACCAAAAGCAAATAAATAAATAAAAATAAATATTTTTGATTACTGGAATGAGGGGGAAGTGTGTGGGATCCACACACACTTGGGACCTCCAAATCATCTCGCTTTCCTAGCACTTGCAACAGACACAGCTACCACCCTCCTAAACTAGAGAAGAATGACATCTAGTTGGATATTTAATCCTTCTGACAACCTGCAGTGGCATTCTAGGCTACGTTTATCACCCTAGTTTGCTGGCATGGCAAATGCAGAGAAAATGGAATGTTATTAAATGTGTAAGATCTTATTTTGAAGATTTTGGTTAATGTAAACTTTAAATAGGTTAAGATTCTGTTGAGCAGCTAGCATGCATAGTGTTGCTACCATATAACTTTTAAGATGCAGCTTCATAATTTTAGACATTCTTGTAAAGTAAATCTTTTCATGCTTCAGGGCAAAGCCCATTCTTAATCACATTAAAACTTCAAATAGGAAGACAAATAGTTCTTTAAAACATTTTAAATCTTCCCAATTATGCCTGTGTTTTATGTCTGACTTAAACTTAATTCCTTTCAAATTAGTTTGTGTAGTGCACAACACAGCACATTACAATGAAAAATCAATCTGGAATGAAATGAGTTGTTCAGCAGGGAGAGATGCTATAGATGATCTTGATGTTGAAATGGTTGTTACAATCCAATCGAATTTTGATTCATTCCATGCACTTGAAGCTAGACAGAACTGGTTGATAAACAGACTGTCTGTGGGTCACACATTGGATATGAACACAATAATACAGTACTGTAATAACTTCATTAATTTGGCCAGCTTCAAATAATTCTGAATCTTAAATAACTTGCTGTTCTATTTAACGCATATAGGTAACAGGAATAGATTTACTTGTAATAGCAGGCACAGTATACTGTATATAGTCAGCTGCAGCACAGTTTTCAATGCAAAGAAGCTAAACGGGTGCTTGGTACAGTACAAAGATTTTTGCATTGATTTTTCCTGTCCATATTGATTGCCATCACCACTCCACCAATCCTTGTTTAATTCTTTTATCCCATCCCATATGACTATTTTTATGTTTGTGACGGTATTTTTGGATGTTGTCCTATGGTTTGTGTCATCTTTCTTATGTAATCTTGCAAACTGTGCATGCACCTTTTGTTTTTGCTGTAAAGCAGGTAAACTGTCACAAATGTAACAAAATGTTTGAAAATAGCAATCAAATATTCTGGCACATTTATTCTGATGCAGGTGCAACTCAAAACTGGGAATTGTGCCTGCATTAGTACTTCTAGCCCATTCTGTTTGCCACTTCTTGCCATTAATTCAGCTTTGGAGCTCTTCTTCTTGTAATGACAGTCTACTGCACACACTAGAGGCTTGACTTTCAAAAGTAAAACTATGACACAAGGAGCCTGTGCTAAATGAGTATGATGCAAGTGGCACCTTGCATCATAGTTTGCAGCTAGCCCAGTTTTCAAATGCCAGCTGCAACAAAATTAGGATGCTGTGTGGCAAAGCTCCCCATGCCACTGTTGTGGCAAAAGTGCCCATGTGCCAGGTCACAAGGGTGCACCATCCCCTTATTTGGTATTCTAGAAACCCTGCTGTGGTCACAACAGGGGGCTCAGATTACACCAGCCAGGAGGTGGCCTAAGGGCCCTGCACCACTGCTGGGCATGGTGGTGATTGGGAGGGGGCTGCAAGACAGTGACCAGGGGCAGAAGGAGCATAGGGAGTGACAAGTGCATAGCAGCAATGTAAAGATGCTGAGGTGGCACCCTGTGGGCATGCCCTGTTTAAAAGTAAGCAGCTAATCAGCCCAGGTACAGGGATTTGGCAGAAAGGTACCAGGACCTGGCCTCAGGTGCATGCATTCCTCGCATCTGACCAATAGGTGCCAATAACCCCAACACCATAGGTGGGCAGCAGCCTGCCTCCATGCAGGAAGTCGAGTACCAGGCCACTGTCATGGTGCCTGAGGACCAGTCCCCTCTATCACCTGCATCCCGTACCCTGCAGCCACTGCTGCTTGCCTATGATATTGGGATCATTGGCACTTATGGGGCAGGTGTCAGGGCTGTGTACACCTGAGGCCAGGTCTCCATCCCTTCCTGCCAAACCAGTGTATCCAGGCCACTCAGCTGCCTACACTTGCACATAGCAATCCACAGGGTGCCACCTCAGCACTCTCACATTGCCATTGTGCCTCCATCACTCCTTATACCACCCCTCATGTTCTTTCTTCGCTGGGTCCCCGTCTTGCAGTCATAATCACCCCCACCTTCGGTACCCCTCGAGTGTTGCATTGGGCAGGAGGGTTGACAGATCATTCCATCAAACCTTGCTGGTGTACCATGTCTTTGACACAACCCTGTAGTTGCAGCAAATTTCAGGTTTTAGGTGCAGGGACTCATATTTATGAAATATGGTGGAGGGTTTCTCATGCACCCTGAGATTGCCACAGCCCTAGATCGCTGTAACTTGCGGCGATCTAAAGGCTCTTTGAAAATTGAGCCCTAGGAAATCAGTGCACTGTATACCAAGTATTTTGGAGTCACTCATGATGCTTCATTGATAATCTTTACTTACTTGGAAATAACGGTAACTGCATATTGTAATTCCCATTGCACTCTGATGTTCTCTTCATGACATGTCACATATGAAAGTAATATGGTGTGTGTTACCATTGTAGAAGGAAGAATGTTCTGAAAAAATGCTGGCCTTCTTGCTATTCTTAATTGTAGGACTCTGCTGTTCCTCACTAGGACATTTTTAATGAAGAAACTAAACTATCTTTCTTCAATAAATAATGTGGATCCCATTAAAACTAATACCTGATAAATGAATTGACCTATTACATGATAAACTGTAGTGTTTATTGATTCACATGTATTCTAGAAGTGCAGTAATCCCTGTTAAATGAATACTGAATAAAAGAATAGATCTGTGAACTGAATAAATCTCCAGTGTACAAGGGCATGCCTTGAATAGGGCTTCCCTATAGGGCAATTCAAGGCATTGCACCACAGCTCTTTATACTACACCTTTACAGTCCTTTTAGAGTTCTAACAGTCTGGATATTTTTATATTTGCTAAGGGACATGGGACAAAAGTAGGCCACTCTCTCACTTCAGTGCTTTTCAAAATATTTGTTAACGTACAAATAATGAGTTATCCTTGGTTACCAACATTACAGGGAGTGACAAATCCCCTTTCACAGGGTGGTAGAAGTACCTGAAATATAATCTGATGTCAAATTTGCTTTATATATGTACTTCACAGCCTTAAACAGAAGAAGAAGAATCAGCATTCATATAGCGCTTTTCATACACAGTGTCTCCCAAAGCGCTATAAAAGCAATGCTAGACTGGTAGTGAAGTGACTGAATGTGTGGTGGTGGCCATATCGCACATCATCACCTACACACAGCCTGGATAATTGCATGAACTGGTTTATGGGAAGGGGAATGCTGGCCAGAACACCGGGAATGTTCCCCTACTCTTTGCGAAGAGTGCCCTGGGCTCTTTTACTTCCACCTGGACACCCACCAGGACAACACCAGGATGGGCAGAAGGGACCTTGGTTTAACATCTCATCTGAAGGACAGCACACCCCAGCAGTACAGCACCCCCCCAATACTGCACTCAGATGCCAGCGATTTTTAAGTGCAAGTCTAATCCTGGGATGGGACAAGAACCCACGACCTTCTGGTCCAGAGGCGGATGTGCTACCAACTATCAACAGGTGCAAAGTATAACACATATCCATTGACCTTGTATCTATGATACGAAAACATTTTCCTTCACTTCAGTATGCTTTCTACATTGATAGTAACAGTTTCTACAATTTAAAGAAAACAGAATCTTCGCTACTGTGTATACATTATGTTTACTATCATTTGCTGTACTAATTGTATAACACCAGTAAGAAAAATGCTCCATACAGTGCTTGTACAGTGCTCATAGTATTGAACTGTACATGTCACTTTGGTTCAACTTTCTTGTTTAGGCCATTTTAGGGTGTTGAATTTAGAAACACTATATTAGCATTGCACATTAATTAAATCCTAATCTTTGTAGTAGCTTTTTAAGCTTCAGACTTAGCCTTGTAACTCAGCTGTATCAGAGTGTCCACAGTTTTTAGCCTGCCACATGAATTCTACCCCACTGGGGGTTGGTAGACTCAGAGACCTTTGACTAGATGATAACTGCTGGTCACTGCCTACCACTAATAACCCTTTTTTGAAGGGATTTAATGCTAACCAAGATGAAGGAAATCCAAACCCTGATTTCCTCCAAGCATTGTTCTAGTCTAAGTATGGACTATGCCCAGTCAGGAGCAATCAACACATACAGCTGGGTAACATTGGCATAGCAGTAAAATTACACACTGTAGCACCTAATGATCTTAACCAGCAGGAGTATATACACTACAACAGAACAGGCAACAGAACAGACCCATAGGGACTCTGCAGCTGAGTGCAATCACCCACAACTAGCAAGAGCTGAGCACCACTGACTATTCTCTTCAGCTAAGGAAGCACTGGAGCCATCACAAGATAGCACCCAACACTTCCCTCCAGTCCCTGAGTTCTTCCCAGCAACCCTGAATGGTCTACAGTGTCAAAAGCAGAGAACAGATCAAGAATAATCATACAAGAGATCTCTTTGCAGTTCCACACCAGGAAAAGATCATTGCATAACCTAATTAAGGCCATCTCTGTGCTGTGCTTACTTCAGAAACCAAACTGGAATGGCTCAAAGAGAACATTTTTCACAAAGTGTATCACCAGCTGTGCAGCTACCACTTTCTCAACAACCTTAGCCAAAAATGCAAGGTTGGAGACTGGTTAATAATTGGCCATACTGTCAGGATTTAATCATGCCTTCTTAAGAATGGGCCTCACCACCACCTTTTTAGGGGCATTGGCATTAGCCACTCCCCTAGAGAGGCAAAGACAGTACCGGTCGGGGTAAGTGCTGATCCAGTATTCATGTGGTGCATTGCAAGCTTATGACCACACCTAGGATCTCTTCCTTGTTCAAAAGATCAGACTCCTACCATCTATTTGCCAGTCTGCCCCCGATTTCTCCTTTATCTCTATTGCCCCTTTTTGTAGGAATGGAGAAAATCTGGTCTTTGATGTCAACAATCTTGACTTTGAAGAACATACTTAACAGCTTGTACCTTTCCAAGGAAACTTGTTCCCTGTGCCATAAACAGACCAAGTATAATAGACTGTCCACTTAATGAAAAAGTGCAGTCAGCCAACCCTTCTCAGCTCTATCCATAAAGCAAAGAAACTTTTCTTCACCTCCCACCATAACAGAATAATATGGAAGTCAAATACATGTTGGCACATTACTGCTGGAATTCCTAGTTGGTCCTGGCATGCCTGTCTTCTTTTGAGATTGTGAGTGCATGTTGCTGTTTTATTATTCTACTAATAAACTGAATGTTTGATGCAGCACTTTAGTATTTGGTGCCATGCCTGCTTTGTTTACATTGTCTGTATAGAGTTTGAAGCAGAATTAGACAATGATGTACCATCTAGCACAGTAATTCCACTGGCACATTGACTTTCAGACTAGAAGGCATCCAATATCAAAAATAAGAATAATTTCTACTCACTTCTATACTACTCAGGGATGCGGTCTAGTATAATGGTTAAGGACACTCAAGCTCAAGTTTTATTTATATATATATATATATACAGGATAAGGTACTAGGTGAAGCCTATTTTCAGGGCTGTCCTGTGTTAGAAACATTGCAATACATACAAACATAACTTAAATACACATCACAGGTACCATACATTACAATACAATACAATAATAATTAACATTCACAGTGAAAATGACATGATTCAGTATAGGAATTTTTAAAACTTGTAAATGTAGACAGATTGCGTAAGTCTGGTAAAAGGGAATTCTATAACATAATCAAAGTGCATATGTCTATATTTTGTGTATGTTTGTGGAACTACACACCCCATACCCTTAACATCACGTAGAGAGTAACAAGACTTCTTAGGCACCATTTTGGAGGTTAAGTATTCTAGGACTGTACCAGTTACACATTTGTATAAAAAACAGAATAGAGACCTATCCCTTCTATAAGCCAATGGTGTCCATTGGAGTTGTAAGAGTAAGTCACAGTGGTGATGCAAGGACCTTTGAGGCCCAAAATAAATCTGGCTAGATGATATTGAATTCTGTCTAACTTTTGTTGAGAACCTTTGTTTACGTGCCAATACACTGTTCTGCCATAATCCATAAACAGTAGTATTAATGAATTCATCAACTTTTCTCTTGTGTCAAGTAGGATGGTAAAAAGACTTAAAAGGAAGGGGGGTGGACAAAGGTAAGAAAAGTGCTAGAGCCCACCAGGAAGGGTGCAATTTTGGACCTGGTACTCACCAATGGGGACAGAATTGAGGAAGTCAGGGTGGACGAACACCTGGGATCCAGTGATCATCACATGGTGTGGTTCAGCATGAATTCAGTGGCAGAGTCAAGCCACACAAAGGCAAGGGTTCTGGATTTCAGGAGGGTGAACATTACTAAGATGGGGCTATGTCTCAAGCATGCCCTGGCAGGGATGGACAATAGGGGAGAGTGGAGGAGCAGTGGGCCCATCTGAAGGGTGCAATAGTGAACACAACAAACCTTTGCATTTGGAAAGTAAACAAGGGAAAGAGAAAGAGAAAGCCACTATGGTTCTCAAAGGCAGTGGCCAGAGGGAGGCAGGGAAAGCAATCAGGAGCACAAAGGCACAGAGGAAAAAACATCATAGGAGGTAAAAAAAGGAGACAAGACTTTTTATAGGTACATTAGTGAAAGGAGAAAAAAACAGGGGTGGGATTTTAAGGCTTAAAGGGGAAGAAGGAGACTGTGTGGAAGGGGACAAGGAAAAAGCATCAGTACTGAACAAATATTTTTGTTCTGTATTCACAGAAGAAGGTCAGGGACCACAGTTAGGCAACATGAACAAATATGGGAGGGAGATGGACACCAGTCCATTTACGGAAGAGCGAGTCCTAAAAGAACTCGCAAAATTGAAAGTGGACAAGGCAATGGGACCAGATGAGATACATCCTAGAATATCAGCCAAGGATAATACCCGGCCACACTATAAATTGTCCCTTACCCAGTCCAACCTACAAACCTACAAATCACTCAGAAACAACTGCACCAAATCCATCCACCTCTCCAAGGCTACTTACTTTAGGACCCATCTGAAACAAGGTCAAAACACACTGACCTTGTTCTGAAAAGTGTTATGCACTCTTCTTGATCCCCCTGCTTAACAGGCCTCCCCAGTCCTTAACATTAATGGCTCGCCTGTCTCCGACCCCTCCTCAGTTGCTGCGATTTTCAATAAATTCTTGCCATCTGTGCACTCCCAGATAACCCTCTCCTCCCATCCAGTTTCCCTCCCACCCCTCCCAAATCTGCTACTCCCCCACTTCATTCTTCTAACCTTTCTCCCCCCAAGAAGTCTTTACTGCTCTCACTGCTCTAAACCCAGCCAACGCCAGCCCCAATGAGCTCCACCCTAGGCTTCTCCATATCTCTTCCCCAGCCATAGTTGCCCCACCAGCCCACATCCTTAATCTCTCGCTCACAACCTCCACTGTCCCTAAAGCAAGAAAGATTGCCATGGTGTTACCTCTCCATAAGGGTGGTTACCCTACAACTTCCAGGAACTACCAGCCCATCTCCCTCCACCCAGCCATAGCAAAACTCCAGGAGTCTCTCATTCACTCTAGGCTCTCCGAGTCCTTTCCTTAAATAACTTTCTGTCTCCTGTGCAAGCCAGATTTAGAAAACAACACTCTACCATCTCCTCCTTATTGCAGGTCATTGACTCTATTTACTCTGCTATGACCAGAGTCATATCACAGCTGCCATTTTCATAGATCTAGCTAAGGCATTTGATTGAGCCTCACACACCCTCCAGCTACTCAAACTAAAATCTGCTGGCCTCACAGACCCCACAGCTAACTGGTTCCACTCCTATCAATATGATAGGCAGCAATCAGTTCAAATTGGCAATGCACTTTCCTCCTCTCTCCCCCATCCTAACAGGAGTCCCTCAAGGCTCCATCCTTGGCCCCATCCTTTCCTCCCTCTTTATAAATGACCTTCCCTCCATTTGTACTACCTCCAACATGCACATGTACATGGATGATACCATTATCTTTACCTCCAGTCCCTCAGCAGTCAGTGTGCAGACCCCACTGCAAAAAGATTTTAACAGAGTGCAGTATTGGTTCCAGTCAAACCAACTGAAATTCAACACTAAAAAAACTGTTGCCATGACTTTCGGCTCCAGGCAGAAGCTGGCCTCCCTTCAGTCTACCCCAGTTTTCTCTACTTTGGACAGCTCTCCTTTAGAAACAGTATCAGCTTTCAAGTACCTGGATGTCTGGCTAGACAACCATTTAGACTTCACCACACACAGACTCCATTTGTACCAAACTCCATCCCAAGCTCGTAGTCCTCTATCACCATAAAGATAGTCTTTCTGTCCTCCCGTCGGGAGCTAGTATCTAAAATGATCCTGCAAGTCATTAACTATGCGGATGTGGTCTGCAGCTGTGCTCCAGCCACATCACTCTCCAGATTGGATACCTTCCTAAATTCTTTCTGGCATTGTCATTACTGTTCCTCCCCCCCACACTCACCACTATCTCCTGTACTCTGCTCTCTCCCTTGTTCTTGTAGTACACAGAAGGATGGTGCATAGCACATCTCCTGTAGCCAAGTACTGGTTAGGAACTCTGCCCTCTTACCTCTCCTCTCAGATCTCTCTGGAAAACACCTCAATGTACTCCCTTCACCACGGAGACCCTTGTTCCTTCTCTATTCCTCACCTTCACTCTGCTGTTGGCCAATCTGCCTTCTCTTATTGCGTTCCACTCCTCTGGAACAAACTTCCTCTGGATCTCTGCCTATGCTCATCTTTCTCCTCAGTCAAAAGACTCCTCAGACTTTTCCCCTTACCCTTATGTGCTTAGTGTTCTGATCCCTCCACCACTTCCTGAGTTACCCCCCTCAGCAGTTTGTGTTCTTGTGGTCCCCTCCCACGAGTACCCACTCAGAAGCAGGGTTGAGTGCCCATCCCCTGCCTAAGTTAGCATGAGTGAAACTGTAAATTATTTTATTTCCCAGTTGGTCTTGTAATTATTCCTGTACTGTACTTAATTATCCTGTTTTTCTGGTTGTATCCTTCCACAAGCCAAAATTGTGTAAATGTGTATTTTTAAATTTTTGTGTTGTATTTTTGCTGTTTTATCCATATGTTACCCTTTCCTGGGTTGCACCTGGAAATGAGCTTCAGCTCAGTGGTGCCTTTCCCAGTTATCAATTTTAAATACATAGTAAGAGAACTACAGAAGGTGCTGGCGGCACCACTGGCAGCCCTGTTCAATGAGTGACTTGATATGGGAGTGATTCCAGAAGACTAGAGGAGGGCAGAGTAGTCTCTTTTCATAATATTGGCAGAAGAGAGGAGGGTGGAAACTACAGACCAGTGAGCCTCCCCTCAATAGTGAGGAATCTTATGGAATCACTACTCAAACAAAAGATTGTGGAACACCTTGAATCCAGTGGAGCACAGGATCTGAGACAGTATGGATTCACAGTGGGAAAGTCATGTCAAACAAATCTAATTGATTTTTTGATTGGGTGACTAAGGTCATGGATCAGGGGGAGTGGTGGATGTGGCCTACCTGAATTTCAGTAAGACCTTTGATACCATTCCCCACAGAAGACTTGTGAACAAGCTGAGCAGCCTGGGAGTGGGTCACAAGGTAGTAAACTGGGTTAGGAACTGGTTGAGTGATAGAAGACAGAGGGTCATGTTAAATGGTACTCAATCTGAGGAAAGGATGGTGATCAGTGGGGTGTCACAGGGATCAGTCCTGGGCCCAGTCCTGTTTAATGTCTTCATAAGTTTCATTGCAAAGGGGCTGGAGGGGAAGGTGCGCCTCTTTGAAGATGACACTAAGATCTACAACAGGGTGGACACTCTGGAAAGAGTGGAAAAAATGAGAAGGGACCTAGGTAAACTAGAGGAATGGTCCAGAGTGTGGCAGCTGATATTTAACGTGAAAAGGTGCAAAATCATGCATTTGGGGTGCAGGAACCCAGGGGAGGACTACATGATGGGGAGGGGAAGGGGGAGGGGGAGAAACTGATGGTCACCATGATCTAAAGGTGGCCAAACAATGTGCCAAGGCTTTGGGAGAGTCAGTGGGATACTGGGGTGTATAGGGAGAGGTATCACCAGCAGGAGGAAGCAGGTGGTGATGCCACTGTACAGATAATTGTTGAGGCTTTATTTGGAATACGGTGTGCAGTTCTGGAGGCTGCATCTCCACAAAGACATAGACAGGGTGGAGGCAGTTCAAAGAACAGCAACAAAGATGGTGCAGGGCCTGCTCTAAAAGTCATATGAAGAGAGACTGGGAGACCTCAGTATGTATACCCTGAAGGAGAGGAGAGACAGGGGAGATATGATAGAATCCTACAAATATCTAAAAGGCATAAATTGGGTTTTGGAGGATAGCATCTTTCAGAAAAGATGTCCAGGAACAAGGGGGCATGACATGAGGTTTGAAGGGGTAGCCTAATGGGTAGCTTGAGGACGTATTTCTTTACAGAAAGGGTGGTGGATGCATGGAATAGATTCCCAGCAGAGGTGGTATGGTCAAACACTGTGGGAGGAGTCAAGCATGCATGGGACAGACATGGGGAACCCTAGCAATAGGAATGAGAAGATAAAGCTGGAGATCAAGTAGTGTCTGTGATTTTTATAGTAGGCAGGGAAAATGGGCAGACTAGATGGGCCTAGAGGTCCTTATCTGCCATCAATTTCTATGTTTCTGTGTTTCTTTTTTCAAATTTTTTTTTTTGGCCCGATACCTCCACTCTCTGGCCATACTGGGCAGAGGTTTCGGCCTCCAACCCATCACGCCACCCCCCATACCCAGGCTTACCCCCTGGGAGGGACCACCACATGGGTGCCTCTCCCCATGGAACACAGTCATTACTCCTGTCTTGCCCCCCATGGCAGGGCCAGGGAATGGGACCTCCCCTCTGTGGACATGAGTCTTCATCAGGAGCAGCAGTGGAGGCAGGAGCATCATCTACAGGGCCAGATTTTTGTATGTTGCTTACTCTGGGGGCAGGACATGCAATCATTTACATCAACAGGCATGCCCAATGTCTGTCCCACCTCCCATTTGCCAGAGAAGGAGAGCCGTCGCCCGGGTGTTCAATCCTTCTCCGCCCGGCCGGTCCCCTGACTCCCAGGTTTGTTCCCAAACCTGGGATGTTAGCGTCGCAAGCAGACACCTTGCCACTGCACCAGTGAGCCAGCTTGTTTCTGTGTTTCTAAAAGGTGAGCTATAGGCTAGCTGTGAGGGTATGCTTTGCAGGAAGTGCTAAGATATCCGTAAGAGAAGCTAAATTGGTGCATTGAAGTGTTAATGTAAAATGTTTCCTGATAGGAACACAGGAATAGTAGTTATCTGAGATACACAAAGTGTGTGTGTGTGTGTGGGGTGGGGGAACAGAAAGAAATTAAAAAACAGGCATAAAGTAATGTATGTACTGTATTACAGGTATCCATGAAATTTATGCTGCTGGTAGAGCATTTAATGGTGAATATTAAAGGGGTGAAAGTTGTTGAATTTCTGATGAAACTTTTAACGGAGTGTTCACATTCTGCTTCTGTCCAAATGAGGAATATATCATCTAAATATTGAAGGTAGATTAATGGTTTATATCTGTGGAGTTTAAGAAAATCTTCTTCCAGACCAGCCATTGACACAATATTAACTCATTCACTCTACAGGAGCTCTTTGAGAGTTCCACCACTTGTGTCCTGTATACTCTTAACACTGCATCCTGGGCTTTATAAGCAAAATAAAGCCATAATCAGCATGCCATAAACATAGAAACATAGACTTTGATGGCAGATAAGGACTGCTTGGCCCACCTAGTCTGCCCATTTCCCTACCTATTGGATAAGTTGCAAACAAATGTGAATACTTAATGAACCGTAAGTGCCACACACAAAGTATGAGTGGCAAAGTTGTTCAGCACAAAATTATCTTTCCAATGGTGCTATGCAGTTAATTATAAGCCATTTCTTTTTTTCCTATGCTAGCCAAATAGAAAAAAAGTGTTTTTATGCAATAAAAAAAGACAATGTAAACCATTTTTGGTAGGAAAATATGTAACATATCAACACCAAATTAGACATCCATACATTAGATGTAGGTACAAAAGTAATTTTGGACTAAAAACCAGGTAACTCACCACCACATAATGCACTGACACTGCAGATAAATAAATTAAAAATATTTTATTGCAAAGAGCCTTTGAGAAAGGGTCCAGGCAGACCAGAAACACATCAGGCGATCTACTGTGTGCAATAAAATGTTCTAAATTTATCTGCGGTGTCAGTGCAATATGTGGTGGTGAGGTGCTTGTCTTTTTGTATTCATGCTTGATTTTCCAGTGCACCACAACCTTGTGCGAGCTCCACCTGCTTCTTAATTTTGTACTAAACAGCAATTTTTCTAATATAAAACATGTATTTTTTCTATTTTTTCAAGGTGCTTAGGCGAGGCTTTAGGGACAAATGTCAGTTATACGCACCATACCATAAACAAATGCGAATAACTCCGAAGGTCTATGTGATGCACACAAAGTATCAGCAGCAAAGTTGTTCAGCACAAAATTACCTTTCTAATGGTGCTATGCAGTCACTTCTAAACAATTTGGTTTGCAAGTAATACAGAGAAATAATGCCAATGACCTGAGAAGTGTCCAGGGCAAATAGGAAGTCTTTAGCTGCTGACTGAAGTTATTGTGGGAGACAAAGGGGATGATTTGGCTGCCAACTACAGGCATTTGCTGGAGGTAATGAGTTAAGCCAGGTTATCAGCACACCAGTAGGACAGCATTTTTTCCAACCAGACCATTTCCTCTTGGACTTGTCTGTCCTAATACTAAGAAGAAACTTCAAATACACATGGGAGAGAAGGACCTGTGAGTTAAATATCAAACAATTTAACTCAAACTGTAAGAGGCTCATTTGGGACATTAGATTCATTACACACAATGGAAAACTCAGACACCTGTAAGACTGTATTTTACTTTATACAATTTTCTTTCTTTCTTTCTTTCTTTCTTTCTTTCTTTCTTTCTTTCTTTCTTTCTTTCTTTCTTTCTTTCTTTCTTTCTGTGGCCCCTTCTGCTTTGTGTATCTCAAGTAATTACTATTCTTGTGTTCCTGTCAGAAAACATTTTACATTAACACTTCAATGCACCTATTTAGCCTCTCTTATGAATATCTTATCATCACTTTGTTGCAAAGCACGCCCTCACATCTTTAGACCTGTTCCTATCCTTTGCCCACCCACATTTCCTTTCAAGTCTTTTTTCCTATCCTGGCATAAATAATTTTGAAACAATGCATCTCTCGGTATATAACTGCAGCTTCTATTGCTTAATTTGCCATTGCACCTGTCTAAGGGACCTGTTGGGCCCTGAAAGCTTGTGTACCACACCATCTTCATACAAGATACTGTATGTTGGTCCAGTAGGATGTTGTTTCTGTAAGCTTATGTTACACATTTCTCTGGAAAGTTTCAGAAGTGAAAACATGTATCTTTTTTCTCTGAGTGCAGCTTGTGGGGGGGACTATTGAATGGTAATATGACATGTGTTTCCACTGGCAAAGGCAAAGATGTCTGTATGGTACTACAAAGGACAGTGATCTACCAATTTAACTTTTGACAATGACCTACAACAAAATATACATAAAATATTGGCCAAAGCCTTTTAACTGAGGAGGTATGCAGCCAATCCAATGCATTTACCCCTATCATTTATAAACATGTGGTGGCTTTCATTATATAATATTACTTCTGCAAGCAGGCCATATGCTGCACACATATCTAATTACATCTCAATAGATTTTGCTTAGTGGTGGTTAATAGTGGTAGTTAACTAGGTATTGTTTTGTGATCTAATAAATATCTCTGTGACAATTAACTCAATTTTCTTCAATCAGTGAAATCAATAAGCAGGTATTACAAAGGTGTTTTTTTTTCTGATGCACACTTAAATGAGTTTAGTGCCACCAAAATGTGGAGTGGTAGAAGGTCTATTTACATGAGTAGCCTTGGCCAATATGGTTCTTGTGTGAGTCATGGAGAAGTGAATTATTTTTGTCCCAACTAAACTCAGTCCTGGTCAGACACCCGGCAACTGGGGTTCAATGTCAAAAGGTGCAAGGTGCTGCATTTTGAGGTGAAAAACCAAAGGAGGAATTACCAGCTGGAGGGAGTGCAGCTAGCTGAGACAGAGGAGGAGAAGGATCTGGGGGATGCTCATTATGGGGTCAATGAACAACTCAGCACAATGTAGGAAGGCAGCTGCAAAGGCCAACAAAATGCTGGGTTGCATTGCAAGGGGTATATTCTCGAGGAGGGTGAGGTGGTTCTGCCACTGTACAGATTATTAGTTAGACCACACCTAGAGTACTGTGCGTAGTACTAGGACCCATATTTGAATAGGGGCATTAAGTTACTAGAGGTGGTGCAGGGCAGGGTGACAGAGATGATCGGGGGGCTAGGGGACTTACCAGCAAGAGGAGGCTGAGTGAGTTGAACATGTACTCGCTGGAGGAGAGGAGGGACAGGAGGTTATGATTGAAATCTTCCAGTACATGAAAGAAATAAACAAGACTGGTACAAAGGGTCTGTTCAAAGAAAGGGAAGGGAGGGACACCCAGGGCCATATATGAGACTGGTGGGAGGAAGGTTCAGGAGGGAGATGAGGAGACACTTTTTTACTGAGATGGTAGTAGCTGGGTGGAATGCATTACTGGAAGAAGTGGTATCCAGTAGAACAGTGGAATGCAAGGGGCTGGGACAGGGCAAGGGGAGGGTCAAGGGAGGGGAGGGTGGGAGGGAGGGCAGCTGCAGAATAAGGGTGCTAGCTGCACATTCAAGCGGACTTGATAGACCACTAGGCCTTTATCTGCTGGCAAATTCTGTATGTTCGTATGTTCAGTGACATCATTTTATACTGTGTTTATTAGGTTCCAATCGAGGTGGACTTTGCTCTACCAATAATGGTTTAGGGTCTGATAATGTGGGGTGTTTAGGGACTCAAACTGCCACAGAGTATCATTTCTCAAATGCAGAGCATCACTAAGCATTCAGGACCCACACCAGTCACCCACAACAACCAGATTCAGGACCCAATTTCACTATTCTGACTAAGTTATAAGGGTAGTCAGATTGGGGGAACCAGGGGGAGTGGCCATACTCCACAGCCTTCCAATAACAGGTATGACTCTCTTTGGGTTCTAGGAAGGTATAGATGTTATGCTGGAGGAGAGTGGATGTTAATCCTCCATGCCTACTGCTGCAACACTCCCATAGCATTTGGGGGACACAGATGGGATCCCACACATTTTGCCACTGCTGTGCTATGGCAGGAAAAGCTCAGAGGGACATCAGTCCATTTATTTTTTAATTTTTAAAAGACTTTTCCTCTGGTTTAGAGGGGGCAGGGTGTGACACACACCACCCCCTCCATGTAGTACAAAATCAAGCATGTTCAAGCATCCCTAGATTGCTTGGATTCTTTTGGTTGCCACCACATGATGGCTTGTTCTCTCTGCCCCCATATGTCTTTGTCCACAGCCGCTACTCTCTTTTCTCTCTCTCCTGTAGAGTTTTAGGCTCTGCCTCTGCTACTTCAACTCCTGCTGGACCAATGCTTCTGGATGCCTCCAGCTGAATCTGGGGCCACTGAGCCAGTGATTCATGGCTTGCCTCCCATAGGCCTCTCTGGTGTCCTACTGCAGTGGTCCATCACCTTCATTTAGCAGAGTAAAGTTCTACATTTTGAGCCTTGCTGCAGGGCTCCAGTAATCATGCAGGCTAGCCCTTAAGCCTCTCTAGTGGTTATAGCAGGCTTCTACCCCAGGTTCTCAATGCTCACTCCTTCTGTTGCTACTCAGTTGTAATTCTAGCTCCAGGATCCCAGTATATCCTTCTATTTTTACTTCCAGATTGCCTTTTTGTTGCAGCAGACATGATGCTCCCAAGGCTATGACTTTTCCCTTTATTTGCCATAGTCTGTCCATTTTACAATCCTTCCATCCCAGTACCTACAGCTCCAGCAACTGCGATCAGCGGTTTCATTGTACACCCCTTTTGGAACTGGTTGGCATGCGCCTGCCATTATTTTATTTCAGTTCTTCAGCTTCAGTTGCTTTCAGTCATTGTATCATGCCTTCAGTAAGTCATTCAGTCTTGCTACTTTGTTTACCCCTACCCTGATTGTACTCCTACAGCCATTTCAGGTTTTGCCATCAGTATCTTACTACATTCCTGCACTGGGCACATGACAGCCATGACCATATCAAGGGCTTCCTCACCATCCATAGCTTTCAAGGCTCTCCTGCCCCGAAGGCTGATAGTCTCACTCTGCTCCCATCAGGTCTGCCTTTTGGGGGTGGGTGCCTTTACTCTGATGGGGTCCTTCTCTTTCTGCCCTTCCGTTGAGACTGTCCTATGTTCCTGGGCAAACTTTAGTCATGTAGATTGACTCAGCACCACCTCTTGATGTAGCATTTTAAAGTTAAGTTTCCAGAAGTTGTGGCCTCTAAGTCCACCAGGACTCCTTTAGTTGTGCAGACAACATCAGCAGCACCATCAATGGCTATTCCTTCATGGCCACATAAGGTTCACCTGGTCTCCTTAAGCTTTCCTTCCTCTGGCACTCGAGGATGTTGATCATACAGCTTCTCAAAATTCTGCCCCTCAAGGGCTCAATTTTACCCTCCCTCAAGGGCTTGGATTAATCTCTAGGCCTCTTCTCAGTCTGGAGGTCAGGTGAGTACCTTTTAGCAGTTATTGCTCTCTTACGTCCCTCCTTGGGGTGTGGGCATCTTTTGTGGGGAACTTTCTTTAGTTGCAGAGATCAGCTCACTACACCCTCAAATATCTCCTTTTAGAGGGATAGAGTGGGAGCCCTTCCTTTAGATCACTTCCTCTTGAACTGGATCTCTAAAGTGCAGTAGTTGAGCTGCCACTAATTCAAACTATAGCTTAAAGGGAGGGTGTCCTAGGACTTGAATACGCAGAGGTTTCCTCTTTAAAATGTGTTTTTTTCTTTCCTATTTGCTGAAGGTCAAAGGAGCTGGAGTTGGTTGTTGGTTCTTCAGGTCCAAGTCTCAGTCTGGCTACATCTCTCCTGTCCTTGGGAAGAATGTGCATGCCAGTTTTCCATTGTGCTTTTTGATCTTCTTTCTTCAGGTGCCTTTGGTCTTGGAACCTCATCCTTGTGACACCTTGCAGGGTTGGAACACTTCATCAGGATTCTCATGTCCTTATCACTCCTCACCAGGGTGGTATTCCCCATAGCAGGGACAGAGAGAGCCAAAGGTAAAGTATATAGTTGCACAAGTGTCACATGCTACTCAGTCTTCAATCAGTCCTAAATCATACTCATAAGGGCCTGATGACCCTATGACTTTAAAGGCTTTGATTGTGGTTCAGATGGACAGCAGGTGACACATACCTCTCCCCCTCTGCATGTTACTAAACTGTGCATGTCCAAGCATCTTAGATGCTAAGATTATTTGGTTGCTACCATCCTCCTCTCCCCTCTGTGGCACCACTCTCTCCTTTGGGTCTGTCCTTCTTTCAGCAGGTGCCTTTGGTCCTGTGACCTTGTTCCTGTTACACCACAAGCAGCTGGAACCCTTCATTGGTGTTCTTGTGTTCCTATGACACCCTGATAGGGTGGTAGTCCCTGTAGGAGGGACAGAAAGAGTGTAACACAAAGTACACAGTTGCAGAAGCACCACATACTACTCAGTATTCAATAAATCCTAAACCGTTCTCGTAAGAGCTCAATGGCTCTATGAAATAAAAATGGTCTGTTTGGAAAGGGGTTATTATTCACTTATTATGGATAAAGGGCATAATTTTGCCTTTGCTAGTATTAAAGTTTATTTCCAAAGTGTTTGCCCACCTGTTCAGATTACAGTGGTCCTTTCTAGTCCCTAATTTCCTTCTCTGCATGAACCTTTCTTCCAGTCTTTGTGTCATCTGCAAATTTCAATATCCATCAACTCAGTCCATCATCTATGTCTCCTTTACTTTGCTTCTTCTCTCTCAGAGTGGCCCAACTTCAGCCAAGTGACTTCCCAAACCCCATCCTGCCTTCTCTGCCACATATGCATAGCTGCTCCACCTGTTACTGCAGACATGCCCCTCTGCCCTGGGGTCTGCAGAGGCCCCAAATTACCTCTGCAAGAGAGTCAAGTTATGCTTGATGGGGTGGGAAGTTGGCTTTTTGGGACCTGAGAGGGCCAGCATTGTACTGTGATACAATGGGATTTACTTGTTTTCTCCTCCACCCCAGGTCGTCAATTAGTGGCTCAGTGGAATGTACATGCAGTATATCCCTTGCATGCCAGGACTAATAAATGTCCACCTCAGTTGCAACAGCTCTGACTGCACTACCTCTGTGATCCACCAGGTAACCGTAGTGCTTTGGATGCTGGTTCCCACCACCCTCAAGCAGGAAAGCATTTTGTGGGATGCTTAATCTTTCACTCTCCAGCTGGCCCCCACAGTGTCCCAGGCTCATTCTTGAACTAGCATCATGAGTGACAAAACCCCTGCTGCACCAAAAGGCCAGCTATCATATATGCCTCTGATTATCAAATTAAAGACTGTAGGACCCAATAGCAATTCATGTAGTATATCAATTCCTAATGATATCTGTACTAATAACCTCTCTTCTATGCATACCATTTGTTTCTTGTCAGTTACCAATGCATACACCCGATTCCTTGGTTCAAGTTCGAATTTCAAATAGCTAAATTTAAAACATTTCCAGTAGTTTATTATGTGACACTCTATTAAAGGCCTTTCTAAAATCTAAATATGCTGCATCCAACTTGTTACCCCTATCAGTTTCCCTTAATTTTCAAAAAGGACCAGAAGATTGTGTTAGCACTATCCTCCCTCCCTGATTCCATGTTAGTTACTGTTTCTTTATTCAGTTCAGCAAACTGGATTTTGAATTGCTGTTTGTGTCATTCTTTAAAAGTTAACTCTAACTAGCTCCATGGTGCAGAGAGATGAGTGATTGCTACGGCATGCTAGTGACCCAGGTTCACTCTCCAAGCCCAGGACATCAACTGTGGAGGGTGGCAGAAAGTGCTCAAGAGTGTCTGATGGATCCTTTGCTCACAATACAGCAGGCAACTTCCAGAAGCAGTTGGCATGCAGCCCCAGAGTGAACATCAAATGGCTATGAGCTTGGCTACACATACCTACAGGATAAGAATAATCCACTCTGGATTGCAGATAATGCAAGAAAGTCTGTTTATTAACTGTAAAGATAATAGCCACACAGGCACAGGCCACCCTCAGTATCTGATGTTTCATGCATGCTTGAACTTTGTTATGGAGACAAAGTGCACACATGTGAAATATTGGATACTGAGGGTAGCATGTGTCTGTGTGGCTGTTCACTTAACAGTCAATAAACAGACTTTCTTGTATTATCTTGTGATCCAGAGTGGATTATTATTGTCCTGTAGGTACTGTAGATCTTCAATTGGAAGCCATGGCTTCTATTACACTTTTCAATTTTTTGCCATGGATTCTAATCAAGGGCAACTTCTATTCGAAGGTGACTTTTATTAAAAGCTGCCAGAATAAGCAAAATGCCACAACTACAAAAGAGTGGCAGCGAGATTACAGACAGCTGTGATATGTAAGTCTACATTTATTAAAAGTGCTCAAGAACAATAACAAGGTGTCACACTGACATGGACTACACAACTTGCAACTTGCTTAGATAACTGGAGTGGTGGGTTAGCGTGGCATGGCTCCACTTTCTCTTCACCCGTCCTGATAATATAATTTGCCAGTGAAATGTTTTTGTAGCTTGACAAAAGCTATCAAATACTGTAGCCAAAGAAATTGCCAGACAGTTTGTCATCCATAAATAATAGCCCAAATAAATGCTGATGCTCACAAAACAAAAGTGAGGTGCCTTGTCTGGTAACCAGCATGAAACATAGAAACATAGAAACATAGACTTTGATGGCAGATAAGGACCACTTGGCCCATCTAGTCTGCCCATTTCCCTACCAACAGGATAGGCCGCAGATCCTAGTTAACCAACAGCCTATTTCTTCCTACCCCCCACAAGAATTGCCTTATGTCTGTCCCATGCATTCTTGAATTCTCCCACAGTTTCAGACACCACAACCTCCTCAGGAAGGCTGTTCCATGCATCCACTACCCTCTCTGTGAAATAATACTTCCTCACATTGCCCCTGAACTGCCTCCTTCTATCTTTAAATTGTGTCCCCTTGTTCTTGCAAGTCTCTTTTTCTGAAAGATGCTACCCTCTTGGACTTTGTTGATTCCACTGAGGTACTTAAAAGTTTCTATCATGTCCCCTCTCCTTCTTTCCTCAAGGGTATACATATTAAGCTCCTTTAGTCTCTCCTCATATGGCTTCCCTTGCAGACCCTGCACCATTTTAGTTGCCCTCCTCTGGACTACCTCTATCCTGTCTATGTCCTTGCGGAGATGGGGTCTCCAGAACTGGACACAGTACTCCAGATGGGGTCTCACCAACTGTCTGTACATAGGGATAACAACTTCCTGTTTTCTTCTGCTGATGCCTCTCCCTATACATCCCAGCATACAACCAGCCCTCCCTACTGCCTTCTCACATTGCTTGCTAACCTTCAGGTCATCTGATATGATTACCCCCAGGTCCCTTTCCTTTTTTGTTGTTGTTACTACCTCCCCACCCATTGTGTAATCTTCCCTTGGGTTCTTGTTTCCCAGATGCATTATTTTGCACTTCTTTGCATTGAATCCTAGCTGCCATACTTCTGACCATTCCTCCAACCTTGCCAAGTCCCTTTTCATCCTTTCCACGCCTCCTTGTGTATCAACCCTGTTGCAGATCTTTGTGTCATCTGCAAAAAGGCATACTTTTCCTTCCAGTCCCTCTGCAATATCACTGATGAAGACATTAAAAAGGACTGGACCCAATACTGAACCCTGCGGTATCCCACTAGTAACCCCTCTTTCTTCAGAGTGGACTCCATTTACAATTACCTTCTGTGTCCTGTTGTGCAGCCAATGTTTTACCCAGGCTACCACCCTAGGACCCACTCCCAGGCTGGTTAATTTGACTGTTAATCTTTTGTGTGGGACTGTGTCAAATGCCTTGCTAAAGTCTAGGTAGGCCATGTCCACAGCCCCTCCCTGGTCTACTACTTTGGTCACCCAGTCAAAGAAATCTATTAGATTCATCTGACACGACCTTCCCACTGTGAACCCATGCTGCCTTGGGTCCTGTGCTCCACTGGCCTCTAGGTACTCAACTATTCTTTCCTTCAGAAGTGACTCCATCACTTTCCCTACCACAGAGGTCAGACTGACAGGTCTGTAGTTTCCTGCCTCTGTCTTGGTCCCACTTTTGTGAAGGGGAATCACATCCACCTTCCTCCAGTCCTCGGGTACTACACTATCCTCCCATGATTTATTAAAAGAGTAGCCAGTGGTTTCACTAGTTCCTCCTTAATTCTTTTAGAATTCTGGGGTGAATTCCATCAGGACCCATTGCTTTGTCCACCTTCAGTTTTAGGAGTTCTTGCAGAACCCTTTCTTCTGTGAAAGGACTGGGATCGACCTCTATCAAGAGTGCTTCTGTTAATTGGATTAGGCACTTCCCCCTCCTCTTTTGTGAATACTGAGCAGAAATATTCATTCAGTATCCCTGCTTTTTCACTTTCCCCCTCTGCCCACCCACCGTTCATTCTATTCAGACTCATTATCCCTCCCTTTGTCTTTCTACGCTCGCTGATGTACCTATAAAAGGTTTTATCCCCCTTCTTAACTGAGTTGGCTATCTTTTCCTCAGTTTGGGCCTTTGCTGTTATGCATGCATGGCATGGTGTATTAGCACTGCATAGTGTGATTCTGCTCCTCTTGCTCCAATCATAGTAAGGTACCAGTAAGTCTGTTTAATAAATCTTTATACAGTAATTTGTTTAGTTTTAGTTTGTTTATTTCTAAGAATCTCAGTGTGAACTTGCTTTTGGTACTGTAACTGTCTATGAGTGTCAGCTTGGCATGGACTTGTCTCTTCCCTACACATCTCCTGACCTGATTCTTATCCTAGAACAAGTAAAGTACATATTTATTTACATTTACTGGTAACATGGGAAAAAGAGGTGAAAACAAGAGACATTACAACAGTTTTAACTATAACATGTAGTAATGATAGATCTGGAGCCCCCAGGCCTGCTACATCTGTCTTATCTTTGTTTTAAGGCTGCAGCTTCTCGGCTTATATTAGAAATGTTTCTGTTTTGGTGCAGTTTGAAACAGAGGGCAACTTCTATTCAAGGGGGGCTTCTAATTGAAGCTATATGGTATGTGTTACTGTACTCATTGCCAGAATATTGGATGCTCTGTTTCCAGGGGGGAGGGATCTGCCACTCCTCTCCTTCAGCTACTCCATGTTGTGGCCTTGTGGAGGTGCTACTGATAATGTGGGAGACCACACTTCATCAGGTACCCCCAGGACAGCTCTGAGCAGACACGCATTTGTGGGAGGAGGGGTGAGGGAAAATGAAAATGGAAAGGCTATGCTGACATGTCAGGATGATGGCCCTCATTACTTCCCATGCTATACAGCCCTTCAGCACACCATCAGGGACCACTTTAGGTGGCAACAGGCTCTCACAGACATGCCCTCTTCTAGCATAACACAACATCAGTGGCTCACATTTGAAAAACAAACATCTCAGTGCACATACAAGGGCTGGTCATGAAATAAATGTCACAAATCTGCCATAGTGGCAATGGTCAGCACTTCAGTAAAAATGGCTTATCACACTTTCAGTTAACATGCTGTATCATTTTAATCATTCATTCTACAAAAATCCAGAAGCAACATAACAGAAGATAGGTCAGGCTCATTCATGTGAGGTCTCTGGCTCAGTTTGAACAAGACAGTCAGTGGGTGTTCCAGAAGTTTCAGCCATTTGTTATAAATCATATTTAGATTGCTTCAGCTTTTGTTGAATTGTGCTTATGCAACTGGATGAGATGAATGCTTGTGTGACTTTGATACATTGTGGCTATTCACCTCTCTATCCATGGGATATACCACCCTGTAGGAGTACGATGCAAGGAACCCTAGAAGAGGGTCCCCCCATTGGTGCCATGGGAAATTCCCTTGGCTAAAGGTAGCTTAGGAAGAAGCCCACAAGAAAGAGAAATGAGCTGCTGGAGGAGGAGGAGGGGTGGATGGTGGGGCAACAAAAAGAAGAATCCTGGAACAGCCCAGGAGGAGTTGCCTTTTAAGGCCTGATGAGGGAGTGATGTAGTTGCTCCATCCATTGAACCTCAGACTTAAAGCCTTCCCATTCAATTGTGTTTACACATCTGGATGAGATGAATGCTTGTGTGACTTTGATACATTGTGGCTATTTGCCTCTCTATCTATGGGATATACCACCCTGTAGAGGTACAATGCAAGGAACCCTAGAGGAGGGTTCCCCCTATAGGTGTAGAGGGACATTCCCTTGACTAAAGGTAGCTTAGGAAGAAGCCCAAAAAGAACACCCATAAGGGTGTTGAGCATTGAAGAGGTGAGAATTCAGAAGATATCTAGACTGGGAATAAATGTGACAGACATACATAGGGAAGACAGGAGAAGAACAAGAAAAGGTGAGGACAATAAATGAAATGAAATTTGACAAGATGCAGGGGACTGACTTCCTAAGGAGAGAGAGAACAGCTGGGGCTACCATTCAACTCCATCCAATAGCATAATCTAACTAAGAAACCTATGAAATCACCAACCCTGACTAATATTATGACCATTGACATGGAGGAGAAGAAAAACCCCCTTTGAGGAGGAAACCTCTGGGGATCCAAGGCCTAGGTTACCTTCCCTCCAGGCTGAAGGACATTTTAATTAGGGATGGCACTACTACAGCAATGTAAAGCAAAGATTGAGGAAAGAGGAAAATCCAAGATTAGAGGAATCTCTCACTCTGACCTTTGAAATGGACAGCTATCGAGGAATGGAAGTGATGTCTGCAACTAGACATTCAAATACAAGAAGGCATGTCTCTGAGTGGAGAGCAGGTCAAATCGAGATAGCATAGACCCAAGAGGGTTATGTTCTAGTGTTCAATGTGAAGGAGGAAACCCATATATAGGGATGAGTGAGGAGTACCCAGACATGGGCATGAGAAGACTGATGGTGATAATAACTGCTGGAGTGCAGCAGATTGATGAGGTAGTATAGGTCCCAATAAGAGGTATGTGTGATTAAGTGATGTAAATGAGTAGATCCTTAGGTCAGATTGAGTGAAGGAGAACCTGGCTCATGAACCTGGACACTATATGGACAAAAGTAAAAGGAGGGTACAAATAAGGAAGGTAATGGCAGGATAGGACCAGAAGACTAGAGTAAGAGGAGGCTACTAATAGGGAAGATGATGGCAGGATAGGGGAAACCCCAAAAGAAAGCAAAGGGCAAGGAAGGAACAGAATGGAGGGCAGAGGGAACGGGAAGACAATCCAGGAGCAAATATAAGCAGACAGCACCAAAAGCAAACAGGGAAGGTGATCAGATGCATGACATGAAGGGGCAGGAGTCTGCAGACAGAGGATGAGATACAGAAGGTATGAGGTCAAGCAGAGATGCCAACAGGGGCAGACAGGGGTGGGGGGACCACCTGGAAGAACGATAAAGGAGCCACCAGGAAAACAAAGAGAAGGGGGGGTCACTATGCAAACCACAACAGAGAGGTAATTCAGGAGCCCAGGACATCCAAAATACATGTAATTCAGAAGACGCATAGGAGAAAAGAAACAGTAAAGGGGGAAGCCATCCTAGGAGCGGTGGCATTTTCCACTGCTATGTTCCTCTTCTCTCATTTTGGTGAATTTATCATGCTGCAATAAATTAACTTTAAGTAAGCAAATATTTCTACAGTCTCTCTGTCGAGGAGTGGGTGCTGCTGTATGTAGTTTTGTAAAGTATTAAGTATCCTAGCAGCACCACTATTCCTGGTACTTATTCTAGATGGAAGAAATTGATAAAATTTAATAGCTGATCATTTTTCCTTTATTGGCTTCTATAGTCTTATGCTACTGTGTGTTCTGAGCTCAAGAAGCAGTGCTCTATTTTTCAGCATTCCCCACAGGATTCTGTTAAGAATTTGTTTGTCTTCTTGGATTATTATTTATGCCATAATACCCTAATTACAGCTTTAGAAAAGACTTGCTGGTTCCATCTAGTTAATGTTATGAAAATCAGACAGTTCTTGACCCATAAGGCAGCCAAGGTGATGCATCATAGCTTGATCATCTCTAGACTGGACTATTGAAATAGCTTTCTAATAAGTTCAGCTTCTACTGTGATTGTTTCCTCCTTCATATCATTCATAATGCTGCCACCTGGGTGATCATGGACACCCCTTAAGAGGATCATGTCACCCCTTTGTTTAAGTCTCTCCACTGGCACCCTCCCAAGTTTTGATTTAATTTAAAATACTTGTGATGATTTTTATATTGCTCTTCATATTGATTGCCTGGCTTACCTCACCCTTGTCTCTAGTTGTATGCCCCCTCCTTCCCACAGTTTTTTTTTTTGGTGAGGCTGGATTATTATCAGTTTCAAAATCTAACTTTTGCAGGTTAGAACATGCATAATTCTTATTTATATAGACCTGGATCACCCCACAGCCCTATTCGTAGTGCAGAATATGTTATACATACATTTATTTATAATGGTCCCTATGCACGAAGGTACAACATGGGTACATGCCACATAACCCTGGTGCATAGCCCACTCCACACCCACCCAAGCCCACTGTGCCCCCGTGCAACATTCCCCATAGTACTTATACCCCCCATGCACCGGATCCCTGGTGGAGTGCAGACCAATGGGCAGGGGTGGATCGGGGGGGGTGCAGGGAGCATGCCGGCACTCTGTGGGATGCACAACCATGTGGACTGCCAGGCACAGGTGTCTGCATCTCCACCATGCTGGGGCAACTGTAAAGGTGGGGAGCCAGTTATGTGGCCCCCTGAGAGTTACAGCCATGGGCTGTGGAAGTGAGGTGGGATCATGTGCACCCCTACCAAGGAAGCTCTGGGATGTGGGGCACACTAGGAGGCCAGTTGGTGGTTGTCTGGGCACCCAACCGCCACACCACATGTGGCACATTACGTGCTGGCAACCATTCCAGTGCCCACAGGCCAAGTGATCTACTGTGGGATCTGGGTTGGGCAGCTGACTGGCCACCCACCTCAATCAGTAGCTCTGCACCTGACCCCTCCATGGGCCTGTGCACCAGGGGGGTGGGGCTATGTATGGGAGTTGCACAGTAGTTACTGTTTGTGCATATGGCTGTCTGCAGATCTCCCATGGATGTGTAGCTGCATGGGTGGGGTATGTGCCTCAGGTGCATATTACCCACCTCTTTGTGCATAGGGGCCAATATGCTTAACAAGGTAGGATATAGTGTAGTACTATGTGCTTCTGTAATACACATGTACATATGATTGTACTATCATAACAGGGTTATATGCTAGCAACCTCTGGCCCTAATAGTCCTAGTATTGCTTATGAAGGCCTGATTACACAGTTATCTTTTCAAGCTATAGAGGTGACACATCTTTATTATTGTGCAATGCTAAGCATCTTTTGTGTTGTAACTCAAAACTAGTTTCAGCTAGCTTCACTCTTATCAGTGTGTGCATGAGCACAAGTAATTATCTAACTGTCTTAGGTGCTAACTGCCCATCACTGTCCACCAATAGAATTTCTGTATTTTGCTCTTCTGCCTTCTAGGAAAAGTTCATTACCTAGTAAAGCACTTTCTTATCTGTAGTATAAAGATTGTCTATAGAACAGTTTTATGGTGAGTTTGCATGACACCATGGTGTTAGGAGGTTTCAAACTCCCAGCAGGTATGCTGTTTTTCTGCATGTTTTAGAATAAACTTCTCCCTCTGGTATATGAGCCTTGGTGTCATGTTTTCCAACAAGTCTGGAATCCTGCCATCTAAGACATTGGTGACCGTGTGCAGGGCCTGTTTGGATAGAACCAAACCAGTACACTAAAAGGCAAACAGGTGAACGAGGTAGGGATCACGCAGGTGTTCAAACCTACACCCCTCGTTCACTTCACCAGAAGGTCACTAGGGACCCCTGCATCCCAATTGGGATTGGGAATCATGAAGTTATCCAAACCTACGCCCCTCATTCAACTTGCAACATCGGCCTAGTTGGACATACAGACTAGAACGTGTGGCTGTCTAGCTGTTAGGGTCGAAGTGAACCAGTACTCCTTGGACTCTCAATTAGTGCAGAAAAGGTTAACCTCCAACAACGTCCATTTATACTGAGCTCAAACCAGACATCTTACATTTTCTGTCCTTCCATGGAGGGTGGGTTGATTTCATGCAGGATGCGAAATTGTAGACTGATCTGGTACAGTATGTGGGCAGACTGTACTTGGAGATGAAGTCTGCAGCCAAGAAACATGACCAGAAAGGTGTTACGGTTGCAGCACTGTATGCTTTAGCAAAAGCAGTGGAGTCTGAGAATTTGACTCTGAGAAAAGAGTTAGACTCCAAATAAAGGAAAGTGTGCGAGCAACAGGAGAATTTGGAAAGAGAAATTGAAAAGTGTGAGAAGGAGCATCGGAAAGAACTTGGATGAGTTAGGCAAGAAAAAGACCGAGTGGTTGTTAGGTAACAGGGAGAAAACGCATGTCAGAATGAACTGGGGAAGCAGCATGGACAAAAGGGATAGGATCAGGATTGTAAGGGATGGATTAAAAGTAGTAAGATTCAGTTGGTGTGTACGATGGGTCATGTGAAAACTATGCCATTTGCCCTACCATCAGAATTGCTGTCTTTGGAGGAGAAAAGTGAGACTGATAGCCAGCCTTGGGAAACTGGAGGTGCCTGAGGGCAGAAACAGTCATGGGATCCAGGAGTACTTTGTCTAACCCTGAAAAAAAATGTTTTGGATTAATCTGGAAGCAATGCCTCTTTTCAGCAGTGGTGTTCATTAACAAGGTGAGGTGTGTAAAAATGGAATTAAAGCATGCCACATAATCTCTTAATTTATAACCTTTCTCTATTTATGGACTGGCCAACCATTCTTTGTCTCTCCTAAGACTCTAAATCATTTCTAATACTGATTTAACACATTGGGGTGGTTTTCATTTTATCACACACAACGCATACAGCTAACTGTTACAATTGTAGTCTGCTGTGTAAAGAAAAAAGTTTCCATGCTTTAGTGCATACTAAAAATCACATGAACTCAATTATATGCTGTAAATCTGCAGTCATGCAATGTGCTATCTGACTTCAAAGTGCTAAACGTTTTTTTCTTGTTGAAAATAACAATGTGAGGCTTTATAATGATTCATGGTTTCAGCAAGCTGCCATTGAAATAATGCAGCACAACAAAAAATATGTTTCTAGCTTTTTGCGGGAGGGGGGGCAGCTGTTGTTTGGCTTGCACAGCCTAGATAGAAAAAAGAGGTTTTCTTTTTCCATATTACACAGTGCAAGTTAATACTTTTCACAAATGTAGTTTCTGGATAACATATGGGGGGAGAGTCCCCATATACAAATATATTTTCAAAAATAATTATGTTAGTCTGGAGAGAACTGATGGCAAGATTGTTTTTTGTACATAGTAAAGATGTTTTGAGAAAGTGGCAAAATGTGTATGTATGATATGGCAATTCTGTTGGCAGCGAATGTGCTTGGAGATTTTAGAGTAGATGGAATTTGCAATGGTTTCAAATGTAGGGTGCTGTAATGCAGAATGATGTGATATAAACATTTGTTTGGAATCCAGACAGCTCAATGCTTAGTTGAAGTTATTTGTGGATTGTTTGCTGCAATGGCACAGTTTATGTAATCTCAATTGCAAGGGGGTCCCAACTCTTACTAAATCCCTATTGTGTAAAGCAACAGTTCTTGGATGCTATATTGAAGTTAGGCATCAGAGGTTTAACATTTGGGTTTTCTTTAATCCACCTTCTCTATCAAGGTAGGTGGTAATTTTCTGGAAAGGAATTTCTCAAATGCAAGAAAAGAAAAAAATAACTGTGATATGTTAATTGGTAGCACATAATAATGTCAAGTAAAGATGGCAACCCCAATAATGGTGATAGCATTTCTATGAACGTAAGAACGGCAATGGTACATTTCAGGACATGCATTAACAGTGACAATTGCTTCCCCCCTCCCTGAGGTGCTACGACCTTGGAGTTGATTATATTAGTAAGGGGCTGCAGGGGGTGAAGCCCCCCGAAGAAAACAATTGTCACCATTAATGCATGTGCCAAAACGTACTGTCGCCATTATTATGTTCACTGAAATGCCATCGCCTTTATTATGGTCACCTTTTTTTCTCGCCATTTTCACAAGGAGCCAGTTAATTTGCCTTCTGAGTCTAACCACATATCAGCCCTTGCTGAAGTGGGCATGACTGACTGGGATGATGTACACTATAATTAAACACATTTTCTTTTCAGGAGTCACAGGGAAATGAAATTTATATTTTCAGACTAATTTGAAGGTTTCTTGAAATGTTATTATGCACAAAATGTTTCCCTGTGTTATGTGCATACATATTATATGCATCCATAGTGTGTTCAGTGTTGTTTTATTGACTATTTTTATGGTCAGTTAATTTTATGTCAATGGGATTACATGGTTAAAAGCTCATGCCAATCTCCCTTCTGCAATGGCATGCAGTTTTTTTTTGGGGGGGGATATGTAGCTTCCAAGTAAAACAAATCAAGCTCATTTACTAGGCAGTTTAACTGTAAACAAAAAAACAAAAACAAATAAAACCCATTTTAAAATGGCTTTCTTTGCCCACTGCAACGCCTACATCAATCTCCTTGAATAACAGGAGATCAGGGTGTGGGGGGTGGGAGAGACATGGATTCTCCATATGCCCCATCCCCATTACTTACTGCTTTCTAGCAGTCTCTGATACACAACTGTTTTTAAACAAATAAAGAGCATAAAAGAAAATACAGCAGTGCTCCCAGATTGATTTGGAATTTTCTCTGTAACTTCAGGGCAATGTTCCTGTGCTTTCCTGTAGATTGCATTATTTCCTATTGCAGCTGAATTGCTTTGTTATCGTGTACAACCAATGTAAGTCTATGGGAAGAATTTCCCTGTAATTCCGGGAGCCCTGATACTGACGTGTCCACAGGAGGCAGACAACCATTTTTGACCATCAGTTACATTGTTAATGATTTTATGCCAATCTGTTCTAATTAAGGCTAACACCCTAGCAATGGTGGTAATGAACATTGCTTCCACAAAAACAAACTCACTCTTGTTGAAGGCTTTTTCACAGTTCACCAGACAGTATCACTGTGGGTGGTAATATTAACCTTTTTTTGCTGCTACCAACATTGGTGTGACTCAACATGGAAATAAAATGATCATAGATAAACAAGGCTGTGAAATGAAATTGGAAATAGAAGACATGGCATTAATTAGGATTTCATGTAAATACATTAAAACTGTTTTCTAACCAACCAGCGAGGAAGGGGAAGCCTTTTCTCTCTGTTTTTTTTATTTTGTTTTTCAGCAATCAAGTAATGTGTGTCTGGCAACCACAGGACTATTTGCATTCCTACCCTGCCCATGGCATGTTTGGTAGCAGTAGCAACAGATGTTGGACAATATTCCCAAAAGCATACATCTGTATAAAAATAATGCATCAGCATTTTAAAAGGTCAACACTAACATACTAAAGAGGGAGGGGCCTGAGGGCCTCCTCTATGCTTTCCTTTTGTCTTTCAGAAATACAAAGGTGCCTACTAGTGATGAAATGGTCTCTTTCCACAGAAGATGCCTTGCTGGAAGTTATGAGGTTTGTCCTTCTGGGGGAAATATCCATGGATGGCCTATGTACCATCTTCTACCTTTTGGTGCTGTAGAAAGAACCAATAGGCAAATCAAGGCAATGTTGTAAAGTTTGTTTATAAAAGTGCAAAGCATTGGGATACTCTGTTGCCCTTACTCCTTATGGCAATTAGAGTTACCCCATCAGTATCTATTCAGTATACACCCTTTAAAGTGATGACTGGTTGGCAAATGAGGTTGCCAGAACACCTATGTAAAGCAGTTACAGGAAAATTTGGTTGAAATTCACTGTTTTGCTGCTCAAACCTTGGGCAATGTCCACCAAAAGTCCAAAATGTACTTTGATATTGTGAACAAACTGAGCCCTTCTGTCTACCAGGTGCAGTTGCTGAACTGCAGGAAACCTATTAACAAGTGGTTCCATGTCAATCATCTGAGTATGTGATATACTGAGCTGGGAGGGGTGGAGGTTTGTATCTTCACTTATTTCTTCTTTGACTTTTCAGGACAATGCAGAATACTTTGACTGTCCAAAAGGGCAAATGGCCATTGACAGCTCGGGTGCAAATATTCACTTTTCCAAGCACAAAATGAGATCCTCGAGATTTACCATCTTTGAGGTATCATACTGTTGTTACCGATGGGGTATCCTGAAAAGGACCTGCCTATCCTGACTATAACACCTGGCAACAGGAGAGCCAAGCCCTTCTCAGATCTACAAAGACAGAGTGGTAGGATACTCAAACAGTTCTCTTTTAATAAAAAAAATGTAACAACCAGACCAAGGGACTTGCACTTTTAAAATCATAATGCAACTTCTTGTACAGTATTTCATTCTACAAACCTAATTGTATACCCACCACTGTGCCTGACACAACTGTTTTCACATATTCCGAGACCATCACTTTTCTACCACAGGCTTTACAATGCCCTACTCTGGAACCAGGTCCAGCTAGTGGAATGACTGCAACTTCCATACCTGGGACTCTGGTTAACTAATGTTCAATTTATACATGTTCCTGTTGTTTTAAATATATTGCACTGGAACATGGCCCAATATAGTCATTTTTCCATTGCAAATATTTCTAGGTTTCATGCTACTATGTTGTTAAATACTGTTGCAGCTTATCAAGCACAAGCTCAAAACCCTGTAGCTGGGCAGGAAACTGTTCGGATGTTCTGCTTTAAATGCCCTAAGTGGGATTTGAGTGTAACAGGCCTGGTGGGGAGTATATCAGGTTTATTTGGATCAGGTACGTCAATATGGAGTATGGGATGTATGCAACAAATTAAGAGACATATTAGTTATTTTTTAAATCAACAAACTGAAACTGTGTTGAAGCCTATGCTACATGTTATTGATGACTTAGCCATGGAAAAAAAGGTTCACAGTGTATAACATGTACAATATTGCATGTATATTTAATAAAACACAGGCCAAGATTAGGCCAGACAGCAGTAGGCAGGGAAATTATGTCCTAACCATTGTCACTAACCTTTTCCAAGACCTAGAAGCAGGGCATATCCCTCACATTGTCAAGGATTCACTGATGGCCAAATGGTATTGCCCTCATTGTTGGACCTTGGCCTGCACATCCAAATGCATGGCTGACTCCCTCACTTTTTAGTACTCACAACTGCCAGAAACCTAGGTTATGTCACACCACATCACACCACACCACACCACACCACAGCACACCACACCCTAATTAAAGACCTTGCTACTCAACTCTCCATTGCACCATTCAAGAAGCCATGTATGTTTCATTTACTCTGTCTTTACCAGTGTTTGAGAAGGAATATTTAGTCTTTGACAGACTGGCATGAGTGCACTTTGTTGGCTACCTAGAAGAAGACATCTATAAGCAACAAATCAACCTTCCTCCACTGCCGGTGTTTCACCCTAATCCAGACTTTTGTTCCATAAAAGGCTATCGATACCTCTGCAGGTGTGATGTTTTCCATGTAGCTATGCCAGTGTGCAGTTACTCCATCAACAGACTCAATGGGCAAAATGTTACTGCACCTCCTAAAAATGCCACAAATACAACTAATGCAATGAAACAGATCCAGCCGTCCATGATCCAGTGACATGGATATCTCCAGATCTTTGCATCTGCCACAAGTCAAAATAACACAATATTAATGGCCAATATTATGTTGTGACAAGCACCAGGAACTTGTCTTATGGACATCTCCCTTGTGGTGATGACATTCCTAATTTCTGCTTTGTGCCTCACAAACAAACCATTCTTTGTCAATCTGTGATAACCCCAGTACCCACTCCTGAACAGTACTATATTGACAGTGACCCTGACTATCTCAGTGTTATAGACCAGTGCATATCAGTTTTTAATGTGCATATTAACACAGTCACCCAAAATCTTAAATCCTGTTACATAGAAAAGATACTCATCTTATACATATCAGCAATACTATTCAGAACACTGAAAAATATTTGAATGATTTAATACATAATGATGATATACATCTCATTTTAACTCATACAATGCTAGACATTTCTTTTAAAACCTTTGTCATTTTGTAGACTATCTTGATTGTTATTCTTATTTTTACCATTTGCTGCCTATGTAAAATCCTCAGGCATCACCACAGACAGCTATGCTGCCCAATCTATCCTAACTCACCATTTTGTGTTGCCAGTTTACCAGGAAACAAGTGGGGAAATATGTAGACCTGGATCACCCAACAACCCTTTACTTAGTGCAGCATATGGTGCACATACATTTATTCATAATATGCTTAGCAAGGTAGGATATAGTGTGGTACTATGTGCTTCTGTAATACACATGTGTGTATGATTGTAGTATCCTAACAGGGCTATGTTCAAGCAACCTTTGGCCCTAATAGTAATAGTATTGCTTATGCAGGCCTGATAGCACAGTTATTTTGCCAAGTTATACAGCTGACATAACTTTATTTTTGTGCAATGCTAAGCATCTTTTGTGTTGTAACCCAAAAGTAACTTCAGCTAGCTTCACTCTTATCAGTGTTTGTGCATGCAGAACAAGTACTGTAATGATCTGTCTTAGGTGCTTACTGCCCACCACTGTCTACCAATAGAATTGATGTATTTTGCTCTTCTGCCTTCTTAGAAGAGTTTGTTACCTAGTAACACACTTTCTTATCTATGGTATAAGATTGTCTATAAGACTGTTTTTCACTGAGTTTGCATGACAACACCATGGAGTTAGGAGGTTTTGAACTCCCAGCTGTTTTTCTGCATGTATTGAAATAAAAATCTCCCTATGGTACCTGGGCTTCTGTGTCATGTTTTGCCAACAGGTCTAGAATCCTGTCAGCTAACATTTATTGGTCTAATGCTAAGGAAATCAATTCCACACTATGAAATCTATTTGTGAACAGGTATCCGTTAAGCTGAAAATGTGCATAGGTGAAGTGCAGATATGCACAGGCATGCAGCTTGAATACCTGAGCAGCATGCATGAAAGAGGGCATATCCTGAGTGGCCATGCACACCTCTACAATGTTCACACTTTGACTCCACCATAAAAGTTATTAATCATGCCAACTAGTTTGCTGACAATGATGATCAGTAAAAGCATCACCCAAAATTGGGAAGGAGAAGATACCACAATGGCTCAGCAGGATCATGTTTGCTGTTCTAAACAATGTGAGCAGCAAACAGCAAGTAATACTCTTCTATACTCACTGAGACTGAATCTCTGGGTCCTGCTGCAGCTGCCCTCCATGGCACCCTTCCTACTGAGTTTCCTGGAGCCGCTTTCAGGCATTGTTATGGCCACACCCAGCAGCTTCAGCACCACACCTGGGATTAAGTTGCTTGATCATACAAGGAATGCTGTCCTTCTGCTCATCGAGCACTGCATTTATTTCCTCCCAGATTTTCTGCCTTTCATTGTAAGGGGATGCAAACAGTCATGGACATTTCTGTGTAGGAAGGTCACCTGAGAAGTCTAAACATGTGGTTGCGTCTTCCTGGAAGTGTTGCTGGCCTATCTCTCTCTCTCTCTCTCTCTCTCTCTCTCTCTCTCTCTCTCCCACAAACAACTCCCACCCTAACGCTCACACTTTACTACAGTTACTTCCCAAATCAACAATGCACTAATACAGCTAAAGTGGCAAAAAAAAAAAAAACATTAGCCGTAATCAATTATTAAAACAATCATTCGTCAATGCCGACTGTTTGCCACTGGTATTGCTGTTGTACTGGGTCTTGCTTGTACACATTCTTACTATATATTTACCCAGCATAGAGCAGATGAGATGTGTCTTATTTTCAGTGGTGTCCTTCTTTTTATGTGAGTCAAAGCTGCAGGATAAAACCTGCCAGCACAACAGCATTCTTGTGCTATGCCTCCCAGGCTGTGAAATGCATTTCCTGCAGCTGTAAGGACATCAGATTCCCACAATGTTATTCAGAACAGGTTGAATGATTTTTGTTTGCCAGGCCTGTTACTGATTTACTAGACTTCCTTTGGACTTTGGACATTTTGAATTGGCCCAACCTGTGTAACATCTAGGAGTGGATGCTATGCAATAGAGTCTGCCAGTGTGTTACTGCCTTTATGACAAGATCCAACAGTTTGAGCATTGATTGGAAATGATTAGTGTATGACAAACAAAATGCAGTCTCAAAGGACTGAGTGTTAAAATGCAAAATCACCTTCAAATAAATGTGAAAGCAGTTTTCCTTTTCTAAAAAAAATCTTTAATCTAGCTAATTCACATTATTGTATCTAGTATGCTGTACAAATAGTTAAATGGAATATGTTAAAGCAAGAGATGCTTTCCAAACCAAAACCTCAGATGCGATCCCAATCTGTCTGAACTTGGGGGAGGGTTACTTGTACAGTAGGTCTATTTTTGTTTTCTATATTATCTTTTATAAAACTTGAGCGCTCCATAACTGTGCTAGGTATTATAATTGTTTGAAAGCTTGGGGGCTCCATCATCTCACCAGCTCTTATTTCTACACTTGAACAAAAGGAAGCTGTCTACAGGGAGAGCACCTAGATTGGTAATGGTGTTTCCTATTGTGAGTTTGTAATATCCATATTTCATAAAAACGAGCTAGAAAATTAAATCATACCCAGCCCCCATAGAGCAGATGATGAGCTCATGCAGTGTAGGACCACATCCTGGGTTTTTGTTTGGAAGGTACATGTTCCCCTTCAGTGATTTCTTTATTCAAATCAAGTCTAGTGGTCATTTTAATTATCCTGCTACTTGTTGAAGATTTAGACTTGATGGCTTAAGATCAATTGGTAGAAATAGAATGTTCAAAACAACAGTAAAGTAGTTTAAATAGCGTTAGAAATATGGTAAGTGCTGTAAAACATCTTTATAATAGTAGCATTCCTGCTGGTCTTAGTACCAAATGCATAGAAATCTGAATGCTAAGGATATGTGCTAAAAGCGGTATACAAAAGTGTATTTGGCTGTTTTTTATCAATGTATTTTTTCGGTTTCAGTGTGTGTACATGTGCCATACTAAAGCAGTGAATGGGAAAGATAATTATTAGTATTATTATGATAAACATTTACTGCATATCTCAAAAATCCTTGTTAACTTACTTTTACCCTTAGGGAGCCATTTTGTGTGAAGGTTAGAGCTCCTGACATCCAGAGGTACAACTGCAAAAAAAAAAAAAAAAAATTAGGCATTTTAGTTGATACTTAATCTACGCTGTATGTTTAGCATCCCCCTCTTTCCCTTCATAACTAAATACATTAACCTGAGATCAGGATCACTGTGCCCTAAATAATCTGCTGCTGTGGAAATAATTATGGTTTTACAAAGAGTTGACTGTGATTGGTCAGGTACAGACAAGAAGCCAGAGCAGACAAAGTCTAACAAATAGCGATGACCCTAGTTGCAGGTTAATTGTGGAAGTCTATCAGGCTATAGTGGTGGACTAGAGACCAGCATAACTAGCGTAACTAGTACACTACACTAGCTATGCTACTTAGGGTTAGCTGGTATGGTGATGATGTGTTTTTTATCAGTATATTGGAGTTGGGGTATTTGCTCCACACCCTCCTGTTTGATCCAAAAAAGTGTGTGTTGGGGGGGGGGAGACAAACTGATAAACACATTACAGGTATACCAACTAAACCTTAGAAGCATAACTAGCATAGTGCACCTTTGTGCTACTGTATGCTAGTTTAATGTTGGTCCGTAGTCCTCCACAAACACAATATAACAGATAGTGATGCTCCTATTTTCAGGTTTATCTACATAGTTGTTAAGTCGGGGGCACTAAATGCAGAGCATATTTGATATATAAACTGAACTGTGTACAAACATCATATTTCTTTAAAAGTTTCTGTGTGATGTCAGGGTTTTCATTAAAGAGTGGGCTTGCCTGAAGAAGTAATCATTAAGCAGACAGATGAAGCTGTGTTTCTCAGTTCAAAATGAACAGCAGCAGATAAGACTTGTACCAGGTGTCAGCTAGCACTGCCCATTCACTGAAATGTCAAGGATAGCTTTTCCTCTCCTCCGTTGTGTTCCCTCTGACACTGAGTTGCCACAGTCCATATACAATAATTTGTCAGTGCTGTATGTTCATTGCTGGTATTGCTGTTGTACCAGGTCTTGTTTGTACACATTTTTATCATATATTTACTTGGCATAGAGCAGATGAGATGCAATGTCTCATTTTCAGTGGTGTCTTGTTTAGGACACCACTGAAAATAAGATATTGCATCTCATCTGCTCTATGCCAAGTAAATATATAATAAAAATGTATGCAAGCAAGACCCAGTACAACAGCAATACCAACGGTGAACATTCAGCATTAACAAATGCTTGTATTATATGCTGTAGTTCACAGTAAATCTGTTTAGTTTTTAGTCAGACTGGGTGTGTACCCCCCCCCAATGCATCTCTCCCTTACTTAGCTCTGCTGGAAATGAATCTGACAGGGAAAGTGTGTGATCACTTCACAAATGTGGCAGAGATTTTCTAAGCTGCCCGTTTCTGCTTCAGATTGTTGGGATAATTAGTTTTACATGCCATATATTCAGTGTTAACCAGGCAGTCTGGGGTTCTTTTAAACAGTAAGTAAGTTGATGGCACCCCTCGCTGCTCCCCACAACCCCAGCTGTGGTCAAGAGGTGCAGTACCAGAGGGACCAGAACCTGAGTGTCTGGTATATATGGGTGTGTTGCCCAAAGATTGATCAATATGTATTTATTAGTGTGATAGGGAAGAACAGAAAGAGAGAGTGTCTGAATACATGTTGTTTGCTTGACTTAGGGAGTGCTCATATTAGTTTGTATAAGTTTTTGCACAGTTCTGTTGTCCTGGCAACTTGATGTAAATAAAGTCTCTGCTCCCTGAGTTATATTTGTGTCAGTCTCCAGTCCAGACATAGTTACTCATGAGAGCTGAGGCAAAGTTGGGTGTAATAAATATCCTCAGAGGCTGTGTTGGTGATTTCCACTGTACTGGTCACATGGAGATTTAAGTATGGGAGTACAGTTTACATTTCTCTGCTAACCTGGATCATAGTTGCAAGAAGCTGAATGGGTGGGTGGTGGGGATGAATCAATGCCACATTCTGACAGGTCAGTGTTGCATGTCAGATTCCTGATGTATTAATTACACTTTCACCACCAGCTCACATATTGTCTCTGCCCACAAAGTGTCTCACCAGGGGGACAAAAAGTTTGATTCATCTCCTAACCTCCGTCAGCCATGTTAATTTACAGAACAATGCAGAGATATTCATTCATAGGTTTCACTGTAATAACAGACTTTATTGACCCTTGTTACTTTGGCCTCATTCCTTGTTCCCTCTGCACTGCCATCTATGGTGCGTACACAACCAGATATAATGTAATCCTTCATTTGCTCTTGTGAGTGTTGCCACCCAAGTCTTTTCTAGTCCCATGAGACTGTGAGGGTACGAATATAGTTTTTGCCCTTCAGTTCACTGCAGCAAAGGGTTGTGATCACAGTGAGGGACAAAGGCATTCACTACAAGCCATGTAATCCCCACCCAGCAAGTCCCCCAGCCAGTCCTGCTGCTTGCATTTGCAATCCGACATCTAAGCCAGTGTCCAGTTAGGTTGGGTGTCATTTTCCCCCCTCACCCCCAGGTCAGCAAGCAGAACTTGATGCAGGGATCTCTGCACCTCTTTTTCTCAGTCATAGTTATAGTAGATATCACCCCCTGTAGCTCTTCCCTGAAACAGGCCTAACGGGGAAGTACTGTCTGTTATTGATTAGCATTATGATTGGTGTTATGCAGGGAACCCGGGTTGTTATTACTTTTTCTAAATGTTTCAGATTAGACTCTCAGTATTACCCATGGCTCCAATTACATTCCAGTAAGACAAGTAGTTGGGTACAGAGTTCTGCACCCAGACAGCCTAATTGTGAGTGTTAGGAGAGGGGAGAAATGGGAGGAGAAACAAAATGTGTATCATTACATTCCTTTCTTGAGCTACCAGTATAATAAAAACAAATAAGCTTTCCTAACACTGAAATAAATAAATTACAACCTTGAGAAAGTTGAATAGACTGATAGTGGAGGTGGGGCCAAGGTTGGTTTTGATTGGTCAGCCAGTTCTTAGTCTATTTCATTGCTTGTCACTTCACAATGCCACCAATTAGTAGATTTCCCCACTGATGAATTGCCTTACTGCAGATGGGAAGAATTTACAGTCATAAACTTCCCTCCCACCAACCATTTTAAACAAGTTAGAAGATTTTATCTAGGGAAAACATTAGAACTGTAACATCAAAATCAACCCTGTCATTTTCTCTACCCTCTGCTTCCCTCTATTCCCTCACACCCATGCTTCGTGCTAAACCATTCCAATATACAGTATATACTTCCATTCATCCCAGAGTCAGTTGTAACCATTTGTCTCATCTACAATATGGCAACATGTATATGAGAGAGTATGCACTCGCCATTCATAAAAGAGACTGAAAGAAAAGAAAAAAGGTTGCAATTATTCAAGGTGAATTGGGAGTTTAGGGCAGTTCACACAGTCTTTCATATGAAGAGATTGATGTATTGTGTGTACATTACCCCTGTTGTTCAATGGGCTGGTGTATTTGATTGGTGATGAGACAGTCCTTCAGAAGCAGCTTCTTCCCAGTTAATATATTTTTCTGCATCTTGTGATTTGGTAAAATATTGTGGTAGACATCCCGGTTTGGTGAATATTCAGTGTAGCAGGATACGGAAATGCATATTTCTTTTTTTTTTATATATATATTTTTTTCCTCCTACTGCCCCACCAGAGCTGCACCATCGGGAGTTGCCCATTAAGCCTGCCTCTGCCAGTGCCTACCTTACAGCCTCCAGTCCCTCCATCCGGCCTCGGAAACCCACGGGTGGGGTCGGGTTGGGGGTAGCCCCCGAATCTTGCAAATTCTGTCAGGGTCCTGAGGCGCCAGGCAGGCAGGCACTGGCACAATGGGACACAGCTCGGTGCTCTGTCTTCCCGGGGGTGTTTTTCTGATGTTCCTTGGCGGATGCTGTGGGCCCATATGTCATGGCGTCCACCAACATCTGCAATCTTCCTCTCCCTCCTTCCGCAAAGGAGCAGCCCCAGAGGCTGATTGGCTGCCGGCCTATGCCTGCAACCAGTCATACCCCTGAGACTTCGGCTTGTTGTCACTCCCCTGGCCTCTGCCAGGGGTGGCCACTTGCCAGGTTAGAAGCCCCTCCTCCCCAGAGAAGGCGAGCTGTCTTCGGATGTTCCAGCCTGTCCCCCCGCCAACCCCCGGCAGCCTGAGGCTCACTCCCAAACCCGGGTCGCTGGCATGGTGCAAGGTGTGGCATCCAGTGCCTCAACCCTCATCACCACCAGGCTGTCTTGTAATGCATATTTCTATCCTCATTGCTCCAGAGTGTTTTTAATCCCTAGAGATTTTAGCCATGCAATCTGGAGATCCCTAGTGTAGTCTTGGAAGGCTGACATATGACCCCCTTCCACTGTTATAGGGCTGTGCATTTTGGGAGCTGGTAGTACTGTCTCTTTTCAGGGAATCTTAGGTATTTGATGAGATGATGCTGCAGCTTTTCTCCCAGTTTGGGTTTTAGGACCCATGAGGTAAGTCATTCGAATTTCAAGGTTAGCTGCTTCTGTCTCCAGTCCCCATTTATCCACTTATGCACTGCCCGTCCATCTTCCTTACCCTCCAGCCCCTTAGGAAGACTAATTATGCATATATTTTATGTTAGACTGGCGGGCATGATTCTCCTGGTCTTTAGCCCATTTCTTGATTTGGTCCATTTAGTCACATATTTGTTTTTTTTCTCAGGCTATGTCAATTATTTGATCTTCTAGCTCACTGATCCATTTTTCTTCTTCATCCAGTCTGACACTGCTCACCAAGGACATCTCTGCAAGCCCCATTATAATTGTCTGGATGTGAGGTATTTACACGCTTATATTTTCAAATCCAGCTTTTACCTCCTGTTGTAAAGTCACTATTAAATGTGGAAGAACCACTATTGCTGCATCAGGGGTTAGTTGTCTTATGTCCACTTTGGCTATCTCATCTTGAGATCTTGTTCATACTTCCATTGTGTTGACTGTTTATTTTAGAACATATGACATTGGGGGGGCACAGCAGGCTGATCATGACTGATCAGCTGTGTTTGATGGGTGTCTTAGATCGAAGGAAAGAGCCAACATATAGTTGGGCTGGCTCTTTCCTTTAAAATACATGAAGTTTCCACCCAATAAGCCAGAACACTGTCATGACCCACCTGGCTGATGATTGGCGTGACACTGGTGAGCCCCTTGCAGACCACTCTGCATTGAACTGATAGTGTCACACCCCTCAAAAGCCAATCTCATAGCAAAATGTTCACTACCCGTGCACACATGGCAAACATAATTAATACACATGAATGTTTCAAACTCAGTCAAACTGCTACAAAAGTCCCTTTTACAATTGGTAAAATTCTGTTCCAGCTTCGACAACTCCATAATGCATCATTCAAAAAATGAGTGAACTAAAATTCAGTTTACATTGCATTTCGATATCTACATGGTTTATTGTTTATAAATTGTGAAATATTGTTCCAGTGAAGTATCAATTTGTAATATATGAATTGTAAAACACATTTTATAATTCAGATTTATCAGTCACTATGCTAATATTTAAAAAAACGTCAACTTAAACATTTTTATGGAAACATAGGAATGGAAATGAGTGAAGGTGGCACTATATGGGAAGACAATTAGACACCACTGTTGGCTTCACTGGGATAGCACGGCAGGGTGAGGGGGACTATTATATATCTGGGAACATATCACTAACTTCAGGAATGGGGTAGGGTAAGAAGGGAGGCTGTTGGATGCCAGGAAGTGCTTAACTTTTCTGGGAAGAAGGTGGCACAGGGAAGGGAATCACTGATTATGTTGTAAGCACTTGACTAACCCTTGAGTGAGGGCAGCATAAAGAGGGGGACAACTGCATACCTTGGATCTCTTGACTCAACTAAGTGCAAGATAGAGAGAGGGGATCATGGGATAGCTGGAAAAACTTCACTTCTCTAGGATGAAGACAGTGCAGGAAGGGGAATATCCACTGAATATCTAGGAGTGCTTTACTGACTGCTGTGTAAGAATAGTGCAGGAAGGGGGGCTGTTGGATGCCAAGGTCTTGACAGGAGTGCTTCACTGCTCCAGGGTGAGGGTGGGACAGGGAAATGGACTGTTGGATGCCAGGAAGTGCTTAACTCGGTGAGAGGGGATGCTGGACCATGGGTGAAGTGAGGGAGGACCAGTGCATCCTCCAGTTACACTAGTCTACTCTCGGTCCCAGTAATCCAGTCTCAGTTACCCAATACTTACACTTTGTATTCTTTTTATAGATACTGTAAACTAAATAGAGATCAATCAGTACTGCAGAATTCAAAATTGCAATTTGATTAATCAGTTCATAACACATGGAATCATTCCACAGTTCCAAGTGTGAATTTTGCAAGCTGCCAATGTGCATTTCAAAATTTTGTGGAAGCGAAGCTGTAACTTTCATGAAAATTTTGCTTCTAATAATTCATTTCTGCACAGGACTAGTTTGAGGCCATCTAGTACTTTATCTAGATACAAATATATAAATATATATTATATAATATTATATAATATATATTGACAAAGGAATCACATCCAGAAGAGGTAAGGTCATACTGTCACTGTACAAGGGTGAGGCCGAACCTGGAGCACTATGTGCAATTTTGGAACCCCCTACTTAAACAAAGATGTTAAATTGCTAGGGGTGGGGGTCTAATGCAGAGCAATCAGGAAGATCCTCAGTATGGAGGACAAACCCTATGAGGAGAGACTGAGGGAGCTCAACATGTACTCCCTGGATGAACGGAGGGATAGAGGGGACATGATAGAAACCTTCAAGTATATGAAAGGTATGGATAAATATGGTACAGAGGTAATTTAACATTAAGGGAAGGGAGAGACACTATGGGGCACAATCTAAATTTGGAGGGTGGTATATTCAGAAGAGAAATAAGAAAGCACTATTTAACGGAAGAGCGGTGACAGGGTGGACTGTACTGCCTGAGAAGGTGGTATCCTTGAAGACAGTGGGCAATTTTAAGAGGGGATGGCACAAAGTCAGGGGAAGGTCACCAATGAGGCACTGGGGAAGGGCAACAGCTAGTACGGGCATGAAATTGGATATGCGAGTAGGAGAAGGGGGAGCAGCTGTAGTGTAACAGACTGCTAGTTGCACACTTGAGAAGACTAGCTAGACCATCAGGCCTGTATCTTCTGGCATTCTTTGTATGTCCATATATTGTAGATGCATAGATATATAGACGGGTGTACCTGCCTAATCTTTTGATTTATGATGCAGAGGTTGGCATCTCTGCAGATTCCTGTGTAGATAGATATCACTTTTCAGAATTTGCTTGTTACCCCCAGAAAATTGTTTGATGGCCCCTCTAGGGGATCTATTTCTGATTTTGGATGTTTTGGGCTCTCGGGGCCCCATAGCTCAGCCTAGGAATGCCCGATTTACAATTCCAAGGTGTAATTTTCTACATTTATTGCTGTGCCAAGATGAATGGAACAACTTAAAAAATCCAAAATGGCCACCAAAATCCAATATGGCCACCATATCACTAGTAAATACTTGATTCGTTAATCATTTCCAAATCCCTAGCTTCCAAGATACCGATAATCAATGATTCATGAACATCTATATATTGAACATTTATTCATGAACATTTATGACATCTATATATTGCTCTGAGGATCCCTGTTAGACACAGGACCAAATGCACCCAGTAATACTACATAAAACAATTGAATTCACGAGGCAATTTACTGATAACATAGTTTGAAGTATGTATAGTAATGCTTAAAATCTTAATGTTGTATATGCTGATTTGTTGTTTAGAATTAAGTAATTTTATCAATGATTTGACTCAACACTATGAATGTTTTGGGTCAACAGTACACCTTGGTTGTAATGTCTGTTTTGAAGTCATTATATTGGAGTCCACTCTGGATCTGAACTATCACATTCACTCCCAAAGCTTGCAGATTCATCTGCAGAAGTCTGTTCATTGGCTGCAAATATGTCGTTTTCAGTGTCATCATCTCCTGTACAATCAGTCATTGGTGCTGTGGTTGAAGGTTTTTGTTTGGTCTTCAATGCGTGTCTTTGAGGTGTTGACTCACCTTCATCGTCTGCCTCATCTTCCTCAGCTTCACATCATCATCTGGCTAACCTGTCACCCTTTCTTCTATGATGTAAGATGTCAGGTAACTGAAACCAAGTGAACCACACAGGTTTCAGCATTTCATCCTTTTGTTTCCATCCTGATAAACAAGGGTCAACTTTCAGGGTTTCCAGCACTGTGCAGTGGCACCAATAGTACGCTATAAGATTTCTCTTTATGTGCTGACATAGGCTTGCTGAGTCTGGTAGAATCGGTTTCGTAGTTTTCACTTTCAGGTTATTGTATTGCCTTACTCGTTTGCCTACCAGAACCTCTCCTCCTGTACCATTGTACACACAGTGTTGAATGAAGTTCTTTACATTTTGTTTAGTGTCTTGTGAAGCATATGTGCTTTCCCCAAGACCTGAAAGGAGATTTATTCTTTCTTCAACCCTGTGCAAATGTTGAAAGACTAATTTCTTTGATACCTTGTAGAAATAACTCACTGCATTGCATCCAGAGACAGCACGGTATGCTGGTAAATTGAGACTTGCAATGTGTCCAATGTAATCATAGATAGATGCTATGTTGACAAATACATCGGGGTCAATTTAGAGCATCCATGGTGAATCTAGAATGGTCTTTGTGAAAGTGTAAACCATCAGGATAAGGATGTCTATATTTTTGGCTTGGATGACAACTGGGCCTTTTGCAAGAGCAGAATGCAGCACTATCCTTGTATCTGCCTCCTCATGATTGCAGGAAAACAGGAATTCTTCTGAATATGGGTACATAGTATACGTGCTTCTGCCATTGTTGATAGTAAGTGGGTATCGTAAGTTTCTTCTGACATCCTCTTGCCTAACATACTCATTGAAGTGCTGTATGAGATCTGTTTTATTGTTGTTGTTGTTGTAAAGGTACTGCTGATACACCTCTCCCTGTGGCATCTCTTGTGAATCTAATGCCATGTGAAGTCGCATTCCTCCTGTTCCTACCTCTCACTCAGCTTCATCTTGCTGTTTCACCAAGAACTCCTGATCATCCTTATAATTATCAAAAACAACGATGACTTCCACTGGGTTTGCTGTAGATGGAGGTATGAATGTGACAAGAAGTGCTTTGCACAGGTTGTCCCATGTACGCTGTGCAGGAACTGCTCTGACCGTTGCCATGGTGTTGTATATGTACACTGAGCATAACGGTGGAGGGGAAGAACTTCGAGCTTCTGCTTCATCGATGAGATAATTTCTTAAGACATGTTTGGTATTAGGTTTGTAGAGGTTTCCATCCAGAGTTGCTTTTGCAAGAGGATATGTTGTGAGCAGATGGGAAAATGCATCTTTCTTGTCAGGGCATTTTGTAACAATGATACCAAGAGCCGGATGGTCTTCTTTCAAGACTGATTCTGCTTTGGATTTCTGCTGCATTTAATGGGTTTGAAGAAACCAACTTTCCTTGATAGGAGGCAATCATTTATAAATACACTCAACATAACTTCCCCTGTAGCCCTTGCCTTCAAAAGGCCCTCTACTATTGATGGCGGTATTTCAATGCCCATTGCGATGTGTCATGCTACACCCTGACATGGATCTGAATATGCATGAAGTTTCTTCACTAGCTCTTTCACTTGACAATCATGTTTCTTCATGGCACCATATGTCAACTCATTGTGTGTGGCCAATGTTTTCAGAAGCATCTTCTCCTTCAGAGACAAATGAATTTTAGTGATCATGTGGGAATTCAAAATGAAGTCACCAGCAGATTCCTCAGATGTACTGTAACCACCTCTCTTAGGTCCACCAGCTCACCTTGACCTTTCTGTTGATTGAGACCTCAGTCACATGGTCACCAGGTATGGAGCATGCTTCACCCAACAGACTAGCCCCAATGCCATATTCCTGCAATTCATTGTATGCATTCTCATTGATGGTTTTCAGATTGAGGAGGTCTACATGATGCCATGTCAAATACCGAGAATAGTTTTGATGGTTGAATGCAAACAGTAAAGGTAGAATATCTCATTGAGCTTGCAGATGCAAGTTCAGATTCTTGTCTCTGTATGTGGCAACCTGGGTGAGAAGAGAGCTGGTGTCACCAATGTAGCCTGTCACCCACTGTCCCATGGTGGCAGAGGTTTCCAGCATTCATGTCTGCACTTCAGGGAAAGATTCATCCAAGAGGACAACATTCAGGGATTCTGCTGGTACAGATCTTCTCATGTTGATGAGCTTTTCTCATAGTCCATTGGTTAGTGAGCTGTAAATCTTGGATCCCATGAATCATAGGAGAGCCTCAAGTGACTGTTTATGTAACCTCATTGATCTAGAATAGTGGCGTCCTTCTAAGGCCTGGTCAACAGATCATTCAACTATTATCCCCACCTGAACCCACCAGTCATGAAGTCCCATAGCACCGTAAGATGCCTCATCATCAGTTCATGAAATCCTTCCATCAAATTAACCACTTTTGTATATATTTCTTCTTTCCACATTATTTGTGCAATCTTGTAGAAAACTGCATGTTTGCTATGGGCTGAAGATGTGGTCAATTTGTAGGTCATATGTTAGATCCATGAGAAAGTCAAGGTAATATTTGCAAATTGCATCATCTGGTTCAAGTGGTATAATGGGCAGGAAATCAGTTTCGGATTTGAAGGTAATGGTCGATGTTGCTTTTTCATTGAAAGCTGTCCATGATCCGAGGACTGGAAGAGATTCATCTTCTCTGGAAGAGTCTATGCTTGCTGCCAGAGCCCAAATACAATCTTTGCTCAGATGAAGATCAAGCTCGGTCCTTCTTTCATCCTCATCATAGGATGGGATGATCAGTGGGGTTTTTCTCTTTCCTATTTTATAATCTCCATAGTAAGTAGGTTCTAAGCTCTCAAAGGTTTCCTTGACTTCTCTTGTTGAGCTGCTTGGAATGTTCAGTTCTTGTACTGGCAAATCGCAGGTGACAGTAGGACACAAAATTCGGGTACATAAATCATTGAGTTAGTGTCATATGTTGTTGAGACTCCTGCTAATGTCTGTTGTTTACTATCTAAGTTATCAATAGTGACATGAGTTGGCTGTCCAGGCAGAATCGTGTGAGGTGCTTTTTTTCCGCTCAGATTTACTATCATGGGCCAATTTCTTGTTTTGTCTTCTGATGTCTGTGTACGAAATACCAACCCCCAAATGATGTAGAAGATTGACTGCTTCTTTACTTCCAGTGAGATGATGAATGACCATAGATAGAACTACTGACTTTGGAGAATGTTCTACGGTAATGAGGCATTGCCAGTCACTAGCAATGGACCATATCTTGGTAGCTTGAATTTCTGTTGGGATGGTCACATAACCTAGAGCACTAATCCTCTTAGAAGGGCTTATTGAGAGAGCTATCACATTGAAGATTTCCAGAATGGGTTCATAATTATCAAGCTCAGAAAGCAAGTCTTCGCATGCCATAGGAAACTGCAGTGACTCAGTTTGTCTATTTTTTAATTTCCGATTGATCATCTTTGCAAATGCCTTTAGTGATGTCGCTATCTCTGATCCCAGCTCCTCTCAAGGTTGCCAAAGAATAATCAAGTGGGTTTACTTTTGTCAAGTGAAGAATGAGAGGACTCCTGTGTATTCTCTTCCCCACAGTAAAACAGCTCATCTCCAAATTCACTGCTGATAAGATTCTTCAACTGAAATGTGTGATTTATTCCAGCATCTTGTTCACATCCATGGAGCTCGTAGAGGTTATGAATATCCTCCAGTAACTCTGGGAGTAAATAGCACCATTTCTGCTCAACAATCTTTCTTCCCACGAGTTGAAGAAACTCTGTTTCAGCACTCTTTGTGTAAATGCTTTCCAATCCGCCCGGTGTTTGTCTCTCTCATTTGCTGATGTAGACAAAAGTGTTGTAACAATTTTGATGGCATTTGATGTCCACAGCAAGGACGTCAACATTGGTGGTAGCAAGCTTCAAATGTTTGGCTGCACCAGACAAAAGAGCATCATCAGAATTTTCATTGTATAACATGCTTTCATGCAATGTAATCTTTCCATCTTCAAGTTAAACTCTTTGGAGTTGTTCTTCCATATTTCCTCTCTTTTTCCTTTTCTTATCACAGATGAAGCAGGTCTAATCCTTTTTAAATTACAATGATTTCCTTTTACATCGAGTTACATGGACTGCGCCATGACTACTCTACGTCTGTGGGTCAAGTATGCCAGAGAATTCAGCTTGAGAAGAATGAGCCGAAGAATGCTGTTTCATTGAGTTGGTGTTTAATTTCCTTTCACTGGTGAAATTTTGGTGACACCTTGTATGAACAAGCAGGCCTGTTTCTCCAGGGCCAGGGGGAAGTTGGTCACGGATTTTATTCCATACGAGGTTGAAGTTTCTGGTGTACATGGAAGTTGGTTTTGTGACTAACCATTTCTCTGCAAAAGCCTTGATGGTATTCATCCCATTCTCTCCTAATATTTATTGCAGTTCTGTATCTCTAATTTGGTTCTCACAAAGAACACAGGTAGGCAAATTGGATGGCCTGACCAATCCAACAGGTACAGCTAGAGGGCTATCCATGTTTCTAAAACAGAAACAGAAACTAAAATTTAAAACTAGAAATACAAACTAAACAGGCATACGATGTACATGAACATGCCACACAATCCTGTGAACAAAGTGCCAAATTCTTACAGAGTGGACGCAATTTTGGGTCAATGGCACAAACAAGCAGATTGATGTGTTATGCATTGTTTATTTATATTTATGTTCTATTATATTAATTTAATATGTGTTTATATTAAATGTAATAATAATAAACTCCACGTTCATGAATCCTTGATAATCGGTATCTTGGAAGCCATGGAGTTGGAAATTAATAGCGAATCAAGTATATACTAGCAATATGGTGGCCATATTGGATTTTGGTGGCCATTTTGGATTTTCTAAGTTGTTCCATCCAACTTGGCATAGCAATAAATGTAGAAAATGACACCTTGAAATTGTAAATCAGGCATTCCTTGGCTGAGCAATGGGGCCCACAGGGCTCACAACACTCAAAATCAGAAATAGCCCCCCTGAGGGACCATACATTAATTTTCTGGGGCTAACAAGCAAATTCTGAAAGGTGATATCTATCAACACTGGAATCTGTAGAGATACCAACCTCTACATTGTAAATCAAAAGATTAGGCAGGTACACCTGTCTAATATAGACACTGATAGCAGATAAAGGCCCACTGGATCATCCAATCTGCCTGTTCTACCTAACTACTCTGATCTAGTCCTATTGACTGTCCTGGTTCTTAATTCCTGGCCCCCATGCTCTGACTAAGCCTATATGCCTGTCCGATCCTCCTTTAAACTGCTCACCGATTTAACCCTTACCATTTCTTCTAATGGCTTATTCCACTTATCTATCACTCTTCCCTTGAAAATATTTACAGACATCTTTCTTAAATCTTCCCCTGCTTGTTTGAATGAATTCACCCAGCCTCATACCAGCATTTGAGCTCAGACAACCAGTTTAGTAGAAGTATTATCTCTAGATGTCTGCTGTTGGGCCCACTCCCTATGTCTCCCACAATCATGTTTGCCTTTCCCACAACTCTGTTACAGTGTGCTGTGGATTTTAATCTTTCTGATATCATGACCTCTAGGCCCTTTTTCTTCTTTGTGCATTGCAGCACCTCACACATTTGTACTGCATCCTTAGTTTCCTTTTCCAATGTGCATTATCTTGTATTTTTTACTTTGAAGCACAGCTGGCAGATATTTGACTAGTTCTCCAGCCTGCCCAGATCCTCTCTGAATTCTCTTATTCCCCCTCCACATCCACCTGTGCACAGATCCTGGTGTCATCTGTGAAGAGGCACACCTTGTCCTTTGTACCTTCCCCTATGGGAATGAACTCATAGAAAAGGAAAGGGCTCATCAATTTTCCATGCAGTATTCTGCTACAACCAGACATCATTCTAAATACAACACAGAGCAATTACTGTGGTCCCTTTTAGGTGCAAAATACAGATACAGCTGGGTATCATCCACAAAGAAGTGATACAGTAGCTAAAACTATGCCATATAATAGTCTCTTCCAGTAGTGTCATGTATACAGTCAACACAATGTGGGTGATGAAACCTCTGAGGGAGACCACAGTCAGCTGAGACAGTTCAGAACTCATCACCATGGGCTGTTCTCATCGTAAGAGACTGCGCCTGGGGACACTGGTGCTCATGCATTATAGATAAACTGATTTAAAAAGTAAAGGAACCCAGAAATCCTTGTTCATAGCAAGCACAAGCACAACAACATGACACTAATGTTTAAAAGTGCAAAACTAATTTTTTTAAAGTGCTTAAAAAAGTTATAAAGTGTGATGCTGGTAAAGGCCTATCTCCAGTAAACAACATTGGGGACTTTTTGCTGTTTACTGGAGGTAGGCCTTAACCAGCCTTGCACTTTGTCACTTTATTAAAGTACTTTAAATAAATAATTTTTGCACTTTCAAACTGTAGTGTAATGTTTTTGTACTTATGCTTGCTAAGAACAAGGATTGCTGGGTGCTAGTACTTTTTAAAGCAGCTGTTCCCATCCTGCCAGGAATGACTAGAACTATGCAAGCACATTGCAGACACACCTGCATAGTCTCAGAGTCAGTCCACCAGACCCCATGGTCCACAATATCAAACACTGAAAGATACTAAGATCACCACTGTAACCTCCTCTCAGTCTGTAGCCCAGAGAGAAGCTTTGCAAACTTTGAGCAGAGCTGTCTCTGTACTGCAGTCCAGCAAAATCCAGACTTGTGGGACTCAAGGATGATGTACCTTTTCAAGTGTTCACCCAAATGCACTGCTACCACTTTCTCAAAAACCTTAGCCAAAAATGGCAAGTTGGAGATAGGCCAGTAATTTGCAGAGATGTCCAAATCAAGTGACTGCTTCTTGAGCCTGTACTTTCAACCACCAAAGCTCATCAGAAAACTATGGAGCACTTTGGTATGAAGCCACAGTGCATAACAGGATAGATGACAGGGCATTTCATAGTTTCATAGTAGAACTACAAGTTCATGAGGCCTAGGCCCATAATGAGCTCGCCATCATATAGTCATTGGTGGTGTTTATATTTCATTTCTCCCATATAGTCATCCAAAAGTGTTTTAAAGGATTCCAGAGCGTTACTAGTGACAATATATCATGGTAATGTGTTCCATAATGGTGGTGCCCTTTGTGTGAAGAACCTCTGTCTTCTTTGAGTTTTATTAATGGGGCATTTAATCTTCTCCTTATGTGATCTGGTATTATTCAGACTGGCCTGCTTCTCAAGACATATACCATCTAATTTATCTCCCTTATGTAAAGTAATATACATATATATATATATATATTTGAGATCTCTTAACAGTCTGTATTCATGTGAGTACAGTTTTAGTGACTTAAGTCTTTCCTCATATGGGAGATTTGCCAGCTATTTTATTCTCCTGATGGCCCTTTGCTGAACCTTTTCTACAATGCTGAAACCTCCTGCAGTTGTTGGTGCACAAAAGGAAGCACAGTACTCCAAGTAAGGTCTCACGAGACTTGTACATAGAGGCATCAAGACCTCAGCCCTCCTATTTTTTATGTGTTTATGTATGCATCCCAGTAAGGAATAGCATTTAACAATTTTTATTTGTGTGTATGTCAAATTTTAGATCACTGATATGGTTACACCCAGGTCTCTTTCCTCAGTGGCTGTTTGAATTATTGTATTATTAATAGTGTAGCTAGCCCCCATGTTGTTATTTCCAAAGTGCATCACCTTTCACTTGGATTCATTAAACGTCATCTTATTATACTTGGCCCACACACCTATGTTATTCAAACAATCCTGGAACATGGCAACCGAATCAGGGTTATTGACTATGCAGTCAATTTTGCAGTCATCTGCATACTTAACCAGGTGGAAGTAAAAGAACCCAGGGCACTCTTCACAAAGAGAAGGGAACATTCCCAGTGTCCTGGCCAACATTCCCTTTCCCATAAACTGGTTCATGCAATTATCCAGGCTGTGTGTGGGTGTTGACGTGCGATATGGCAGCCACCACACATTCAGTCACTTAACTACCAGTCTAGCATTGCTTGTAAAGTGCTTTGGGATACTGTGTATGAAAAGCGCTATATAAATGCTGATTCTTCTTGATTCTTCTTACCAATCCAGACATGGTCATTTGTCTGCATTGTTGACACAAGAATATTAAACAACAAGGGGCCCAGTACCGAACCCTAAGGGACCCCGCTTGCCACGTGGCCCCAGTTAGATTCATGTCCTCTTAAGACAACTTGTTGATCCCTTCCATTTAACTATGAGGATATCCACTTAATAATATTTCAATTCAAGTTTATTTTAAGTAGTTGTTCCAGTAAGATTTTATGTAACACTATCAAATGCCTTGGTGTAGTCCAAAAAAATGACATCCTCAGGCATACCCCCATCCAGAGTCTCACTAACCAGCTAAAAAAAATTATTAAATTAGTTAGGCATGATTTGCCTGAAGTAAAACCATGCTGTGAGATATCAGTTTCCACCTTTATTTATGTGTTCCATCATTCTTGTTTGAATTATTCTTTCCATCATTTTGTCTATCACAGAGGTAAGACTAATAGGCCTGTAGTTCCCCACAAGTTGTTTACTACCACCTTTGTGTATAGGCATGATATTAGCATATCTCCAGTCCTTTAAAGTACTTCCATATTTCAAGGATGTGTTATATAACACTGCAAGTGGACCAGACAGTTCATTAACCATTTTTTCCAAAAATGTTTTGGTTATACCATCAGGACCAGATGAGGAGTCTTCCTTCAGATTTGTAATTATATCCATCACTTCTTCTATAGTTATAGATTTTGCTGTTTCTTCAATATTTGGGTGTTCAATCTTAAGATATTCCTTTGGATGGAACACATTCACGAAGGTTCAATTATTTACCTTCCCTTACAGAAATATAATTGTGCTATGTACATGCAGAATGCATGCCACATGCTTAATTGTGCAATGTTTGCATGTGGTTCACATACACAAAATGAACCTATGTGAGCCAGGTCTAAAAAGCACATCAGGTTCACATGCTGCAAGTTTGACATGTGTGCAACAGGTAAGTGGGTGCGAACATCTTTATCACATCAGGTTCACATGTTGCAACCTTGACATGTGTGCAGCAAATAAGCAGGTGCAAATCTCATCTAAAAAACATATTGGTATCTATTTCTCATACTACTGCGAGCAATTAGAACCATTAACGTACTTTTTTCATTGATTTCCCATAAAAATTAGGCAAACTCATTAATTCTGATCCTTTTGCAAATTATTTAATGGGTTTTGATTTTTGTCATTAAAGTGCCATTTATTTGTAAAGTATTGTTTGCTTACTGCATTAAATGTCAAGGATATAGTCAGCCAACATCCCCCATTCCAGATGAGTAAGGAGGGGACTCTGTGTTGTGAAGCCTGACCTTTTTGTTTTGGGCCATGCAAATCTCCTTATGCATATTTAGTGCTACAAATGTGTTACTCCATGACTGTTATGGCTCACTTACATTCCCGTTATCATTCTGTATGGAGCATATACACCATGGCCATGCTCAGCACTCTTTGTGCTGAGTAGGGTCTTGGAAGCATGCATCATATAGTACCTCACATTTTGTCACTGAAATGAGGGACATGGACATTCAAAATGAGGGACACTAACCCTCACAATGATCAGGACACATCCTTAAATGTGGAGATACAGTGCCTCAGAACACTGTGGAAACCATTGCATTTACTTGTACTAATGTTAGCCCCTGAGAATTAATTTCTACCATAAAGCAGGGGTGTCATTTAGGTAGCACTGAGGGGGGAAGTTGCCTCACCCTCGTATTTGTGCCTAGGTTGTTCTTATGGTATGGCAATAATGGCATTACATTTGGATTTAATCTTTTGCATAATAGGTCCCCCCCTGCCCTGTGTTGCGCTCACACTGCAGGTGCACTCCTGACTCGATTGTGTCTGTATTGTGTTGTCCACTCTCTCCGCCTATTAGCGGTAGTGCCATTGCATGTGATGTGGAGGAGCTCCAGCCAAGCAAAAGCACATGAGTCATATGAGTGGAACACTGTCTTTCCCACCACAGAGTAGACAGGCTGCACCCTACAGCTTGGAGAAGTCGGTGAGCATTGACCTCTCAATAGCAGTGTTGTGGTGGCATATGTTTGCTGGTGGTCTGTTAGTGAGTCTCTGTGTCCCTTGGTGGCTGAAGGGGCTGGAGGTTAGCTACAAGATAACTCGAGACTAGGTTACCTACTTACTCTACTAGGCTCACCTCACAAAAAAAAACAGCACAGGACCCCACAGCAGCAAATTAGGCTTCACAGCAGCAGTGACAGTGGTGTGGGCACCCTTCATAGACCTTGATCAGTGCAGTGGCCAAGCAAGAAACAAGCAACACAGGTTGGGTGGTTTCGGTTGGTGAGGTGACTTGGTCACAGACTAACGTTAGGGACCTGGGATGATTGGTTCTATCATCCAGCTTCTGGCAGAAGGATGGAGGAGGAGTGGACTGACAACTGGGCATGTGGCACACTGGGCTATGCCACAGGTTCTGCCATATGGCCAGGTAAGTAAAATAATTTTTTTTTTTGTACGGGGGGATTGGGGAAGGAGGAAGGACTGAACTATTGATGTGTTTTTAATGTTTCTGCACTTTTGGATGGCTTCCTGACCCATTATGGGATGGGTATTGAATAGAATGAAGTTGGAGAGAAATTGGGACAGAGGTTTTTTTTTTTGGGGGGGGGGTCAGAATTTCAGCCAGGAAAAAATGTGGTTAGTAACTGGGTGGGTTTAAGCTCAAATCTGATGCACTGCTCTGGGTTATAGATAGATGAACCTTATACATTTTAATTTTTCCTGATTTTTTGTATCACTTTTCAGTCAGAACAAATAAGTTTTACCTTTTAGAGACATTCCAGAGTTTGCCACCTGGGGCTAAATAGCACCTGGCCTCCATTGGTTGTTGGCTCCCCCTGCTCAAATCTGAAATGACACCCCTGCCATAAAGTCTAAATTTACAGGACATACTCTGTGTGAGCAGCATGTTTTCCATGAGGGATGGATGAGGGGCAGAGCAGTTTTCATGGGTAAAATGAGGGCTGTTCCTTGCATTCAGGGTCAGTTGAGCAGTATGGTATGCACAGAATATTGGAGTCCCACTATAGTCAGACTTATGCATCCCCCCAGTGAAGGTGTCCTCCACATCTCCACACTCAGGCACATTATGACATAGGTCAAGGGAGAGTGCAGGGGTGTACCCCATTGAAATGAATGAGGATTTTTTTTTTATTACTATTTTATACATTATTGATGGAGAATTGGAGATTAAGGAAGGCCACCACTTGACTAACAAGGGCCTTGTTTGTAGAACAGTGGCCTTCATTATTCTCCAACTAACCATCATAATGTATAAAATAGTAATAAAAAATAACTCCATTTATTGCAAGGGGGTACACCTCATCACTCTGACCCATGGACATCATCTCTTAAAGACTCCTACAGCTGACTCCCTAGTACTCAGGTAAGAGACTCTTTGACTTATATCTTTACTTGATGGGTTATCTGTAGCAGCATGGCCACACCCACTATAATATATGTGCATTGGGAAGGGGACTGGCTGTTTGGGTGTCAAATTATTGCTACTTTTGTGTTTGCCCTTTAAAGTTTGTTTGCTTGGAAGCATTCAAAACTATGGAGAGAAAATAGTAGGAGTACAAGCCAGACAGAAGTAGTTAAGTAGTTTTGTGGGTAAGTTAGTGTGTATTGGGGATGAGAAGAACCACATGTTTTTCCATTGGTATAGTGCTACAGTTCAGCTGTGCAGCTAAGATGGGGGAGGACAAGAAAACTAAAAAGTATATCAGTGGCTATAAGCATGCTGCATGTGTGTAGATGTATGCAGATTTGTACTGAAGTACAAGCGAGCCATTTGCATACAAGCAGTATAGCTTGGCGGTTAAAGGAACTGAACTGCAAACCAGGAGACCTGAAGACCTGGGTTTGAATCTCATCAACCCCTGCTTGTATACTGTGTGATTCCGAGGAAGTCACCAAGTCACTTAACTTTTGTGTGCAGTATCAGTGACCACTTGCTTTTTGCACGCATGCCACAATCATGCAGTCTGTTCCAGTTTAACATAAAAAGCATGCTTTCCACACTTGCTTGCTGCACGCATGCCACATGCATGCAATAGGTTCCAATTTAACATTTAAATCATGCGTGCAGCACACACATCACATGATTAGTTTTATGAGTGCATCATGAAAACATGTCATATAACTATTTCTGTAAGAGTTGACAGCCCTGTTGGACCCTCCCCAGCAGATTCAGTGACCATTGGCAGACATTGACTGTAGTGGGGATGTGGCAGCACTGCACTATTCCATAATTTCATGGGCACACACATAATGCCCTGCCAGTGCATACCATGTTTCAACTGTGGCTGGATTAAAGGCTTCTGATAGAAATGGACTGTCCAGCCATGGTTCACTAACTACTCTTCCCGCTGTGCATTTGACCTTCCATGGCGATGCTATGGGGAAAGAAGATAGCTGGGGACATAGCATGCATCCAGCCAAGGATTGGGTGAGTAAATTAATTAGCCATTCTTCGCTGGGGCCACACAAAACAGCCTTCGTGAAGTGTAAGGCCCTTAGAAGAATAGCATAACTGGAAATATGACAACAAGCTGGAAAACTAGTTCAAGGATGAATCACTAGCATTACCTTTACAAACAAAATGATATAAATGCACTAGCATGGAAGGCACATGGTTACAATTCTTTGTTTTACTGTGAAAGGAAACAGACCCAAATTTAAATAAAATAGCTTCCCACTTTAGTATTTTTAAGAATATAAAACAAAGTTGCTGCCATGCTATAGGCTAGCATACTTTCTTGTGAATTCTTTCCTACTGTGAATAAATGTATGAGGTGTTGAAAGGAAAAGGAAAACAGGCCTTTAAAGAACTACATGTGTTTCCAATGGTATAGTGCAACAGTTCGGCTGTGCAGCTGAGATGGGGGGACAAGAAAACAAAAAAGTACATCAGTGGCTATAAGCATGCTGCATGTGTGTAGATGTATGCAGATTTGTACTGAAGTACAAGCAAGCCATATGCATGCAGTACACTACCTGAAATTAATAATAACTTAATAGTAATCAACTGTTACTTGTATCTGATGTACCTTTCCTTTTCTTTTTGCTAGTGAGATTGTGTCCCTTTCATTTTAGGTGTGATCTGTGGAACAGTACTGTCCCTGCAGGCTGATATATCTTGTTGTATCCCCTTTAGACTTCATCAGCATTGTGACTTTGCTGACTGTGTCATCACAAATGATCAAGAAGTGACACTCACCTCTTGCCAGATTGGTCAATAATGATGCCAACAAGACTGAGGCCACGGTACTGATGAGGTATGAAATGGAATAGTACCAGATGTGTCACCCTCCAGCGTGAATGTTATTCTCTGCATCACAAGGGAGGTAGTATAGCGCAGTGGTTTAAGGCTCTGAGTTGCAAATCTGGTGACATCCAGCAGACCAGACCTGGGTTTGAATCGCACAGCTTCCACTTACATACTGTGTGACCCTGAGCAAGTCACTTAACTTCCCTGTGCTCCCAGGTCGCACCTGTAAAAAAGCTTTCAGTTTAGTGTGCTACTCCTGGTTAAACAACCAAAAAAAAAAATCTAATACGTTTAGGTTCAAAACTCTCTAATTAACAAAATGATAAAAGAAAACTACTTCTGAAATAAAAAATAACAACTAGCTATTTTTTTTAAATAGTAATATGTTCTGTCTGCCATTTTTAAAACTACTAACTAGAAATGCAGAGAATTTAAATTTTGCCAGTGAAGTGCCCACTTGTGCCCATGAAGTGGGCACTTCACATTGTCATTCTGCTACGTGGAGTGGCCAATATGAAAGGCTCACTTCACCTTGTAATTATTACTTCATGTTGTCATTCCACCTTAACATGAAGTAAGGTGAAGTGACAACAATATTGGCAGCCCCCCACACACACAGTCACCAGAATTAATGTGCATCCCCAAAATGCTACTGTCTTGTGTCCAGAAAATTCCCCAGTACTGATGAAGTGAAATGAGAGCACAACAAGAAATGCAAAGTCTCCCAGAATTAATGGTGCACTCACTCATGCATGTAGAGGTCACACACAGTCACCAGAATTAATGTGCATCCCCAAAATGCTAATGTCTTGTGTCCAGAAAATTCCCCAGTGCTGACAAAGTGAAATGAGAGTGAAACAAGAAATGCAAAGTCTCCCTGTATTAATGGTGCACTCAGTCATGCATGCAGTGGTCACACAGTGTCACCAGAATTAATGTGCATCCCCAAAATGCTACTGTCTTTTGTCCAGAAACTTCCCTATTCCAGATGAAGAGAAATGAGAACATAAAATGGAAAGAAAAATCTCCATTTAATTCATGCCACACTGAGTCATGCATGCACACACTCCAATAAGAACTACAGTATGTCCCCTGCTGCTGCTTTTGGAATTTCATGTAAAGCTTCTTGACATGCTAGAAGGATGACCCGACCATTGAGTTAACCGTCCATGATGATGTGATAATGCTGTTGGTTGCCTAATGTCTGCTGCATTGACCCCCAACAGGAAGGATGCCCTCTGTTTGTACACTAATACTACGCTTCATAAGTTAATGTACCTGGCACCATCATGGTTTTCCGCTGAACCTGAGTTGACCTTAAATGTTCATATCCATTATATATATATATACATATATATATATGGGATATACAATAGTGAACTGTCAGATAAATGATTTATCTACACAGTGCTGTTTGACCTCGGGGAACTTCACGAGTGGCGTAAACCCGCGGTGAGGTGTCGAGGTCAAGAGCAGTACAAGTATTAGATAAATCATTTATCTGACAGCTCACTCTTATATTTCATTTATGCAATAGGGATGCTTCTTATCAGTGTGGGAACATTTGGTTTTGACTGTTTATGTTCTTTTTTTAAATGGCAATTTCTGGGACTTTCTGGGACTTTTGGTTAACTTTCCTGGTGTATGTCCGCCTAGCGGGGTGGTTGCTATTAAATGAAACACCACTCATTTTGTAGAGAACTTCTTGCTGAACAAATGTCATGGTGACAGTATCATGCTACCTTTTTTGTTTTAAAGTTATTCACATTTGTTTGATGAAAAAGTGAAACAAAAATTTAATTTTATGCTGTTTTTTGCTAATTATAAAAAAAACTAAAAGGTGTTTATTAATGAAATGCCACTCATTTTGTAGATATTTTCATGCTGAACATTTTTTGTGCTCATAGTACCATGCTATCATTTTTAGTTTTAAAGTGATTCACATTTGTTTGTCGAAAAAAAGTGAAAAGAAAACTGAATTTTATGCTGTTTTTTGCTAATTTTGAAAAAACTAAAAGGTATCTCTGAATGAAACACCACTCATTTTGTAGATATTTTTATGCTGAACATTTTCGTGCTCACAGTACCATGTTATCATTTTTCATTTTAAAGTTATTTATATTTGTTTGTCTGAAAAGTGAAAAGAAAATAGGATTTTTGCTGTTTTTGCTAATTATAAAAACTAAAAGGTATCTATAAATGAAACACCACTCATTTTGTAGATATTTTTGTCCAGAACATTTTTCGTGCTCACAGTACTATGCTATCATTTTTTGTTTTAAAGTTATTCACATTTGTTTGTCAAAAAAGTGAACAAAAAAGCTTTGATTGACAGTTTGCATTTATCCCACATATGTGGGATAAATCTAGGGTGGTTAGATTTATTCCACATATGTGGAAATAAATGGATTTATTCAATGGCTTTTGGTCTCACACCTATTGCATAAATATATATACACACTGTATATGTATGTGTGTATGCTGAAGCAGGTAGAAGCATTCACTCGGCTGCACACGAGGAGGATCTCTCTGTGTTATCCCCACCAATGCAGAGCGTCAGCTCCCCACTGCCACCACCACCACCCTTGGTGGACTCGCAACTATATAGTGGAGGAGAACTGCCCCTATATGATTTTAACCAATCAGCCAGCTTTCTCATCTGCAGCTTATACTTGCCCAACACCAGAGGTCCTATCCACTTTTATGCTCTTGTTCCCAAATGTTAAAGCAATAATACATCTCACCAGCTCCACCATGCTCCTGCCCACCTTCCTTACTATCACTCTGCTGCTCCCCTTACTGTCCCACCCTCCGTCTCCCATTCATGGGAAGTTGAACATTACTGTCACCTTCCATCTACAGGCAGACTGGCACTCTCCACCTTGCTCTGTCCTCTCCAGGTTACACCTGAACAGCGAGCGTGTAACAGGGCAGGCAGGTAACCCCCCCAGCGCAAAAAACATTACCATAAACTTCCTCACCTTAACCCTCTCTAACAGTTGGCAGGTCCCAGGGCAAATAACTCTCTGTAGCCCCTCCTTCTCTTGATAACCACCAACTGAACCCCCACCACCACACCTTTTACCCTTTCCCCACTTTTTCCTCTTCCTGTCAGCCCCCTATATCCTGAATCTCCTGATACCCACCTTCCATCCTGCCATGGGGTACATGCCACGAAAATGTAATTGACTAAAAACACAAACAAGAAATAACTGCCTCAGTTCCCTCATCCTTCTACTACTCCTGATGGACAATGTACACCCCAAATCTGGTCCTCAGACTGCTCCCGTCCTACCCCTCTTCAGCCAGTGGACTGCGCATTGCCTCTATTAAAATCTGCAGCCTATAAAAAAATGGGACTCCTTTCAGGGGTGGGTACTCCAACACCACTTAGGCATCATAGCACTGGGAAAAACCTGGCTCTCCCCCTCTGTCCCAGACTCGGCTGTTAACTTCCCCGGATATCTCCTCTTCTGTTCTGATAGGGTGGGTAGGTGAGGGGGTGGTTGCACTCTCTAACTTAAGGACTCACTTTCAGGCCAATTACTCCCTCTGCCTCAACTAACATCGAGGGCACAGGCTCTCACTCTAAAACTAACTCTAGGCAGGTCAACTTCCCCTCTCCTACTCTCCATTGTCTACATCCCTCCCAGGGACCAGAAACAAGCCTTCCAGGCCATCTTGTCCTATCTTTCCACTCTACCCCCACAACATGAAAAAATAGTTAGGGGTGATTTCAACACAAATTGTTTGGACAAAACAGCTGCACTGTACATTGATGATTCTACAATGCTCGATCTCACTCAGGTGGTCACCACACCCACCCAGGTTAACACCTGTACGGGGACATCCTCCCTCCTGGATCTGGTTTTCACAAACTGCCCCCATAAAATAACCAACACCTTGGTACTCCCCAATGCACTAATTGACCATTCTCCTGTACTGTGCACTTGGTCCTGCATTGCCCCCAAACCCCCCATAAAATTACCTTACAACGCAAACTTGGCACTGGTAAACTCCTTCAACTCAAGGCCCACCTTAGAAACTGGGACTGGACATCCCTCATTAACACCCTCGACCCAGATCGTGTGCTTGATCTTTTTATCATCACCTTCAATGCTATCTGTGATAAATTTGCCCACCTTACCAAGAGAATGTCCAAAGGTAACCACCTCCCTTGGTTCTCTGACCACCTCCTAGACCTACTGCAACAGCATGACTCTCTTTGGCATCTTGTTAATGAAACCTAACGGCCAACTGATAGGCAACGGTATAGGGAGGCCCGAAACCAGTGCACATGGGCCCTATGCACTGCCAAAGTAGATTATTACAAAGCATCCTTAACATCCACCTGGGGAGATGGGCACAAATTCTGGAATAATATTAAGGAACTCTGCGGTAAAGTCTCATACCGGCCCCCGGACCAAATGGTAATAGACAGTAACCTTTCCTCGGATCCTCTCAGTGTAGCCTCAGCCCTAAACTCCACTTTCACTAATCTCAACCATGTCCTCCCCCTTAATTTCTTTGACCCCCCACCTGCCCAGACCGGCCCCTCTCCCCAATGCTCCACCCTTTTATCTATGCATTCTTAACCCTGATGCAGCCAAACCCTACCTAGCCAAAGCCCTAAGCCACTCACACTATAGTTGTGATTCCCTAGACTTGAGACTTCTTCGCCTCACTCTCCTGGAAGTCCTAAACCCACTCACTCATATTCTCAACTGCTCCCTCTGTCAAGGGAAATTCCCCTCCTGCTGGAAATTGGCTTCCATTACCCCATCTGTAAGTGTGGGGACCACACCTCCACTAACAACTACAGCCCTATCTCCATTCTCCCCCATCTAAAGCTTTAGAGTGTATTGTCACTGACCCAATCACTGATCACCTTACAAAATATAACCTCCTTTGTAACCAGCATCATGGCTTCTGAAAGGGACATAGTACCACCACCACCCTCCTCAAATTCATCTCACATGTCCACTCCACCTTGGATCATGGCCACATCACAGAAGCTATCTTTGTGGACCTCTCTAAAGCTTTTGATACCATAAACCATGCCCTCTTACTGAACACACTCTCCTCCAGTGGCTTTTCCATTGTTGCCTTAAGCTGGTTCACCAACTATCTATCAGACAGAACACAACAGGTCAAGGTAACAGGATCCTGTCCCCCAGCCTCCCTGTCTGCTCCGGTGTTCCACAGGGCTTCATTCTTGGCCCTCTACTATTCAGTCTATATCTAAACTCCCTCCCATCGGCATGATCTGGCAGCCTGCTCCTATACGCGGACAATGCCGTCCTCTACACCTCCGATCCCAATCCCCTTAAATTCCACCAGACACTCTAACACTCTTTCCATGAAGCAGAACATTGGTTCACCAGCCAGCGATTAATAATCAACTACAAGAAGACAAAGGTCATGATCTTCTCACACCCACAGAACCCCCTTAAGAACCGCTGCCCTCAATTTCTCACTGCCATTCAAACCCCTTTTGATTAAGTGAACACCTTTAAATACCTAGGGATCCCACTCGACCCAGCCCTCAACTATAATCAACATATTCTATACCTATCTGCTACTCTTAACTCTAGATTAGGTGTACTTTATCGGTACAAACATTGCCTCACTCCTGAGGCCCTATGGTTTACCATCAATTCCTCTGTCCTCTCCCTTCTGGACTACAGTATTCTCATTTACAGTGCTGCACCCACCTCTGTATTCAACAGACTCTGGCTCGTACTAAACAAAGCATGCCACCTCATCCTCGGATGTGATCATTTCACTCACACTGCTCCCTCTACAGTACCACAGATTGGCTAAACCTAGACAGAAGAATCAGGTATCACACCTGCCTAATGACCAAAAAGATAGTTCTCGGTCTCACCCCCCCACTCTCTCCACAATTATTCACCCAGCATTGCCAGTCAGAGTCACCCGTAACTCAGACAAGCCATTACTAGGGGTACCCCACTGTCAGATGTCCCAATTCCAAAGAACCTTCAGTTACCAAGCCCCTTCCTGGACAAACTTGCTCCCAAGCCAAATAACCAATGAAATATGGCTTGGCCCTTTTACATCCAGACTAAGGGAACACCTTCAGGCCTCCAACCTATGTGATTTCCCCAGACACCTTCCCCCTGTATGATGACTTATATTTCATTAAACTAACTGTTTCGGGTTTCCTTACCTAAATTGCGCCGATGTTACTATATGATTATTAGCCTGCTACAGAGCCTTCTGCAACTTTATGGCTGTGCTAAAGTACTGAAACATCTGTTATCCTTGACTGATAGCCACTTACTTAACAACTATGTAATCCAGAGTCTGTCATGTAATGTAATGTACTGTAATCTGTAACAAATGTTGTCCCTGTACCTTTATGTATGACGTGGAACCTTTGTAAATTAGTCCTTGACTCAAAGGTCTTTCTGAATATCTCAATAAATAAATTAAACCAAAAAAAAAATATATATATATATATATATATATATATATATATACACATATAATAATTGCTTTTTTGTATCACAGGTCATATACTCAAACTTGGGGTGTGCATTTCTTGGCTTGATGAGGAAGTTTGGCATTGGAATACTGTCAAGCCAGTGAATGTAAGTATTTTTTTTTGGGGGGGGGCATTATTTAAAAAAGTTAAAAAAGATTCATCAGTGTTTTGGTCACCTTTACAGGTCTTCAGCGTTTCATTAGAACTGAAAAAAAAAAATTAACTGCTGTGATTCATGAAAAAGTGATTTGTCTCATGATGAGTGTCTAGTGTGACATGACCAATGATAATAAACTGTACGGGAATGCGAATACCTATGGCTGTACTTCCCTAACCTGTACCACACAAAACTACCTGATTTGAAAACTCATTTCAATGAGTACAATGGTGATTGAAGCCGAGACCTGAGATACTGTGAAACAGGCTTACATGGAACTAACTACAAAAAAACTTACAGTTTTGTGATTCATGAATCGTGATCGTGAAGATGAAGAACATGATTTGTATCATGAGTGACTTGTGATACTTGCCCTGACTTAAAAATGCACATCAATGAGTACAATGTTCATGCAGAGATATGCATCACACCAGTACTCTGAAGGGAAGCCAAACAAACAACTGTGACTTAAGTTACAGATGGAGACTGGGCCCTAAGGAGATGCAAACGTGCAGACAGATTAAGATTGTGCTGTGCACTCAAGAGATGCAGATGCAAAGGCACAACAACACCAAACCAGTGCTCACAAGTCACAAATCCAAATCTGAAAAAGAATACCTTTTGCCAGTTGGGGAGGGGGTAGTGCACGGCAATAACAGTCCACTACCAGTAAAGATACCACAAAGCAATACAAAAAAATTCATGCAGGTGTGGTGGATAGCAGATTCACACTGCTGCAATTACTCTGTGGCACAATAAAATGTGTCTGATTTGATGGCACACATCACACACACCACACACACACACACACACACACACACACACACTACACTACAAGTAATGTGTAGCAAATTGAAAACTTCAGTAATATAACCAAATCTTTTAAACAAACTGAAATTATGCACTGTTGCACTACAACAATCAGCAAAAAAAATATCAAGAATTACTGAAAATATTACTGTGTGTACATTAACACAGTTACACAATATAACCAAAACAGAAAGACTGCCTTTTTCTGCCAGTTTTAACCTACCTCCACCACAGATTCACCCTTCCCCCAAAGCACACTTCAAGTGTCTGTCAGTACACAGACTGAATGTTCTAAATTAACATTCAAAATCCACACACAAAGAATAAACACTAGATGATATGAGCACAGGAGGGTTTCCTACAGTCGACGTACTAAATTTTTATCCAAAAAAATGGCTCAAAAAGGCTTTTTTTAACAGCTTTTAGAGGATTTGAATTGTAGAGCTCTGACAGGAAACTGTCTCCATCTTCCACTACACACACACACACTACACAGAGCTGAGGCTGTGCAGAACAATCTAGAGCTCATGTGACCTACAATCCCATGAATCACTGCAAAATTCACCTTGGAGCTCAATAAGGCAAAATGATGTGAAGTACATTGATTTCAATGTACTTCACCGTAAAATTGGTGGAGAAGTGGTTTGGGGAAGGCGGAATAACATGCGTTATTGGTTTCAATGGACTTCGTATTCCTCATTATGACACAAAGTACTCCGCTTCACATTGTGAATTACTTCTCAGATTCCACATTACTCCACAAATCACTTCGCAAATCACTTTGCAGAGTGAATTTTGGCCACTTTGCCCACCACTACTACTAACCCTTTAAGGAGTGTAAAACACAACTGCTGTTTAATATACTACTAGATGCACAAAACTACCAGTACCACAGTTTCTATGTAACATAATGCAGCAGGAGAAACAAAAGGTGTCTTATCATTGTCACCTGGACATGATGGCATTCACCCTTGGGTACTAAGGGAGTTGACAGAGGTCCTGGTGGGGCCACTGGCTGACCTGTTCAATACCTCCCTGGACATGGGATGTGTACCACAGGACTGGAGAATGGCCAATGTGGTGCCCATCCACAAAAGTGGCCCAAAGGATGAACCAGGAAACTATAGGCCAGTGAGTCTTACATCGATCATGGGAAAACTCATGGAGACCATCCTACAAGAGAGGGTAATGAGCGTCTTGGCAGCATAGATTTGTAGTGAGCAGATCCTGCCAGACAAACCTTGTAGAGTACTACGACTGGGTGACACAGGAACTGAACAAGGGCCATGCAGTGGATGTCCTGTATTTAGACTTCAGCAAGGCCTTTGATTCAGTGCCACATGGCAGATTGAAGGGGAAACTAGAACATGTGGGGGCAGGACCAAAAATGGTGACATGGATCACAAATTGGCTAAAGGGAAGGCAGCAAAGGTTAGTGGTGGTGGGGGACCTCTTGTCACCGAGAGTGGTGACAAGCGAGGTACCACAGGGATCAGTACTGGGACTGGTGCTGTTTGGGATTTTTATTGCAAACATCTCACATGGGATCCAGAGAAAGATCAGTCTGTTTACAGATGATACCAAGATGGGAGCTGTGGTTCATGACGTGGAGGGGTGGAAGGGGTTGCAGGAGGACCTGACTAAGCTGCAGGAGTGGGTGGAAACATGGCAGTTGGGGTTCAGTGCCAAGAAGTGCAAGGTTCTGCACTTCAGAGCCAGGAACCAGGGGAGGGATTATCACTTGAGTGGGGTACAGTTGGGGAGCTCCATACAGGAGAAGGACTTAGGAGTGATCATTAAGGGGGGCATGAACAACTCTGCTCAGTGCAGAAAAGTGGCGGCAAAAGCCAACAAAATGCTGGGGTATATTGCAAGAGGGATCTCGTCCAGAAGGAGGGAGATTATCCTGCCCCTGTATAGGTCATTGGTCAGGCCCCACCTGCAGTACTGCATGCACTACTGGCATCCATTCCTGAAGAAGGACATCAGATTGTTGGAGAGGGTGCAGCGAAGAACCACAAAGATGATCCAGGGATTGGACAGCAAGCCTTAAAAGAACAGGCTGGGAGAGTTGAATATGTATTCACTGGAGGAGAGGAGGGATGGGGGGATATGATCGAGACCTTTAAGTATCTAAAGGAGATAAACAAGACCAACACAGAAGTGATTTTCCAGATGAGAAAGGGGAGGGACACGAGATGGCATGGACTAAGATTGGAGAGGAAAGATTTAGGAAGGAGATATGGAGACTTTTTTTTCACTGAAAGAGTAGTGGACAAGTGGAACACCTTACCAGATGAGATAGTGTCCTGTAAGATGGTGGGCAGTTTCAAGAGATTTTGGGACAGGGTAAGGGGACGGGATACTGGGAAGGGGAGGCAGGAGGGGCAGCTGTGAGATTAGGTGCTAGCTACACACTCAAGCAGACTTGACGGATCGTGAAGCCTGTTTCTGCTGGCAATTTTGTATGTTTGTCAGCATCATACTACTGTCAATTTAGAGACTACACATTCATGTTCCTGGGCTTTGATCATTGCTCAGACTGGCTAACTGGATCACAACCAACTCTGCTGTCTGTAATCAAAATATAAGACATATCAAGATTTGCAAAAATCACTGGTGATATTGAACACATTTTGTATTACTTTACACCTTTAAGGTCTATGTATAACACCATACCCTGTATTTAGAAAAATAATGTTGAAAATATTTCATTGTACAGCATTTTTGTCACTATTGGCTCTTACCTGATTTCTCAGAACCTCTGAGTTCTGTGGGAAGAGCAATGAAATTATTTTGGTCACTGTACAGTTTTTCTTTGGCTGAAAATAGTGAAAGTCATTATACAGAAAGTGCAGATTTCAATACTTTTTTAATAAACAAGTTTTAATACAGTATTGGAGGTAGGACTATTTTGTAACTAATGGCAAATATGGCATTATCAAAATGTTATGTTATGATAGGTAAACTAGGGGAGGCAATAATGCCCTACAGGGACAACCCTGAAATAGTACTAACAGGTGACATTCATATAAATGTGGGGGTTAGTGCAAGGTTCCATACCTGGAGGAGTTGACAAATGACTTAGGTCTTTGTCAATTAATCACAGGCCTAAACAGAATACATTTTAAAGGTTCTAAATCTTGCCATACCCCTTGCTGTCAGTTTTACAAATAAGCAAAAAAACCCTAGGATGGGGACCTGACCAATTCAGTGTTTTTTTTTAGCAATAAGTAATTTACTTTATAAACAGAAGAAATACAATTCATGGAAGAATAAGGATCATGGCTTATACTATAAATCATTAAAATAATTTAATTACATTCATTTTATGCTCAATCTAGAACATGTTAATTGGGACAGATTATCCTTAATCCCAATGGCTAATGAAGCATGGCACTTCTGCCAATAGAAATTTACTGAAGCTTGTAATAAACATGCTTTACTGTGTAGAAGAATAGTGAAATGTTCCTTGGGTTATACTGCAGCTACTTAAATCTCAAAAACAACAGAGATCAGGCATGGAATACAGCAACTCAATCTAATTTTAGAACAGATTAGCAAAATTACAAAACTTCCTGTTGAGGGATATATATGGTAAGTACCTTGGTACGCACTGTAAGTACCTTGGCTAACCAACTTTACCTCTTCCTTTAACTCTGTTTAAGCCAGAGATATACCACTGACACTTTTGAGACTTGATACAAAGAAGACAAAAGGGATTCATTTGATTACCAACAATTAACAATGCTATGCATTCAATATCCAATGGCAGAACTGTTTTACGTGCCACCTTCAATTTAGTAATTTCCAACAAGTTGAAATATAACAAAAGTGATCCCAGTTCTGAAATATTATCAGATCAAATGGTTACTATTTATGTTTTTATTTTATTACTTTAGAGTTTCTAAATGCAACAGTTCTGGTATCCTGGATGCCCTGATCCCATTAAGGGATCAAAAATGTCAGTATTGTCTTGGAGGCTCCCCTGCTAACAGTTCAGATCAGTAGCATGTACATTTTTGGTCCCATTCCACTACTGGTAATCAATTTCCAAAACCATTATTTATCACCAACCACATATTATGTAGTTTTGTGGTCTCTACTGTAGCTCCAGTTCATCCTGATCAAAATACTGTGTTAACTTTCTTGTGTTTCTTATTGTAAGCATACTGCTGAAGACATTGTATTAAGTCCCATCTAGTTACTTCTCCACATCTAATGAGTTTTCATTTAACTCTGTCATCATATTTTATTAGGGCAGTGCCAGTGCCCTGCTCTGCCTCATGGCCTTTTATGCTTTGCCTGGCTGTCAGAGATCCTATATTCTTTTAATATTTTTCATTCTGGTCATTTAGGTCTCCTACTGAAGCTTTGCATAGGGAGTTTGTAACAGAACCTACTAGGAAAGGGCAGTGTTAGACTTCATACTCCCAAACAAGGACTGCATTGCGAGCATCACAGTGGGAAGCCCGCTGGGTACCTGTGACCACTGTATGATGTGGTTCAGCATAAGGAAAGGAGCTGAGGTGATTCATACAAAGACCAGAGTGCTGGATTTCAAGAGGGAACATTTCAAAAACATGGGAGACTGCCTAAACAAATGCCTTGAGGTGAGGGATAGACAGGGAGGGGGGTGGTGGTACAGTGGAAGGGAATAAGGGAGGGCATCATTAGGGCAATAAGCCTCTGCATGAAAGATGTAAGAAAATGCAGAAGAAAAATGAGGCCATTATGATTATTCAAGGAGATTGCAAAGGCAGTGAAAGGAACAAGGGAAGCCCATTTACAGTACCGCTCATGCGTACCTCAGTCAATGACCCGGCAGTGGTGGTGAAAAGGATGGCTGAGCAGTCGCTGGTTCTATCATTGGGTTGGTACTGGGATGACGGGGTGCACTGCTGGGTGGGGGACCACTAGACTACCAGTGAACAGTTATTTCATTTAATTTGAACAGGGGTTGGGATTCATGCTGGGGGGTGGGGACCAGTGGACAACCAGGAACAGTTATTTTATTTAATTTGAATGGGGTAGGGATTCATGCTGCGGGGTGGGGGACCACTGGACTACCAGGGAAAAGTTATTTTATTTCATTTGAATGGGGGTTGGGATTCATGCTGGGGGTTGGGGGGGCACTGCCGCATTACTGCCAGCTTTTTGTCGGTGATATTTAGTGCCACACTACAGGTCGCGCTAATGCCTGTAGCACGGCGCTATACTTTTGAATATGTAAGTGTGGCAGCATTGAGGGCCCCTTCCCTCAGTCCCTCCCTTGCATACATAATAATTTAGCATCAACGCTAACCCCTAGCACTGGCGCTAAATGTCCTTTTGAATATTGCAGTCAGTCACGAATTTGGGCTAGTCCAGCGCAAAGGAGTTGCGCCTGGTGCTAAGATTTGAACATCTGGCCCCAAGTCTGTGTGTGTGCTCCTTAGCAGTAGTTCAACATGATTATTTCCATCTTAAGGTAGCACAGGATGCTTTGGACACTGCACAACCACATGTACAGACATGTTTTATTGTTTGAGCAGGACATTTGGTGCCAGCAGCTGGTTTACCAACAGTCTCCCAGATACTGTCTTGTTTGTTTAACAGTATTTGATGGTCTAACAGCAGAACATCTATCAGTTCTTGTGCTCCTACATCTCTTTAGACAACTTTATGCTGCACTACATGCAGTGGATATGTATCGTATGCTCCAAAAGTATTGTGATTTTCTCACTGTGCTGAACTGACCAGTTGTACGTCTGTTGCAGTACCACATAAACCTAAATATTACATCAAATGGGTGTGCAGGGTCCTTTGGACCCTGTGACACAAACTCCCTGTGCTTAAAGAGCCACTGATGCCAAAAGGGCTACATTGCAGAATCCAAATAAACATACTCCCAGTAAATCTCATACCAAACACTAGATTTTTACGATACTTGGTTTTAAAGTTATTAGCCATTTTGTAACTTTGATTGCACTACCTGTGCAATAAAAGCAGGTGTCAGTAAAGAGCTGATGATGATGTCATGTAGGGAGCTCAAAGTCTAGTAATAACTGTCAGCAAGTGGGGGGCATGGCTTGGACCCAAAGGAGATTGCAGCTGAAATCTTTTTCTCTGCCACAGCCTGACAGGAAAAGCGAACATAAACTACCAAGATGCTGGACTAATGGTTAATTCTGCACTTCCACATACCTCTTCTCACCTCTGCCATCATTGCTGAGATGTAATTTGGGGTGCCACGCTCTTTCTGTTGTATCTGATGTGCCACACCTATTTCGGAGCCGACGTGTATCAGTAGGCCGCACAGGCCCAAGCACGGCATATCAGTGCTGCTGTATTCCCCCCCCATCTCGACTGGAGCTGCAGAGTTTCTCCCCCCTTCCCCTAGTCGAGATTCGGGTTAAGTTTGATGGAGTTCTCAGATGTGGTGGGGATTTCTGCTGTTCTCCCGAGGGATAAACACTTGGTCATTTGATCACTGGCTGCAGTAACTATTGTCAAAATGAATTCCTTGGTCCGCAGTGTTGCTGGATCATCTCATCAGGCCACCCTGGCTTCCCCTGATCAGGCCCAAGTTGGACAAGCCCTGGCCAATATCACAAAAATGCTGGAGGCATTATTGAGCAGAGTGGATACAATCGTTGCCTGTCTAACAACTAATGTGGCTGATGTACTCCACTTAGAGGACCAGCATAACGTCCTGGAGCAATGGACAGAAGAATTAGAGAGACAGCATCTCTACATTTTACAAAAGCTCCGGGATCATGAGGCCAAGCTATGTCCCCTATGGTATAGAGCAGAAGATCAGGAGAACCGAAGTAGAAGAAACAATATCCGGATTCTAGGTGTGCCTGAGGGAACTGAGGGGTCTAATATGGAAAGGTTTTTGAACGACTGGATACTGCAACTCCTTGGTGACCGATGGAAGGAACCAGTTGGGGTGGAGAGGGCCCACCATGTTTTCGGCAACCCCAACAACATTAAAGGCCCACGTACCATCATTGCCTATTTGCTGCACTTTTCGGTCAAGGAACCCTTACTCTGGGCAACAAGAGACCTTGGGGAGATTGTGTGGAGAGGCAACACCATCTCATTTTATAGAGATTTTACTCTAGAGGTGGTGGCTAAATGCAGAGCATTCAACCCTTTAAAAAAAATTCTGGCAGCCAACTCAGTTCAATATTGTTTCAGGGGCCTCACTGCTCTGTACTTGAATAGAAACAGACAATCTTTCCTCACTGAATCCCCAGGAGATGCAGAGGCCTGGATCCAGAGTCATTGGCCAGGTATGCTACCATGAACTACATCCCCCAGATGCCTCTGGGAGCTTAGGAACCAAATGGTCCAGGGAATTAATAAAAAAGGAAGCGTTATACCAGGGGACAATAAATCCTATCGGAGTGGCCCGCCAAATGAGGATTCCCCCATCAGCAGACAGCTATGGGCCCCGCAACCTACGGGGGATAAACTGAGTAAAACCATGGCTGTTATCCCCAACGACCAGGAGGCGCCTAGCAATAATTCACAAAATAAGAACCAGGGTGATGCTATGACCCCACTGCCTGCTAGACAAAGACAATGCTCTAGAAGTCCTCGCTCCTTGATGTCAGGTAACACTACAGCTTCACCACCTGCCAAGCAGCCTAGGCCCAATGCCTCAGCATGGAGCAAAGTCAATCAGAAAGACCAATCGGTAGAAGAGGCCGCTATACTCATGGAGGATCCGACTCTGCTGGACTGGGCGACCGAAATGGACGTATATGAAGGAGAAGCTGCAGCTGCTGACAGTTTGCTGAAACCAGGCCTTAAGACGTTCGCAGAAGCACTCGCCTCGAATTCTAGCTCTGTTGACTCTGGACTAACATGTAATTTGAGGGATGCCATGACATGCTCTGGCACTTAGTGCATACTAGCTTTCTTTTTGTTCTTTTTCTGTTGGGTGAAAGCTCTTGCACCCACTAGAATATGAAGCACTGGCATTGCTGTGCTACAGGTAGACTCCTGCCTGGGCAAGCCCTGCCATATTGGCTACTCGCCTTTCTTTTTTGGGATGCAGGTTTTTCACCTCCCCTGATAGATAGTGTGCAGCAGCCTTGATTGACCCCCCCTTTCTTTGATGTTACGTTTGTAGAAGGGAAGGGTATGAATCTATTCCTTAGATAAACCCCAGCAATCAGGATCGGCTACTGGGGATGACCCTTATGCCACATTAACACTGTGGCAGAACAGTTACAATTGGCAGCCCACCAACTCCAAGAACAGATGGTACTACCACTTGCCAAAATGACTAACCCGTGGCGTGTGATTGGCAGAGGTTCCCCCATCCCCCATCCAGGTGACTTTCGATCGCCAGATATGCCTAGACTTTCCAGATCTGGCATTATGACTGGATGTATGGAGTCAGGCTGGGTCAGGTAATTTCTACTAGGTGTGACCTCTCCCATTGCTCTCTGTGGTGCCTGAAGTAGTGTGGCTTATAGGGGACTTTTACCTCTATTCACATGTACACCTCGACACCACCAACTGAGCTAGTGTTAGCAGTTTAGGTGATTAATACTGTTATAGCTTTTTGCTTTTTAATCTTTTACTACGTTTTAATTATTGTTAAGATAGTTAATCTTCCTTGTCTCTGTTCTTATTTTGCTTAGGTGTTTGACCAGCATAGACCGGAACATCTGTTGCTGTCTACTCTCTCTCTTACCTCCTCGTCTATAAGGTTTGCCTTCACACTTCACAGTAACAGGTTACCTTCTCTCTCCTATGCTGTGTCTCCCTATTCCTACCTACAGGGTGAGTACTCTACATTTCTATAAATACCTGAGGGTGAACCACCATGGCAGGGGTGACCACAGGACTATGAGGGTGGAGGTGCATCTCCTGGAATGTCAGGGAACTTAATCACCCAGAGAAATGCACTAAGGTCTTGCAATTCTTGAACTCCATGGATGTTGATGTGGCCCTGCTCCAGTAGATGCACCTCACCAGCTGAACGGTGCAGTGGTTAAAGAAATTATGAGTGGGAACAGTATTGGCTAGTTGTGCACCTACAAAGTCTAGAGGGGTTGCTATCCTCCTTTGGAGGTTGGGACCATGGTCAGTTGGAACCCAGCATCTGGACTCCCAGGGGAGGTGGTTAGCAGCTAGACTCTTACCCGGGGGGGCAAAGTTATAGTGCCCAATGTGTATGACCCCAATTCAGATTCAAGGGAACTCTACTCTGAATTGAATCAAGCCTTCACAGAACTTATGGAGGACGAGACTGAGCTCCCTATACTACTGGGTGGAGACCATAATTTGGTCTTAGATGTTTTCATTGATAAGTCCCTCCCTACACCACAATCTCACCTCAAAGTTCTAGCTACTTTGAATACTCTGATGTCAGAATGGGCTCTAGATGATCTATGGAAAAACAGCCACTCCCAGGGGTGTGATTATACCTTTTATCCCAATGTGCATGACATACATAGTAGATTGGATTTTTGGTTGGTTAATCATGCAGCAATGGCAGGTGTGAGTGATGCAACCATAGGTAATATCTTGATATCTGACCATGCCCCTGTTGCAATCTTATTCTCCCCACCAGACCAAAGCCCTCTTTCTACAAGATGGAGATGTAATCCCCTACTACTACAGGATGCAGTCTTCCAGGAGTACCTAAGGGAGGAAACATGCAAGTACTTTTCTCTCAACACGCCTGGAGAGACGAGAGTGACCACAGTATGGGAAGCCTTTAAGGCTGTTATAAGGGGGAGAATCATTTCCTTTGCAGCCGCCAAAAATAAGGAGCGAGTGAAACATCTCCGGGAACTACAGGATGAATTAGCAACATTGGAGAAGCAGTTTAAAGTCTCTTCACAGAACCCACTCAACTCCCCACTTCTGGCCCCCATCACAGGTTTAAAATACCAGATTAACATTCTATTAAATTGAAAGGCTGAATGGCAGTTGACCCGGGCAAAACATAGGTTATGGGAAGGAGGGGACAAGGGAGGGAAGCTGCTTACCTACCATCTGCTGAAGCAACAGACTTCCTCTAGAATCTTGGCCCTCAAGAATAAAAAGGGGGAACTCATTATGGCACCCAAGGCCATTAATGTGGAGATGCAAAGCTTCTACCAGGAGCTCTACCAATCTCAGAGCACCCTTTCAGATGATGAGCTCTCCCACCGGCTGAACATTCTGTGCCGGGGACCCCTCTTCCTTGAATTTCTGAGACACAACAATATGAGTTGGATGCCCAGATTGCCTCCGAGGAGATCTGTAATGTTTTATCCCAGATGGCAAAGGGAAAAGCGCCTGGGCTGGATGGGATATCAGTGGAGCTCTACCAACTACTCCAAGATGACATCACTGACCCACTTCTACAAGCACTACAAGAAGCCCAAAAAGATACCATGCTCCCTCCGACTATGTGTGAAGCACTAATAACCCTTATCCCCAAAAAATCATCCGATGTTCTCCTTTGTGTGAAATTCCATCCCATCTTGCTCCTCCCTGTGGATACCAAGCTGCTGGCTAAAATCCCTGTGAATAGATTATCCTTGCTCATGCCCACCCTGATTCACCCATCACAATCCAGCTTCTTTAAGGGGAAATCAAGTGCAGATAATCTGCTCTTAATTCTGAACCTTAAGTGGTTGGCATTACAATCCAAAACCCCAATGGCTGCCTTGGCAATAGATTTTTCCAAGGCATTTGACTCCCTAGAATGGGTGTTCCTCCACAAAGTCCTTACACTATATGGATTTGAGCCAGACTTTTGCTCATGGGTCTCCACTCTATACCACTCCCCTACAGCTAGAGTTGTCATTAACAGAGATACTTCCCTTCCCTTTTTGTTGCAAAGAGGCACCAGCCAGAGTTGCCCTCTTTCTCCTCTTCTTTTTCTTATTGCCTTAGACCCTTTGATTAGGAAACTTATAAATTCCCCTAACATCACGGGCATTCCTATAAAAGGGACGACTTATCTGGTTAACGTGGATGATATGCTCCTTACCCTATCAAATCCCCAGTCCTCCATTACTCCACTTCTAACAATCCTATGGGAATTTGCCTGTCTCTCGGGGCTAACGGTGAATCAAAAGAAAACCATCCTGTCCCCCTTGAATGGGGCATGCAGTAGGTATTGTCTTGTCAGTACTGACATTACCTGGGTCACGCAAGGCTTCCCATACCTAGGCGTAACTATTACCACATCTTGGAAGGATCTAGAATCCGCTAATTTCTCTCCTCTACTGGCCTTTTTAACGACTGAAGTCCAGCAATGGAAATGGCTCCACCTCACCTTAAAAGGCAAGGTAGAAGCCATTAGAATGTTTTTGTTCTCCAGAGTCTCGTACTAACTAAATAATCTTTCCATCCCACTCTCTCAAAAACCTTTCAAGGCCCTAGATAATCTAATTTCTGACTTCCTGTGGGAGGGTAAATTCCCGAGATGGGGGCACATGAAATTGCATGCACATTGGACCAGAGGTGGGTTGGAGCTCCCCTGGTTTGAGGGTTATCACCTAGCTTACAAAATGGCCCAGGCCAAAACCTGGTTCATCCCCTGCCTCACCCCCTTCCTCAATGGGTAACTTTAGAGGCCACTTTGTCAATGGATACTCCCCTCTTTTTTCTGCTGTCTAGTACAAGACCGGTGGCAAATCGTCTCACCCCCATTATGTTAGAAACATGTAGATCGTGGTGGAGCACAATGGCAATTACTGAGGTTCTGAAATCAGAATACCTTCCCCCACTCAGATATGTCCCAATATAGAACAACCATCTCATCATGGTTGATCATAAACCGCTCACATGGACCCTTTGGACTTCCAAGGGCATTCGAGTTATAGGGGATCTCCTACTCCCGAATTCTCACACACTAATGTCCTTTGAACAGATCCAGGATAGATGTGGGTTGGGATCCTCAGACTTCTAGAAATTTCTGCAGCTGAGAAGTGCTCTTCCTCCCTTCTTAAAGCCCCGTCATCACAAAACACCTGGGACTGCTTGAGCATCCTCCACCTACCCAGAAAGGGCCAAGGACTGGTGGGCATTTTCTACAAAATCCTGAGAGATGCACAGCCAGATGTTACTCTTACCAGTAGAGCCACCTGGGAAAAGGATCTGCTTCATCCCTTATCCCAGCAACAATGGTTGATGTGCATCAGAGCAGCTCACACAGCCTATGAAGACTCCAAGAGCCAATTAATACAACTAAAAATTCTCCTAAGGTGGTATAGAACCCCTGTGGTTCTACATGGCCTTAAGATTATACCACAGGATCAATGTTGGAGATGCTACTCTTCCCCTGCTCACCTACTTCACATTATCTGGACCTGCCAGGCTCTACAAAATTTCTGGACGCAAGTCCTAGGGGACTGCTCCAGGATAATAGGTAAACCAATCCTGCTGCAACATTATTCCCTGTTACTGGGGGATACTTCAGCACTAAATCCATTCCTTCCTACCAGGGCAGCTTGGGTCCTAGTGGCTATCATGGAGGCGAAGAGGGCCATTTTGATATGGCTGGAGACAATCTGCACCCCCAGTGGTTTTGCAATGGTGTTCTGCTATGGCTAGATTGGCTACTTTCGAGAGGCTCTCGGTGGTGGCCAAGGGAAGGCTTGACAGATACTACAAGAAATGGGGTGCTTATTTGCATTCCCATATCTGCTCGGTTGCACCCCCACCACCACAAAACCCCCCTTTACCTCGATTTGCAACATAGTTTGATAACACTACAACAGCTGGCTGCTGCTGTCTGGTCCTATCACCCTCTCTGCTCATATTGTTCACTTTCTCTTGATCTTCTTGGTTTCTCTTTACTGCCTGTAGTTTTGAATGCTAGAATTCCCCTTGGTTTACACAAACCTCTATCAATTAGTTGCCATTTCACATACATCTGAATTGGCTGATAGTGGGATGTTCTGATCTGGTCTTCTGGATCAGATCTTGGTAACCTCCAGTTAATGCAAAAAGACTATGATAGTTAACCTCCCTTTTGTATAAGATTTGTATTTTGTAGTTTAGAGTGTGCACACATTATCATCTGCATTAGGTTATACTTGTTTAGGTATAGAGTCTCTAGGTAACGCATTGTATTTTGAGAACAATTACCTATGTATTAGCTTACTTGGCTATACTGTAGGCTTGGTGTGTGAGGGCCATTTTCCCAGCTTAAGGTACTTGAAAAACTTTAATAAAATCTTAAATGATAAAAAAAAAAGACTGTCAGCAAGCTTATAAGACCCATTTCTCCAAAGTTGTAAGGATTACGTGCAATGGTTTACACAAGTAAAACAGACAGCACCAGTCAGTAAACATTGCTATGAATATTACATATGTTCCAAGTTTTGTAACAAAGTTGATAAAATTGTATTATTTAATGCTGTTTTTGTGTGGTCCATTTCACCAGGGTTGCTGGATACTAAGTCAGCATGCCTCCAGACTGCTGAAGCCAGTTAAGAGTGCTACTGATTTGACTACTGGTTTGTCATTGTCTGCTTTACAATATGTTTTAAAGGGGGCCTTATATGTGTTAATTCCTACTGGGGTGGAAGTGTTAGCTCTGGTAAAATGATCATTGTAATTTAGAGTAGAACATAGATGAGTCTGCCCAACCCCCATTAACAAGGAGATGGGATAACTGTTTTAAATTGCCATTCTTAGAAGTTGCCTCAGTTGACTGATAGGTATGAATGAGCTCAGCCTTTCATCAGAAACTTATTCAATCTGCAAACCTCACAGTGTGCTATGGTACAGCATTCAGCAAAAGGACCTCAATAAAAAGGCATCCAGACAAAATATTGTCAGTTTTGTTACAAAGCCTGAAACACAATGTTTTTAAATCAGTGTTTACTAACTCATGCTGCCTGTTTTACTTATGAAAACCATTGCACATGATCTTTACAGCTTTAGAGAAACAGGTCCTATAAGCTTGCTGACATGGAAGAATAAACTGTAAGGTCCCTAGATGACATCAGCAGCAGCTCTTCACTGGAACAGGTTTTCTTTGAACAGGTAGTGAAATCAGGGTTACAAAATGGCTAATAACATTAAAATGAAGTAACATAGAAATCTACTTTTTGGTATGAGATTTACTGTATATATGCTTTTTCTAATTCTGCAAGGTAGCAGTTTTGGCCAGATGGCGTCAGCAGCTCTTCAAGTTTGCGGCACAGTGCATGCAGTGGGCCATCCCCCATGGTTGCACAGCATGCAGGTGTACTCTCCAAGACACTGGTATGGCAGCAGAGCTCATACAGTTGCTGAACCATGATGATGGATGTCTCTTGTGGTATGTTGAGAGAGCTGCATGTTTTTTTCTCTTACCTGATGCTGCTATTTCTCATTGGTTGTGTCGCCTTGCTGCTTCTCCGGCTTGCATGTGTGTATGTGTTGGGGGTGGAGGGGATGCGGAGTTAGGGCTGGAAACCCTAACGCTGTATTTGCCACCTTTTGTCACTTTAATAGCAACCCTAACTGTTGCATTAATGAAGTTTTTTGCAATGAATTTCCTTACTTTTTGAGAAAGATATAAAAAGCTTTAAATAATTTTGTACCACTATGTAATAATGTGTTTTAATAATGTTAAATTTGCAACCTATTCTCAAGGCAGTGTTCTCTTTTTCTCATTATTATTACAACACACTGCCGAGTACCCCCCCCCCCACTGCAAGGAGCATGTCTGACACCATGACATGTTTTGTTCCCCCCTTACCACACTATGATTTACCTGTGTTTGTTGAAGCAATCCTCTATTGACATTACTTTTTCACATAACCCATTATTACACTTTACATATTATATCAATATGAATAACAGAGAAGATTGTGATTATTAACACCAAAATAACAATATTCTATGGCAGCCTGGCACATGCTGTAGTAGTCTTAATGCTGAAAAGACTGAGGAGTGTGTATGAGAATTCTTACACAAAAAGTATATTCTTGTATTAAGAGGCTTTACTGGAAGTTGATTACCTTCCCAGAACAGCAGGAGAGGTACTCAGTTACCAGGGAAACCTTAAGTTACAAGAATATCTTTTTTTTATAATTCAATATACTTTATTGTATTTTGTGCAGCAAAAAATACAGGGTTTTTCAAGAACATGACAAAAGGCTGTAATGTACATTCAATAAAACAAGACAAGACACAATAAACAGAATACAAAACACAAAACACAAAAGGTCCCCTCAATCACTCTCCCCACCTTCCCCCCGTTCTGCACATCGGACAAAGAAAAATAGGGAAGAATGGGTTATGTGGATCCAGTTCAAGGCAGGGTCACTGGTGTATGGCTGCCAAAGGGAAAGCAAGGCCAGGAGAGGCTCCCAAGTGGACTGGAAGAAGTGAAGCATATGTTGCATACTTGTTATATGGTTCTCCAGTTGGATGGCTAATAGAGTCTCATGATACCATTCTAATACTGGAGGCAGGAAGTCTTCTTTCCATTGCCTTGACATTACCAACTTTGCTGTGGCCGCCACCAGAGCAAGGTGAGCTTTTCTTATCTTGGGTGTCCCAGAGGGGCACACCACAAAAAGACAACATTTTGGGGTAAATAGAGGATCTAGACCCAAAAAAGGATCTAGGGCTTGATTTATGGAATTCCAGAAGGCCTGAGACTTTGGGCAACTCTAGAGTAGATGGTATAAGGACCCAGGAGCATCTTCATGCATGTACATAGGGGAGATACGAGTTTACCTATCTTGTGCAGTCTTACGGGAGTATAATACAGATCATGCATAATGTTAAACTGAATTGAGTGGAGTCTGTCTTGTTTAATCTATTTATAGATGGCACTCCAAGCCTTCTTCCAGAAGGTAGTCTCTGCCAGAAGGGATAGTTCCTGGGTCCAGTAATAGCAAATTCCAGAGAGGAGAGATGGGTTTAAAACATGCAAATGTTTATAAACTCTGGACACAGCGTGTTGCCGGTTTGCCACCTGAAGCAAAGAGGACAAGTCCTCCAATGGTGGGGAGACCCAAGGCTTAGGTCCCAGAAATGAAAACACAGCATTTTTTATCTGCAAGAGTTTAAATGTATCCTTATTCTTAAGTTGTAACCAGAGTTGGAGAGTGGGGAAAGAAACCAGATCTTCCCCTTGGAAAAAGGTAGCAAGGGTACAATCCCTCAACTGAGGTAAAAAGGAGACTGGAACAGCACTATGACCGATCTGAAAATGGAGATTATTTAATATGGGTTGAGTAAGTGATCTATGCCAATTCAGTGACAAATGTATTTGGATTTGATGCAAGGCTTGGAGTGATCTGCCAGTTGGGGAGTTCTTCAGGTACTGTGGAAGTTAAGAGGAAGGCAGGTACGCAAGAGCAGGGAGGGAACTATGTGATCTACCTACCAAAGCCCTCTCAATTTCTAGCCAAACGGGGATGTATGTATTGAAAGTCTGTGGACAAGAATATCTTTTTTTTTTGTGCATGACTGAACAAACACAATATTTTATAGCAGATGGGCATCCATGCCCATTCCAGAGACTGTACTTTGTTTCAGTGAACTGGTGGTTGGCGGGAGCACTTAAGGTCTGGCGCTAGACACAAATTATTGTCACAGCATGCTACAGATGTTTCCGCAAGTTCAAGTTTACAAAAAAAATAAACTTCCATGTTAATTGGCTAGGAAAATCAACCATGTGGCAGCATGCCAAGCTGTTCTGCTGCAATAGTGACATAACTACTGCAACAGAGTAACATAATGACAACACTACAGCAGCAGGACAAGTGTATTTGATGTAATTCCATGCATAAGAGCACAGCACCATACACTATAACATTATCACTACAACAATTAGTCCCTTTTGTGATACAGGAATTTTGTAAATTCATTTCATCATGTGTCACAGATTCACACAACTAAATAAAGTGATAAAGCCCAAACAAGCTGTTATGTTCATTGTATGCTTTACACTGTCCATGGGTATGATGTGGCATAAGATGTATGTGACTGTCACCTGTCCCTATAGGTACTACACTAAACATTAACATAAGTGTCACAAGTGCCATATTGCTGTCATTTTAAAAAAGTCTCTCTTAAGACAGCTTTTAACTTTCTTTAGCAAATGATAGAGTGGGGTATGTAGGTCAATAGAATACTGTTGCAACAGTGTCGCAACCCTTACACCAAGTCAAAAACTTTAATTTGATATTACCTGTACATAGCATACAGAAACCTGGATGGGCAACTATGCACAAGCAGTGTGTTCTGCCATGGAGGGGTTCTGATTGTCTCTGATCTATTTTTATGAATGATATTGCCATAGCCATGAACTCCAGAGACCTTACTGGTGCTGCCTTCATTGATCTCACAAAGTCATTTGGTCTTGTGGGTCACTCCCTTCTCACCAGTAACTAAGCAAATCTTGGTGTCTCACAAACTGCGCAGGTCGCCAGTGGACAGTTCACTTAATATTTAGGTAGTGTGACACAAAAACAGCTTTCTTCATAGTCCAAGTTTATTTCACTTCTTCAGAATTTCTTCAGAGCAGGACAAATACATCTCAATGCATTAATTCAACAGCAGAGAATAACAATTTTTACATGAATTAGATAAAGTCTATGCTTTGGAGCCATTAACAGAGCTCCCTTGAGTCCGACCTCTCCAGACCAGAAAATCTATCTAACTAAATTCACCTCCCATCAATCCTTTTATACAGGTATAGGCCCATGTGATCTGTCTAACTCCGCCCACACCTGATTCAAATTATATCTTTTAATTCAAACACATTTATTACACTCTGCACATTTATACAAGCACTTCCTTCAACTATTTCATCATGTATGTTGTCCATAATATTTTATATTTAATCCTGGCTGATTCCAGATAACACTGACCAGCTAAGAACCACCCTCATCAAAAGCACAGAATAAATGGCCGGTCAGCACTATAGCTGTCCTACAAGGGAAGTGGTGCAAGGAACACATCAGCTTTCATGCTGGAATTCCAAGAAAACCCACAGAACATATCCCCACAATGTAAGTAAAGAACCCACTAGTAGCAACCACTTCTTTATTGTTTTAAATCTCCCAAACTCCCTTAAAATGTGTACTATGTGCTCTTTTACTGAAACTTGCTGCTTTAGACAACACTCTTATGCTTTTAGAAGTGTAAATCCAGTCACTACCTTTAAAGCACAGAACCATTTCACCCATCCTAAAAACTCAAGAAGCTGCACCATTTCAAATACTAACAGCTTCACTCATTAAAGCGGGGGGCGGGATCTACTACAAAGGGAGTTTCAGCTGCATTTTAAACTAAAGCACTAATTTTAAACTAACTGCTCTAAGAACACTACGAAGCGCTAGAAACACTAAGAAATGGCGGCTGGAATTAACAAATTTACCATTTCACTGCTCGCTTCCTTTTTGTAACCTACTAAAATTTCTGACACTAAGCCTCTAATGGCTCCCCAAAGGCAGCATTTAAATGCAGAAGAGGAAATACCCCAGCAAATGCATATTATTGTAAAACCTGCACATTTTATTTTACTATCATTTCCACCACCTATCTACTACTAAATGGTGGAAATACTTTAACCAGCGCACCGGACACATGCACGCTATCAAACAGGGGAAACACAATACCACCACCGAGCAGTAGCTCGAGAAGCAGGCAAGAGAAACAGCTCTCCTTACCAACGGGCAGCATAGCAACCCTTATAGAGGTTTTCTTATGTTTACTGCTGCTCTCGTCCTAAAGTGGGGGGGGGGAATGAAAACCTCCACTATCCCTTATCATACTACCCTTCCCTTTTACTTCACCTAAAGCATCTCTGGTGATAAATCAGCACTAACCAAGTGCCTTCATTATTTTGCTTTATTTTACTGTCACAATATTTCTGCAGGACTGCAACTTCATTTACTCACTAAATATACGCAGCCTGAATATATCAACAGTAAAACTGCACCACTAGGCGAAACTCCCAACCCAAGACTTTTTTCCACCTACTAGTTTCTGCTATGTTTATTTATCAATTTTATCCTTAAAAAGTGCACCTTGCATTACGGAGCATCATTTTTCTCTGAACCCTTTTCAAGGATACTACCTACATTTCTGGCCCCCTACTCATCACAAGGGCACCCTGTGACATTCCTCCCCACCTAAGAGGATGACTATCCTATGGCCATCCTAACCTTATATACGTGGAGGGGTTGTGTGGAGCGCCAGTCCTCTCACACCAAGAGACTCCACCCCAGGGTCCATTTTTAACAATTTAAACATACTGTAGAAACTTGTCATTAAAGAAATATTGTTTCAGCAACTACCCAGGGGCTTATAGCCTACACTAATTTAATCACACCAGTTTATACTTAAATATTGGACGGCACAATCATCAGAAAATACTAATGACTGCTATCCCAATATCTATAGAACACAGTTACCTCTTCTAGAAATATTTCCAGCAGAAAACCTCTAAAACAATACCATTACAAAAAAATAATCAAATGTTTACATCTTTAATAATGTTCCTACTACGAAACCTTCCAATAGCAGCCCCATTTACAAGACATACTCAGACAGTTGGCATAACTGGTATAAAGGATACATAAACGTAAAAATGGAACTAATATAGAAACAACTGAAGGTGCCCAACCCCTCAGTCCTTGAAACTCATTGGAATGCAAAAAATGAAATACAATCTGTACTCACTGCTATTCCAAAAGTGAATTATACGTCATGCTCCCACTCCCTTTTCTTACCTCCTGGAAAGGAATTAGAACTCTTAACACTCTCTTAAGTCCAAAACCCACCCTCAGTGATTCCTCAGGTAGATTAACCCACACTATCTTACTGTAACAATATATTTGAAAACATGCTAAGGACTTTCTTTCCATGTACTGAATTATCTCCTCTCAGCTACATGTTGCCACAATATATCTCTATCCTATAACCATGTCCCAGATACCTTTTGGATAAATATATCTAACAGCTAGACTTCACTATATCCCTTTGTGACATCTACCATCAACAGCCCATTTCTGTACGAGGGAGCCTCCCTTTTCTCCAAGGGCGCCACCTATCATGGACTCCACTCCTCTGGACTGCTCCTCTCCCATACAAAATGGCTTCTCCCTGAAGGTTAACTGCCCACCTCTTCAGATAAACCACCACCTGGCGATATGTCCCTGGCCCGTAAAAGTATGGAATGAGTCATCCTAGAACTTCCCCATGATCCAACGGCCTAACTTCCATACAAACTGCATCTAATAACTTTTTTCTGCTAGTACTCATCACTACCGCCCTTGCATCAATTTGTTTAGTCCGGGGATTTGGTCATATATGGTAAAGTACACCCTCTTTAACTTCATATCACCACAACTGGTTTTTCCTCCCAACCGTACCTGTACAGGTACTTCTTTTTGTTTGGATAGCATATTTGCTTAGCTGATCTAACTCAGGATCACCTGCCTGTACTTGTTTCCAGCTAACAGCAAATAAATCAGAAATGGTATTATTAATTTTACATGGTACAGTATAAGTCCCTTCAGCATCTATTGCCACTTTTTTCTTGCTAGTAGATTTCACCCCAAAGTCTCTAACAATCTTACCTGGGAACTTATTCACAGTCTCCATTCCATCATCTCCCAGCCAGTACATCCCACCAAACATAGGTAACACAGGAATTTCAATATATGAACACTCACAGGGAATCTCTTCTTCCATTTCACAAGGTACAATGTCAGTCCATTCAGCATCTCCTGTTGCTTCTTTCTTGCTAGTAGACTTCACCTCAAAGTAACTAACAGTCTCACCTGGAGACTTACTCATTGTCTCCTCATCAAACATAGATAACACAGAAATTTTAATATCTGGACACTCAACACAGGGAGTCTCCTCTTCTGACTTCCCAGGTTCCTGCAGCACAGAAATATCTCTGATCTTCTTCAACTGGATCCATACCTCCTGGTACCTCTGTTTGGCATCCTTCCAATGACTCTCTGCCTCCATCCACCGATCAAACACCCATCGTATTCTGTCCACTGGGGCCAATCTCTGGTCAGAAAAGGCCTCATCATCACTCCATAGCCTTAACTCTGCTGACTCCATCACCATACTGAATGTCTTCACAAGGATCACACCAGCATCCAAGGGCATATGTAGCTTCCCAAGATGGACCTTATAGCAACCCCAAGGATGTAAGGTTTCCGCTGTACTGTCCTGTAACAAGTACTGTCCACTCAAGTCTTAGTCAGACCCTCCAGTCATCCATCAATCAATGAATGATCTCACCACTGCCACCATATGTGATTGGGCGCAGGTTGCCAGTGGACAGTTCATTTAATATTTAGGTAGTGTGACACAAAAACAGTTATCTTCATAGTCCAAGTTTATTTCACTTCTTCAGAATTTCTTCAAAGCAGGACAAATACATCACAATGCATTAATTCAACAGCAGAGAATAACAAATTTTACATAAATTAGACAAAATCTAATGCTTTGGGGCCATTTACAGAGCTCCTTGGAGTCCTACTTCTCCAGACCCCAAAATCTATCTAACTAAATTCACCTCCCTTCAATCCTTTTATACAGGTATAGGCCCATGTGATGTGTCTAACTCATTCCACACCTGATTCAAATGACATCTTTTAATTGAAATACATTTATTACTCTCTACACATTTATACATGCACTTCCTTCAACTATTTCATCATGCATGTTGTTCATGACATTTTATATTTAATCCTGCCTGTTTTCAGATAACACTGACAATCTAAGCACCACCTTCATCAAAAGCACAGCATAAAACTACAGAACAAACAGCCGGTCAGTACCATAGCTGTCCTACAAGGGAAGTGGTGCAAGGAACACATCAGTCTTCATGATGGAATTCCAAGAAAGCCCACAGAACTTATCCCTATAATTTACGTAAGAAACCCACTAATAGAAACCACTCCTTTATTGTTTTAAATCTCCCAACCTCCCTTAAAATGTGTACTATGTGCTCTTTTCCTGTAACTGACTTCTTTAGACAACACCCTTATGCTTTTAGAAGTGTAAATCCAGTCACTACCTCTAAAGCACAGAACCATTTCACCAATCCTAAAAACTCAAGGAGCTGCCCCATTTCGAATACTAACAGCTTCACTCATTAAGACGGGGGGGGGGGAGACTACTACAAAGGGAGTTCCAGCTGCATTTTAAACTAAAGCACTAATTTTAAACTAACTGCGCTATGAACACTAAGAAGCACTAGGAACACTAAGACACGGCAGCTGAAATTAACAAATTTACCATTTCACTGCTCACTTCCTTTTTGCAACCTACTACAATTTCTGCCCCTGAGCCTCTAACGGCTCCCCAAAGGCAGCATTTAAATGCAGAAGAGGAAATACCCCAGCAAATGCATATTATTTTAAAACCTGCACATTTTATTTTACTATCATTTCCACCACCTATCCACTATTAAATGGTGGAAATACTTTTAACCAGCATACTGGACACATGTACGCTATACAACGGGGAAACACAATACCCCACTGAGCAGTAGCTCAAGAAGCAGGCAAGAGAAACAGCTCTCCTTACCAATGGGCTGCATAGCAACCCTTACAGAGGTTTTCTTATGTTTACTGTTGCTCTCGTCCTTAGAAGGGGGAGATTAAAAACCCACCACTATCCCTTACCATACTACCCTTCCCTTTTACTTGACCTAAAGCACCTTGGGTTATAAATCAGCAGTAACCAAGTGCCTTCATTATTTTGCCTTATTTTACTGTCATAATATTTCCACAGTACTGTGACTTCATTTATTCACTAATTATACGCAGCCTGAATATATCAACAGTAAAATCGCACCACTAGGAGAAAATCCCAAGACTTTTTCCCACCTACTAGCTTCTACTATGTTTATTTATCAATTTTATCCTTAAAAAGTGCACCTTGCTTTATGCAGCATCATTTTTCTGCGAACCCTTTTCAAGGATTTTACCTTCATTTCTGGCCCCCTACTCATCACGGGGGCACCCTGTGACACCCTAGTTCCATATTTATCTCACTAATAGACTGCAGAGAGTCATGTACAACTCCTCCTTCTCTTATCCTGCTCCGACAACTGTAGGAGTCCCACAAGGCTCCATTTTTGGACTACTTCTGTATGCCCTACATATAAACGATATAAGGCATTGCCTATCTCATTGCTCTGCTATCCTGTATGCCAACAACTTAATACTTTATACACACTCCAATAGTACTGGCCTAATAAACCATAACTTAACAACTGACGTACAACCCGTTCACTTGAGACTGTCAATAAATAAGCTAATTTTGAATACAGTTAAAGCCACTTATAGTGAGCACAAATGTTCTCCACCACTCTGTCTGCAATATAGAGTGGCTAGATCTTCAGAGGTAGTGGCAAAACTTGAAAAACCTAAGTAAGCAGTGCTGGACATCGTACAACATTGTATGACACAGTGGTATATCTATATGCACAACAAAGCACTACATTTTAAGCAATCACGTTTATTTAATGAACAAAATAACATTTAAATTTGATTGAAGCAGTAAAGTAAGTAAATTAAGAAAAGTTAAGTAAAGTAACTCATACTGTCTATGTAACTGTGCTAAAAACATCCATTCACTAAAGATGTCACCCGTCATCCAGGCTGTCTTGTTTACCTTGTGATGAAGCACTATGGCATTTGAGACTTGCCTATGACCTATGCCTATGACCAGCAACTCTTTTTTTTCTGGCTGCCATCCATATTGCAGCATGGCAAAAAGTGAAATGCATTCATTTGCTTTCTTTTGGCCAAGGACAGATTCAGTTTTAAAGGCCAAAGTTCCATAGCTGACACACTGGAAAAAAACACCAATCTCATTGACGTTAAACACATTGTGTGCCTCATAGCCATTGAGTAGCCCAGGAAGAACATCAGTGATCCATTGTTCAGCGCTGGCAGCATCTGCGCTCAGTTTATCTCAATGGATGTGATGGAAGCCAATGTTATGCCTGGCTTTCTACCATCCCAACCACCCTTCAGCAGGAGAAAAGTCAGTTTTTCCTAAAGCAGTGGCCAATTGTTTGGCTTTTTTAGAAAGCAGTGGGCCACTAATGAGGGCTTCCCAACCCCTGGCATTCTCAAACCACTGTAGGAGAGCCTCCTCCACCTTTCTGTCCTTGCTCTCTCTCTCTCTCCCTCTTATGTTTCCTGGTGGGGTTACAGTTTGAGTGCCATTGTTGAAAGATTTCTTCTCGCTGGTGGAGCAAATCAGCAATTTTCGACTTTGGCATTTTTAAATGTTGTGCCAGATCATGCTGGCTCATTTTTGGTAAAGTATCTATTTTGTTAATTAACTCCACTGTCTCATTCACTGAAAGAGCCTTGTGTTTTGCACTGGAGTTAGCTATGGCCATTGCCATGCTGTACAGTGGCCTGCAACAAGTGATGTGCGTAAAAAAATCTTACACCTGGTTAACACAATTTAACACTTCACCTTAAGTGCTGACACAGTGATCACCTCATTAATAGGTTTGATAATGGTAGTTAATGACAGTTAAAGACATTTAGCAGATGGAAAACAATTATCATAGTGGCACATAGAGGACATATACTGCTGTTCAAAATGGACATAATTGCAGGCTTTTAATGATCATTGTAAACAATGGAGTTAATATTGCCTACATATACTATGGCAAATGGAAAGTGCATACTGCCCACTGTACCCGACTGCCCATTCTAATCACGAGTGCTATAAGTGGCAGATACTGTACATCTAAAACACAGCCCATACTGTTTTGTACATCTGCCAGACTTAGAGCCTGCTCATCCCCTCTATTCATAGCTTAGTAAGACAGTACCTTAGTCCTCTCAGTCTCCACTTTCACCTACCTCAGAGTAACTTTCGATCCATTGCTGGACTATTCATTTCATATCTCTAGCATATGCAAATCAATGCACTCCATGCTGGCCATCTCCTATTAAGTGAGCTGAAACCTCACATCACAAGCTCACCATGCTATTGCCCAAGAAATTCTCCTTCCTAAGCTCACATATTGTATCTCTGTTTTCTGGTCCACCTCTAAGACTACTCTCCTGAAGTGGGACATATCACACAACAATATTTGTCTCTTCATGTCAGCACTCCCCCCACCTCCCCCCGGCTCACTCATCACTGTTCATTATACAACATACCAGGCTGGCTATTCCATCCTTCCTTAGGGAATATAGCTTTGGCACTGTTATCATCAACATCCTTCACAATGGGCTGCCCAAATCCCTTGCCACACTACTTAAACCTGTGAATAGTACCTACCCCTTAATGTCCTATGAAAATGCACTTTTGGTTGTCCTGAAGATAAGAACCTGCATAAGGATATTGTCCTTCACCTATGTAGCTTCTAACCTTTGGAACCCCATCCTACCTGATATACATTACGTTCCCTCTGTGATTAGTTTTCAATTCATATACCATGAATATATTCTCAGCTTGGCTCAGTAGTCTGTTCAATGTGGCTTAGATTAGCTGTTGGTTGAGTTTCCCTTGATTTGTAAATGCCAGTTATTCCATGCTACTGATTTTTTATAAACTGTATAGTCTCATAGTCTTGATCCAAGTCATTAGGCATAAGCCTTTTGTTGACTTGCCATTTATCAGTGGAAATATCTTACTTTTTCAGTACCCATATAGTTGTCAAGTTCTGTTTTTAATTCATCCATTGTGTTACTGGACGCTATCCCCTCATGTAACAAATTACAAATTACAACCACCCTCTGACTAAACCACTGTTGCCTTTTAGTGATTTTGCATATTGTATCTCCCTGAGTTGTTTGCCATGCAATCTTGATTCCTTGTTACATTCATCTTTACACAAACCTGATGTTACCCATGACTGTTCATCCTTAAATGCCTTATACACAAAACATAGGTCTCCCATTAGTTTCTTATATGTTACTGAATAAAGATTTGGTGTTTGAAGGCGCTCTTTATACCCCACACTCTGTAGTCCCTAAATTTTTTTTCTTAATCTCCTTTGAACCCCCTCCATTACTTTCAAACTACCTTTGTTACACACTGCAACAGCATGTGCACAGATCTCAAAGTGTGGTCTGATACAGGCTGTGTAAAGAGGCATTAACACCTCTCTTATCCTACTTTTAACATTTCTTAATATGCAACCCAGCATTCTATTTCTTCTTTTCACCATCTCCCTGGCATGGTCATCACACCGACCAAGACCAGGACCCCCGCCTGCAGCTCCTTGGGCTGCTTGCCCCTGAACAGGGCTGCTTCCAGCTCACCCACGGTCAGTCGGCACCCAGCCAGCCAGCCACCGACCAAGACCAGGACACCCACCTGCAGCTCCTTGGAAGCTGCTTGCCCCTGAACAGGGCTGCTTCAGCTCACTACGGTCGGCTGGCACCCAGCCAGCCACCGACCAAGACCAGGACACCTGCCTGCAGCTCCTTGGAAGCTGCTTGCCCCTGAACAGGGCTGCTTCAGCTCACCCACGGTCGGCCGGCACCCAGCCAGCCAGCCACTGACCAAGACCAGGACACCCGCCTGCAGCTCCTTGGAAGGTACGGGGCAGCACAGCCAATTGGAACATGGGTGCTTCCAGCAAACCCACTCTGATTGGCCAGGAGTTTTCCTGCTATAGACACCTGGCACTTTGTTAGATTTTCGATAGAACTAAGCACATTTCAACTGTGTTATTAGGAGTTTTTCAACTGTATTAGCTGGATTGTAATTTCTACTACTGTTTTAAAGTGCTTACACCTCTTCTGTCTGACTGCTCTTCCTGCAGCGCCCCCATCCAAGCACTCTGCCTTGGTGCCGATAGAATCTAACTACCTTTTTTTTTTTTTTTTTAAGTGGCTGATTTTCCATTAGCAGGTTATACAGACCTACCACTAGAGGATTCTTGGTCTTCTACATAAATCACTGTATTCATTAGATTAGGCAATATGGCCTGCATTATCATTCTACTTCTTTCCGGTGCTGCTACAAGGGACTTGAGTCTGAAGGGTGGATGGCCACTAACTAAGCTGCTCCTGCTGTCCTTGTTCCCCTTTCTGCTGTATTTTCTCATCTAGGTTTTAAGTAGAGTACCTAGGTGGGCCAGTTTGCCTAGAAAATATTGCACTAATACAAATCACGAGACCACTCAATCTGGGACCATGGCTCTCCTTATTGTGTTTTATTGCTCTAAGGTGCAGGTTTTCCAGCAATACAGTGCAATTGAGAGTACCTCAATGCAATTCAGTTCTCCAATGTACCTTATCAATACCTAATGTTATAACAGTCTACCGTGCAGACACTATGTCATTCTCCTCTTCCCTTTTAGCCTATTCCCCCCGGTTAGCCTACACCCCCTTGCTACTGTCCTCACCTATGTCTACACAAGCACTTACATTGATCACGATCAACTGTCATTACAGTGGTGCGGCCTCTTGCACAGCACGATATGGGTTGCCGCGAAGAAATAAAAAAGCAGTCTCCATTCTGATAAGCTCCTTAAAGAAAGTTATACTTCTGCTTCTTCTCTGCTCAGGAAATGTGGAGCTCAACCCTGGCCCCCCCCCTACAACTTACCTCGCCTATCGATTTTGCTGAGGCCACAGGTCTCAAAATGATGATGGTCAACATTTTAAGCCTGCCTAAAAAACTTGTACAGCTGCAAGCCTGGGCTGCACACGTTAACCCAGACCTTATCATAATTACTGAGTCGTGGTTAAAAAGACGAACACTGATCAACAAATATCACTGCAGGGCTACAATTTATTTAGAGCAGATAGAGAGTCTGAGGCGGTGTGGTTATCTCCTTAAATCTAAGTACTTGGTCACCAATATTAGTTGCAAATCTCTAGCCAAGGAATTTGAGTTAGTTTCGCTGAGCCTTCATCTCCCTCCTCGGAATGTATCACTATCCAGGTGGCTATAGACCCCTGTCTGGTGGTGATGAAGTCCTTAATCTTTGAAATCCATGTTCGTAGATGCAAAAACTGAAACAATATTTCTAGGAGATCTAAATATGGACTGGCTGTCACCTAAATCACACGGCCTCAAATCCCTTTGTGACGAGCTAGGTCTTGGGCAATTAGTAAGTGAACCTACTACGAACAACACGCTGAATACTGCCAACAGTTCCATTCTAGATGTGGTACTAACCACCCATCCACACAAAATATCTAATTTGTCAGTGTTTCACAATGACATGAGCGATCATGGAATTGTTGCTTGCATAAGATCTTAAATTAAGGCCCGGCCTCAACCCATCTTTATAACAAAAAGATAATTTCGCAAATTCAGTGCAGTAAACTTCCTATCTGACCTGAGCATGATCAGATGGCAAGATCTTTACCTAGCCAAAGATGTCAACAAGGCAGCTTGCATCCTTAATGACAAACTCACTACAATAATAAATAAGCATGCCCCTTTCATCAAAGTAAGGGTACGGAACAATACCAATCCCTGGTTCACCTCGGATCTCAAGGCAGCCCTTATAGCTCAAGATAAGCTCTGGGCTAAAGCTAGACATTCAAAGAATCTTCGGATTGGCAGGCCTTTAGAACAGCCAGGAATAACTGTGAAAAACTTCGCTCTGCTAAAAGCTAACTATTATATTTCTACTCTCAAACAAGCTAAAGGTAACCCTCATAAAATATGGAAGACTATCAAAGCTATAGAAGGACGGCCCATGGCCCCCTCTGTCCCAACAAAGATAGTTGCAAGTGGCAAGATTGTGGAAAACAAGTCCCTAATCCTGGAGGAACTTAACTCCCACTTTGCCACAGCTGGATTAGCTTTTGACTCGTCACCTTATGCAGGTGCTGCGGTGAGCCAGCATACCCCTCCCGCCACATCTAGTCCTGCACCCAGCCCCTTCCAACTGCGCGAGATAACTTATAAAGAAGTAGAAGATTCTCTTCTTAACTTAGACACCAAAAAAAGTGCAGGGGACGATGGCTTGGAACCCTTTTTCCTAAGGTCAGGCTACGCCCATCTCACTGCCCCAATTCTCCACATCTTCAATCTTTCCATTACATCTGCTACTGTGCCGTCCCTGCTGAAATCAGCACATATCCTCCTCTATTTAAATCTGGTGACCCATGCGATGTAAACAACTATAGGCCCTATCTCCATATTGCCTATCCTTTCTAAAGTTCTCAAAAACTGATCCATATTCAGTTAAAATCTCACTTGGAAACCTTCTCTCTCATTAACCCAACTCAATCTGGCTTCCAGGCTAATCATAGCACAATCACTGCACTAGCAAAAGTAACCAATGATTGGATCTCTGCTATAGATGCTAAGAAGGTAACTGGTGCAGTCTTTTTGGACCTCAGCAAAGCTTTTGATACTGTTGATCACAAACTATTAGTCAATTGCCTTGCAAAGTTGGGTGCCACATACCATACCACCCAGTGGTTCTCTAGCTACCTAACTGGAAGATTCCAAAAGTAAAGGCGGAAGGCTTTTTTCTGCTGCCTTGCCAGTTGCAAGAGGAGTCCCCAAGGATCCATCTTAGGCCCTATCTTGTTTTCTCTGGTCCATTAATGACTTAGATGCTAACATATCTACGTCCAATCTGCACTTTTTGCAGATGATACTGTGTTGTATACTTCTGGCTCATCGTTATCTGAAGTCAAGGAGTGCTTCAAGACTTCGCACAACAGAGCATAATCTAATAAAAGGCAAAGCTTCTGCTCAATGCTAAGAAGACTAAGCGATGATATTCTCCACAGTGCTGTACAGGCCCCCAATACCTTGCCCAAGACTTCATTGTCACCATGCTAAACGAGCCTCTGGAAGTTGTAACCAAATTTAAATATCTAGGTATCTGGATCGACAATAAATTATCTTTCAGTGACCACATCGAAGATGTCTCTAGAAGGTTAAAAGCAAGGTTAGGTTTCTTCTACAGAAATAGGCACCTTTTCCCCCTTGAAACTTGAAACAAGCTTGTACAGGCCACTTTTCTCCCCCTAATCGACTATGGCGATGTAATCTATTCCTCCACCACTCTTGCAAATCTAAGTAATCTGGACATCCTTTATCACCGTGCATTACTGTTCATTACCAACTCCCCTTACCGTTCGCACCACTGTGACTTATATGCAGCTGTTGGTTGGACATCCCTTACTACTAGACACCTACTCCATGCTGGGCTGTGGACTCTTAAACTGCTCCTGCAGAAATTGCCAAGCTATCTCTCTTCCCTTATTAGTATCTCACATAGTGCATACTCGTTAAGAAAATCTGACTTTATTATGCTTGATATACCAAGGACATGGACTTCCTTTGGTAAACGTGCTATTGCATATGCCCTTCCCTCCATTTGGAACCAATTACAAACCATACTGAAACTAACTAGCACAGTTTCAATAAACTTCTACAAATCACTAAGTTCAGCCAAAATAAAAGACACCTGTAACTGTCATTAAGTCTCATCCTTCCCCATGTGTGCCATATTTATCCACTGGTAAGGTATAATTGATTTGTCATATTAACTGCTTTCCCTTCCCCTTCTACTCCTGGCTTTATCTTTGCTTACGCTCCACTGCTACTCTATCAAATCACTCCTCCCCCATATCAGTTGTAGACTGTTGTTGTTCTAGCTGCCAAAATACTGTATATGTATTGCACACACCAGTCATCATGTTTCATTTATCAATATGCAACCTGTAAGTCGCTTCCCTGTCTCATATCAATATTTACCACCTGCGGTCACCCTATGTGGTACCCTTGTATGTATATCCAGCCTGTATCGTGTAACATGCATTTCATGTATATACTGTTATTACCTATCTGTGTTTGTACTTTAAGTGTTTATGTCACAGGACCTCCTTGTGAATGAGCTTGCTCAATGGAGTTTTCCTGCAACAACTTTGAAAAAAAAAAAAAACTTGAACTTGAACTTGAACATGTTAGATTGTTTGTAATGTAAATCCCCAAATCCTTTTATAACTCTGTTGTTGTTAGTGTTGTATTACACAAGGTGTAGTCTGCCATGATATTATTGTGTCCCAAATGCATGACTTTACATTTATCTAAGTTGAAATCCAGGCCATGATTATAAGCCCATGATCTAAGATGTTCTAGTTCCTGTTAGAATTTAACAGCTGACTCAACATTATTAATCATGGCCCCGATCTTGGTGTCATCTGCTTATTTGCAAGGTCATGCCCTGTCTGAGGTCTGCATTGATGAAATTTTTTTTTTCCAATTCTGTTTATTCACCTTCAGTCTGAGGCATCTCTTGGAGGTGCCCACTCGATCTTGAACCTGCTACTCCCCACTGAGATTCTTCCTCCACTGGTCCCCCCCCACAGGACTTTCCAGGCCCCCAGATCACCCCACAGGGAGAGCCTGCCTCACCTAAACTTGATGGTGTCTTTCTGAAATTAGAGGGTGCATCCTGTGGGTGGCGCCTGGGGAATGTCAGAGTAGTGGTCCGGTGTTGAGGATGTGAGGCCAGATCCCTGGGGCCCTCATTATCTCCTCCATCCTCTGGGGTTTTTTACTTCCATTTCTACAGTGCCCCCCAGATGCAGGATGTGCAATGCCATCCAGCAAGTGATGTGCTCGCTCCTGCCCACATCCATAGGATGGTTGCCTGGCACTGTTTCCTTTCTCTAGGTCCCCGACTGCAGTGCACCCAGTCTTCACTGGGTGCCACTAGCATCGCAGAACTCAAACCCCATCCCTTCTCAGGTTAGGACAGCAGTCCATTGGACTCAAAATCCTCTCCTCCCTGGCCAACCCCCAGCTTTCCAGGCTTGCTCCTGAACCTGGGTTGCTGGCGTGGTGTGAGGTAAGGCTGATGCCTCAACCCTCAATGCCACCGTGCTGGCCATTGCATTGATGAAATTAGGATGTTTAAACAGCACATGCCCCAACACAGACCCCTGCTGGCCACCACTTGTCACTCATATACAGTCTGATTTATGTCCTCTAATTGATGCCCTCTGATGCTTGTCACTCAACCATGAATGTATCCAAGATATAATACATGGATGGAATTCTAGTTTTATAAGCTGCTCAATCAACTTATGGTGTTGGACAGAGTCAAACACCTTTGAACAGTCCAGGAAAACCACATCCACCGGCATTCCCCTGTCCAAAGCACTACTCACTGTTTCAAAGAAGTGTAACAAATTCATCAAGCATGATCTGCCTTGACTGAAGCCATGCTGAGTTACTGTATATCTGTCTGACCTCTCTCAAGTATATGTTGCTGAATCATACCCCTGATAAATCCCTCTGTTATCTTGCCTATAACTGATGTCAGGTTAATCGGTCTGTAACTTTTGAAGTCACTTCTGTCTCCCTTTTTATATATTGGCATCACGTTAGCCAATCTCCACTCAAATATTGTTTTACCTTCCATGAGTAATTTGTCAATAAGAAAACAAATTGGGTCTGCCAACTCACAGGCAAGGTATTTTAATAGCCGGGGATGCACACTATCAGGGCCTGGAGATTTGTTAACTTGTAGCCATGATCATTTTTGATACACTTGCTCAACAGTAATTTCTGTAATTGGTTCTTGTTTCTCTTGTCCCAGTGTGACATTATCCATACCTATTGTTTTGAAATTACTTGCAAAATATTTATTAAATGCATTTGCCATACATCCTTAATTTGTCCCACTGTGTTTTGCCCTCCTTTGAGACTTCCTATAAAGTTAAAAAAGGACTTTTTATTATCTAGGGCTGTTGATGCCATCCTAGTATTATCATCTACCTTTGCTTTCTTTATTTCTTTCTTACTATCCCTTGCAAGTTTTTTATAATTGCCCCATTTTTCTCTTGTAGGATGTAATTTATATTTTCTGTATGCCTTCATTTTCTCCTTTGTGTTCCTCTTGATTTTATTAGTGAACCATTTTGGAATTCTTTTTTTTAGTTATATTTTTGAATTTCTGGTACATAATTCCTAATACAGAAATTAATATTATTACTAATTTTAATACATGTTGCTTCAAGATTCACATCAAGTAAATCATGTCCCCAGTCCCAGGTGGATAAGTACTCTTTCATACATCTGTAATTACCTTTATTATAACATTTTAATTTAGTAGTCCCTCCATATGCTTTATATTCCAGTTGCAAGGTAGTTTTAATCATAGTATGATCACTATCTGCCAGTGATTCTAGGACTTCTACATATTTTATTGATTCTTGAAAGTTGGTAAGTACTAAATCGAAGATTATGTTTTTCTGTGTTGGCTCCCTGGCTGTTCAAGGTTTTTCTGCCATGTGATTTCTAAACATGTCCTTTCTTGAACTGATGATCCCGTCTGTGCCTCCCAGTTAATGTTTGGGTAGTTAAAGTCACCTACTAGAATGTAATTTCCTTCAACATCTTGTTTATCTGTTTGTTCTAAAAAAATATTGTGTTCCTCCATGCTCTGATTGGACAGTCTATAAACTACATATATAGTTACTTTGATTTTATTAATGCTGACAGCCATCCACATATTTTCATTTGGATCTGAACACCATATAGGATTACATATTTCTTTTGCACAAATACTGTCTAGCATATACAGTGCCACTCCACCCCCACCTATTATCCCTGACCTTGTGGAATAGCTGGTAACCTTGTATATCAGTTCTCCAGACATCTTTGTTAAACCAGGTCTCAGTTACAGCACATACAGATATACCTCAGCTGCCTGCCCTTGAACAGGTCTGCTTCAGCTCCCCCACGGTCGGCCAGCACCCAGCCAGCCACCGACTGAGACCAGAACGCCCACCTGCAGCTCCTTGGAAGCTGCCTGCCCTTGAACAGGGCTGCTTCAGCTCCCCCATGGTCGGCCGGCACCCAGCCAGCCACCGACCGAGACCAGGATGCCCGCCTGCAGCTCCTCGGAAGAACTCATCGGCGAGGCTCCCCTCGTGGGTGCAGGTGGTCGTGAGTTTTCCTATTCCCTCCCTGGAGCCTAAAAAATATCAAGGGACTGCAGCTGAGAAATATTAAAGGGACCCGTGTTTTTGCCTCGTGGAGCCATGCAGCAGGTATAGTGAGGAACACAGCCTGAGCGCTCTCTCTGCAGTCATGGACTTTAAAATTACTGCCCCCACACATGTGGAGATAGTTTTTTCTCTATGGCAAAAATCAGTATAAGGTCCAAATTGTCACTCTTCTACTGTTACTTTAAGAACTTGCCTAGCTTGCCTTTTTTGTCTGTACAAACCAATTCATATCGTATTTACTAGGCTTGCTTTAATAACTGAATTTCTGTGGGCTGAAACACTGTTGCTGAAGCTGAATTTTTGCATCCTGAGCCCCATAGCCACTGTAACAATTGATATTAAGATCGTGTTGACTACAAGTATTTGGGCTTCATGTAAACTGAATTAGTGAGCTCCATTTTAAATCAGAATTACTGTCTGTTTGTTCTTACTGAATTTGCCTCTTAAGCCCCGTAGCCTTTTCTAAAGCAGTTTAAAGTACACCTTCCGCTTAAAATAACATCATGTATTACAAAGCTTGCTATAATAACTGAATTTCTGTGGGCTGAAACACTGTTGTTGAAGCTGAATTTTTGCCTCCTGAGCCCCATAGCCACTGTAACAACTGAAATTAACATCATGTTGGCTACAAGTATTTGGACTTCATTTTAAATCTGAATTACTGGGCTCAATTTTTAAATCTGAATTAGTGTCTGTTGTTCAAACTGAAATTTGCCTCTTAGGCCCCGTATCCTTCTCAAGCAGTTTAAGTACACCTTACACTTTAAAATAACATCGTGTTGACTACAAGTACTGGGTTTCATTCAGAAAAACTTGTGAGTAGTCATTTTCTCTCTGTCCCATGCAGTTAGAATTAACTTTAGGCACACTGCACTAACTCGCTACACAGCCCCTCCCCACCCGAAACTCACCTATATTAATCCTTGCTTTCTCCTTTTCTTCCTTGGCAGAACTCATCGGCGAGGCTCCCCTTGTGGGTGCAGGTGGTCGTGAGGGATCCTACTCCCTCCTCAGAGCCTAAAAAATATCAAGGGACCACGACCGAGAAATATTAAAGGAACCCGCGTTTTTGCCTCGTGGAGCTGTGCAGCAGGTATAGTGAGGAACACAGCCTGAGCACTCTCTCTGCAGTCTTTCGAGCCCTGCTGATGCTGCGCGTCAGCTGCCCCACCGCCCCCACCACCACCCTTGGTCATGTTCTCCTTATATACAGACGGTGAGCTCTTTTGATTGGTGAAGAGCAAAAACCTATCAGGCAACTTCTCCACTAGCAGGTTATCAGGATCTGCCACTAGGGGGCTACCATTGTTTCCACAGCCTATCTCTCACTCTCTGCTTTTACTGCTGCATGGTTGATTTCATGGTTTATCCTTCTGTGTGAGTAAAAAAATAAAAAAACCTCTAATGATGTACTTAAAATCCCTCCCAAGCATGTCTCAAATAAATACAATATCATTTTTCTCTGTCCACAAAGCGGCATCATGGCTTACTCTCCTCGTTTTAACCCTCCCTCAACACCCACTACTCTCCTGCCTTCATCATACTTGTTCTAGTACTACCCCTCCCTCTGGCCCAATTTTACTCCCTGCGTTAACCTGACCAATAAAAACTCCCTCATCAGTTACTATGTCTTATATCCCCTTCCCTCCTCTTCTACCAGGTCACCCCACCTCTGAAACCATGATTACCCCATTACTTTATGATCAGGAAATATTACGCTTTACGTGCTCCCATATTTCCAATAAACTCACCATCATGTGGTCACATCTCGTCGCACCTCCACAAAAATCAACAAAACTACTCTTACCAGGACAGCAATCATCCTCCTGCTACTTGTGGGCAACATTCACCCAAATCCTGGTCCCACTCTCCATACCCCACGGTCACCAGCTAAACTAAAGGGACTGCGGCTGGCCACCATTAATGTTTGTAGCCTTCAAAAGAAACTTGCCTCATTTCAAGCCTGGGTTTGCCTCCACTGCCCTGATGCAATAGCTGTTACTGAAACATGGCTGTCACAGCATATCCCTGACTCGGCTGTAAGTGTACCTGGTTACACACTGTTCAGGTCGGATAGACTAAATAAACGGGGCTGGGGTAGTGCTCTGTATCTTCGAGAGCACCTACAAGGAATAAACACTACTACCATAAGCCATTCAGAAGGTGTACAGTCTCTCACTGTTAGGATTGAAGTTGGGAACTCGAAAAAATCCCTCTGCATAATGTTTGTATACATACCGCCTCATATCCAAAGGGAAGTCTTCACATCCATACTAGATATAATCGAACAACTCCAAAATAATTTGGAAGTCATAGCCCTAGGTGATTTTAACTCTAACTGGCTTGCCCCCCAGACATCTCCCCTCAGGGATGCAGCTACTGCCCAAAATATGTCTCAAATGGTCCTCGCCCCCACTAGAGTAAACAAAAATATGTGCCATAGCTCACTTTTTGACCTCATACTCACAAACCATCCTGAGCACATACTGGATGTCCAGGTCCTATCGGACTCCATCAGTGATCATTCCCCAGTAACTTGTCTCTGGACAAATAGCTGGAAACCACCCCCACCTAGGATCTCCATGTGTCACCAACTCAAGAGGGGGGCTCTAAAACATCTCAGAAACCTGCTTCAGAATCTTGACTGGTCCCCTCTTGATCACCTGACGTCAGTTGATGCCGCCCTCTCCTTCTTCATAAGCTCCTTCCAATCAGCCTGTGACATCTTTGCCCCCTATGTCAAACAGATTGAAAAGTCTAAATCATCCCCCTGGGTAACTAGATCCTTGCTTGATCATATGAAGGCGCGTGATGACCTGTGGTTCAGAGCCCTTCAGTCAGGTCAACCCGCTGACCGACAACATTACCGTGCTGCCAGAAATACTTGCACCTGGGAAATATGGCTGGCAAAGGCTGCTTACTACAAAACAAAACTCACTGCCACTTGGGGTGATGGTAAGAGGTTCTGGGATAATATTAAGAAACTTAGTGGAAAGTCTCCCTCCCTTCCCCCTGCCATGCTTATCCTAGATGGTATCCCTACCCAAGAACCCAGCAAAATAGCAGATGCTTTCAATATAGCATTCTCAGACCTAAGCTCTATTCTCCCTCCCGACTTTTTCAGTACTGACGCGGGATATTTCCTGCCACCCCCCAGTGCGCCACCTTTTCGTCTCAAAGCAGTCTCCACTAGTGATGCCCGTTCATATATTTCCAGGTTCCTAGGAAAGACTAGACATAGTGGTGACTCACTAGATGCTAAATTGCTATCTTTAACCTTAAAGCTGTTCTAGTACCTCTTACTAAAATTTTCAACATGTCCCTGTGCCTAGGACAATTCCCATCTCTATGGAAAAAAGCAAAGAGTACGCCAGTACATAAAAATGGTACAGGTACTGCAACTAGTAACTACAGGCCCATCTCCATACTCCCTCCACTCTCAAAAGCACTGGAAAAAATAGTGGCTGATCAACTTACTAACTATCTAGATACACAACACCTAATCTGCCAACAACAACATGGTTTCAGAAAAGGTCACAGTACCACTACTGCCCTACTAGAACTCACCTCCTTTGTTCATGACGCTCTTGACCAGGGAGATCTGGCTGGTACAGTCTTTATAGATCTCTCCAAGGCATTTGACACTGTCAATCACACCATGCTCATAAACTCCCTCTTCTCTGTCGACGTCTCCAAAGAAACCACTAGCTGGTTCTTCAGTTATCTCTCTGGCCGCATTCAATAGGTGATGATAACAAACACCCTGTCTGCAAACCTTCCCGTCCGACCAGGTGTCCCTCAAGGGTCTATCCTCGGTCCGCTCCTTTTCTCACTTTACCTGAACTCAATACCTCTGGCCACCTCTGGGCATCTTCTCCTTTATGCTGATGATGCAGTGATCTTCAGTCAGCACCCTGACCCCATGCAGCTTCAAGAATCCTTGCAGGGCTGTTTCACTCAAATTGAAGCCTGGTTTTCCTCACACAAGCTCGTACTCAACTCAAAAAAGACAAAAGTCATGCTATTCGCCTACCCACAACATAAGCACTGCACTACAAAATTAGCTATACACAATGTGATGGGCACCACGCTGGAACCTGTTTCCAATTTTAAATATCTCGGGGTTACTCTAGACTCCGCCCTCACCTATCGTGAGCATATCGCGTCAACTTGCACTGAAACTAACAAAAGAATTGGTCTCCTCTACAGGCTTAGGCCCTGTCTTCCTCCGGAGGCTCTACCCTTAGCTATCTCCAGCTCCATCCTCTCACTGGTAGACTACAGCATAATCATCTATGGGGCCTCCTCTGACACAGCTCTGTCCAGCATTAAATGTGCCCTAAACAAAGCCTGCAGATTGGCCATAGGATGTGATCGTCTTACGCACACCTGTGACCTCTATCTACGCTCATCATGGCTAAACTTCCCGGGGCGACTAGTTTATCAGACCTGCCTACTAGCCAAAAAAATTCAGTTGGGCCTAGCCCCCCCAGGCTGTCTAAAGCTCCTCCAAAAGAACCTACCAGCCGCTCCACTAGACACTCTGAAACCGCCACATTCCATGCCCCCTTTGTAAAGACCACTGCTGGCCAAAGATCCTTTTGCTACAGGGCACCACTCTGGATGAACTCAATCCCTGACTCTGTCTTATCAATCCCCAGGCTTGGGCCTTTCAAACATGAGTTACTTAAGCACATTATGTCAAACTCTCACTGTGACTGCAGATGAAACTTTAAAAATGTTAAATGCACCATTACTTCACAATTACTGTCGTTCCATTGTTTGTGTTTATTATAATTTTTTTCTTTCACCTCCGTAGGTTACTGTCATTTCTCTGTACTAGTGCTGTTGTCTATATTGTATAGTCTATGTTATACTGTGTTCTAATCCATTTATGTAAGATGTGGAGCCTTTGCAAATGAGTCTCTGACTCAAAGGGTTGTAATTCCTAGACTTTAAATAAATAAATAAAAAATAAATATAGGACGAATTTCAGTTTATCTATTTTGTTGTTCAAATTCCTAGCATTCAGTACCAGTAATTTAATTAGATGCACATTGTTCATGCTTACATTGTTTCTCTTTAACCAGTCATTGATCTGAGACTTATGATTCTTATTTTGAACAATATGATATCCATTACTTCCCTCCCCATCCTTCAATTTAAATATTTATTAATAGTACTGTTAAACACACTTCCCAAGAGTGTGTTTCCATTATGACTGAGATGTAGTTCATCTTTGCAAAACATTCTTTTCCAATTGCCTTCAGACAGTTCCCAAGTTTTTAACTAATATGATTTTCTCCTGGAGGCACCATTTTCTCAGTTCATTATTTATCCATATTATTTTTTTATTAACTTCATATCTGGCTCATTACATTACACTTTTTATTCCTAAGATGCTCATGCATAACTTTGTATTTTTCTAGTATTTCAAGTTCTGAATCCTGTTTCAAATCTTTCGTACCCGCATGTATTAGTACTAGTGGTTTAGCATTGGTTGTTTTGATTATTTTAGGCAACAGCCTGGATATGTCCTTTAACCCAGCCCCTGGTAGTGACATACTAATGACCTGTTCCTTCTTGTTTAAAGTGGTAATTGTATTAGTGTATTTAATGATAGACTCCCCTATAATATATATATATACATATATATATATATATATGTATCTATTGGTGACCTATCTGCCTTCACTTCCATGCCCTGCTCATTTGTATGTGAAATCTCAACCTGCTGACTTTCACTATCATTCACAATTTGCATGAGTGCATTGGTCATATTTTTCACAAAGCTGATTAATGACAACAGAGGGGGCAAAACTATTTCAAGTATGTAAATGAAAATCTGGGTAACCTTTTTCCTCCACCCTGTTCTCTGGTTCTAAATGTAAATTGTTTACTAAGTTTACTAGGTTAATAGGACAAAAGAAGGCATATTTGCCTATCAAGATTGTCCCCCACATGTGTGGGTCAAATTATACCATTCTATGTTTTGAGTAATACAGTCTATCTAAACCATTTTTAAAGCAGTTCACATTATTAAGGTCCACCACCTCTTGTGAGATCTTATTCCATGCTTTGACAGCCCTTACTGTAAAGCAATTGTCTCTTTTATTTGTATTTGCTCTAGGCCTGTATTATCATTATATGCAGTGAGTAATTGTTCCTCTTGATTTACACCTGTGGTTGGACCTTGTATGTCCAGAGTCAAAATTCCCATATTATAAGCAGTGTCTTGTGATTTTGATTCTGTTCCTATCTCATTTATAGGGTCATATAGTGCTTCTTCAAATCTTATCTAATTTGCTGCAACTTGTAATGTTAAATCATCTCCCCCTGCTGTGCTAAAATTCATAGCTTATCTTTCCTTTTTTAAAGAACCTTTTTCTCAAGCTACCACTACTTTATGGTCCCATTCAGTGATGTTACAAATGCCTCCTCCAAATCTGTAGTGTCAGTCCTATGCCTGCACACGTAAACTACAGAGTACTGTATGAGCTGCTTCAGGTACCTCTTATACTGTCTTCTTATTTAGGATTTACATTCTGTACCTGCAAGGATTCTGGCTCCTCTTGCCTTTTCCCCATCTGATGCCATCAGATGCAGCTGGCCTCTGCCCCATCACCTCCAGACTCCACTCACTAGTGCTGAGCAATAAGTAGAGTTCCCTTCAGTGACATTACCTCATTACTATGGTGACACTGATATACCTCCCCGTACAGGCAGAGAATGCACATAGCCTGCCTTTAAAAATGTAGGTTAGTCAGCATCAGGCAGCCCAAATGGTTTCTCCTGGCACTGAGAAGTGGTGTTTGTCAATTTCCTCAGCTCTCTTGAAAAGAGGAACTCAGAGCCCCATGTATGGATACCTTTAACCTTTAAGAACGTGCTGCCTTCTGCTGCAGCTGCCCCAAAATATGTGCACTGCACAGAGCTTTTAAAACACAGTAAAAAGCCAAGTTTCAAGTTAACTGCCTTCCCCTGTAGTTGCTCAATAAAAATGCTACAGTCAATGCCAGGACCTCCGTGGTCAGTAGCCCCTGTTCTTGACTCTGCTTACTAGAGTCAAGCAATAAGTAGAGTGCCCTCAGTGATGTCGCCTCATTACTATGGTGACACTGATATTCCTCCCCGTACAGGCAGACAATGCATATAACCTGCCTTTAAAAAGGTAGGTTAGTCAGCACCAAGCAGCCCAAATGACTTCTCCTGACACTAAGAAGCGATGTTTGTCAAGTTCCTCAGCCCTCTTGAAAAGGAGACCTCAGAGCACTGCATACAAGTACCTTTTACCTTCAAGAGTATGCTGCCTTCTCCTGCAGCTACCCCAAAATACTTGTACTGCACAGAACTTTTAAAACACAGTAAAAAGCCAAGCTTCAAATTAACTGCCTTCCCCTGCACTTGCTCAATAAAAATGCTGCAGTTAATGCCAGAACCACCGTGGTCACTATCCCCTGTATATGTAGAGGGTGTATGATTAAATTCTACCAGTAAGGAATATATCATGCTTAAGTTAAAATATATGATCCCCAGATTGCCAAGAAATGAGAATTTGACTTTATACATAGTTTCACCAGTAAGATCTCATATGATCATTCCACTCATAATCAGCAATTAATAATGAAACAGACACACTACCCAGCATGAAAGTAATATATTGAGCATAATGATTCACTAAGACAAGTCCAATTAGATATATCAAAAGAGTTGGGCAGAAATGTGAAAGCTATTTTTCAGCAGCATAGACCAGGCCCTCTGGTATCTGTCAGGTAACAAAAACTCTCCAGTTATCCCTCTGGGGAATCCATGCTGCAATTTTTGTGAACTATGTAAGAGCTCCACCAGATGTGAAAGTCAGCTACAAGATGGCTAAATTTCCAAAATTAATCTCCCAAACTCTGCCTTGAGGAAACAATGGGCCTTCATACTTGCAATCCCTTGGATTGGGGCACTTTCCATATGTGCCCATTAGCTATACCACATTGCCTGTATGTTACAAGGGAGAAATTACATCTGAACTATCCTGCCATCTAGGTGCCAGCAAATCCCTGGTCCTGCCCTGACCCTGTGCACTTGAATCACAGCACTGCAATTACCACCTTGAGTGCCACTTTATGTATTAAAAACTTGATATTTCTACAGGTTAGTCTCAGGACTGCCTCTTATTCTAATAAGCTTAACCAATAGAGCCAATGCCTTTTCCAAAACGTCCTTAGAGGTCTCATTGAAATCATTCCCTGGGTCTATGAGGCCTTATAAGACCCTCAAACACATAAAAAAGACAAGGCTTTTCTCTAAAAAATAGCCTAATATTATTCAATAGGTGGAGCAATGTCCAATTGATTAATTAGCTGCATGGATTCAATATGAGGAATGAAAAACACACGTCTGTAACATGAAAAGCATTAAACATCATACAAGTATGCATGCATAAAATATCGAACAATGAATGGGGAAGTGTGCTTAAATTAATGGTTGCCTGAGGTGTGGGATGCTACAAAAACCCTGAGGGTGAAGCCTGAGGGATTTATTCTAGCATCCCACACTGAGAGCAACCATTAATTTCAAGTTACCAGCACACTGCCCCATCTTTTATTTTTTATAATTGCTGGTGAGCAATTTTTTGCCTTTGTTCATTATGCTGCTGGCTGTTCCTCACAGACACACATGCACACACACCCCACATACAATCTCTCTCACTCTCAATCAGGAAGAAAGTTTCTTTGTGAAGAGTATTTTTTAAAGCATTTTTTTGTGTACTATTACATTTTGGTTTCATTTTGGTTGCAATAGCGCTTACCTCTGAGAAGCGTGTGGAACTGTTCGTGGGTGGTAAAGCAGTTTAGACCAGTTTGTAGGTGAAGCCATTTGGTGCATTTCCTGGGCAGTTGTTGTGCAGTGTGAGTTCTGGACAGCAAGATCAACCAGATAAGTTGTTTTATTAAAAAAGAAAATGATGGAGAATCCCTGTGTGGCGGCTCCTGTGGCGGCTCCTCAGTAAGTGGGACAAGGAGCCGCCATGTTTGTCACATTGTTTAGCACACCCATTAGAAGTGTGGAGTGAATCAGGAACGGCTTGTATCTAACTGATGTGGCACATGTTTACCGTTATAAGCCCGCAGGTTGTAGTGGCAAATTATAACTGATTCAGCCTCTGGAAAAATTGCTAACCAGTTATTATAACACAATAACAGTGTCCATCTTGAATCTTTATGCTATGGTAAAAGTCTTTAAGACTCAGGGACATTTCAAATAGTTTTAAGCTGTGGGCAAAATTTTAAGACTATCATAAATAAACTGCCCATATTGTTAGCTGAAGTGAAGTTGATAGTCTAGTTTATTTCAATGGAGTCAACAGTTAGCAGCAAGTCAATGAGGTATTTTGGTCATTTATGATTCCAAAAACCTCACAAATTACAAGTACAAAGTCCACAAAAGAGTATAACCTGTTTTTTGTTTTCGTGCTCAGAGCAGCAGCATTGTATAAATAAGCCATTTTAATAACACTATAACGGCACGTTTACTTCAGCATTCTTTTTCTATAAACAAGGTAAAAACATAAAATAAGTTAAAGGTGATACCTCTGAGAAGAGAATTCTCCTTAGTTTGATCTCCTGAAGTTGCTCCATAATAAACTGAACTTTGTAGCCAAAATAAGACAACAAAAAGCATTCATAGCACCATTCTCTTCCTCATTTACTAGAAGTTTTTAGGATAGAGGGGAAGAAACCAAGCCATGTTTCTTTTAGAAATCTATGGATACAGCTGTCCCAAGCAGCTTGTTGCTCTCCCAGACTGAGACCTTCATTATCCTTGTTTCTCTGACTCTCTAATGTGTATAGTTTGTAGACATCTGGAGAAACAGAAAAAGAAGAGAATATATGCTCCACTGATCATAGTGAATTTTATACTTTTAATAGAATACTGAGCCCCCCTGTCCTGGGCAATGGTGGCATACCTTTCAAAATAGAGTATAAGTATATCAGTGCATATAGTGCAACTGCAGTCTATGCTTTCTCAACCTTTGTATGCTCCATGTGAAGGTCTCTCAGGGAAAAGAAGGCAGCCACTTCCAAAGACTAGCAGCTGCCTTGAAACTGGCTAAAGCTTGAGTGATAACTTTGCCTTATGACATATAACAATTAATGTCCATTTAGGGTAACAATCACCAACACCTGGAATGCCAAACACACTCCACTCAAAAGCTTAACCTCATAGTTTATCACTGCAAGCAGTTCAAACAAAACTTTTTTTTTGCCTCTTTGGTCCATAAAACCATGTCGATGAAAATAAGAAAGAAATAACTCACAGCAGACACAATGCACAGGAAGAAGCAGCAACAAAGCTGGTCAGAGCTGAGCAGAGCAGCTCTGCAGCCATCTTGCTGCTCTACCCCTTTTCAAACAGTTTATCCTTTTTACTTTAGGCATGTCAGCACTACAGAGATCTGCAGTCAGCTTGTGCAGATTCCTATTTCCAAGTCAGCAGGCTCTGCCAGCATTAAGCCTAAACTTCTAAAGCTATACACCACTGTCCCTCTGTGCCTAGTTTTCAACTCATATACCATGAAATCTCCCCAGATTGGCTCATTGTGCATGTCCTTGAATGTGTATTATCTCTGTAATGTACTTACCTGGGTAAAACCCCTTAGTGCCTGTGCTTCTGCAGCCACAGATGCAAATTCATTAATGTAGCATATCAGTGCTACTGAATTTATGTAATCTGGAAACAGGTGTGTGTTATTTGTCTAACCTGATGATGTATGTCTGTGGTTACTTGTCTGGTCTTGTCCTCTTGCTGCTTCAGGGGTGGGGGTGGGGAGTTAGGGTTGAAAATCCTAATGCCATATTTCTCTACTTTTTGGGGGTTCACTCATAACATAACAGGTGTATTAATGCAGTTTTTGCAAAGAATGTTCATTCTTTTTGAGCTAATGGAATAGTATCCTCATTCACTTAGGTCCTTTTGCGACCTGTATGAACTTAGGCAGATGCACAGGACCCTCTGTGCCTTGCACCAAGAGAAGAGTCCATCTGCCTGCACTTCCATGTGGCAATGGATGTTAAGAATTTGTGGATCTGTCTGGTGGGCTACAGAAGTGCAGGTCCCTTTAGGCCCTGCACTTCCTTGTGGCAACAGATACAGATGCACAGGGCAAAGAGTCCATCTGTCAGCTGAAACACAGGCCCTCTGGCACCCATGGGTGTAGAAGTGCACGGCCCTATGCCAAGAGAAAAATCCTCTTCACTGTATGGTACTTGTGCATGTGTGGGCAACTTCATTCCTAGGCTGAGGGGTGGTGACACATGAAAGCACCATCCTTCCAGCCTCAGCCCATCCAGCTGGCTTACTAAGCTCACCCCAAACTCATCTCACTGGCATGGGATCACAAAGCACTTTCTGCTGAGGTAGATTCCATGTGAAAATCATGATTATAAAATTGTGATCACCAAATCAGGGAATATTTAATAGCGAGAGCTATAATACCTCATTGTCTTCTTAGTGCCTCATATTGTAGCAGCACCATAATATTAGCAATGGGGTGGGGTACAGAAAATACATGCTATCTGTGCTAATTGCTTTATTCCCTTTTTAGCCTCTTTAAATTCTGTGCTTGTTAAACCCTTTTACATGCATTAAGTGCTGATTAGTATCTGATGTCTGTAATAAGGGAAGAATATTACAGTGCTCCCTTTCATGGTAAAGTGCCTCAGTTCTTGACAGGGGCTATCATTCCTAAGGGGGGTACATCTAAATGCGGATACCAAAGTTTAGTTCATTTTTTGTAAATGCATGGCCCAAGGCTGACTTATGTTTTATTCCTTATATTCAATGTTTCCAAAAACACAACTCAATGGCCCTAAATTAAAAGTAGCTGCCTTATTTTTTTTTAGATATTTTGCTCTTTTGACATGGCCAAGTTGCATTCTATTTTTATAAATGCATGGCTCAATGCCAACAATTATAAGTATCTGCCTTAGAATTTTTTTCTTATAGCAATTTTTGTAATTTTGATGTGGCATTGTGTCACTGTAGGTTACTGCATTACTAGGAAGGTGCAATACCCATCCAAGTGCTGCATTTTTAAAGTAAGGCAAAATTCATTGTCAAGTATGGCAACATTTTTTTTTTGCTGGCTAAGAGAGAGAGAGATGTGTGGGACTTGTCAGGTAAGTTACCCTTTAAGTCAACATTTCTTTTTTGCTGGCTTAGAGAGAGAGCAAGAAATGCTTGTTACTATCAATGGCCTTTCACTTTGTTGGTGGTTAAACAAGAGAGAGAGAAAAGCTTATGTGTAGGATTTAAAACAAGGTCTGCTGGATCTCCTGTGTGTATGCTATGTTGCTATTTTTGTGGCATGTAACTCAAGCTTGTTATCTCTGAGGCATGGAAATCAGGCATACTGTTTTTGTCCACTTGATTTTAAATCTATGTTTAAAATCACTATTTATTAGATCGCCCATGAGATCTGTGCTATCTCAGTACAAGACTGCAGCATGGGTTTTGAGCTGCAGGGGATATTAGTTTACTTTTTTATAAATGTAATGAAATAGTGTCAAGCAAAATGTAAGCAGGACCATCATTTCAAAGGGCAGCCAGTAAACATGTGTTCCATAAAAGCTACTTCTGCAAATCTGTTGCGTACAAAAACAGTTGCTCTTAGCATTCTGGTAAGTGTCTCACGATCGCGATTATTGTCAGTGCAATGGCAGGAGAGATCGCTATTTGTGCATCATTGCCATTTTATGGCGGTCGACAAAATTAAACTTGCTATGCTATTGTTGCAATTTTGCAGTCGCTATTATAATAGGTAACCCTGAGGTAAGGGCTGTCAGTGCAACAATGTTTTTTAATAATTGTTTTTTAACTTTTGACTACAAATTTTGAAGATAGTCATTTTATGATTCCCCATTATGTACATGACATATGACATTCATGGAACTAGGGGTTGAAATGTCATTTTGTGCCACATGTGAAGACACATTTCATTCAGGATTTGAAAAATGGCATAAGTCACATTTATTTGGTAGTGTGAAAAATTGCCTATGTTACAAGTTTGGAGTCAAAATATTGATAATTATGAAAGCTATAAGCAACCATGGAAAAATGTCAAGGTACATTCATAACTTTGAATTTTTTTCATATTTTGGTCTCAAATTATGAACATAGTCCTCTTATGACCCCATGTCATGAAGCCCATAGGAGAAAATGTTCAAATCATGCCCCAACAATGACTTTGTAGAGCCAATGTTAAATCACCTTTTGGCCCGGATTTTAAAAATGTCATTTGTGGGGTCCTAATAGGGCATGTTGAAAGTTTGGTGAAAAATGTTGAAAATTAGTAAAGCTATGAATGAACATTGAATTATTGCAATGTTCACTCAACTTCATCATTTTACTATAACTTTTTGCCAAATTTTCAACAGTTATCATATGACCCCACCTCATGAACTCGGTAGGTGAACATTTTCAAATCCTGCCCAAAAACGAGATTTTGTGGTGTGACTGAAAAATTTAATTTTTAGACAGATTTTAACACTTTCACCCACTTTGTTCATAAGTCGGGGTCCCAAAAAGGTCATATCGAAAATTTGGTGAAAAAATATTGAAAAATAAGAAATTTCTCAATAGAGTCCAAAACACCTTGAAATACACTAACCTGGCTTCCTTATTTTCTCTTATCACAGTCATGGTTCCAGCAGGAAGACTTATTTTTGTTGGTAAGATGGCATGCTGGCAATTAGGTGTCTGGAAATTCGATAAGCTGGTACTTATTTTAGGTTTTCTAATTTGCAAAAATTAATTAATTACCCTCAGATTTAACTTGGCCAAACTTAGTTAAATTCCCTGCATTCACTGATTTCCCAAATAAGTTATTTCTTAGCATGATTAAATTGTGTCACAGTGTTACAGCAATCACCCTAATAAAGTACTTTATCTGCCTCTCTGCCCCTCCCAACCAGTTTGGTCATTAGATCATTAGTTCAATCAACTAGATTAGATTAGACTAATAGAAGTGCACGTAGTCAGGATATCTGAGTGACTATATCCACCAAAGTTAATTCAGTTGGCCAGCTGAGTCACATATACTAAGTAACCTGATGTTTGCAATCCCATTTTGAAGGGCTGTGCCCCCTTCTTTGTTATTGCCGGGTTGTGACTCGCATTTCTTTTTTTTTTTTCCTTCACATAATTTATCTCAGCTCTCAGAAAATAATAAAAGAAAAGAGAAGGTCGGTTACATCGAGCCATCATTCTTGCCCCCTTATTCTTCTCATGCTAAACACAAAACAAAAATGGTGAGTTTAACTTAGTTTATTGTTCTTGTTTAATATTTTGTTTCCTATACCTCATTAAAAGTTACAGCACTTTTTACTACTTTGTTAGCCTTCTATGTATTTAAAACATTACATTTATTATCCTAATTATTATTATTCCAATTTCTAGGAACATCTTAGAAAATTACAAACGTGCTCAAAGACGACATTTTGACCATTATGACTCCAATTGCTGCTCGAGCGAGTACCACTGGAGAATAATGTAAGTTTGATTAATTTTGCTTTCTCTTTTGAATTTATTTAGGGAAGGCTTATAAGATTTAGAAAAAATATATATTTCTCATATCAATATACAATAAAACAAATAAATACATTAAAATATTACTTAAGCACTTATAATTAACATCCTGCACTAAAGTTTTTTTTACATTTTAACGCTGTATAGTTTAGCACTTTAAATGAAGGTCTTTAAATAAGCATTAGCTGTCCTAATAACTTCAGTTCCAGCATCAGCCCTGTTAAAATGTTATATCACTAGACCTATACACACTGGCCCAGATATTCAAACTGCGCCACAAAGTAGCGCAATAGCAGGAACAGGCACAAGTACAGTGCGCTTATGTGCAACATGCATGATATTCAAACATTGTGCAGGGCTAGATGCACTTGCACCACACAACTGAATATCATGGCAACTGCACCATGGCACAACCAGAGATACGCAGTGGTGCAGGTCTGGTGTATAATAGCACAACCAGGGATGCACAGTGGAGCAGGGTAGCAGCGCATCAGCACAACCAGGGATGCTCAGGGACAGGATGCAGGGGTCCCCCACACATGGAAGATATGGGCTGAGGAGCACACAGCAGAACAGACAGTGCACCCCACACCCCATGAACTGCCCAACCAGAGGAGAGCTGGAAGAACCACTGGCCCATGGAAACCAACCACAATCCCACAGCTGGGTCATGGTGCCCCAGCACACCCCCTGGCAAGCTGTGACCAGTAAACAAGGAGGTCTGTCCACCCCATGCTACACCATCCCACCAATGTAGAGCACACCCTGCACAGCGTTCCACAGACACCCTGCCCAGGAGCAGCACCCAACACTGCAGGACACCCCATGCATGCCACCACCCCCACTCTGACAATGTAACCCTGAGCACCATTGAAACATGCAAGGCAGTCCCACCGTGAGCACCCTGAAGTGTGAGGCAGCAGACATTGATGCAACAACTGGAGACACAGTGCTGCCCTGCATGGCCCCCCCGATGTACAGCTGAGAGACTGACCATACGTTGGCACACAAGGTACCACACATGCAACAAGGCATGCCCCGGACACCACCACCAGCGATACAGCACCCTGCACACCCTCCCAAGGACATACCCCATCCCAGCACTGGCCTCAACAGCCAGCAAAGAAGCCCACTGTGGTGCATGGAAGCATGCACCACACAGGATGCAACACAGTGCACAGACAAACACCAACCCATACCCAAGTGCACACCAACACAGGGACACAGTAGTGGGTCAACAAACCCGCTGGCATGTGGCCACAGCAGCCATGTACCCATGGCTAGAACCCCCCCATGGCACAGGTGTACCAGCCACCCTGTGCATGCACCATGAAGCCGTACACCCCCAGCATGCGGCTGGAGCACAAGTGACAGACAGTGGAGTACATCCCCTGCAACAGACACAAGTGACAGCATGAAGGGGGAACATAAACAGCGGAGGCCACAGTGCCACCTGAGGCAGATGTGCACCACACCAGTGACAGGAGGCAACCTGGCATTGTGCCGGGTACAGCGGTTGTCCAGCATGGACAGCTAAACTAACATGCCAGCAGACGGTGCATATCACAGACATGCAAGGGTGTCAGCTGCACAGCCCATGGATGGTCTGACAGGGGTGCCATGGACACAGAGCATGCTCCATGGACCACTGCACAGGCAACCAGTGTACAGAGAACAACACACAAATCACAGACAGTGACTAATTCCCCCACCCACACCATAGGCGGTTCTCCTCTGGACACACACACATGCCCATGCCTACAACAACCCTGACATCATGCACACCACTGCAGCTGAGCACCTGTAGCCCACTGCAAATCATAGAACACCACAGTTGTCATAATGAAACAAATGTATTATAGATTTCCAATAAACACAACTATATACATATATATACACAAGTGGGGGGGATAGGGCCACAATCAAGGTGGGGGTGGGTAAGGGGCAGGGGTGAACAACTGGGAGAGGGAAGAAGGGGTGTGAGGGTGGGTCCAGGGAGGTAAAAATCATCTGGGGGGCATTGAGGGCCTAACTTCTTCCCCGCTCTTCTTTCCTGTGGCATCTGTGTGACCTCCTCCTATGCACACCATGCCTCTCTAGCCACTGTAGTATCTCAAGGGATGCCCTTGACAGCTAGAGCAACTGATGCAATGCCCTCTCCATAGCGATCCAATGCCGACCACCTAGGACAAGGGAACAGAGTCAATAGGTGTGAATGTCCATCCCCCTGCAGCCCACCAATTGTGCATGGCATACAGCCATAGGCCATGCCCCTGTGATGGTGTGCGACCACCCACAGTGATCATGTCCACAAGACCTGCCCACCCAGGTGCACACAGCCATGTGGAACGCTGCACACACCCACCGCCAAGTCCAGCACAGCACCACCGTGGCTGTACAGTGACATGGCTATGCGGTGCGAAGGCAGTGACACAGCCATGTACCTGGTGCATGCATGGACCACCAGCGATGCACACCCACACATGCAGTGACACAGGACAGTGCTGAGTGTACCATGTGGCATGCACGTCAGTGGCATCATTGGATGGTAGCCATGCCCCACCGCCTACCCCGCAACACAGCATGCACAGAATATCCATGAAGAAAGGTACTCACCTGCATCTGCAACATTTTGGTGCTGATGTGCATGTTGCCCGCCATCACGTGGCTGTTGCCGGGCAGCCTCCTGATGTACCTGTGCCTCTCAGGCTCATCGCCTCTCCTCAGGGCCTAGGGTGCAAACATGGAGAGGGGAACATCAGTACAAAACAGTAGCAACGGCCCCCCCGGTGTGTGTGATCCCGCATAGCCCAGACATGCCACAACCCCACCATGACCAAAACTGCCAACACTGGACAGCCCCCCGGGGTGGACCCATGCCCACCGTGAAACTCAGACGTACGCTACCAGTGTATGGATGAAGCACCTACCTGGACGTGGCACTGCACCTCGCCTGGCGTGCGCCCATAGATGGGTAAGCCTGTCTGGGTCCCTCCACCTGAGGCCCCCATAGCAGTGATGACACTGCTGTGGAGTCCTGGAGATGCTGGTGGCCTCCTCAAGTGACACTGCCACCTCCTCCCACACTGTACTCCTAGCCCTATCCAAGGGCACATCCCCAAACAGGGCCGCAGCATGGGGCTCTACAATGGCCACCAAACTGGCCAGCTCAAGAGGGCTCCACAGCACTGCTCTCCTGCGTGCCATTGCTGAAACTGCTAGAATAACAAAATGGTGCTCTGTAGTGCACGTCTGCCACGTGCAGATGCTGCACGGTACAGTGCTGCCATTCCCCATCGCGCTGTCACTAAACAGCACAATAGGGGTGCACCCATGCGGATGCATGGTGCGTAGGGGCAAAGGTCAAATGGAGGGTCAAGGGTCTGTTGTGCACGGACTGCCATAGCGTGATTGAGACTCCCTGCATGTAGCATGGTCGGGCGGCAGTGTGTGACACCCTGTAGTGACCTACCATGCTGTGGCACCATGGCGCCTACGGCGCTCCAGGGCACAAGCGCTATACATGTGAACAGCACAATAGCACCACTGGCACAGTGGTGGCCATGCCCTGCACTGCCTCCTGTGCTCAGCATGCCATCAGCGTGGCAGGCGTCGGCGTCAGCACCCCTGGGCATGCGCTGTGCGGTTCCTACTGTGCACGTCACAGAGCTGTGCCTTTGCCTGAGCATGCTCAACACAGCTGCGCAAGGTGCAACAATGTGATATTCAGCCAGCATATGCAAATCAGCTCATCAGCAATTCCATTGCGCAGCCACTGCATTAGCATCCACTTAAAGTTGCGCCTCGCCTCATTTCATGCCTTGCACTATATAAATGTGACATGGTGCTTCAGAGGTCATTGTTTGGTATTGCAGTCTATTGTGGTGGGTTGCATGCTGTTTGGAAGTGTGGACTGTGATGCGTGGGAGATGCATGGGACTGCACATTCAGAGGTAACACCTTTCATTCCCACAGGATCAATAATGACCGAACGTGAGGAGGAGGAGGAGGAACAGAGACGTGGGAGACCGTGGAGGCCCAACTTCACCTGGGCAGAATCAGATTCCCTGGTTTGAGGCCTACCTCAACAGGGAACCACTGCTCCACAGACAGCGGAGAACAGCACAGGCCCTTGCTGCGGCATGGGATGAGGTAGCACGTGCCATCAACCAGCATGGCAGCCACCAGCAGTCCTTGCAGGAGTGCAAGAAGAAGGTGGGCACAGACAAGAGAAAGATAAAAGATAAGGTGGCTGCCATCAGGGCAACACGTGCTGCAACTGGTGGTGGACAACTGGATGTGCCACGCCTGATGCCACAGGAGGAGCAGGTGGCTGGCAGCATGCGGCGTTGTGCCCAAGGGGGCATTCCAGGTGGTGGCTTCCAGATGGGTGGCAGCCTGTCACTGCATGGTAGGTCCTGTTCTGTCACTGTGTGGGGGTTGGGGGGAATGTCACAGGGTAGGGCAGAGACATTAATGCTACTGTGTTCCCTTACAGCTCCTGAGCATCTCCATGGTTCAGCGGTGCGGTTGTGTCCAATAAGGGCAATACCCTGGACACGGAGGAGTGCCCATCCACCTCCACAATTGTCCGAGGGTCAGGACAACAGTATAGCTGCCTGTCTGTCCATATTGAAGTTGGTGGTGCTGGTGTGGAGGAGGCCCTGCCCATGTCCCAGCGTGACAGCGTCCATGGATGCCAAAATGCTGTGACACGGACTGGTGCTGGATCCAGCACCGATGATGATGGAGCACACATCATGCACAGTGATACATGTGGGCCGCAGGATGGCCCCACAGCAGATAACAGCATGGGCATAGCCATTGTTGGTGCCACCGTGGAGGCCTGCATGACATCACAGTCCCAGCCTGTGCCTGTATGCACCAGTGGGGCAGCACTGGTGTGTGTCCAGGCCAGTGGGGCTGTTGCAGCCACTGTGGCAGCACTGGTGAGCCCTGGCAAGAGGCAGCCAGAGGGGCAGTGTCAGCAGTCAGCCAATGGTGATGGGGGGACAGTATCGGGGGCAGCATCAGTGCACCGTGTGTGGACATGCCCTGGCATGGCTCCGGTGTGCAGCGCCCATCATCAAGGGGTGATGCCCAGCACAGCCAGGAACACCATGAGGGACATCGTGCTGATCCAGTGGATGACCTCTTTGATGAGCACAGCTCCAGGCTTCCGTGGATCAGCAGTCACAGCTTGTTAGGGTGGTGGATGCACTCAGTGTGGTTCTGCACCAGGCAGAGGAGCAGCACAGCAGAGACCATGCTCTGCTCCTGGCAGAGATGGCCCGGCAGCGGGAGGATGTGACCCCTGCCATTGACAGGCCAACACATGCATTCACAGCTGTCAATGGCCACATTGGGCACACAGTTTGTTGCCCATGCGCCGCAGACACCGCACAGTGTCATGTCCACCCCAATTCCCGGTGTCATGCGACACCCTCCATGTTGACACCAGTTCAGCTGTGGGCATCCCGATCATGCCTGGTGCTGGCATGTTCGGTGGGCTGCAGACCCCTGCTCGAACATGGTCTCGTGCCTGCAGCATCACCCCGGGGGACCGTCGGTGCCACCCCATGAGGCCATTGGTCAGCCTGTCACGGCTGGCAGGTCTTGTTGGGGCCACCCATGCATCCGTGGTGGCCATGGAACTATGCTGCATGACTGACCTGTCTCCCACCATGGCTACTGTCTGACGCTGCCCTGTGTGCAGTGTACTGTGCAACGTGAGATGCACGGTTGGGGTACCTGGCCCTGCACACACACACGGTCCATGTGCACATCCTCCTGGCTGCTGGCTGCTGTGGCGTGTGCATGATGATGCCTGTGTTGTGCTGTCCGCCAGTGTGCAATGGTGCCCAGCGTCTGAGACACGCACAATGACGGGCACTGGGCATAGTCATTTGTGGACCTGTGTGTGGCTAGGGGTAGCTTTCGGGGTCAGCGTGCCTTCTACCCATTGTGCATGTCTTGTGGGGTGTGTGGGTGGGTGTGTGTGCATGTGACTGCATGTCATGTTAGGCCTTGCCCATCCCTGACAGCATGTGCAGTTCCATACTCAGCCAATTCTCTTGCCACCATGCGCCCCTGGTGTTCATCCATGTGTGTTTGTGGGTTGTGCCATTGTCATTGGTGGTTGCACATGGCCCCATGACCTACCTGTGTTGGTTGAAGTGCTCCTCTGTGATGGTGTCCTGGTGCAGCTGCGACATCCGGATCAGGCAGGGGCCCCTTCACCCAAAGGGTGGCTGCCCATCAATGTCTGTACCGGCGTCCTCATCATCCCCATTGCTGTCCCCCTCTTCGACCTCTACACTATCCCACAGTCGGCCATGTTGTGCAGTATGCAGCAGGCCAGGAATAGCCCACAGGCCTTTGAGGGTTGTACTGTAGGGCACCGCCAGACGTGTCCAGGCAATGGAAATGTGCCTTCAGCATCCCGAACACCCACTCTATGACATTACGTGTGGTGGCATGTGCCTCATTGTACCGTTGCTGCGATGGGGTCATGGGGCATCAGTATGGTGTGGGCAGCCAGTGACAGAGTGGGTAGCCACAGTCACCTGTGTGTAGAGGGTGGACATTAGTATGGTGGTCAGCATCACTCTGCCATGGGCCGTCAAGGCCGGTACCCATGGCACCTCTGACTATGCACCCCCCACCCCAGATGCCCATGTCATCCTGCGTGATGTGCATACTCACCCGCTAGGTGGCCAGTAGGGATGTCCCCACTCTTGAACCTGTGGCACAGTGCAGACTGGTGCCAGATGAAGGCATCATGTGCTCCCCCAGGGTGTGTGGCACAGACATTGGTTATGCACCCCCTGACATTGCAGACCTCCTGGCAGTTGATGCTGGCATAGAAACATAGAAACATAGACTTTGACGGCAGATAAGGACCGCTAGGCCAGTCTAGTCTGCCCATTTCCCTACCTACAGGATAGGCCGCAGATCCTACTTAACCAACAGCCTATTTCTTCCTACCCCCCACAAGAATTGCCTTATGTCTGTCCCATGCATTCTTGAAATCTCCCACAGTTTTAGACCCCACAACCTCCTCAGGAAGGCTGTTCCATGCATCCACTACCCTCTCTGTGAATAATACTTCCTCACGTTGCCCCTGAACCGCCCTCCTTCTGTCTTTAAATTGTGTCCCCTTTTGTTCTTGTAAGTCTCTTTTCTGAAAGATGCTACCCTCTTGGACTTTGTTGATTCCACTGAGGTACTTAAAGTTTCTATCATGTCCCCCTCTCTCTTCTTTCCTCAAGGGTATACATATTAGCTCCTTTAGTCTCTCCTCATACGGCTTCTCTTGCAGACCCTGCACCATTTTAGTTGCCCTCCTCTGGATTACCTCTATCCTGTCTATGTCCTTGCGGAGATGAAGTCTCCAGAACTGGACACAGTACTCCAGATGGGGTCTCATCAACTGTCTGTACAAAGGGATAACAACTTCCTGTTTTCTGCTGCTGATGCCTCTCCCTATACATCCCAGAATACCCACAGCCCTCCCTACTGCCTTCTCACATTGATTGCTAACCTTAAGGTCATCTGATATGATTACCCCCAGGTCCCTTTCCTTTTTTGTTGTTGTTACTAAATCCCCACCCATTGTGTATTCTTCCCCTGGGTTCTTGTTTCCCAGGTGCATTATTTTGCACTTCTTTGCATTGAATCCTAGCTGCCATACTTCTGACCATTCCTCCAACCTTGCCAAGTCCCTTTTCATCCTTTCCATGCCTCCTTGTGTATCAATCCTGTTGCAGATCTTTGTGTCATCTGCAAAAAGGCATGCCTTTCCTTCCAGTCCCTCTGCAATGTCACTGATGAAGACATTAAAAGGACTGGACCAATACTGAACCTCGGTACCCACTAGTAACCCCTCTTTCTTCAGAGTGGACTCCATTTACAATTACCTTCTGTGTCCTGTTGTGCAGCCAATGTTTTACCCAGGCTACCACCTAGGACCCACTCCCAGAGCTAGTTAATTTGATGATTAATCTTTTTGTGTGGGACTGTGTCAAGCCTTGCTGTAAAAGTCTAGGTAGGCCATGTCACAGCCCCTCCTGGTCTACTACTTTGGTCACCCAGTCAAAGAAATCTATTAGATTCATCTGACATGACCTTCCCGCTGTGAACCCATGCTGCCTTGGGTCCTGTGCCCCACTGGCCTCAAGGTACTCAACATTTCTTTCCTTCAGAAGTGACTCCATCACTTTCCCTACCACAGAGGTCAAACTGACAGGTCTGTAGTTTCCTGCCTCTGTCTTGGTCCCACTTTTGTGAAGGGGAATCACATCCGCCTTCCTCCAGTCCTCGGGTACCACACCATCCTCCCATGATTTATTAAAAAGAGTAGCCAGTGGTTTCACTAGTTCCTCCTTAATTCTTTTAGAATTCTGGGGTGAATTCCATCAGGACCCATTGCTTTGTCCACCTTCAGTTTTAGGAGTTCTTGCAGAACCCTTTCTTCTGTGAAAGGACTGGGATCGACCCCCTATCAAGAGTGCTTCTGTTCATTGGATTAGGCACTTCCCCCTCCTCTTTTGTGAATACTGAGCAGAAATATTCATTCAGTATCCCTGCTTTTTCACTGTCCCCCTCTGCCCACCCACCGTTCATTCTATTCAGCCTCACTATCCCTCCCTTTGTCTTTCTACGCTCGCTGATGTACCTATAAAAGGTTTTATCCCCCTTCTTAACTGAGTTGGCGATCTTTTCCTCAGTTTGGGCCTTTGCTATTCTGACTTCCCTCCCTGCTTCCTTCTGCCTTAACTGCTACAGCTCTCTGTCCTTCTCTATCTGTGTTTCCTTATACTTCTGGAATGCTATCTTTTTCTTCCTGACTTTCACAGCCACCTCTTTTGAGAACCATAGTGGCTTTTTCTTTCATTTTGATTTGTTTATTGCTTCACACAAAGGCTTGTTGCCTCTGTGATGGCAGTTTTGATGATTCCCATTGTTGCTCCACACTTCCTTCTAGCCTGTTTCCTAGTGCTTTTCTGAGGCACTCTCCCATCTTGCCAAAGTCAGCCCTCCTAAAGTCAGTACCCTCACTTTTGTATGGCTTGACTCTGTAGCTGAGTTTAATGTGAACCACACTGTTTGATGGTCACTTGTCCCCAGATGGCAACCCACTTCTAGATCAGAGATCCTCTCACTGCCCCGTTTGAGGTCACGAGGTCTCGATTGCTCCCTCATGAGTGGGTTCTGAAACTAGCTGTCTAATGCCTGCCACCTGTAGGGCATCAAGAATGGCCCTGCTCTTGGATGTGGCTGCAGCAAATGTGCTCCAGTTAACATCTGGCATATTCAGGTCTCCCATCAACAGTATCTCCCTTTCTCTGCCATTCTAGAATGCCTTCTATCATATCCTTGTCCATTCCCTCCCCTGACATGGGGGTCTGTACCTAACCCTGTGTGGATTGTGGTGCCCTTTCCAGTCTCCAAGATGACCTAAGTGCCTCCTCTCCTCCCTGTTTACTCTTTTGTTCAGTTGCTTTTATCCCTTCCTTTACACAGAGAGCTACTCCTCCCCTCTTCTCCCCTGCCTGTCTCTCCTGTGGTTATGTATCCTGGTATGTTAACATCCCAGTCATGGTTCTCTGTGTACCATGTTTCTGTGACTACTACGATATCCAGGCATCCCTCTTCCATCAAGGCCACCAGCTCAGGGGCTTGTTGCCCAGACTACGAGCATTGGTACTCATTACCCTCCACTTCCTGATGGCCTTACTCCTTTTGTCCCATCCTGTCCTTCTTGCCTTTGTCACTTTCTCCATTTACCCCTGCCCTTCTCCCTATCGACACCTCTATGTTGGTGTTTGCCACTTACTACCGTGATTATTTGGGGGCTAGGATTTCCTGCTCCTTTCAGTGCCTCCCCTTGGCTAGTTTAAAAGCTTGCCAATGAAGCATTTAAACCTATCACCTAGGATCCTGGTTCCCTCCCGGACAGATGCAGCCCATCATGCCAATATAGGCTTGCATCACTCCAGGTGGACCCCCAGTCCCCAAAGAAGCCAAATCCCTGAGCTCCACACCAGTTTTTCAACCACTGGTTGAATCCCATGGTGCAGAACACCCTAGCCTCTCCTATGCCATAGATGGGCAGCACCTCTGAGAAGGTTACCGTGCGTGCTACTTGATTAAGGCCCCTCCCCAATTCCATAAACTCTTCTTGCACTTCTATAATCCCTCTCTTAGCCAGGTCATTTGTCCCTAGGTGGACAATGACATCCAGCTCCCTCCCCTGTGCAGCTGCTCTGGCAATCCTGAGGATTCGCTCCCTGTCCCTCCAAGCCATGGCACCAGGCAGGCACCTCACCTCCCTCTCCCCTTCCTCCCCCAGTTCTACCTTCCTAACAATGGAGTCCCCCACCAGGAGTTGTTTCCTTCCCCTGCAGGGTCCCCTGCCACCCTCCTGTGGGTCTCCTTTGTGGAGGTTCCCAGCATCCTCCTTGGTCTCCACTGCGGGTGCCTCCATAGAGGAACCACACTTTGCCAGAATGGCATAGGAATTGTGGAGAGGTACAACTGGAGGGATGCACCTCTGTTCCACCACCCTCACCCTCCCTGAGCCCACTGTGGTCCAACCACTCCTCTTTCTTGGCAACCTCTGAGGCAACGGCAGTGGCACTGGTGGTCCCTGGATGGAAGGGAGGTCCCACAAATCCTGGCCAACTCAGCCTGTAGATGAGCAACCTCCTCCCTCAGCCCAGAGAGGTGCCTGCAGATGGGACAACACCGCATCCTCCAGAATGTCTCCCGGAGGACTGCTGCTCCACAGCCACTGCACTGCACCACTCCAATCGTGTCTTATTTCTGGCCCCTTAACTGTTTTCAATCCTTACTCTTTCCTCTGTTTTTTTTTTCTCTCTCTCCTTACTTTCTGCCTGTGTGCCCTTTAAGCTCCTGATTGTCCTGTTCTGAGACAAGAATATTCTATATTTCTCAGTAGAACAGTTACTTACTCAGAGGCAGACCTCCAGCAGCTAGAGGGGGCCAGAGAGCTACTCTTGCCCTTCTAGGATGGTGGGTCTTTGGTGGTTCTGTGATCACTCACTTCCTGCTCCCAAACAGGAAGTTCCTGTTGTCAGTCAAATCCTGTGCCTATAAAAATAGAACTAGCTTTGAGTGGGGGGGGTAGAGGGGAGGGAAGGAGGGCAATATAGTCCCAGCAGAGAATAACCCATAACCCTTTTTGTTGATGTATGCTACACCATCCGGGTCAGGTGGCGTGTGCATGGCCACATGGGTGCAGTCAATGGCCCCTAGCATGCCAGGCATACTTGCTACCCTGTAGAACTCTTGTATGTGTGCTGTGCGCTCTGCCTATGCGCTGGGTAAATGGATGTACTCCGCAGCATGTGGCAGCAGTGCGCTGAGGAATTGTGTGAGTAGGCATGACGCGGCCAATCGGGTTATGCCTGTTGTATCTCCTGTTGGTCTCTGGAAAGTGCCCATGGTGAGCAGGCACATGACAGCTGTCACCTTTGTCTCCACTGACAGAGCATGGTTCCGTCGTGTGGGTGTCTGCATCTTATCACTGCACAGCTCACAGAGCTGCCTCAGGATCACCTGGTTTAGGTGGTAGCAGCCCATGATCTCTGTGTCACTGTAGTGCTCGAAGGTGGTGTGGGCTCGGTACCACCTGTTGGGGGCATACCGCCGATGGGCCCTTCCATGGCCACAACCCCCTGCTGCCTGCCTTCTCACGACCCTCATTACCACCTCCATCAGGAAGGTGGCACTGGCTATGTCCCTGGCTGGTGTTCCCCACCCGGCGGCTGCTATCCCGTTCCCCCCGCTGTCCTTTGTGATGCTCCCCCTGCACCAGATACACCTCCAGCATTTGGCTGTCCTGCCTACTGCCACTGCCCTCAGTCCACTGTGGCACCTCCCTGTCTCTCCTGCACAGTGGCACAGGCTCCCCACTCCTGTCCTGCTCCTGTTCATTCCCAGGTGTGCCCTGTCCTGCTCCTGCCCAGTCCCATTCACTGCTACCCTCTTTCCTGTTGCTGTCACCTTGCTCCCACCTCTGGCTTCCCTGGAGCATTCTTGCACCTCTCTCTTGTTCCTTTTTATTTTGGATCATTTCCACTATCGCGCAACTTCCGCTTGCTCCCCTATTGCACATGGCGCATGCTGTTGAATATCACACTGCACCATTTATTCATGGTTCCTCCCCCTACGGTTGCGTATGCATTCATTACCATTGCACTCTTGCGCATTGCGACTTGTGAGGAGCAGTTGCCTCCCGCTGAATATCGCAGAATGGAGTGATTTTGTACTTGCACTGACGCATCTCTATTGCGCATGGCACAACCCTTTTGAATATCTGGGCCACTCTTTTTTTAACTCTTTCTAGTTACATAGATACATACATAGATACATAGACAGTGTCGGCAGATAAGGGCCTATGGCCCACCCAGTCTGCCCATTTGAGCTTGTAAGTTCAGTTTGTTTTCCTAGAAGTCTGTTGCCCCTTACCCCTGACCTCCAGAATTCCTTTATGTCTATCCCATGCACTCTTAAATCCCGTGATTGTTTCAGCCCCCACCACTTCCTCTGGCAGGGTGTTCCACTTATCCACCACCCGTTCTGTGAAGAAATTCTTTCTCATGTTTCCTCTGAATCGTCCTCCTCAACTTCATCCCATGCCCTCTAGTCCTGGAACATCTTTTTGCTTAAAATAGTGTTTTCCTGCACCCTGTTCCTCCCTGTAAGATACTTGTATGTCTCTATCATATCCCTCTCCCTCCTCTCCTCCAGGAGTACATGTTCAGTTCCTTCAACCTGTCTTCATAGGACTTGTGATGCAATCCATGCACCATCTTTGTTGCCCTCCTCTGAACCTTCTCTACCCTGTCTATGTCCTTACATAGGTATGGTCTCAGAACTGTACACTGTACTCCAGGTGGGGCCTCACTAGTGTCTTGTACAGCGGAATTATGACCTCCCTTTTCCTGCTGGTGATGCCCCTGCCTATACATCCCAGCATCCTATTTGCTTTACCTGCTGCCTTGTCACACTGTTTCCCTACCTTGAGGTCATCAGAGATGACAACCCCAAGATCCCTTTCCTGCTTGGTGCATGCTATACTATATATTTAGTTGTTTAAAGGATTGCACAGAAGACCTCAACAAAGGCTTTATCTATTAAAAGGGCCTGGTGTATTTTGGAGTGATTTAAGGTGTTCTTTTTATATCATTGAGGATCTGGACTTGGATACAAACAGTGTTAGCAGTGGACTCTGGGATTCTTGTTTCATGCCCAAGCTTTTCTTCTCTACTGAACAAAGTGCTGAGTGAGCTTGTAAAACTCATGGACTTATGTCAAGATCATTTAAGTACATACTGTACATTGACAGTGATTTGAATTTAAATTGGTGGGATACTATAAAGACTTTGTGAACATTTATATTTATTTTTTTCACTTTTAATGTATACAGGAAGTGGGAAAGTTTTATTAACTGGCATGATAAAGGGTAAGAAAAAGTCAAACAAGGCTATGGAATCATATAATGGGTGTGTTTATGAAGGAGATATTAATCTAGTTATTTCTACCCCCATTCCATCTAAACTTTCTTATGCTGAAATAGTAAAAAAAGAAAAAAATACTTTGACTTCTAATCAGTTGAGGGGAGAAGGAGCAGATTCTCTGACAATTGTCCATCAGCAGGGATATAATTCTGCTGTCTTACCTCAGGTCTCAGTTTTGAGAACTAAGGACAAGGCCTCTGACAATCAACTATGTTCACAAAATGGAAATAGTACATCTCCTTTAACCAATCTAGGAGGACCATTTAATAATATAATGACCAAACAAAAAGGGAACCCAATCACTGATTTTTTCCTGCAGCTCCATCTGTGTTTGCCCGTGTAAATTATCCCATTAAGAATAAAAATAATTTAAGTTCTCAAGAACACCCTTCCAAAGGTACCACAGATGCTTTACCAGTAGAAACTTCAAACCAACAAATGCCTTATTTATCTTATCAGGCAACCAACATAACTAATCTGGAATTATTTAGTCCTTTAGATTTTTTTCAGACTTCTGGTGAGATTATGGATAATGCAACACCTAAGAAAACAAGGTAGACCCTGGAGGAAGTAAACAGTGCAATGTCACCAAATGAGATCTTTGAACAACTGGATGATGAAGTGAATGCCAGTAAAGTTGAGACATCATTAATCAAACAATATACAGGGACAATTTCCACATATATATATTAAAAGCCCTGTCACATCCAATAATGTCCAACATTGTTTTATTAGATTATTTTAATGAAATTAAAAGCAAAATTGACTTGTTTCAATTAAGTGTCTAGTTACAGATTGATGAGTTGGAAAACAAATTGTTAAAATCACCATAAATCAGAAGCCCCCCTTTTCTCCAGCAATTATCCCAAATACTCTTTTATGGGGAGATAAAAAGGGCAGAAAGAAAAAAAAAGACAACAAAAAACAAAAAGGGTCAAGCAAATTGCCAACTTTTCCAGAGACTCAGGAAGAAGTTATAGATTTGGTAAGCCCCCAATTATGTCTGCAATCAATGAATTCAGGTGCCCTTGACCGGGTGGCCACTCGCTTTCTACTGCGGCAGCAGCTGACTTAGCTGCTGACCATCCACCACTGTCTGCCCACCCTATGAGCACCAGAACCTGGGTGCCCTTGATGGGGTAGCCACTCGTTTCCTACAGCGGCAGCAGCTGACTTAGCTACTGGCTATCCACCACTGCCAGCCCACCCTACAAGCACCAGAACCTGGGTGTCCTTGACCAGGTGACCGCTCACTTCCTATGGTGGCAGCAGCTGACTTAGCTTCCGGACGTCCACCACTGTCTGCCAACCCTATGAGTGTCAGAAACTGGGTAAGCCTGCCTTCTTGACTGGGGAACCTTGCTGGACACTGATTGGCTACCCCGCTACACAGCCTATGCCTCATTGGCTGCAGTCTTACGGCCTCATCAGCAATTGGTCCTCTCAACCTTTCTCTCTCTCTCTCTGTCTCTGCTTTTTTGCTGGCTTTTAAAGCTTTCTCAGTTAAATTGAAAACTATATTTTCAACTGCCAGTGCCATCACTTTAGAAGGAAATACTGTGGCCTAGATGGTTTTGACTGCATTGTTAGTTATTTGTGCCACCAGTCTGTGTTATCCTCTCCACAGCTTTTTATTTTTATTTTACATTTGAACTGTGCTTAAAATAGTCAGCATTGCGAAGAAATACTGCAGCTGTTTAAAATTGAATTACTTGCTAGTGCATCTAGTATTGCGGATTCAGATTTATTATCTCAGTTTCTGCTCCGTCTGTACTCTCCCTCCTTTCTACCTCCTACTGCTTCTTAATCTTTCCCTCCCCAGACCCTGTAATTTGCCCAAAGCTGCCTCTGTAGCTGTTTTGCTCTCTGCATAACAAAACGCTTTCCAGTGGCACCTGCTCGCAGTCTTGCTGTCTGCTAAATTCTTTGCTCCACGTCACCAGCTGTTAGTCTCTGCACTTCCCCTTTCTTTAACCCCTGCCTGCCGATTTAGCCCTCGGTGGTTTCTTTTGTGTCAGGTAGCTTATCTGTTGTAACTCTAACCTTTCCTCCCTGTCTCCAGGTGCCCTTGACCGGGTGTCTGCTCGCTTCCTATGGTGGCAGCAGCTGACTTAGCTGCAAGCCATCCACCACTGTCTGCCAGCCTTATGAGCACCAGCACCTGGGTAAGCCTGCCTTCTTGATTGGGGAGTCTTGCCGGACGCCAATTGGCTACCCCATTACACAGCCTGTACCTCATTGACTGCTGCCTTATGGCCTCATCAGCAATTGGTCCTCTTGACCCTTCTCTCTCACTCTTTCTTGATGGCTTTTATAGCTTTCTCAGTTAAATTGAAAACTACATTTTCTTCCCACACCACCCACCTCCCCGGCCTCTATTAAATACACTCCCAGCCCCTCTCCTCTATGCTAATTGGTCGACTCTGAGTTCCTTCGTAACCTTTTCTTTTCCTCATGCCCATCCTCCAACAGGATATTCCACATAACAACTCTATTTATCTCCTTGGTTCCTTTATAGTAATCCCCATGTGTGTACCCCAAGCTATGTCCCTCTCCACAAATAAATCTAGAGAATCCCATTCTTACATAACCTCTTTATATAGTACTCCACTAACATCTCAGACCTCTTACTCTCCCCCAGGCATTAGAACCCTAGATCCACTGATATCTTGCATACTACAAGCCTTACCCTTTTTCCACCAAAATTTCTAGAGAATTGTACTCAGCATATCCTTGTCATATTGTACTCCACTAGAACCTTGGACCTTTTTACTTTCCCCAGACATTATTCTTGTATACTTATACTATATTACACCCCAATAGAGCCCTTGGACTTATTATCCCCCTCCAGGGTTAGAATCCTAGATCCCCAGCTTACATCTCTTTCTAGGCTTTAGTACAAGATGGGTGTAGGTACCGCACAATGGATGTTTATGTATGTGTCTCTGCTTACATCTTGCTCTCTTTATTTAAATCCGTCCTCGAAGAATACACCCAGGAATTTGCACTGTGCAGACATTCTATGCCCTATTGAATACCTTTGCTGTGCATCTAGTCCACCCTTCCGATTTTGGATACACATCTTACTTGGCACACTGGTACCCTACCAGGATACACCTTTACGGACATACACCTGTCCCTTCACTCCGCACACTCTCCATTATTCATTGCTGGCAAGCTCTTACTGCATATAACCTGAAACCTGCTAGGCATCAGTCTTAAGCTTCCGCCATGTCAGTATTATGTCCCCTGCAGACGCGATTGAATCAGAATCATGAAGCTCCTCTTTGGATTAACCAGGATGCTACTGCTCCTTCTATTGTTATGCTCAAGGAATGTTGAACTTAATCCCGGATGCCTATCGGCCATTTGATCACCCGACTACCTATCTAGCCTTAAAGGCCTAAGTTTTATGCACGTTAATGTGTGTAGCCTATTGAAAAAAATCTGCTCCATTCAGGCCTGGATCTGCCACACCAACCCTAACATTTTGGTTGTCACAGAAACGGGGCTCCACCCAGCTACAACCAACTTTGAAGTAAACCTCCCTGCTTACTCACTGTTCCAAGCTGACAGACACTTGGGGGTGGAGGGGTGGCTATCTATATTAAAGAAAAATTCTCTGTCTCTGTTATTGACTCTACATCTGTCCAAAATGAGTTTGAAAGCCTTATCCTTCAGGTTGTGATCTCACCTGACTTCTCACTTTGTGTGTCAGGCTGCTACAGACCCCCTTCTGCGGAGTTACAGCTTCTGGATCACTTAAGTAAGGTCTTGGGTCATAGATCCTCAGAGTCTGTACTGCTAGGTGACCTCAATCTAGACTGGTTGTCTAGTGCCTCAACTCCTCTAAAAACACTATGCAACTCACTTGGGTGGATCCAGCTTATCAATGAAACTACCTGCCCAAACAAGTTAAACCCTACCAGCAGCACTCTGCTGGATATCATCCTAGTTAACAAACCTTATTTCTTTACCCATGCTGGTGTCTTCTTCTCTGACATCAGTGATCACTGTTTCATTGCTTGTGTAAGATCAAATCACGCTCCGCCACCTGCCTCTAAATTTTCTACCAAAAGATGTCGACGTAACTTTGATCCTGGGGAGTATATTTTGGAACTGAGCTACTCCATGCGCGGGCAAGATTTTTATCTAGCTAAGTCAGTCACCTCAGCATATGACATTCTTCAAAAAATTGTGTTAGGAGCACTTAATAGGTATGCACCACTAGTGAAGGTCCGAGTCAGGAACAAATCTTGTCAATGGTTTACTGAGGAATTGAAGGACGCCCTATGGAATAGGGACATGCTTTGGAAAACTGCCCAAAAAACTAAACTCATGAATGATTGGATTTCTTTCAGGAGGGTGAGAAGCCTTTGCACTAAGATGGTTTGAGAAACAAAGGCTTATTTCTTACGCTCACAACTCAATCTCCTGGCCAATTGCCCCTCCAAATTCTGGAGGGTAATTAAGGGTATAGAAGGCCATTCGGCTGGGACTTCCTTGCCTACCAAAATCTCGATGGGTACTACCACACTCACTGATAAACCTTCAGTCCTTGATGCCTTCAACAATCAATTTGCTACAGCAGGTCTTGCCTTCGATACTTCCCCCACCAGTAACCTTCGAGTGCAACTTGGGGTTGATAAACAAGGCACCTTCTTCTCTAGTCCGACCTTCTCACTTCAGCCCACATCTCTGAAAGAGGTTGAAGATCTCCTGTTAAAATTGGACACCAGAAAAAGAGCAGGTGCCGACCTCATCGACCCATATTTCCTGAAGATGGGCTATAGGGTCCTAGCTATGCCTATTACACATCTGTTTTACCTATCCATGTTGCAAGGTGACCTTCCTCCCATCGGGAAAATGGCACATGTCATCCCCTTGTTTAAGTCAGGAGACCTTTGTGACCTTAATAACTACAGTACGATTTCTCTTCTCCCTATCCTGTCTAAGTTGTTGGAAAAAATCATGAACACCCAGCTCAGGAACCATCCGGAATCGTCAAAACTTCTTAACCCATTACAATCAGGGTTCAGAACATAACACAGCACAATTTCCGCTTTGGCCAAGGTTACTAATGATTGGCAGTGTGAGCTGGATAATAAGAGCTTAGTTTGTGCAGTTTTTCTGGACCTAAGTAAGGCCTTCAATACTGTTGATCATAGTCTGCTCCTCACATCCCTTCAAACCACTGGAATGGATTCTCTTTCTCTCAGATGGTTCCGTAACTACGTCTCTGGCTGTTTACAGCAAGTAAAAATGGGTGATGAAGTCTCACCTCTGAAACCCCTTCAGAGGGGCGTTCCCCAAGGTTCCATTCTGGGTCCTCTGCTTTTTGCACTTTACATCAACAGAATTGATGCCACCGTCAAAAAGGCCCATATACACCTATTTGCAGATGATACAGTACTTTACTCTAGTGGATCTTCCCCTCAAATGGCATGCTCAGAACTCCAGGATGACTTCAATTGGCTACAGACTCAGCTCCTAAAACAGAAGTTGCTTCTAAATGCCAAGAAAACAAAAGCTATGTTCTTGTCACCCTTTCCTAACTTAGCAAATCTGGTCGTGATGGAGTTACTCCCCCCAACTACTACTATTCTGGGTGAACAGTTGGAGTATGTATCAAAATTTAAATATCTGGGGGATTGGCTGGACTCTAGACTCTCCTTCATTGCTCATACAGAAGAGCTGATAAAGAAACTTAAAATGAGACGACCTTTTCTATAGGATTAAAAATTTCCTCACTAGGGATGCAAAATTGAGGCTAGTCCAAACTACCTTTCTCTCCTTATTAGACTACGCCAACTTTCTCTACAGCCAGGGTCCCACAGGTGCTCTTTCCAAACTTGATATGCTCTACCATAGAGCTCTAAGGTTTATAATAGGCCTTACCTATTCCATCAATCATTGCTGTCTGTACTCAGTGGTAGGTTGGTCATCCCTTTAGCTTTAGATGTCAGAGAAATGCTGCGATCTGGATATATAAAGTCATCATAAATAAACTGCCTGATTACATCTCGGACTGCTTACCATTCTGCCCATTCAGTAAGTATGCCTTGAGAAGTGCCTCTTGTATTTTGCTGAAGGTTTCCAAGGCCAAATCTTGGTTTGGCGGGGCATCTGTTAGTCACGTACGGCCCCTTTTGTGGAACAAGATACAAAAAAACTAAAAATCAATTACCCCATTAGTTTGGCAGCTTTCAAATCCTTATATACACTCCATTTTAAAGAATCTTGTGTCTGCTCCTCCTGACCCTAGGTATTCCTATCCCCTTCAGAGCTTACTGTTCAATTCTCTGCCCCTGCCCCTGCCTCGTCATGATTTTAGGTCATACTCTACTGTTGACTCCACTCATTGCCATCCCCATGCCTACCTCCTTCACTCCTCTGCACACACCTACACCTCATATCCTAGTACCCATGACTATTCAACCCCTATTTTGTCTGTTTATCTATTTTTCCTCCTACATCCCTCCCCCCTTGCCTTGAACTCATCTCACCCCTACGCACCTCTAGGTGTCACCTGGATATTATTGCTTGAGCCTATTCTGTACCTACTGTTTCCCTGCATGTTCTGCACTTTGTCTGTGCTGCACGAATTGCCTATTTGTAAATTAATGTTTTACACTTATCTGCACCTTTTACTTGATTTTGTACTGCCTATGCCTAATTGCTGTACATGAATTTGAAACTGAATATTGATCTCACCTAAATTGTATTCACCTAATTGTTTGTCCCAGGTCCGCCTCAAAAATGAGCTTGCTCAATGGTGTCTGCATGGTTAAATAAAGATTCTGATTGATTGATTGATTGAAATACAGTTGAGGCTGTCCCACTGAACATTCATAAGGATACAGATTTCAAAATTGGAAATATACCTCCCTTGAGTCACAAGATAGATGAAGGAAGAGTTGCCGATTCTATCAAAGTATAATCAGTAAAACTCAGGGGGATAATACAAACCAGGATATAAAAAATAAGAGTACACCTTTAAAGCCAACAGGTGATAGTAATAATTTACAACCTTCCATCTATATGAGTGGTGATGAGACAATCTTTGGTGAAAAAAGATTGTTGTATTATAAATAACGTTGTTGTGCACACTGTCCTGTGTGCCAACTGTTGGCAAGTGTTTCTGCACCAACAATGACTCACATAGCATGCCCTGTGCACTGTTGGACTGTGTTTGCACTTGCCTGTGTTGTGTTGTACACCATGTGGCATAGCCTATCTAGGGTATTGTGCTGGTGCCATGTATGGGTATGTCTGGTGTTGTGTATGATCTAGTCTTGGTCTGGTGATCCGTGCCTGCTCCCAGGCACATCTGAAGGGTGTTGCAGGGTCACTGGGGTGGACATGGGTGTTACAGGCCTCTACCCATGGTGTTCAGTATGGTGCTGGATCATGGGTGTTGTGCGGCATGAATGCCTGTCCATCTCTGCAACAGTACTGCGGCATGGTGCCCTTGTCACATCCCCACAGTGCAGCTGGTCCACCACTGACTGTAGGCCTGCCACAGTTCACCCTCACACCCAACCCTGCCACACAACACATGTGTCTGCAGGCAGGGCCTTGTGCACTATGTGGTTCTTGGCACCCACAGCATGCCACTGTGCAGTCTGGCACAGTCAGGCACTGCTGTACTGTGTCACTCATCAATACTGCACATGGCCCCATGTTGTAGCTATGCCTCTGCATCATTACATTGCTGGAACCACACTACATATCTGTATCCTGTTCCACTTCCATTGCATCCCATTGTGCAGACTGCCCTCCCTGAGGTGACTGGCCACATGTATGGGCACGACGTGATACTGACCACAGTCCAGTGCATGTCGGGGACTGTGTGTCCACATCTCCTTCCTAGCATGCAATGCAAGTCCGTTGATGGGCCATCAGCTTCACAACATGTGCAGCCATATCAACCAGTTGCTGTACAACACACATGGATACTGGCACAGCAGCAGTGCTGCCACGTGTGTTGCATGGCACCTGGCAGGCAGTATTCCATCTTGTGTTGTTATTCGGTCAGTGATTGTGGTGCCATGTTGTTGTTGCTGTCCACATCTGTGTGTTCTGTACTGCTACAGGTGCCACCCATGGGGTGGTGTTGGTGTGATGCCTCAGAAGTGTTGCTGTATGACTTCACATCTTGCACGGTGTCCTGCAGATGCTCCCCCATGTGTTTCTTCACTTGCCATGCTGTCAGGCTCGCCGTCACCTTCTGCTACTTCACCATCCTCCTGGTCTGTGTCAGGCAGTGGCACATGATGTGACAGTGCAATGTTATGCAGGATGCTGCAGGCAAGCACAATCCTGAAGGCCATCTCAGCACTGTACTGCAATGCACCACCCGATCAGTCAAGGCATCTAAATCTGGCCTTTGGGAGCCTGAATGTGCACTCAATGACAGATCTTGTGCTGGTTAGGGCCTCTTTGTAATCCACCACTGCTGTAGTCTGTGGTGTTCTCACTGGTGTCATCAGCTATGACATCTGGGGGTATCCACTGTCATCTGTTGGGGTTGGAAACATTACTGGTTAGTTGCCAATTCATATGTGCTGCACCGCACACTTCTGCTACTTGTTGTGTGAGACACACGCACACACACACACACACACACACACACACACACACACACACACACACACACAAACTGAGGACCATGTCCATGCACAGCATGGCTGTCCTGCGACCATGTGTGGCTCACCCATGCCTGTGGGTGGTGCACTGTGTGTGGTCCATGGCCCTGCATGCATCCCATGTGTGCTGTGCCACATGTCTGTGTTGCTGTCACATCTGTACTTTGCATGGACTGTGCATCCTGTTCCCATGTTCTGCTGTCCTGTATGCACACCCCTGCCCTCACTATGTATGCAGGTCCAACACCTGTTAACACATGCACTGTGCTGCAGGTATTTTTAGCTCCAGTGCCTACCTATCAGACATCCACCTGTAATGTCCCCTCTCTCGAATGCCTCCTGTAGGCCACTGTTGCAGAATATGTGGGAGTCATGGTAGGATCCAAGGTACTTGGCCACCACATCCAGTATGTGACAGTCACTGTCACATACTACCTGAATGTTCATGGAGTGGTACCCTTTTCTGTTGATGTACACATCACCGTCTGCTGTTGGTGCCCTGATGGCCACATGTGTGCAGTTGATTGACCCGAGCATATGGAGGAACTGTGCCACTGTGTAAAATGCCTGGTTTACATAATACTGTTGTTGTGCATCCCATGGGAAGCTGATGTCCTAGAGGTGTGTCATATAAGGGCTCTGAGGAACCTCCTAAGGCACTTCGACACCACTGGCTGGGATATGCCCACTGTGTCACCTGTGGGGGTCTGGAAGGTGCTAGTGGCCAGGAAACAGCGTGCTACACTGACCCGCACCTCCACAGGTAGTGGTTGTTCTCTGTTGGTGGCACTGTGTAGGTCCTCCCACAGCTCCCTTATGGTACTCTTTTTGAAGCAGTAGCACACTATGCATGGCTCTTCTGTGAGCTCCTCGAAGGACTTTCATGTACATGTCACACATGGCACAGGTCTCCTTGGCACTGTCACGTGTGGCTGTGGTGCACTATTCCCCTGTATCCTGCCACGGCACCTGGCATGTCTTAGCTGGTGACATTCTGCCATCATGATACCCGGACATGTTTCCTGCTGTTAGTCTTTCAACACACACTGTCAGAACATTGGCTCCTGTTATTGGGGGAGGTGGCCTTTTATATGTTGCTACCTGCTTAGACCACCTTTACCCTGGCCTAACTTGTGCCACCTGGTTTTGTTGTAGGTGCTTCCTCCATTTGTTCTGGATTACCATCTATGACATAGCTCGCATTTGCGCATGTCATATTACACATTGTTGGATGGATTCTTGGATGCAGGGTGGTCGTAAGTCCTGTTTGGCACAGTCCTTGCATCCATGGGTGCAACCTTCCTTCTGGAATATTGCATGTCGCAGGCACAACCAGCATTTTGCATCATTTGTCCAGGATGTATGTCACTTGCGATAGTTGTAGCTCTTCTGAAATTGGGCCTCTGTTCTCAAGACCCATTTTTGTTAAATGGTTATGAAGCAATTTACTCTACAGCCACTAAACTGATCTTAGACGGCCCCTTCCCTCAAGCAGCTGGTGACAGAGAGAGAGAGAGAGAGAGTAATAATCAATTGTTTCAAGATGGCCACCAGGTTGGGCATGCTGTAATCTGCTCCTCCGTTTTTTACTTTTATTTGTTTTTTAGTATTTTATTTCTGTTTTCTTTGCCGGCTATTTTGCTAAGATTTATTTTATTGGGTATATTTTAACTGAGCAGGGACTGGCAGTGAGACAGCGAGACAGTGGCAGTCAGCCCGTATGCTAATTAGCATTTTTGTGCATTCTGTGCACTCTGTGCACTTCGCACTGAATGTGGTCTTAACGTAATGTTTCGAATTCAATGGCCTCACTACCACTACTTTGTTAGTGGTGATCTTCTTAACTAAATTCTTGTGCCTCATTTGAGTTATTTGGGCTGGAGAGGATTCATAAGCAGAGAGGAGTCACAAGGAGTGTGGAGTGAGGAGTGAGGTGTTTAGAGGAACCTTGTGGGACGTGGTGCCAATAAGGAGTTGTGAGGGGAGAGAAATTTTGTGGGATGAGGGGAACCGAAGAGAGGGAGCAGGACTTTTCAAAGGACAGCCTGGGTGGAAAGCAGAATGTGGCAAGTGGATATTCCGGGTTCTGGATGTGAGTGATTTGTATGCCAAGGTTGGAGATGAGTACAGGGCTTGGAACTGTATTTTTATGGACTCAAAGTCTCTGCTTGGTGTGATTAGTGGCTGGTGACAGGAGTGTGCATGACTCCATTGTGTAATTGCCAGCTGGATTTGCTGCTTCATAAGGGTCAGGGTACTTGTTCAGCCAGGGAGCTGGCTGATGTACCTGTAGCTCCCTAGATTCATGGGCTTGGCTATGGTTTGGCCATTGCCTGGGTGTCGTGGTGGTGCTGTAATTTATTTCTAGCTGTGCTCTCTCATATGGAGTTGGAGGGGCCCTGGTCTGTTGCTAGCTGCTGATCTGAATTTTTCAGTTGGCCTTGTTTGGATTGGACTTCTCTGTGGCGTTACATCTTGGTCAATTAACTCCTTGGATTATCCCCTATTCTGGATTTTGTGGTGGCTTCTATGCTCTGTGGATGACTGACATCTTGGATTATCCCTTACTTTGTTCCGGACCTAAGGTTTAAACTTTTCTGCATGGTCTCCCTGGTGGTGAGAGGACCTGGGCATCCACATATTTTACTTTTATTAATTTTATTTTTTAATGAATGTTTTTGGTTTTATTTTACTGTGGACATTATCTGTGTAGATTCTGACTTTTTATTGGGGCAGAGAGAGTGCCTGGACTTCCCTGCTTCCCTGGCCATGAGAGGGCTTGTGGGGGTGAATTCATAGTCCATTTTTGTGTTTTTGCATGGCCTGTGAGAGGGGACTGCAGTAGCTCATGAGCCAAGTGTGGGAGTGATTTATCTATTTAGTGTGGGATAGGGTGGTATTTTATTTTTGTTTTATTATGTATTACGGTGGGTATTTTTGTTGTGTTTTGTTTGAGTTTGGTTTAGTTGAGTAATTTTGGGGTTTGTTTGAGTTGGGTTTAGTTGAGTAATTTAGGGGTTTGTTTTAGTTTTACTTTATTTTATTTAATTTAATATTCCTTTGGTTGGGAGTTGGGTTTGGAGGATTTTTCTTTGGTTTAAGGAAGACTCTGTTTCTTTATTGAGTTGTGTGGAATGTGTTGGATGCCTGCCCCCACAGTTGTGTACCAGTCACCCTCTACTCTCCATGCCCTCCACCCTTTCTTCACTCCTCTCCTTCAGTTTACAACTTACCAGTGCCGTAGAGTGCTGGGTATTGTGCGTAGGAGATGGAGGGGTGGGGGCTATGAACAGTGGAGGGTGAATGAGGGGGGTCATCATATCAGGGTGGTAAAATCCAGGAGATACCCTGGGATGAAATGGAATCCAGAACATGGTTTTCCATGTCTTGTTTCCATACCCAAGGGCACTACTGGTTGTGGTGGGCAGGTGATTTGGGTGGCCTGGGAGGTTCGTCCAACTCAGGCAATGTTGTGCAATGCCAGGTCCATCGAGAACAAGACTGCAATTATTGCAGATATTGTTGAAATGGTGGACCTGGCATGCATCACTGAGACCTGGCTGGATGAGAACTCTGGCCCCATTTTGGAGACTTTAACTCCAGCTGGGTGCTCAGTAATACACCGCCTGAGACTGGACTACGGGGGGGGGGTTGTGGTCTGTTTCAAGACCGAACCTAACCTCATGAGTGTACTAGTTGAGGAGGCTGAATCATTCAAGTGTGCCATAGTAGCAGGTGTAGGTCATCGGATCACCCTCATTTATCGTCCACCCGGTGATGAGAAGGATTCCTTCAGGATGTGGTAGACTTCATCATCGATATTGTGTTTGAGTTGCCCAGACTGATGGTTCTGGGTGACTTCAACACCTGGGTCAACAATGAACTCTCACAATTTGGTCAGCACTTCCTCCAATTGATGACATCTCTGGGCCTTACACAGGTGGTTACCACTGCTACTCATAAACATGGGCACTCCCTTGACTTAGTCTTCCTCCTAGGGATCAAAACATCTGACTTGGGGGGTGAAACCAGTTGGGTGGTCAGATCACTACACCATGGGGTTTAGTTTTAGCACCCCCCTTCATAGATCTACCTCTGTGGAGATGGTTAGGTACCATCCTTTATGAGGTATACGTTCTCATAGCCTAGCGACGGTGCTTGACCGCTCGTCCCTCTCGCCGGCAATCAGTGACCCAGAGACCCTCATGACAGCCTATAATTTGGCCATCTCAGTGGCTCTGGATTCCATTGCTCCAGTCTGAGTTCGTCCTCTCTCCCCTTCACCCTCGATCCTCTTGGTTTGATGGGAATTTGAGGGAGATGCAGAGACTAGGATGAAGGTTAGAGCATTGCTGGCAGAAGTCTGCCCTTGATGCCAACCACCTTAGATTGAAGGACCATTATCAAGCCTATCAATCTGCAATCATCTGTAAGAAGGTAGAATTCCTGTCCAGGGAGATTGCGGCTGCTCAGAATCGACCAGCTCAGCTTTTCTGAACTCTAGACAGACTGTGCAACCCAGCTTGTCTACATGTTCGGAAAGCCTTTTCACAATTAGAGTGCGACAAACTTGCTTGATTCTTTGCTAATACGGTGGCTGACATCAGAGCAGTACTCCAACCGGCACATTCTATGGGAGTTGCTTTTGATCAGTATAAGGTCACTGCACCTCGGTCTTCCTGGAGTACATTCAGATGACTGGAGTTCGTGGATGTCATGCGGATAGTCCAGGGTGTGCGCCCCATGTGCTGAAGTTTGGACCCTGGACCAACCTCCCTAATTTTGGGTTGTATTGATGTCATCAGTTCGGTCCTTGCATGGATAGTCTGGTGCTCCTTGGAATCTGGAGAGTTTCCTAGCTCCCTGAAAGAGGCAGTGGTGACACCACTCTTGAAGAAAGCTACTTTGGAGCCAGATTGCCATGCAAACTACAGACCTATCTCTAACCTCCCCTTTTTAGGAAAGGTAATTGCGAAAGTAGTGGCAGCATGACTGGAGGACCATTTGACCATCCATGACATCTATGAACCACTCCAGTCCAGTTTTCAAAAGAGACATAGTACCGAGACAGCGCTGGTTCAGGTGCTCAATGATCTCCTGATGGCTAGAGATCAGAAGAACCTCTCCATCTTGGTTCTTCTGGATATCTCATCAGCATTTGACACCATGGACCATGTGGTGCTGCTTGGTCACCTGAGGCACATCTGTGGACTGTCGGGGACAGTCCTCAGGTGGTTTACCTTATTCCTCATGGGTAGAACACAGAGAGTGGTGTCTGGGGATTTTTCCTCAGGCCCTATTTCTCTGTCATGTGGGGTTCCTCAGGGTTCAGTGCTGTCACCCATATTGTTTGCTGTGTACATGCTACCCCTCAAAGACATTGTAAGAAGGTATGGGCTGAGGTTTCACTGCAATGCTGATGATTCCCAGCTCTACCTTTCTTTTGCACCTGACCAGAATGGAGCTCTCTTGGTCTTTAATAATTGTCTGAAAGAAATCTAGGAGTGGATGGATTCCAGCTGGCTGAAGTTAAACTTGGAAAACACAGGTGCTGGTTGTGGACCCAGGGCACCAGATAGGGGAGTTGGGAGTTGGTTCACCCTCGGGACTTTTTCTCAGTGGCATTTCACTCCCAATCTCTGAATGGGTGCGTAACCTGGGGGTAATTTTTGATGAAGGGCTGACCCTGCATTCGCAGGTGTCAGCTGTTATCAAATCTTCCTTTTATCATCTAAGGAATATCACCAGGATTAAGCATCTGGTTCTGTCTGGTGACTTTCCTACTTTGGTCAATGCCTTTGAGTCCTCGCTCTTAGACTACTGCAACTCCCTCTACCTAGGGCTTCCTAGGGTGGAAATCCACTGCCTGAAGCTGGTGCAGAACATGGCAGCCCGGCTTTTGATGGGATCTGCTCGGTCCTGTCATATTTCACCGGTGCTGCGTGAATTGTACTGGCTGCCATTTTAGTGGCAGATGACTTTTAAAGTCAGTTTGCTGACTTTTAAAGCCCTACACGGACTGGACCCGGATTACCTGAAAGAGCTCCTGGTTCCCTACTGCCCTGGACAATCACTCCACTCGGCCAACGAGGGGTTGCTAGAGATTCCAAGCATGTGTTTGAAATCTTCTGGGGTGAGAGCATTTATGTATGCAGCCCCTACCCTTTGGAATTCTCTACCCCATCGGTTATGGGAGTGCACAACTGTGGAGGGATTCAAGAAAGCTCTAAAAACTTTTTTGTGGGACCAGGCATTTAGTGACTGATCTTCCTTTTTGATGCATGGTATATTGTTTTTAATGTTAATTATATTGATGTTTGATTTGTTTTTAAAACTGTTAGGTGTCTTGGTTATGGATAAGGTGCCTTATAAATAAAATTTATTATTATTATTATTAAATCCAACCACTATGGCAGAGGCATAGGGAAGGGGGTCTGACCATCTATATCAAAATTTCTAGAATTCTAAAAATCTTACATATTTATAACATTTGTTTTAATTATACAATAGTTGTAATTAGCTGGAATTTGCAGCCACTTACTCTACTTAATGTTTATATCCTGCCTAGGGCAAACAATTATAAAATTCTTTTGGATGAATTAGCTATGGACTTAGATAAAGTCAATTCTACCTATGCAAAGGCTAATACAGTCATTTTTGGTGGCTTTAACACACGCATTGCTTTATTGGACGGTCAGTCAGGTATGCCTCCATCAAATAATGTTATGGATTTACCCCTCGAGACTCCATGGATGGGATAGTTAATTAGAATGGGAAACATTTGTTTAATTTTGTTGATTACAACTCTCTGGTTATTTTGAATGGCAGAACGGGGATGAAAAAGGGAGTTCAACTTTTTTTCAGCTGTAATGGTTAGAGTCTGATTGATTACATTTTAGTGGATTATGAACTATTTTATATGGTAAAGTATTTGCATATTGAGATGCGAACTGAAAGCGATTATGCTCCGCTGGAACTCAGTCTATTATGTAGTACAAATATTTATGACCTGTCATATACTGTTGATCCTTTAATTGAGCCAAAGATTAAGATTAAAGGGAGATAAAAATTAATCGTAAACTCATTGACTTTGGAAAAAGTCAATGCAATATATCATTCATGCTTGTTACCCTTAATGCTGGATATTATTATGCATTCCAAATCATTAACTGATATAGAAATGTACTTCCAGCATATTTTCTCACAAATAAGGCAATGTATTTACATCTCTAATACTGTAAACAAAACATCAACCAACAGTAATTGGTTCAATAAGTCTTGTAAGATTGAGAAAAACAAATTAGAAAAAATCGTAATTGCGACAAAAGAACACCCATGTAAGGCAAACTTTAAATCTCTGACCATGGCCAGGAAACATTACAGAGACTTTCTCAAAAGGAAATAAGCTAAGTACAGAATGTCTCAGTGGAATTTGATGCTTCAAATTATAGAGTATAAAGATATTAGAGCCTTCTGAGACATTGCTTCAAAAGGGTCAACAACTTTTCAAACTAGTTTATTGTCTGTAATTTTAGAAGAGACTTGGATATCCCACTATAAGAATTTATTCAATTACCCTTTGGGACAACAGGACTTGTATAATTCTTCCCTTACATACATAAGTGATTTTTAGCCACTTAAAGTAGAGATCCCAGAAGTTACGGACATTATTTCTAAATTAATGAACAACAAAGCACCAGGCCCAGACTCTATACTATCTGAAATATATAAATATAACATTGATTTCTGGACATCATTATTAACTAAGTACTTTAATCTATGCCTTGTAAAAAATCAAGTCCCAACTTCTTGGAAATTAAATATAATGGTCCCACTTCACAAAAAAGTATCCCATCTTGAACCTTCAAATTACTGGCTAATTAGCTTATTGGATTCAATCTCAAAAGTCTTTTCAAGATTATTGTTAAATAGATGAACAGATTGGTCTGATAGAGCTTCAATCATATCTCCTTTTCAGGCTGGGTTTAGATGTAATTTTTTAACTATAGATTATTTTTATTTGGCCCATCTGTTTGAAAAAATATGTATATATAAAAAAAATGAAATTGTACACACTATTCATCAATTTTATTTCAGCATTCAGTTCCCTTAATTGTGGTATTCTGTGGTATATTTTAAGGAACTATGGTATAGTTAATCACTATTACAGCCAATCCAGTTGTTATCTACAGATACTTGTACCAAGATTAGGTATTATCCAAGGTAATACAACAAAATCTTTCCCATCATTAAGAGGGGTAAAGCAGGGGTGTTTATTAACCCCTGCATAATTTAATTTTTACATTAATGCCCTGTTGAAATTTGAGGATCTTGTACAATATGACCCTCCAAAAATTAACGTTTTACGAAGTCATGTGCTTGCTTATGTGGATGATCTTTTGATGTTGTCATCAACAAAAAAAGGCCTTCAAAAGAAAATAGAGGTTACTCAGGAAAAATGCAAGAATGTGCAACTTAAAATTAACATCTTGAAAACAAAAGTCATGATATTTGGTTCCAGGAATAATAATGTCAGTTTTTACTTAGTTCATTAGAGAACTGAAAATGTCAAGACTTATGCATATCTTGGAGTTATAGTAGTGGCTAATACTTTTTGGACATTTCATCATAAGTATCAAATCAGTAAATCAAAAATAAGTGCTAAAGCACTATTAAAGTTTCATTTTAAGCTTGGAGATCTTGATATAAGATTTGTTTTAACAGCAGCTGAGGCGAAAATTAATCAGTTACTAACCTATGGGGCAGAAGTCATACCTTTTGATTATAAAATTAGTCTTGAATCACACCTCCTTTATTTTTATAAATTGTTACTTATGGTTCCCCTTTCCACAGTTTCTGCAATGGTCAGGGCTGAACTTGTGAGGATACCAATATATACAGTCAATCAATACAGATGTCTTTCTTATTGGCTGAAAATCATAAATAATAGTCATAATACCATGCATTTCTTATGCTTACAGGAGAAAATAAAATGGTCCCAAATGGGTTTAAGATCTAAATTATTGTCAAATATACACAAAATGCTTGAGTTGATTAACCTCACACAGTTATGGACAAATTCTCAGAAAGAATTATGATTTCTCTACAATACAAGAAACTCATCAAGCAAAAACTATTCCTTAAGTCACAGGATAGGGGCATGAAACTAATTAGGGCCCAAAAATGTGCACCATGGTTTATGACAAACAAAATAGACTATGGCCTGGAAAAGTATTTCCTATTCCACTTAGAACCATCTAAGAGGAAAGCTCTGACATGGGCAAGGTTTGGCCTGATCATCACTAAATATTCCTATTTTAATAAAAAACTGGGGCATAATATTATACCTAAAGTTCTGATGTGTCAGAGTAATCAAAATGTACCAGAATCATTATTACATCTAGTTACCACATGCCCTTTATATTTGGATATCCATACAAAATTCTTAGGGGAAATTTTGGAATGCTATAATAATACAAATTATGATGCTCTATTTATTCTTCTGCACCCTTTTACAATAAAGGATACATAACTATTCATTACATTTTTTGCATCATTGATAAAAAGGAAAAAACTAACACAATAAGAAATTACTCTAAGTAAGTCCTCATCTTAAAAAGACATTCTATTTATTCATTTATTTTTTCTTTTTGCATGGTTCACAGACAGAATTTTTAACTATTGTAACCTAAATGTATGACATTTCTTAATCTGTAATGTACATGTGTTTTAATCTAAATCTTTTTACTGATTGTAATAACCTAGATGTTTTATGTCTTGGTTTATCAATAAATAATAGAATAGAATAGAAAAGAATAGAATATAATATAAATCCCACCCTCTCTCTTACCCCTTTGCTCTGTCTTGCTTTTCTATAGGCTCTCAAAGTAACCCCCACCCACCCACTCACTCCACAGAAGCCATGGAGCACCTGGTGAGCCTCAGAGCCAGAAGTAGGTACAGATGGACTTCACTCTGGGAGAGGAATTTGCTGCAGAGTGTTAGCCTGTGGACACTGTGCCTTGCCCACCCCATCCACCCACTCTAGGCCATCCCTTGCTTTATTGGGCACAGGCAGTCATGTGAACCCACTCCTGTTTAGATGTAAAGTCCCCACTTTACAATTAGCAGGTTATCTTTTCTGACCAGTAGGAGTCAGTCTAGAGCCTCAGTCTCTCCCTCTCCTATATATTACTTCCTGTGCTCCCCAGTGCCATTCTCCACCTGTTTCCCCCTATCTCTCACTTGTCTCCCTCCCCATCTGCCTGTCTTCCACATTCCCTCTCCCTCCTTCCCCCACCTGGGATTGAACCCTCAACCATCTACACTAAAGGCAACAATCTTACCACTCACTGCATTATCTGCTCTGCTCATCTCAGTCAGTTTATTTGTTGCACATATACTCCTCACCTACCCAGCTAAGCTAAGGCTAAGTTGCTACTCCACCCCATGCATGCATGGATCCACCTACTAGGCTATTACTGCCTCTTATGTTTTTGATACTGGCCTCCCCTTCCTTCCCCTCAACCACTACGCCCCTATGTACTATCCATCAAATTAGCTTTGAATTTAACTCACTGGGATCTATTACTAGGAGTAGGGTGTCATATCTCTCACCAACTTTACTGGGCATGATGGTCTGGCCTGCAAACTGTCTCATCTACCCTTCTTTACTTCATCTGCCTCATATCTTCTCACTGCCAGTACCGTCCATGGTTATAAAGCCCCATTATAGGAAACAGCTACAAAATACTAAGTTGCTCAAACCTGTATTCTTCAGGCATGCCTTGCTACTATTACTCCTTTCTGGCAACGTACATCCTAACCCTGGTCCTGGATCACTGCCCTGCCCATCTAGCCAACATTCAGGAGGCCTCAAACTCACATCAGTAAACATCTGTGGCCTGCTGCAGAATCTTGACCTCTTTCAAGTCTGGGTATTTCAGCACAAACTGGATGTCCTAGCAGTGGCTGAAACCTGGCTCTCTCCCAAAATATCTGACTGTGCCATCACCCTGAATGGCTACATGCTTTTCAGGAAAGACAGGCTAGGGAAAAGGGGAGGAGGCTGTGTCATTTATCTCCAAGAGTCACTTCAAGGGCATGTGCTCCCAACCAAAATCTCAGGGAATGCAGCTCAGCCCTAACTATTAAAATTTCTATAGAGAATAAGGGTAAATCCCTCATGGTAATATCAGTTTACATCCCACCCTGAGAAATAAAACTTGGCTTCAACTCCATTCTTGACTATGTCTCTAAGCTGCCCAACAGGTCAAAGATGATCTTACTGGGAAATTTTAATATCAGCTGGTTAGCCCATGACACAGCTTCCCACAGGGATACTGCTGCAGCCTTAGATCTAACACAGGTTGTGCCCTCTCCTACTAGGATCAATTACCAGAGGGGTACCAGTACCCTGATGGATCTCATCCTCTTCAACCACCCTGACAGACTTTCTAATATAGTGGTCTTACCTGATTCTCTTAGTGACCACTCACCAATTCTGTGCTGTTGGTCTAATCGCTCCTCCTTATTTCATCTCTACCTTCAACTCTGCCTGTGACATTTTTGCCCTGTACTCCAAATGTATTGTCAAGGGCTCAAGAAATCCCTGGATCAGCCATGCACTCCTAGATCTTATGGTAAAGATGAAATAAGTTAGGGTGATGTCAACACAGGTGGCAGTATGTATGGGGGTCTAGTTGCAGTTGAGAAGGTAGGACTGGAATTGCCTCAGCTTAGCTTTTTTTAAGGGAACGTTGATAGGATGTCTTAGGTGGGAGTTTTGAGGAGCGATTAGACCAACAGCACAGAATTGGTGAGTGGTCACTAAGAGAATCAGGTAAGACCACTATATTAGAAAGTCTGGCAGGGTGGTTGAAGAGGATGAGATCAATCAGGATGCTGGTATCCCTCTGGTAATTTGATCCTAGTGGCAAAAAAGAGGGGTGGAAGAACAATAGAGAAAAATCAAAACTGCCATCATAGAGGCAACAAGCCTTTGTGTGAAACAAATAAAGAAAACAAAGCAGAGTAAAAAACCACTATGATTCTCAAAAGAGGTGGCAGGGAAGGTTAAGAAGAAAAAGGCTGCATTCAAAAAGTATAAGGAATCACAGAAGGAGCACGACAGGGAACTGTATCAATTAAAGCAGAAAGAACTGGGGAAGGCAGTCAGAATAGCAAAGGCCCAAACCGAGGAAAAATAGCCAACTCAGTTAAGACAGGGATAAAAACCTTTTATATGTACATTAGGGAGCACAGAAAGGTTAAGGGAGGAATAGTGAAGATTAATAAAGGAAAGGGGAGGTGGGCAGAAGGAGACAGGTGAAAAGGCAGAGACACTGAATGAATACTTTTGCTCAGTATTCACAAAAGAAGATGAGGAGGAGTTACCTAAACCAGACAATAGAAGCACTCTGGGTAGGGGGGGTTGACACCAGTCCATTTATAGAAGAAAGTCTTGAAAGAACTCCTAAAACTCAAGGGGGATAAAGCCATGGGACCTGATTCATCCCAGAATCCTAAAAGAACTAAGGGAGGACCTAGTGATACCACTGACCACACTTTTTAACAAATCATGGGAGGATGGGGTGGTACCTGAGGACTGGAGGAGGGCAGATGTGATTCTGCCTCACAAAAGTGGGAGCAAGGCAGAAGCAGGAAACTACAGACCTGTAAGTTTGACCTCAGTGGTAGGGAAAATGATGGAATCACTTCTGAAAGAAAGAATTATTGAGTACCTAGAGAACAGCGGGGCACAGGACCAAAAGCAGCAAGGATTTACAGCAGGAAGGTCATGTCAGATGAATCTAATTAATTTCTTTGACTGGGTGACCAAAGTAATAGACCAGGGAGGGGCTGTGGATATGGCCTCCCTAGACTTTAGCAAGGCATTTGACACAGTCCCACACAAAAGACTAATAATCAAGTTAGCCAGCCTGGGAGTAGGTTCCAGGGTGGTAGCCTGGGTAGTAAACTGGCTGCACAACAGGTCACAGAAGGTAATAGTGAATGGAACACATTCTGAAGAAAGAGGGGTTACTAGTGGAGTACTTCAGGGTTCAGTACTGGGTCCAGTCCTCTTTAACATCTTTATAGGTGACATTGCAGAGGGTCTGGAGGGAAAGGTATGCCTCTTTGCGGATGACACAAAGATCTGTAACATAGTTGATACACAAGGGGGGGTAGAAAGGGTGAGAAGGGACTTGGCAAGGTTGGAGGAATGGTCAGACATATGCAACTTAGATTCAATGCAAAGAAATGCAAAGTAATGCACCTGGGAAACAAAAACCCAGGAGAAGAGTACACAATAGCAGGGGAGGTACTAACAACAACAAAAATGGAAAGAGACTTGGGAGTAGTCATATCAGATGACCTAAAGGTGGGTAAGCAATGTGAGAAGTCAGTAAGGAGAGCCAGGGGGATACTGGGATGCATAGGAAGGGGCATCACAAGTAGAAAAAGGGAAGTGGTTATCCCTCTGCACAGACAGTTGGTGAGACCCCATCTGGAATACTGCATGCAGTTTTGGAGACCCCATCTATGCAAGGACATAGACAGGGAGGAAGCAGTCCATAGGAGGGCAACAAAAATGGTGCAGGGTCTGCATCAGAAACCATATGAAGAGAGACTGAGAGAGGTTAATATGTATACCCTTGATGAAAGGAGGGATGGGGGGACATGATAGAAACTTTCAAGTACCTCAAGGGAATCAACAAAGTCCAGGAGGGTAGCAACTTTCAGAAAAAGAGATGTGTAAGAACAAGGGGGCACAATTTAAAGATAGAGGGGGATGACTCAGGGGTAATGTGAGGAAATTTGTTTTCATGGGGAGAGTGGTGGATGCATGGAACTGCCTTCCTGGGGAGGTTGTTGGGTCTAAAACAGTGGGGGAATTCAAACATGCATGGGACAGACATAAGGCAATTGTAGTGGAGGTTGCAGGAAGTAGGCTGTTGGTTTACTAGAATCTACAGCTTATCCAATAGGTAGGGAAATGGATATACTGGGTGGGCCAAGTGGTTCTTATCTGCCGTCAAAGTCTATGTTTCTATGTTTCTCTCATGACAACCTCTGGCATAAGTCCCCGGCATTTGGTTTCCTTGTTAAATATCAATGGAGTCACTACCCAGGACCCCCAACTCATTGCAGATACCGTCAACACTGCATTTATTCATCTTAATGGGATTCTTGCTGATTTTTTCAATAACACATCCAGCAGGTAAGATAGTTTCCAAGGAATGAAGTTTAAAAAAAATGTTTTTAAAGATACATTGTTTGTGACTGCTTTACAATAAGCTGCTTTTTGAAGGAAGTCTTTAGCATTGCTGGACTGGATGAATGTATTTTTTCTAATGGGTTAGGGTATCTAGAGGTGTTATGCTTTGTTTTGAAAATGTCCGATTCATTAGGTTAGGTCTGAAGTAATTATAGTATTGCTGGGTCAGGACATGTGTTTTAGTGGTGATAGTAATTTTGCTGTGGTACGGAGATGTGTAATTGTTTTAAAATCGCGAGGCGATTAGGCACGGTCTGTTGGAAAAGCACTGTTGTGCTGGGCCAGTTTTAAAAGTTGTGCAGAAGGCCACACCATCTGCCTGGTGGTGGGCTTGGCAAGATAGGAGGCATGGAGATCGTTTGCGGATCAGGGCTTTTCCTGTGATGCAGTGGATAAGGCATGGTGCTGAGATGTTTAAGGGTTGTGGCTTCAAACCCAGCTTTTGAAATTGCAGTAGTGGACAAAAGCAGTAGCATAGCAGGCTGGATGGTAAAGCCTGGGTGTCTGGATGGGGTTTTTCTGATTCTGAAGAATGTAGATGGTCTAGAGGAGGCCCTAAACCAGAGGGAGCAGGAGCCAGGCAAGGTCAGCCACGTGGCGTGATGTCACATGCCGCGCAACAGTCATGAGGGAGTGGAGGCTAAAAAAGAAGTAATGGTGGACAGGAAAGGGCTAAGGGGGGTGAGCCTGATCCATCCTTGTTGGGTGGAAAGGAGAGCGCGGAAGCCTTACGTACGCCAGCTGGACCGCGTGGCTGAAAAAGTGGACCCCTCCCCTAAAAACCTCGCAGCCACCTCCTTGTGTTCTCGGGGAGGAGAGTACACCCCCTCCTCATGTTTCCTCTAGGCCCTGGCATCACCCATTAAGGAGGCGACTCGGTGGAGCCAGCAGCAATCTCGCTGCCCCATTAAGACGGCGCAGTGAGAGCCAGAGGATAGAAGAGGCGCATACACGTAGGGAGGTGAATGCTGCAGGGCATAGCAGCCAAAAGGGGCAATAGGAAGCGCGGCAGACCAGGGAAGAAGGGGTCAAGGAAGCTTCAAGGTGGGCCAATGACAAGACTTAGCAGGGGGACGACAAGCGGCCACGTGGCGTGACGTCACACTCCAAGGAAATATGCCAAAAGCAAGCAGCTTCGCCATTTTCTGTAGCAGGGGAAGTCCTATGGTTGGAATAAGGGTTGTTTGGTCGGGATACCGGGTAGGGGGGTTTTCGAGGTAAGATGAAATGGGAAGGCACCTGGATGCCACGAGGCAAGGGAGCAGGCCAGAGGCCTGTTACTGAGGGGCCCAGCCACGGGCATGACAGCACACACCAGAAGGGCCAGATGACAGAAAGAGGCCAAAATAAAGGAGATGTGATTTGGCAACAGGTTTTCCATAATGAGAGGAAGGATCAGCACGAAAAGGGACCGTGGCCCTAGGGTGGGGGATAACATTGAGGATGACCAACATCCGGCAGGAGGGCTTGGGGAGGGGCAGAGCATGGGAGGGGGAATGGAGAGGCCTGGAAAGGCTTTGCAGTCACATGAGGCAACGTGTTGAAGCATTTTCAAGGCCTAGGAAAGGGGGGGCAACAAAAAAAAAGAGGGAATGCACAAGGCAATATTGGTCGACTGTTTCTCTGGACAAGGGGATGGGCCATAAGGAAGTAGTACGGGGCTAAGTGGTAAACAGAATTGTCATTTCTTGGCTGCGGGGGGAGGTCCTTTTCCACATGAAGGCATGCAGTGAATGTAAATTAATAAATCTTGTTTTCTCCCCTTCAGTTGTCTTCACAGTGAAAAAGATCGAAGGACATGACACCAAAGAAGAGCAGGCCATCAAAGGAAGATGCTTACAGGGCTATAATCGAGTTGGCAGAAAAAGCCAACAGAATGTGGGAACTGGTGGAAGGGGAGGAACCAGGGAGACCTGGGGAGAAAAGGAAAGCGGGCCCGGGAAAAGGGGGCAGAGGGAAACGACCAGCTGAAAGGTCACACAGTCCCACTAGGGTACCACCGCTGGCAGTGGGACCCACCAAGGTGGCTGATCCAGGTAACCTTCCATTTTGTTGTCTTGCCTTCTCATCTCATAATAACAGATATTATCCATTCAGATTTAGCTTTCTGAGCTACAGCTCGAAAATATCACCCCTTCAAAACTGCAGTGCTGACAATGCCAGTACTGTGCTGTTTAGCTATAGTCCTCCGTCTCTTAAGCACTGCACGTCTACTTTTTTGCTTACTAGACACCTTGCCATCACCCTGTACATTGTCAGTACACACTAACAACGGAACACAAATAGCCTTCTGTAAGCATGCATATTTCTTTGCAGGCATTGAAATATCGTTATGACAACTTTGTGGCCTTATGAATACTTCTGTTAGATGTCAAGAGCTTGTCAGCCTTATAGACTTCACATCTGCTCCCGTACTGTGCCCTTCTATGGAGACTCCATAGTATCTCTCTGGAAGGCATGCTTCTCTCTGTGACAATGCAATCTGTGCACAGAAATTGCCAACACCTAAACAATAAAAAACAGAAATAATTGTTAACACAGGTCTTGTGAACTTACAGATAATCACTACACAGAGTAACAGTATGTAGTTTTACTTTTTATTAATAAAAAAAAATTACCAACACATATCACACAACACAGTACACATTCCTTCAAACAAAACTAATTCCCATGCGCTATAGCACAGACATAATCAAACATGTTGTCGCACACTCCCCAATAAAGTAATGTACTACTGTCAACTTCCACACTCTTCACAAATCTCCAGAAATGTTGTGAAACAAAATGTAATTTTGTGTGTTTTAAAGTGTTGAAACTGTTTTTGTTTGCACAACAGATTCTCAGTAATGTACTGCTGTCAATTTCCACACTCTTCACAAATCTTCAGAAATGTTTTGAAAGAAAATCTGGTTTGTCCATCATGAGTTGTTGAAACTATTGTTATTTGCACAAGAAATTCTCAGAAGTCTCAAACCTTGCAAAAGATTCACAGATTCTAACAAAACTTTAGAAAGCAAATGTAGCTTCCAAAGGGGAAACTTGTGAAATAATTAGTTAGACAATACTGAGAAGTGTCAAAAGTTCAGTAACACCAATCCATAACCATGAGTCACAATTATAAATGCAACTACTGTCAGCTAAATAAATTAAAATGCAACATACAATGCTTCAATTGAAACTATGTCATTTACAAACCACATAGATGGCTAACACAAGGTTTGATCCAAGGACCCCATACATCTCAATTATGTCCAATTCCTCTGAGCCACAGAACACAAGCAATGTAATGTAATGCTGTCTGCCAGTATATACATAACCCACAGAACACAACCACCCCTTGTAGTGCATACCAGATTACAAATCAGTAGAGCATGAAAACTTTTTAATTTTTTTTTTATTTTTTGTTGAACAGGTAAGTGCACTAGACAAATTCTGCCTATTTTCAGGCATGACCCGGGGGAGGGTGATACAGATGGATGCCAACTGACTTTGAACCAGATTAAGCTGTTGGTGGTATTTTTAATGATTGGGGAGAAATTTGACCAGTGCACCGGTGAAATTTCCCTACTCTTGGGTAGGGGGTACTGCTGTTCGTTTCTGGGATTGCAGATACTGGCAGGTACTGGCTTGACTCTGGAGGAGGAGGTTGTGCCACAGACTGGGGTTCAGTCCCCGGCCTCAGTCGATGTGTGTTTAGGGGATGAAGATTCAGCTGCTGTGAGAGAAATAGGGATGGAAATGACACGACCCATCGAGGCTGCAATGGAGGAAGCAGACAATATAGGGCTACCATCCTATTCCCCGCTCTCCAGTTTTGATCCTGCAGCTGCAACTGGCATGGACTCTGTACATATAGAAATACTGCATGGAATGGATTTCTTGCCAGAACAAATTGCTGCATTGAATGAGGAATTGTCTACACCTGCCTTGCTTAAGGTTGATAAGGTTGATATGCAGCTTCTTGCTGGATCCACTCCTAATGTTGTTAATTACACACCGCTGCTTGAAACTCCTATACAACTGGCAGCTGCCCCTTGTAGTGCTGAAGTTTTGTTAAAAAATGCTCTCAAAGAAAAACAAAGGCAATTAATGTCATAAATTGCAGAGGAAGAAGAAAAATATAGACTTGCTACCGACCTGTTGAAATCACTGAGACCACAGCCTGTGGTGGTCCCTTCTGAGATGAAACGAGATGCACCTGCTCCTCACTCTTCTGCAACCACTCCAGAACTCCATCACATTTCTCTGTCTCTGCAGAACGGGACCTCACACAGTTTAGAAATGCAAGGAGTACTGTATGAAAAATGCAACTCCGACCTGGAGTTGACAGTATTGAGCTGCAGTCCTCACAACAGGTTATGATGGGTGTACCTGTAAAGAAAAAGCTGGGTCCCAGACATGCTAAAGGGTCTACATCTTCACTTCACAGTTTGGTTTCCACTAGATCTGGCCCAATACAAAATGACCCATTGCCTGCTAAGGATTCCTGGTCTGCACCCATGGCATTGCAAAACACTGAATGGATCCAAGACAGCACAGGAATATAGGTCCCAGATCTGACTGATTTAACTTTCCAGTGCTACACTTCACCACCCCATGTCCTGGATGACTTAATACTGGAAAAAGATGTTCCACAGCCATCTCAACAAACTGTATTCTTTCACATATAGGAATTACAGCTGAAGGAACTGTTACTGGGACAGTTAATAATACTGCTCCTTGTCAATCACATACTGTTCAAAACTCTGCTACTTCTAAAGATTCAGGGGCCCCTGAGCTAGCAATACCTGGACCTTCTAATCTTCCTGCAGGTGGGCCACAAGAATCAGGATATTCTAACTGAAATGACATTACCTGTTGGGACTAGGCACAAAACATTACAAAATCCTCAGAAACAGGCCCTCTATAAACCTTTATAACGTATGTCAGACCTGTTTAAAACAAATGGTGAACCAGCTCCCAGGAAAAATGCTATCAGACTCATGTACTGTACAAGGGAGGTCTTGATACACCCCCTGACAGAATGTATATTGTCAGAACTTTATTGAAGGACTCATTGAAATTCTATGCTTCTGAACTTTATGCCCTGATTCATACTGATGATCATAATTATGATGTTAGCTTTAAAACTGTAGAAGGTCTTGATGGGTTTTGGCATAAGTATAACACTTTGAAAGACACCCCCCTCTGGTCAGCTTTTTTGGCAATCCCTGTGACGAAGCCTGCTGTATGTACCATCACTATATTATTCAAGAATGAGGGTGTCAATGTTTCTGATATATTATTTTGGCTCAGAAAGCATTGTGAGGTGTTGGAACAGCCCACCCCCATTATAGACTAGGAACAAATATGGACGGGGGGGGGGGTTGGAAAGTGAAAGTTAAACTGATTATGAATAATTCTGGTATAATGCATTTACCAAGTTGTTTTTATCTGGGCAGAGACAGAGGTTCCTTATTTATCCAGGACAACCCAAATCATGCCACAAATGTGGGTCATGATTACACTTAAGTGATGCTTGTGATACCCCAAGATGTACCCATTGTTTAGAAATGGGCCATTTAGCTGCCACATGTCTAAATCTTTTCTCTGCAATTTGTGCGAAGAAAAAGGCCACTCTTATGTCAGGTGTCCATGGGCTTCTCAAAATCAGGATGATGCTGTCCCTCATGAGCCCCTTATTACGCAGGCCCCAAAAAAGTGTTCAGCACAGGCCTCGGAGATTAGATTAGCTGCCCTACAGAGGAAAAAGACATAAAAAAAAACACACGGAGCATGACAATCAAACTGAGCAAGTTGTACAGATTGGGCAAACAGCACAGGGTGTACAGGAAATGCAAATAGATGCTCCTGATCAGGGAGTCCTGCCAGTAGCATTTGTGTCTACTCAGACAACTGCCATGGAAGAAATGGAACAAAACGGTATGCCACCCCCAATCTCAGGCTCAGGAGGGGGATGGATGTAAGTTAGTGGAACCAAAGAAAAGACCCAGAAACAAGCCAGAAAAAGGAAAATAACCTAAAGGGAAAGAGGAAACTCACAAAAGAACATGTTAATATTGTTAGTGAAAACTGGTATAAGACTTTATGCCAGAAAAGGAACTGGGGCAACACTGAGGAGGAAGATGCTGGCTCTGATACCTCCTCCATTGCCTTCTCTCCAGGTGTAGAAGAAGTAGGCGGTGGAGACACTGTAAGGAAAAAAATGGGGAACTAGATCTAAATTACCATGACAGTGACTATAACTGGCAATTTAATTTCATGAAATGTCATTAAGTATACTCACCTTAAATGTTAACAGCTTAAAAATGATAAGCGCAGGTTAACAATTATGAGTGAGTTCCAACAGTTTCCATGTTACATTATCTGTCTTCAAGATACCAGGCTCAAAACTTTATTTGATATCTCACAAGCTTCTAAACTATGGGGTTTAGGTGCCACCTTCTTGTTCCCTGGAGAAACTACATGCAATGGTATAGGTATGTTATTTAGGTTACAAAATTAATAGACCTCAAGCCAAGCAGAGCTCTTATTCGTGACATCACATATGGTACAGCCAGATTTCGTCTGATAAATTGTTGTGCTCCTCAGATGAAAGCACTTAGAGTAGAGTTGTTTCACTAAATACAGCTGTATCTATACACATCTAGATGGATATTATGGTGTGGTGACTTTAATTGTGGTTTACATCACACGGATAGCGGTCTTAAAACAAATAAATTATTTTGTGATTCAAATGCCCTAAATGACATCCTTAAGCAAGTCAATTTGATAGTTGCATATAGGACATTTCACCAAACAGGAGGGAACACTTATATTAGAGGCAATTATGCCACAAGAATAGATTTTCTGGTTCTTTCACATACTCTTCATGTACATATGGCCTGAACTTGGCTTTTTCGGACCACAGAGCTGTGCACTTTGAAGTAGCCTGAGACTGTACCTTTAACACTAAGAAAGGTCCTTGGCATCTCAATATTGACTCTTTGCAGAATACAAATACCCTACATGCATACAGAATATTGTGAATTGCCAGAAAATCTGTACTATGTATGTATCGATCACTTTTGGAGTGGTGGGAAGACACCAAGAAAGATATCAAGTCTTTGTTTCAGAAATTCATGGGAAGACAAGCTACTGCACAGTATATCCATTACCTTCAGCTTAGGAAACAGTTTCACTTACTCAACTCAAAGCAAGAAACCTCAAAATGAAACTATAGCTCTCAGATTAGTAAGATAAAAAAATGGTCCACTTGCAATACAACAGAGCTAAATCTTCACAACAAGAAATGAAATTTGGCACTCAAAGTAGAAAACAAACCTCTGATGCATTTAAAGAATGCAAGCATAGACTACTAGGACCATAACTAGCTTGGAAGATGAGACAGAAATGGAACACACAAATGAAGTCGCTATTATGCAAATCATCCATGATCATGTAAAGCTTACATTTGGTACTCCTCCACACACTTTATGTCTGCCACAGTACTTGACCAATCTGATATTACCCACCTTAGCAACTACTCAAACCTCAGAACTGACAAAAGACATTACAGATACAGAAGTCTTAGTAGCAATAAAATCTCTTAGAAATAATACTGCCCTGGGCATAATTTTATAAACAATTCAGTACAGATTCAGCACCATATTTAGCACTTCTCTTTAATGAGATTTTACATTCAGGAACAGTTCCTCCCTCTATGACAAAAGCCTATCTAATACTTTTATTTAAAAAAGGTAACAGAAAATAGACTACGAACTGGAGACCAATTAGTATGTTGAACACTGACTTCAAAATCCTTGGAAAAATACTGACAAAGAGATTATCTATGGTCACAAATACCTTGATCAATTCTGCCCAAACTTGTTCAGTCCCTAGACATAAAATACAAGATAATTTGATTTTTATAAGGGAAATATTTCATAAATGCCAGCACGGCTCAGAGACTGGTATCTTGCTCAGTTTGGATCAGCAAAAGGCATTTGATTCTATGTCTCATGATTACTTATTTCTTGTTCTTGCCAAATATGGTATATCTACAGAATTTGTAACTGGATTAGATATCTCTACCAAGCTGCCACTCTTACACCTTTGATAAATGGCAGGTGCGGGACAACAATCCACCTGAAAAGAGGAGTAAGACAGGGGTGCCCTCTCAGTCCCCTCTTGTATATTTACTGTATTGACCCATTTCTACAGAACATAGAAATTGAAGGATCAATAGCTGGAATTCCCCCTACTAGTAACCAGTCCTGTAGTAACGGCCTTAGCCTATGCAGATGATGTGGTGGTTATAGTGCATCACAACACTGAGGAGGCTTCTATGAAAAGTCAATTTACATTGTTTTCAGATATTTCAGGATCCACTATCAATATTCATAAAAGTAGAAGAGTTCTACTAGGAAATAATGTCTGTGATGTCAACCAAACATTTGCTGATATACAAATAGTCCCAGATACTATTACTATCTTGGGAACTGAATTTAGTACAGGGAACCTGACACAAATTAATTGGGAGAAGAAGATTCAGAAAGCAGAAAACCTAATATTGTTCTGGAAGGGAAAACAAATATCAAAATCTAAAAGGGTATTTTGCATTTAATCATTACTTCTTCCTATATTGTTATATATTAGTTATATTTTTCCACCACCTCCATAGCTAGAAATTAAGATTTACAGTGTTTTTTTCCAAGCACTATGGGGAAGTCATAGAAACATAGAATTTGACGGCAGCTAAGGACCGCTTGGCCCACCCAGTCTGCCCATTTTCCTACCTAATGGATAAGCTGCAGATCCTAGTTAACCAGCAGCCTACTTCTTCCTACCCCCACCCCCTAGAATTGCCTTATGACTGTCCTATGCATGCTTGAATTTCACCACTGTTTTTGACTCCACAACCTCCTCCAGAAGGCCATTCCATGCATCCACAACTCTCTCTGTGAAAAAATACTTCCTTAAATTACCTCTGAGCCGCCCCCATCTTCAAATTGTGCCCCCTTGTTCTTGCACACCTCTTTTTTTGAAAGATGCTACCCTCTTGGACTTTGTTGATTCCCTTGAGGTACTCGAAAGTTTCTATCATGTCCCCCCCCCTCCTTTCCTCGAGGCTATACATATTAAGCTCCTCAAGTCTCTCTTCATATGTCTTCCGGTGCAGACCCTGCACCATTTTAGTTGCCCTCCTCTGGACAGCTTCCATCCTGTCTATGTCTTTGCAGAGATTAGGTCTCCAGAACTGCACACAGTACTCCAGATGGGGTCGCACCAGCTGTCTGTACAGAGGGATAATAACTTCCTGTTTTCTACTTGTGATGCCTCTCCCTATGTATCCCAGTATCCCCCCAGCCCTCCTTGCTGCCCTCTCACATTGCTTGCCCACCTTTAAGTCATCTGATATGACTACCCCCAGGTCCCTTTCCATTTTTGTTGTTGTTAGTATCTCACCCCCCATTGTGTACTCTTCCCTGGGTTTTGTTTCCCAGGTGCATTACCTTGCACTTCTTCAATTGAATCTAAGCTGCCATACATTTGACAATTCCTCTAACCTTGCCAAGTCCCTTCTCATCCTTTCCACCCCACCTTGTGCATCAACTCTGTTGCAGATCTTTGTGTCATCTGCAAAGAGATACTTTCTTCCAGTCCTCTGCAATGTCGCTTATAAAGACATTGAAGAGGACCGGTCCTAATACTGAACCCTGCGGTACCCCACTAGTAACCCCCCTTTCTTCAGAGTGGACTCCATTTACTATTACTCTCTGTGTCCTATTCTGCAGCCAATTCTTTACCCAGGCTGTCATCTTGGGACCCACTCCCAGGCTGGCTAAGTTGTATATTAATCTTTTGTGTGGGACTGTGTCAAATGCCTTGCTAAAGTCTAGGTAGGCCATGTCCATCGCCCCTCCCTGATCTACTACTTTGGTCACCCAGTCAAAGAAATCTATCAGATTTGTCTGGCATGACCTTTCCACTGTGAATCCATGCTGCTTTGGGTCCTGTGTCCCTCTGGCCTCTAGATACTCGACAATTCTTTCCTTTAGAAGTGATTCCATCATTTTCCCTACCACTGAGGTTAAACTAACAGGTCTGTAGTTTCCTGCTTCTGCCTTGCTCTCACTTTTGTTGCCTAAATCCCATGGCTCTACCATGCTGGTTTGACATCCTTTATGTCAACTGGCATCTCGCCAACAGGAATTATGTCAACTGCAAATTGCAGTCATGATTCCTGTGTGTCTCCCAGTCCTGTTTTTTTCTGGGGGCTTCACCCTCGACCCCCCCCATGGGGGAGGCTCTGCCACAGGTTAAAATAACCAATTACAGCATAACAGGAAATGCTTTCTCCCATGAAAAGGACTTTAAGGCCTTTTTAAAACTTTCCACCGTCGTACTCTCTCAGAGCTGACGGGGTAGAGAATTCCACAGGGTAGAAGCCGCAAAACCAAAAGCACGAGCTCCAGAGGACTTCAAATTTACCCTCGGAATCTTCAGCAACCCCTAGTCAGCTGAGCAGAGCTGTCTCAGAGGGGTGTAGGGCACCAGAAGCTCTTTCAAGTAGTCAGGACCAAGACCGTGTAGGGCTTTGTAGGTCAAAAGACCCACTTTAAAGGTGATCCACCACTGTATTGGCAGCCAGTGCAGAGTGCGCAGCACCGGGGTAATATGAGACCTTCTTGAAGCCCCAGTCAACAAACGTGCTGCTGCATTCTGCACTAGCTGCAAGTGGCGGATATCAACCCCAGAAAGTCCTAGGTAAAGGGAGTTACAGTAATCGAGACGAGATGTCACGAAGGCGTGGACCAAAACTGGCAAATCACAAGGTGGAACTAGGTGCCTAATCCTGGCGATGTTTCTAAGATGAAAAAATGCAGTCCTGACAACTGCAGACACCTGATAACAAAGGGGCAGACCAGTGTCAAGCTCCACACCCAGGTTACACACCCGTTCAGAGGTAGGGATCTGGTCTACCCCCAGAATTAATCCAGAGGGAGACCCTACCCCTAAACCCTCAACACTGTGACTGGGGTCCACCAATAGAGATAGTAGAGATGCAGCGAAATTAAATTCTGCTGGTGAAGTGAACGCGCAGTGGCCACTTCACATTGTCACTCCACTGTGTGGACTGGACAATAGGAAAGGCTCAGTTCACCTTGTAATTATTACTTTGTGTTGTCATTTCACCTTAACACAAAGTAAGATGGAGTGACAACAATATTGGCAGCCCCCCAGTGCCCCACATACACACAGTCACCAGAATTAATATGCATCCCCCCAATGCTACTGTCTTGTGTCGAGAAAACACCCCAGTACTGACAAAGTGAAATGAGAGCACAACAAGAAATACAAAGTCTCCCAGAATTAATGGCACACTCAGTCATGCATGCAGTGGATGTGGTCACATCACACACAGACACCAGCATTAATGTGCATACCCAAAATGCTACTGTCTTGTGTCCAGAAAATTCCCCAGTGCTGACAAAGTGAAATGAGAGCAGAACAAGAAATGCAAAGTCTCCCATTATTAATGGTGCACTCTGTCATGTGTGCAGTGGCCACACACAGTCACCAGAATTTACTTGCATCCCCAAAATGCTACTGTCTTGTGTCTAGAAAATTCCCCAGGGCTGACGAAATGAAATGAGAGGGTAACAAAAAGTGTAAAGTCTCCCAGAATTAATGGTGCACTCCGTTATGCAATCAGTGGCCACTCACAGTCATCAGAATTCATTTGCATCCCCAAAATGCAAGTGTCTTGTGTCCAGAAAATTCCCCCAGTGCTGACAAAGTGAAATGAGAGCGTAACAAGAAATGCAAAGTCTCCCAGAATTAATGGTGTACTGCAAATGCACAGACAGATTAAGATTGCGCTGTGTACTCAAGAGATGCAGAGTCAGATGCAAAGGCATAACACCTAACCAGTGCTCACAAGTCACAAATCCAAATCTGGAAAAGAATACCTTTTGCCGGTTGGGGGGGGGGGGTGCACGGCAGTAACAGTCCTTTACCAGTAAAGATACCACAAAGCAGTATAAAAAAATTCATGCAGGTGTGGTGGATAGCAGGTTTACACTGCTGCAATTAGTCTGGCACAATAAAAGTTGTCTAATTTAATGGTACATATCGCACACACACTGACATACACACTACAAGTATTGCGTAGCAAATTGAAAACCTTTAGCAATATAACCAAATGTTTTAAACAAACTGAAATTATACACTGCTGCACCACTACAATCAGCAAATAAATTTCAAGAATTACTGAAAATATTACTATGTGTACATCCACACAGTTATACAAAAAAATATAACCAAAACAAAAAGACTGCCTTTGTCTCCAAGTTAATCTACCTACACCACAGATGCACCCTTCCCCCACAGCACACTTCACAGCACACAGACTGACTGTTCTAAATTAACATTCAAAATCCACACACAAACAATAAACATTCAATGATATGAGCACAGGAGGGTTTCCTACAATTGATGCACTAAATTATGAGCAAAACAAATGGCTACAAAAGGCTTTTTTAACAGCTTGTAGAGGATTTGAATTGCAGAGCTCTGAGAGGAAACTGTCTGCATCTTCCACTACACACACACACTACACAGAACTGAGGCTGTGCAGAACAATCTAGAGCCCATGTGAGCTGCAATCCCATGAAGCACTGCGAATTTGCCTTGGAGCTCAATAACATGGCGAAGTGATGCGAAGTACCTTGATTTCAATGTACTTCACCTTAAAATTGGTGGAGAAGTGGTTTGGGAAAGGCAGAATAACGTAAAGTCATTGGTTTCAATGGACTTTGCATTCCCCATTATGACATGAAGTACTCCGCTTTGTGTTGCAGAGCACTTCATGGATTCTGTTACTTCACGAATCCCTCCATGGAGCGAATTTTGGCCACTTCAACCACCTCTAATTGTTAGCCAGAAATGACAATTCCAAACTTTGGAATAATGCAGTCATTGAATGGCTGAATATCTGTACACTGGCTTGGTCTCAAAACAAATATAAACTTGTTTCTGCAGCAAATATTGTGCCAGGATATGTTAAAATGGTATTTCAGAAACCAATAAAATGGGAAATACCCTATGACTCCATTAGAACATATACAGTAGTAGGCAGCATCTATATGATGTTTTACTTGAAGCTACCTGCACCACCTTATTGGTTATACCAAATTGCCCCGCAGACCACAATGAGGTAGCACTGACCCAGTTGTCTAATAACAGAATACCAAAGCATGTATGGGATGTTTCATGACTTTCTCTTCATGGTAGATTGAATGTTAGAAACAATAATAAACACAAACCACTACCTGAAAGATATTGCTTAAGACCAGAATATGATACAAATTTGGAAACACAATCGCATTTATTCTTTGAATGTGTTCATGCAAAGGCATTCTGGGACCAAGTTGATATGTATTGGAAAACACACAGATTTAAATGCATAACTTATGATATACTCATTCTAGGTATCTATCCGCCACAATAGAATTGTTTTCATAGCAAAACCTTACAGGTGATTTGTGTTTTATTAAAATATTACATCTGGCAATCCATATGTAGCTGGGTTCTACAATTGCAGTATGTCACTCCTCATGACACTTTGAAATGTGTGACAAGCTGTATATCATGTGGATATGATATCTGTTCCAGCACATTAGCTAAAACAAATGTGGAAATGTGGTAACTACCTTTTATCAATCTGTTGTGACTAATATCCTGTACATGCATAGGATTCAGATTTTTGTATCAATTTGTAAATATGTGCACATACTGTTAATAAAATGTTGTCTGTATTTTACTTCCCTCTTCCCCCAATAAAATTTCTCTACTCTTTTCGAAAAGTGCCATGGGACCTTTAACACCCACCTGAACTACCACCAGAACAGGCATATGGGATCTTGGTTTAAAGTCTCATCCAAAAGACAGCACTGCCTCGTGCTGCACTACAGTGTCAGTATTTGGATTAAACCTAAGTGCTTGGTGTGGGGCTAGAACCCACAGCCTTCTGATCTACCAGCCTCAGAGGCGAGAGTGCAACTTGCTGAGCCACTGACACTTCCAAAAGTAACCATATATCCCCATACAAAGAACACTGCACTAAAGGCAACTTAGTTTTATTTCGAAGACACATTTGCAGAAAAATCAAATTCTTTCGAAAATATGCTGAAAAACATAAAACTTTCTGAACAAAATGGAATACGTTCGAACAACCACTTCAAAACAAAAACTGTCACAAAAACATATAAACTTTTGCAGCAACATGAAATAGTTTCAAAAGAATAACACAGACTCACACAATTCAAAACAAAACATTGACCAATAGCTGAGCAAAGAGTATGACTGACAAAGTAGGCATTTCAAGAACACATCTTGGCACAGTACAACCAATCACAACCCACTTCCTCGGAGAACAAGACCAGAAATGATGCCATAGTTTTACTGCCGATCCAACTGCCTTTATAATTTACTGTCACACACAAACTACATAGATACATAGATACATAGACAGTGTCGGCAGATAAGGGCCTATGGCCCACCCAGTCTGCCCATTTGAGCTTGTAAGTTCAGTTTGTTTTCCTAGAAGTCTGCTGCCCCTTACCCCTGACCTCCAGAATTCCTTTATGTCTATCCCATGCATTCTTAAATCCCGTGATTGTTTCAGCCCCCACCACTTCCTCTGGCAGGGTGTTCCACTTGTCCACCACCCGTTCTGTGAAGAAATTCTTCTCATGTTTCCTCTGAATTGTCCTCCTCCAACTTCATCCTGTGCCTCTAGTCCTGGAACATCTTTTTCGCTTAAAAATAGTGTTTTCCTGCACCCTGTTCCTCCCTGTAAGATACTTGTATGTCTCTATCATATCCCTCTCCCTCCTCTCCTCCAGGGAGTACATGTTCAGTTCCTTCAACCTGTCTTCATAGGACTTGTGATGCAATTCCATGCACCATCTTTGTTGCCCTCCTCTGAACCTTCTCTACCCTGTCTATGTCCTTACGTAGGTATGGTCTTCAGAACTGTACACTGTACTCCAGGTGGGGCCTCACTAGTGTCTTGTATAGCTGAATTATGACCTCCCTTTTCCTGCTGGTGATGCCCTGCCTATACATCCCAGCATCCTATTTGCTTTACCTGCTGCCTTGTCACACTGTTTCTACCTTGAGGTCATTAGAGATGACAACCCTAAGATCCCTTTCCTGCTTGGTGCATGCTATATCCTCACCCCCAATTGATATATTGTGCCAGGGTTTTGTGCCCCATATGCATTATCTTGCACTTTTGCTTTGAATTTCAACTGCCAAACCCCTGACCATTCTTCAAGTTTCTGCAGGTCGCTTCTCATTCTGTCTACACCCTCTGGTGTGTCTACTCTGTTACAGAGCTTTGTGTCATCAGCGAACAGTGAAATTCTGCCTCTAGGTCCTCAATGTCACTGATGAAGATGTTGAATAGGACCAGTCCCAGCACTGATCCCTGTGGTACCCCACTGGTCACTCTTCCCTCTGTGGAGTGACAGCCATTTACCACCACCCTCTGTGTCCTGCCACCCAGCCAGTTACCTACCCACCACACTACTGTCCTGCCCACACCCATATTCCCCAGTTTGTGTATTAGTCTTCTATGTGGCACAGTGTCAAAGGCCTTGCTGAAGTCCAGATAGGCCATGTCCACTGCCCTCCCTGATCCACCCTCCCTAGTCACCCAGTCAAAATTCAACGAGGTTGGTCTGACATGACCTCCTCTGGTGAAACCATGCTGCCTTGGGTCCTGTAGTCCATTGACAACCAGATGTTCCACCAATCTCTCCTTCAGTAGTGCTTCCATGATCTTTCCCACTACCGAGGTGAGGCTGACTGGTCTGTAGTTCCCTGCTTCCTCTTTGTTCCCGCTTTTGTATAAGGGGACTACATCTGCTGTCCTCCAGTCTTTGGGTACCTCCCCTGTTTCCAGTGATCGGCTAAACAGGATAGCCAGAGGTTCAGCCACCACCTCTCTTAGTTCTTTAAGGACCCTGGGTGCACCCATCTGGCCCCATTGCTTTATCAACTCTTATTACTTCCAGTTCCTTCAGGACCCTTTCTCGTAAAGGGACTTGTGTCCATTTCTGCACCATTCTCACCCCTTGTACTCCCTTCAGACCCATTACCCTCCTCTTCCTCAGTAAAGACTGAGCAGAAATACCAGTTCAATATGTCAGCTTTACTGTTGTCATCCTCCACACGGCCCCCATCCTCCCCCTTCAGTCTCACTATCCCTCCCTTTGTCTTTCTTTTTTCACTTATGTACCTGTAAAAGGTTTTGTCCCCTCTACCCACTGATTTTGCAATGTGTTCTTCTGTCTGAGCCTTGGCTTCCTTTACTGACCTCCCTGCCTCCCTTTGCTTCTCCTGGTACTTCTCCTATCCCTTCTGCCTGTGTCTTTTGTATTGCCTGAATGCAATCTTTTTGGCTTTCACTTTCTTTGCTACCTCTTTGGAAAACCATAATGGTCTCCTCTTCCTTTTCCTCTTGCTAACCTGCTTAATGCATAATTCTGTTGTTCTTGTAATCCCCATTTTAAATACTGCCCACTGTTCCTCAACCCTGATTTCTGTCCCATTCCCTTAATGCCTCTTTCAAGTATCTCCCCATTTTCCAAAGTCTGCCCCTCTAAAATCCAGGATCGTGTTTTGTGTGGTTTGGTTCTGCTCTTTCTGTGATTTCAAACCACAATGACTGTGGTGGTCACTGTTTCAGATGCTCCCCCACTGTTACCCCCCATCACACTGTCCCTGTTTGTGAGCACAAGGTCCAGTATTGCCTTCTGCCGAGTTGGTTCCATGACCAGTTGCTTGAGGAAGGCACCCTGAAGGAGTCCAGGATAAATCTGCTCCTAGTTGATGCTGCTGCTGGGATGCTCCAGTCCACGTCTGGAATATTGAAGTCTCCAACCAGTACTACTCACTCTTGTCTGCCATCCTTTGGATGGCTAGCATCAGTTCCCTATCTGTTTCTTCCTCCTGGGCTGGTGGTCTATAGACCACACCTGTGTGGATGGCTGCCCCCATTTTCCTTTCCAGCTTAACCCACAGTATCTCTCCCCCATTTTGTTCCTCCTGGATCTCTTATGTCATTTTTCACATACAGTGCCACTCCTCCTCCCTTCCTGCCTGCTCTGTCTCTTCTGAATATGCTGTAGCCAGGTATGGTCATCTCCCAGTCGTGATTATCATTACACCAGGTTTCAGTGATGGCCACAATGTCCAGGTCTGACTGTACCATGACAGCCTCCAGATCTTCCATCTTGTTGCTAAGGCTTCTGGCATTTGCACACATGGCTTTCCATGATTTGCCCTCCTTAGACTGTTTCACTGTTCTACTCCAGCCCCTTCCTTGGTTGTCATTTATCCCTGGTTCTCCTTGCTGTCTGCCCTCCTGCTGAATTTTGCCCCTTTTCTGCTTATCCACCTCTTGGGCACTAATCTCCATCTTTTGCACACTGCTTTGCAGAGATAGCCACTCCTCTGGTTCACTGGTTCCACTGCTAGCTGTGGGGTGAGTAAGTAGGTACCCTCCTTGCTGGCCTGCCCACCCATTTGCTAGTTTAAATGCTTGTCAATGTAGGATTAAACTTATCATTGAGTGCTTGATTCCCCTCCAGGATGGATGCAGGCCATCAGGCTTGAACAAACCTCCATCCTCCAGGTGGGTCCCCAGTCATCAATGAATCCAAACCCTTCCTCACAGCACCAGTTCTTCAACCATGAGTTAAAGTTCCTGTGCATGCACTCTATGCTCTCCCTTGCCTCTCACAGGTAGTACTTCTGAGAAAGTGACAGAAGTAGCTACTTGCTTGAGACCCCTCCCCAGTTTCCTAAACTCTTCCTGAACTTCCTTTGGCTCCCCATTGCCGGGTCATTAGTACCTAGGTGGATAATGACATCCAGCTCACCCTCCTGTCTTGCCTTCCCAGTGATCCCCAGGATCTTCCTTCCATCCCTCCATGCCGTGGCACCTGGTAGGCACCTCACCTCCCTGTCCTCCCCCTCCTGTGTTCCTAGCTGGATCCCTCTTATGATGGAGTCCCCCACCAGGATCCACTTCCTCCTCCTCCTCTGGGGTCCACTGCTTCCCTGCTGAGGTCACCTCCTTGGCTAACCTCCACATCCTTTCCTTCCACTTCTCTGGGTACCTCTATTTGGTTGCCCTCATTTTCCAGTGTGGCATATGAGTTCTTGAGTGGAATAGGATCTGAGATGTGCCTCTGCCTGACTGCTCTAACCCTCCCTGAGCCCACTGTCATCCAAGTGCTCCTCGTTCTCGGCATCCTTTGAGGCAGTTGAATTGGACTGGGTGGTCCCTGGATAGGGTGATGGTACTCTGACCCAGTTTACTTCTGCTCTGGAGTCTGGCTACCTCATCCACAGTCCAGAGAGATGCATGCAGATAGGGCAGCACCTCCAGTGTCCAGAAGGTCTGCCTGAATATGGCTGCCCCACAGCCACTGCATTGCACCACTCCCCACATTATACTGCAATTCCACTACTTGTCTGGTACTGAAGCTCTCCTAGTTCCCGTTTTATTAATTTACTGTACTAAAAATCCTGCCACTGATCCTCAGATAATTTTTTTTTTAAAGAAAAAGAAACCAATACATAAATAAATGAATCAAAACACTTGTCGTGCTGAGGGTGGGCTTCTTCCCCCTTATGCCCCTCCTACTTCACACCCCTTACTATACCCTGTGTTTAGCTCCTGTCAATCAGATTTAACAGGGCATATAATTAAGAGTTGGGGGAATGGGGGTGAAAATTTGCAGCAATTAAAGACAGCACAGAATTACACCACCACTATGTTTTCAATTTTCAACAGCCCAAAAACACTTATAAGTAAAGACAACAAAGAAAGTATAGTGTCACTAAAAGCCCACAATCTAAGTTTAAAAGAAAAATAGCAATTACCAGTTACTCTAAAGCACTGAATTGAATATGCTTCCTTCCTTCCCTTCTGACTTCTTCTGAGAAAATAAAACTCTGCTTGCTACTTTAACTCTGACTAAGCCCCACCTCCAGTTATCACGTAGCTGAGGTCAGAGGCCAGACAATTAACACCCTTCACCCAACTACAGGGCAGTCAGACAAGCCAAGATAAAATTTGCAGCAATTAAAGACAGCACAGAATTACACCACCACTATGTTTTCAATTTTCAACAGCCCATAAACAATTATAAGTAAAGACAACAAAGAAAGTATAGTGTCACTAAAAGCCCACAATCTAAGTTTAAAAGAAAAATAGCAGTTACCAGTTACTCTAAAGCACTGAATTGAATATGTTTCCTTCCTTCCCCTTCTGGCTTCATCTGAGAAAATAAAACTCTGCTTGCTCTGGAAAGCACTGGAAAGAAAAATGCTGTACCCACAGAAACTCGAGACAACAGAAAAAAAAAACTTGTGAGCTTTTCTCCTGCTTACTTGTCCACTTGCTTGCTTGTTTTTTTTGTGCAAACTGCAATACAGTATGTTAGTTGTTGCTGGTGAATATGGCGGTTGAGCTGAGCCAGCCTGAGTACTAGCTCCGTTTCCATCGTTTATTTTTCGTTTATCTTGTTTATCTGCTTATTTGTTTTTACTGTGTTTACTTTACGTTTATGTTATTTTAAATGTTGAAAGACTAGATTAGGGTTGAAGAAGTGAGCTAGGCTAGGGTTCCGTATATCGAGTTTCGGTTTGCCGAATATGCCGTATTCCGGGTATTGAGTTGCGGTTTTTAAGTTACGGGTACCGGTCTTCTCTCGGCTTTTTGTGTACCCTATGCTCTTACTTGCAATGTGCTACCTTGTGCTAGCCTGTGGAGTCTGGGGGTTGCGAAGAGGATTTTTGTTCTCTTGAACTGTGGGGAGTCTACTTTGTTGATGTTGCCCCGCCAGCGAGTTTTGGCATTTGTGTGACCACTTACCCGACCGCAGTGTGGCAGACTGAGGAATCGGAGAGCAGTGGAGAGGATTCTGCACCATTCTTTCTGGACTGGTGGTGTTGTTTCTGTTTTTGCTGAGGAAACTTGATTTGGGAGTGTCTAATTGTGCCTGGGGATTCTCGGACATTCTTCGAGGTTTAAGCTTCAGTTGTGGGATAAGGGTTCCTTTAAATTGTGTTGTGGTTGCCTATTATCCATGAAACTGCTACAATGGGCGTTATTGTTTTAATTTGTGGGAGTGTTGTCCACTCATTGATCTTCAGCCAGGCAGGAGTCGCCCTGGGTGCTTCCCCAGGGAGCTGGGGGGACTAGGGCTTCTCCTAGGCTGCCTCGGGGCCAGCGGTTTGGGCTGACTTACGGGACAGCTTTAGAAGTTGGCTGTTGATTGAGTGAGGGTAATACTCCCTGCAGAAACATATTTCGCCTTCTGAAGCTCTTGCTGTCTTGGATAATTAACTGCTGGAACTGCTGACGTCTGAAGAGCAGCTGTTGGAAGACCTATTGGACATTTTCTGGGTTCCCATGTTTGCACATTTGAACAATTTGATTTCTCTCCTGAGAACTCTCTGACTTTGCCTGGATTTTATGGTTGGATTATCGGAGAATTGTTTTTCTCTGATTTTTAGTGATGTATTTTTATTTATTTTAATTTTATTACAAATTCGATTTATTTATATAACTCCCTGCCATGTGAGAGGTGGTATTGGGAGATTATTAAATAACATTTTAGCAGTGCTGCATGTGAGAGGTGCTACACTGTTTAAAACACAAGTTTGTTTAATAATTGATTAGTTATTTTATTGTGTTTTAAATTATTGTATTTTATTCTATTTTTGCCTTTGTATTTGAGCTGGGGTTTATTTTGGTTTATGTTAGTTTATTTTGTGTTTACCTGTCCTCCTCAGTGAGAGAGAGGGAGGAGAGTGTGTTATTGAGTGTGTTATTTATAGGTTTGATATTCTTAGGTTTTTATTTTTATTTAAGTAATGACAGTTGGGCATTATTCCCCCACTAGGCTTAGGGAACTACGTCCATTCGAGTGCCCATCATTGTCATCCGACACCTATTTTAGGTATCGAGCATTGGGCATTTTGAAGAGGCGAGGATGAAGCTGGAAAGCTGGGCCTTGTGGGGGACAGGAGAGGGGAGGATGGATTGGGGTTCTAGGGTCCAGAAGATGTCTTGGGGTGAAATGGGGTCAGGATAGAGGTTGCTCTTATCTTGTCCCCATACGCAAGAGTCCCGAAGATTTCGGACAGGTACCGAGGTCTTCCCTGACACCTCATCCTGCCTTGGCAGTGTTGTGCAATGCCAGATCTATAAAAAACAAGACAGCTATTATAGCTGATCTTGTTGGGTCATCTGATCTGACTTGCATCACCAAGACTTGGCTGGATGAAAACTTGGCCTATATTGGCCTTGCAACTCCAGCCGGTTCTCAGTGATACACCGCTCCAAGGCTGGATCAGAGGGGCGGAGGTGTGCCATTATGTTTAAATCTGAACTGGGCCTTGTGGATGTGCCATTGGGGAACACCAGATCTTTTGAATATATCCTGGGTGAGGGGTGCAGGTTGTGGGATTCTCCTCATCTACCGTCCACCAGGTGACGGAGGCGAATTCCTACAGGAGATTGCAGACTTCATTGTCGACCTGGTGTTGAGGTTTCCCAGATTAATACTTCTGGGCAACTTCAACGCCTGGGTCGATGATGAACTCTCTCATTTTGGTCAAAATCTCCTCCAGTTGATGAATACACTGGGCCTGACACAGGTGGTTACCACCTCTACCCATATAGGGGGGCATTCATTGGATCTGGTCTTTCTCTTGGGTATGGAGATCACTGATTTGGGGTGGAACCAATCAGTTGGTCAGGTCATTACACCATAAGGTTCAGTTTCAGGGCCTCTAATAGGTCTGCCCCTGGAGATGGTCAATACCGCCCTTTAAAGGGTATCGGTCCCGATAACCCTAATGGCGTGCTGGATCTATCGAGTTTGTCGGGTGAATGCATGAGTCCAGATGATCTTGTCTCTGCCTATAATGAGGCTGTGAGAGATGCTCTGGACAAAATTGCTCCTGTTCGTGTTCGGCCTCTCACCATCCGTTCAAGGAGCCCATGGTTTGATGGCTCCTTGAAGGAATTAAGGTGAGTAGGCCGAAGGCTGGAGAGAGCCTGGCGGAAATCGGGCCTTGATGCTGACAAGCTTAGATTGCTAGCCCATTATGAAGGCTACCAATCAGAAATCACTCGTAAGAAGGCAGAATTTCTGTCTAGAGAGATTTCTGCTGCAAGGAATCGACTGCTCAGCTTTTCCAGACTGTGGACAGACTGTGCAATCCAGTCTGTCTTCAGCCTAGAGAAGCTTTTCTCAGCTTAGATACCAGGAGTTCGCCGCCGCTTTCTTGCAGATAAGGTTGCCAGCATCAGGTCCGTGTATTGTCCGGCCTCTCCTTCGGGGATTGTGGTGGACTTACTGGTGGTATCTAATCCTCGGCCTGTTTGGTGGATTTTCACTGCACGGAATTCATGGACATTGTGAAGATCATCCAAACAATGTGACCAATTAGTTGTAGTTTGGATCTGGGTCCTACACCGTTGTTACTAGGTTGTGTATAAGTTATCTACCCTATCCTTGCTGACATTGTCTGGAAATCCTTGGAGATGGGGGTTTTTCCTGATCCCCTTAAGGAGGCGGTAATTCAACCACTCCTTAAAAAATCCTCCTTGGACCCAGACTGTCTAGCTAACTACCGGCCTATCTCTAACCTGCCATTTGTTGGTAAGGTTATTGAAAAGGCAGTTGCATTGCAATTGGATGATCATCTCACCTCTCATAATGTCTATGATACTCTCCAGTCTGGCTTCAGGAAAAGGCACAGTACTGAGACTGCCCTTGTTCGGGTATTGAGCGACCTCCTAATGGCTAGAGATTGAAAGGCTTGTACCATCTTGGTCCTTCTTGATCTTTCTGCAGCATTTGACACTGTAGACCATGGGGTGCTATTGGAGCGACTGAGGGTCTTTTGCGGGCTGTCTGGTACAGTCCACAAGTGGTTTCGTTCTTACCTCAATGGTAGGTCTCAGAGAGTTGTCACTGGAATTTATTCCTCTGACACTTTCTCCCTACCATGTGGGGTACCACAGGGCTCCATTTTAGCTCCCATGTTATTTGCAGTGTATATGCTGCCATTGGGAGAAATCATCAGGAGATACAGTTTGAGTTTTCACTGCTATGCAGATGATACTCAGCTGTATATGTCCTTTCTCCCCAATCAGAGTGATGCACTCTCTGTACTTAATAACTGCCTGGATGAGATCAGAACTTGGATGAGTTTGAGCTGGTTAAAACTTAACCCGGATAAGACCGAGGTATTGGTTGTGGATTCAGGTCGTCCTGGGGGGGACTAGGTGTTGGAAAGCCATCGAGCTTATTACTTGGTGGTGTACCGCTCTCTAGTTCTTCACAGGTTCGAAATCTGGGCGTTATTTTTGATGACGGTCTGACCTAAAATCACAAGTGTCAGCTGTTGTCAAATCCTCTTTTACCATCTGAGGAATATCGCCTGGGTGAAACATCTGATTCCCCGGGAGGACCTTCCAACTTTAGTCCATGCCTTTGTTACCACCCGTCTGGACTACTGCAATTCCCTCTACCTAGGGCTACCAGGGGTTGATATCCACCGCCTTCAGCTGGTGCAGAATGCTGCAGCCAGGCTTTTGACTGGGACTTTAAGAACCAGTCATATTATGCCTGTGCTTCGCAAACTGCACTGGCTGCCTGTTCGGTGGTGGATTATCTTTAAGGTTGGTTTACTAACCTTTAAAGCCCTACATGATCAGGGACCCAGTTACCTGAAAGATCTTCTGGTTCCCTATTGCCCCCCCTCCATCCTCTCCGCTCCGCCAGTGAGGGATTGCTAGAGATTCCCAGGGTTCGTTTGAAGTTATCGGGATCTCGTGCTTTTGCCTTTTCGGCTCCAACCCTGTGGAATTCTCTACCTCACTGGTTAAGAGAATGCCCAACCGTTGACAGTTTTAAAATTGCTTTAAAAACACATCTTTTTTACTTTGGCTTATTCTTTATAGTTATGGTTGTCAATGTTTGGATTTTCTGTCCTTGTTTTATTTATTGTTGTACAGCGCCTTGAATTTGAAAGGCGCTTTATAAATAAATTTGACTTGACTTGACTTACCAAACAGACTACCAACCTAAGTAACAATTTCATAACCATAATAACTTATAAAAATGCAGCAGAACATACAGATAATGTAAGAAAATGACCACAATAATTCTCAGGCCACAACATGTACAGTTTTGCAGACTGTCACAGCAATTCACATCTAAGAAGATCATGGATCGCTGTGTGCGGGTTTATTCAGTGCTAAGAAATTATGACTACTTTAAAGGTATCATCAGTTTTCAAACCAGCATCACAGATTCATAACCATGATAACATCAAAATACAACTACGTGACAAGGAAAATGTGCCCTACAGGGCATCACATACTACAAAAAATGATATGGTACTGCAAAGTGCCACAATGTTATACAGTAGACATCATCTCTCAATACATACATCTAGGTTAAACAAAGAAGCTCTGTAATTGTACTTCACAATGTACTATGATGTTAGAATAGGCACATTACCTAATATAACTAAATGTGCCACTCCTTGAAAACCCCATGGAAAACTACTTCTCATTGATAATTCCACAGATCATTAAGCCACTTACCAGCTCTAATGTCAGAAGCAAAAGGGAGTAAACAGGCAGAACCCACAGAGAAAAAAGAAAACACCCATGCAGTAGACAAATCAAAGTGGAGTGATGCTTAACTACTCAATCAACACAATAACTTCTCCATGGAGATGAACATAAACATTTACCAAACAGAACCAATCCAAAACATATGAAACACAATAATCAGCTACAAGACAACACAATAACACATCACATCACATCAGCACCAATACCAAAAAAAAAAACAGAAAAAATGAAAAGACAGAAAAAAATTAATGTTGCCAACCACCATGTTCCCAAACAGTAGCACGATGCAGACCCTATATAACTCATTTACTTCTGACAACAAACAATATATTACTCAATAGGGTTTCATGTCAAATGAGCGAATATTATTGGATGATTACAAATTGGGCGACTGCATTACAGTGACTACATAGCGGGTGACTGTAAAGTACAGCAACGGTATTTTCAGCGAATATATTACACCCACACTGATCACTGCCAGTCCCACTATCCCACAATAGAAAATGCTCCCCGCCCAAGGTCCAGGTATATGGGACAGGAATCATGAGCTCACTGGCTATAGCGGGTGTCACCGGACACACTCTCTCTCGCCACTTGCCATATCCTCTGGTCAGTCCTCCACAACAGGCGAACATCAGGCAAAGAACCAGCAAAGGCTTCTGAGGCACCCTTGTTACACAGGGAAACTCTTCCCCCTTGTACCCCCCCCATGGGGGGCAGCTGTGCCCCCTGGATCCCCCTATCTCAAACAAGACTACTCCATGATGCACCTGGACACTGGGGGTAGGTTATAATACCAGTCACCATAATTCGAATTTGCTCAATTGGACAAGTCACCGTAACTGCACAGTCACACAATTTGCA